>OW119931.1:29207680-30497901 GCA_933210815.1 Meta bourneti | reverse complement strand
GTCTTACGAAGGTCTTACCTTACGCTGCCAGTAACGAAAGGCGCATGCGTTGTTGTGAGAGTACACACAACGTTTCCCGAAGTAAACACGTATACTGTTGCCTCAACACGATATTGTTTGATGAGCTTTTTAATTAAAACTTAAATACTGTACTACCATTATCCGAATCGGAAAGTGAATACAATTGATAGTACATTGTGCTAGGCAAGAGTTATTTTATCCCGTTTCTATGAAACTAGAAAGATAATAATATTATGTAGAGGCGAAAACTTATTCCATAAATATTTCTCAATTTGATCCGATCGCTGAAGCACCGAAACGTAAAACGATGTCATGTATGAATTGTTACTCTTACCGAATAATGGTAACGTTCAATAGTTTTAATTGAATACGGATTCGGAATGCTACATCAGATTTGATGTTTAATTTCAAGAGAGTCAAATTCATAGTTCACATAACTTGTGGAGCAGGCAACACCGTTATCCATCAGGACCATAGACGTGAAATATAAGTAGACTGAGCATTGCTATTGAGAGGATATTTAAAAAGTATAAACGTAAGGGTAGATATAAAAGTAACGTGATGCTTTGTGAAAAATTGACTTGGTTGGCTGATTTGGTATATTATTGTCTCGTTTGGCGATATAACATCTTATGACATTGTATTTGTGTGAATGCGCATTATCATAGAGTGGAGACAAAAATGGCGAACTCGAGTCTATTACTGTGTCGCTCGTACCAATCAGATGATGAATCAATAGATATGCCTCTTCTTCCGTCCCGGGAACCAATCAGATGATGAATGTTCGTTTCTACCCGGCAGACGAAAATAGTTTGTCATGTTCCTCCTAGTTTTGGTCACATGATTGGGTACATAAAAAATACCATTGCTCATTACTTTTATACTTCCCTATGATAAGAACTAGACTAATGTTTTCTAGAGGAACGAATTATCCCTCGAACGATTAGATTATTGCTGATTTTTAAGTCGACTGTCTACTCGCTTTAACTTGTTACGTGCAGATATCTTCTCTTATTTGACAATTTAGTACAGCGTGTTGTAGACAATATTTTATTTCTGTACATTGTGGAATATTCCATGAATATATTCAAGAATTTTACTCGATTTGCATTTTTGTAGAACATTATTAATTTTTTTTTACTCCCAGTACTGGTATTTCCACTCAGAAGTAGAAAACACTGTTGTCATGTCACAAACGAATTCAATTGTTCGCTTAGAAACTTCGTCAAAGGTTGGACTGGTAACAGAAATGGATTACAGTAACTTGTAACAAATTGTACTGAACAAACAGTTTGTTACACTATACTGTATCCAACAGACTCATACACATCAATTGATAGCTAACAAGATTCGCATGGACTGTGTGCAGAAGGTAAATAAACATTTCCTAATAAGCTCAAATGTTAAACATTAGCTCAAATATGAACACTAGTACGAAAAGTCAAATATAAGAACATCGGTTCGAATCCGAATATCAATAAAGAAAAGCTAATTTACTTCTGAAACGGTTTAATTCTGAAAAATATACAAGATATTTCACAAATGAATGAATGCTGGTCGATAAAATATATATACTAGATGTTTTACTTAACAAGCGAAAGCATGAATACCTTTTGTTAAATTACAGCGGACTACATTATGAGGATTTTTTACTTTATATTAATTAGCTTGACTATGAGGTATTTATGTGTATTTGAAAATTCAGACAGAATATTTCCTGATAGGTGAATTACCAGAAACGTCGTAATACCCAACGTTGCATTGATTTTATTGTTGTTGCTAATCTCCATGTCTAGTTCCAGCTAGAACCAAATCCACAAGTCCATTCACCCTCAGAAAGTCATACACCAAAAGAGGTTCAGAAAACAGGTCGTCTAGGGACAACCCCATGCACTCGAGAATGTGTTCTGACTGGAATTTAAGGCAAATAGGATGTATCTTACGACCACAAAAAAGTGAGATACCTCAGATGGCCATTGAAAAAGCGGGAGAGCCATATATGTCTGTCGCGATTGAGAGCAAGAGATCTTCCGGGGTGATCTCCATGATACCAAGAGTGTACCGGGGGAACGATCCACACACACGCACACACACACGCACGCACACACACACACACACACACACACACGCACACACACACACACGCACGCACGCACACACACAATCCTTATCAAGATTTTTCTAATAGAGTAAAGTTCAAGAAACCTCAATGAGTGGGTATCGGACAATGGTTTATCAACACCCTCCTTCGCCAAATCATCCGCTACTTTGTTTCCCCTGGGTACACGTGTGGAGGGATCAGTCACGAATTGATTTTATTGCACCATTAATTGAAGCTGAAATTTAATTTTCAATTTAAGCACGATTCTTATGTCGACGATAAATTCGAAGCTCTTGTAAACTCCAAGGAACTCTACTGCCATTAGCAATGTATGAACACGAATCCCGTTCGCTGAAAATTTGATATTTTAGACAAACATAAAGCAGCCCA
This sequence comes from Meta bourneti, assembly GCA_933210815.1. Lineage (NCBI taxonomy): Eukaryota > Metazoa > Arthropoda > Arachnida > Araneae > Tetragnathidae > Meta > Meta bourneti. The sequence goes on along the minus strand of OW119931.1, from coordinate 30,495,389 downwards.
AATCCCATTTAAAATATTTAACCAGAGTTTACCGAGAACAACAAGGCTAAGTAAACCCTCTGTAAATATCTACTGTTACCAAAACAAATTTGATAGTTTTGAGAATGGGGCAAACCACCAGGTTTAATGCATTTGCTTTCTTTCGTTCTAAACTATAAAGGATGCTAACCGATTGAATTAGTTACTTTTCTAGAAAGCTATCCGTGTACAAAAATATTTGTTTTGTACTGACATTAAACATTAAAGGTTAGTTGCTTGAAATAACATTTCCTGACTACAACTGGAAAAAATAAAATCATTTTGTTGGATAATGCAAGAAATCTGTTAAATTATCTAAACGTATTGATTAAGATTGCTCTGTGTAGAGACAAGTTTTACATAGGTATGCATTTTTAAAACTTCATATTCAATATTACATTTGTTGTAATAATTGAGAAAGTCGCTGATTACTCAAATACACTGGTGTTCAAAATTAAGAGAATTTTCACTTTGGGGCGATTTTCTCCAGAACTACTGGACATATTTTAATGAAATTAGTTATGTACATAGGTTGAAATAACACAAAAATTAACCATACAACAGTTATGGTACACACGCATGATCGTATGTAAGACTCATCAGCGCAGGAAGGTCTGAAACAGAGGTTACGATATCGACACAAAAATGGGTTATAGGGGGTGTAGTCCCCCTTACAGTTATACAGCTCTCACAACGTCAATTCATACGAGGCAGTTTATGAGTCCCTGTGGCAGTCGGTCCCACTCCTCCAGCAACGCTGTTTTCAGGTCCTGGGAGGGAAAAGGCGAGTTTCAATTGCCCTCCCAAGAGCCTCCCAGATATGCGCTATAGGGCTTAGGCCTGGAGATCTGGCTGGCAAATCCATCCGGCTAATATCCTCACTTTCCAGATATTCGTCGACCAGATGAGCCCTATGTGGACGAGCGTTGTCGTCCATAAAAATGAAATCAGGGCCAACTGCGCGCTTGAAAAGGCAAACATAGGGCTCCAAGATCTCATTCCTATACCTCACAGCAGTCACAGAACCTGTGTCAAATACATGGTCTTTGCTCCCATCCAACATGATGCCTGCACGGACCATCAAAACATACGTTGCCATAGTGGTTTGTTTCTCGGATATTGGAGGACAGGTCCTTGGTTCTCTCCAGATGAACGTACTTCGAGAATCAGTGGTTAGGCTGAACCGGGACTCATTAGTGAGCAGAACGTCCCCCACTGATCTCTGGTCCAAAGTTGATGTTCTATGCACCATGCTAAACAGGCTCTCCTGTGCGCAGAAGTGAGCTAGAAGCAAACAGCAAGTCTTCTTGCAAATAGACCTCTCTCATGTAGCCTTCTGGAAACAATAACCTTTGAAACTCGGCTTCCTGTGGCCGCATGAAGGTCACGAAAGAGCTGAGAAGCTGTTGCACTCTGTTATGCCTCCCTATAATGGAAAAATATCGATCTTCATTGGCCGTCGTAGCTCTTCTACGATCTTGCCCAGACTTCCTCTCTACGGATTCGGTATCCTTAAAGTGTTTCCATGAGTTAGACACGACGCTAGGCGTTACATTCAAGTCTCTAGCAATCTGCACTTGAGACTGCCCTGCTTCCAGTCTCTCGACGATTCGCCACCTCATTCCATTATTCAAACGTTGTGGTTACTCATTTTAACTGTTTGCTTATGAATTTCACCGAATGTTGCAAAAACAACCACCACGAAATTCGCCGAGGTGTGCGAGCGAACGAAGAGCGGAATTTCTCACGAGCGCTTAGAAAGCCTGTTCCTCTAAAAGCATCCCCCACACGCACGTGTACGCTTAAGTATTCGACACTACAGATTTGCATCTTTGTTTGGAAGCATTAGTTTAACTTTTCGTTCAGTGCTTTTCGAGAAATTCGACAAAATATGCAACTTCTCTTAATTTTGAACACCAGTGTACAAATTATGTAGCAAAGTTCGCTTGAATGAATTGTTCAACTGTACAAACTTCTGAAAAATGCTCTTTAAATTTTTCATAGCAATTTTCAGGAATACCTTTGACATAAACAAACATTTCAATATCCAACTCTGAAATTATTATATAAAATTTGTTCAATTGTAATATCTGCTTCCACACATCCCCAGATTCAACTTGTAAAATATACAAAAACTATATCTGATTTCCAATCTGTTGATGCTCGAAAATAAACTAGGAACTTTTCAGTTTTATTCTCTGGTAAGAATGATACAAAATTCTGGTCAGAGTAGTTAGTGGGTGACCGGTAGTTAGTGGGTGCAGGTGTTGACCTCTGACCGCGAGCCGTTGCTAAGTACGTTACAAGGGATAAGAAGCAACAACACAAGTATTCGTACGATAGCTACTTAAATTAATAAGGACGATAGTTGAAAGAAAATGCCCGCCCCCCCCAAAAAAAAATTAATCGCGGCGGCCATTAATAAGGAAAGAATACTAAACAAGTTCAAACTATACTAATACTGTATTTGTTCGGGCAGATTCAATTCTTAGTATATATACAATCAGCCAAAAATTATTAAAGTAAACAAAAATTAACCGTTTTATTTTGGTTGATAGTATAAAATAAAAAATAGGTCTAGTTCTGATTGAGCCATCAGTTTGAAGCGTTGGACGACGAGGTGCTAATCGGAGAGTTGAAATGAAGTAGTCGAGTTTGTTTTTCAAAGAGTTTATTTAATCTGCTTCAGTGTTCACCGGTCCTCAAGAAAATAATTTTTAAATTTTTCAATTTAAATCACTGAAATGGTTCATCGTATACTATCTGAATGGATCTCGTCGATAACTTTAAAATATTTTCAGTTTTAAAAATTACTAATTTAAAATGAAGTTTTAAAATTTTTGAAATTTACCACGCACAGTAGTACTGCGCTCACAAATGTCATTTTATTATTATTTTTGTTTGTTAATGTCACGTGTTCCATGTTGAAAAAATTGCTTTCAATTAAAATTATAATTTGTTTGATGAATCATAAATAGTCCTAATGAATCAATTGTTTTTATAGTTTTTGTATTTGTTTTTGCAATTTTTCTCGAAAAAAATTGTTACTTAAATCAGTCAGATTTCATAGTGCTGAGAGTTCATTTTAACTATTTCTTTAGTTATTTACAATAAATTTATTGCAAACGCATTGTAATTGAAAATGATGTGTGTGTTTAGAAGGAAATATTCTCATAACCCTTCTGGTGATTGTCTCAACGAGGTATCTCGTCATTTGAAAAACTGCCCAGATCTTGATGGACGAGATATCTCGTCATTAGAAAACCGTCCAGATCTTGACCTCGTCATCATAAAAGATATCTTCAATATCTTAATGACAAGGTGTATCGTCATTAGCAAAATTGGTCACGTCTTCATAACGAGATATCTCGTCCAAACCACTTGGATGGTTAAGTCAATATTACATGAAGTACATATTTACAATAGCGGACGGACAACTTTAAACGACATCTTAGAATAAAATTCGCTTTTTCGTGGCGATACTATTTCCTCACCAACTTGGCTGGATAGCGCATTCATAACATTTTTGTATTAATAATGCTTCATAATGAATAATCACTAATACAAAAAATCTGAAATTTTTAACGTTACATATACTCAAAATTTAGGTAGTGAACTCTTAGAAATGTCAATACATCTTAAAACACTAGACATATTTTGGATAGAACGATGGATTTGTTAAAATTTTTATGAATTTCTACAAGATTCCTCTTATAAAGATAAAACATCATCTTTCGCCCTACCATATGTTCGACTAAGCTTAGTTATTAATCAAAATATGAGAATAGGGAACGGGGAAAAATTCCACGTCGTGTGTGCTTAGTTATCCAAATATAACCCTAGACGAAATGGAATGTAGCAAACCCTCTTGTCATGCGTAACTCAATTAATTTCTATTACAGACCTCGGTCATTCTCCGAGAAGGCCAGACTAATGTTCCCAGGGATATTAAAATAAAAGTTAGGAAACGTAAGAAACAGCCGATCCCCTAACAAAAATAAATCCTCAAAAATATGTTCTTTCCGTTTCATTCAACAAGGCCTTGAGTTATGTCGTTTGCAAACAAATGTTGAGAACGCACCGACATTTTTTTTTCTCTTGCTCTGTCTTTCCGGTCAAACTACATTAGGAAAATTGATGGTCCCGGAATCTTTTTGTCTAGCTATTCTGAAACTTTTCCAGGCCGGCTGAAGAAATGCCTCGAATACCAGAGAAAAGCTTGTTTTTCTTCTTTTTTTTCTCCCTAGCAAACGATATATTTATTTGTTTTTCTTTTGTATTTCCCGCGTATACAAAACGCCGCACGCGCGCCTTTCTGAAACGCTAAAGTTCTTTCAGAGGAAATAAGAACCCCTCGGCCAGGAATCAGTTGTGCTGAGAGGCAGAAAAGTTCCAGAAATGATTTTTCTTACTGGTCGTTAAAAAAGTGCTCTCTTTTTCAGGCTCGTTCGGAAATATTTTTTGACGAGTATGATTTCGAATTCATGTCAAGACGAGTGCGACGAAAGAAAAAAAAATTGAATGCCACGACGAGAAATTCGTTTCTTTTTCGTATGTACAAACAGGAATGGTTTGAATTGTCGAATATTTCCACGAAGGTATATTCATTTTTTATTTAGATATAAGTCCCAATTAACAATCGGTAACGCCGGTACTATAGTACCGAGAACCAATATCCCTGTTATTCATTTTACCAAATGATATTTATTCAAAAGTAATGAAATATTTTGTCAAACGATTATATTTTAAAGTAAAAATATGATACGTATTTTGCTAACGATAATTAATTACTTTTTGTAAAATTCTTGCATTATTTGCGAAATTGATTTTTATAAACGTTTTTCATTTAAAAAGTTGAAAAATAAAGCTGATATACTTACCTTTATATTGAATGTTCGTTTCCCATGAGTTCTTGTTGAATTTATTTACGTTTACTCGAGACATATTTATTCAAAGGTAATAAAACTTGAAATATTTTATCTTAAAAGATTGAATTTTGAAGAAAAAATTATACATATTTTGCAAACGATAGTTAATTATTTTTTGGAAAATTAATTTCGTTATTTGCGCAATAGATTTTTATAAACGTTTATAATTTCAAAAGTTGAAGAATTGAACTGTTATATTTACCTTTATTGAATATTCGTTTGCTATGAGTTCATTTACTTTGAGTACTTGTGGTACATATTTTTTTCCATGAGGGGCCATCCATAGACGTGAAATACTAGTAGACTGAGCATTGCTATTGAGAGGAGCTTCGAAACGTGTGACCAACATATCGACTAGTAGTCACGTGATTGCTCTGTGAAAAATTGACTTGGTGGACCGATTTGGCATCATATCGCCTCGTTTAGCGATATACCATTTTATGATAAGGTAGATGTGGTGAATGCGCATTTATATAGTGACAATAAAATTGCCAAACTCTCCAATGTCGCGTGGGCCAACAAATAATGAATGTTCCACCGACAGACGAAAGTAGTCTAAGGGACGCGTTACTACTAGTTTTGGTAATATGACCTTGGGCACATAGAAAGGTTACCATTGCTCATTGTACTTTTATATTTCCGGGGCATTATCTAAATTGTTATTGGAACCTATTATCTAATAAAGAACTCGGTCCCGGAGAAGACGTGTGAGGCCCGACACCGATTCAACTCAGATTATCGAAGTTAAGCCTCATCGACCAAAGTCAGTACTTGAAAAGGGAGACATTTGGGAATTCTGTGTACCGTTGGCCTTTGCATATGCCCCACGAATGTGCAGTGCCTGTTAAAACCGCAGACCTATATGTCAGCCGATTATAGCGGGGATGACACGAGAGAAAAGAACGATTCCACAGCGATGGCTCTGTAAACCTAGATCAAAATTGGTTATCATTCTGGTCACGTCTGTCCAAACGATAAAATGCCAAGAGAGATTATGTACTAGAGCAAGTATTTTTACATGACATGAATTTGAAACACACACTTAATTTCAATTGATTTTAACTGTATTGAATCTCATGTTTATGGGAAAACTTCTTACTGTTTTTTCCTATTCGTTGTGCTTTGTATATTTCACTTTTTTTTTAAAACAACCCCCACTTTTTGCTTCGTTTGTCAATCTAAAGTGCAATTCAAATTCATCTTAGTGTAGTAGCTATTTGATACAGTTAAGTTTGAAAGAGTTAAAGAATTTAGGTATCTAGGCTCAATTGTTACTGAAAATAATGACATTATGCCTGAAATAAAACAGGCTTAGTGCAGGAATTCGGAGCTTTTTGTCTCTACAAAATATAAAATCTAAAGCAATTGCGAGGAAGACAAAGCTAATATGTATAAAACTATCATTAAGCCAACAGTAATATATGGATCGGAGACATGGACTTTGACTCAAAACCATGAAAAAATGTTGATAACTTGGGAGAGAAAGATCTTGAGAGCCATATTTGGACCAATCAAAGAAGGCAATGTATGGAGAAGGAGATACAATCATGAAATCCTAAATTTATATAGAGAAAAAGATATAAATTTGATAAAATCAAAAAGAATCCAATGGTTAGGGCACATGGAGAGAATGGCTAACAACCGAGGCACAAAGAAGATATTTAAGAATCAGTGTCAAGGCGAGAAAATCGGGAAGGACGAGGAAAAGATGACGTGAGGAGGTCGAAAAAGACCTCAAAAATAGGAAAATAAAAAATGGGTGGACTAAGACCCAAGGCAGGGCGCTTTGGAGTCGTATCGTTAGGGAGGCCAAGGTTCAACATGGACTGTAGTGCCGTGGAGTTGGTAGTAGCTACTATCGTCACTTTAGAAAAAAACACAATACAGTTTATTAGATAAAACAACAATTTACGGTGCATTTGTTTTTAAGACGTTCTATTAAAATGTTGCGCATTTATAGAGCTATCAGTATCGGATTTAATTTTTATGTAATTATCTTATTAAAATTGTCATTCGGGAGTTAAATATCAAGCTCTTCCTCCAGAGTAAAAACAACCTAGAAAGTTGCCTATCTTTACGTAGAACTACGTGTGGGTGGTAAGAGTAATGAAACGAGATTCTGCATGCTACCATCATTTACTGTGCGACAAATCGAGACACCCTACAGGTTGAATGCAATCCTACACTGCAGACATAGGACGGTAGTGAGAAAATTACCGTTTTTATGTTCATGTTGGAGGCGTAATTGTCGTCCAGAAGGTGAAACAGCTTCATCACTGTAGTGTCGACATCAACAGGCACCCTGATTATTTTCCCGATTATCTTGGGAAGTGCTAGTCTCTTGTCGCATCAGCCACTTTGATGGGATCTGTAGCAGTTTTTCCAACAAAATGTGCCTCCAGCTCGCTTGTAGTGAACTCCGTACTCGGCCAACCTGGCAAACTCGGTATCGGCGTCCTGATCTTCCGACCCACTCGGCCCAGGTGCCAAGTCGGTCACTGTTGCATCCACGTCCATGAGCTCATGCTACATGGTGATGACAGGTGAACGAGAAGTCGATGGTTAAGATACCGATGCCGCATGAGTTAATTTTGCAGCCACCCTCGTCGACTTCTGAACCCGCTTCTCACGTTTTCACTCTGTCGGTGTCTTATCTAGATACTTCAGCTTCATCCCTAAGTGAAACTATTTGATCACGGTAGTGTTTCTTGGACATCTTTGAAATTTTTAAGCCGGTGACCCGCATTCGGGTCATTACCTAAGTCCAAGATGAGGTTTTACCCCGATAGCGCTGCTTTCTGGCTACAAAGGAGGTTAAAACGTGACGGCATCTAAAGGGACGGGAGACAACTCGATAACGAGTCAAGCGTGGAATAATTTCGCGACGTTGCCTGCTCCCATAGGCTCAATCGACAGCAGCTGTTTCTATTTCATTTGATGCGTTTTTTCTTCTATCCATCGGTTGGTAGGCAACTGAATTAACACTGGAGCAAAACAACAGGCTATTGGCGTCGATATGGGATCAATCCCGAGACAGGAAAGACCCCAGGACAACATCTCGTAATTTTGAACCGCGGTCAGATGACGAGGTCACATCTGAGCTGGCACCCCACTCTCCAAACTTACACACCACGCCAACGTGAGACATTTGAAGCCATGACCGATTTGACGTGCATCGGATTCTATGTACATAACGGTCTTTAGTTGGATTGAGTAGTAGTTGCGAAAGTTTGTTACATTTTCATTTGACGCTCAATTCCCAAGTTACTCCTCTACAATGAGAAGGACATAGTTCTACATCAAAACTATTTCAAGAGACACATAACCTTGCTAGCAAGAATTAAGCTGAGTAAATTCATTAAAAATATTGTTACACATTTTAAAAATAATTCACTCTATAACTTTTTTCACAAGTCAATTCGCTTGGTATTGGTATTTTTCAATTAACGTCACACTGGAGCAACACAATGGGCTATTGGTGACGGTCCGGGATCAATCCCAAAGGGAAAGATCCGAGGACAACACCACGTAATTTTGAACCACGGTCAGATGACGAGGCAACACCTGAGCTGGCACCCCACTCTCCAAACTTCCACACCACGCCAACGTGAGACATTTGAAGCCATGACCGATTTGACGTGCATCGGATTCTATGTACATAACGGTCTTTAGTTGGATTGAGTAGTAGTTGCGAAAGTTTGTTACATTTTCATTTGACGCTCAATTCCCAAGTTACTCCTCTACAATGAGAAGGACATAGTTCTACATCAAAACTATTTCAAGAGACACATAACCTTGCTAGCAAGAATTAAGCTGAGTAAATTCATTAAATATTGTTACACATTTTAAAAATAATTCACTCTATAACTTTTTTCACAAGTCAATTCGCTTGGAAACTACACCAATTTGTTTAAAACAAATTTCGTACTCTTTTCGCTTGGATGTTTGGGGAGAAATAAATGCAGAAGTTTCTCCTAACGTCATTAATTTAAAGCGAAGATGTAATTTTACAAATTAAACATTGCACATAAATTGGAACTTCCAGACATTCCATTTGATTAATTTGTGCTTTGAGCTTAGAACCTAATTTGGAAATGTTTTTCACAGAAAAAATTTAGTGTATCTGTTAATACATGTATATTTATTTCATATTCAAATGACCAAACTTTTAAACAAACTGAAATTTAAATTTAAAATATGCTGTGTGATATTTTTTGAAATGATGCAGTTAATTTCCCTGTAGACGATTGAATCAAAAGGAATACTTTATGCAAAAACTTTTATTATATCTCATAAATCAGAAATTCTTACATATTAGATAGTTACTATTATGTGACTGGTACATATTATGTTCATAAAAATTATGTTTAATATTCGCAGATGTGTTTTACATTTTTGAAATGCATTAAATTTACCTTTTTTGAGTCTGTTTTAGTAGAACAAAGTACTTTCAGTACGACGGTACGACAAAGTACTTTTGGAGCATTTAAGTCTATTAAATTCCATTTTTTAATTGGAAGGGGGAGAATTATATAAATGTTTATAGAAGCTGCAAAAATTAAAAATGAATTTCTTCCATTTTGAGTATGATAATTAACACGCTACGAATTCATTTTTCAACTTAAATGTAAAAATTTTAAGTATTCTTTTCCAGACAGTTCAAAGAAAATTTTGAAATCTCCGTTATTTATCAGACACTCATGTTTGAAATTTAAAATTAAGAATATAACGCGAAGTCTGCGATCCTTTTTGAACAGTTTATTAATTAGCTCTATTAATAGAAATATAATATTTATATAATCGCAATTAAATGTAAAATTTCAATAAGTTTGTACAGGTGAACCTGCACATACTTTTTCACAGGTGAAGTATGCACATACTTTTTACCTTATGTCTGATAAAGTACAAATTAAGCAATTCCATAAAAGTACATAAAAGAGTGTTCGCAACAAAGGTTACAAGTGTTTTTTCTTACCGATGCTTTTTTAAGTTTATTCAATTTTACATATAATGTAGGGCTGATGCAATTTTTCCACAACACGTGATGATACTTTAAAAAAAGGTTTGGTGTGAAAATTTATGTGAAGTGTCACATATCAGGGTATATAGTTGTTGCTGAAACATGAAACCCATTTATCCTATCATTGCACAGTTGTACAGAATAAGATACTTTCGCCATTTTAAGTATGTCTGAACGAAGTTCAATTTTCGTTTGTGATTAAGTCAAAAATCACGTTCACAATACTTTATTGTAGGTAGGTGAATTAGCGACACACCGGGCTATTGGCGACGGTCCGGGAAACATCCCGAAGAGAAAGATCCGAAGACACCTCGTCATTTTGAACCAAGGTCGGATGACGAGGTCACACCTGAATTGGCACCCCACTCTCCAAACAACCACGCTAACGTGTGGAGGCCACGACAGATTTAATGTGCATCAGCCCCTATGTATGCAACGGTCTTTAGTTGGAACGAGTTTTGAACTCGCAACCCTCCGGTTGCTAAGGCGCTGCTCTTCCAACCGGGCTACCATGGCCCCACAGCCTTTATTGAAAACATTTGTTTTACAAAAATTTGAATCATAAATAGCTGCAATGTCGAGAAAATTGCTATTTTATGAACATTTAATTTCCTTATGAGAGGCTTTTTTTGCGAAGCTAAATGCAGGAGGTAGTGTTTCCGCAGCGGAACATGTTTCCTGTACCTATTCTGGAGATAATGTCACTTGCCTTATTTTTCGAATGCAATTTCACCAATAATAGTTTCAAAAAGATGAATGATAGTTGATTGATCAATGTCGAAAGATAAGATTAAAGTCAACCGCCACCAAAACGGTGATAAACTACATTTTAAGGCAATCCCGATGCGTAATCATGAGTGGGAAGCAAAATCGTCGCTTTTCGTTTGATTTGTTTGCACTGAAAATCCCTCTCATACAAATACTTTGTTATGAGAATGCTTTTCAATGTAAAGATGGTCAGATGGTCTGCGAAGATTTTACTATCTCTGACCAAATGTTCTTGCATGATACACATATCGAGATTACCTTAAAATATAGTTTATCGCCCTTTCGGTGACGTTTAGTGGTTAACTGGAATTGGCGTTGACTAATCAACTATCATATATCAAATCTGAATTCGTTTTTTTTGGAATTTTTATTGGCGACATGCTAAAATCGTATTGGATAAACAAGCCAAAAAGACGTGACGTTCGGATTACTTACAGGAAATACGTTCCGCCCCAGAAACACTACGTTTAGCTTCACAGAAAATGCCTCTCATAGCTGTTACTTAAGTCTAAAATAATAACGGATATTTTAAAAACGGATTAAATATAAAAAAATAATTGGAACTCTGTTATCCTTTGGAAGATTAATTATGTTCGCTTTACCAGATTTCTTAAGAAATTATATCGCTTAAAATCTTCTCGAAAATGCGTCTTTACCTGTAACACATTTGAAGTAGATCTTTTCTTATTTTTCGTAGGGGGCGGTAGCCCGGTTGAAGGAGTAACGGATTAGCAACCGGAGGGTTGCGAGTTCGAATCCAACCTAAGACCGTCGTGTACAAAGGGTAACGTTAAATCCGTCGTGGGCTCAAATGTCCTCACGTTGGCGTGGTGTGGAAGTTTGGAGTGGGGTGCCACTCCAAACTTACACACCACGACGAGCTCAGGTGTTGCCTCGTCATCTGACCATGGTTCAAACTTACGTGGTGTTGTCCTCCATCTTTCCCTTTGGGATTGATCCCGGACCGTCACCAATAGCTCATTGTGTTGCTCCAGTGTGACGTTTAATTGAAATACCTACCTACCTTATTTTTCGTAGAAGCGAATGATAAAATGATGCCTTCCATCATGATTTAAAATATCCCTTTTCAGGCTGTAGAGGTGTGAGACGAAGGTGCACATAATATGACAAACTTGATTTTATTTAAGAACTTACAAAAATCACGAAACTCCTAACTTCGAAGAATCATTAAACGCAAAACTATTTCGCAATTCCTGCATCGTATGCGATAACTAAATGACAACCTCTGCAGACCAGACGGAAAATATCACCTAAATACCTCTCAAGAAATCCCATCCAATACTTAAAATCAGATAAAAACGGAAACGAGTATTAACAAAGTGGGTTTTTAAACACCCAAGTAGCACACAACCTCCAATCGTCGTACGCCGACGATTGCTCCCAGAAGATAAAATCCTCGAAACAACTCCACTCCAATCTATCGGAGCGAATCCTGCCGCCAGCGGCAATAAAAGCTCTCCCGCGATTGGTTAAACTTAAAAATAAAGTCACGCGAAATAGCCATCAGGGGCGGTGCGTCCGAAGCCGGCAGAGTGGGCCTATTTATTCATCTCTAACGGGAAGCCATTAGAGTTCCGTCCGTCGGAGAGGTTATTAAATTTTTAAAATCATCGTTTGTGTAATGGGACGGAAGAATAATTACGGCGGAGTTTATTTTGATTTGAAGGCCCGATTCGGGAATCGATTCTGGGTTTTTATCTTTCCGTTATTCGATTTGGGAAATGAAGTCCGGGGGTGGTTTTTAAAACGCTCTTAAGCAGTCGAAGGGAGTTTAAAGTGCTCGGTGATGAATCTGTCGGTTTGCGGTGAGGGTGGAATCGGTGTGTAATTTCCATTTTAGCTGGGAATGGGATTTGGATGTATCTGTCAGATATTTCATAGCTCTTACCCTCCAGATCAGCGGGGTGCATTTCTCTCTTATGTGCAAGCAAAACTTTCCTTGTGTGCGTATGTGCATTACTTGATTCAATTGGGGACGCATCTTCTTTAGCTGTGTAAGGCTCACGAACCCTAGGTACCTTATATTAGTGATCTATTCTTTCACCATAGAGTTTACTGCCTCTGGTAAACAGGGGAATCGTAACCCCAGGATGCTTTATTCTCTCCTTCCTTTCTTTTTACAATTACTTGACATTTGTGTTTGGCGCAGCTTGGCTAGATATGGTTCAAATATGCCATAAAACCTCAAGTCAGTCGACCAACCATTACTTGATATTATGACTGGCGCAGCATGGCCAAATATGTCATGGCAGCCCTTAAAAACCCAACTAAATCAACCCTCTAGATTAGCGAGGATCCATCGCGGCGCAGTGGGTTTGCCCACTAGCAACCTCCGAGTTGTAAGCGACGCATGTTCGATTTCTGTCAGGTAGATTCCTCCTTGGGTGTTTGTCTCTTCCGTGTCAGTAAAACTTCTCTTGAGTGTGCTATTGACTATCTATTACTTGACTGAACTTGATTTGTGAATGTGATTTTTGAATATGATTGTGAATATGAATACTTGAATTTGTATTGTGTTTGGGGCAGCATGATCAAATATGGTCCTTGCGCCATAAAAACCATCTAGATAAGGTGATTTTCAACTAGGTGTGGTGCAAGAATGGTACAGGTATCTTGTGGAAAGTGATTTAAATTGTGTAAAATTCATTTTAATGGTTTAGCTTTTGAATTTTTACGTGTGCTCAGATAATTCCATAACCGTATAAAGAATTTTGAATATTATTTGTTATACCGAAGTATCAAAAATAGTTTCAAAAAGACATTTTAAAAGTCACTTGAGAAGCAAAAAAGCTAGATAATTACTATTATAGAAGATATATTTAGAAATGAATTAAAATTACATGTGTTTTTTTACAGACGGGCAAAACTATGATGTATTTTTAGGTGTGTTGCAGAATTTTAGTAATTAGTTTGAATGCCATTAGATGAAAAAGATTGAAAATCTCTGCTCTAAATCATGGCCTCTCGAGTCTTTGAGGACACCAACTCATTTTTTACTCGGCAGACATCACCCACCTAGTTTTGTGGATATGTTGAGAAAGTAGGAAAGGGAAATAAAATATATTTCTGGAAACTTTTACCATTTTACTCGGTTAACAACTCGAACTAGCTTATATTCCGTTTCAAGTGAAAAATTTGTATTAAAAGTCGATTCCCAAGTTTCTACATCGTAACCATGACATTTAACATAAAATTTTTAATGAAATGGACGAAGCATGAGCACGCAGCTTTATATTATTTCTCCCCATCTCTCGGTTTGAAGATCTCCACGTGAAAGTCACGTGGTATTGCAAGAAAGCACGAATCGTATTGTAAGATTCAAAGACAAGCATGATGAAAAACACTATTTTGCACATTGGCCAATCGGCCCAAAACCACATGACTTATGCTTCTCAGATCTTACGACAGCGACTTCTATCACATGCCGTCTATTTCATTAGAAGAACGATGCTGTTTTGGACTTTGGGAATCCCAAATCCTCATTTCAGTTTATTTGGCGTTTATTCATAGATTTTATGGCAATCTAATTTTGTTCAAAGATAAAAGAATTATCACTGCTCAAATTTCTGCTTAAAATTGTTTGCTATGAATGACATTGGATAAAAACGTTGGTTTTTGAATACATTTTATGCTTCCTAGTTTTTTCTGGTGGTGTTTGGTTTTATGGCGCAATGGCCATATTTTTTTCTTGTGAATTTGTGATTTTAAATTTTTGTTACAAAAACGCATCGATATTTATATGACCCCATTTGCAATTGCTAGCCGAACATCGAATTTATTTGGTTTTGTATTTCTCATAGTTGTGTAAACAAAGCGTGCCAAATATGGAGCTTTAAAACCTTTAAACTTTATTTAAATAACCATCTTTTAAAAATACTGTTATAGAAAGAAAATGATTTCCAAACCATACGGACATATTTTCATTCAAAAATCAAATTTCATGAAGATTGTATTAAAAATTCTAATTAACTATACATTTTTATTGCAATTTTGTTTATTAAATTGTACTATAAAAGACCACAAACAGAAAAACCATAGCGAAAGCAAACATTTATTCAAAAAAGAGAATAAATTCAAACATCTTACATTATAATTCAAACATCTTAAATATATTTTAAAGAATATCCTTCCTCAAAGAATTTGACACCCTTAATGGAATTAGTTATTTTGTCCTTTTATTTTTCTCAGAATTTCCGTTTCATGTTATTTCGTGAACAGAAGATAGAGCGTTAGATTATCGGGTTTTCCAGCTTTAGTAGCTGCCGTTTCGCAAACGATGAGTTTTCAAACTTATTCTATCAACATTGATTTTTCAGATATTTGTCAGATATATCCACAGCTGAATTCGTTTATTGATTATTACACTTTTCTTCATTGTTGTTCATCTCATCTAGAATATGGCCTCACAGTTGACTACGGTTCTTTCGGATTTTCATTCCATGTCTTAATCTGTCTGTATGAAAAGCACTGAAATAGTTATTTTTATTAACCAATTTCTTCAAACAATTATCCACAGAATTGTATTTTTCGCTATAGATCAGATCTCTGAACTCATAATACCACGTCAGTTGAATTCCTCATGGACATATCACATAAAACTTCAAAATCCAATCAAATCCGTTTATTCTTAGACTCAAGAATGAATTGCTCATGATTTCTAATACCAGACATTTGGAATTAACCTTCTAACTCACAATATTTCTTAATTTTACAGTTAAAAGTCTTAAATACACTAGTCAGTACACGTCCAATTGGTTAGAGTTCTTGGCTTGGTTGAGGGCTCATTTGAGTAGAATTTTTAAATCAAGTTAAAATGTAGTGCTTTTACAAATTCATCGTCATCCACTGATAACAAAGGAGCTGGGACGACATATTAGACCAAAAAAATGCACACACGATTTAGTCTTAGCTTTGTTAGACTGGTAAATTCCCTGTTATTTACTATATTTTACTCTGTTTTTCCTCCAGAGTTTTAATATAAACTATAAACACAAGTTATAACGGGTCAACGTCCAACCATAAGTTATTTAGTGGAACTTTAATGTATAAACAGTGGCATCAACGATTGTAGGGAAGTAATTGAGGGCAAATAAAATCCATTTGCTTCACTTTTAAGGATTTTCGGAACTCTATTTTGTTTATACAGATTATTACCAATATTATCCGTATATTTCTAATACTAATCCTTATGTTGGTGGGGACACTCATACAAATATTTGGATCCAGGGAGCTCGAGTTTCTAGGACTGCCCATCTTCTGAAAAAGTGGTCATTATGCGATCGAATGAGTGAGATCGTCACTGCATGTTTTGTGACTTGTATTACCTGTGCGTTATTTTTATCTCTCAAATCCACCCATATATATATATTAAGGGACTCCTATGAAGGTAGTTGAATTTACGTCGCAATGAAGCAACGCATCGGGCTATTGGACACGGTCCGGGATCAATCCCGAAGTGAAAAATCAGAGGGCAACACCTCTAATTTTGAACCACGGTCAGATGACGAGGTCAACACCTGAGATGGCACCCCACTCTCTAAACTTCCACACCCCGCCAACGTGAGGACATTTGAGGCCCCAACAGACTTAACGTGCAAAAGTCCCCCATACGACGGACTTAGATTGAATCAAATTACAACTCGCAACCTTCCGGTTTCGAATCCGTGACTTTACCAACTGGGCTACCGCGGCTCCCAAGCCCCTACAACTTGGGGAAGCTTGTGTGGGTGTTTTTTGAAACAACTTATTTCGTTTCTCTTGGTAATATTTTAACCACAGATTGGTAACGTTATGGATGTGTCGACTGCACGTAAATTTCAAATGCCTTTCCAATATATGGTTAATAATTAACCCTTCCGTATACGAAGGGCCGGCCTTCTCCATCTATTTATTGGAGGGGATAGGCAAGGGGCTCAAACAATAGGAGTTTGCGTACTTAAATCTGGAGCTCTGGTCTTATTACAACGAATTTTTCAAGGATTAAGTTTCCTGTCATTTGAAATCCGACCCCTAAATAAAGACTACTTTCCAAAACAATACTTCAAGCTTCATTTTGATAGGATTGTTTTAAGTAATCCTCCAAGTGGTTTCGACGAGTTATCTCGTCCATCAAGATCTGGTTAGTTTTGCCTATGACAAAATACCTCGTTATGCCAATCCCCAGGAGGGTTAATATAATTGTTTATAGAAGGTTTTACTTAATCTGATTCCATTGAACTCTAGTTCTGTTGAATGAAGAAACTTTAAGGCATAAAGTTATTGAAAACTTTAATTTTTGTACAAACGAATGAAAATAGAATAAATTGAGTGTTTTAAGTTTAATTTCAAGTTAAAAATTTTCATGATTGATTTAATAAGATTCGTAGAAAAATTAAGATTTTAAAAAGGTAACTTGAGGATATATGGACATTGGAGGTTCATCAGGAGGTTTTGTTGCTTTTTTAGCGCTCCTCTCGAGTAAGTTTAGAAACACGTGCGAACCTTCAAAACGTCCACAATACTTCTGATGAAACATGAGAGTGTACTACTTCAAAGAATGAATTTAGTTCATGCACTTTTTCACCCCGCATATATTCAGACAATCCGAAAATTCACATTCGATATTCAGAAACACATCCAGAGAACAACTGACGCGAATCGGCCCTTGGAGCATTACTGTCACGATTCGCATCGGAAGAAGAAAAGGATGGTTCCTATCCCATTCCAGCTTGTCCTCAAACAATAAGAACATTTGCACTCTGCCTAAGTTGGCAGACTGAGCAACACATCGTCATTAACTTTTGCAGGATCGTCGTGTCCCCTTGCTTCAGGAGCTTCGGTGGACATCTTGCGCTTGAGTATCTGGAGCCGCCTCGACCGGACAATGTCCAGGTGCTGGACGACGTAGTGTTCGTTGGGTGCCAGGGCTGACGCTTTCTCGAGGCAGGACTCTGCTTCGGCCATCAGCCCTCGCTCCACGTGGACCACGCACAGGTTGTGCAAGGCCTGGACGTTGTAGGGCTCGAAGTGCAGGATGCTTTCGTAGCACTGGAATGAGTGAGAGACATTACTGTTCTATGCATATTTACAAAGTGTTTCCTGAGAAATAAAGCTTTATTTACGCATATATTTACACATTATAATGTCGTGCACAACACTTTATACACTCATTTTTTTAAGTTTATCTTCTTCGTTCCTGAGGTCCATATTTGTGAACCGTTGGATTTGCCCCTCTTAAAACTTAACCAGAGACAATTTATTTATCGTAATTTTATTCTGTCCACGAATTCATTTTTGATAAAACACTAACAAATGTGAATCACTGGTTACTATATGGAATTTCTCTCTTGGTGCTTCGGTCATGCGTATCTCCTTGACAGAAGTTGGCGCCAAACATAAATTGGCGTAAATTTTCATGTGCTTGGCAAGCGCCAAGAACGTTGCTGATTTGTCAGTTAGCGTCTGGTATCTCGGAAGTGATAGTTATCGCCAGCGTTCATTTCCAGTACCACCCATTTGGTAGAGTCGCGGATTTAGCAACCGGAGGATTGCAAGATTGAAACTCTATGCAGCCGAACATCGTTGTGTTCATGACACGGCTGGTGCACGTTATATCCGTCGTAGTCTCAAACGTCTTCGTGTTGGCGTGGTGTGGAAGTTTGGAGAGGGGAGCGCCAGCTGACAAGGTGTTGACCTCGTCATCTGACCGTGGTTCAAAATTACGAGGTGTGTTCCTCAGATCTTTCCCTTCGGGGCTGATCCCGGAATATCACCAATAGCCCGTTGTGTTGCTCCAATGGGACTGATATATTTTGTGTGAGCCATTGCAGTTGTCTGAGAGCAAAATTCCATTTTGTAACCACGCATTCCACATACTGAAGATGGCTCTTGACAAAGGATTAGATTTTGCCTTGGCATTACGGTACAAAAACTAGACTATTAAGTAAGAGAGCAGAATATTCACAAGCCCTAGTTTACAGTTTGGTAGTAATAATCCACTTAGTCTCACTGTAGGTGCACGAAGTTGCGACCAACAACAGTAATGCTCGTCTGACAGCGTGAATTAACATGATACTAACTGCCAACTGCCGAGCAGTACCGCCTAAGAAATACAGGTGGCGCTTGCGGACATACATCTCTGTATGTACGGTCTAATTCTGTTTTCCCTGCGTCTCCTTGAAGTTTGCACATAAAGTTTTGAAACACCCCCTGTGTAGATAAGGACAACGCATTGATCAAAATTTCCACTCTTCGCGATTACTATAAGCACAAGACCTCCAACAACGCTTCATGCGATTGTCAATAAAGGCAGTTACTGGAAAATGGATGGGAAACACGTGAATGCCTACTATCAAGATATTAATATTTCATTACAATGAGAAACACCCTGTAGAGACTATTCCTCATAACTTTCTTCCCATCATAAATAATCTAAGAGATCGAGACAGTATATATCCACCATGCAGTTGTATTTGTGTTTCTAAACGCAGCAGTCGTTTTAGCGAGCATCTAAAGGATATCCTTCTGTATTATTTTTGCTGTCGAGGTTTGATTAGGAGGATCGAGGATTTATTCACTATGCTCCCGTGACGTTACCATGGCCACTTTGGTTTCCATTTGCACCAAAGAGAAACGTTTAAGGGTCTGTTTTTGTGTTCTTAAGGCGTATCAGAGGCAAAACTATCAAGATTTTCATCATAATATAGGATATTTTACCACAACGGAGTATTTTTGATTTTGATTCCCTTTTGGTCCAGATCCCGGAGGGATTCATGACTGATTACCCTTAGAAAGTTGATTTGAGAATTATTCAAGGAAATCTCACATGAGATGCCACACACAAACCTTTATCCTTTTATATATACAATATAAAAACAGAACAGCATAAACAGGCAAAAAAGGACTACAGGGCAAAATAGTATATACAACGAGCGAAAAACAAATAATAGGAATACAAATAATGTAAAAAATAAAAAGAAAAGCCCATAAGTCTATATTTACTTTGCAAGTTCATATACACAGTGCGTCAAATACGTTTTAAGACTGGGTCTGTAAAAAGAAATGGAAACAAAAAATTAATACCTGTTTTGGTTTTTTTATTCAAAATAGGACCCTCCGGCTTCAATGCACTTTTTACAGCGATTTATTAATGAATCGAAAGCCTGTTGTAAATTTACTTTGTGGAATGGCCTGCAAAGCACGCGTCGAAGCTTCTTGTATGGTCGAAATATCCTCAAAATAACACCCTTTTAACTTAATTTTAAGTTTTGGGAATAAGGAGTAGTCACAGGGTGCTAAATCAGGTGAATACGGTGGATGGTTCAACACAGAGACATTATTTTTTGCCAAAAATCGACGAACAATAAGGGAGGTGTGACTGGGTGCATTGTCGTGTAACAAACACTAACTGCTTTCAGTCCTATAATCTGGACGAATGCGACGAATTCTGGCCATCAAACGCTTTAAAACAGCTAAGTAGTATTGACCTGTAATTGTTTGTCCAGTTGGAACAAATTCTTTGTGGATAATACTATCGAAGAATGTAATGAGCATTGTTTTGATTTTGGATGGAACTTTTCTTGTTTTTTTTGGCTTGCGGTGAATTTGGTGACTTCCATTCCGCACTTTGTCGCTTTGTTTCAGGATCATATTGGAAACACCAGGTTTCATCACATGTAACAATGGACTTTAAGAAGTTTGGATCGTTTTCAGCGGCTGAAATGATGTCTCTGCAATGTGCACTTCTCATTGCTTTGTGTTCAGGGGTTAAAGTGTGTGGAACAAATTTAGCACACACTTTTGTTTTGCCCAAATCTTCATTCAGGATGGTTCGAATTGTTTCTTTGTTGATGTTTAAAGAGTCTTCCATCATTCTCAGTGACGCACAGCGATCGTTTGTTACGAAATTTCGTACTTTTTCAATAACTTCAGGTGTCCTAGATGAAATTGGTCTTCCACTACGCTGATCATCTACCGTATCTCTTCCGTCCAAAAAACGTTTGTGCCACACAAAAACATTTGATCTACTTAAACAACAGTCACCGTAAACTTGTTTCATGAGTTGGTATGTTTCCGAAGCACTTTTACCAAGTTTTGTGTTAAATTTAATTACAGCTCTTTGCTCCATCTTAAAAAATCAACATGAAAAAAATTCACTTCTGCAATGAACGCTCGCCTTCTCTCAGCTACTTAACCAAATGCGCACAACTTGTTGGCAGTGTGCAAAGCAGACGATGGACTTTATGACGCATGCGCATTTACACTCACAGCGCCATTACAACCAGCGCTCTGGGACGAGTCTTAAAACTTATTTGACGACTGTGTACAGTCATGAAATTTTCAAGAAATTCAATCCACCAGAGAAGTCCTCGGTTGCAAAACAGATTTGTGTGATTTCTCAATTCAGGGTAAATGTCAGCCATGATATATTTTCAAATGACCACCCAAAGGATCTAGGTTAACAGGCTTTCTCCCTCTTCGCCCAGAAAAACCATCAGACTGATAATTCTGTACTTTGTACCCCTGTTGCAGGTAATATATTTATACCAGTCCTGCATAAATTGAGCATTCGGCCTTGTACTATGGCATCTCCTTGAGTACCTCCGCATAGGTTGCAAAGTTCAAAAATTGTTACACAAGTGTCGACCCTTGTACACTACCACAATTAACGCCATAGATGACAGCGCGTTGACATAATTCTGTTGAACAAACATGAGTGACTATAATTTATAAATTATTCATTCATCTTGGACTTAGAACTTAGGGGAGTAGTGCATATGTATAGCTACCCGCTCAGCCAAATATGCTCTTTTCTGGAGGATACGAGAGAGAATTTTTTTTCAGTTAAACAAACCAGACGGAAATCGAAGTTTATACTTCAATTACCCAAAGGCTTTCGTATGATACCTATCGGGGTTACCTTAAAATATAGCTAATCACCGAAAAGTTTAATTCAATTGGGGAGTGAATATATCAATTCAGAATTCTTTACTTTAAATTTTTATTGGCGAAGTACTGGATTTGCATTCGAAAAATAAGCCAGGTGACGTCACATCCGGAATACGTACTGGTTATGATATGTGATCCGGAATACGTGAGGTTATGAATTTATGGCTGAATAGAAAGGGTCTCTAATAAAGAAGTTTATGCAGTAATATTGCAGTGAAAAGCAAAGGGAATTGAGTATAACGTTATTGCAAATTTTCGATTTCATTGAAATGAATTTTAAAATTACATTATGGATAATTTATAAGCCCTAAGATTGGGTTGATATTGGTATTGGTATTTTCAATTAACGTCACACTGGAGAAACACAACGGGCTATTCCCTAAGATTGGGACAATATCACAGTATAAAGACAGCAATACAGGACTCCGAATAGTCTAAGATATATACGAAATAGGATTTATTCTGGTTGTTTGACAATAAGAGCTCATAAGTATGCTATTAAAGGGTATTATTTTTGTGAAACAGCGAATTCAGGGAAGCGTCGAAAAACCACTTAGAGATGAGAGTGGGCGCTAGCTGTTTTAAGTGTTTAAGAGACACGGAGATGCATAGTATTATTTTGATCCTCATTCAAGCGAAAGCGAACCCATCGAGTCATAAAATCTCTGTTCGGAATTGTTTAAGAATTAATTCTTTCAAAGTCTTGATTTAATTATTCAATAACAAAGAGTTAACAAAGTCGTAGGGATTAAGGGATATTCTACTTAAGCGTAAGTAAAATGGACCGATTGAAGCGCTTAGTCATTCATACATAAATTTGCTTCCGAAAGGGACAAAAATTTGAATATGAAGATTGATTTATCGATATTTCTGTTCATCTAATTTCGCATGATTACCATATCTCAGAAAGACGAGTTTGGAGAATACGGTGATACAGTTCTGGGTGGTCTAAATTGGATTATACAAGCATTGAGAACTTCTGAGAGGAGATGCTAGTAGTTAAAATTTAACCTTGCTGGTTGTTTATCTTCGAGTCGAAAACTGCGTTGAAGTGTCGTCTCTGATGCAAAACATTTTCCTATTTGGATCTTCATTCCCCTTAAAATAATAGGGCAGTTCTGTTTTGATGATGTATTTTATGACAAAACTGACCAGATTTTGATGGACAAGATATATCGTCATCGACAAACTTGACCAGATCTTGATGGATGGGGTATCTCGTCTAAACCACTTGGAGTGTTAACAAAGTAATGCTGATGATTCTTACTATATTTCAGAGATTGAAGTAGAGCGTTGTTAGACAGTACCACTTGGGTCTTCCAAAAAGTACTTCATAGATGAGATACATTGCACTGCTATATACGAGGTCGGCCCGGAAAATATCTTGCCTTTGCTAATAATAACGAGAAAGATTGGTGAGCATCGACCTTAAAATGACAGACGGAGCATGTGCCCGCAGCTTCATGTTATTTCTTCCAGTTGCTCGGTTTGAAGATCTTTCGCGTGGTTGTGGGTAAAAGCGTGAATCCTAAATTATTGATTGGTTAAAGTGATTATCTACCTTGATCAAAAACACAAGTCTGCGCTTCCATGGCCAATCGGCTAAGTCGATTTATGATTTACCCTTCAGAGATCTTACTACAGCGACTCCTCCCACATGACCCGTTTATTTCATTAGAAGGTCTATGATCGGATTGATACGTTGGGTCCTAGACGCCCTCGAATGAACGTATTTTCTGAGACCATAGCATTCGCAATGACCGAGCGAGTAGAGCATCAAATTTTGAATTAAAATTGAAAATTCGTCCGGCGGAAACTATTCAGATGATTTAGAAGTCTTCCCAATAGAAGGAGCCTAGTTCTTCAACCCTGAAGAAGACGCGACAAAGTTGCAAGCAATTTCAAGACTATGTTAACTCTTTTGGGATCGTGAAGGTGTTGTCTATTACGAGTACTCCTTTAGGACAAACAATTAATAAGTTCTTCACTTCGAAGTTCTTCACTGGCTGAGAGATGCAGTACGAAAAAAATGGCCACAGCTGTGGGCAGATAGGTAGTTAGTTGAACTAATGTCACACTGGAGCAACACAACGTGTTATTGGTGATGGTCTGGGATCAATCCCGAAGAGAAAGATCCGAAGACAACACCTTATAATTTTGAACCACGGTCAAATGATCAGGACAACACTCCAAACTTCCACACTACGCCAACATGAGGATATTTGAGGCCTCGATATATTTAACGTACACCAACCCTCACGTACATGACGGTCGTTGGTTGGAACTCGCAACCTTCCAGTTGCTAATCCACTACTGTTCCAACCGGGTAACCGCGGCCCGCCACAGCTGTGGGTAATCTGTGATTAGCAGGATCGCGAAAACGCATCCGCCTACTCCTACAGCTAGATTGTTACCCTACGACTTGTTTTTTCACAAATCTAAAATCATCTCTGGAAAGGACGAGATTTCAGACCGTTGATGCGATTCAAGAGTGCACTACGAGGCTGCTGATTGCGATTCCAACAATGGACTTTGCAGAGTATTTTGAAAAGTGAAACTCTGGAAGAAGGAAGTGTGAGGTTCCCAAGATGCCTATTTTGAAGAAAACTAGGCGCAAAAAGTCCTAGGTACATCTTGTTATATAATGCATGACTGGATACTTTCCGGACAGACCTCGTATACTACATATTGTAAGTTAAGTTCTGTGCAGTTCCCAAGATCAAGGTTGGCGTAACAGGTCAGCATTGTTTTACTTAATGTGTTTGTATTTATTTCTTAAGGGTCAGTACACGCATACATACAGACACGCTCACATGTGTATATATATTAAATATTATAGGTCAATGGTCAGGCATTAGAAAAATATAATAATACTTAACCCTCCAAGCGTTTCGACGAAACATATCATCCAAGATCTGGTCAATTTTGCTAAGGAAGAAACATCTCGTCGAGACAAAGCTTCCCTATTACTCCAAAGGGAATGAAAACCCAAGTAGGAAAAACAAATTGTCCCTTCCACAGAACTAGTGACTGTTTGAAGCAGGTTTTTGCATCAGAGGCTGCCCACTACAAGGCGGTTTTTAAAACGAAGATAAACCACCACCAAGAGAGTAATTATAAGGTATTCATTACTTAGTCTATAATTGCGGTTTTTAACAGTATTTATGCTGCATACAATAAAGACTTCCATTGTCAGAAAAGTTCTTTTTTATCGTAGCATCATATTCAATAAATATAGGGACATGTCTAATGTGAAGCGTGTCTGCTTCTTCTGAGTAATTCTTAGGCTAATATCACACGATGGGGGCGTGGTGCTGGAGAATAAATTAAACCTACAACACAGAAGTCACAGTGAATTACTGTCAGATGAACGTTGTTTTGTAAGCGAAAAAAGAACAGAATGATCGCATTCCTCAACGGGATATTTGTTGCTCAATTTAGCGATACTCTTTGAACGGGAATATTTTAAGGGGTGAAGTGGTCAGTAATGTATCTCGAGATTCAACTATTCTACCACGAATAGAGTCTCCAATGCTCAATGTGTTTGCCTATTGCGCTAGCTACCTGCGGAGTTGTAGGAGGCGTACGTTCGATTCCTCTCTAGATGTATATCTCTTCTGTGTCCGCAAACCTTTCTTTCCTTGTTTATGTCCATTTACATGACGCTGTTCGGCGCTGTTTGGCTAAATATGGTCCAGAGCCAAAGACCCAACCATACACCACAAATATGAGGACTGTATGGTTAGTCTCAAAATCTGGTATTTGGAGTACGAATTTTGTTTATTTTTTAAAACAAAAATTACCAAATGCTTGGTTTTCATTTAAAATACAGATTCAGATCAAAATGTGTTATCGAATTATATTTTCAGATATTAACACTTTTGTTGGTTGTTTCGACGAGGTATCTCGTCATTAGCAAAACTGACCAGATCTTGATGGACGAGATATATAGTCATTAGAAGAAGACTGGCCAGATCTTGATCTAGCCTTCAACAAAAAATCAGCACTCTCTTGTGACGAGATGCCTCATCCTTAGCAAAATTGGTCAGATCTTGATGGACGAGATATCTCGTCGAACCTACTTGGAGAGTTAAATGTTTACATTTATAAATTAATTATTTTCTCATTGTAAAAAATGCCCTATAAAACAAGAAAATTACCTAAAACATTCTCAATTTTTTGTAAAACTAATTCAGTTATAGAAAACAAAGCTAAGAGAATATGAAAGTTGTACTACTTTTATATGTAACTACTACGCTGCTGTAAAATACTTTCATTGCTATTCAGAAGAGAAAGCGAGGAGTACCTCCTGAGCCGCATCCAAGTCTTTAACACTGTTAATGTAGATATCTCCTAGCAATATCAAGCCCTTCACATGGTCTGGATGATGCTGTAAGACAATACAATAACAAGATTGATCAGTTTGCATACATGAAGGACGTAAAGTACTTGTCTACATACATGCTAAAATCTCTATACTTAAAAGACTCTGGGCAACAAATCGATAAGGCACAGGAAGAAATGGAAAAATTAAAAACAAAATATTCAAGACGATCAAAAGAATTTCTGATTGTTTGAATGAATGCATAAAACGAAAGTTTAAGAGAAATAACATAAACTCTTCAATTGTGGATGAACCATTACAATTTTGGAATTGATTTATTATGTTGCTTGCAGCCCTTCCTATACATATTTCACTAACGTACGAGGCATAATCGACATAATTTTGTTATTGAATGGCAGGTAGGTAGGCAGTTGAATTTACGTCGTACTGGAGCAACACCACGGACTATTGGCGACGGTCCGCGATCAATTCCGAAGGGAAAGATACAAGGACAACACCTCGTCGTTTTGAACCACGGTCAAGTGACAAGGGCAACACCTGAGCTGGCAACCCCCTCTCCGAACTTCCAAACCACGCCAACGTGAGGACATTTGAGGCCACGACAGATTTAACATGCACTAGTACCCTTTGTACACGATGGTCTTTGGTTGGATACGAACTCAATAATATTGCTAAAATCCCAAGGAAAATTTTGTCTCTGTAATGAAATTCGTCAGTAGTCTCTCTGATTACAGAAAGCGATCAGAAATCAGGATGTTATAAAAGCAGCACAGGAAAGAAAATATCAGCGAACGCGAAAACAGGTGTAGTAAAAAAAAATACTGAATCGTCTTTGAACAAATTTTTGGTAACGAAATTAAATTTGGTGTTCAGAATCAACTTGTAGTAACATGATTGTGTAGTTTGTGCTATGTATTGGGAATAAGAACTAAGCACGCGGAATACTTGTTTTATTTTTTGATTTATTTTATTTTATTCGGAGGTAGGGGGCAGCGGTAGACAGGTTTGGAAGAGTAACGGATTAGCAACCGGAGGATTGCGAGTTCGAATCCAACCAAAGACCGTCGTATACAAAGGGGGCTGGTGTACATTAAATCTGTCGTGGCCTCAATTGTCCTCATGTTGGCGTGGTGCGGAAGTTTGGAGAGAGAAGGGTACCAGCTAAGGTGCTGCCTCGCCATCTGACTATGGTTCAATATTACGTGGTGTTGTCCTAGGATCCTTCCTTTTGGGATTAATCCCGGACCGTCACCAATAGCCTGTTGTGTTGCTCCAGTGTGACGTTAATTAAAATACTTACCATTCGGATGTATAAAATGTGCATACAGATGTTTTTTTCAAAATAAATGAATTTAAATAAGGTATACGTGAGTAAGGACACTGCCATCAATAAATATAAGCAATTTAGGAGCTTTGCTGCAGATGCTATCTGCGGGTAAGCTAGTATATTATTTTGGTGAAAGGAAAACAGGTGATACTAATCTAAATAAATATGGAAAACTGGGAGCATTTCTATTTTTTGTCTTCAATTAAAGTGATTAAAAACAAGTGGATGAAAGTAAACAGAGAAAAATGGAATTTTTAGGATGAGCAAGAAAACAAGAATATTTATTCAAATTAAAGAAAGATGCGAGTTTATAAACAGAGTCAATCATACCTTCCTCAGCTGTTGTAAGAAAGGAAGCGCATCTTTGGGTCTCCGGGCTTCCGACAACAGCAAAGCTAAGTTGAAAAGAGCGCTCCGGAAATCCGATCTCAGCTGAAAAATTAAAATTGGAAGAGTTGTGAGCAATAAATTGAGAGAAAAGGTACCGATGACAATATTTATGAGCCGAATGTAATAACCAACTTCCTTTGTATGCGTTCCAGAGCTCAATTATCTTCATGAACGAGTATAATTGTTAAAATATAGGATGAGAGATAAAGAGTGATTTTCATTTTCATTGCTGTAATGCAATTTTATTGCTGTATTACAAGGTTAAAGGCAAAGAAACCCTCTGTAGGGATGAGGTGATAAGCAATCGTGTTAGATAAAAATTTAAATAAAAGCGAGACTTTAAATATTCAACATTTTCCAATCACTATTCCAATTTATTTCTGTAAAGATGTATTGTAAGAAACATCCTAATCTGTAAGCAATTTGGCGCCAATTCTGGTAACGGCTTCTTTTGTTTTATGGCTTTCGGTGTGGCAACCCGTAATAGTTACGAAAAATTTTCTCTAGGTGACACAACTATTCCTACAATGCATTTTAATCTCCATTTCAAATAATTATTACAGGTCTTTACTTCCACAGAGATATGGAGTCACTTCTGCTTCCTGCTAGCCCCAGAAATCCAAACTTAATTTCCGTTTTCATATCTATCAGAAAATCTAGACAGGTAACGTCACATCAATTCATTTCTCGGGGCCAACAAAATATATAAATATATAAATATATAACAAAATATATAAACTACGGCTTTCACAAAGCACGTAGTATTGGACTGGTCTATTTTTTAAATAAGGTAATAGGTTGAAGCGTAAACAAAGTTTTTCCACAACTGGCGTCTTGAGAAAGGATTCTGGTTTAAGTTTATCTTTCGGTGCCATAAGCGATAGCAGTGATAATGAGTTGGCGGGGTGTGGGACCTTCTACTACAATCACCATTCGTGCTTTTGTATATTGCAACCCTCATCCTAACGACCTTTCACTTATTAAAAAATCGACTGACCAAGGTTGACTGCTTTCTCGTTGGAGCCGCTCTATATCTTGTCGGCTACATTCTTTTCTCTAAGTTAAGTACCTCTTTTTGCTCCAAGACTACGGCTACGTTTATGGTCGCATTATCGGATATAACATCCCCTGTAAAAATATAGTTCATGTACCTTTAAATTATTAAGAATTAATGAGTAGAAAATGGAAATAAAAATTTTCAAAGTACCTATAATCTTGTTCTACATAAAAACTAATTGCTCGTAGGATTATCGTTACTTGAAATTATAACCTCACCATCTTTGACTTACGAATTAGACTTCTCACCTGACAACGTCGTCAAATGAAATAAGTGAAATAAGGTAGAAAACTTATAAATGGAAAGTCAGAGCAACTCTTACTACATTTGACATTCATGTCGAAGGATGGTACAAGAAATGTTTCTACTTAGCTAAAATGAATTACGTTTTCAAACTAAATATTCGACTATCTTTTTCACAACCTAGTGAAAAACTTCCTGCACAAACTTTAAGGAAAGGCAGAGAACACAATTTTTTTATCCAAATTATATTATATATCTATAATTATTATATATTATTATTATATATATAAATAAAACTATATATAGGGTTGTATATTCGGACGAGAGCTTTTAGGGCTCGATGATGAATTCGCAGGAGTGGGCCTCGGCTACCATGATCACCCGATTTATAATGCATCGATATCTTTCTCTGGGGATAGCCACAAAGGCATCGTGGACGAGACCCCATTAACTGATATCATCTGATATCCCATCATCTGACCCATCGGCTGATATCATCTGATATCCCATCATCTGACCCATCGGCTGATATCATCGAAGAGTCGCTTTCGCAGCTGCAAGCATAGGAACGGTCAGAGGTCAACACATGAACTACTGACCGCCGGTCGTAAATCGAACTATCTGTCGGGAAGATCTCCTTCCCGTCCAGATGGTTTTTAAGGGGTGCACGACGGCCCCTTCTTAATTAACTGCCCCTGAGCGTCAACTGGAGGGACGAAAGAAAGAATTCGAGCTGGGCAGATGTTTTCTTTTTTTGGCGAGTAGTCGCCGGCCTTTTGAGTGGATTCCATTTTTGCAGCGCCCACAACACAGGGGTATAAATCCCTGAATTAAATGTGTAGGTGGCGTACATTTCTGTTAAATAATAACTATTTTACTTGCACCTTGGCTGTGTCATATTTTTTGGCACGCCAGTCGGCACACTACGTTACAGCGTCTGCGAAAGACCGATAATTTTTTAACTGCAATCCATGCGTCGACGTTGTCAAGCATGCATTATTGGTGGTCGCAGCTATGAGTTCCTACTGTGAAGCTTTAAGTGTACGAATACTACTGTTAAACTAAAATTTGGGCTCATAAATGTTGTTCACACGCTGTCTTCTTTCATTTCGGCACCTTGTCTGTCTTTCCGTTCGGCACATCTTACCTGTCATACATTCCTTCGAGAATACTATTTAATTTTGTGTCTCCCACCTACCCTTAAAGTTTATACAGGAAGTTTGAAACATCCTATATAGAGTGCATATGATCAATTGAAACTGCCAATTTTGAATAAAACAATCGGTAGGAATATAAAGCATTTTATTTTGTTACTTTTATCTCTTCGCCAAGAATATTGATAATCGTGAAGTTAACTGAAATAATTATTACCTTAAAATATAAAAGTTTCTAGGGAAACAAGTTATTTTATGAATTTTTTAATCTAAAATAGCTGCCGAAAAGTTGAGGCGTCTTACAAACAGGGTAGGAAAAGTTTGTCTTAACACCTAACAATGGAATGACAAAACAACAATATTCCGATACAGTAAACTCACTGAGCGATTTTTAAGTAGTCTAAAATGAACTACAATTCCTAGTATATCTATTAGGCCACTGAAATAAAACATTTTAAAATGATATAGTATTTCTAGAAGTTATTCCCAGCTCTTGTTTTTTGCAATCTTATTCGTGCTTTGCCGTCAACATTTACGCTTCAAATATTTCAATCATGCATTTTAAACCGCGAATAACTAATTTGCAAGGATTGTTCTATCCGTAATTAAATAAGACCAGCTTGATGACTGCCTTATACTTCATTCTTGAATTAGACAAATTAATACAATACCAAAAACTGATCAATTCATAAATTTCTAATCCCATAAATAGACTGACTATTGAACTCAACTCAACAGGAGCATTGTTTTAAAGTGCTTGCGCCATTGCAAAATGAAGCATAAGAAAGCGCCCATAAACAGAGCAGGCTCCTTTATGATAGTATCGATTAAAGTTTTAATGCAGAGCACATTGAATTAAATTTATGGTATGCTCCAACAACGGGTGCACTTAATTGCAATCCGTTACACATGCATCCTAGACCGTTTCTCATCGCCAAATTATGTAACTGTGTGCACCATGACAGCACCAATTACGCACAGAATGCAGTCTATGTCCATTGGACAAAGCCGGCTCTTGCAGCGTATGCAATGGCGCCAACCTAGAGAAATCATTGGGAGGGACAGAACTCTAGCTACATCATCAGTGAGTTTGTTTCGGAATAATTTATTTCATTTATGTATTCCAGCACACACATTATCCGTATTATTAACCACACCATCCGTGTACCCACATCACACTATCTGTGTAAGCACATCACTATGTGTACCCACACCACACTATCTTTATAAGCACATCACACTGTGTACCCATATTATCTGTGTGTCAATATTTATCCCTCCCGTTTGGGGGTCCAGAGCGGTCCGGAACTATAGACTATCCGGGAATTCGCCCCTGACTGTGACTTTAATACCTATTTAGGAAGGTCGAGTTATGCTGTATATTTAGCCATCCCTATTATCTGTAATATTTTCCCTCCATGTCCATACAGATCCCAACTATAAAACATTTTGTGAATTCAAAGGGTTCGGGCCCTTTGTTGTTGACACCCCTGATCACATGACAAAGGAAGAAACGATTATGTTGTAATTTTAAGAATGCCGTGACAAATATTTCTTATAACAACGTTTACAGGGCATTTTAAAATAAATTATTATTTCAATCTAATTGATAATAGTATAATTAAATATCAGACAAAACTTCACTGTTATACTAGCTATACGCCTCGTTAGTCGTTTTTTCTCCTGACGTCAACAAGAAAATATCATGGACCTTCTAATGAAATGGATGGAGCATATGTGCGCAGTTTCATATTATTTCTACCCATCGCTTGCTATGAAGATCTGTCACTGTTGTAGGAAAAAGCATGAATCCTAATGTGGGACAAATTATTGACTGGTTAAAGGGATTATCCAACGTGATTAATAACACTAGTCTGTGCTTCGGTAACCAATCGGCCCAAGTCGATTCGTAAGTCCTTGTGACTTACCCTTCTGAGATGTTAGGATAGCCAGTCCGCCCACATGCTTCAATCTATTTCAACAGAAAATCGATGCGTTTTTCCTACGGACGTCAAAGAAAATATCATCGACCTTCTAATGAAATGGACGGAACAATGTGCGCACAGCTTCATGTTGTTTTTCTCGATCTCTTGGTTTGAAGATCTTCGGGGTGAAGGTCACGTGGCATTTTGGGAGAAAGCCACGAATTTTAATGTAAGGCTAATTGACGAGTGTGATGAAAAACACTCGTTTGTACTTCGATAGACAATCGTCACAAATCGATTCCCAACACGTGACCTGCACTTCTAAGATCTCATGAAAGCGATGCCTGCCACACGCTCTGTCTATTTCATTTGAAGGCTGATGAAAAATATTTAGTTTTGATGTAACACGGCGAAAAGGCCACGTAAAGTTGTCACTGAGAAAGGCATCCTCCATTTAAGTCAACTTCATCCACGTTAACTGTCTGCCTCCCTGTGCTTTATTCATCATGCCAAAGTAGTTTCTAACAGGAATTAGACTCGTTTGAAATTATACGGCTCTATAAAATAGTAAAAGCCGTATCAAAATCCGATCAGTACTTCTCGAGATTAAGTCGAAGAAACAGACCGACACCTATTGGGATTTTATATCAGTGGAATAGCAGAATATATTATAAAAAGTAGAAAAAAAGGAGTATATTCTGCTTTTAGAATCGAAATAAAGAGGGTCAAAAGTATAATAAACTTTACAAATAGGAACATTAAACCAGATAAATTATCTATCACACGCAAGAAGCGTAGAAACGTTTATCTTCAATTCCTTTCTCTATTTTCCTACCATTTTCGGAACTTATAGCACTCTGAGTATAAAACCGATCTCACCCCATTCTTTTCCTTTTGAATAAGTCAAACCGAAAATACGTGCTCGTCTCTCAAGGCAAGCACAAAGGGGCGTGCGTACCGTATAGTCAAGACCACGTCAGAGCATCTGTCACCGCTGAGGTGCGAGGTGATGTTTTATTGGCTGTTTCTTTTATTTCAACAGTGAAAGACCGAAGTCATCCTTCACCTATCAATTGTTTAAATACACTTACGCACGCAGCTGGAATTGTGTTTGCTTAGAAAAATGGATCCTCCTAATCTATCACCGACTATTCCTCTTATTGTGTCGTGTTTGTGAATCTTTTGTCTCTTTTAAAAAGCTGACAATATATGCGCTTGAATCTGAGGGTGACGTTTTGACTGAATACAAAGGTTTTTGAGATGCATTCAGCAGAAATATGATTGTACTTGGCATGAAAAGCAAACTAACACTTTTGGTTTTGCTTTATTATTGACTCTACATACATTGAGGTGTGATCGGAAGATAAGGGGACTGTATTTTTCTAAACGTACTAAAAGACTTGTAGACTTGAAGCTTAATCACCTGCAACGTTGTATAACAATTATTTCAGGACCGTTTCCACCTCTAGAAGTACTTATGCATGTCGCTAGCATGTTTCCACTGTTAAACGTACTCAAGCATGTCGCCAACACGTTTCCACTACTAGACGTACTAAAGCATGTCGTAAACTTGTGTCCACTGCTAGAAACATATTCGTAGGCGTACTCAAGCATATCTAAGACATGTTTCCACTGCTAGAAACACGTTTGTAGACGTACTTACGCATGCCGCAACCTGTTTCCACTACTAGAAACACATTTGTAGATGTACTGAATTATGTCACGAGCAGTTGAATAAATGTTCCCGCTTTGTTCAGCTGAGAGCAATTTTCGAAAATATTTAGCTGAGACGCTTCCAAAAACCGAAATTGTCCACATAGAATCTAAAATAAATCGAAACTAACTCCAGATAACCTGTGAATAATAATTCGACGATTTTCCTCATCATTCTCAAAACTTTCGCAATCTTCGTAGCCCTGTGAGTTTGACACGCATATATCTGTTCTGCAACCTTAGACCTGTATAACATGCAACCAGTTTTAACCTTCCTGATCATCAGAATCTTTACTAGGATGCTTTCATGCGATCGATTTGGTTAATTAGTTATTATGTGTTTTTCGTTGTGGAGTAAAAGCTTTTTGCGGGGAAAAAGTTTTGTTGTAGGGTACACCACTTGAAAACCTCGTGAATCTCAGAGGGTTAATACCATACATATACTGGCATACAATTCTTACAAACCTCCCCAAAGACTTTCTACAACTTTAAGTACGTATCTTAGCAAGTTTCGCAAATGTTCTGACAAAATCAAATTGTCGGTCGAGATTATGCGACATGAGACATCAGACGAGCAGATTCGCCAACAATGCATTGTTGAACAATAACTAAGGGCCGCTTCACACACCCCAACAGAATCCGGGTCATTCCTAATCAATCTTAATCCAATAGAAACTGACTAACGAATATTCGGGAAAGCCGTTTCCATAAGAAATGACTTCTTCGTCTTAAAACAGTTCACTCTGCCTGAATCCGGAGCATTCCGTTCAGTGCACTCGAAACTACGTTAATTTCTACTGGATTCCGATTGATTCCGTTTGCCTAGGATTCTGTTGGTGGGAAGCAGCTCTAAAAGAGCAATAGTGATGTCAAGAGGCATAAATGTCGAATGTTCCAAGGTGTAAAACGTATACCTTCTATGTTCCGCAGTTCTAAAGTTACGTTATCAGTTCGGATACTGTTCGATCACATCCCTACAGGATTTAAATAAGTACAATGGATAAGAAATTTGATTAAAAAATGTTATATGTTAGCTATTTCCATTCGCGAGGAAAAACTTTTAAAAGAAATTTATTCTTACCTCCACCGCTTTTCGAAACCATTTCTCTGCTAGAGTGAAATTCTTCTCATCCATAGCAAGCATTCCTAGGTGAAAATAGACTCGTTCGTTTACTTCTTTGGCGTCCAACAGCATTTGCAATCTATAGAAATTTAAACATTTATAATGTGCAAGTCAGAAAATACCTTAAAATATAGTTAAAAGCTCAGTTGAATTTATGTAGAACGATTTGGGTTGATTTATTTTTTATAATTTTAACCACATTGAACATATGTATATATATTGGCATATGTATTATAACATACGTATATAAAGGGTGAGTCTAAATTGTTTTTACAAAATAAGGGAGGTGACAGTACCCATCCAGACGAGCAATAATTACCATGGAACATGGGACCGCATTCCACTCTGAGAGGCAGAAAAGAGTAAAGTCGAAACGCGTCGAGCATGCACGATGGAGCCCCTGCACACTTTTCCAGCACTTCTTGAATGCCACATATCCCGCACGATGGATCGGACGTGGGGGACCTGTGGCTTGGCCTCTTCGCTCACAGGACCTCAAACCACTGGACTTTTTCTTCTGGGGGCACATGAAATCTTTAGTGTACCAGACGCCTGTGGACTCGGCTGAAGATCTCGTAGCGAGAATCGGTTTTGCCGCAGACAAAATTAACACAACACCAGGAATCTTCGAGAGGGTGCGCCAGTCATTCCTTCGCCGGTATGAACTGTGCAACGACACGCGTGGCCGCCACTTTGAGCACTTGCTGTGAGTTTTTCTCTGATCAATAAATCAGATTGCGCAACTTTTGGTATCGTTCATTCGCTTTCCCAACACTGTTGTAAGTTCATGTTGAAATTCTAATATTTTACTCTTTTCTGCCTCTCAGAGTGGAATGCGACCCTATGTTCCATGGTAATTATTGCTCGTCTGGATGGGTACTATCACCCCTCTTATTTTGTAAAAACAATTTAGACTCACCCTGTATATATATATTTCGTAGTTTTATTTTATAAAACATTAAAGTAATGATATAGCCCGAGAAAAATTGCAATTGTTGCAAAGTTTGAAGAGATAAATGCAGGTACCTATGATATGCAGTCTTCCTCATGTGGGGCAATCCGGACTCTTGAATCAGAATGGCTGAATTTAGAAGAGCTTGCTGGAAAAGAAAAGTGAAAATTACAGGACTCTTCTTGCAACCTCTTGGACAAACTAGCAATTTAAGAAACACCTTCTACAGTAAAATATCGCTTGGCCCCGTGAGAAAAATCATTCAGGCCTCATTCTATTGGCTGTATCGGTTATTGCTTCCCATTATACGAAAAAAATGGTAGATT
Source organism: Meta bourneti (assembly GCA_933210815.1). Lineage (NCBI taxonomy): Eukaryota > Metazoa > Arthropoda > Arachnida > Araneae > Tetragnathidae > Meta > Meta bourneti. The sequence continues at coordinate 30,459,153 of OW119931.1, read as the reverse complement.
GTGTCAAGGACACAAACCATAGTTTTGACATGAATACTCGGACCTGGTGTTTGATCGTGGAATGAATAAAGTAGACATAGGAAGTTTGAACGATTGTTTAGTGTGAATATTCAACAATTAATTTACAGTTTGAACCATTAAAGTGTAGTTTGATATTAACTGTTGTTGAGAGATCGTTGTCCAATATTAATTGTAGCGTAGTTTGGTAGCTTTCGAATACCATTTTCGCAGTTCTCAGTCCACGTAATCTAACACTGGACCAAAGCTTACCTAGCACCGTAGAATTTCGACATCTAGTGGGCCCTCTCCCCGTGCTAATTTTCCGGGCAATTGGTTCGAAAGGTCATGTCAGGTACGAACATACTTTGTACGATGCTATATTTATCTTCTAAATGTTTATTCTAATTCGGAACAGTAGGTAGGTAGGTATTTTAATTAACTTCATACTGGAGCAACACAACGGGCTATTGGTGACGGTCCGGGATCAATTCCAAAGGGAAAGATCCTAGGACAACACCACGTAATTTTGAACCACGGTCTAATGAAAAGGCAACACCTGAGCTGGCATCCCACTCTCCAAACTTCCACACCAACGTGAGGACATTTGAGGCCACTTCAGACTTAACGTGCACCAACCCCCTTTGTACACGACGGTGTTTGGTTGGATTCGAACTCGCAAACTTCCGGTTGCTAATCTGCTACTCTTCCAACCGGGCCACCGCGGCCTCAGAAATCATAAGACGAAACAGTTGCAACGCTCAACTTTTCATACATGACCCCAATACTGTTCCGATTTTAAAGTCGCATTTACTTCAAAATCCTGTTTTGATTGCACTTTGAATGTTATACTGAGACTGATCATTTGCAAGTACTGTAATTTTTTCTACACAAATTTTCTCCATTCAAAAGATCCATCCATAAGAAACTGCCGAAGAAATGTAGGAACATGGATGAGTGTAGATGGCAGTTTGAATGAACGCTATTGTGCTTGTTTCGAAATCGAAATACCTGAATAACAATTAAATTAGCTTATGCTAATTCCACGATAAATTGTTTGAGCTGGTAATTACAAAAGCATTTTGTTCCTCAGTTACCACATGGAAAACTGAGAACTTCAATCAGCGCTAAGCTAAAAGTTCGATAAAACTAATAACAATTTTCCTTTCAACTAAAAATAAAAACTTTCTAAGGATACTTACAAAGTGTTGCCACAACTGACATTCAAGAAATAAAAATAAAATGGATTAATAATATAAACTGACTTCATTAATTTACCGCGCGAGACATGGTATCCATGCGCGCATAGGTATTTCCCCTCTATTTTGATCGTGGAGCTACAAATCGTTACGGAAAACAACACTTATGGGTCCCATGGGTAATAACATGATAACCCTAGACATACAGAAATATATTATCCCTAGACATTAGAAATATATTATATTACAAAGAAAGTTCTTAGAGAATATAATAGAACGTAGCCCCAGAGATTACTTTGATTTGATGTTAAAATGACTTTGAAATGTACAGCGTTTCCTATGTTATGTGGGGCTCCTGGGATGCAAAACTCAACAAACCTACCTCTCGACTTTTGCGAGGCCTACGCAATATGCTAATCGCAAGCTGTGACTTGGAAATGCCCAAGCTGCATAAATTAAACCGAGACTGCTACTACAGCATGCTAAGAGGTGATATATTGCTTTGAGGAAACCACAACCATCGCAGCACCATTAGAATCGTGTTCATTGTCCTTTGTTTTATTAAAGGACGATGTAGTTTGTTTTCCCGTTCTACGGTCATGTTTTGCCACACGAGGGCTAATCAGGCCAACGATGTGACTTGGTTAAGTTTGCTGTTCTATGGTCATTTTTTGCTACACAACGGCGAATCAGATCAACGATGAGGCTTGATATCTTCCCTAAGCACTAATGGTCTTAAATGTACCAAAGATATAAAAATTTATGCCACTTACTTTTATAACCTTTTCGGGATTTGTTACCGTGTCCCTTTTAAAAGTTAATTAATACAGTGCTACTTGAATAATTCGAAGCTGAAGGGACCACTAAAAAAATTCGAATTATCCAAAACTTCGAATTAAAAAAGTTACATCTTTTAACTTTAATTTCAGGTCCACTGAATGCTTGAAAAGATTATTCTGTCAATAAGTAAATATTTATTCAGAAAGATCATGGTATGAAAGACTTTAACATTATATGTATGTAAACAAAATAAGATTTACATTACGTAAGTTACAGTACTGTGACATCTTAGCGCCCAAGAGGATGGCGGGCTGCAGACCGGAAGTTTCCTGTTAAGAGTCCTTCACTACTGCGCTTGCGCAAGTGAAGAGGATAAAAAAACAGTTAGCTCACGGACTCCGTCTAGTTGAGACCTCTTCGTAGCAATTCGGAAAAAATTTAATATGAAATTAAGCATTTTGTTTCGCGCGTCCATTGTCAACCCATGTTTTGTCTGTGTAAAAATAAATGTTATTTTTTTAATGTCCAAAAAAGTTTGGATTAATTCGTCACAGTACATATTACATGTACTGTAGCTTACTTAACTTTACATGTACTGTACTTAAACTTCGAATTATCCACGATTTTTTAACATTGATTTAATGAGAAGTTCAAGGGACTAAGAGAAATCTTCGAATTAACGACGATTTCGAATTAGAGACGTTCGTTTTATCCAAGTTGCACTGTACTATAAACAGCTCATATTTGATACAAACAAGCATGGTGTATGATCTCAGTGCTACCTCTTTTAACCTCTTTTAATGTATCTTGAATTTATTTTTGTGAAATGTGCAAGAATTTATCCATTTTACGGAACGATTTGACTATATGCAAATGGTTATTATGCTAGGTTTCGTATTAATTTATCTGTATGAGATAAATCATAAGATGACTACTTGGACATTTTCAGACTTGAGTGAGGCGACGGAGGTTCGATTCCTCACTGAGTATTTTTCTCATCTCTGTTAGTAAAACTTTCCTTGTGTGTGTCTATTGACGTTGTATGTATTGCGTTTGTCGCAGCATGGCCAAATATGGCCCTTGCGTCATAAAACCTCTACTCCACCTCCATCTAGACTTGTGAACGGGCACATCCGATCTCTATTCTTCGTTCAGAGCCATAAGACATTTCCAACTTCCTTACTCTGAACAAACGTCCCCAAGTCATCTTCTGGCTTGTGTTGGTGTGGCAAGGAAGGATTTTTGTGGATGTCCTGATCTAGGTTGTACTGTTGGAATGTTTCCGGACTTATGGATTCGGTTTAGCTGTTTATTTAGGTCTTAAGGAATAAGAAACAGCAAATTAAACACATACCTGACCTGCGTTTAATTGTCATTTAATACTAAATTATATCAAATTGTAATCTCACCGCCACGGAAACTTACTCCTCGTACAAATCAAAAGACCACAAAACATAGTCTATTAGACCCCAACATTCCTGGTATCCCCCTCAAAGCGCCCTGGACTATAATTGAATTTTAAAGATTCCAGACGGCTCAGACAAGACAGTCACATCAGATGTACGAGTTTTGTTAAAGGAATTAAGAATTTTTCAACTTGTCCATGCTCCACAATCTCAGCTACTCCTTCCCATATCTTGGATTGTATCTGTGTCTCTGTGGGATTGATCCGAGATGAACAGGAGTTGGTCGCTGTGCGACTTGAGAATAATGATCTTTTGGACTTGGTCTACATTTCACGTTGACAGAAGGGATTAGTAACAACAAAATTCTGTTGCAAAGTTCCACAACTCGTTACTCGTTAAGACTTTCAGATTGTGTCGAAAGTTTGAGAAAACTTCATTTGTAAGAAGAAATGCATGCTTACTTCGTGTCTTGGATTGATTTTCAACGCCTTGTCAAAAGAAATAAGAGCCAGATCTGTCTTACGCTGCTCTAAGAACACCACTCCTAACTGGAATATGTTAAAAGAAATCCTTTTTCAAATGCAACATTTTAAGCTTAATAACAACTGATATATGCACTCAAAAAATCAGTTTTTTATGACAAGTGTAAACATATTTAAATTCAGGTAAGTTAATAAGAATATTCCATGCATTGTGTCGTAGAATTATTCAAAAGTTCTTGTAGAATATAGGTACACATATTGTAGAATAAAATATGTATAAAAACAGGAAAATATCCTAATTTCTTTAAGTTGAGAAAACAAATGGTCTCTTACTATTTTAACATTTGCTTAGACTTTTTATTGTTCGGGAATGCTTGAGAAGTGCGAAATTGCTATTTTACAAGTGTTAACGCTTATTGCTAATTTACGATAGCAGTTACTTGAAACTGTTAATATTAACAGTGTGTTTTCTAAACCGTTAATAACTAACTAATAGTTAACGAATGAATTTAGCTATCGTTAACTTAGAAATTGAAGTTACAGTTATAACAGTAGCTGTTCGATTTATTTTTAATTTAAATTTTTGTTCGTATAAATTTTTAATATAAAATTTAACATTTTTATTTAATTTATTGATTTTTGCTTTCATGTTAGATTTAAAATATTACTATTTTAATCATTAGCAATATCGTTTACCTCTAACTGCTAATATTTTCGGCGACAGTTGCTAATTTGTAACAGCACTGTTATTTTAACTGCTATCGGTATAACAGTAACTCTAATGCAGTATTTTTTAAACTTTTTACCATGACAAAGACTGGATTTGTGCTGATGCGACCTATAAATCTGTTATACTAATGGAGTAATAAAAATATAAATTTGAATATAATGTAATGTTTTCTACAAAGTACCAATTCGAGTTCTATTTTACATTTAAATGGAATTGAGCAGTTCAATAAATCGGCAATTTCAATAAATAAGATACACTTACATTATAATGAATGTCAGCATTAGCGTTATCCAGTTTCAAGGCTTTCTCGTACACATTTTGAGCTTCTTGGGTCCTCGAGAGAAATTTTTAAAATTATTCTACCATTTCTGATTCATTCTCATTTACCACTGAATTATCTTTTAAGAATAAAAAGCAAGGGCAAAACTCAAGAACACGGTACCGTCACATCGCCAAATGGCGACTAAAATTTCGTTGCCAAATGACTATTCGAATATGCCTCCATATCGAATGCCTTCCACTTGAGCTTGAAAGAAGTGTGTGTGACACACCTGCGATGGGTTACCATATTCCAAAAGTATCACCAATTGGTGATGGAATTTCTGCCAAATGGCAATGGTATCGTGATCTTGAGTCTTACCAGAGTATGTCGGAAACTAGCATACCTGTTTAGTCTTATGAGTATGTCTCCTCTGTTTATGTAGGCTTCCACGTAATCCGAGCGCATGCGTATCGCTTCCTGGTAGAGCTGGAAAGAAGTTTACGCACACTTCAATTTTCCGAAGAATGAAAGTTCAATGCAACTCACGACTAAATTACATTGGAGCATAAGAAATCTGTGACAGTTTGTTTGAAACTCATTATTGTGATCATGATGTTAAATAATAAAAATATGGTTGAATTTTATAAATGAAAAACTTAGTCAAAAGTGTCTTGATGATGGCCAAACTGCTGCCCTGATGATGGTGAACATCTTGCTCCACCGAAATGGCTGCTGACGTCATTTTCTTGTTTTAATCTTTATAAGCCGCTGTTTTTGAAGTTCTCGCACTTTTTACATAAGTGAACAAGTTAATACGAGGAAGATTTTCATTGTAAACAAACAATACAATACAATAACCACACTGGGGAGCAGACCTTTGGAGGGTCTACGGTTATCAAACCAACCCACAAGGTGTGTGTGACAGATTGTACAATGGATCTAGACATTCCTAAGGAAAGGACCGATAGAACCTATCTGAGTAGATTATATTCTTTAACGTTCTCTCAAGAAGCCTCACCAGGTGTGTATGCGTGTGACAAAGATTGTGCAATGGATCTAGACATTCCTAAGGCAAGGACCGATAGATCCTATCTGAGTAGATTATATTCTTTAACGTTCTTTCAAGAAGCCTCACCAGGTGTGTATGCGTGTGACAAAGATTGTGCAATGGATCTAGACATTCCTAAGGCAAGGACCGATAGATCCTATCTGAGCAGATTTTCTTTAACGTTCAAGAAGCTGACAAGCTTAGTAAGCCGGTATTGGACCTCTTCTTTCTGCCGGAACAGTGACCTGGAACATTTAGGTAACAGAGTAGGCAAGAGCGTAAGGAAATTAATGAAATTGGGTTTGAATATTAGAAATACCATTTGTTTACTTTTATTTCACATTGACTTTGCACCATTCCACAACTGAAAATATCTTTAACTGAGTATAAAATGAATTTCCACGTGATTTATATTTTCCCCGCTTCCATTCAAATTAAAACAGAATACTAATGCTATTATTCATCAAATGCGATTGATTTTCGATATAAAGTTCCAACTAATCACGTAATTCAAATCTATACACTAACTCAACCCAGTCAGTTTTTTACATTACAATTCCTTTCCTAATATATCTCATCCATATCCTCCCACTATCCCCCCCCGTAAAAGTAAATTTCAATTTAAACGAATGACCTGATGGATGACAATATTCATTTTTTAAAAGATCGGTTTATTGGCAACACTTGAGGGAGGACGGTAATTATCGTCCGCCTCAAATGATGAAATATTGCCATCGGATAAAGAAAGTTTTGAAATATTTCGTCACCTGCTGCGGGTATAGGAAATGATCGATTGCGTGGCTTAAATCACCACCGGATCTATCATCTGATAAAGGTACGTTAACTTCCTCGGCTTATTATATTCTGTGCTTTGAATGGATAGATTGTTAAAACGAAACAAGATTGACGATGTTGGTAAAATTCATAATTCACCGTGCCAATCAACTTCTTATGCGGAAATCGGTAGAGGCGGATGCACTATGGGAAGTACTTTTATTTACTGTCATCAAGTTTAATTGACTTGTACTTCCTAACTGGACTTTCACCTTACTTAGCGGAAGTGGTATAGCTGGAGGGAAGGGGGCTCTGTCCCGAAATGTTGGTTTAATTGATTTTCAGATTTTTATTTACGAATAAACTATTGTAGAATTTCATGAGACATTTCCGTCAAGCTAAATGTAGGTGGCGGTAGTGTTTTTGTGATGGAGTGTGCGTTTCGCAACCTGACGCTGCTTGGCTTGTCTTTGAATACGACTTCAGCATGTCGCCATTAAAATTTCCTAAGAATGAATTGCAAATCGATATATGATAGTTGATTGGTCAACTGCAATTAAATTATACGCCAAGCGTTACCAAATAGGCGATAAACTACATTTTAAAGAAACCTCGAAATGTATTGTGCAAAAAGCACTTGGACAACGGAAGAAACATTTTCGCTCACCGCCTGGTGTGTTAGTTTGCACTGAAATCCCTTTCATTTGCAACTCTTTGCGTCCTCAACCTTATAAAGGTGAGGGTGATTCCAGAACGAATGTTTCAACGTTCTCCAATTTGTGAATAAATTTAATTGTGAAAGAATTTAAAATCAGAACAAACATACATTTCCATTATTTACTCCTCAAAAATAGCTTTTAAATGGCTGTATGAACTATACAACAATGCACCCATTAGTATCGATACCATGAAGATATCTTGATTTTCATGAGAAAATTCGAACAATAACTTTAACTCCGGATTTATAAGTAACTTTTTTTGTAATTTTCTATTAAATAGTTAACCACTTAAAGCACGAGTTTTTTTCAGAAAAACTGGTAAAAAATGATCGTGTTTTTTTTGACAGAAAATGAATACATATATATATATATATATATATAGGTATAGTGTAAGTTATTTTTTTGCAATTTCAGTTGCGGGGGGTGGGGTAAAAGTTATAAAAAAATTATTATACAAACAAAGTGTAAACGATTTTATTACATGTTTATTTTGAATTTCAAAATATTAATAATAATAAAATATTAACTTCAGATTCATTTCCATCACTCAAGATATCATCACTTTCATCGCTGAAATTTTCTGATAAATTGGCATATTCAAAATCGTCAGAGTCGCTCATTATCAGATAACTTTTTCTAAACAAGTTACAAAAACACTTAGTAAAAATTAATTTATGGTTAACTGTTTACTTTTATGATATTTAACGTAATAAAAATGGATATATTACCTTTTCCACACCAAACAACTGCTTTATAACAAAGAATTCCTAACAAACTTATAGCTAATCATCAAAATGCACCACTTGGTTTACACAAGAAAAATAGTGCATAGTGGTGCCATCTACGGTAAATAAGTTTAATATCCATTTATAAATAAGTGGTAAATCATCTATGATAAATAAGTTTATGCCATCTATGGTATAAGTTTAATCTAGCCTATCTATTTTTACTAGAACGGATCTCAGACGGGCATTAGAAATAAAATAACGCGAGATACAAGAGCGCCCGTGTGAGACACGGGCATGTGCAAATTTGCCGGTAACTTTCGCCCGTGTCAAACACGGGTAAATGCGTTATGTGGTTAATAATAATTTGTTTAGAGAATTGGTTAATTGGTTTTTTACTTTAATTCCTAGTGGGAAATCGAGTCCACTGAGATGGCAGTGCAGTACATTCATACAAACTTTCAATATTCGTCGAAAGGTTAAGAAAAAACAACGAACCTTGTCTGCTTCCTCCAGTCGTGTTCCATCCCTTGAAATTAGGTTGGCGAGATTGAGGAAGACGTTCAGGTGACTGGGGGCGACCCGAGCCTCGAAGCCTTCGCCAAAAGGCGGCCTCGGAAGAAGATCTCTAGCCTGAAATGAAAGCATTATCCACACAAATTGTAATAGTCGACATTTTAGTATACTGGCAATGAACGGATGTAAATAGTAGAAATCAACCCCTACATGATACATTTGTCAATAATACCACAAATTCGTGCAAATGTGCGTAACGGAGCTACATGCATGAAGGACATGAAATAAATGTTTGCTTTCATGTTGAGATCTCGATATATATTTCACTATCGTACGTGGAACAAAATAGACGTTATTTGTTTATTACCGAATGGAAAAGCGTATTAAACAATACAAAATCAACCGCTACGGGATTCACGAGCCAATTTTTCCGCTTAGTTTAAATAGGCTTGATTTTGTTAGAGCTGCAATAACAGTGCTAGAATTACACGGAAGAGCTCGGAGCTCTAATCAAATTCTTCTGCACGATGGTAACAGAAGGCAATCAGAAAGCTGGATGTTAGAAATCACTGCAGAAAAGAAAAGGCGAAATGATGTTAAAATAGGACACCTGCAACTACGCCAATGACGTGATGAGTTTCAGAGTGAATTGGGGTAGCACACACGATGTCTTTGAGTTATCTTTAGAAGAAAAATGATGTAAGATAAATCATGTAATCGTGGTGATGAAGCCACGTGTTTATCCATCAAGCCTTAAAAGTAAAGTACCCTTGTGATAAACATTTGTGTGAATACGGTTTAATTTTGAGTACGTACCTCCCCTTAAAATTTGTACAGAACATTTTGAAACATACATTAAAGTCCAATTCTACTAAAACATATTATGGGATATCAAAAAACATATTCTACTAAACATATAGAAATGGGATATCAATTTTGAAGGAGGTATTGGTGATCTACACAGAGAGAACTGTACCTTTCTAAAAGATTTCTCGGCCTCTTCATACATTCCAAGGTGACTGTGCGTCCTTCCGACATTTATGTGTGCTCCGATGTCGTTGGGCTCCACCCTAAAATAAACAGAATTATTTTTCACCATCCCACCCTTAATAAATAGATCTCATAGCGATTGGAAGGCGTTGCTTGCAAAAGCCGCGAAGAATCCCAACACCATAAACGAAAAGAACCATTGGGCGTTTCTTTACTTTGCTATCCGTACAGATACGAATAAAGTCGAATGACTGCGAAAATTATGTCTTTATCTCAGCATTGTTTCTAGTTAACGAGTTTTCAATTCCAAGCTTTAAGCTCCTAGAAAGATACTTTATTATTATTACATGGGTTGGCTGTCGTTTTGTACTCTTTCACTAGTATACGTGTATGAGCCATAGACGTGAAATATAAGTAGGCTGAGCCTAGTTATTGAGTTGGTTGGTTGGTTGATTCGAGATTTATGGAGCAAGGTCCAAAATAGGACAAGCTGCGCCAAACGCAAGACAATATAAACTAATACAAATTGATATGTTAAAATAACCTAACCAACAATAAAAAGTAAAATTGAAATATGAGTTAATTATACTGATGATATGGATGTTGTAGTTTAGTGATATCAGAGCTGCAGGGTAAAACATGAAATGCATAAAAAAATGTCGCCCTTGTGAAAAACAAATTACTAGGGATAAAAAACATGAGAACTCGAGACTGATGCGATAAAAAAATGAGACTAAGATGTAGGATATCCCATCTTGATTATTAAAATTGAAAATCAGATGTAATTAAAAGATGTTGATTATAAATTTGGTAAAAATCCCGAGTGATGCAAAAAGATAGAGTGATGAATGCATAAGGTGACAACACGTCTGATAAAATTGGAGATGATGCATTAAAATACGTTGGTAAAAATGTCTAAGATTTGTACCAGTTGAACCATGATCGATGGAGAGAGGCTCCTGGCAATGCTGGCACAATGGAGCGGTTTCCCTGACCAGCATTTCTATTGAGAGGAGCTTCAAAAAATATGACCAGTCTAGTAGCCATGTGACTGCTCTGCTAAAAGTTGTCTTGGTTGGCCGATTCGGCATCTTATCGCCTCGTTTGTCAATATAATATTTTATGACATGGTAGATGTGCGACTGCTCATATCTATAGAATGGCGACAAAAATGGTGAAACCAAAACCGCGAATTCTGGATCCGAGTTTATCGTTCTGCGCCGGAAGCTATATTAGGTACTGGAGAAACAAGCAATCACTTATGGCGATAGAATACATGTTTTTGCCTACAATAGCCCTTGGCAAGCTTGCTACTTCCCTAGAAGTAGATTTCTCTTAGGTCATCTGCCTTCTCACCGTAGCCGCACTTTAGTCCAGTCACATCTCATCTATGAAAGATGTTTTCAGAGTAAGTGTAAACTAACAACTGGAGAAAATACATTAGGTTGACGCAAAAGTTCGTCCCGTTTTTTTGACAAAAATTCAAGAAAAATTTTATTTACTAAAAATTACGCTTAATGAATATAGTATGTGCTGTTCTGTTCGATGACCATCTCTCTGGTAGCTGCATAATCCCGCGCTCGTAGAAGTTCTGAGGTTTCTGGCTAAAGAACTGAACCAGGTGACGAAACTTTCTGAACCACTTACGGCACGTGGAATCGTCAACGGCGATACAACTCACCATCCGCAACACATATAATTTTTTGCGTCTGCTAAGCGTTCTTGTCTTTTTGGACATAAAAAAGCATAATATGTCGAAAATGCTCCTTATTTTCTGCCATTTTTAATACGCAACAAAATTTAAAAAACACAACCAAATAACACAATTTTTTCCCCAAACACTCGCTGAAACGCCTTGTTTCAAACGACATCAAAACTTTACACGTGTGAAGTAGATAACACTTTGGTTTTGCGATGCAATGCCCTCTAGCGCTAAAAACTGGACGAACTTTTGCATCAACCCAATATAACGTTACAATTTGATTATCGTCGTTTCGACGACGTGTCAGACGTGACCAGATGTCGTCGTTTCGACGACATCTGGCGTCACCTTTTTGTGACCTTTGAACAGATTGCTGCGTATGCACCGTTCCTTTTAGGTCTTGTTCGTGTTGAATGGCTAATTTGCCATTTCAATTACAATAGTCATTCGTTTGTGCAACAAAATCATGTTAGCTCATTCTATGAATCGCTGTTGTAGTAGTGGTCAGTCGTCTGCCTTCTTCATGCTATCATATCACTTGTGCTATCATATTTGAACTTTTCAAGCCATTCGTAGGTACTCAATTATGATGAAACGTTGTTGCCCTATTGTGCTGAGTCTTAGATGTATTTCAGCCTTTGAGATACATCTTCAAACCACACAAATAGAATCACTGAATGCTGCAAAACTGAACGTGGAGCTGCTACATCAACCTTCTAATGAAAGAGACGGAGCATGCAGGGGGGGACGTCGTTTTAAGATCTCATGAGTGTAGGTCACGTGGGCTTGGGAATCGACTTGGGCCGATTGGCTATCAAAGCGCGGGTATATCGATAGTGTTTTTAACCGCGCTCATCAATTAGTCCTACATTACATTTCGTGCTTTCTTCCAATATCCCGTGATTTTCATCCGGAGGTCAACCAACCGAGCGGTCAGGAGAAATACCATTAAACTGCGCATACATGCTCCATCTATTTCAATAGAAAGTCTATGGGCTGCTATGATTAACGTCACAATAGCGAGAATATAATAATTACCGAGCACCTTCAAACCTGAGCAGTAGTAATAAGACAGAAACCTTGCCTAGCGATGCTCATGGAAACAATACTTCCAACATAAACACAAATACGACTGCATTGCGGATAATTGTTTTAACCTACTCTCGTAGTAATAAACTGCATGAAAGTTTATAAGATAACAATTACTAAAACGTTTACGACGAATTCATTGCGTATACTCGTAAGGCGTAGCTTAAAAGAGACATAACGAAGTTTGAGTCCATTAGATTGACTGATGCGAATAACTAAATATAATAAATAAACCCTAAAATTCCACAACCGATATATGTCAACAAACACCCGTAAAATACTTTTGAAGATCATGAGTTACAATTTACCTGATAGCTGTATGGAAATATGTCAGGGCTTCAGAGTACTGCCCTTGCGTCTCCAGGCAATGGCCGACATTATTATACAATTTCGCATTCTTCTGGTTGACTTTCAGCCCCGAAAGGAACAGCGAGTACTCGCTCTGCCTATGCAAAGAGATATAGGTCATTATTAAAAAGGTATTGTATAATTTCTTTAAACAAAAGAGAACTGTCCTTTAAAAGCCTTCTACGCATTTGTCTTTTCATTCAGCCAAATTATGTAATGTTACCACAGTGTGACAAGTTTACAAGCAACAAACAATTATTTACAGCAGAGTTGTTTTTTTGGTTTTTATGGCGCAAGGGCCATATTTGACCATGCTGAGCTACACACAAGACATAAATAGACATACACACATTGAAAGTTTTACTGGCACAAAAGAGAGATACATCAGGGAGGAATGCACCTGACAGGAATCGAACCTTCGCCGCATTCAACTAGAAGGCTGCTAGGGCAGTGGACATACCCACTGAGCCACGACGGCCCCTACAGCCTAGTGAATCGGGAGGGGTCGAGCAGCCACATTGATTGAATATAGGATGAGTGGATGAGTGGACTTGTTGGCATTGGTCAGATCATTAGGTATGAAGCTGGTTCTATTGGGGTGGAGCTACCGCAAAGGACGAAACTTGGAATCTCTCGGGGAACACCAGCTATCTGAAAATGCTGAGAGTGGAAAATAAAAAAAAAACCGAGCTCTTTGACAAACCACAGTGAAAGCTAAAAAGTGATTCCTGGTTCCATAGCATCGCCCTCATCTCAGAGTGCCCTGCATCAGTAGCACCCCAGCGCCCAATGCCAAAGGCTAGTCGGTCAGTACCGCTCTCTTGAATTTCCCATCTACGCAAAATTTCACTCCTCACTATACCTGTAATAACCATGATGGTCCCCACACCAATACCACATATTGCATGAAATGTACACGAAATTAGTGCTTGTATGATCAAAGTGAGACTCAATTCAGATTTGCATACGGCATCTCTATTCGATGTAATGATAATCCTCTGTACATACATGCAAATTATCAAATAAATTAATTTACAACGCATTGTACGCCTCTATAGCATGTACCACTAGAAATTTCAACCTAGGAGCGAAAACGTGACTTTCCCAAGTCACAGATTGTGAGATGGAGGCCACTTGGTGACTAGAATCTCGTCTCGGATTATCCATGATTTACGGCACTTACTAGTTCAGACGTTTTAACTGGCCCTAACTGAATTCCCATTTCTTTCGGTTGGCTTGACCGCTACTCTCCTTTTTATTTATTACGTGACTCCAGACAAGTTTGCAACACTGATCATTTGGAAGCGTTTCAAGAATTTAACCCCCCTTTAGAGGTGCATGGTGACTTTCTCTCCCCAGTGTTTTTTAACGTTACTCAATAAAACGAATAACTTATAAAGAATGTATTATTTATAAATTTAAATACAAATGTTAGGTATACAGAGTTTTCCTGTCCTTCAGTATCAACTTTAAGGGAGGTAGGGGATACACGGAATTAAACAGTATACACACAAGTATAATGTCCACAAGCGCCACAGTGAATTATTTTAGAGCAATATTCTGCAGTGTGGCAGTTGGTCAGTTTGTATGGCAATCGATGCGCAGACGCTGCCAGGCGCACATTATTGGGGGATCGCAACTTTTAGCATCAAATATGTAATTGCATGCTTGCTAAAATTGATCCCTATGTGAAAAACTGTGACATCGTCCGATGTTTTTGTTACCCGGACTTCTCATACACCTGTTCCTTCGTCCAAGTAAGACTGTTTCTGACAACAAAAAGATTTTCCGAGTCACCAATGTCACCCCTGGTTTTATACTCGATCATGGTGACGTGTGCTCGCAGTGATCTTCTCGAACGTATTTTTGATTGGACAAGGGCTCGGTAAACAGCTCGGTTTACAAGGGGTTGAGATTCAACCACTCATCCCAAACCACGAGATGGGGACGAAGCGAAGGAGGTAAATTTGAGAATTGAGAAGTGCGCGACGTTGTTTTTTTTTTTTTGGTCCAAGGGGTTGAGATTCAACCACTCATCCCAAACCACGAGATGGGGACGAAGCGAAGGAGGTAAATTTGAGAATTGAGAAGTGCGCGACGTTGTTTTTTTTTTTTTGGTCCAAGGGGTTGAGATTCAACCACTCATCCCAAACCACGAGATGGGGACGAAGCGAAGGAGGTAAATTTGAGAATTGAGAAGTGCGCGACGTTGTTTTTTTTTTTTTGGTTCTGAAGAGAACAGACTGAGCATTTTGAAAAAGATGCAATCTTACAATTTTCGTTGTTTTTAATGTTCAATGAAAAATTTGGACATTAAAGTTGTTTTTGACTGAGTACTTCATAGTACAGTTAAAATATGTTTTAATTACCACCTCTTAGACATTGTACAGCAAGTTACGGAACACAATGTATAATAAATAATCACATCATGCGACTATTTATAGTCGTCATACTAAAAGTGTGAACAAGAAAATCATATTTTACTGCAAGGCTCTTACTCTTTAAAGCAGCTTGAAAATCTACATTCCAACATACTGCCTTTTCACATTTTATTAAGGAGCCAGTATTTTGAATTTGATAGTCTAGAATACAAATTAAAAGTCGAAAAAGATATCTTGAGTTTTGAACACAATGTTACTTTATGGGCAGAGAGTGTGTTTCTAAAGATAATATTTTTGTGTTCCTAAGAAAACTAGGACTTTTTTGCCGCCATTTCGGCTTAGTTTATGTTATTCTACTGTCCCAAGAAGTTTTGCCGAAAAACAATTAGCAAGCGTAATATAATTTCCTCACGCTTTTTCTCCAAGAAAAGCAAACTGTTTTCCCTCTAATGAGTTTCTAAAAGAATACATTTTAAAGAAAATATTATTTTTTTGCCCAAAGGAGGAATTTTTCTTATTGTTTAGTGTCATACCTAGTCTTCTGCTTCACCTCACAAGGCACGACGGCTTAAGATGGTAGAAAAAATAAGGAATATTTTGCGTGTAGCTACTTTTTAAGGTATTTTCATTCCCATAACCTAAGCTAATGAAAACTTAGAACGACCGATATTTTCTTTTTATTCTCGACAAAATTTATATTATAACCATTACTTTTCTTTTACGTACTCATTTAGATATGATAGATACGATATTCACAAAAGTTTGATTCCTAGAATATTAAATAAAAAAATCAGGTATTGTGTTGGTAGGTAGGTATTTTAATTAACGTCGCACTAGAGCAACGGGCTATTGACGACGATCCAGGACCAAACCCGAAGGGAAAAATCCGAGGACAACACCACATAATTTTGAACAATGGTCAGATGACGAGGTCACACCTGAGCTGGCAACTAACTCTCCAAATTTCCACTCCAACAAGAGGACATTTGAAGCCACTACAGATTTAACGTGCACCAGCCCCCTTCGTACACGACGGTCATTGGTTGGATTCCAAGTCGCAACCCTTCGGTAGCTAATCCGTTACTCTTCCAACCGGGCTACCACGGCCCAGGCATTGTATTAGATGGATACGTCTCGTTAGCGGATAGTATTTATTTTGGTGCAGTAAATAAAAGAAAGACAAATTCAGTAGTGAATTCAGTATTTATCGAAAGCTGACGAGTTGTTTTTCCGCTTAAACTATGTCCGACGTATTTCTGCTTGACTTTTCAACGAGTATGACTATACAGGGTGAGTCTAAATTGTTTTTACAAAATAAGAGGGGTGATAGTACCCATCCAGACGAGCAATAATTACCATGGAACATAGGGTCGCATTCCACTCTGAGAGATAGAAAAGAGGACGAAACGCGTCGAACATGAACAAGTCATCGCCTCTGACGTCGTTTTGTACCACTTCTTGAATGCCACATATCCCGCACGATGGATCGGACGTGTCGGACCTGTGACTTGGCCTCCTCGCTCACCGGATCTCAACCCACTGGAATTTTTCTTCTGGGGCACATGAAATCTTTAGTGTACCAGACGCCTGTGGACTCGGCTGAAGATCTCGTAGCGAGAATCGGTGTGGCCGCAGACAAAACTAACACAACAACAGGAATCTTCGAGAGGGTGCGCCAGTTATTCCTTCGCCAGTGTGAACTGTGCAACGACGCGCGCCACTTTGAGCACTTGCTGTGAGTTTATCTCTGATCAATAAATCAGATTGTGCAACTTTTGGTATCGTTCATTCGCTTTCCCAACACTGTTGTAAGTTCATGTCGAAATTCTAATTTGACTCTTTTCTGCCTCTCAGAGTGGAATGCGACCCTATGTTCCATGGTAATTATTGCTCATCTGGATGGGTACTATCATCACCCCTCTTATTTTGTAAAAACAATTTAGACTCACCCTGTATAGCGAAATTAAAAAAAAAATATTTGTGATTCCATGTGCCATATCACAACCAACACTGTATTCAATTTCATTCGTAATGTCTCAAATCAAAATATCTTGACGTTAGCTTTCGTTTTTGAGACCAATTTCGACGTCGTAGCTCTTCGTAGTCCCTAGTTATATTGATTTGAAGTTTGTGCAGAGCAACGGAAACCTCTCCGCTTAAAGCTGCGAGCGAACTTAAAAGGTCACTAACAAGTCTTTGTTCCCTCAACTTTCGAATGACGCTAAATTGGTTCGGTTCGCTATGATAATATCGAAATTACTAGACCGACTCAACTTTCTTGACTGATCACCTAGTACTGGTTTTAAAGACGTATTCACATAAAAAATTATTTATAACGTTTCATACCGTCACGTCGGTTTGTGAACCAACTCTAAGATCCTTAAACCTATCGTTGTGAAAAATCAATGATTATTTGAAGTAAAATATTAACAGGTAGGTATTTAATTTACTTCGTACTGGAGTAACACAACGGGCTATTGGCGATGGTCTGGGATCAAACCCAAAGGGAGGGATCCGAGGGCAACACCACGTAATTTTGAACTACGGTCAGATGACGAGGTCACACCCGAACTGGCATCCCACTCTCCAAACTTCTACACCACGCCAAAGTGATGACATTTGAGGCTTTGACAGATTTAATGTGCACAAGTCCACTTTGTATACGACGGTCTTTGTTTGGATTCGAACTCTCAACTCTCCGGTTGCTAATCCGTTACTCTTCCAACCGGACTACCGCGGTTCACTGTTGAGATGGTTTACCTTCATGTCGATAACTGCCTTGCAATGGTCATCCTCTGTGATACAAAACCTTATCCTATTTGAATTTTAATTCTCCTTGGAGTTTGATAGAGTAGTTTTTTCTCGACCATGTACTTTATAATTAACAAATCTGACCTGGACGAGTTATCTTGTCGAAAATACTTGAAGAGTTAAATACACAACAAAACAAAACGAAACGTCCCATGGTGTTGAACTACAAGAAAAATGGATGCGATGAGAGGTATTTTCATTACAAAGAAACAAACCATTCTACCAAGATTTTACTTCTACAACCCAAATGCTTGCTATGATACAATTTGGGGTTACCTACCTTAAATTGCAGTTTACTGCCGTTTTGGCGACCTTTGGCGTTTTATTGAATCGGAGTTAATCAATCAGCTATCATATATCAATTCGAAATTTATACTTTGGAATTTTATTAGCGTACTGAAATCGTATTCGAAAAACGTACCAACTGACGTCACGTTCGGAATACTTCTAGGAAACATGTTCCAACGCAGAAACACTACCGCCACCTTCATTTACCTTGACTGAAAATGCTTCTCATAGCTGCTATTTAAAATTCTAAAAAAATCGGAACTGCAGTTATCGTTTGCAAGACTAATCATGTTCGCTTTACCAGACTTTCTCAAGAAATTTTATCGCATAAAAGTATGCACGAAAATGCGTCATTAGCTGTGCCATATTTGAAATAGCGCTTTTCTTATTTTTTTGTAGAAGCGAATGATAAAATGATGTTCCTTACAAAAGCTCTGATAAGAATTCCGTAAGTTCTGATTAGAATAGCAAAAAAAGAATCATTGCTATATTCATTTAAAGACGGGGCTAGATTTGCGCTAATGGTACTTTGCCTTTTGACTTACGAAATGTTTAAAGTAAGCCCAGAGTATATTATCAAGACTCGCATAATCCTCAGTGAGAGATACAGCATATGTTTTCTTGAAGTTCTAACCGTAGAACTGACATACGTATTCCATCTGATCAGAACAGATGAATTTATATAGTATGTGCACAGTAACCTGACCAATATTAGCTCAGATCTTTCCCTTCGGGATTGATCCCGGACCGTCGCCAATAGCACGTGTGTTGCTCCAGTGCGATGTTAATTCAACTACCTACCTACCAATATTAGTTGAAGGGGTTAGGGTCTATTGAAGATAGCAAGGTTAAGTATTAATAGCATGGATTTGTTGTCAGATCTTGTTCGAAAAAGTGATAATTATTGCTGAGACAGTCATATTCAAATGAGAGGATCAAAACTGAGCATGTAAAAGATGAAATAATATAATACTAAAAGATTTATACGGAATAAAAGGGGAAAGCTTTTATGATGACACACAGAAACACTGGATATTTTGATGTCAAGGAGTGCTATAAATAGGTGACGAAACATCAGAGGGTCCACCTTAAAAAACTAATACAATAAATTTTTCTTATGTGTAAAATGTATTCATATTAGGCGATAGTATTCAACCATTAACTCTCCAGGTGTTTTGACGAGATATCTCGTCAAGATCTGGTCAACAAGATATCTCGTTGAGACAAAACAGCCCTATTACTTCTAAGGAAATGAAGATCCAAGTAGAAAAAGCAAATTGTCCCTTGCCCAGAACTGGTGACAGCTTGAAACAGGTTTTTGCACTAGAGGCTGGTTACGACAGGGCATTTTCGACCCGAATATATACCACCAGGAGGATTAAGTTGTTATACAAAAGAAAACTTTATTGTATCATTGCGCCCTTCAAAATGTCAATTTCTACGGCTTGTATCATATCCGAAGCTCAAACGCATCACGGAAAAAGATATGCATAAAAGCGTAATACAAATCTTGGTATAAATACCTCTTGAAAAACACTCACCAGTCTACATTGCGTCGAACTGTCTTTGCGGCATGTACGCAAACCAAGAGGAAGACACTGGTCCAGATAAGAACGGGACGCCGCCTGTGAGAACAACAAAAGACGAAAATATGAGTGCTAATACTATTAGGGGAACAGGGAACATAACAGGGAACAATCGCTATAAGCCATTCATTAAAGAGCATTGGAAGAAGCTTGATCCGGCAACTACACAACACTTAGCTTACGCTAATGAAAATGCCAAAACAGCGCCAATAGCTCCAAGCTATAACTTTCACGCTATTCATTTACATAGAAGTAGCTGATTAGGTATTAAAAACACAGAATGATAGTCAAAATGGAAAGAGGATACATTAACTTGAGATAGGCTTTATTAGGTAATTAATATTTATTTATAGAACGAAATGTTTTTTTGTTGTAACTCGTTTTGTGTGAAAGCGATAGCTCTTTTGTCGAAGTTTGCGTTCATGTGAGGTATTGTGTGTCCGGAAGCTGTAAAAATATCTGATTAATACAAGATGTTTGAATATAATTTAAATGCTGTAGGGGCTATAAAATTATAATATTAAATTATAGTTTCTCAGTATTGAATTTGAAATATTTTAGGACCTGTGAGAAACAATTGATGCTATTTTGACGTTTTGAAACACTCTTCTACAAAACGCATTCGTTTTCTCATAGTATTATCAAGCTGTTGATTTTACACTTAAAAACACTTCGTTAAAGAAGTGTTTTTAAGTAAAGAAATAAAACTTGTTTATATATACGAATACTTATTGTTATAGTGGTGAGACTTGATTTCAGATGGGCATAAATACGTCACTTCTTGTTTAGAATAAATAAAAGAATTTTTAAATACTTGTTGATATGGGAGAACGACTATTTTGGCATCAAATCCACATCTTCAAAAGTTTAATTAATTTAAAAGTATTAGTCAATTTTTCAAGAAAATTTGTTTTACCTTTTTACAACAACGCACATAACAAAAATTCCAAAGAATTATTCAGCTCGCTGACGATAAATTGAAAAAAAAAAAAGAAAAAGAAACGCTGTTGCTCAGCAACGGGAAAGAGTTTAGTGATTCCGCCACCAATCACAACGCTGTCCCCCGAGAACTTTTTTTTTTTTTTCAAAATATCAAGTCTCTCTCACAACACTTATTCTTGTCTATATCTTCCGCATCTATTCACAAGTTAGAACCTGGTTTGTTTGCTTTTACGACGCAAGGGCCATATTTGGTCATGCCGCGCCAGACACAAGTCAAACAATGTCAAGTAATGGACATACACACAGAAGGAAAGTTTTACTGACATAGAAGAGAGAAATGTACTCAGGAAGGAATGGAACCTGCGCCGCCTACAACTAGCAGGTTGTTAGCGGAGCGAACAAAACCACTGAGCTATGGTGGATAGTTATAATTAAGAGTTAGAACAGGAATTATTAAACCTGCGTACGTGTACGTCAGAGTTACCTGAAGGGTTACATACGTACTTCCCAAGAGGTCCAGCGAGAAATATTTAATTTAGCTGTTAATATTTCTTGATTTCATTTATAATTTGGCTGCTCTTTAATTAAAAAATGGCACGAGTACGTAGTTGCCTCGAGATTGATTTCAGATTGCATTATTTTTAATCTTTGGACATGTGTGTATGTTGCTTGGCTATCTATGGGTATTTTTAGTATTAAATAATTCTGGTTTGCTGTTCATAAAATGCAAAAAAATATTGGAGTACGAAGCTGAAATTTTTTTGTGGCGTACGCAAACAAAAAATAAGTTGAATATTTTTGAGTTAAAGCCTAAGAATACGAGGATCGGAATATGCTAAGTAAGGCTTTATGTATTTCGAGAACTACTGAATGACTTTGATTCAGATTGTACTAATTGTACATTCCCATGTACGCGTAATACCTTACAATATTCAAATGCTACTGTAATTAATGTGTGATATTGGGTAACTATTCTATCAATCTCAATTTCCCTTTCAAACGAACTTTCAGGCTAACCGTGGAAAGAATGCATAGCAACAAAAGAACATACAATTCAACATAAATCCTTTTCTATTACTCAACGTGGCATACCAAACACTCAAAGTAATTGACAATTCCCGAGAAAGCTCGATACCATTTATTTTGCTCTCCAACTCTCGTCTTTTTAAAGTCTGCACAGAAGCATCACCTTCGAATTTCGTAAACATTAGAATTGAAGACTGGAATTCAATTACTCTTCTGTGATTAATGAGGGATAAATGCATTTGATACTTGAATAATAATCCAAAATGTGTCAATAAATGTAACGTTCAATTTAAATCCAATTTTTTGGCATGAAAATGTAACAATAAGGCATTGGCAAGATGTGTGAAAGACAGTGCAACTTTGTCTACCAAAAAGTACTTCATGATTTAGATAAGTTACACTGCTATATGAAAACTGTATTTAAGTTAATTTCTGTAGTGGTGGATAAGTTCACAATACTCTCCTCCCGAATTTAACAGTGGCTGAATTTTATAGATGCTACCTCTATTTAATAGACTGTCTATTGTTTGAGAGCTCTATTAAGATCACCGTTGTTCTTCCATATTGCACGGATGATTGTGACTGTGAACTGTCCTATGTTGCCGTTAGAAACCGAGTGTAAGTTGTTGAATGAGTTGAGCAGCAACGAATAGTGAAGCTGTGATAGGAGTGGATGTAGTGTCTATTATCACAGAACTTCAGACAGTTGTTGGAAGTGATATCCATCGCATTTTAAGTTCAACTACTCATAGGGGACCATCCATCGAAGTCCCAATTCAGACGAGTGCCATCTTTAGCAAGACGAGTTAAAGTAGTGCTGTCTACCAAAAATTGCTTGATGGTGGAAAGAGGTTGCACTACAAAAAATATGGTATACTTTAATTTTTGTAGTGATGGTTTTGTTTACCACAAGATCATTGTATTATTTTATGATAAATACAGCCTAAAATCTATATTGTTTCTATAGTAAAATGAGTAGTATACATAAATATATCCAACTACTTAATACAGGCAATTCAAAATCTTTGTTTAAAATTTAATATTTTAGTTTACTTTTTAGATTTAGAATTACATTTTAGTTGTAACTAAAAATAGCATGCATTCTTATACATCACTTATTAATTCGCTAATTTAAATTCATATTTTCTTGTCCTTAAATCTTCTAGGGTAAAAACATGAGAGTCGCTGGTGGATAAGTACAGCTTATCTTCCCTTTTTCTCAAATAAAATTAGGCTAGATCTTTCCCACGGCTTAAAATATTCATTGTGTAGACTTGAATGAACAGCATGCGTGCCATACACATACAATGGCTCTTTAGTGATTGATCGTGACCTCCAAAAGTGGTTCCGGGAGTATTTTGATGGATCACCAGCCGTTGCTTTACCTAGTTATATGTTGCTTAGACTATATTGTACCGGAATCGATTTTGACCCAAACAAATCAATGAGTTAAATCATTAATATACCAACAGGGTTCATTCATTTGCATTTGGCTGTAATTTGAAGTTATGGTTGCGAGTTTATCTCATGCAAATCAAACAGCAACAGGGAAATGGAAATGAACCACTGATCTAAAATATTGTTCCTGAATTTACAGTGTAATTCGAAATTCCCTGGCAAAACTTAACCCTCCAAGTGGTTTCGGCGAGATATCTTGTTCAACAAGATCTGACCAATTTTTCTAAAGACGAGATATCTCGTCATCAAGATATTACCGAATTTTAATTATGAGATAAAGATCTGGTCACTTTTTCTAATGAGATATTTAATCATCTTAATGAGGAGATATCTCGATCATCAAGATCTGGTCAGTTTTTCTAATGAAATATTTAATCATCCTAATGAAAAGATATCTCGTTCATCAAGATCTGGTCAGTTTTTCTAATGAGATATTTAATTATCCTAATGAGGAGATATCCCGTTAATCAAAATCTGGTTAGTTTTGCTGGAGACGAGATCTCTTGTCAAGATAACCACCAGGAGGGTCAAAAGATGTTGAGGTGAAACAAAAAGACACTTTCTGTCAAAGAATGCATCTCCGCAACTATTGACCGTGGGGATGTTGTTTGCAAATCGTTCTCTTTTTTTTAAAGTTCGTCATTCATTGCACGGATTTCGTACGTGATGGAGCATTACACGAATTTCACGATAACTCAAGTATCGGGCTGTCAACAGAAGCAGAAGAACTGTTCAAAGATTGTACCATGTACGCTACCCCAATAGGTGAATGTTGAATCGCCAAATATTTGAGCGTTTGAGTCAGCAGATGCGTGATACCAGAACGTTTCACACCATTAGTAGACATGATGCGGATCGGCCGAGAAGTTCGAGCACTCCAGAAATAGAAGACATTCTATCCGAGGAAGACAGAAATACAGGCAAATAAAATTTTAGATAAACAGATGAAAACCTTAGTCAAACTGGTAATAAAAATGCAAAACTTCAAAATATGACTGATAAATGAAAATCTATAAAAAGATCTTCAGTGATTATTTCGATGCAACAAAGCGTTTGTCATCATCAGGACAGAATGAATCCCGAGTGGTTGGTTGTTGATCGTCGCATAGGAGCAACACAACGGGCTATTAGCGACGCTCCGGGATCCATCCCCAAGATAAAGATACGAGGACAACACCTCGTCATTTTGAACCACGGTCAGATGACGAGGTCAACACCTGAGCTGGCATCGCACTCTCCAAACGTCCACACCACGCTAACTTGAGGACATTTGAGACCACGACAAATTTAACATTCACAATCCACCACGTTCATGATGGTCTTTGTCTGGATCGAGTTTCGAACTTGCAACCGAAATGTTATATATTCCCCACCTGTTGGTGGTTTGAATGGGATCTCTAACAGACAATATCCATTTACAGTCTTAAAGATCCCATTCTAGCCCCGTTTCCATTGACAGTCCCATATGTTAGATTCAAGTCAGCCATCTCGGAATTCGTATAATACTCCATCACTTACGAAATCCGCGTAGCGAATGACAAAGTTTTATAAAAAGAGTATGATTTGTAGCTGTACTCTGAATTGTTGGCAGGACAAAAAAAGGAAAGCCGAATCTCGCCATGCATAAAATACAGTGGCGCGCCAAACTTGAGGAACAGTGAGATTTTCAGCAGCTACTTTGCAGTGAAGTGACCTGGATGATGGAAAATGATACAAAAGGTACGTCTAGAGTTACCGAACCGATGAGTAAAAACAAAACTATGACAAGAACAGAAGCAGAAGTCTTTAAACTGAAGTGGTGACATTGTACTGGGTGCCATGAAGCAGAAGGGTAACTGAAAATTTTAAAAAAGAGAGAAGGCGGTCCTTAACCCTCCGTGTGGTTTCGACGAGATATCTGACCTGATCTACCCTCCATCAAGACCTGATCTATTTCGCCAATGACGAGATATCTCGTCATCAAGATATTGAAGATTTTTTTATAATGTCAAGAGCAAGATCTGGTCAGTTTTCTTCTATTGAGACATCTCGTCCATCAAGATCTGGTTAGTTTTGATGACAAGATACGTCAAGACAACCACCAGGAGGGTTAATTGGTTGTATCGTTAATAGGTTGTTTGCATACTGAGAATGAGATTGCAGATGAGTTCCTTTTCTTATGTCCTTCCACAGATATGATATCAAAATTTGAATATGCACCAGCTTTCTACTGAATATCCTCGGTTATACAAATCGCTGTTTCGTTTAATTTTGTGGTTGTAATCTTTAAAAATAATAGTTTCTAAACTTTCGTACAACAGTGGTATTTTGTACGTATGCAATAGTATAGAAGAAAATACCGACTAGGTTTAATTTAGTATCTTCAATGCAAAATAGGCCGCGGTAGCCCGGTTGGAAAAGTAACGGATTAGAAATTTCAGAGTTGGGAGTTCGAATCCAATCTGCATCGATTTTATGCGACTGAAGTCAATTATCATCGAGTGCCTTCTGATTATTCTAAGAAATTTAAAGCTCGGATGTTTTTGTATGTCAACTGCTAATTGTCCATACCGAAACAGGGCCGCGGTACCCCCGTTGGAAGAGTAGCGGATTAGCAACCGGAGGGTTTCGAGTTCGAATCCAACCAAAGACCGTCGTGTACATGGGGCTGATGCACGTTAAATCTGTTGTGGCCTCAAATGCACTCACATTGGCGTGGTGTGGAAGTTTGGAGAGTGGGGTGCCAGATCAGTTGTGACCTCGCCATCTGACCGTGGTTCAAAATTACGAGGTACTGTCCTTGGATCTTTCCCTTCGAGATTGATCCCGGACCGTCGTCAACAGCCCGTTGTGTTGCTCCAATGCGACGTTAATTAAATACCTACCTACTTTAATACAAAAATATGAAAATATCTTATTTGCACTAAGTGTGCATTCATTAGTTTTTTAATTCAGCCCTCTTCGATGAAAAAGAATAATATAGAAAATGAAAAACTGCACTAGCTGCCTACTGAATAACCTCGGGTAGGCAAATTGCCACAGGTTAATTCGTTTAATTTTGAGGTTGTAACCTCTTAAATCTCTTAGCATCAGGAGATTTGCGAGTGGTGTAGTGTTGTTTTCACCACTATAAACCACTTAATGGCTAAATAACCACTATGTTTCAAAAACCTATTTTTAAAAAATTCCATTGGTTCTTTCCTTGGATTAAAATTCTTTGTCACGGTTCTATTGTCCCATTCTGTAGAAAGGGATCCTTTGGAAAGAATTTATTGGTCTTTTCTTTAGACTAATTCTTTGAAATGAATCTGTTGGTGTTCAAAGATTTTATTGCTCCTTCTTTAGCCTATAATTCTTTGGAATGATTCTGTTGGTGCTTTCCTTGGAATAGAATTAATTGGAAAGATTTTATTGCTCCTTCTTTAGCCTATAATTCTTTGGAATGATTCTGTTGGTGCTTTCCTTGGAATAGAATTAATTGGAAAGATTTTATTGCTCCTTCTTCAGCCTATAATTCTTTGGAATGATTCTGTTGGTGCTTTCCTTGGAATAGAATTAATTGGAAAGATTTTATTGCTCCTTCTTTAGCCTATAATTCTTTGGAATGATTCTGTTGGTGCTTTCCTTGGAATAGAATTAATTGGAATATTCTCTCTATATCCCATTTCCTTATAAAGAATCATTTGGAAAGATTCTATTGGTCAAGAAGGTCAAAATTTGTTAGAAGTCATACAGGGAAGGGGAGACTAAAAGGTTTTAAAGTGGAATTATATGTGTGAACCCCTCAGAGGGTTAAAAATCATGATTTCCATTAAATTTGAACCCCAGTGTACAAAACAATCGAATAAATTTCCAGAGTAATGAAGTGAATCAACTAAACATTTTCTATCCCCTACATTTCTTAACATTTGGCCCCATGCAAATGTTCCAAGACACAACTCGAAGACACGTCCTCCAAGGGCACAAAGGTATTCCCCACCGTACCTTAATTGCACCTAATGTTCCTCAGTGTTCCCCATCTGCTCCAGAATTTTAAGTGAGCTGATTATGCTGCGCGGCTAATTCAGCATGCAGATCCGCTTTTATTTCGGACCAGCGAGGGTCCATTCTTGTGCTCTCTGGACTGGAACAGTTTCCCTGCAACATCGCTTGCCTTCTGTTTTGATGATGTGATTGAAAGTCCCATTAGGGGCACCGTCTCTGTTCCATGATCCCTCATCAACGGTGGAAGTTCGGGTGGAAGGAATTCGAGAAGGTTCGGGTTTGGTTTGCTCTAATGAAAAAGACGTGAGTTAGGTTGGTGAGGTGGAAAGCTTAATGGGAATTACATCAGTATCAAATTAAATGCGTAACGAAAGTGGTCAGGTCGAGATTTTCTTATCGACGGTTTGCCTTATTACTTTACTGTAACTGACTGAGAAATGATATAGTAGGAGTAATTTCATTGCCAAAAAGGTCTGTCGTGACTCATTGGGTTTGCCTTCTGTGCAAGCCATAGACGTGAGATATAAGTAAAGTGAGCATTGCTATTGAGAGGGCTTCAAAAAGGGACTAGTAGTGAAAAAAAGGGACTAGGAATGACAAAAAGTGAAATCAAAATATCAACTAGTATTCACGTGACTTCTCCCTGAAAATATGGACTTGGTTCGCCGTTTTGGTATCCTAACTTCTGGTTCGGTGATGTTTCTTCTTAGGACAGGATAGTTGTTGAATCCGCATATCTATTGTGTGGCAACAAAAGTGGTGGTATCGTCAAAGTCTACTACTATCAGATGATCAATCAATGAACCAATAAGATGAAGAATCAACGGCTGGGTGTCTTCTTCCGCCCCATAGACCAATCAGATTATTAATCAATGGACAAATCTGATGATGAATCAATGGATGGATGTCTTCTTTCGTCCCTTGGGTCAATCAGACGAGGAATGTTGGTTTCCACCCAGCAGACAAAAGCTGTTTGAGGGTCACGTTACTACTAGTTTTGGTCACATGCTCCTAAGCACATAAACAGTTTACCATTGCTCACTCTACTTTTATATTTCCTTTATGCTTAAAACCAAATACATATTCCTCTCGATTTCAATGTTTTAATTTCTATTCTTTTACACTATTTAGCGTACCCTTTCAAAATCATCATATCAATAAACCAAAATACCTTGTCAAATATAATAAAATCGTGGGGTGGAGAAAACGGGAAGGGAGGACCCAAAAACGAGGATAATGGTATGCTGAAAAGCATACAATTACCTCGGTCACAATTACCTAAATGCCAAAAAGCATACAATTACTTGAAACTCTTTATTAGAAGCAGATTGTTTGGCTAAGTCCAGTAATCGGAGTATATCGTGACCTGGTTCTGTTCTTGGGATTGAACCGATTCTTATTGCTAGCCAAATATTTTGTTTTCCAAAGGCGCTAGACCTTTCCACAAAAGTGCATAAACGCTTGATGTCACGCACACTGCATCGGAGCTCTATATTGCGATATCAAGTATTCTTTCCTAAAACAAAGTCGCTGAATTGCCAGTTAACTGAGCAATCTGAATTTCGAGCCACTAGACGTGTGAGCAGAATGAGCAAAGTTTCGGTGAAGTTGGATTTTATTTTTCCAATTGGATCAGAACTGAGCAATACTAATATACGCTTATTTATCATTTCTTTTCGGGTATGTTAGGGGCCGAGCTAGCAGGGTTGGAAGAGTAGCGGATTAGCGACCGGAGGGTTGTGGGTTCGAAACTCGATCCATCCGAAGATCATCGTGTTTTTTAGGGCTGGTGCATATTAAATCTGTCGTAGCCCCAAAAGTCCTCACGTTGGCTTGGTGTGGAAGTTTGGAGAGTGAGGTGCCCAGTTCATGTGTTGACCGAGTCCTCTCACAGTGGTTCAAAATTACGAGTTGTTCAAGGATCTTTCTCTTCGGGATCTCAAGGATCTTTTTCTCTCAAAGATCTTTCACTCGTACTTTCGCCAATAACCTGTTTTTTCCTCCAGTGTGACGTCAATTCAAATACCTACCTCTTTTCGGTTAAGGAAGACAACCGCTGAAGTAATTCTTGCAATAATAACGTCCCAGCTTGTCAACCTGCATCCAAGCAACCAACCCTGCAAACATGAAATGGAGCGAATCGTTTTTTATAAAAAACACCCGAGAAAATATTTGCTAATGCGGTAGATAGGTGAATTTTGTCTTGCTAGAATAACATGACGATCTGTTGGTGATGGATTAATCCCGAAAGTAAGAATCCACGGACATCACGTCGTCATTCTGAACCACGGGCAGATGCCGAGGTCGCCTAAGCTTACACTCTAAACTTCCACACCACGCCAACGTGAAGACATTTGAGGCCACGATGTGCACCAGCCTTGGATCGAGGTTGGTTGAATCGAATTTTGAACTCGCAACCCTTCGGTCGCTAATACATGATTCTACCAACTAAGTAACCATGAACTCACTTCGCCTAGTGTGAAAAATTAAAGAAATAGTGTCGGGTTTTTTTTATATAAAGTGTGTTTCTAGACTTCTTATAAAATTGGAGACTTGGTGGGGATGGCAGAAGTAAACCGTATTCACATAGAGATGCAAATCCGCAAACGTCACCAGGATCTGTTAGAGGGCGCTATTTGCCATCGTCGTCTTAGACGCCGACTTCGTTTACGTATCATTTTACGAATCCTGAGAAGGTTGACATGCAATTGGCATGTGGGGTATATAACGAAAAGCGACGAGCCGCTATGAGATTGTATCGTGGGCAGAATTTCAATAGACGAGTTTCAAAACTTCTTGTAAAAGTTTGAGGTAGAATGAGGAACTCGGAACCCTATTCACATGGGGATGTATGTCCACAAGCATCACCCGGATATTGTAGAGCGCATAACTATGGTACAGAAATGAAAGGTTTGAATTAATGTCGCAATGGATGAATTAATTAGTTGAATTAACGTCGCAATGAATTAATTAATTAGTTGAATTAACGTCGCAATGGAGTAACACAACGATCTATAGGCGACGGTCCTGGATCAATCCCAAAAGAAAAGATCAGAAATGACGGACAGTAAACCAACAAATATTTTAATAGCCTTGATATTCCTGTTTGGCAGTAATTACTCACTTGTTGCACCATATTGTTTCTCAGTAGGTGCTCTAAATGGCAACCACCGACATTAATTCACGCCTGACAGCGTCAATGAATGGTTGAAGTGGGAAGGAGTTTCATGAGATTCCCCGTCGATCTCTACTTAATCAATATCGTACGTGTTTCCGTGGAATGTTCCGGTTCCATACAAAGTATAAGGCAAACGCACAGCCATTTGGTTAATAGGGACAGGTCTGTCGGTATCCCGTTCAAGATACAATCTCACAGTGGTTCCTAGGTTTCGTCAGTCGCTCCAAATGCGCGTCAACCATCTCAGGATTCATGAAAGGTAGGTAGGTATTTTAATTAACGTCACACTGGAGCAACACAACAGCATTCATGAAAGGATACTTATAAACCACACAAAGTCAGTGTCTAATATGACGATGGACCAGAATGCCTATCGCGCTATGACGAACAGCACCCTCCAGCACGTAACTTCTCATAGACGTGAAATATAAATAGACTGAGAATTGAGAGGATCTTCAAAAAGTGTGACCAACATGTCGACTAGTATTCATGTACCTATTCTCTGAAGAATTGACATGGATGGTCGATTTGGCACTGTATCGTCCTGTTCGGCGATATAACACCTTATGACAGGGTAGGTGTGTGGATGCGCATTGCCATGCGGCGACAAAAGTGATGAAATCTCCAAAGTCTACGACTGTGTAGCGTGGACCAATCAGATTATGAATCAATGGATGGGTGTCTTCTTCCGCTCAGTGAACCAACCAGATGATAAATGTTCGTTACCACACGGTAGAGGAAATTAGTCTAAGGGTCACGTTACTACTAGTTTTGGTCACATGATCCTGGGCACATATAAAACGGTAACACCATTGCTCACTCTACTTTTACATTTCCTCTATGATCCTTCTGGCACATGCGGCCATACATCCCTGTGTCAATACGGTATGCTTTGGTTTAATGTAATGGAATATTAATCGTTTCATTCATTTTTAAATTTTTTGAATTTTATATTTTCTCTCCTTGTTTTGCCTGGTCTGTTGAACTTCCAATACGTTATTACATAAGCTTATCATATATCGACAATTGGCTCGGGACATAAGTATATTGAAGTATATTCGATTTTTTGGAACAAAATAATCATACTGTATAAATATCAATAATTTTTTGTACTATTAACGTTGAAATATAATTTACTCGAGTTCAATAGACGGTCATTTAAAAATTTACCAGCGCTCCTGGCGATTGTCTCGAAGAGGAATTTCGTCATTAAAAAAACTAACCAGATCGCGGTGGACTTGGACCAGAAGAACACTTCATTAGAAGAAACTGACGACCAAATCTTCATAAAAAATCGGCAAAATCTTGATGCCGAGGTATCTCTTCATTAGTAAAATTAGTCAGATTATGATGGACGAGATATCTCGTTGAAACTACTTGGAGAGTTAAGGATCGTGATGAGGGTTAAGGATGATCTTTGGTTTGCCTTTTCCATTAAAGGAAAAATGCCTCGTTACCTCTTGTTTAGATTTTGTAGTCAAAGAATATAATAAAAATTTTGCCAGGAAAACTGACACCCAAAAATGCAAAGAACGCTTTCCTTTTTTATTTCTGACGTAGTTTTTGCTCAAGGCATTATGAATAATGGCTTTAAGAACTCAGAGCAAGAACAAAGTAAATGAGAAAAGGAAGATCGAAAAAATCAACTCGCAAAACGACAATGAAGAATAATTTTTTCATTTCCGAATAATCAGTCAAACAAATAATTTAAAAATCCCGCTTTCTTGAATGACGCTAGCTGGCAGAAGCTATTGAAAAGTGCCGCAGAAAAAATTGTCAGTAATGTATATTATTCAGAAAGTAAAAGCAATTATTTTTATTTGTCAAAGAATGAAAGATT
This sequence comes from Meta bourneti, assembly GCA_933210815.1. Classification (NCBI taxonomy): domain Eukaryota; kingdom Metazoa; phylum Arthropoda; class Arachnida; order Araneae; family Tetragnathidae; genus Meta; species Meta bourneti. Next base: position 30,426,913 of record OW119931.1, on the reverse strand, counting down.
GTTCAAGTCTTTGTTCTCAAGTACACCGCACTAAGCTGTGTGTAACGTTTCAGCCATTGAAGTTTTTTTTAAATCCTAAGGATTAAGTTTCCAACTCCTGAACTCGTTAATAACTCGGAGTTAAATTGTATGCAAAGAATCTTTTTTAACTGGAGAATAGATTATCTTTATCCAACAACGCTTAAATGTATACCAATAGTAGAACTTTGGAAAACGAGTTCGACAAGGGAATATTTGTACTTGAAATACTTCTAGTTGATGACTTTTGTTTGGGAAGGAACAGTTTTCAGTTGTCCCAATAGACATTTGTTTTGATGTTTAATTCAATTCAGCAAAAATATTAAAAAATTAGTTTATTCTTCAAGTGCGGGATTTTAAATCAACAGATTCATTGTTTTAGAAACAATAGTCTTACTTATTAGTTTTTGTTTTTTAAATACCGAAATACAAACTGAAAGTTTTGGTAACATTCTAAAGTCATGCTCACGACAGTAGAATATTCAGTTCGTATTTCAACAATGAGAGAGGCATTCAATGTCAACAAACCATACGGAGAGAGAAGAATTTACTTACGCTACCCAAATGCTTTCTCATGATTGATATCGGGGTTACCTAAAATGTAGTTTATCGCCGTTTCGTCGTTTAATCTTACTGGTGTTGATCAATCAACTATCATAAACCAATTCAGAATAAATTGTGTAGAATTTTTATTGGCGAAGTGTTGAAATCGAATTAAAAAACAAGCCAAGTTAATTAAAAAACAAGACATCTACATTTAGGTTGACAGCAAATGCCTCTCATAACAACGGTAAAGATAAAAAGAAATGAGATTGAATTAGTAGAGTGAACTGGTTTGGTAAGTATGTAGTTGAATTAACGTCGTACTGGATCAACACACGGGCTATTGGTGACGGTCAATGATCAATCCCGAAGTGAAAGATCCGAGAACACCTCGTTATTTCGAATCACGGTCAGAGGATAAGATCAGGACCTGAACTGGTACCCCACTCTCCAAACATCTCCCACGCGAACATGAGGACATTTGAGGCCATAGCAGATTTAACGTGCTCCAGCCCCATGAATAACTACGGTCTTTGGGGTCTTAGGTTGGGTAGTTTTGAACTCGCAATCCTCTTGTTGCTAATCCGCTACTTTTCCAACTGGGCTACCATGGCCTCATGAACTGTTTGGATAGTGAGAAAAGCAAATGAATGGTAAGGATGATTAAGTCACACTGGAAAATCACAATTGGCTATTACAAATTAATCATGTCTTGACAGAAATCAATGAATGATTTGCAATTCTGGAGAATAATCGATCAAATGAAAGTCAGATCTTTCCAGGCTCGCTCAGTTTTATCTTCCAAGAATTCTTCAAGGTTGGGCAAAATGAACTTTTGGTCAGCATAACCAATTGTCCAAAAATAGGTCATTCTCGTTCAGACCAACTGTTCAATAAACAAGACATTAGTTTTATCCACACGCACCTATCTCACATACAAATCATACTTCAACAATTAAACGAATAATTTTTTATTGATTTGTTGTCCAATGAACAGATTGTTTTTGTTAAACTAATTTCCTATATACGAGGTCATTGCTTGTAGTAGGTCATTGCTTTTATAATTGGCCATTCTGGATAAGGCGAAGTGTCCAGTAAACAAGTTCTTCCCAAGACATCGTATTTAAAAAAGCCAATTCTCCACAAAAACTGCTATTGACAACTATCCTTTGTATGATAAATATAGAAAACTAGCCCTCCCTTTTGTCAACCCCAAAGACTACTGAGCAATCCTCATTTGTTCGCTTGCTCACAATGCACTAGAATAAAAACTTTTGACAAATATTTTGTTAAATAAAAGGTATCAATTTAATAAATGTAGGTAGAAACCTTTAATTACAAACGTAGGTAGGAAGTTGCATTAACGGTTGGAAGTTAACGTCGCATTGGAGCAACACAACGGACTATTGGCGACGGTCCGGAGTCAATTCCCAAGGGAAAGATCCGAGGACAACATCATGTAATTTTGAATCACAGTCAGATGATGATCCTAAAGGGAAAGATCGAGGACAACACCTGAGTTGTAATTTTGAATACGTTGTCACGGACTAGCATTCCTCCGGTTGCTAATCCGTTACTCTATTAACTGGGTAACTGTGGCTCCGAGAAATAAATATATAGAGATTTTCCCGTGAATATTTCGTGGCTTCTTCAACTTCATTATTTTCTGAATCGTTGACCACTGGTGGTTTTAAACACTTGACTCGTCATACTTACGTAGCCAGAAGACTTGATCCCTGAGCAACCAGAAGGCAGAATCCCATGCTGGGGGCGTACAAAACTCTCTCGGCCACTACGAAGCCGACAGGAAAGAACAAGTTAGAAGCTGGTAGAAAAGGAAAAACGCACAGAGACAGACCCTGTAAAAAATACAGACAATTGTAACTGATAGTCATACAATGATTATCATATCCTGCATATTTTGTTGTCTGATAAAATAAAAAAAAATTGGCACACAAGCTTGGAATATTGAATTTGGCATCATCAGTTACAAGTTAATGTCTCGCATTGCCATTCTATTTAAAGGTAGAGACTACATTGGTAAAGCTCAGGATGGTTGGTTAGGATTTATGGAGCAAAGAGCCATATATGGCTATTCTGCGCCAAACACAATACAGGCAACGTCAAGTAATAGACATACTCACACAAGGAAAGCTTTACTGACACAGAAGAGAGAAATACACCTATGGAGGAATCGATGGTAGGTAGGCATTTTAATTAACGTCACACTGGAGCACAACACAACGGGATATTGGTGACGGTTCGGGATCAATCCCGAAGGGAAAGATCGAGGACGACACAACGTAATTTTGAACCATGGTCAGATGGTGAGGCAACACCTAAGCTATGGAAGAATCAAACCTGACAGGAAACGAACCTTCGCCGCCTACAACTCGAAGGTTGCTAGCAGTTTGCAGGTTGTTTTACTTTCAGTGGTCGAACTTATCGAGCTCCGAAGCCCAGGAATGGACACACAAGGACTGTCAAATTTTAGAACAGTGCCAGAACCACCTTCCACTCTACTCTTGTGTCATGCCTGCAACTCTTCATACCTTTGAGCCTCGGAAGCCGGGGTCAATTCCGAAGGGAAAAATCCTAGACCAACACCCTGTCATTTTAAACCAGTCAGATCACAAAGTCAACACCTGAGCTGGCAACCCTCTCTAAACTTCCACACACTCAACATTTGAGGCTACAACAGATTATACAAGATGGTTTTTGGATGGATAGTTTCGACCTAGCAACCGACTATTAGTAAATAAGTAGGGACCTGTCGCTTAAAGTAATTTCGAACCGCTACTGATATCCATGCCTAGTCCGAAATTAGAACCCAAAGCTATTGGCATGAAGGATTTTAGAGGTAATCTGCATGTCCCGATCCTATGATGTGAAGTACATGTAGACAAGCATTGCTATTGAGAGGAACTCCAAAAACTGTGACCAACGTGTCGATTAGTAGTCACATGACTGCTCTGTGAAAAATTGACTTGGTTGTCTGATTTAACATTTCATCACCATCATATAACATTATGACAGGATAGGTGGGGGAATGCGTATTTCTATAGACTGGCGCAAAAATTGTGAAATCACCGAAGTATACTACCATGTGGGGAGGACCAATCAACTAATCAATCAATGGATGGACGTCTTCTCCCATGCGTGAACCAATCAAATGATGAGTGTTTGTTTCCACCGGGCAGAACAAGGTAGTCTAATAGTTACGTTACTACTAGATTTTGTCAATGATCCCTAGGCACATAAAAAGGTTACCATTACTCTACTTTTATGTCTCCTCTATGATCCCGGTCTATTTAGCCTTTCTGCTGTAGAGATCAAACCCCGAACTCGCAGAAGTAGAATTGTTTCAGGAAAACAGAGTTGAGGCAATTCCTGTCTCAGTCTCTAAAACGTCGTTTCCTGGAAAATCTCTCCATAATCGATAACAATACTTATACTTCCACAAAAAGATTTCGAACTTCACGCACACTTCCACGAGTCGGAGTCGCATTCGGAGATAATGTTCTCCGCTCCCTTTCGAATTCGGACAGCTGCTTGCGAAAGCTTTTATTATTATTACCTCCAGCCCTTGCCAGGACGGGGTGGGGCGAGGAGAACGAAAAGGGGGTGAAATTTTATCGGAAACAAATCCGGCCAACTCCGTGGAACCTTCGGCGGGGATTAATGCGAGTCGAATCGTTTGAAAATTTCTCTTTTCTACAGAGCAACTCAACTCCATGACGGACTTGATCCTATTATAAATTATCACGGATAGCTGAGAACGAGATTACTGTGGCGATGCGAGGCGCGCAAAACGAAAATCCGGAGAAGTCGCTTGAAGGGGAAAGTGGCGTGAGTGATAATGAAACGCTTTTGGGGGAAATGTATGTAGTTTCGTTTTCTTTTGGGGGAAATTTCTAAACTTTTCTCGTGTTGTGGAATATCGCTCTGAGTTTTTCTGTGTGGATTAGTGTGGGAATTGATATGTGGGGGATTTTCGGTGTAGACAAAGCGGACGTAAAGTGAAGATTTACTTCCGTTACTCCAATTCTCTCGCATGATACATATCGGGTTACATTAAAAGCGGTTTATAGCCGTTTTGGCGATGTTTGGTGTTTGATCTAATTGTTGGCGATTCACTTATCGTTATATTTTGCTGAGTGAGAGTTCCCCTTTCTGTCATAAATGTCCATCAGATTTTACTGTTCACCATATTTTAATTGCATGCTCTGTTTTTAATCATCGTTGTTTGAAAATTTTTAAAAGTACAATTTTAAACTGGTAAGATCTTATTGGGGAATACCACCATCCAAATTCCCCCTCTTCTAAGTGCCATTGATTTTTAAATTTCGTATAATGCTTTTGTTCATCACGATATTTATATCACCTATTATTTACTTATTTACACACTTTTTCATATTGTACGTCACGCTGTTGATCAGCATGTTTTTAATCATATAATTCCATTATTATTCTGTTTCCATGAACAATTTCTAATTTCGTGTCTTTTTTGTTAACCAATATTTTTTTAATTTTATATTTATCCTTGGTCTAGTTACAAAAACGTCATAAATAAAATAAATATTTTATGTTATGTATAAATACCCTACGCAAAACGTGTTTTTACAATATTTTTATATTTATCTACATTGATATTATTGTTTTGTCTTGCGTTTGGAGCAGCTTGTTAGTTTTTGGACCTTGAACCATAAAACCCAAATTACATATCTACCTAATTGTTGTTGACCAGTCAACTATCATATTTCAATTCAAAATTCATTCTTGGAATTTTTATTGGAGTGCTGAAATCATATTCGAAAAGCCTGCCAAGTGACGTCACGTTCGGAAACGTACAGGAAACATGTTTCGTCACAGAAACACTACCGCCACCTATATTTAGCTTGACAAAAAAATGCCTCTCATAATAAGGCATCGGATACTTCCATATGTAGCATTTTTAATAAACGTTAACGCTAAATACCAACCTTAGAGATGCCTTCTTGTCTAGCATGGCTGTATATATCCGTTTCTTTTCACGCATTACATAAAAAAGCAATACGCACATGTTAACTGTATGAGTTTTGACACAGAATTACGCCTTATGGTGCAATGAAGATTAGTGGTGGACGCAACATAATTGTGTGACCGATTTCAACTCGCAATGACTTCCGGGTTATGGGGTCATGGCAATCGTTTCTGATACCATTTTATAGCGACATATAGTGACAATTATGAGTGGTGGGATGAATGGTAGTTCGAGATAGAGGGCCGAATTGGATGGTCATTTTAATGCTCTCCGCCACTAATATACAACACACGGCATACGTAGTTCCACATTTAAACACAGCATCGGTTGGTTGAATTGGATTTTATGGCACAAGGGGTCATATTTGGCCATGTTGCGTTAAACACAAGACAGACAATATCAAGACATGCCCATACAGGGAAAGTTTTGTTGGCAGATATCGAACCTGTGCTTCCTACAACACAGCAAGGTTTTTTTACATGGTAGAATAGTTAACCATATGATTTTTTTGTTTTTAATAGACACGTTAATAAATAATTTTCTTATTTTTAATTCATTAAAATACTTTTGAACGAAACGTTTCAACGGGATCATTCCTTCCGTGCATGCAGGGTTACTACAAATAAAATCGAGTTTCAATATTGCATTACACCCAAAACTTTGAATATTTCTGAAGAAAAACTCAGTTTTCTATATAGAATTTAAGTTGCTCGATGCATCCTTGATCACATGGTAACTATCAAGAAATTGTGTGTGTCTTCATGCAGTTTCATCAATGTTCATTTGTTTGTTACCTTAACCTTTACACTAGGCTGAGATAGACCAAGTCCGTAAGTTCATGTACCATCAAAAAGTTCAAAATGAGCAAAAGGATTAAAAATACAGATCCTCCCTCGACAGCCACAAACAAACAAGGACCAGGAGCGAGACTTTCTCCACATTGGGAAATTTCCGATAGATAGGCAAAACTTTAAGCCATGATCAGATGAAATTTATCTCAAATGTCCACTGGCCTGTCTAGAGATGGCAGGCAATCTGCTGACCTCTAACGCCCTCGAGTTTGAGGACATCTTCCGGATGTTTTCTCTGGTGTTTGAGAGTAATTTTCCAATTAGGGAACACCTGGTATTACAAATATTTACATATATTGTATCTACAAATGAAATAACGGTAACCATGTGTTCACTTATGAGTAGTCAATTTAATACCCAGACTATAATCCATACAGGATGGTTATATGCAAAAAGTTTGAGTACCAATAATCACTGGAATGCTGAAAATTGAGAAAACAATTTGTTGTTGTTGCTAATCTCCATGTCTAGCTCCAGCTAGACCAAATCCCCAAGTCCATTCACCCACACAAAGTCATACACCAAAAGAGGTTCAGAAAACAGGTCGTCTCGGGACATCTACAGGCAATCGAGAATGTGGGCTGGGGAAGCCTAGTCAGATTGGCATTTAAGGCAAACAGGATGAAACTTGCGACTACAGCAAATGTGAGACTCCTCAGATGGCCACTGAAAAAGCAGGAGAGTTCTGCCTGAATATGTCTGTCACAATTGAGAGCAAGAGATCTTCCGGGGAGATCTCCACGATACCAAGAGGGCCGGGGGAACGATCCAAGCCTTATTATCAAGATTTTTTCTAATAGATACTTTTTTAATAGACGTTTGTTGTTTACCTTGGTTTAGATAAGCTAAAGCATGGTTTATACAAGCTAAACCGTGAGTTTATGTACTTTAAAAAGTTCAAGACGAGCGAGGGTTTACAAAGTACAGATCTCCTTGCACAGCCTCTGCAAGCAAGGAGACCAGGAGAAGCTTGCTCCATTCTGTATTTTTGATAGGGTGGTAAAACCTTAAACTAGACTTAAAATAGACCTTAAATAGATTTGAAATATAAGTAGACTGAACATTATTTCTGAGAAGAGCTTTAAAAGTGACCAACCTATTGACTAGTAGTCACGTGACTGTTCAGTGAAAATTTGATTTGGTATCTTATCGCCGCGTGTGGCGATGTAACATCTTATGACAGGGTAGGTATGTGAATCCGCATTTCTATAGAGTGGCGACAAAAGTGGAGAAATCGCCAAAGTCTAACAGATGATCAAACAATGGATCAGTCAAAATGATGAATCAATGCATGGGTGCCTTCTCCCTTCCATGGACGAATCATATGATGAATGTTGGGGTCCACCAAGCAGGCGAAAGCAGTCTATGCGTCACTAGTTTTGGTCACATAATCCTGGCTACATAAAAAGGTTACCATTACTCATTCTACTTTTATACTTTTTCTATGTTAAAACCATGATCATATGGAATTGATCTCAATTGACCACTGATCAGTGCTGAGATGACAATCTACTGGCCTCTGTCACCCTTGAATTGGAGGGACGTTTCCTCTGTTTTCAGCTATGTGTGGAAGGAATTTTTCAAGAGTTCTTAAGTTTATTTTACGCAAAAATTTACTTGATTGTTATGTCCTTGAGATGCCCTCCTTTGCCATTCTATATGCCATTTCTTTTCCGCTGAAGTTCACATTAGAAGAGATCCTTTGTAAATGTATCTGAGGGAACACTAACAATTGCCTAAGCTTATCTAGAATATCAATTTCAGTCCTATCTCTGAACAATTTTGAGCAAAGCCTGTTACTTTAATTGAATTTAATAAAAGAAATGATATTTTTGTATGGTAGGTTGTTAATCCGCGACTCTTCCAACCAGGGTTCCGCGGCCCTGTTTAGATATGGATAATTAGCAGTTGACATACAAAAACATACGAGCTTTAAATTTCTTTATAATAATCAGAAGACACTCGATGGCAATGGACTTCAGTCGCATAAAATCAATGCAGACCCAGTTCTAGCATCGGTTCAACAAATGTACACCAGCTTCTCGAGAAAAGTTGTGGAATTCACTCAAGTAAATTTTACAGGATAGACAAAATAAGAGTTAAGCAAATTTTTTTCTCAATTTCAAATTTATAGAATTCATTCGGATGAGTTTAATAATCATTTATTAATTGAAAAGACAAATACACTCCATTTTGAGATGTGTTGCGTGAATATCGTTGTTTCACTTTTTCAAGAAAGTGACGCAACGATATTTATTATTTATACTCGAATCTGTTGATCATCGAATATTTGCGGAGTTGGATGATTTTGATTTCCAGAAAACAATTTTTTTGTTGGTGAAAAAATCACGAAACTTGTTTTAGGACCATCGTTATCTTTCAGTCGATATATCTCTATTCTGTTACCGTGTCGTCATTTCAAACTAGAATTTTTCCACTGATTCTGATCTCTATACAACAATTCTTTAAGCCTTAGATTCCGGTCTTATTAACCCTCATATAGCAAAAAATACCAATAGAGCAACAACCACCCAATAGCTAAAATGTTCTAAAGTCTAATTAAGCTCGCGCAGCAAAAACTGATCATAGAGCAACAAAACAAACCACCTAATAATTAAAAATGTTCTGAAGTCTAATTAATTATTTGGTGTAGCAAAAAATGCCCATAGAGTATAAAAACCACCCAATAATTAAAAATGTTCTTCTCGTCGTATATGTACAAATTAGTCAATTGCTTATTAATTTTTATTCTCTTCAAATCTTTCCTGGTAGTTTGAATTCTAAAACACAAAATGATGGAGTAACTGAAAAATTCTGGTACCAATTTTGCACGTTCAACATAAAAAGAAAATAAATCTATATATATAAAATAGGATGTGTGTGTGTGTGTATGTGGGTATATTTTCTATACAAATCTACACCGTTTGACCAATCCACACCAAATTTGGTACACTTATAATTTAGAACACTGCGGTCAGCATAGGCTAACTCTTAACCCCCGTTCTATTGGCCCTGGGGGGCTAAAAACTATTCGAAATCGCAATAGAAATAACATTGAGCATAGATTGATTGCTTTAGGCAGCGATGGTTGCTTGACCACTGTTGATCGAAAAACAATTTTTTCCGAAACAAATTAAATTACAGTATTTATGTTTGAACTGACTTTTTAGTTCTTCCCATGATGTAAATAAATTATAGATATTTTATTGATGAAGGGGGAAAGAATATTTTAAAATATTTATGTTTGCAAGGAAATTCAAGGAAAGGTTTTCAGGAGTTCAAGGATTATTTTCAAGGAAAGTTGGTGTATATTTCGACCAACTTTCCTTAAATAATTTATCGAATACGTAATGATTTGTAGAATTCTGTTTCACGAGGCTTTTTAGGTAAGGCGTGTAACTTATTTTAAAATGTCCGGAATAGATACATGTGAATCCTCCGTTGAAAGCAGTGATTTTCTTTCTGAAAAATTCTGTAAAATCGACCTTCTGCTTTTTGAAAAAATTTTATCTATTCAGTTTAATTTGTCTACACCGATTATATTTATTTCTAAACCAAGCACCGTTATTCCGAAAAGCACAAACGAAAAACTCATTGATCATAAAAGCGTAATTTTGCTACTCGGTATCTGGCAGCACCAGAATTAATGTTTACTTTTTTTATAAAACTTTGTAGAACTTTCTAGAAAGTTGGGGAAACGGAAACTTAATTGGACTCATGGTGGAGAACATTCCAGCACCCACTCGATTCTTAGCTGGTCGTATTTAAAGGAAGCTAACTCGGTAAGTCTTCCAGTTTATCATCTTTCAGTGAATCTGGCAGTTTTATTTCGCTCTTTTGATTGTATAAGTGTTTCCTACTTTATTCGACAGTGATAGCGTACATTTTGGATTTATATTTCTAAACGGATGTAAGTACTACATAATTTTAAATTCGTTTTTTCGTTAATTTTAGCTTTTTATTGTATTCTATAATAGATTTCATTGCTCAGTGAGATGTGCCTTTTGCTTAATTTTTTAAATAAGTTTAATGGGATCAGAATTAATGCTTTTTTTACACCAGAATAAAAGTTTATTTTTAACATGATTTAGAATTCTGTGTTTGAGTATTTTGATTGACAGCTTTTAAGTAAGGCATTAATTTTTTTTATTTGTGTTAAAAGTTTGATATTCTCCTAAACTGATGTAAGTACTTCACAATTTTAAATTTGTTTTACCATTCAGTTTATATTAGTTTTTTATTGTATTCTATAATAGATTTCATTGTTCAGTGAGTGTGCCTTTTGCTTATTTTATGAAATAACTTTTTAATGACAGATTTCACTGCTCTGTGATAGTGTGTCTTTTGCTAATTTTATGAAATAGCTTTTCTTTGTATTCTATAATAGATTTCATTGCTCAGTGAGAGTGTGCCTTTTGCTTATTTTATGAAATAGCTTTTTGTATTCTTTTACAGATTTCTTTGCTGTAGCAATGCCTCCAAGGAAGCGGAAGGCAATCGGCCAAGTGCAGTCAACGGCTAAGATGATGAAAAATGAGCGTAGTCAAGAAACTTCCGAGGAGAGGAATAGAAGACTTGCGATTGCGAGAGAGAGAGCTACTACATCTAGAGCAACAAAGACGGCACAACAGCGTGAGACCCTACTACAGGATAAGAGAGATAGAGCAACTACATCTAGAGCAACAGAGACGGCACAGCAGCGTGAGGCCCGACTACAGGATATGAAAGAGACAGCTACTACATCTAGAGCAACAGAGACGGCACAGCAGCGTGAGGCCCGACTACAGGATAAGAGAGATAGAGCTACTACATCAAGAGCAACAGAGACTGCACAGCAGCGTGAGGCCCGACTACAGGATAAGAGAGATAGAGCTACTACATCTAGAGCAACAGAGACGGCACAGCAGCGAGAGGCCCGACTACAGGATAAGAGAGATAGAGCCAAACGATCACGGACTGCGAGCCATTTTAGCTTAGCACTGGAAGGATTTCACTACGATTCACATAAAGACTACTCGATGCATGCAAGTGTTACGATCGGGAAAATGGAAATGGTTTGTACTTACTGTCAAGCCAAAAAGTTTAAATCAGAGTCTACTGGTATTTGCTGCAAAAATGGAAAAGTTAAACTTTGCCAACTGGAACCACCACCACAAGACCTTTTGACTTACACATCAGGAGATACGTCAGAGTCGAAGCATTTTCTAAGTAACATCAGAAAATACAACTCATGTTTCCAAATGACATCATTCGGCGCCACATCAGTTGTTGGACAGCCCGGATTTCCGTCGACATTCAAGGTGCAAGGGCAGGTTTACCATAGAGCGGGATCGTTGCTTCCGCTGCCAGATCAACCACCAAAATTTCTACAACTATATTTTATTCAAAACGAACAAATGGAAACTGATCAGAGGTGCGCCTACATCTCGGGAACAAGACGTCAGATTGTGTTAAACTTACAGAGGATGTTTCATGAGCACAATAATCTTATTAAAACGTTTGAAACAGCATTGGAACATATGCCAACAGATGAATATAAAGTAGTCATAAGAGCAGACCGAAGACCAGCAGGCGAACACGAGCGGCGTTTTAACTCTCCTCAAGCAGATGAAGTCGCGGTGGTTATATCAGGAGATGAGTTTCATCAACGGGATATCGTTATTCAACGACGAGGTGAATCATTGCAGCGTATTTCGGAAACACATCGATCTTACGATGCTCTGCAGTACCCAGTAATATTCCCCCATGGTGAAGATGGATATCAATTTAATCTGAGGCAGATCAACCCAAGAACAGTTGAAACAACGAGCAAGAAAGTTTCAGCGATGGATTTCTATGCGTACAGATTAATGGTTCGAGATACTGGGCAGAACCACGTATTGAACTGCAGGCAATTGTTTCATCAGTTCATCGTCGATATGTACGCTAAAGTCGAGAGTGAACGTCTCCTTTACATTCGTCTAAATCAACGTAAACTGAGAGTTGACGAATATATTCACCTGAGAGATGCTGTGGCAAATGACGGGAACGTTGAAAACCTCGGTGCCTTAGTCATACTACCAGCTACATTTACAGGCAGTCCCAGACACATGCACGAATACACACAAGATGCTATGACGTACGTGAGGACGTACGGGAGACCAGACTTATTTATCACCTTCACCTGCAATCCCACTTGGACGGAGATCAAGGAGGTTCTTACCAATGGTCAATTACCCAGTGAGCGCCACGACTTGATTGCGAGAGTATTTAAACAGAAGCAGTTGAAACTGATTGACGTTATAACAAAGGGCCATGTATTTGGAGTGCCGAGATGCTGGATGTATACGATTGAATGGCAAAAAAGAGGGCTGCCACACTCGCACAATTTGATCTGGTTAGCGGACAAAATTCAGCCCACTCAAATCGATGACGTTATATCTGCCGAGTTGCCAGACCCGGAACAAGATCCCGAACTTTTTGAAGTGGTAACGAAAAACATGATCCACGGACCGTGTGGAAATCTCAATCCCATTTCTACGTGTATGAAGGACGGAAAGTGTACCAAGAAATACCCTAGAAAATTGATTAAAGAGACACAAACTGGAAATGACGGCTATCCCCTGTACAGACGGCGGGCTCCGGAAGATGGAGGGTTCACGGCGAAACTAACGATACGCAGCAACACGGAAATAGAAATCGACAATAGGTGGGTTGTGCCCTTTTCGCCGCTGCTGTCGAAAATGTTTCGGGCACACATCAACGTGGAGTACTGCAACAGTGTGAAATCGATTAAATATGTGTGCAAGTATGTCAACAAAGGTAGTGATATGGCTGTTTTCGGTATCAGCGACGAGAGATCGAACGATGAAGTGACGCGGTATCAATTGGGAAGATACCTCAGCAGTAACGAGGCAGTTTGGCGAATACTGGGTTTTTCGATTCACGAAAGACACCCTACTGTTGTTCACCTCAGCGTCCATTTAGAAAATGGTCAGAGAGTTTATTTCACAACAGAGAGCGCCCCTAGAGTGATTGATCAGCCACCAAACACGACTTTGACGGCATTCTTTCAACTGTGTCAGCAGGATCCTTTTGCGAGGACTTTGTTGTATCCTGAGATACCTCGATATTACACGTGGAATGCGTCGAGGAAAATTTTCTGTAGGAGAAAAGTTGGCCAGCCCGTCCCTGGACATGATGCAGTCGCGAGTGACGCCTTGGGTCGAGTGTACACTGTTCACCCCAACAACGCCGAATGCTATTTCCTTAGGATGCTTCTTCACTCGGTACGAGGACCTAGATCTTTCGCAGAGATGAGAACGGTAAACGACGAAGTATGCCAGACATTTAGAGAGGCCTGTCAGAAGTTGGGTTTGCTGGAAGGAGACCAGCACTGGGATGACACGTTGCGAGAAGCCGAATTGATCTCCCTACCAGAGCAAATCAGAAACCTGTTTGCTATAATATTGACTACATGCAGTCCATCGAATCCAAACACTTTATGGGAAAAGTATAAGGAGGCCCTGAGTGAGGATATACTCGCCAAAGTCCGGAGGGAAACCCCGACATTAGAAATCGCGTTTGGTCCGGACATTTTCAACGAGGCTTTGGTTATTCTTGAGGACAAATGTGTGGCCATGACAAATAAAACATTACTGCAATTGGGCCTGCCTGCACCAGTAAGAGATCGACGAGACGTACTTCGCGCAGATTACGTGCGAGAAACGAACTACGACGTCGAAGAGCTGAGTGCATACGTCGCGGACAAGAAGCCACTTCTGAATCGAGATCAGAAAAACGCATACCAAATTATCATGGATCAGGCAGCAAAACAACAAGGTGGTATCATTTTTCTTGATGCTTCTGGGGGCACAGGGAAAACATTCTTGATTAATATAATACTGGCCGAAATCAGGACTCGGGGAGAAGTTGCTCTTGCCATCGCCTCTTCGGGAATTGCGGCGACGTTAATGGAAGGAGGGAGGACGGCCCATTCTGCACTTAAGTTGCCACTTGACATCGCCAGGCAGGAAAATCCTACCTGCAACATAAGCAAGGCAAGTGGTCGGGCGCAGGTGCTCGAGACTTGCAAATTAATCGTGTGGGACGAATGCACCATGGCTCACAAGAAAGCTCTCGAGGCCCTCGACGTCACTCTGAGAGATCTGAGAGGAAACGACAACCTGATGGGAGGAGCTCTGGTACTCCTCTGTGGAGACTTTCGTCAAACTCTGCCCGTCATCCCGAAGTCGACGCCGGCCGATGAGATCCATGCATGTTTGAAACATTCGTTTTTGTGGAGACATGTGCGAAAGATAACTTTGAAGCAAAACATGAGAGTACATCTGGGGGATGAGAGTGCTCAAATTTTCTCAGACAAACTCCTGGAGATCGGAGAAGGCAGATTGGCAGTCGAGTCTTCTGGCAAGATTAAATTCCCATCCGATTTTTGTAATCTGGTGTCGTCCGTCTCAGAGCTGATAGATGCAGTCTATCCGTCTGTTTCCCAAAACTATCACGATTTGAACTGGTTGCGAGAGAGGGCCATTCTTTCTGCTAAAAATGACGACGTCCACGACATAAACAATCAAATACTTGTCATGTTACCAGGCGTGGTCAGTGAATACAAGTCCATCGATACCGTAGTAGATGCCGATGAGGTCGTCAATTTCCCGCCAGAGTTCCTGAACTCGCTTGATCCGGCTGGATTGCCACCACATCGTCTTTTACTTAAAGTGGGATCTCCGGTTATTTTACTGCGGAACCTCGACCCGCCAAAACTTTGCAACGGCACGAGGCTGTGTGTCAAGAAGCTGCTGGGCAATGTAATGGAAGCGACTATCTTGACAGGAAAGGGAGAGGGTGCAACAGTTTTTATCCCACGGATACCACTCATTCCGACGGATCTCCCTTTCGACTTTAAGAGATTGCAGTTTCCAGTAAGACTTGCGTTCTCGATCACGATCAACAAGTCGCAGGGGCAGTCTATCAAGTACTGCGGAGTGGATTTGAGATCGCCGTGTTTCTCCCACGGACAACTTTATGTTGGTTGCTCGAGGGTGGGTTCACCCAAGAATTTATTTATTCTTGCTCCCGGAGGTGAAACTAAAAATGTTGTGTATAATCAAGTTTTGTGTTAAATTTATATTGCAGTGAATTTGTAAAATATTTTACTTTATAATGCGTGTACTGTACTTATACTTTTAGAACCTGTTAATATAATTACTTTGATTTTACACTATACATTGATTTCATTCCTTTTCCTGTCCAATAGAAGATTGGGATAAATACCCGGGCAAAGCTATGTTGCCGTTGTTTGAGCATTACTAAATCTAACTTTTAGTTGATTGTATAAGTATTTCCTACTTTATTTGACAGGTGTAATGTGCATTATTGAATTAAAGTTTATTATTTTATTTCTATATGAATTTTATATTTTTACATGAATATTTGTTTGATAAAAAAAGGATATTTAAAATATTTCATTATTCATAATTTACATTTTGTAATGAAACACGAAAAACTTCAACTCATTAATCATAAAAGCGTAATTTTGTTATTTTAGATTTGGGAAACCAGAATTAATTTTTATTATTTTATAAATTTGATTTAGCATCCCGTGTTTGTCTATTTGAGTTAACACAGCGAAATGTTGCAGTCATATTTGAGCATTACTAAATTTCATTATCGTCTTTATCAATATTTTCAAATATCTTTTTTCGAATTGCTCTGTTTCAGAATACACTCAGGCAGTCGAAATTCGACACTGCGCATCATTCGTTTTTTAGAATTCTGCATTTTTTCGTCGGAATTTCGTTTCTGTTCGTATTTATGTCTTAATCTTTTAGATATTGCAATATATTCAGGAATTAAATGCATATATTTGCGTCCGAAGTATATAGTAGAAGTTATGAAAAAGTTAAAACGTATTTTCCGTACAACTTAAATGATTGCATTTTTCTGTGAAAGAAAAGTGATTATTCTAATTCACTTTTCAAGCAACATTTAACCATTTCAACCCGAGCAACGCCGGGTAATTCAGCTAGTTAATAATAAAAGCTTAAGCTAAGAACTTTAAAAAAATGTGTTATCAACACAATATCGCTAATTTGTTTCGATGTGTATATTTATCGTTGCTTTTAATCTAAATGCAATTGTTTTTCGAATACATGTAACAATCAATCTCTACTCCCAGGTTTTTATAATACATCTGCGATTTTATTAAAACTTGTTTACTTTCATTGTCTTTCTATCACTCATAAATCTAATCGGCAAAAACTGTCTCAAAGGGGCATACATTTTTAAAATTTATTTGTGAGATGATTCTTTTGCACCATTATTTTTACGAGGACCTTTCTTATAAATTCAATTACACGTTTTTTGGAAACTTGCAAAAGCTACACATATCCAATTCCCTTAATAATCTCTATAAGTCATTTAATTAGTTTAATTAAGAAACCGGATAACAGAAAAGATTAATTCATTAACCGCATTTACTCCCCGCAATACTCCACATGTCCCTTCCTTTTTCTAATCTTCTTTCGCACGCAAAGAAGACGAACAAAGCAATTAATACGCACACAAAAGTTATTACTACGTTAATTCGACATCAGAAATATTCACAAACTTCCAGACCGAGAGTTACTTCAATTAGATACGGTCAAAAAAGGCTTTGTAATCCCCAAAAGACAGACGGACGTAATTATTCGGTTCAGCCAAGTCGTAATTCCGAAGGGAATATCCATTAACCGTCAAATCTCGTCTTAATTTTGCGCGGATTCAACGTCACCTTTTCCGTCGTTGCCGAAGTTTGAAAAGTTGTTTCCGGATTTGCTGCAATCTGCTCTTTTCAAATTTAACGAGAACGCGAGAACGCTAATTTGATCCGTCATTCTGGCTCGGGTAGGTATGATTAATTGAATGAGACCGATTTCACACTTTGCGGCGAATGCATACGGAGCCTCGGATTACCTTGCAATCTCTGGGGATGGAGATACAATAGGGTTGTTATTAATTTTTTTATTCTGTGCGTCATGCGATATTTTTCCGCTCTTGGATCTCATTCTGAAAAATAGATGCTAGATAAACAGATTTGCTTCTGAGCGAATTGTGTTGGTGTGGAGGTCGAAAGTGAGTATTTCCGACAAAAGAATGTAACATGTCCAAATATCTTTGTACCTTGGAGAATTGTCAAAACTGTTTATTGAAGTATTATTTCGTATGGATGAGTATACGCATTGCTGGTAATTGTAGGTTTTTGTTGATTTGTAATTGAAAGTCGTGCGCATTAAACAGACTAATTAAACATTCCTGCGCCATTTCTATTTCTTGCTCAGGAGCAGTAATCATTATTTGCGTGACCAGTTAAAAATTGTTCACCACTTTTAACTTTAGCGATTATATTATTTAGGAAAGTGCTGTACAGAAGCTTTTTTTCTTAACAAAATAGGACGTTGGCACATTTACTTTACGCGATTATCTTTAGAAAATATTTCCCAGATTTAAGAGATTTCCGATGAGTATTGCTTTTTTCCAACAACACACATAGTTTCCAAATAACCACATAGATTGGCTTAAAGAATCCAAGGAAAGATTCAATTGACGAAAAGGTCAAATCTGATTAGATATCATTCAGGGTAGATTATAGGTTGGAGAACGAATATATATGAGTCTTATGTGCGTGTTATTTTCATTGTCAAATTGTGTGAGAATTGTCAAAATTGTGAAAATATTATTTATTATGGTCGAGTATACACAGAAACCCCTATACGAAAGCTTTAAAAATTATTTCATTTACTTTACACCTTTATCTTAACAAAATATTTCCCAATTTTAACCTTCGAGATAATGCACGCAAATATATTACACAGATGGATTTCCTAAGATCTTAACTATTTTCTGCATCGTTGTTATTTTTGCCTTATATTTAAATTAATGTGATTGAAATATAGAAAAAACTTATAAAAGTGGTTTTTATTAACTCATTGGGTATCATGAAATTTGTGAATAGTATAGTATTTCTTTTCCCCAAAAAAATACACAATAACTAAATAACCACATCTGTTGGTTAACCGTTTGCGCGTCATGAGTTTTCCGAGTATAGTGTAATATTGCTTTTACACAACAACACACATAATTTCCAATTAACTACATAGATTGGATTCACGATTTCAAGGAAAGATTCAATTGGGAAATAAAGGTCAAAACTGGCTAGATGTCAAGCAGGGAAGACTGCAGGTTGAAGAATGAATATATGTGTGTGAACCCCTTAGAAGATTAAAAATTCTCAAATAAAAGGGCTGTGATAGATTGCAACTAAACTGATGGAGATATACTTCGTTACTTGGTTAGAATTTGACATAAAATGATATTCCTGCAAAACATTTAGCGAAGAGAAAGATTTATGAAACAAAAATAATCGAAACATCTCCTTATACGACAAAAGTTCCCTTAAAATAGAATTTAATTTTGCAGTTGCTCTGTCAGACTGAAAATCTCGATTTTGTTAATGACAAATAGGCCCTGTAAAAAACAAGAGACACCTACATTGTCAGACAAATCCTGTGCCAAATTGAGTTTGAATTAAACTAACAAAAATATTTAATTGAATAGTTTTTCTAAAGAATATTTCCTTCTAAAAACATTTAATTGAATATATTTTAGTTCTACACAGTTGTATTTGCATTTAATTAGTCTGAATTTGCCAAGCAGAACAAAAACCTCGTGAAGATTTTCAAGAGAATGATTTTCTATGGTCTGAGTCAACAGTTTTAAACATCAAAAAGTACTTTTTATGACTACTGAAACAACAGCAGGGCACACTTTGAATAAACAGTCACTTTATTCAGTCTCTTGAAATTTCACAAAGGGGAAAAGTTTTTCACTGGCATGAGAGACGTAGGGTTTTAGGGAAATACATCCACAAACTGGAAAACACCAAAAGGTGCAAAGTATTGCCTTAAATTAACAAAGAATATCTTAAAGTTGCCCAAAAAATGCCATTTTGCGTAAAAATCACGAAAGATTCCTTAAGGGGAGGACAGTACCTTTAAATGCACAAGTTTCAGTGAAAAGAGGTAGAAGTTTCAGTTCTGAAAAAAAAATATTTTTGGTGGATTTTTCAAATTCATAGTATGGATGCAAAGAATTCTATTCTAAGGAAAGCACCAACAGAATTATTCCAAAGAATTCTATTCTAAGGAAAGCACCAACAGAATTTTCCCAAAGAATTCTATACCAAGAAAGCACCAACAGAATTATTCCAAAGAATTCTATTCCAAGAAAGCACCAACAGAATTATTTCAAAGAATTCTATTCTAAGGAAAGCACCAACAGAATTATTCCAAAGTATTCCATTTTAAGGAAAGCACCAAAAGAATTATTCCAAAGAATTCTATTCTAAGGAAAGCACCAACAGAATTATTCCAAAGAATTCTATTCTAAGGAAAGCAATAACAAAATTATTTTAAAGGGTTATAGTCTAAAGAAAGGAGCAATAAAATCTTTCTAAGGGCTTTTATTCTAAGGAAAGGACCATATACAATTTCCAAAAATTGAAAGAATCCATGCATTCTTTCTACCAATACATGTGGTTATTTAGTCATTAAATGCGTTGCGGGATATAAACAACACTAGACTATTCGGAAATCTCGTGACGTTCAGAGGGTTAAGTGCCACTACGAACTTTAAAATCCAATTTATATAAAGGATGCTAAAGGACTCTAAACCAAAGCTTTTATGTTGGCTGGTGTAAGCTACAATATTTACGACGCTGGAAATATCTGTCTCTATGAACCGATTTCAAACTTTACTTTTTCATGAAGGTAGACAGTTATGAGCTTTATATATAATTCTAGACACTAAACTCTCTCAGAGAGGCTTTTTAAAATCATAGACACACAGGAGGCATAAAAAGAGAATCATTGCACGATGGAACTGGAAGGCTGTATGCTTTCTACCGGTTTTAAAAACGTAGAAATATATTTTTATATTTTGGTCTATAATCCCCTTGATCATTTTGATCCGTAGAGACGGCTATGCTTGAGACAGTAAAAAGAGTTTTCTCCAAAGTTAAGAAAATATTTGTCAGATAATTTCAGAAGCCTTTGCGTTGAAAAATATTTCCACTGTCTTGAAGAGCATGAAAATAAACTTTCGCTTCGATTAAAATCTAAAGTGTTTACATAGCATTATTAAAGTAGACTTAGTTAAGGTTACTGAAGGTTCATGGCAATGCATTTTTGTTGTTTTCAGAGTACACTAAAATATACAATCGGGTTTAGCTGGAAATTGGTTTGATCACTGCCCTAGTAAATGCTTTTGTAATAAACACCAATCAATTGATGTAGTTCATTTCTATAGAATAATTTCGAATACTAGGTGATAATTCAGAAATTCGTAGGCAAAAGGGCCACATTAAATATTTTTTTCTTAGTGTGCTTAAATTATCATGGTAAAAAATCTTTGTTTCAGTTGGGGTAAATATTACTGTAAATACTTTGTACAATCGATCCATGGCCAAACCAGCATTTTTTGAACTTTTGACTTGAGCCTATCAAAGTTTGCCTACTATTCATTCATTTGTAAATTCGTTGTAGCTCTCCATCCTATTAATTTAAGTTGGTGGTTTGTTGGTAGTTGAATTTTGTTGCACTGGAGCACTCCTAAGAGACAAGTTTAATTAATTTAAGGTACATGGTTTTTGTTTGAGAAGCAATTTCTGCCAAGCTACAGGTGGAGATAGTGTTTCTTCGGTGGAACGTGTTTCCTGTACGTATTTCGAACGTGATGTCACTTGGCTTGTTTTTCGAATACAGTTTCAGCAACAAAAATTCAAATGAATGAATTCCGAGCTGATTTTTGAGAGTTGATTGGTCAACACTAATTACATTGAACACCTAACTTCGCCAAAACGGCGAAAACTACATTTTAAGGTAACCCCAATCATACAAGAGGATTCGGGTAGTGATAGGTAGTTGAATTAATGTCGCACTGGAGCACCACAACGTGCTATTGGCGACTGTCAGGGATCCATCCCGAAGGGAAGGATACGAGAACACCTCGCAAATTCTGAACCGGGGTCAGATGACTAGATGTGGGTAGTTGAAGTGAAATATCTTTCCGTCTGGTTTGTTTGTTGACACTGAAAATCAGTCTCACAGTCTACCCAAATGTATTTTAAGTTTTGTACATATCGTTTTTTGAAACTACAGTCCACAATTGTTTTGCATCGCAAGGACATATTGTTGTCTTATACTGTCTTTTACACATGTTCATGCACTTTTACATGTTTCCTCTACGTTCATACACTTTTACATGCTTCCTCTATGTTCATATCTATCCTACAGAACCCAGACTCATCTGAACACCTACTTCCATCATTGTAGACAGCTACTCACGTTTCAGTATTGCATGTCTCGTTCAGAAATTGATTTTCCGTTGAGGGAAAAGCATGCGTGAATCGCAACCGAAAACAACCTCTATTAACTTTCCAACTCAGTAGGCAGCGGGGAAGGCTTGAACTATTTAAATTAATGATGGAAGTTTTCAGCAAAGCATTCTCCTGCCGTTGTGTTGAGAACTTTAATTGGCGGTAAATGATCCACGTCACGTAACGCATAAAATAATGAAGTTCACTCCAAATTTTGTCCTTCAACAAATACCGTACGGTATGAAATGCTTAAGATGGTTTGCTCCAAAACACATTTTTGAGAGCGGGCATCGTAGATTCTGGAATACTAATGAATCGTGCTCTTGTGATGTCTGCAAAGAATGCTATGTTCTTTCAGACTGGCAGTACTTCAGTTAGTAAGGTGTATTTTATTTATATACAAGGTAAACTTGCACAAACGTTAATGGGGCAGTTAATTTTCAAAACAAAATTTTGCAGTTATCTTATTGTAAATTATTTTCTACTTAAAGGCCTACATATAAAGTTCAGTCTAAAAATATTAAGAGCCGTGGTGATCCCCAGTTGGAAGAAAAACGGATTGGCAACCGGAGGGTTGCGAGTTCGAAACTAGGTCCAACCAAAGACCGTCGTCTACGTGGGGCTGGTGCACATTAAATCTGCCGTGGCCTCAAATGTCCTCACATTGGCTTGGTGTGGAAGTTTAAAGAGTGGAATGACAGCTCAGGTGTTGTTCTCGTCATCTGACCATGGCTCAAAATTAGGAGGTGTTGTCCTCGGTTTTTTCCCTTATGGATTGATCCAGGACCATCGCCAATAGCACGTTGTGACTACAGTGTGACTTAAATTCAACCTATCTACCGTAGTGGACCTGTACATACTTTCTACTTTTTCTACACCCAAAATTTCCAAAAACTTTCCTGTTATGTAGGTAACAAGAATGCATCTTTTACCATGAAAAGAATTCTCGATTGAATATCGTCAGACCATATACTATTCCACAAGATGTCGCATAGGACGGCGTACCTGGTCCGGTGGACGAATTCCTGGGTTCGTTCCAGAACCAGACCAGAGGGACTGCTCTCAAAATTTCAAAAAATCTCCTTTTATCGGAGGTAACAAGAACGTACCACTTACCATCAAAAGAATCCTCGACCGAACGTCGTCAGCCCATACACTATTCCACAAAATGGCGCACAAAACGGCGTAGACGGCAACGGTGGACGCATTCCTGGGGTCGCTCCAGGACCGGACCAGAGGGACGCTGCCCATGGTCCAGTCGCAGCAAAGGTCGTTGGGGCAGAGCAACAACCACCCGTTCAGGGCTACCAGGTAATTGAACGTCAGTTGTCGGGTGGGTGTCTCAGCAGCAGCCGCAGGATTGTCGAATCTGAGAAACAGACAACCAGAATCGCATTGAGATCATACACGTCTTGTTCAATGTCGTTTTTAACCGATCAATTCAGCGTTTCAAATAGTTTACCAAACATGTGCGTGAAAGTCATCCGGATCTAAGGGCATGTTGTTTATGATTGTGAGGCCATTTAAAAGACATGGTTTATCATGGAAATGCGTCTTTGACAGACTTGAAGGAAGAAATATTATGCTGCATCGAAGCTTTACGAGAGAGCAATTGTGATAGCCGGGTTTTTTTCAGAATCCTTTTCCGCATCCTTTGAACAGTCTGTATACATATTTTGGTGCTTATCTATTTATTGGTTAGAGCTACTGATTGTCCCGAATAGGTCATCTCTAAATACGATTTCCTTCAGTGGACATGAAATATACATGTGAGGTTCTACTACCAGACAAGGACTATTGACCAGTAGGATTTATTTGATCCCCAAGAAGACTAGGCAATTGTGTCCTTGGGATGGTTATAATTCTCTTTCTTCTCTTGCCATCGGACACCCTTGAGCCTAGTAACTGCTTGGATCAGTCCTCTATACAGGTGAGCTCCTCAAATACTGCAAGATTTCTATGATCCAGGGCCACCCTTCTGATGACATAACTCAGATTCAGGCTTTTCAGCATTCCATGGTTCCAGGTTCAGAATGGTTTTCATCCAGTAGTTCCACCACTGCATTCCATGGTTTTCATTACCAACCTTCGGAAAATCCGGAACCTTTGGTAACTCTGGATCACCACGACTCCAGACTCCTCTCAGAGTTCCTAGCTTTCACTCGGAGGTAAGCAAGCAGCAAAGTCCCGATACTCTTCACACATCGTACCATTATTGGATCCCTACCCAGAAGCAGTAAGTCGATTTCCTCTCTTTTGCCTTTTTCAGCCAAAGTCGAAACCCAAGCGTCAGAATATCCTAACGCTATTCAACAAATGTGTTGGTTCGTTCTTTTTTGTCCTACTATAGATGACGTTTCTAAGTGTGTTTTTGAAACCATTTATTTAATTTCCATGCATCATACATATGGACATATTTGTACGATTTTCAAAGAAAGGCAATTGTTCCAGTCTTGTAGGCATGACGCCGAAGGCATCCTCTCACGTCCTTCCTTGACAGTTTCCAACCCTCGAGTGCCCTTTTAGCCCTCAAATTCTTTTCCCTCTTCTTCACCAGGATATCCTCGCCTACGACTTCCTTCCGGCCAATATCCTTCATTCAACACGGAGAACCATACAATAGGGTTATTCCCTGTCAAATCAACACACCAAAGTAATATTTTCAACCT
This sequence comes from Meta bourneti, assembly GCA_933210815.1. NCBI lineage: Eukaryota > Metazoa > Arthropoda > Arachnida > Araneae > Tetragnathidae > Meta > Meta bourneti. The sequence continues at coordinate 30,402,397 of OW119931.1, read as the reverse complement.
CACCTTTCCTGATTTCAATGAAATTTAGTGTATATGTAGTCCATAAGAAATGAAATTGTGGAAAATACAAGATGCATATATCGAAATTATTTTTCGAATTGCAGGTCATTGAAGACTTGAAAAATCGACAAAATTTTTGAATCACATAAGGTAACTAATTTCGTAATATCTCTTTCGTAAAGCTGAACTTGGGTATATTTTAAAGAAAGCCCACGAAACAAGCTTTAAAATTGATATGCTGATATGCTACAACCCTGAATTTCTATAGAAAAAGGGTTAAGTCAAACAAAGTATTTATTTACCTCGAATTAAAAACCTACATTTAAAAATTTTTGAAAAAATATATATATATTGCGACGGTATGCAGCTCAACTCCCGACTGTGGATCAGAAATCATGCTCACGCTAGTTTTTCTAAATTAATTAAAAAATAATGCTGTTCGAAAGTTATTTCCGCTCAAGTTGTTTTTCATGTATTATGATGTCTGTATTTAACATCCAAGTGGTATGACGAGTTATCTCGTCCATCAAGATCTGACCAATTTTGCAAATGACAAGTTATCGCCGATTTTTGATGATGACGAGATCAAGATCTGGTCAGTTTTCTTCTAATGGCGAGATATCTCTCGTCCATCAAGATCTGGTTAGTTTTGCTAATGATGACATACCTCATCGAGACAACCACCAGGAGGGTTAATATACTGTAAATAGAAATGGATATGTCGGTAAATTCTCTCCTGAATAAAATCTTAGATCAAAAATATTTGAAGCATCTCACCTCATCAATTTATGTCCGACAATATGAACGCTTAACATAGGTTCTAAATTTGGAATTGTAACTCTTACAGATTTAGAGATTAATAGTTATTAATAATATATTATATTACAATTGGTTATTCTTTTATTGTTACTGTCAGATTCAAATCGTAGGAAATCGTGGTTGCACTTAGCACACTTTTCCACTCACTTGGTAAACACGGGCAGCTGTACCCCCATCACCTTCAGACGGACTGCGAGCAGGAAGAGCGCCCACGAAGCCAGGACCGCCATCCGGCGACCGGCCTCCCTCATCCTCCTCTTGCCGGATGCCAGCACCAGAAGATCCGGCAGCCGCATCTGCAAAAGAGCACCCTTAATAACTTCTTCCCGACTTCCATTAAACTAATGCGATAAGATCCCGATAAGAAGTGTTAAAAATTTCCAAAGAGCGGCTTTAAAGGGAAGGTCTTTGCTTCGCAATTACGTGTAATGATTCTGGGGAAACAATTTCGTCGAAAGCTTGCCCTTTGATGTGACGCTAATGGAACATCTTGCAACTGGAAACTACAAAGGCGCCAGAGGATGAATATTTAAACAAACATCCCGTTTATCCGATTAATAGATTGACCACTTATAAGGCGATAAATTTTAACTAGGGGAAGAATCTTTGGAATGAAGTTGTGCCTTCCTGAGAGAGATGCTGGAGGAAGAGAGGAATTTTGTTTCTTTGGAAGCTGTCCAAAAGTAAAGGAATGCAATTTGGTTAAATGTTGTGCGTTAGATATTTTTCATCGAGTGTTTAATTTATTTGCTTGAAGTTTATTTAGATTTTGAAAGTACTGTTAGTTTAAAGAGTTCCAAGTTTAGCCATGCCAATCCTTTCCGCATCGGGGCCACCGTGGCTCAGTGGGTTTGCCACTGCTGTAGTGATCTGTGAGTTGTAGGCTATGCATGTTCAAGCCTTGTAACTTACCTGGGTGTATTTCTCTCTTCTGTGTCAGTAAAACTTTCTTTGTGTGTATGTCCATTACTTGGCGTTGTTTGTTTTGTGTTTGGCGTAGGTGGACAAATCATGTGCCATATAAAACCCAACCTCTCTATCTATTCATTTATCCTTTAAGTATCTATTTATTAATGCGCATATATGTGGGTTATGTTTTAAAGATCAGCATTCCATCTGCCACTCCCTGTGTGTAATACAGAAAATGAAGAAGCGCCGCCAAGTCTAGACAGACTGGCTTAGGACGATTTTCGGAGAGATTCCAGAGACAGTTGCAGAACGATGACGCGAGAAGAGGATGGCGTACGGCCATGCCTAACGAATGCCTGTTGCAGTTGAATTGTGACAATGATTAATCTGTAAATATTCCCCCCTTTATTTGTAAATAAACATCTTTAATTGTTAATTATGTCGCTTTTATCCCTTTTGCTAAAGCAGAGTTCTACATATTCTGTATGCAAACTCATCCTAAAGTGTTCTAAGTATTCTACATATATAACTGGTGGTTATTTGAGAGAGAGCACCTAATGGGTAAGCTCTCTTCGCTGCTAAATGATTTATATCCATGCTCTTACGAACTCGGATTCGAATCTAGGAACTACTGGGTAGCAGACGAACGCCATGACCACAATGCCAGATAATTGCATAAGTATAGTTTTTAGTATTACTTTACGGCGAACAGGTGTTAGATTTCATGTAACTATCTTACCGTGATCAGGTACTTTACTACGAAAAACCACTCACCATTACATTCTTCAAGGAATTAAAAGTACTGTCAACCCATAAAAGTTACTATTAAATGATCACTACAACTGACAGAAACGTGTACAGGTCTCATAAAATAGATTTGTTGTGTTGAAAATTAGTTTGGATCGTATAGTGAATAATTTACTTTGAACAGTGAATTGCTTCCGTAGGAACAGTAAAATGTCTAGACACAGTTCTTTAAAAATTACATTAGAAAATTTATTAAGTTAAAATTTAAGGGTAAACAAAATGCTGATTAACAATTGAACCAGATGGGCCCCGACAAGACACAGAAAACATCACTTTTTTTACAAATAATGATTTGACACAATACAAAAGTCAAAAGTTCAGGAGAAGGAGATGGGGACCAATGGCACAACCCGAGGAACAGATGGACTCACCCTCGGCAAAAGATCTCAGGAAAATGGTGTGGGGTTTCGGTACGTCGGGCGTCAGACATGGAACTTCGGTATCCTCTCAAATCTAGTAGCAGGCCCTATCCATGGAGGAGCGTAGTTGTCGAGATGAATTCAACTCAGCTGGACCGCCAGGTCGCCGGGGAAACTCGTCAGGGCAATCCGCTCTTTGCCGCTTCCTCCTCTCCTCCCGATCGTCTTCTCCGCAGAAAAAAATCAAGTGCCTTCATTGTAGGGGTGTACGACTATTTATCGTACTTCGATTTCTGATGAACCGCCAAATCCATCAACCCTGATCAACGGTAAACCCCTGTAAAAGATAAGCCCACCTGCCCCAAGAGGTCATCCATCAAAATCCTCCTCTTATTGAACAATTCACCCCGACGAAATACCGCCAAGGGGTCAGACATCAAAGACTGCCAAATACGCCGATACTAATGAACGCTTTTCCCTCAACGGGAACTCACATTCCTTCTCACGGTTAACCCGTGAGAAAAACTACCAAGCGCCCAAAAGGTAGCGCAAAGGCAACATAATGTATACAGTAAAAAATTACAGACAAAACAATTAATACTTAAAAATCAACCCAACAGATTAGTACTAAACTAATCAATGAATTAGGTTCTAAATAGCTGTAAATTTTCAAGTACTGGTATGGCTTTTAGATCACATCAGTAGTGTGAAATTCGAAAACCAAAACTTTAATTATGTTTCCTATCATTTAGATCATTTTTAGATTCGTTTACGACTTAGTGAGTTAAGCTCACCCTTTTTTATTATTTATGTAGGTAGTTGAATTTACGTTGTGTGCACAGGAGCAAAATAAAGGGCTATTGGTGACGGTCAGGGTTCAATCTAGAAGGGAAAGATTCGAAGACTAGTCATTTTGAACGACGGTCAGATGACGAGGTCAACACCTGAGCTGTCACCCCAATCTCCAATCTTCCACATCACACCAATGAGGCGACATATTTACAGTCATGACAGATTTAACCCTCCTTGTGGTTTATCTTTGCCACGATAACTGTCCTATAGTGTTCAGCCTCTGGTGCAAAAACCTATTCCAAACTGATACTAGTTCTGGGCAAGGGACAATTTGTACTTGGATCTTCATTCCCCTGGAGTAATAGGATAGTTTTGTATCAACGAGATATCTCGTCCTTATAGAAATTGACCAGATGTTGGACAAGATATCTCGTTGAAAGAATTGGAGGGTTAACATGCATTAGACCTCATGTACACGACGGTGTTTGGTTGAATCAAGTTTCGAACCCGAAACATTTATGATACAGGAAATTTGAAAAAAATTAAAGGTAGGTAGTTGAATTTACGTTGCACTGCAGCAACACTACGGACTATTAAATTTAAAGGAATAAAGGGAATTTGTCTTCTTTATCATTAGGGAAATACCGGAACCCCAGCGACATACAAATCAAAAATAAAAGCCGCATTTCTTGAGTGACAATAATACTCAAACAGATGTCCTATTTATCTATTCGCTAGTGACGATTAGTCAGACATTGTGCGTTTTCTGTACAGAAATGGTGTTCAAAATTACGAGGCGCTGTTCTTGTATCTTTCCCTTCGAGATTGATCCCGGATCGTCGCCAATAGCTCCCAGTACGACGCTAATGTTTGAGGCTCAATAACGGCATGCCATCAGAGGTAATCTGTGAAAAATGCTAGCTATTTAATTCTCTATCTTTTGAAGTCAAGTAAAGAAGCATCTTACCTTGTGTAATATAAATAGATCGTAGGCGCAACAGACTCCAACAACTGTAATACCTTGTTCTTTAGAAAACGTGGCCAAAGCGATTAATACGAGAGAAAAACCAAAGCAGACCCAATCTGAAAACATGAAACACGTGTCATCTAAAATAAACATGAATCCGAATCTATGAGAAAACTCTTAAAAATTAATATTTGTTCACTTGTCTTACTCCAAGTGCTTATAACACACATTAAAATGTGCAAAAATATTTACTTCACCCTCCTGGTGATGGTCTTGACGAGGTATCTCGTCATTAGCAAAACTGTTAACAGATTTCGATGGACGAGATATCTCGTCATTAGAAGAAAACTAACCAGATCTTGATCTCGTCATCCTAAAAATAGACTATATCTTGGTGACGAAGTATCTGGGCATTAGCAAAATCGGTCAGATTTTGATGGACGAGATATCTTGTCGAAACCACTTGGAGGGTTAAATTGTAAATAATAGATGTAAGGTAACTTTTAAATAGAAATTATTCAAAAGATCATTTGGAGTGAAAATATCTTATTTTAGGAGGCATACCTGTTGCTGTACGTTTGGAAGTTGCTGAAGCGTAACTAAGAAGGGCTAACAAGTAAAAGAAGGACGAAAGGATTTCAGCCCGACCGACAACTCCAGTAACCTACGAAATAAGGGCACACCATTAAAGCCATAGAGGATTACTCATATTTGGCAACATAAAATAAATAACATTTATGAAAGGCTTAAGGAAAGAACAGGTGAATATATGGTACAGGTATGGATTTCAGTCCGACCGACAACTCCAGTAACCTACGAAATAAGAGCACACCATTGAAGCCATAGAGAATTACTCATATTTGGCAACATAAAATAAATTACATTTTTGAAAGGCTAAAGGAAAGATTAGGTGAATTTATGTCACACTGGAGCAACACAACGGGTTATTGGCTACAAGGAATGCACAGAATGAGCTATTGACTTTGTATATGAGCGCCGCGGTAATAATTTAAAGGTTTACACATCTATGTAATAAGGGACGTTAGTAATATTTAATGAGAAATGGTATGATTTAAAACTTTAAAGGAGAATTTGTGTATAATTCGTTATATATATGCATATCTGCTTTCTCATCTAGAACTTAAAATGATTAAACATTGCAATTCTATGTATTCGGGTAGTATTACAGACATTCTCTAAGTGATAGAAATTTTCTGAAATCATGAATAAACCAGTATTAATTTAAGCTAGCGGTTGTTGTAGTTAAGTTTAGACTCATCATAGCGTATAAACGAAATATGTTTACATGTTACACGTGTATGTAAAAAAACATGAAGTGATTTCTTCATGCATAGGGATAGTATAAAAATAACAGGTCACTTACTGCTTCCGTATGTAAGGGATGAACTGCAAATAGGAGGGATGCTATAAAAGCTGTTCTTTCTGGAACAATGAGAGCACAGGTCCTATAGAAGAGAATGGATGGTCAATTAACGAGTATTGTAACTGTTGACATTCAGCGTTACAGATCAATTTTCTCTATTCGATTGGTTTTCAAAGCTTTAAAATCTATGCAACTTTAGGATTACTGTACTGAAGTGTCATTCACAATTGTGTTTTCCATCGTAGTAACCGTACTGTGTCCCAAAAGAAATTAAGTAAAGATTATACTAATATAAATGTTTTATTATTTATATATATATATATATATATATATATATATCCGTTTTCACTTGGCTGACTCCAAGTGCCTTATTTGCCTTGATGGAAAAGCTACTTTGGAGCATATCTAGTTCGATTGCACCGGAGAAAACAAATTTAGAACTACCTTAAAGAAAATTTGTGATTCATCTTCTATTGTTACTGTTTTTACTTATGTTCATTTTGTGTATATTGCTTCGCTGGTTGGTAGAAGACATCATGAAATCGGATTTAATGCGCCGAACAGTTTTATCAAGATGCAATGTAGATGTTTTATTATTTAGCCTACATAATGTAGCTAAATAATTTCTAGCTAATTTCAATTCAGATTATATGAATTCTCTCGTCTGTTTGGATGTTCATATTTTAAACCTTGCAGAACCCTATACCAAAGTAAATTTGACTGAATATTTGGAAAAAATTCCAATCATATGTACAACTCATTTAAGCAAGGGAAGTTTTGTTTATATTATTTTTATATAAATACTATGAGACTTGTTAATTTAAAAATAAAAAAGTGCTACGCAGATTTTTAAATTTTAAATGTTCAAACAATTTAGTACAGCTTTCTCTAATATTATGGCAATTTGTTTGGACTAATCGTACATCTACGTAATAATATTAACTTCTTTTCCCGAGTGGTCTAATTTTCAATATAATCTTCATCCGCGGCCAACAAAATATATCAATTAATTTAGCATTTATTTTGTAACATCAATAACTCTTTATTTACCGAACATCAAAATGCTTCAAAACATAGTCAGTCAAAGGTAAGTGTAAATAAATATAACTCCGAAATCCACGAATAAAAGACGGCTAAAAAGTATTTCATGATTTAACATAATCTATTGCAGTCGCTTCAAGTAATTCTCGGTATTTGTTATCTGAATTAGCTGGAAAATAAAATCAAACTCCGATTTACTTTCCTCTATGAAGTCTCACTACTGCGCAGTTTTGTCAAAAAATGTTTTGATTATTCTATACGCTCCTGAATTCTATCTGGTCTATAAAAGATTATGCTCAATTTTAAAACATAACCTAAGATAAAAGCAGTCTTCTATTTAAATGAATGAAATAAATGCCAGACACTTGACTTTGAGTCATCCGCCCATCTGACTTAAAAATGCTCCTGTACTCTAGAAATAAAATTATTAAGTACAGTGCACATGTCTTAGTGTTGAGACGTCATAGATTGTCTACAATTGCATAAAATACAATTAGGAGAGTCAATATTATTACAATAAAATAAGTGTGCACGCAGACAGTCACGACTAAGTAAACGAAACTCAGCAACTGTAGCCCTCCTTGGAGTGTCTGGGACAACGTCACTGGTGGAAAGAAGGCATTCTTAAGATTTATCCTTGGAACATTGAGAAGTCTTCCATTTAAATAAGATTCTACAAATTTATTACTATTACATTAGGATATCGATCCTAAATGAAACAACACGGAAAATTTTCTTCGTGTTTCCTGAAAACTATAGTATTTCGATTTATGCTTCTTGTATAGGGCGGAGTCTTATATCACGAAAATTGCGCAAAGCTACTGCAGTAAGTATATAAAGATCTGAAGAAAAAAAAAGAATAAAATATAGAACGACCATTAATAAAATGGAGTATTATTCGAATTTGATTTACTAACCCTTTTTCATTTTACTTTTAAATCCCTGTAACTTTTATGTCTCTTGCTGTATGTTTTGATACAACTTAGTGTAGGACCGCTGATTTTTTGGCAGGATATTGGCTAACAGATTGCTTTCTTTTTCATCCAACGAACATTTTTTGGTATTATTTTATTTTCATTTACTTTTGGATAAACGGTCTGATGTATAGAAACAACAGAACAAATATGGCTATACAAAAACGCAAGAAATGTTCCAAATTAATCCTGATTCGTTGCCAAATCCAACGATATTTCCATTTGGCCCATCTTGAACAAGAATTTTTTCTCCATTAGTAATATTTTGTAACAAAAGACATCTGCAATTTCTAAGAATTCCAATTTAATTTACTTCTGAAGCAATTCATTCTATTCTTTCCGTTTCTTTCGGATATCATATTAATCGGGGATGGAATTCCACGTTTGCCATTTTTCTCACGAGACAACCGGGAGATCACGCGAATGGAACATAAATTTAATTCAAAAGTTTATTTTCTGCTCTTCAGTATGGTATCTAATAATCTCGCTGTTCTTTCTATGAAGCTGTTTCTTTGTACGGTTGCTTCTAAGGAAGTACAATAAAGAGAGCACCCTAATGAGGTCTTCCAGTAAAGAGATACGAAGCGTCATCGCAGTGTTGGTTTACCCAAAACAATAGCCGTCAGCTATCTTTTTTGACATGAATACGTCTTTAAAATCGAGACAGTACTGGGAAACGTGCATGAAAAGTCGAGCCATTTTCGAGTCAAGACATTAGGCCTAAATGTTAGTTAATCTGTATAAGTATCTTTCTTGCACATGCAAACAAACGGCAGGAAAAATCAAATTTCTATAAAAAGGTTAATCAATGCCGGTAGATCTGCATAAGTATATTTCTTGCACAAACAAACAAAAGGCAGGAAAAGCAATTTTCTTAAACCATCCAGAGCAATGAGGGTAATTTTTTCTGACGTGAATAACGTCTTTAAAAACGGAACAGAATGCGTGTATGAAGAGCCATGCATGAAAAGTCGAGCGTTACAAAAAAGCGCTACAACTGTTTTGTCTTATGATTCCAGAACTTGAAGAAACACGCTGAAGATAAATATAGCTTCATGTAAAAGAAGAATGTCCATACCTGACATGTTTGGGCGAGTGTGCAGGCGCACTGAGCGCAGGAAGGGAGTCCGCAGTATGACGAAATTCTACTGTGCTGGACGAGCTTTGGGCAAGTGCTCTTTTTTCTTATCCCAGTGTAAAAAAAATTACACTAAGTCATTGATTTGTGCAAAAAGTTTTTGGGCAATGGCAAATGTGTCCTTTAAAGTGTCTTCATGTATGGCTCGAATGCAATTCAGGATGTATGAGGGAGAGGCTGGTAATAAGCTGCACTTTCTACAGGTGGGAAAGGACTTCTGGCCATCAATGAATATCATCTTTTTTTTTAAAAAAAAAGATGATATTCATTGATGATATCATCTTTGCATGACATCATCAATGAATATCATCTTTTTTTTTTTAAAAAAAAGATGATATTCATTGATGGCCAGATGGTATCTCTCGTCCTATCCTATGGCCTCATCGTGGCGAGAGGGTGAAACGGGTAGCACAGGTGAAGTTCATCGGGAGTATATAGTAGGGTCACCCAAGGCATGAAGGCTGTGCTGCTTTACCCGGCTAATATAGGAAGGTGGACGGGTGGCTCAGTCAGACTGTTACTTGGATGGCTCCCAAATCTTATTATGAGCAGACGCTCTCTATCCATGTCATGGACTTGTGCAAAAAAAAATACTTGGGCAAGTGTAGCTTTGTATAAGGTGGATTGAGGACTGCGTAAGGGGTATCATTCGAAGGCTACCAAACTGCTCTACAATGAATATTGGACAACAATCCCGCAGAGAAGAACTTGGACAAATTTAAACAAATATAAAATTTTATATGATTTCAGAACTAGAAGGAACGTCCAGAAGAGAAATATATTGTCGTGTAGACAGAGGACTGATATGACCTTCAGACCGATTATACGGTGTTGAGCGAGCTTTGGACCAGTCTAGTTTTGGATTGCGCGAAGTGAAGACTGCGTAAGTACTGTCATTCGAAAGCTGCCGAACTACGCTAGAATCACAGCCTTTAATCAACAAAACTATACTTCAATATCAATTTCAAACAGCTCTGTAATCGTTCATTAATTGTTGAACATTCATACTAAACAATCGTTCATACTTTCTATGTCTGTTTCATTCATTCCACAATCCAATATCATAACCGAGTATTCGCGTCAAAATTACGGTTTGCGTCCATGCACAACCTACTAATTTTCTTAAAGTTTTATATTTTGGTAGGTATTTTTAATTAACGTTGCACTGGAGCAACACAACGGGCTATTGGCGACGGTCCGGGATCAAACCCAAAGGGGAAGATCCAAGGACAACACCACGTCAATTTGAACCACGGTCAGATGACGAGGTCACATCTGAGCTGGCACCCCACCACTCTCCGAACTTCCACACCACTCCAACATGAGGGCATTTGAGGCCACGACAGATTTAACATGCACCAACTCTTTTTGTACACGATGGTCTTTGGTTGGTATTTGAACTCGCAACCCTCCGGTTGCTAATCCGTTACTCTGCCAACCGGGCTACCGCGGCCCATTTTACTTTTGGAGTTCACAGCATCGTTGATGCTTTTACCCCGCATTAGATTATTGAGAAAAATAGTTTAACTTAGGGGAAATGAATTGGGGCTTAAAAAGAAAACAGGGGGCTCAGCAGCACCGTCAGAAATTCTTTTAAAATTATATTTACCTGATATGTTTATTGTTTGAAATTATTTTGAATTGGATTTAATTGTTTAAGATATTTTAAGTTGTAGGGAATAAAAAAATTGAGATGATGTCGCTGAAGTTCCAACAAGTGAAGCTGCCAAATAAGCTACAGAGCACTTGTAATGAATGGGAGGAACAACTCACGGATCAGCTAACGCGAGAAGCGGCATTGTACTTCTGGTGCCTGGGTGCGGACGATTGTTATCCTGAACCACTGCAGAATCAACGTTTCTATGGGGGCAAGTTCGAGTATTTAACCCTCTGGTGGTTTATTTTCCCATTGAAAACTGCCCTGTAGTGGCCAGCCTCTAGTGCAAAAACCTGTTCCAAACTACACTGCTGGCCACCCAAATTGCAACACCAAGAAAGACAAGAGATATCACAACAAAATTTATTTTGTAGATAACATGTTGACCAAGTATCAAATGATTAAATTTATAGACTTCTGTGAAGTGTGGTTCCTGCCAAAATCAGTAGCCAGAGTAGCCGCCATTGTTGGAGATCACCTCTGCCACACGCCTCGGCATTGATTCAAAGAGACTTTGGATGTGTTCTTGGGGTACAGCAGACCAAGCAGCTTCCACACGTTGCCAAAGTTGATCTGGTGTGGCAGCTGGGGATGTATTCTGGGTCAATCGTTGAGCAACCATGGACCACATGTTTTCTATCGGCGAAAGATCCGGAGAGCGAGCTGGCCAGGGAAGCAATTCAATCTGGCGATTGACGAAGAACCCTTGGACAATGCGTGCCACGTGTGGTCGCGCATTATCCTGTTGAAATATGGTTGTGGGCAAGCCCTGAAGGTAAGGAAGGACAACTGGCTCCAACACCTCGGAGATGTAGCGCTGGCTGTTTAAAGTACCGGCAATGCGTACTAGAGGAGTGCGAGAGTGATATCCAATACCGCCCCATACCATAATACCCGGTGCAGGACCAGTGTGGCGGTGTAGTTATGTTTCATTCATTCCACAATCCAATATCATAACCGAGTATTCGCGTCAAAATTACGGTTTGCGTCCATGCACAACCTACTAATTTTCTTAAAGTTTTATATTTTGGTAGGTATTTTTAATTAACGTTGCACTGGAGCAACACAACGGGCTATTGGCGACGGTCCGGGATCAAACCCAAAGGGGAAGATCCAAGGACAACACCACGTCAATTTGAACCACGGTCAGATGACGAGGTCACATCTGAGCTGGCACCCCACCACTCTCCGAACTTCCACACCACTCCAACATGAGGGCATTTGAGGCCACGACAGATTTAACATGCACCAACTCTTTTTGTACACGATGGTCTTTGGTTGGTATTTGAACTCGCAACCCTCCGGTTGCTAATCCGTTACTCTGCCAACCGGGCTACCGCGGCCCGTTTTACTTTTGGAGTTCACAGCATCGTTGATGCTTTTACCCCGCATTAGATTATTGAGAAAAATAGTTTAACTTAGGGGAAATGAATTGGGGCTTAAAAAGAAAACAGGGGGCTCAGCAGCACCGTCAGAAATTCTTTTAAAATTATATTTACCTGATATGTTTATTGTTTGAAATTATTTTGAATTGGATTTAATTGTTTAAGATATTTTAAGTTGTAGGGAATAAAAAAATTGAGATGATGTCGCTGAAGTTCCAACAAGTGAAGCTGCCAAATAAGCTACAGAGCACTTGTAATGAATGGGAGGAACAACTCACGGATCAGCTAACGCGAGAAGCGGCATTGTACTTCTGGTGCCTGGGTGCGGACGATTGTTATCCTGAACCACTGTAGAATCAACGTTTCTATGGGGGCAAGTTCGAGTATTTAACCCTCTGGTGGTTTATTTTCCCATTGAAAACTGCCCTGTAGTGGCCAGCCTCTAGTGCAAAAACCTGTTCCAAACTACACTGCTGGCCACCCAAATTGCAACACCAAGAAAGACAAGAGATATCACAACAAAATTTATTTTGTAGATAACGTGTTGACCAAGTATCAAATGATTAAATTTATAGACTTCTGTGAAGTGTGGTTCCTGCCAAAGGGGAAGATCCAAGGACAACACCACGTCAATTTGAACCACGGTCAGATGACGAGGTCACATCTGAGCTGGCACCCCACCACTCTCCGAACTTCCACACCACTCCAACATGAGGGCATTTGAGGCCACGACAGATTTAACATGCACCAACTCTTTTTGTACACGATGGTCTTTGGTTGGTATTTGAACTCGCAACCCTCCGGTTGCTAATCCGTTACTCTGCCAACCGGGCTACCGCGGCCCGTTTTACTTTTGGAGTTCAGAGCATCGTTGATGCTTTTACCCCGCATTAGATTATTGAGAAAAATAGTTTAACTTAGGGGAAATGAATTGGGGCTTAAAAAGAAAACAGGGGGCTCAGCAGCACCGTCAGAAATTCTTTTAAAATTATATTTACCTGATATGTTTATTGTTTGAAATTATTTTGAATTGGATTTAATTGTTTAAGATATTTTAAGTTGTAGGGAATAAAAAAATTGAGATGATGTCGCTGAAGTTCCAACAAGTGAAGCTGCCAAATAAGCTACAGAGCACTTGTAATGAATGGGAGGAACAACTCACGGATCAGCTAACGCGAGAAGCGGCATTGTACTTCTGGTGCCTGGGTGCGGACGATTGTTATCCTGAACCACTGTAGAATCAACGTTTCTATGGGGGCAAGTTCGAGTATTTAACCCTCTGGTGGTTTATTTTCCCATTGAAAACTGCCCTGTAGTGGCCAGCCTCTAGTGCAAAAACCTGTTCCAAACTACATCCGGATATGTAAATGATGCAAACTGCTCAGCTGTCCCGCTCACGGCGAGTGAAAAACCAGGGAAGGAACCTGCAAAAGTGATCAGTTTCGCGCCGCTCTGTTTGCCAGGTAAATCAAGTTGTAATTTGTTTTTGTGTCTCAGAGGAAACGTCAAGTAGCGGAGAATGCCAGGACGCCGCCAATCAAGACAGTTCTAGCAAACAGACGACTTCACGAGGGGTTTGGTGATTGGCCTCAGAAAGGCAGGTTGGTCCATACGTCAAATCTCAGCAGATACCCACCTACACGCGTCCACGGTGCACCGGTTGTGACACAGATGGTTGGACCAAGGGAATGTGGCACGTTTGAGGGGTTCCGGTGCAGCCAGAGTGACGTCAGCACGCGTGGACCGACGCATCTGCCGGCAAGCATCGACGGCTCCGCAAGCCACGTCTGTCACCCTTTTGCAGCATGTGCAGGACACCCTTGATGTCCTCCCATATCGTCCAGGACCATTAGCCGCCGATTGATCGCTGGCGGCCTGCACTCATGGCGTCCGTTGAGACGACTACCATTGACCCAACAGCACAGACGTCTCCGTTTGCAATGGTGTCGGGATGGTCCACGTGGACGACGGAATGGCACAGGGTGGTGTTCTCAGACGAGTCGCGCTTTTGTTTTAGCAATGACAGTCGCCGTGTACGAGTCTGGCGCCGACGTGGTGACAGGGTCAGTCCGGCCGCATCTGTGGAACGCCATACCGCAAGACAACGCGGTATAATGGTTTGAGGCGCCATCGCCTACGATAGCAGGTCACCTCTGGTCCATATTCAGGGCACTATGACGGCCCAACGATACGTGGATGACGTGCTGCAGCCGGTGACACTACCTTTCCTTCAGAGGGTGCCCAATGCCATTTTCCAGCAGGATAACGCCCGGCCGCACACGGCACGCATCAGCCAACATGCCCTGCAAGGTACCCAGGTGCTTCCCTGGCCAGCTGTCTCCCCTGATCTCTCACCTATCGAACATTTCTGGGACGTCATTGGACGTCGCTTGCATGCGTTGCCACCGGCACGTTCAGAAGACGAACTCTGGCAAATGGTTGACAGGGAATGGGCAGCCATCCCTCAGGACACCATCCGCACGCTTATTGCATCTGTACCTAGACGTGTTGATGCCTGTATCGCCGCTCGCGGTGGTCCTACAACCTACTGATCAGCCGTTCTTGCTGCTCAGTGGCAAGGTGTATAATGTTGCAATAAAGATCACTTATTGCTCGTTGCTGTCTCTCTCTGTTTGCCAAATTTCATCACTTTCTGCCAACTCCTTGGTGTAGCATTTTGAATATCAGGCAGTGTATATATATATCTTGTACTTGCTTTGTGCTCAGAAAGCTTATTAGTTTACCTGGAAACCGGAATTTAAACATTTTAATGACTTGGAAGCGCTTGATTACATTAATCCCAGTTATTTCAGCAGACCTCTCAGCATTTCTAAAAAATCTACGAGCGGTGTTTCTATTGTTAGTATTCCCTGTTTGATCACATCTATCAAAATTCTATCAAATTCACAAAGAAGTCTCCGCTTTAAACCTTTATCGTTCCAATTTTTTAATCAAAACAAGCTTAGCCTTGTTTTGAAAACATCCGTTCTAGATGAAATATTCGGAACCCCGATGCCGATATTTCAAAGGGCAGTTGTACTTCTTTTTAAATAACGCCTTAATGTAAAGTTATCAGTTGATGAAAAATAAAATCGAAATTTAAAGTGTACGTAAATAAATTTTAAAAAATGTTTACGAACTTACCGCTTGTAAAGTAGACACACCAGAGCATGTAGAACCGCATTCACTAAATGATAACCAAATGGCTCTAGACCATGCACCAGGTAGTTCAATCGGTAGGTAAATACAGACACAGGTCTATAAGACTTGTGACTTTGCTCCTAAAGCACAGAAAAATAAATTTGAATCAGTTGCTGTTCTCTCAGAAAAACTCAACATTGATGTAAGAAAACAGATCATATCACTATCACAAATGAATTCGTAATTCATTCTTTGGAATTGCTTTTGGTGACGTACTGAAATTGTTTTCTAAAAAACAAGCCAAGTGACGTCACGTCAGCAAATACGAACAGAATCCACATTCCGCGACAGAAACACTAGCGCCACTTACATTTAACTTGATAGAAAAGCAAATATTCATCATTCCTTGACTGGAAATTTTTGTCATGGTGGACAAATTTGTTGACAACCGGAACGTGATAAAAAGAACATAACAAAACTCAGAACTCTGAAAAACTCGTGAATTTTTCGTAATTAATTAGAGAGAATTTTCAGTGTAAACAAACTATGATATTAGAGAACTAGACTAGAACTATAGACCGAGGATTTTACTTTCTCTTACCCAAATGCTCACATTATATGAGGTTACCTTAAAATTAAGCTTATCGCCGTTTTAGTTGCGTATGACCTAATTGGTCATCACCAATCAACTATCACATACCAATTGAAAATTCATTCTTTGGAATTTTTATTGGCGACGAGCTGAAGTCGTATTCGAAAAACAAGCAACGTGACGCCAGTTTGCGAAAAGCACAGGATGCACGCTCTACTACAAATCCATCTGTCAATCTCGTACCGTCGCCGATAGCTTTTGTTCCAGTGCGACGTTAATTAACTACTATCCAATGAAAAATTCCAAAGAATGAATTCCGAATTCATTTCTGATAGTTGATTTGAAATTATCAGAAACTAAATGCCAAATGTTGCCAAAACTATAGGCTACATTGTAGGGTAATCACATTATATAACCATACGAAAGCATTTGGACTGCAGAAATAATATCTTCGCATTCCGTATGGTTTGTTTACACTCAAAATCCCTCTCATAGAAGATTCGCATTTTAATTGATACTCAAATATTTATATGGAGTATAAATGATTTATAAGAGGGATTTTCAGTATAAACAAACAATGAGATGGTCTACAAAATTTTTGCTTCTGCTGTCCAAATGATTTACTATAAGTCACATCGGGACTACCTTAAAATGTAATTTATCGCCGTTTTGACAACGTTTGTAGTTTTATCTAATTAGTATTAACCAACCATCATATATTGTCATCAGCATAACTATCATATTTGACTATGTTATTGGCTAAGTGCTGAAATCGAATTCGAAAGCAAGCAAGTGACGTCACGTTCAAAAGACGTGCAGGTAACAAATTCCGCCTCAGAAACACTACCACCAACTACATTTATTTTGGCAGAAAAAGCCCCTTATACCATTGACGTGAAATATAAGAAGACTGCGCATTGCTATTGAAAGGAGCTTCAAAAGGTGTGACCAACATGTCTGCTAGTAGTCACGTGACTGTTCTGTGCAAAATTGACTTCTTTGGCCAATTCTGTATCTTATCACCTCGTTTGGCGTGTGAATGTGCATTACTATAGAGTGACGACAAAAGTGGTGAAAACACCAGTCCAGTTCTATCAATGGACAAATCAGATGATGAATCAATGGATGGGCGTCTTCTTCCGTCCCGTGGCCCAAGCAAATGATGAATGTTCGGTTCCTCCTGGCAAACGAAATTAACCTTACGGTCACGTTACTACTAGTTTCGGTCACATGGTCCTGGGCACATAAAAAGTTAACCATTGCTCACTCTACTTTTATACTTTCTCTATGCCTCACACACATATTTTTAACTGCCATACTTTCATTTCAAACTAGGTGGCTGTTCTAATTTCGGGTAGCAAAAGGGCATCAAATACTGAAAGATGCGTTACCTCAAAGTGGGTAAAAGGGGTGGAATTGGCGAGGCCACTAGGGAGCGGTCAATACCTCCGGAGATGTCATTACTGCCAAAGGTTTAATTAGAATACTACAGTGGAGGTGACGCTAATTAGGCAAATTAGGATTCCGAAGCCATGGAATCTTCACCGGAAGGTAGCAGACGTTTCTAACACATGATTTCTGCCTTAATAGGCGCTTAAAATTAAATTATTCATTACGGTCATAAATTCCCCCATTTCTCTCCTCTTCGATTCTTCTAATCAGCCATTTATTCAGGCAGATTCTGCCGATAATTTTTAAATCTTTGTTCTTTGAGGTGCGTTATTTGCGTAATGGATAACGAAAAAGCTCATGAGTTTCTCAAATTTTAAAGCTTCGAATTGTTTTTTTTTAATTTTGTTCATGCTTTGTACAAATTGTCTACTTTTGTCTTTTGAAGCACCAATTTTCGGGCGATGAATAAAAAAAATAATTTTTAGTTCCCGTTATCTGTATGAGACTTTCTGTCAGGCTGATTGTAGGTGGAAGTGTTTTGCTACGGAATATATCTGCTGTATGTATTCCGAACGTGACGTCACTTGACTTGTTTTACGAAAGCGATTTCAGCACGTCGCCAACAGAAATTTCAAAGTGAATTCCGAATCCATACATGATGGTTAATTGGTTAACGACAATTACTCAATTAGCAATTAGCCGTTGTCAAAACGGCGATAAGCTACATTTTAAGGTATCCCTATATGTATCATGTGAGATCATTTGGGTATCAGGAGCTAAAATCCTCGTCTTCAGTCTGGTTTGTTTGCAGACAGTGAAAATCCCCATAGATTACGAAAAAATTCACGTCTCTCAAATTATTAATTCGCATTGTTCTTTCTTTCTCTCTTAAAAGATCAAAGCAACTCTTAAAAGACCAAACTTAGTGATACTGTTCTTTTCACTAGTACAATATTCAAGTCTACTATATACTTTGTTATCATATAGAATAACTTGCAAATTTGACGTTCGGGTTAAAATTAACCACCTCTATATCTGAAGGCTCTTTTGATTCCTTTAGTCATTACTCAAAGCAGTTAGAACTTTGAAACTCAATCTATTCGAAGCAATTTATTTATATACGTTTCGCTCTTTTGTACTGGAATTTGATTTAAGGAATTTAATTAGCTGGTTTGATTACTATTGAATGGCATTGCTTTATTTCAATACAAAGCATATGTTTTTCTTTGCTACATAGAACACAGATAATTTTGCGTCGATTTACTTTGTGTAACAACGTAATGATGAATCCAATATGCTGTTTAAAATTTATTTTCCTAAATAACACTGGAAGTAGAGAACAATATTTGCATTATCTATATATATAAAATAGGATGTGTGTGTGTGTGTATGTGGGTATATTTTCTATACAAATCTACACCGTTTGACCAATCCACACCAAATTTGGTACACTTATAATTTAGAACACTGCGGTCAGCATAGGCTAACTCTTAACCCCCGTTCTATTGGCCCTGGGGGGCTAAAAACTATTCGAAATCGCAATAGAAATAACATTGAGCATAGATTGATTGCTTTAGGCAGCGATGGTTGCTTGACCACTGTTGATCGAAAAACAATTTTTTCCGAAACAAATTAAATTACAGTATTTATGTTTGAACTGACTTTTTAGTTCTTCCCATGATGTAAATAAATTATAGATATTTTATTGATGAAGGGGGAAAGAATATTTTAAAATATTTATGTTTGCAAGGAAATTCAAGGAAAGGTTTTCAGGAGTTCAAGGATTATTTTCAAGGAAAGTTGGTGTATATTTCGACCAACTTTCCTTAAATAATTTATCGAATACGTAATGATTTGTAGAATTCTGTTTCACGAGGCTTTTTAGGTAAGGCGTGTAACTTATTTTAAAATGTCCGGAATAGATACATGTGAATCCTCCGTTGAAAGCAGTGATTTTCTTTCTGAAAAATTCTGTAAAATCGACCTTCTGCTTTTTGAAAAAATTTTATCTATTCAGTTTAATTTGTCTACACCGATTATATTTATTTCTAAACCAAGCACCGTTATTCCGAAAAGCACAAACGAAAAACTCATTGATCATAAAAGCGTAATTTTGCTACTCGGTATCTGGCAGCACCAGAATTAATGTTTACTTTTTTTATAAAACTTTGTAGAACTTTCTAGAAAGTTGGGGAAACGGAAACTTAATTGGACTCATGGTGGAGAACATTCCAGCACCCACTCGATTCTTAGCTGGTCGTATTTAAAGGAAGCTAACTCGGTAAGTCTTCCAGTTTATCATCTTTCAGTGAATCTGGCAGTTTTATTTCGCTCTTTTGATTGTATAAGTGTTTCCTACTTTATTCGACAGTGATAGCGTACATTTTGGATTTATATTTCTAAACGGATGTAAGTACTACATAATTTTAAATTCGTTTTTTCGTTAATTTTAGCTTTTTATTGTATTCTATAATAGATTTCATTGCTCAGTGAGATGTGCCTTTTGCTTAATTTTTTAAATAAGTTTAATGGGATCAGAATTAATGCTTTTTTTACACCAGAATAAAAGTTTATTTTTAACATGATTTAGAATTCTGTGTTTGAGTATTTTGATTGACAGCTTTTAAGTAAGGCATTAATTTTTTTTATTTGTGTTAAAAGTTTGATATTCTCCTAAACTGATGTAAGTACTTCACAATTTTAAATTTGTTTTACCATTCAGTTTATATTAGTTTTTTATTGTATTCTATAATAGATTTCATTGTTCAGTGAGTGTGCCTTTTGCTTATTTTATGAAATAACTTTTTAATGACAGATTTCACTGCTCTGTGATAGTGTGTCTTTTGCTAATTTTATGAAATAGCTTTTCTTTGTATTCTATAATAGATTTCATTGCTCAGTGAGAGTGTGCCTTTTGCTTATTTTATGAAATAGCTTTTTGTATTCTTTTACAGATTTCTTTGCTGTAGCAATGCCTCCAAGGAAGCGGAAGGCAATCGGCCAAGTGCAGTCAACGGCTAAGATGATGAAAAATGAGCGTAGTCAAGAAACTTCCGAGGAGAGGAATAGAAGACTTGCGATTGCGAGAGAGAGAGCTACTACATCTAGAGCAACAAAGACGGCACAACAGCGTGAGACCCTACTACAGGATAAGAGAGATAGAGCAACTACATCTAGAGCAACAGAGACGGCACAGCAGCGTGAGGCCCGACTACAGGATATGAAAGAGACAGCTACTACATCTAGAGCAACAGAGACGGCACAGCAGCGTGAGGCCCGACTACAGGATAAGAGAGATAGAGCTACTACATCAAGAGCAACAGAGACTGCACAGCAGCGTGAGGCCCGACTACAGGATAAGAGAGATAGAGCTACTACATCTAGAGCAACAGAGACGGCACAGCAGCGAGAGGCCCGACTACAGGATAAGAGAGATAGAGCCAAACGATCACGGACTGCGAGCCATTTTAGCTTAGCACTGGAAGGATTTCACTACGATTCACATAAAGACTACTCGATGCATGCAAGTGTTACGATCGGGAAAATGGAAATGGTTTGTACTTACTGTCAAGCCAAAAAGTTTAAATCAGAGTCTACTGGTATTTGCTGCAAAAATGGAAAAGTTAAACTTTGCCAACTGGAACCACCACCACAAGACCTTTTGACTTACACATCAGGAGATACGTCAGAGTCGAAGCATTTTCTAAGTAACATCAGAAAATACAACTCATGTTTCCAAATGACATCATTCGGCGCCACATCAGTTGTTGGACAGCCCGGATTTCCGTCGACATTCAAGGTGCAAGGGCAGGTTTACCATAGAGCGGGATCGTTGCTTCCGCTGCCAGATCAACCACCAAAATTTCTACAACTATATTTTATTCAAAACGAACAAATGGAAACTGATCAGAGGTGCGCCTACATCTCGGGAACAAGACGTCAGATTGTGTTAAACTTACAGAGGATGTTTCATGAGCACAATAATCTTATTAAAACGTTTGAAACAGCATTGGAACATATGCCAACAGATGAATATAAAGTAGTCATAAGAGCAGACCGAAGACCAGCAGGCGAACACGAGCGGCGTTTTAACTCTCCTCAAGCAGATGAAGTCGCGGTGGTTATATCAGGAGATGAGTTTCATCAACGGGATATCGTTATTCAACGACGAGGTGAATCATTGCAGCGTATTTCGGAAACACATCGATCTTACGATGCTCTGCAGTACCCAGTAATATTCCCCCATGGTGAAGATGGATATCAATTTAATCTGAGGCAGATCAACCCAAGAACAGTTGAAACAACGAGCAAGAAAGTTTCAGCGATGGATTTCTATGCGTACAGATTAATGGTTCGAGATACTGGGCAGAACCACGTATTGAACTGCAGGCAATTGTTTCATCAGTTCATCGTCGATATGTACGCTAAAGTCGAGAGTGAACGTCTCCTTTACATTCGTCTAAATCAACGTAAACTGAGAGTTGACGAATATATTCACCTGAGAGATGCTGTGGCAAATGACGGGAACGTTGAAAACCTCGGTGCCTTAGTCATACTACCAGCTACATTTACAGGCAGTCCCAGACACATGCACGAATACACACAAGATGCTATGACGTACGTGAGGACGTACGGGAGACCAGACTTATTTATCACCTTCACCTGCAATCCCACTTGGACGGAGATCAAGGAGGTTCTTACCAATGGTCAATTACCCAGTGAGCGCCACGACTTGATTGCGAGAGTATTTAAACAGAAGCAGTTGAAACTGATTGACGTTATAACAAAGGGCCATGTATTTGGAGTGCCGAGATGCTGGATGTATACGATTGAATGGCAAAAAAGAGGGCTGCCACACTCGCACAATTTGATCTGGTTAGCGGACAAAATTCAGCCCACTCAAATCGATGACGTTATATCTGCCGAGTTGCCAGACCCGGAACAAGATCCCGAACTTTTTGAAGTGGTAACGAAAAACATGATCCACGGACCGTGTGGAAATCTCAATCCCATTTCTCCGTGTATGAAGGACGGAAAGTGTACCAAGAAATACCCTAGAAAATTGATTAAAGAGACACAAACTGGAAATGACGGCTATCCCCTGTACAGACGGCGGGCTCCGGAAGATGGAGGGTTCACGGCGAAACTAACGATACGCAGCAACACGGAAATAGAAATCGACAATAGGTGGGTTGTGCCCTTTTCGCCGCTGCTGTCGAAAATGTTTCGGGCACACATCAACGTGGAGTACTGCAACAGTGTGAAATCGATTAAATATGTGTGCAAGTATGTCAACAAAGGTAGTGATATGGCTGTTTTCGGTATCAGCGACGAGAGATCGAACGATGAAGTGACGCGGTATCAATTGGGAAGATACCTCAGCAGTAACGAGGCAGTTTGGCGAATACTGGGTTTTTCGATTCACGAAAGACACCCTACTGTTGTTCACCTCAGCGTCCATTTAGAAAATGGTCAGAGAGTTTATTTCACAACAGAGAGCGCCCCTAGAGTGATTGATCAGCCACCAAACACGACTTTGACGGCATTCTTTCAACTGTGTCAGCAGGATCCTTTTGCGAGGACTTTGTTGTATCCTGAGATACCTCGATATTACACGTGGAATGCGTCGAGGAAAATTTTCTGTAGGAGAAAAGTTGGCCAGCCCGTCCCTGGACATGATGCAGTCGCGAGTGACGCCTTGGGTCGAGTGTACACTGTTCACCCCAACAACGCCGAATGCTATTTCCTTAGGATGCTTCTTCACTCGGTACGAGGACCTAGATCTTTCGCAGAGATGAGAACGGTAAACGACGAAGTATGCCAGACATTTAGAGAGGCCTGTCAGAAGTTGGGTTTGCTGGAAGGAGACCAGCACTGGGATGACACGTTGCGAGAAGCCGAATTGATCTCCCTACCAGAGCAAATCAGAAACCTGTTTGCTATAATATTGACTACATGCAGTCCATCGAATCCAAACACTTTATGGGAAAAGTATAAGGAGGCCCTGAGTGAGGATATACTCGCCAAAGTCCGGAGGGAAACCCCGACATTAGAAATCGCGTTTGGTCCGGACATTTTCAACGAGGCTTTGGTTATTCTTGAGGACAAATGTGTGGCCATGACAAATAAAACATTACTGCAATTGGGCCTGCCTGCACCAGTAAGAGATCGACGAGACGTACTTCGCGCAGATTACGTGCGAGAAACGAACTACGACGTCGAAGAGCTGAGTGCATACGTCGCGGACAAGAAGCCACTTCTGAATCGAGATCAGAAAAACGCATACCAAATTATCATGGATCAGGCAGCAAAACAACAAGGTGGTATCATTTTTCTTGATGCTTCTGGGGGCACAGGGAAAACATTCTTGATTAATATAATACTGGCCGAAATCAGGACTCGGGGAGAAGTTGCTCTTGCCATCGCCTCTTCGGGAATTGCGGCGACGTTAATGGAAGGAGGGAGGACGGCCCATTCTGCACTTAAGTTGCCACTTGACATCGCCAGGCAGGAAAATCCTACCTGCAACATAAGCAAGGCAAGTGGTCGGGCGCAGGTGCTCGAGACTTGCAAATTAATCGTGTGGGACGAATGCACCATGGCTCACAAGAAAGCTCTCGAGGCCCTCGACGTCACTCTGAGAGATCTGAGAGGAAACGACAACCTGATGGGAGGAGCTCTGGTACTCCTCTGTGGAGACTTTCGTCAAACTCTGCCCGTCATCCCGAAGTCGACGCCGGCCGATGAGATCCATGCATGTTTGAAACATTCGTTTTTGTGGAGACATGTGCGAAAGATAACTTTGAAGCAAAACATGAGAGTACATCTGGGGGATGAGAGTGCTCAAATTTTCTCAGACAAACTCCTGGAGATCGGAGAAGGCAGATTGGCAGTCGAGTCTTCTGGCAAGATTAAATTCCCATCCGATTTTTGTAATCTGGTGTCGTCCGTCTCAGAGCTGATAGATGCAGTCTATCCGTCTGTTTCCCAAAACTATCACGATTTGAACTGGTTGCGAGAGAGGGCCATTCTTTCTGCTAAAAATGACGACGTCCACGACATAAACAATCAAATACTTGTCATGTTACCAGGCGTGGTCAGTGAATACAAGTCCATCGATACCGTAGTAGATGCCGATGAGGTCGTCAATTTCCCGCCAGAGTTCCTGAACTCGCTTGATCCGGCTGGATTGCCACCACATCGTCTTTTACTTAAAGTGGGATCTCCGGTTATTTTACTGCGGAACCTCGACCCGCCAAAACTTTGCAACGGCACGAGGCTGTGTGTCAAGAAGCTGCTGGGCAATGTAATGGAAGCGACTATCTTGACAGGAAAGGGAGAGGGTGCAACAGTTTTTATCCCACGGATACCACTCATTCCGACGGATCTCCCTTTCGACTTTAAGAGATTGCAGTTTCCAGTAAGACTTGCGTTCTCGATCACGATCAACAAGTCGCAGGGGCAGTCTATCAAGTACTGCGGAGTGGATTTGAGATCGCCGTGTTTCTCCCACGGACAACTTTATGTTGGTTGCTCGAGGGTGGGTTCACCCAAGAATTTATTTATTCTTGCTCCCGGAGGTGAAACTAAAAATGTTGTGTATAATCAAGTTTTGTGTTAAATTTATATTGCAGTGAATTTGTAAAATATTTTACTTTATAATGCGTGTACTGTACTTATACTTTTAGAACCTGTTAATATAATTACTTTGATTTTACACTATACATTGATTTCATTCCTTTTCCTGTCCAATAGAAGATTGGGATAAATACCCGGGCAAAGCTATGTTGCCGTTGTTTGAGCATTACTAAATCTAACTTTTAGTTGATTGTATAAGTATTTCCTACTTTATTTGACAGGTGTAATGTGCATTATTGAATTAAAGTTTATTATTTTATTTCTATATGAATTTTATATTTTTACATGAATATTTGTTTGATAAAAAAAGGATATTTAAAATATTTCATTATTCATAATTTACATTTTGTAATGAAACACGAAAAACTTCAACTCATTAATCATAAAAGCGTAATTTTGTTATTTTAGATTTGGGAAACCAGAATTAATTTTTATTATTTTATAAATTTGATTTAGCATCCCGTGTTTGTCTATTTGAGTTAACACAGCGAAATGTTGCAGTCATATTTGAGCATTACTAAATTTCATTATCGTCTTTATCAATATTTTCAAATATCTTTTTTCGAATTGCTCTGTTTCAGAATACACTCAGGCAGTCGAAATTCGACACTGCGCATCATTCGTTTTTTAGAATTCTGCATTTTTTCGTCGGAATTTCGTTTCTGTTCGTATTTATGTCTTAATCTTTTAGATATTGCAATATATTCAGGAATTAAATGCATATATTTGCGTCCGAAGTATATAGTAGAAGTTATGAAAAAGTTAAAACGTATTTTCCGTACAACTTAAATGATTGCATTTTTCTGTGAAAGAAAAGTGATTATTCTAATTCACTTTTCAAGCAACATTTAACCATTTCAACCCGAGCAACGCCGGGTAATTCAGCTAGTCTATATATATAAAATAGGATGTGTGTGTGTGTGTATGTGGGTATATTTTCTATACAAATCTACACCGTTTGACCAATCCACACCAAATTTGGTACACTTATAATTTAGAACACTGCGGTCAGCATAGGCTAACTCTTAACCCCCGTTCTATTGGCCCTGGGGGGCTAAAAACTATTCGAAATCGCAATAGAAATAACATTGAGCATAGATTGATTGCTTTAGGCAGCGATGGTTGCTTTACCACTGTTGATCGAAAAACAATTTTTTCCGAAACAAATTAAATTACAGTATTTATGTTTGAACTGACTTTTTAGTTCTTCCCATGATGTAAATAAATTATAGATATTTTATTGATGAAGGGGGAAAGAATATTTTAAAATATTTATGTTTGCAAGGAAATTCAAGGAAAGGTTTTCAGGAGTTCAAGGATTATTTTCAAGGAAAGTTGGTGTATATTTCGACCAACTTTCCTTAAATAATTTATCGAATACGTAATGATTTGTAGAATTCTGTTTCACGAGGCTTTTTAGGTAAGGCGTGTAACTTATTTTAAAATGTCCGGAATAGATACATGTGAATCCTCCGTTGAAAGCAGTGATTTTCTTTCTGAAAAATTCTGTAAAATCGACCTTCTGCTTTTTGAAAAAATTTTATCTATTCAGTTTAATTTGTCTACACCGATTATATTTATTTCTAAACCAAGCACCGTTATTCCGAAAAGCACAAACGAAAAACTCATTGATCATAAAAGCGTAATTTTGCTACTCGGTATCTGGCAGCACCAGAATTAATGTTTACTTTTTTTATAAAACTTTGTAGAACTTTCTAGAAAGTTGGGGAAACGGAAACTTAATTGGACTCATGGTGGAGAACATTCCAGCACCCACTCGATTCTTAGCTGGTCGTATTTAAAGGAAGCTAACTCGGTAAGTCTTCCAGTTTATCATCTTTCAGTGAATCTGGCAGTTTTATTTCGCTCTTTTGATTGTATAAGTGTTTCCTACTTTATTCGACAGTGATAGCGTACATTTTGGATTTATATTTCTAAACGGATGTAAGTACTACATAATTTTAAATTCGTTTTTTCGTTAATTTTAGCTTTTTATTGTATTCTATAATAGATTTCATTGCTCAGTGAGATGTGCCTTTTGCTTAATTTTTTAAATAAGTTTAATGGGATCAGAATTAATGCTTTTTTTACACCAGAATAAAAGTTTATTTTTAACATGATTTAGAATTCTGTGTTTGAATATTTTGATTGACAGCTTTTAAGTAAGGCATTAATTTTTTTTATTTGTGTTAAAAGTTTGATATTCTCCTAAACTGATGTAAGTACTTCACAATTTTAAATTTGTTTTACCATTCAGTTTATATTAGTTTTTTATTGTATTCTATAATAGATTTCATTGTTCAGTGAGTGTGCCTTTTGCTTATTTTATGAAATAACTTTTTAATGACAGATTTCACTGCTCTGTGATAGTGTGTCTTTTGCTAATTTTATGAAATAGCTTTTCTTTGTATTCTATAATAGATTTCATTGCTCAGTGAGAGTGTGCCTTTTGCTTATTTTATGAAATAGCTTTTTGTATTCCTTTACAGATTTCTTTGCTGTAGCAATGCCTCCAAGGAAGCGGAAGGCAATCGGCCAAGTGCAGTCAACGGCTAAGATGATGAAAAATGAGCGTAGACAAGAAACTTCCGAGGAGAGGAATAGAAGACTTGCGATTGCGAGAGAGAGAGCTACTACATCTAGAGCAACAAAGACGGCACAACAGCGCGAGACCCTACTACAGGATAAGAGAGATAGAGCAACTACATCTAGAGCAACAGAGACGGCACAGCAGCGTGAGGCCCGACTACAGGATATGAAAGAGACAGCTACTACATCTAGAGCAACAGAGACGGCACAGCAGCGTGAGGCCCGACTACAGGATAAGAGAGATAGAGCTACTACATCAAGAGCAACAGAGACTGCACAGCAGCGTGAGGCCCGACTACAGGATAAGAGAGATAGAGCTACTACATCTAGAGCAACAGAGACGGCACAGCAGCGAGAGGCCCGACTACAGGATAAGAGAGATAGAGCCAAACGATCACGGACTGCGAGCCATTTTAGCTTAGCACTGGAAGGATTTCACTACGATTCACATAAAGACTACTCGATGCATGCAAGTGTTACGATCGGGAAAATGGAAATGGTTTGTACTTACTGTCAAGCCAAAAAGTTTAAATCAGAGTCTACTGGTATTTGCTGCAAAAATGGAAAAGTTAAACTTTGCCAACTGGAACCACCACCACAAGACCTTTTGACTTACACATCAGGAGATACGTCAGAGTCGAAGCATTTTCTAAGTAACATCAGAAAATACAACTCATGTTTCCAAATGACATCATTCGGCGCCACATCAGTTGTTGGACAGCCCGGATTTCCGTCGACATTCAAGGTGCAAGGGCAGGTTTACCATAGAGCGGGATCGTTGCTTCCGCTGCCAGATCAACCACCAAAATTTCTACAACTATATTTTATTCAAAACGAACAAATGGAAACTGATCAGAGGTGCGCCTACATCTCGGGAACAAGACGTCAGATTGTGTTAAACTTACAGAGGATGTTTCATGAGCACAATAATCTTATTAAAACGTTTGAAACAGCATTGGAACATATGCCAACAGATGAATATAAAGTAGTCATAAGAGCAGACCGAAGACCAGCAGGCGAACACGAGCGGCGTTTTAACTCTCCTCAAGCAGATGAAGTCGCGGTGGTTATATCAGGAGATGAGTTTCATCAACGGGATATCGTTATTCAACGACGAGGTGAATCATTGCAGCGTATTTCGGAAACACATCGATCTTACGATGCTCTGCAGTACCCAGTAATATTCCCCCATGGTGAAGATGGATATCAATTTAATCTGAGGCAGATCAACCCAAGAACAGTTGAAACAACGAGCAAGAAAGTTTCAGCGATGGATTTCTATGCGTACAGATTAATGGTTCGAGATACTGGGCAGAACCACGTATTGAACTGCAGGCAATTGTTTCATCAGTTCATCGTCGATATGTACGCTAAAGTCGAGAGTGAACGTCTCCTTTACATTCGTCTAAATCAACGTAAACTGAGAGTTGACGAATATATTCACCTGAGAGATGCTGTGGCAAATGACGGGAACGTTGAAAACCTCGGTGCCTTAGTCATACTACCAGCTACATTTACAGGCAGTCCCAGACACATGCACGAATACACACAAGATGCTATGACGTACGTGAGGACGTACGGGAGACCAGACTTATTTATCACCTTCACCTGCAATCCCACTTGGACGGAGATCAAGGAGGTTCTTACCAATGGTCAATTACCCAGTGAGCGCCACGACTTGATTGCGAGAGTATTTAAACAGAAGCAGTTGAAACTGATTGACGTTATAACAAAGGGCCATGTATTTGGAGTGCCGAGATGCTGGATGTATACGATTGAATGGCAAAAAAGAGGGCTGCCACACTCGCACAATTTGATCTGGTTAGCGGACAAAATTCAGCCCACTCAAATCGATGACGTTATATCTGCCGAGTTGCCAGACCCGGAACAAGATCCCGAACTTTTTGAAGTGGTAACGAAAAACATGATCCACGGACCGTGTGGAAATCTCAATCCCATTTCTCCGTGTATGAAGGACGGAAAGTGTACCAAGAAATACCCTAGAAAATTGATTAAAGAGACACAAACTGGAAATGACGGCTATCCCCTGTACAGACGGCGGGCTCCGGAAGATGGAGGGTTCACGGCGAAACTAACGATACGCAGCAACACGGAAATAGAAATCGACAATAGGTGGGTTGTGCCCTTTTCGCCGCTGCTGTCGAAAATGTTTCGGGCACACATCAACGTGGAGTACTGCAACAGTGTGAAATCGATTAAATATGTGTGCAAGTATGTCAACAAAGGTAGTGATATGGCTGTTTTCGGTATCAGCGACGAGAGATCGAACGATGAAGTGACGCGGTATCAATTGGGAAGATACCTCAGCAGTAACGAGGCAGTTTGGCGAATACTGGGTTTTTCGATTCACGAAAGACACCCTACTGTTGTTCACCTCAGCGTCCATTTAGAAAATGGTCAGAGAGTTTATTTCACAACAGAGAGCGCCCCTAGAGTGATTGATCAGCCACCAAACACGACTTTGACGGCATTCTTTCAACTGTGTCAGCAGGATCCTTTTGCGAGGACTTTGTTGTATCCTGAGATACCTCGATATTACACGTGGAATGCGTCGAGGAAAATTTTCTGTAGGAGAAAAGTTGGCCAGCCCGTCCCTGGACATGATGCAGTCGCGAGTGACGCCTTGGGTCGAGTGTACACTGTTCACCCCAACAACGCCGAATGCTATTTCCTTAGGATGCTTCTTCACTCGGTACGAGGACCTAGATCTTTCGCAGAGATGAGAACGGTAAACGACGAAGTATGCCAGACATTTAGAGAGGCCTGTCAGAAGTTGGGTTTGCTGGAAGGAGACCAGCACTGGGATGACACGTTGCGAGAAGCCGAATTGATCTCCCTACCAGAGCAAATCAGAAACCTGTTTGCTATAATATTGACTACATGCAGTCCATCGAATCCAAACACTTTATGGGAAAAGTATAAGGAGGCCCTGAGTGAGGATATACTCGCCAAAGTCCGGAGGGAAACCCCGACATTAGAAATCGCGTTTGGTCCGGACATTTTCAACGAGGCTTTGGTTATTCTTGAGGACAAATGTGTGGCCATGACAAATAAAACATTACTGCAATTGGGCCTGCCTGCACCAGTAAGAGATCGACGAGACGTACTTCGCGCAGATTACGTGCGAGAAACGAACTACGACGTCGAAGAGCTGAGTGCATACGTCGCGGACAAGAAGCCACTTCTGAATCGAGATCAGAAAAACGCATACCAAATTATCATGGATCAGGCAGCAAAACAACAAGGTGGTATCATTTTTCTTGATGCTTCTGGGGGCACAGGGAAAACATTCTTGATTAATATAATACTGGCCGAAATCAGGACTCGGGGAGAAGTTGCTCTTGCCATCGCCTCTTCGGGAATTGCGGCGACGTTAATGGAAGGAGGGAGGACGGCCCATTCTGCACTTAAGTTGCCACTTGACATCGCCAGGCAGGAAAATCCTACCTGCAACATAAGCAAGGCAAGTGGTCGGGCGCAGGTGCTCGAGACTTGCAAATTAATCGTGTGGGACGAATGCACCATGGCTCACAAGAAAGCTCTCGAGGCCCTCGACGTCACTCTGAGAGGTCTGAGAGGAAACGACAACCTGATGGGAGGAGCTCTGGTACTCCTCTGTGGAGACTTTCGTCAAACTCTGCCCGTCATCCCGAAGTCGACGCCGGCCGATGAGATCCATGCATGTTTGAAACATTCGTTTTTGTGGAGACATGTGCGAAAGATAACTTTGAAGCAAAACATGAGAGTACATCTGGGGGATGAGAGTGCTCAAATTTTCTCAGACAAACTCCTGGAGATCGGAGAAGGCAGATTGGCAGTCGAGTCTTCTGGCAAGATTAAATTCCCATCCGATTTTTGTAATCTGGTGTCGTCCGTCTCAGAGCTGATAGATGCAGTCTATCCGTCTGTTTCCCAAAACTATCACGATTTGAACTGGTTGCGAGAGAGGGCCATTCTTTCTGCTAAAAATGAAGACGTCCACGACATAAACAATCAAATACTTGTCATGTTACCAGGCGTGGTCAGTGAATACAAGTCCATCGATACCGTAGTAGATGCCGATGAGGTCGTCAATTTCCCGCCAGAGTTCCTGAACTCGCTTGATCCGGCTGGATTGCCACCACATCGTCTTTTACTTAAAGTGGGATCTCCGGTTATTTTACTGCGGAACCTCGACCCGCCAAAACTTTGCAACGGCACGAGGCTGTGTGTCAAGAAGCTGCTGGGCAATGTAATGGAAGCGACTATCTTGACAGGAAAGGGAGAGGGTGCAACAGTTTTTATCCCACGGATACCACTCATTCCGACGGATCTCCCTTTCGACTTTAAGAGATTGCAGTTTCCAGTAAGACTTGCGTTCTCGATCACGATCAACAAGTCGCAGGGGCAGTCTATCAAGTACTGCGGAGTGGATTTGAGATCGCCGTGTTTCTCCCACGGACAACTTTATGTTGGTTGCTCGAGGGTGGGTTCACCCAAGAATTTATTTATTCTTGCTCCCGGAGGTGAAACTAAAAAATGTTGTGTATAATCAAGTTTTGTGTTAAATTTATATTGCAGTGAATTTGTAAAATATTTTACTTTATAATGCGTGTACTGTACTTATACTTTTAGAACCTGTTAATATAATTACTTTGATTTTACACTATACATTGATTTCATTCCTTTTCCTGTCCAATAGAAGATTGGGATAAATACCCGGGCAAAGCTATGTTGCCGTTGTTTGAGCATTACTAAATCTAACTTTTAGTTGATTGTATAAGTATTTCCTACTTTATTTGACAGGTGTAATGTGCATTATTGAATTAAAGTTTATTATTTTATTTCTATATGAATTTTATATTTTTACATGAATATTTGTTTGATAAAAAAAGGATATTTAAAATATTTCATTATTCATAATTTACATTTTGTAATGAAACACGAAAAACTTCAACTCATTAATCATAAAAGCGTAATTTTGTTATTTTAGATTTGGGAAACCAGAATTAATTTTTATTATTTTATAAATTTGATTTAGCATCCCGTGTTTGTCTATTTGAGTTAACACAGCGAAATGTTGCAGTCATATTTGAGCATTACTAAATTTCATTATCGTCTTTATCAATATTTTCAAATATCTTTTTTCGAATTGCTCTGTTTCAGAATACACTCAGGCAGTCGAAATTCGACACTGCGCATCATTCGTTTTTTAGAATTCTGCATTTTTTCGTCGGAATTTCGTTTCTGTTCGTATTTATGTCTTAATCTTTTAGATATTGCAATATATTCAGGAATTAAATGCATATATTTGCGTCCGAAGTATATAGTAGAAGTTATGAAAAAGTTAAAACGTATTTTCCGTACAACTTAAATGATTGCATTTTTCTGTGAAAGAAAAGTGATTATTCTAATTCACTTTTCAAGCAACATTTAACCATTTCAACCCGAGCAACGCCGGGTAATTCAGCTAGTATTTAATAAAAGGCTTTGAAATCTTAAAAGTTACATTGCTAAAAGTGATGAATAAAGCAGCATTGTTAGAGTTGAACACAATAAAATCAAATATTGAAATAAAATCAAATATATCACAATAGACGATTTTAACGAGTATCATTTGCACCTGTTACGATATTTGTTGCAACATTAAAACGACATTAAATGTGTTTAATGAATCAACGTTATATATTTACACCGAACATCGAATTTGAAGAGAAAGATTGCGAAACTAGCTCTTCTCATAGAACAATCCAATAACAAAAAACTGCACATTCTAAGACTCATGACAAAAACTGCACATTCTAAGACTCATGACAAAAACTGCACCCACGGGTAGGAATAGGGTCACAAGTATGTCTATCCGTGTCTACACTTGTAGAAACAATATTCTAACGACACAGACCACACATGAATTTCGTGCTCTGTGCGGTGAGAAAGCGATGCTAATGGTTGTGAAATGTGATTTATTTTATCATTTACAATCCGTACGTCCTTATAAATATTTTCCTAATGTACAGTCGTGGGAAAAAAACCGAAACACCCTCTTTATTTCGAGTACTATTCATAGTAGAGCAAATTCAAAGATATCATTCAATAGGGAATAACGTCATCTACACATTGAAAATGCAAAAAAATGCATAAGTCTTCATGTCAAATTTTGCACAAACAGCAAAATTTCCAATGGAAGCACCCTGTTTCGATGCTTTAATCATATTCTGCTTCGTTAATCAGTCTAAGTATGAAATTTCATGACTTTACATCTTCATATCCGAAGATATTCAATATTAAAGTTGCTGTCAATTTCTGGGATCATCTCCATATTGAAAATCGCTATTCGTCGATCGCGATTAATTGTAGTTATAGCTACACGAATTTCAAATTGGAACACCATTTCAAACGTATTTGTCAGCGCGTTCAAACGATCCTAGAATTATTATATTTATTATACGAGCTCAAACGATAATATTGTGAATTGTAACCACGATGAAAATGTGATAAAAGGATTTTGTAATTGAAAACAATTTGAAACGGAGAAAGTGTTGAGCAATGTTCTGTATAATTTTGTATCGTCTTTAGTGTTCTTAATAAAAGCTTTTTTAATTAGCGTTCGCTTCTATGTATACAACCAAAAAGCTTACCTACAATTATTTAATACAATCGAACTGTTGTTCCGATCATCAAAAAAGTTAATAGAGTCATTCAATTGATCATTAATTAGTAGAGTTCATCTATACGACACATAACTGGTAAAAGGCAATGTATTTCAGATTGCTTAAATGAAATTTCCAACCATTTTTCAAAAATTCAAACATTCCACAGGTTTGTTAGACGTTTTTTAAACTTTTGGTTAGCCCCCAAAATCGCCATAATGAGGAAAATTTAATGTAACGCAAAAACTAATTATTAGAATAAACTGAAATTTTGCTTGATCATATCAGAAGTCCTTCTGAATCGATTCCCATCAAAATATAATAAAGTTCCAATTCATAATTTTTTCAAGCATTAATTTAATAATTATTATTGCATACTAAAAACTATTTTTAAAATAAAATATTATGTGGATTTTGTTGGGGTTGCTTAAAAGTAACATGGTACAAAATATCAGCGATATAGCATTATTATTTACAAAGATATCCATAAAAGTCTGAAAAATTATTAGGAGCTCCAATCTTTCTGTACTCATAAATTCGAAACGGTAAGACCTAATGATATGAAATTTGGTATCTGCAGTTAAATTTTGATATAGATTTGAAATTGTGGGTCAAAATAGCGGGTTTCCATCGGAAATTATGAAGTTTGTGCTCAATTTAATATGAAGACGGCCCCTTATGCAAATTATATGCATTTGAATTTATAGAAGACGTTAGTTTCTGTCGAACGCCATCTGTGAATTTTCGTTACTGTTAAAATTGTTCGAATGAAGAGGGGTGGGTTTTTTTTCCGCAACTGTACGTCGCACAGAAATCGACGTTATTTGATTATTGAGGAATGGCAACAACGGATATGAATAATATAAAATCAACCATTACGGGATTCATTGGCCGATTTTGCCTCTAAGTTAAAGTATGCTTTATTAGATCTAAGGAGTTGCATAGTATTGCCAAAGCTACATGGAGAAGCTCGCCACTTTGATGAAATTCTTTGGTAGCGTGATGACAAATAGCAATGAGAAATTTGGAAGATAGAAATAACCTCAGAAAGGAAAATGTGAGTGAGCAAAAAATAATTTATCGTCAAAGAATGTCGAATGTCCTTTGAACGAGGAATAGGTTAAAATTGAAGTGGACGTGTTCATAAGCTAATTAGGATAACATGACTGATGGATAAACTTTCGACCCTTGACTTTTATCGAAAATATAACTGAACCAGTAAGGACTACACGAAATGCCGTTATATATTTTTGGATAATTTAATTTCATCTGGAGGTTGAAATGTGAATATCATGCTATATCATGAAAATGGATTTAGATAAGATAAAAATGTAATGTCACTTTCTCATTAATAGATATATACGATTAAAAAGTTTAGCTCAGATGCTATAAGCGAGTCTGCTAAGTTCAATGTTTCAGGAAAAGAGAAAATATTAGCTCTCACCAATTAGGGAGAGTATTCTACACTTTGACCAAATAGATATTAAACCATCGATGAAATATAAAGTAGAGTGAGATTAATAGTAGCGTTTTTATGAGCCTAGGATTATGTGACTGAATCTAGTAGTAACGTGACACTAATATTATTTCCGTCTGTCGGGTGAAACCGGACATTCATCATCTGATTGGACCACGGAACAAGGGAAGACGCTCCTCCATTGATTCATCATCTCATTGGTCCACGAGACATGGTAGTAGACAGGTGATTTCACCACTTTTGACGCCACTCTAGAAATGCACATTCACACACCAACCCTGTCGTAAGATGTTATATTGCCAAACAAGGCGATAAGATGCCAAATCGGCCAACCAAGTCAATTTTTCACGGATCAATCACGTAACTACTAGTCGACATGCTGGTAACACTTTTTGAAGCTCCTTTCAATAGCAATGCTTATATTTCACGTTAACGGGAGCTTTGATGATCAAGTACTAGAGTACTCGGAAATCCCCTGCCGCTCAGAGGATTAAAAGCTCTCTATTTTAGGTACTTGCAGATTCCTTAAAAAACTGTATCAAATCCGGCTCGGAGATAACGCGGGCACTTGGTTAATGGTAGCTCGTAATAACCACTCTACTGTACTGCATTACTCTGAAATCCCGCGACGCTTAGAGGATTAAAAGCTTTTAGGCACATGCAGATTCCTTAGGATATAACAATCTTGCTAGCTGAAAAATGATTTTGCTGTAGAAAGAAAGTTGCGCAAAAGCATCACCACCTGTTGCATCGGGATACTTCACCTTGTTCATAGGCGTGCCCCAGAAGTCATTGAGCAGCAGGTTCGACCAGGGACTGGTGGGTCTGAGGTCCCTATTCTCCCGGATCGCCGATATGTCATCGAAGACAAAACCACACTCCAGAGCTCCGTGGTAGCACAGGCACGCCCCGGCACACAACAGGACGTAGCTGAGGGCGCCGCCCTGAAAAAGAGACAGTCATTACTTTTTTCGAACTCTGTGTGACAGCCGGCCGTCGGAAAAATACCCCGATGATGGATGAGGCCGTTAGCGCTATTAGGAAAGCCCGACTGATAGATACAGGAGACGTCTTAAGGAAGAGTTAGTCTTGTTAAAGATGTGGGGATTGCGGGACCGCTTTTCATGTCGCCAAGTGATGAATGATGGTTGGAGATGACATCGGAAAGTAAAATTTTTGGGGATCTTAATCACAGAATTAGTTTAGTTTGAAAATGGAAATAATCCTTTTTAAATAGACGTGCTATATATTAAAATTCTTTGAGACCGGGATATTTTTAAGTAAGCTAACCATATTTGTTTGTTTAACCCTTCTGGCGGTGATCTCGAAGATATCACGTCATTAGAAGAAAACTGACCAGATCTTGATGGATGAGATATCTTGTCATTGGGAGAAAACTGGCCAGATCTTGATGGACGAGATATCTTGTCATTGGCAGAAAACCGACCAAATCTTGATGAACGAGATATCTTGTCATTGGCAGAAAACTGACCAGATCTTGATGGACGAGATATCTTGTCATTGGCAGAAAACTGACCAGATCTTGATGGACGAGATATCTTGTCATTGGCAGAAAACTGAACAGATCTTGATGGACGAGATATCTTGTCATTGGCAGAAAACTGACCAAATCTTGATGGACGAGATATCTTGTCATTGGCAGAAAACTGATCAGATTTTAATGAACGAGATATCTTGTCATTGGAATAAAACTGACCAGATCTTGATGGACGAGATATCTTGTCATTGGAATAAAACTGACCAGATCTTTATGGACGAGATATCTTGTCATTGGAATAAAACTGACCAGATCTTGATGGACGAGATATCTCGTCATTGGAAGAAAACTGACCAAATATTGATCTTGTTATCATCAAAAAATCGTTAGTATCTTAATGACAAGATATCTCGTCTTTAGTAAAATTGGCCAGATCTTAACGGACGAGATATCTCTTCGAAACAACTTGGAGGTTTATACTTGACAATTTTTATAGAATGTGTACTCTGGTCCGGGTTTCGAATACTTTAACCCTCCGGGTGGTTGCCTCGACGAAGATCTCGTCAGTAGCGAAATTGACCAGATCCTGATGGTTGAGATGCCTCGTCCTTAGAAGAAAACTGACCAGATCTTGATCTCGTCAGCATAAAAAACTCGACAGCATCTTGATAAAGGGATAGCTCGCAACAGCAAAATCAATCAGATCTTAATGAACGAGATATCTCGTCAAAACCAGCTGGAGAGTTAAAAGGACAAGCCCTGCCAAACTAAAGACCAAATACAATAAAGTAGATTAAGATTTAAAAATAAAAAATATTCAATTTTACAACACAAAACTTCAAACACGCAAGTAAAACAAACATTGAAACATTAAAACATCTCTGTCAGCATCAAAAACTCATCGTAATGACGAGATATCCAGTAAGTATCAAAACTGATCCTATTTTGATGGATGAGATATCTCGTCGAAAACACTTGGAGGATTAAACCGTAGGTATCGTCTTAGGCCCGGTGCACACATCTGATTTTTAAACGTACGGCGCCGCTGCGTCGCCGTAGCCAACTATGCACACCACCGTGAAACGTCGCCTGTTCTCATTTGGCCGCCAGTTGCGATGGACGTCTATCGAAGAAACGTGTTTGTTTCGCTTACTTGGTGTACAAAAAATGTATTTTGAAATAAAATAGACGTTATTGGATACATCCATTTAGTGATTTAAGACTTACAAGAGGTAGATTTTATACATCTTTTGCGGATTTACGAGAAAACCCAGATAAGTCTTTGCTGATAAGTCTAAGCTGTTGAGTAAGACCAGAGAAAGTCACGCCACGAAAAATACAAACTAGCGTTCAGCAAGAACATAAACAGAAGAAGCATTCTGATTCCGAACCGAAATTCTTCTTTGAGGCCTCTACGGAGTTGGTCTTGCTGGAACGCTGAAAGAGGTGGGACTGTGGGATTCGCGCACCCACTACAAACCACTCTAAATCGCTTAATGAAATCTCTCGTAAAGGATATATCGTTTATCTGGGATAAAGAGTGCAAGTGCCCAATTCAATTAATAATCTAATCGTATTCCAATTCGTATGCACATTCGATTCATATTCTTCTTTGTGCTTTTTAAACTTAAAGAACAACTATAAAAATATGATTAATTCATGTAAAATAATACGCCGCACTTACTATAAAAATAACGGATGTGTGCACCGCTCAATAGAGAACAAGGTACTGAGAGACCGGAGTAGCGTGAGACGTGGGGAACAGCGGCACAAATTGCTCGCAAGGCGGACGTACGTCGCCGCAACGTCACCGGAGGTATGTGTGCACTACACTATCTGATCTCCTGTATCGCAGACTGCACTTACGGTGCCGCGGCGGCACCGCACGTTTCGGATGTGTGCACCGGGTCTTATTCACCCTTGTGATACAAAAGATTCTTCCCTTCTAGCAGCAGCTGAATTCGGTAGATGTTACCACTAGTTGACTAATTCACAATTGCGCGAGACCGTAACAGCTGTGTTAAGATCAAGGTTATGCTTTCACGTGGACGTGCAATGGATTATTGGGAGGGTTTAACTGTCCTGTGTGGCCAAAACCAATCAAGTAAATTAAGGCTAGAAGTTTGAAATGAGGCCGAGTGATAACGCAGAAACTGTGATACAAGCAGTGTCTGTTACCACAAAGCTTTAGAGTCGTTCAACCTGGTTCTGCAATTCAACTATTCATCGTGGACCATCCATCGAGGTGCAGGCAGTTGTACTTTCTGAAATTTGTAAAGAGCGCCATCGGGATTGTTGGAAAGTGTGCGTGTCCATAACCACGTCTACATGTCACCAATTACAGCAGAAAGTGTAAAGAAAGTCGCACTTCAGTCTTCCTTAAAGGACTCCGTGGTGTTGATAGATTACAATGCTATATATATGCCATATTAACAGCTGAATGAATGAAGGCAGGCAGTTTAAAATGAGTCTGAGTGGCAATAAAGAGTGAATCAGTGATAGAAGTTGAAGCAGTGTCTGCTATCAATAGGGTTTTAGACAGTTATTGGAAGCGGTTTCTATCGCTATTCATCCTGGACTACTGGATTCATCTACTGGATATCGTGGACTACTGGATTCATCTACTTGATATCGTGGACTACTGGACATCGTGGACTACTGGACATCTGGACTACTGGACATCGTGGACTATTGGATTCTATCGCTATTCATCGTTCATCGAGTTCCGTGCAGATTATAGCGAGCACCATCTGACTTATTTGAAAGTGTGCGCTTCCATAATCACGTCCTAGTCATCAATTGTAGCACAGATGAATAGACAGTGCAAATTGGTCTACCAGAATGTCCAGGTGGGCTAGTCTAGGTAGCTCGTGCGCACCTATATCGATGATCCAGACTAAGATAGTCATTCGACTTTCTCCAACTCGCGCTATTCAACTTATTCCCATTCCGTCGAATTATACAATTCATAACCCCTTCATCGAAACAAACAGAAATAGCTTTCGCAAATTAGTTTTTATAAGTAACGCGATTTTGCGCCGCTTATCGAAACGTTAAAAGTAACGAATAAAATGTGAATAGCGTTTCCGTAATGGAGTAATTTAAGGAGACCCCATGGCGTGAGAGCTGAGAGAAAGTGTGGCATTTTTAAAACTAAAATGGCGCATAAAAACCGTTTGCGTTTCGTGAAAATAGAATGCATTTGCTTAACTCGGTTTATTTAAATATGAGCTATTCCTGGACACGCTAAGGTCTTTACTCAAAGAAAAACTATCGTTGGATTTTATAGATTTCTCTGGAAAACAATCGCGTGCAGAAAGAAATTTTTTTACTTCCTTATTTAGAAAAAAAACAAGTTGTGTTGCCATTGAAAATACGTTGGAATGAAGAGTAAAGTATGTATGTTCATGTGAAATTTTACAATTCGTCAT
This sequence comes from Meta bourneti, assembly GCA_933210815.1. Lineage (NCBI taxonomy): Eukaryota > Metazoa > Arthropoda > Arachnida > Araneae > Tetragnathidae > Meta > Meta bourneti. The sequence continues at coordinate 30,361,757 of OW119931.1, read as the reverse complement.
TCAAATGGATTCATATTTTGTAAATTTGTTCGTACATATCCAATTATCAAATGTCAATAACATTCTCCCATCGATTCCGATGTTGTATATTTGTTTTCCCAAAATTTCCTCAATGATAGGGATTTTCAGTGCAGTTAACGGAAAGCGAAGATTTTACTTTCGCCAACCAAATAACTCACATGATAATTGTTGAGGTTACTTTAAAATGTAGTTCATCGCCATCTCGGCGAAGTTTGGCGTTTCATCTAATTGGGGTTGATCAATCAAGTATCATAAATCAATTTGGAATTCATTCTTCAGAGTTTTTGTACCCCTGCAGAAATCGTATTCGAAACACAAAGCAAGTGACATCACATACGGAATGCTTACAGGAAACACGTTCCGCCTCAGAAACATCGCCACCACTTGCATTTAGCTTGGTGGAAAAGTCGTGATAGAAGATTCCTGTCTTTGGCGCAGTGCTGACCGATTTCAAATTTCTTTCTCTCAGGTATAATTTACTCCTCAGCACACTTTACGACAATTTAACCACACATATTGGTCGGAATCTTTTGAATCCTAGGACTTCTAGCGATTACAAAGATCGAAATTGATTAGAAGTTATGCAATGAGAGATGATTACAGGTTGCTGAATGGATACATGCGCCTGAAACCCTCAGAGAGTTCAGCCGTAGATCTCGCTTCAATTAGCTCTCATGAAGCAAAAAAATACCCTTAGGTGACTAATAAAACCAAAAGTGTATGATTTCTATCAGATACATAATTCAAAATTATTTAATTGTTTGAAACCAGATAATCTGCAGAAATGCCCCAGTCTCTTCTTTTAACCCTCCAAGACATTTTGACGAGATACCTTATCCATCAAGATTTGAGCAAGATTTACTAACGACGAGATGATTTGTTTAGGATAACGAGATCAAGATCTGGTCAGTTTTCTTTCAATGTTGAGATATATCGTTCAGCAAGATCTAGTCAGTTTTCTTGCAATGTTGAGATACATCGTCTAGCAAGATCTGGTCAGTTTTGCTAATTACGAGATACCTCGCCGAGACAATCAGCAGGAGGGTTAATATTAACACGGGCCAATCTGGGACCTGTGAGAAGCAGTGGAATGAAAGTTAAATGTATTTATTTTAAATTGATTTAAATTATCTGATTCGTGTACTTTTTCACAGGACTCAACTCCATCATGGGATATCGATCCTACAAATGGTTTATGGTGAAAAACATTTTCCACAACGTGTAAGATGACAAGAGTAAGGTGACTTCCAATGACGAGATATATGGTACAGCAAGAACTTATCAGGTTTCCTTACGAGATATCTCTTCAAGACAACCACCAGGAGGATTAAGGGACATGTCAGTTTTATGGGTACTACAATCCCAATTAATCGTATTGTATCGAATTGTATTCTCAATAATTTCTAAATTAGAAATGGGGCTGCTGTGGTTCAGTGGGCTTGCCTTCTGCGCTAACAACCTGCTAATTGTAGGCGGTGCAGGTCCGATTCTTGTAATTTCTTACGAATGTATTTCACTCTTCTGTATCAGTGAAGATTTGTGTGTATGCCCATAACTCGACGCTATCTGTCTTGTGTTTGGCACAACTTAGCCAAATAGCCATAAAATGCAACCAACCAACTTAATCTGGAAACAACATTTTCTTTAACTGCTTTGGGTCGCGATAGCCCAGTTAGTAGAGTCACGGATTAGCAACCGGGAGTTGCTAGTTCTCTATCTAACAAGAGACCATCGTGTACGTGGGGCTTGTGCATGTTTAACCTGTCGTAGCCTCAAATGCTCTCACGATGATGCGATGTGGAATTTAGAGTGTGGGGTGCCAGTTTAGGTGTTGACATCGTCATCTGACAGTGGTTCAAAATGTCGAGGTGTTGTCCTTCGTTCACTCCCTTCGGGATTGTTACTGGACCACCACCAATTGCCCGCTGTGTTGCTACAGCCCGACGTAAATTGAACTACGCACCTAACCTTAACTGGTTTAATCTCCCCTTCTTCCGCTACGCTTTCGACCCGTATTAGTTGCATGATTAAAACATATTTACGTTTCATCTGGTGCAATTGTTTAAGGAATCCTACAGTTTGTGAGGTTTTTTGGTCAGACAAGGAATAATGCTGCCCGGAAATAACCATTTGAACGGCGATGGGCTTAGACGGGGATGTCCTTGGATGGTCATCCGGGTCCTGTGAAGAAGAGGGAGGAATTTTGATGGTAAAAAGGAACTCAAGGGTTGGATACAGATGAGGAGAAACGTGAAAGGAGTCCTTAGTCATGTTAATGAAACTAAACGATTGCCTTGGATTTTGTTTGTTTATTTTTAGGTTTTATGGCACATGTTTGGCCAAGCTGCGACAAACACAAGACAACGTTAAGTAAACATTGTCGTACAAGGAAGAAAAAGAGGGATTTGGGGAATAGAGTGAATGGGGATGAAAGCAAGAAAAATCGCTTGGGTATCCCGGAAGAGTGACCCCCGTGTTTACTAAAGAAATTGAACCCACATGGGAAAGAAAAGATTACTAGAGTACCTGGGGTACGTGAAGTCCGTACTCACCTAAAGGAGATGTGTCCCTGAGGGTAAATTGTCTTGGAATGTAAAATAAAAACTATACTACATAATAGGATACTCGTAAATTAAATAAATGTTTTAATGTAAGGCACATCTAGAAGTGTCATCTTTAGTAGTAGGGAAAAGAACGAGCCATCATACTAAACCCCATAAGTCACTTTTTCGTGTAAATCGAGTTTTCAGTAATAATCGATTCTTTAGGGGTAGAAGTAAAGTTTAGAAAACGAATATCACCAGAGAGATCACTCGACATGGTGTTGGGCCATATTGAAGTTTTTGGATATTCGAGAATCCCCATAAGTCACAGGCTACACGCCTGCGCAGTTGGTGCCGAACGAGTCCGAAGTTCACTTTCAGTGGTTGGTTGGTTTTTATGGCATTTACATATTTGGTTATTTACATGTTTGATTTTAAAACCTAAATAAAATTTATGAAGAAGCTTAAGTAAATAACAGATGGGGTAGTTGAATTTATGTCGCACTGGAGCAATACAACGGGGTATTAGCAACAAGGAAAGAACAGAATCAGCTATTATCTTTGTTTATCAGAGCCGCGGTAACCCAGTTGTTAAAGTAGCGATCGGTTGGTTGGGTATTTTTATGGCGCAAGGGCCATATTTGGCCATTCTGCGCCAGACACAAGACATACAATATCAAGCAATGCATTTCGTTGTGTGGACATACACTCACAAAAAAAGTTTTAGTGATACAAAAGAGACAAATACACTGAGAAGGGAATCGAACCCGCTCTGCATACAACTCGCTCGCAGGTTGCATGCGAAGGGGCATATCCATTAAACCACGACGACCCCATGCTTTTCAGTGAATGCATGTTTTTATTGAACATTCGTCAGTCGTGTTGTTACCGGTGCTTGATACTTGTTGCCCTTCCTTTTTAGCTATTGTTCGTCGTTTGAGTATGGATTCCGGTTTGGAAATAAATGACAATGAAATTCCCAGGAAACAAAGAAAGGACTAAAAACCCTTTTTCGTATCTTTTCCTTCGGGATTGATCCCAGACCATCGCTAATTTGCCCATTGTGTTGCTCCCAGTGCGACTCTTAATTCAAATACCTAAATATCTAAAAACACTTATCACTTGACCAAGTAAGAAGACTGTTCACTCAGTTGTAGGAAAGTCAGTCATCGATAAAAAAGGAAGTCAACACCTGGAAATGCTTTCCCAGGATATAACGGATGCCATACAAGAACGTATTTCATCATTTCCTGTAAAAATGACTCATTACATGCCTAGGAAGGTACACTTTAAAAATTTTTATACATCGGATTGCCACAGGCGGGAATCCATAAAACATGCCCACTTATGCGTAGCAAAAAACGCTTCTTTGCCAACTTTCCATTCCCAACAATAAAACGCTTAAGGAGAAGCTACAAGGATTCGAAATCGCATCATCAGAACCCCGAAAGTTCCAATCCAATCCATCAAAAGACACAGGGGGTGGAAAGGGAAAGAATCTCATCTTCCCCTGAACACTCCCCGTTTACCCCAAGTACCAGGGCAAACGGACTTCTTGCAACTGGTACGATCTCCGGGCCGCCGTTCGTCCTGGTGGAATGCAAATAGAGCGGTCCTCGACCGATCCATAGGCAGGGAGTTAAGGCCATCCACTTCCCGTTTCTCCAGATGGAAACGGGAAAAAGGCGGGAAGCGATCCGGAAAATTGGAATGCCTCTCGTTTCCAGCGGACGGGAACCAAACAACGGATGACAAAACGGGATGAGCAGGAGAGGAGAAAAAATTAAATCTCCATTCCGGGAGATCTGGAAAAAAGGAAAGACGCAGATAGATAAAAAAAGGGATCGTATCCGATCAGAAGGAGTTTTTGTTGTAGATCTTACTTATCGCGCGAAGGGTTTGATGAGTTTTTCCTTATCCTGATTTCGCACTAATTGCGTAATAATTCTTACTCTGTTTCCCTGAGTAGTAAAATGGTGATTCATTTGGTAGGTAGGTATTTGAATTAACGTCGCACTGGGAGCAACACTACGGGCTATTGGGGACGGTCTGGGATCAACCCCGAGGGGAAAGATCCGAGTAATTTCGAACGACGGTCAGAGGACGAGGTCAACACCAGAGATGGGACCCCACTTTAAAACGTGAGGACACATTTAGGTACACGACAGATTTAATGCGCACCAGCCCCCACCTACACGTCGGTTTTGGTTGGATCGAGTTTCGAACTCGCAACTCTCCGGTTGCTACTATTCCTACCGATCAACTGCGGCCCGATTCATTTGAAAGGATTTAACCCTCCAAGTGGTTTCGACGAGATTCTCGTCCATAAAGATCTGATTAATTTTGCAAATAACGAGATATCTCGTCGTATCTTCACTCAGTATCTTTACGAGATATCTCGTCCTGAAGATACTGCCGATTTTTTTATGATGACAAGATCTGGTCGGATTTTTCTAATACGAGATATCTCGTCCATGAAGATCTGGAAAGTTTTGCTAATTACGAGATACCTCGTAGAAACAACTACAAGGAGGGTTAATATTGACACGAGTTAATCTGGGACCTGCGAGAAACAGTGGAATGAAAGTTAAATGAATTTCTTTTAAATGGATTTAAATTCAAAATTCTTCGGAATTTTCTGATTCGTGTACTTTTTCACCGGACTCAACTCCATCATAGGATATCGATCGTACAAATGGTTTGTGGTGAAAAACATTTACCACAACGTGTAAGGTGACAAGAGATGGAAAAGGAATACTTTTTTGAATTCAAGGTCAAAATTTCAATTAAATGCACACTCAGTTGTTGCTCTTAAAAAAGTTTACCATGAGGGCTTTAGAGACCAAATAAGCGTAAAGAAAATTTTGCACATAGGGCATGTCTGAATTTAAACCGGTTGTTTCAGTTCTAACTTCCTGGCAGGAACAAACTGCACGATTTGTATGATTTTACGTTGCAGAGGACCAAAGAAAAGATTAATTTTCTCAGCGTTTTGTGAGGCCATTTCTGTCAAGCTAAATTTAGGTAACAGTACCCCTAGAAATATTTCTGCTGCGGAACTTATATCCTGTACATATTCCGAACGTGACGTCTTGGCTCTTTTTCGAATTCGATTTCAGCACGTTGCCAATAAAAGTCCAAAGAATAAATTTCGAATTGATATTTGATACTTTCTTGGTCAACACCAATTAGATGAAATGCCTAGCGTCTTCAAGGCGGGGATAAACAACATTTTAAGGTCAACCACTGATATGCATCATGAGAGCATTTGGGTAGCCCGAAGTAAACTGTCCCCTTTCTATCTTGTTTTTATATACTATAAGATCTTCCTTTCTCTTACGTGACGTTGTCCTCAGATCTTTTCCTTCGGGTGTTGATCCTGGACCGTCGAATAGCCCGTTGTGTTGCTCTAGTGCCATGTTAATTAAATACCTACCTACCTTTCTTTTTCTCATGAAGTTCCTTTTTTAGAGCATTAAAGTCATTGGTAGACATATTCGGCCAATAACGTTATTAGTGGAATAAGTAAAAAATGTATTCAATTATTTAAGTATTGAAGAATATCACAATTTTTAAAACTGTTTTCTTTTCACTTACAGTTGAGTACATTTTACAAAAAACTTCGTTCTGCATCCAAAAATCAAGGCACAAAAATAAAGGTAGGTAGGTATTTTAATCAACGTCGCACTGGAGCAACACAACGGGCTATTGACGACGGGCCGGGATCAAACCCGACGGCAAAGATCCGAGGGTAAAACCGCGTAATTTTGAACCGCGGTCAGATGACGAGGTCACGCCTGAGCTGGCACCCCACTCTCCGAACTTCCACACCACGCCAACGTGAGGACATTTAAGGCCATGATAGATTTAACGTGTACCAGCCGGCCCCCTTTGTACGCGACGGTCTTTAGTTGGATTCGAAATCGCAACCCTCCGATTTCTAGTCCGTTACTCTTCCAACCAGACTACCGCGGTCCCACCTCAAATTAGGATATGGAGATAGCAGAACAGCCTGAAAATATGAATTAACAAATCTTTAAAGATGGCTTAAACGTCAGATTAGCATGTCCGTGTTTCTCGGATTTTCGTCCACCATCTCTCTCCAAAACTTTACGATTTTAATAAGAGTAACGGTTGCTAACCCGTTACTCTTCCAACAACACGGCTCCACAAAAATAAAGAAAAGAATCATGTTTTAATGGAGTTTAATTCGTTAAATAAACCTCCTTAAAGTTTCACACGCATATCCTTGTAATGTAACCTGTAGTTTTCCCTGTATGATTTCTAACCATTTTTGACCTTCTTGGTCAATAGACTCCTAGGATTCTTAAAATTAATACGTGTGTGTGGGTCCCATCACATTCTCAAATATGTGTGCTCTTGGTTAATAGTACTACTACTCTATTCGGAAATCTCCTGACACTCAGTGTTAACTCTCCTTGTGGATGTCTCATCGTGTTATCGCGTCATTAGCAAAACTGACCAGATCTTGATGGACGAGATATATCGTCGATACCACTTGGAGGGTTAATTTCAAAAATAAGTTACGAAAACGTGATGATAAAAGTCGTAAACCAACAAAAATGTAATAAGTTAGCTTTAATATTTTTTCGCTAGTTTCGTAATTTAAAACGCGTACTAAAATTACTTGGAAAAGAAACTTTATATATTATATAGATTTTTGCTTGACAGTGATGAGATTATTTCGGACGACATATTTAACACTATGAAGCTAATTGAGTCTTACATACTCATAATTCAGAAATGGCTGGACCAATTGACTTGAAGTTTTATATTCGAGGTTAAAATTCTCATAAAAATTTTAAATATAGCGTCAAAATTGGGTATTGCTTTTGGAAATTATGAAGTTTAGGCTCAATTTCATACTAATACGGCCCCTCATGTAAATTTTAGGCCTATGAATTTGTAGAGGATAATATTCGTTATGGAATGGTAATTCTTTCCACTTGAACGATACTCGAATAATGAAGTCTAGATCGTTTTTCTTTGCAGTTCATCAATATATATATATATATACATCTATTTTTTTAAATTACAACATTCACACACACACATTGCTATTTTAATGATGACAAAATACATTTCGAAGACCAGGTTCTTAAAATTTGGATAATGATGACATTTTTATGAATAATGGAACTCAAATAATTTATTCGGGTAAAAAGTGTTATACCTAATAGAGATATATTTCTGTAATACATTTGCATACTGAAACAAAAATAACAATGAATAGAGGAATGCAATTCTAATCTGATGGTTGGGTTTTTTTTGGGGGGGGGGCATGCCAAAAAATATTTTCCCATCAAAAAATGGGCATGCGCGCAAGCGTTAAGTTTTACTGACCCAAAAGAGAGAAGCTCCTAAGGTGGTAACAGCAATCGAACCTGCGCCCCTACAGCTCGCAGGCTGCTAGAGTGAAAGAGGAAATATAAAAGTTGAGTTAACAATGGTAACCTTACGTGTCCAGGATCATGTGACCAAAACTAGTAATATCGTGACCCTTAGACTGCTTTCATCTGCCCGGTGGAAAAGAAAATTCATCTCTCGATTGATCCACGGGACGGGAGAAGACGCCTATCCATTGTTTCATCATCTGATTGGTCCTCGCGACATAGTAGTAAACTGGCGATTTCACCATTTTGGTCGCTACTCGATTAAAATGCGTATCCACACACCTACCCTGTCATAAGATGTTGCCAAACGAGGGAATAAGTTGTCAAATCGGCCAAACAAGTCAATTTTTTACAGAGCAGTCACGTAACTACTAGTCAACATATTAGTCGTACTTTTTGAAGTTTCTTTCAATGTCAATGCTCAGTCAACTTATATTTCCCGTCTATGAGTCATGGCGACCCCAATCTGAATTGGATGAACTGAAACATTGAAATTGCGTAACCATATCAAGACATCTACAAATACTATAGATTTTTTATTTAAAAAAAGAGAGGTTTTATATATTTATTATATATAGATCTTTCCTATAAAATACTTGAACACAATCACCGCTATTATGTAAGTAAGCATATGCTGCAAAATAAATGACTGCATTGTTGTGTTGGGCAAAACTTTACTACGCATTTCAGTAAGACCACATTGTTGTAAATTGGGAATACCATTAATGGTGATTTTCTGAGGAAAAAAAAAATTAATGTAAGCATTTTTTAATGTAAAATGTTTTATAAATGTTTTCGAAATTATGTTTGAATACATTAGAATAGTTGAACAAAGAAAAATGGAATGCACTTTAGAATAACCGTTTTTAAATGTTGCATAAATTATAATAAACAGCCATTTTGTATAAAAATTGCCAATATTTATCGAAAAGTTAAGAGCAATTTATTTAGCCACACGCAGTCATAGTTTATAAGGAAAACAAAATATGCAGCTTAAATTGTAGCTATAAGTAATTGTCGAATTAATCATACTACGTTCAAAACCGTAAACGATATATAATTGATAAAAATAAAAGAAGTTCCTGGTTCAAAAACGTCATTAAACTTTGATTGCATACGATATTTTCTTCCACCAATTTTTCATTGAAATGTATCATATATTTTGTACGTTTGGTAATGGCATCATAGAACTTCAAAGAAATATTTTTAACAAATCATAAAATATCAAACGATGTTTATTCAATATAGCATTGATTATTTTTCATTTGTCATTTTCCACTTCTATCGTTATGCTTTGCTGTTTCTCTTTTTTCCAATTAAACATTTAAAGTTCAATTTTCAATTATTTTGACACAGCAATATTATCAGTGAAACTCAGCTGCATTCAATGAATCTTAAATTCTATGAGAAATATCAAGAGAATAGTTAAAGAATCATTAAACTCAAATTTTCCTTTTATTTACGAATTGTAGAATCCCTACAGTATGGAATAAATGTTACATAATGTATTAGAAAAAAAATCGAATCGAAACTCCTTTCCTCAAAGCGTTTAAATCGATATTATCTTCAAGCAGGCAAGAATTCCAAGAATCCCGAGAGGAAGCTAATTCCTAAAAGAGAAGTTTAAACTTTACAGGAAACTTTGTTGTATTTTTAAAATACTAGGGTTTAAAAATGTCTTTCTCCGCATTTTGGGAAAATAATTTCTGTTACTTTGTTCCTCCTAATCCCAGAAGAATGTTTGACCTATTAAGGGGGTCCGAAAAGTTTTATTTTTGGAGCTAGTCATGCAAGTAATCGAATGTAAAAAAATGCACATCTTAGCATCTCGCTTCAAAGCGAAACTTGGCGTGGTGTGTGTTTGGAGAGTGGGGTACCAGCTCAGGTGTTGACCTCGTCATCTGACCGTAGTTTGAAATTACAAGACGATGTCCTTGGACCCTTCCCTTCGGTATGGATCCCGGACCGTCGTCAATAGTCCGTGTTGCTCCATGCGACGTTAATTAACTACCCACCTACCTCACAGCGAAACAGTGAACTTGGTCAATTCTGTGAAGATGTAAAGCATAATTGAAAATTCAGAATCTTTCATATGTTAAGTCGTTTTTTTATTTGAAACTCTTTAAAATTTATTAAATTTACAAGAAGTATACTAGTGTTTTTACTCTACAATTGCTAAAGTTATATATTGGTTGGAAAAATCGTAGGAAATATTTCTATTGGTCAAAAGAAGATAAAACCAGTTAGAAGCCTTGCACAATTTCAATGTGAAAAAATAAAGTACACAATGGTCAATATTAAAAGGGTAGGGTAGTTGAATTTACGTCGAACTGGAGCAGCACAACGTACTATTTGGGATTAATTCTCCAAGTGCTTTCAATGAGATATGTCGTCCATAGATCCGAACTATTTTGCTAATGACGAGATATCTCTTCACTAAGATATTACAGATTATTGATGCCAAGATCAAGACCTGGTCAGTTTTTACTAATGACGATATATCTCTTCCATCAATGTCTGGTCAGTTTTGCTAATGACGAGATACCTGGTAGAGACAACCACCAGGAGGAATAGGAGGGAAGTTCTAATATTTTTCTGAGGTAAACTCTTCGAAAGTGAATGTATAGAATGACTAAGATGGTCATTACTGAAGGCAGGATGCCAATTAGCCTTGTAGCTGTAAGTGATATACGCTTGAAGATCAACTGGTCCCGGTTTCCAGCAGTCAGTCAAAAAGATATATTCAAAACTGAACAATACAGAAACTAAAATGATAGAGGGAATAAAAGCACATTAACATTAAATCGTTACCAAATGCTCTAGCGTTTGGCTCACTTTTGCTAATCGAAATCAATTGAAAACTCCTATTCAACATGCTCTGAATTAAAGCTTAAAGAAATAGAGGAAAATACATCCCAACAGACAAAAAGGTTTCAGAAAAATATTCATATTGTTGAGTACGGAATAAGTGATTAAATTAGAGGGATTTTCCGTGTAAATAATAAAAAACTACGGAATATGGAGATTTTACACTTGCAACCCAAATACTTTCCCAAATACGTACGGGAGTTACCTTGAAATAGCTTATCACCGTTTTGCGTTTAATATACTTGGAGCTAACCAAGCAGGTATCTTTTATCAATTCGGAATTTATTCTTTGGGATTTTTATTGGCGAAGTGTTGAAATCTCGTATTCGAAAAACAAGCTGACGTCACGTTCGGAATATGAACAGGCATCACGACACGTTCCGCCCCAAATACATTTATTATCATTTACATCATCAAAAGTCATCAAGGTAAATCGGTTCTTGGTAGGTATTTTAATTAGCGTCGCACTGGAGGAACACAACGGTCTATTGACAACGGTCCGGGATCAAAGCTCAAAGGAAAGATCCGAGGACAACACCACGTAATTTTGAACCACGGTCAGATGAGGTCACACCAGATCTGGCACCCCACTCTCCAAACTTTCACACCACGCCAATGTGAGGACATTTGAGTCCACGACAGCTTTAACATACACCAGCCCTTTATACACGACGGTCTTTGGTTGGATTCGAACTCGCAACCCTCCGGTTGCTTATCCGTTACTCTTCCAACCGGGCTATCGAGCCCTAAAAGTCATCGAGATCGTAACGTAATAGGCAAAAAAAATACGACACAGCCAAAAAATACAAGTAACATAGTTATTTATGTTACACTATCTGCAATTTAATTCAGGGTTGCAATTTAATTCAGGGGTACCTAGGTTGAGGGTGCTGTAAAAAAGGAAAAATTGAATCTATTCAAACGGGCAAACATACGTCTTCCCAGCGCGAACTCTTGAAATCCTCATCTTTCGTCCCTCTAATTGACAGAATTAAGCTCTACTCTAAGAACTCTAGTTGAATTAAGAGGGGTCGTTGTGCATCCCTTGAAAACCATCTGGACGGAAACGAGATAGATAGTTTTCGAGATTCATGACCGGAAGTCAGCGGTGCATGTGTTAACCCCCTGTACCCGAGTCGTTACCATGGACGTTACAAGGTAGAAATAACTTCTAATTTATGCAGAAACTCGATCAATTTGAGTCTCATTGTTTTGAAAATTCCTTCGATTTTTCTTTATAAACGTTATAAAATAACGAGGAGGGAAAAAATAAATTAGATATACACTGCTGGCCACCGTAAATGCAACACCCTGAAGGAAGCATGCAAATAATATGAAATTTACAACATGCATTAGCGGAGGTGAGATATGCAAATGATTAGAATTTCAGCGCAGACGCACATCACGCGCGCCTGCGGCGCCACTTCAAAGCGCTATTTAAGGCTTGGAGATTTCGACGATTTCAAGTACGGCAATTGTGTTTTTCTTGTGGTTTTTTCAAAAAAACGATCAATTATGCCTCGTAGAAAACAGCGATCATCTTTTGATCAAGTATCCGTGTTCGACAGAGGAAGGATAGTGGCCTACCGAGATTGTGGATTATCTTTCAGGGAAATCGGTAGTCGTGTTGGACGAAACCAAACAACTGTAATGCGGATATGTGATCGTTGGATGCAGGAGGGTACGACGGACCGACGTGTTCGATCGCATCCACCTCAGTGCACCACTTCACGTGATGACAGGCATATTGTGCGTATGGCAGTGACGGATCGCTCAGCCACATCACGAACCATAGCACAGCACATTCAGTCTGTACCGCATCATCCAGTGTCTGCGCGTACCATTCGACGCCGTTTAGAGCAGAGTGGTCTGTCCGCAAGACGTCCATTGCTTCGTCTACCCTTGACGAAGAATCACAGACGTTTCCGCCGCCAATGGTGCGATGAAAGAAGGATGTGGACGGCAGAATGGAATGAAATTGTCTTTACTGACGAGTCACGCTTCTGTCTGCAACACCACGATGGTCGGATTCGAGTCTGGAGACACCGTGGAGAGAGGATGCTGAACAGCTGCGTTATGCACCGCCACACTGGTCCTGCACCGGGTATTATGGTATGGGGTGGTATTGGATATCACTCTCGCACTCCTCTAGTACGCATTTCCGGTACTTTAAACAGCCAGCGCTACATCTCCGAGGTGTTGGAGCCAGTTGTCCTTCCTTACTTTCAGGGCTTGTCCACAGCCATATTTCAACAGGATAATGCGCGACCACACGTGGCACGCATTGTCCAAGGGTTCTTCGTCAATCTCCAGATTGAATTGCTTCCCTGGCCAGCTCGCTCTCCGGATCTTTCGCCGATAGAAAACATGTGGTCCATGGTTGCTCAACGATTGACCCAGAATACATCCCCAGCTGCCACACCAGATCAACTTTGGCAACGTGTGGAAGCTGCTTGGTCTGCTGTACCCCAAGAACACATCCAAAGTCTCTTTGAATCAATGCCGAGGCGTGTGGCAGCGGTGATCTCCAACAATGGCGGCTACTCTGGCTACTGATTTTGGCAGGAACCACACTTCACAGAAGTCTATAAATTTAATCATTTGATACTTGGTCAACATGTTATCTACAAAATAAATTTTGTTGTGATATCTCTTGTCTTTCTTGGTGTTGCAATTTGGGTGGCCAGCAGTGTATTTAGCAGGATGTTATGTTAAAAAACTTTCCGATGTACAGACATAAAAAGTCACCTCCAACCGTCTGAGAGTCACAAGATTTCATAGTTGTGTAGTACTGTTTTTATACCCCCAAACGCGCATGACTTAATAGCTGTATCTATTGGTTGAAAGAATCCAAGAAAGGTAGGTATGGTATGTAGGTATTTTAACTAACGTCGCACTGGAGCATCACAACGGGCTATTGGCGACGGTCCTGAATCAATCCGCAAGGGAACGATTGAGGACAACGCCCCATCATTTTGAACCACGGTCAGATGACGAGGTCACACTTGAGCTGGCACCCCACTCTCCAAACTTCCACACCACGCCAGGACATTTGAGGCCACGACAAAATTAATGTGCATCAGCCCCCTTTGTACACGAAGGTCTTTGGTTGGATTCGAACTCGCAACCCCTTCCAACCAGGCTACCGCGGTCCCAAACGTAGAAATTCTTTCCCTTTGTTATTGATCCCGGACCGTCACCAATAGCCCATTGTGTTGCTCTAGTGTGACGTTAATTGAAATACCCCCCCCCCAAACGTAGAAAGGATTCCGTTGATCAAAAAATCCAGAACTGGTTAAAAGTCGTGCAGTGAGATTAGCAGATCGCATGGTGGAGTAATGCACACACGATCCTCAGTGCGTTTAGGAGCCGCTGTGGCTCTGTGGGTTTGTCCATTGCGCTAGCAACCTGTGAGTTGTAGGCTGGGGCGGTTGGTTGGTTTTATGGCGCAAGAGCCACATTTGGCCAAGCTGTGCAAAACCACGACAGACAATGTCAGGTAATTGCGAAAAGAAAGGATGGAGAGAAAGTATAGAGAAGGATCGTTTAGGCATTCTGGGGTCGCGACCCCCTTGTTTGCCAAAGACAGTAAACCCCATGGGAAAAGAATAAATCACTTGGGATGCTCGGGTTCGTGAAGCCCATGCACAACTAAAGATGCGCCCCAGAGGGGGTAGACGGTGCAGGTTCGGTTTCTTCCTGGGTGTATTTCTCTCTTCTGTGTCAATTAAATATTTCATTGTGTGTGTTTGTCCATTACTTGGCGTTGTCTGTCTAGTGATTGGAGCAGCATTGTCAGCCCCATGTTAGTGTGGTGTTGAAGTTTGGAGAGCGGGGTGCCATCCCACCTCGTCATCTGACCGCGATTCAAAATTACGTGGTAAATTCCTCGGATCTTTCTCTTCGGAATTGATCCATCAATACCCCGCTGTATTGCTCCAGTGAAACGTTAACTACCTACCATGTTCCTTGGTCCATAAAACTCAATGCAACCAACCTCTGAGTCTTAATAGCTATAATTGATCATTACCCTCCAACTAACATAAAAAAAACCACAGAGAAAGATAAAATAATTCACTCATACATTTTTAAAACGCAAGAACATGGTCTGCAATTTCCACAACCCAATGCTCCACATATCCAGTTCTTTCCTCCTACGCAAATGCCCTTGTTTAAATCTGCTGAGGATTCAAAACGACGCAGTTACTGAAACAAATGATGCCATTTTCCTAAAGCGAGAGCAGGAAATAAATTTTTAAAAAGCCCGAAGAGAAGGATGGCATGACCTCAGCTCCACTTCTGGGAGTCATAATTTCGAGAACTCGCGGAAACCGATAATCCAATAGCGACATCCCCCCAAAGGCCCGAGGGTAGTTAGGGTTGAAAAATGCCATTAAATGAATCGAAACGCGCTCAGCAACAGTCGGAGGATGTGACAACCCATCATAAAGGTTGTCATTGAGCGCGCCGGCCATCAAGTCCTGATGGATGATGGACGAATTCTCCAGTAGTAACCGGGACGCTGTGAATTGGTTTCGATTCTTCGGATGATGGCTGGCTTTGGTGTTTTTGAACAGTTCGCTTTTCAGGCTATTTCTCGGATGGTGGTAATGGTTTTGTGTGGTGGGAATTAAGCATTTGGGATTGTAAGGCGTGATGGAGCTTTTTTTTCAAACTTTCCGATTTACGACTTCATTTGTCTAAATGTAAATCTCGGCGGTTCTTTTGCTTAAAGAGCCCTGGTAGCCTGGTAACGAATTAGCAACCGGAGGGTTGCGAGTTCGAATCCAACCAAAGACCATCGCGCACAAAGAAGGCTGGTGCACGTAAAATCTGTCGTGGGCTCAAATGTCCTCATGTTAGAGTGGCGTGGAAGTTTGGAGAGTGAGGTGCAAGCTCAGGTGTGGCCTCATCATCTGACCGTGGTTCAAAATTACGTGGTGTTGTCCTCGGATATTTGCCCTTGGGATCGATCCCGGACCGTCGCCAATAGACCGTTGTGTTGCTCCAGTGCGACATTAATCAAAATACCTACCAAAAAACTACCTAACTCGATGTCTTTTATATCTATGTTATAAGAGGCTTTTTCTGTCACGGTAGATGTTTTGTAAACATTTTGATGACGTAAATGATAATAAATGTATTCCGAACGTGACGTCAACTTATTTTTCGTATACGAGATTTCAATACTTCGCCAATAAAAATCCCAAAGAATAAATTCCGAATTGATAAAAGATAGCTGCTTGGTTAGCTCCAAGTACACTGCTGGCCACCGTAAATGCAACACCCTGAAGGAAGCATGCAAATAATATGAAATTTACAACATGCATTAGCGGAGGTGAGATATGCAAATGATTAGAATTTCAGCGCAGACGCACATCACGCGCGCCTGTGGCGCCACTTCAAAGCGCTATTTAAGGCTTAGAGATTTCGACGATTTCAAGTACGGCAATTGTGTTTTTCTTGTGGTTTTTTTCAAAAAAAAACGATCAATTATGCCTCGTAGAAAACAGCGATCATCTTTTGATCAAGTATCCGAGTTCGACAGAGGAAGGATAGTGGCCTACCGAGATTGTGGATTATCTTTCAGGGAAATCGGTAGTCGTGTTGGACGAAACCAAACAACTGTAATGCGGATATGTGATCGTTGGATGCAGGAGGGTACGACGGACCGACGTGTTCGATCGCATCCACCTCAGTGCACCACTTCACGTGATGACAGGCATATTGTGCGTATGGCAGTGACGGATCGCTCAGCCACATCACGAACCATAGCACAGCACATTCAGTCTGTACCGCATCATCCAGTGTCTGCGCGTACCATTCGACGCCGTTTACAGCAGAGTGGTCTGTCCGCAAGACGTCCATTGCTTCGTCTACCCTTGACGCAGAACCACAGACGTTTCCGCCGCCAATGGTGCGATGAAAGAAGGATGTGGACGGCAGAATGGAATGAAATTGTCTTTATTGACGAGTCACGCTTCTGTCTGCAACACCACGATGGTCGGATTCGAGTCTGGAGACACCGTGGAGAGAGGATGCTGAATAGCTGCGTTATGCACCGCCACACTGGTCCTGCACCGGGTATTATGGTATGGGGCGGTATTGGATATCACTCTCGCACTCCTCTAGTATGCATTGCCGGTACTTTAAACAGCCAGCGCTACATCTCCGAGGTGTTGGAGCCAGTTGTCCTTCCTTACCTTCAGGGCTTGCCCACAGCCATATTTCAACAGGATAACGCGCGACCACACGTGGCACGCATTGTCCAAGGGTTCTTCGTCAATCGCCAGATTGAATTGCTTCCCTGGCCTGCTCGCTCTCCGGATCTTTCGCCGATAGAAAACATGTGGTCCATGGTTGCTCCACGATTGACCCAGAATACATCCCCAGCTGCCACACCAGATCAACTTTGGCAACGTGTGGAAGCTGCTTGGTCTGCTGTACCCCAAGAACACATCCAAAGTCACTTTGAATCAATGCCGAGGCGTGTGGCAGCGGTGATCTCCAACAATGGCGGCTACTCTGGCTACTGATTTTGGCAGGAACCACACTTCACAGAAGTCTATAAATTTAATCATTTGATACTTGGTCAACATGTTATCTACAAAATAAATTTTGTTGTGATATCTTTTGTCTTTCTTGGTGTTGCAATTTGGGTGGCCAGCAGTGTATATTAAGCGCAAAACGGTGATAAGCTATTTCAAGGTAATTCCCATACATATCATGCGAAAGCATTTGCGTTGCAAGTTTAAAATCTCCGTATTTCGTAGCTTTTATCCAGTGCGACGTTAAAATACCTAATTACATTTGCTGAAAAATTGTATTTTAATTAACTGCATGGCGGTTCTTCCTTTTCTTCTCTCTACTACCATTAAAGATGACGCTTCTTATGTATGCTTTTAAACCCTTTATTTATCATTTTGGTTGACAGGTAGTTTAATTAACTAAAGTCAGAGATGAAGAGGTAACACCTAGCTGGCACCCCACTTTTCAAACCTCCTCACCACGCCAAGCTGAACGAATAGGTAGGGAAGAAAATCTCTTTAAAATCTCAATATTTCTCACTGGTTTGGTTGGTTTTTATGGCGCAAAGCTCTTATTTGTCCAAACTGCGTTGAACAACATCAAGTAAATGAAAATACTCGCTCAAAGAAAGTTTTATTACCTACCTTCTTTTAGTTCAGGGTCATGAGTACCTGATCATGTCGATCATGTCAACATCAATAGGGAAAATGATAGGATTTGAATCGTCCGAGGCCCATTGATAAGCAGAAAAGGTATATCCCAGCTCCGGCGTGTAGACAGTTGAATCACGTGGTTTTGGATGAGTCGATTCGGGACATTAGGGATCAGGTGAAACGCAAATAATGTGTTTCCACAAATGGCATTTTTAACGTAGTTTCTGACTGATATTACCTTTCGATACCTGAAGCGACAGAGAGACAGTTGACGAAACAACTAATATCCTGTGGCGATCTCCGTACATGATTTTTGTATAACAGCCTAGTTTTGTTTTCTGAGCAAGCTTTACCTCCTTTTCATAAATGGACCCCCAAGGTCATGTTGCCTTCTCACCGATTCGCTCTATTACATGAGGAAGGATTGATTTGTCGTTCTACGGTTCTTTATTGTAACACGAAGTCTTATTATAACAGGACCTGCAACATGAACGTGAATGATCGAACATTAAGGTAACCTGAATTACTTTTTCTTACACTATTAATTGTGTTAAATATTTTCTACTCAATTTGCAAGCTTCACAAATAGAGTAGAAGATTATAGAGTGTAATTTTAGTATGTCGTACTATAACATACTGACAAAAGCCATAAGGCAAGCTACCTGCGCGTTGGATTATGAGGGGATAATCCTAAACAACTGATGACGTCATCTCGGTTAGAACATCGACTCTATAATGTAGGTATGTAGTTGAATTAACGTACGCACTGTTGCTCCAGTGCGGCGTTAATTAACTACCTGCCTCCACTTTGGATAGGTATGTAGTTAATTAATTTTGCACTGGAGCAACACAACAAGCTATTTTCGACGGTCCGGGATCAATCCTGAAGGGAACACCACGGACAACGCCTCGTAATTTTGAACCACGGTCGGATGACGAGGCCGCACCTAAGCTGGCACCCCACTCTCCAAACTTCCAAACCACAGCAACGTGAGGACATTTGAGACAGATTTAACGCGCACCAGCCCCCTTCGTACACGACGGTCTTTGGTTAGATCGAGTTTTCGAACTCCCAACCCTCCTCCTGTTGCTTATCCGCTATTCTTCCAAACGGGCTACCGTGGTGCTGACTTTCAAATAAAATAGACGGAGATGTGAAAAGCAACTTAATGTTACTTTTCCCGATCGATCGCTTTGAATATCTCAGAGTGAACGTCACGTTATGTCCGAGAAAAGCACGAATGCTAATGTAGAAATGATCGACAAATGTAAACGAAAAACACTCATTTGCGCTTCGATAGCCAATCGGCCCAAGACGATTCCCAAGCCCACGTGACATGAACTTTTGATATTTTGCGACAGACTCTGCCTACACGATCCGTCTATTTCACAAGAAGGACAATGGGTTAGACCATTTACCTTCTAATGAAATAGACGGGGACGTGACCGCAGCTTCGTGTATTTTCCCCATAGATCAGTTTCAAGATCTCCGGGTTAACCTTAGGTGATGATGAAAGATAGCACTAATCCTAATATAGAGCTAATCGATGTACGAGATGAGAAGCACTAGCTGAGCTTCGAATGGTCAATCGACCCTTGTCGATTCCCAAGCCCACGACCCACACTTCTGAGATCCTGCTACAAGGACTATGGCCACATTCTCCATCTATTTCGTTAGGTCGGTGTAATCAAGGGACTAACCTCAAACAATTTTGAGATCGCCTACGTTAGAATTTCGTCAATTTAAAGTGATAATACGACCTCTCCCTAGTCCCAATAAATCGTTATAATGGCTTATGTGATTAATACTTGTTGCTAATCTCCACGTCTAGCTCCAGCTAGATCAAATCCACAAGTCCATTCACCCGCACAAAGTCATACACCAAAAGGGGTTCAGGAAACAGGTGGTCTCGGGACAACTCCAGGCACTCGAGAATGTGGGCTAGGGAGGCTTGGTCTGATTGGCGTTTAAGGCAAACAGGATGAATCTTGCGACCACAGCAAAATGTGAGACTCCTCAGATGACCACTGAAAGTGCTGTCTGAATATATCCGTTGCAATTGAGAGCAAGAGATCTTCCGAGGTGATCTCCACTTTACCAAGAGTATACCGGGGGAACGATCCATGCCTTCTTATCGAGATTTTTTTTATAAAGCTCAAGAAACGTCAATGAGTGGGTACCGGACAATATGGTTCTCATCGATACCCTCCTTCATCAAATTATCCGCTATTATTACTTAAACTAATTGTCATTATTATGTTATTATTAATACTAATTATCATTATTATGTTATTATTAATACTTAAATTACTTACTCCCCTTGGGGGACTAAAGAAAGGCCACACACTTAATAGAAACCATATAAAAGACACCGTAACTGATGAATAGAAGAGATATACTACTCCGCGTATATCTTTTGACGCGGGTCTTTGTGAGAAACATTAGGTCTAGACATATTAGTCACGGATGAGACAGGTCAGACATGTTGTAGCAAGACAGATAAAGTCTAATTCTGTTAGAAATGTCAACTTTTGTCCCATCATTTCTATCACCCATGAACAACTTTTGTTTACTTTGCGATGTGTCTTTCTCTACTGTGTGTGTGACCTATTTATATATATGTTTCTTAACTATTCCATACCTTACGATATATAGAGCAAAATTATAAATGTTCTGTTTTAGATTTGCAAACAGGTTTAGGAATAAATCGAATCCTTCCTAGAATTATTTTAACCCTCCGAGGAGTTCCATCTTCCCTGCATCACTTCTAGCAATTTTGACCTTGGCCTATAGATCTTTTCCTAGTATTCTATCAACTCACCGATATGGTAATTGAGTCAATGTGTATTGTGGGGGAAACGTAATAATACACTACTCGGAAAAATCAGTGTTAACCAAGAGATGTGGTTATTTAGTCGTGAATTTTGGAGTAAAATCAATACTACACTATTCACAAATCTCACGACATCCATTGGGTTAATCGTAACCACTTTTATACGTTTTTCTATGTTAATTAATTCAATCATATTAATTTATATATAACGCAAAAACAACAATGATGCAGTAAATATGTAAGAACGGAAATCCATCGTGTAATATATCTGAGGTAATGAAGATAAACTAAAAATAAAAGGTTGATTGAGATGAAATCTAAAATATGAGGTATACAGATTTAACCCTCCTGATGGTTATAGTCGAAAACTGCCCTGTAGACATGCCCCTGATGCAAAAACCGGTTCCAAATGGTCACCAGTTCTGGGCATAGGATAATTTGTTTTTCCTGCTTGGATCTTCATTCCCCTTGGAGTAAAAGAGCAGTTTTGTTTTGACGAGATAACTCGTCATTAGCAAAACTGACCAGACCCGAATGGACGAGATATCTCGTCGAAACTACTTGGAGGGTTAAGAGATTGGAACAAAAGAGTGGTTTCACGTTTTCCCCAAGAATGAAAGAAATACTCTGTATTTTGTTTATAGAATTTAGATATACTGTAGCAATTACTGAATAATTATTCGATTTGTTTCATTTATTGCAGCATAAGTTTACAAATGTGATCGTATGCAGTAGTATAGACAAACTGTACTTGTACATAAAGTGAGCAAGATGATCACCCCCTAAAAGACAAAAGCTTTTATCTTTGGATTTAAATTTATACTTTCCTAAAGTGCAACAAGTCAATTGAACTCGCTAAAATCTATTTCCCATACCAACAAAGACAAATTAATTTTGGAGAGATCAGCATAGGGGAAGTCAAAAAATAAAACGAATTCAAGTGCACTGAAACACATGTTTTGAATTCGAAAGCTATCGTTGGATTTAAATGAAATCAAAATTAAATTTTCATCCAGAATCCAATACATTTAAAATAGAAAAATTTTAAAACAAATCTATGAATCGGTAGGCAGGTAATTAAATTTACGTCGCACTGGAGCAACACAACTAGCTATTGGCGACGATCCGGGATCTATCCCGAAGGTAGAGATCGAGGACAACACCTCGTAATTTTGAGCCACGGTCAGATGACTGGGTTAACACTTGATCTTGTACCCCACTCTTCAAACTTCCACACCACGCCAAAGTGAGGATATTTGAGGCCACGATAGAGAACATTCTACACCTCCCACGTACACGACGGTCTTTGGTTGGATCAAACTCGCAATCTTTTCCGGTTACTTATCCACTACTCTGCCAACTGGGCTACCTCGGACCCCATATATGAATCGTTTATGCCTGTTTGAATGTAATATTCAACTAAATAATTGCTATGCTCTATGAAACTTCTGGAATGAATCTGTTGAAATCATTGTTTCCAACGACGATATAGAAGACAATTTTTTCGATGAAATGATTCTATATTTGTCATAGTCTCGTAAACACTTATATTATGTTATTAACTTTTAGCAGTGCAATAAAAACACTACACAAATTAAGGAGTGGTAGAAAAGCACATGTAGAAACAATTCAAAAACATCCCTAATGCATCAATTGAGGAGAGTCATTCGAATAGATGAGTAGAAAACTAGACGAATAAATGATTAATCCAATTGAAACAGAATGTTTCAGAAGTGAAAATCATTGACTCGTATATTTTAAAGACGTTGAAGATAGGCATATATTGCCTCTGTCGTTGGAATATTTTGTAGACTTAAGAGATAGTACATGGGAAACATTCAAGTTAGCTAATGCATCACTTTTGTTGCATGCATTTAGCAGAATAAATTAATTTTACTACTTACTCTGTAAACGTCTTTTCGTATGTGTGTAAAAATTCAGTACTCTTGTTTTAAGGCTTTATAACTATTTTAGAACGTATGGATGAGTTTTTATGGAGCGGGTCCCACTGCGATGGTGTATATAGAATACCAAGTACATAGATAAAAATAAAGTAAACCTACAGGTGGTTGTCTTGACGAGGTATCTCGTCATTAGCAAAACCATTAGCCGATTTTAATGGACGAAATATCTCGACATTAGAAGAAAACTGACCAGACTTTTACCTTGTAATCATCAAAATACCGCCAATATATTATTAGTAATAATAATAGTAGTAGTATACCAATATATAACCAATATATTAGTAGTATAATTTGATAGTGACGAGCAATCTCGTCACTATCAAATTCGTCAGATTTTGATCATGGACGAGATATCTCGTCAAAACCACTTGGAGGGTTAAATCTCATTGAAATTTCACAGTAGCACAATAGCTGGAAGAAACAAAATTACTGTAGTAGGCTGTGGTTCTAGTGCGATACTAAATCAGAGTATAATCTTAAATATAATTTGTGAAATCAATATTAATGAGAAATAAAAAATATATTTGGTTACTCACATAAACTTTTGAATCGATTATTCAATGAATAATTGAGACAGAATGTGAAATCGTTATTATACGATCAGAACATTTACTAATTTTTAATAAGTATGTTTTCATAGGTGGATAATTAATAGTTTTTGAGAATATAATGATATTTGTTGTTAGGTAAATTATAAACTCCAAATTCCCACGTAAAAACGATTTTCATATATCAATAATCAATTAGATAATGATCTCTACATTTTTTCGTAATACTATATTACGATTTTCTCAATTTAAACCGAATAAATATCTATACTATTGTCATCGGTTCCATTAAGTTTTCGAATCAGCACCGTAATTGCACAACATGACACGGGAATACGACACTTTTTCCATAACTTAAGGAAGTTATTTTACCTTTTCATGTTTGCCTACAAAAGTTTTCATCTCTCGTCTGCGCAATTCTTTCAAATTCGACGTAAATTCCACCCACAAATTCATTACGGCTTGAAAGCACGACACGAAACTCTCCATTTTGCCAAT
Organism: Meta bourneti; assembly: GCA_933210815.1. NCBI lineage: Eukaryota > Metazoa > Arthropoda > Arachnida > Araneae > Tetragnathidae > Meta > Meta bourneti. Next base: position 30,337,886 of record OW119931.1, on the reverse strand, counting down.
TTTTCAGACAATAGATACACTTTCTCACGCCGCTTTTGTGCACAAACAAAGCATGCTGAGCATTTCGAAACCGCACACGCACAAAGCCGCTACCCGCGAGCGTTCAAATTCGGACCGCTCTCTGCCTGTGAAGTTATTTTCACGTGCTTCCATCCATCTTCGCAAGCGATAGCTCAACTTCCAGCGCCATCTATCGGAGGAGACGGACACTGTTTTATTTCATCAATTTCTGATGAAGAAAATCGTGTCAAGGTGACGGCGGGGGCAGATTCCAAGCACCTCTGGTCGCGGTCAGTACTTGAGAGAGTGACCAACTGAGCTGCTGTCCTGGCTCGGAGGTGAATTAAACTTTTTACATGTTAAATTGTAAATAATTAAGACACACTAACTTGTATTCTCGTCCACTTCAAAATTTATTTTTAATATTAATTTCAAGTCAACTTCCAATTTTCAAGAGCATTAATCTTGTCATCACCCGAGATTAAGGGCCCCTTCGAGTCCAGGTAAACCAGCATCATTCCGATATCAAGGTGAATAACTTCACGAGTGACCGGACAGTGAAGTAGTTTGTATGTATTAGTTTGGAAAAGGGGAGGAATTAACAATAACCATTTTTAGGGGGAATTACGTATTTGTTAAACATCTTAGCGAATTACGTATTTGTTAAACATCTTAGCGAATTACGTATTAGTTAAACGGCAATTTAGTCTTTTTTCATCAATACTCATGAGTGAATATTGTTCTAGGAATCCTCAAGATATCCTCCAAGTTCCCATTTATTAAAATGGTACTCTAAGTTTGCTTCACAATTTAAAAAATGTATTCACTCACAAGTGTGTTTCCAAATAGGTTTAATATTTTCTGAATATGGTAATTGAATTTACGTCACACTGGAGCAACACTACGGGCTATTGGCGATGGTCCGGGATCAATCCGAAATATTTTCTAGAAAGTTCCAAGAAATTTTTAAACATTCTTTTCAAGGCTTCATTAAAAATCAAACAAGCGAAACTCCATAAATTTTGATTGATATGCCATTGACACTGAAGATGAATTTTCTCCGTTTAGGGGTCGTTGCATACCCGATCTCAGAAAAGCTGGTTCCAAGTACTTCTAGGAAAAGGAACATGCCTTTCTCAAACAAATAATGCCCTACCTGAGGTTTTTTATAGAGAATCTACTTATACCTTTTTCCTATTACACTAGCATTCCTCTCTGAGTGTATTTCTCTCATCTGAGTCAGTAAAACTTTCATTGTGTGTGCATGTCTATTACTTGAATTTATTACATGGCCAAATATGGCTCCTGAAACCTCAAACAATAAGCCATAAAACCTCAAAACAATCAACTGGCATTCTGCCATTTCGAAAATTTAGCCCACTGAATTAAAAATAAAATAAATTTATTTTCTTTATTCTATTCCAGTGTTTAACATATGTAAACACATCGTGGGCCGGATGGAAGCAGATGATGGGCCGATTAAAGCCCCTGGGCCAAACCTTCTGCTCCCCTGTTCAAAAGTTATTAGGTAACAACTTTTGGGATTTATATTGATAGTTCAGTTCGCTCTCCGTCTACATACTCATAGGTTGTTCAACCCACCAAATTTTTTTAAAAATTTTTTATAAGGTCCCCTCTCTGAAAGGTAAAAATTTTTTTACTTGGAAACTTAATGTTTCACAACTTTTTGAGAATTTGATACTTTAAAAAAACTTAGTACATTGGTACTTTTGGAAGAAACAGAACCTATTGTATTCCCGTAGCGAAAGCTTTGAAATGAAAGAAAATAAATATTTTTTAAAACATTTATTGAAAAAATTTATTGACTTAAAACTTATTCTCAGAATAATGTGTTTGATCTAACATAGAAAAATATTTTTCCTAGTTCTATAATAAATAGTTTCACGTTGTTTTAGTTTTGCGCTACACTTCATCAAAAGGAACCGGAGGGTTGCGAGTTCGAATCTAACCAAAGACCGTCGTGAACGAAAGGGGTTGATGCACGTTAAATCTGTCGTGGCCTCAAATGTCCTCACGTTGGAGTGGAACTTTGGAGAGTAGGGTGCCAGCTCAGGTGTGACCTCGTCATCTGACCGTTGTTCAAAATTACGTGGTGTTGTCCTCGGATCTTACCCTTTGAGTTTGGTCCCGGACAGTCGCCAATAGAGTTGCTCCAGTTCGACGTTAATTAATTACCATATAATACCTTATTAATATATCAGATAAGCGAAATATACGGAGACTGAGTATTACTATTGAGAGGAGCTTCAAAAAGTGTGACTAACATGTTGACAAGTAGTCACGTGACTGCTCTGTGAAAAATTGACTTGGTTGACCAACTTGGCATCTTATCTCCTCGTTTGGCGATATAACATCTTATGACAAGGTATGGGTTTGAATGCGTATTTCTTTAGTGTGGCGACAAAGATGGTGAAATCGCCAGTCTGTTTTCTCGCGCGGACCAATCAATGTGATGAATCAATTGAAAGGCGTCTTCTCCCGTCCCGTGGACCAATCAGATGATGGATATTCGTTTCCTCCTGGAGACTAAAGTAGCCTAAGGGTCACGTTTCTACTGGTTTTGATCACATGAACCTGGGCACATTAAAAGGTTACCATTGCTCACTCTACTTTTACATTTCCTCTATGCTACCAACAATAATGACACTTTCAAGGCAAAAATGGGTACTAATTGGGGTAGTGAGGGAGTCAAATAGTGCCTTCTAGCATATCCAAGTGGCTCTTGCGAATATACATCATCAATTTTATAATGAAATAGACGGAACATTAGACAGCGGCTTCGTGTTATTTCTTCTAGTTTCTCGTTTTGTACATCTGTCACGTGGTTGTGGGTAAAAGCATGAATCCTAAATTATTGATCTGTTTAAGTGATTAAAAACACTAGTCTGCGCCTCCATAGCCAATCGGCTTAGTCGATTTGTGATTTACCCTTCAGAGGTCTTACGACAACGACTTCACCTATACGATCCGTCTATTTCATTAGAAGATCGATGATGCACATCCTATGTGAATACGGTTTAATTTTGTGTTTCCTACCTTTAAGTTTATACAGGAAGTTTTGAAACAACCTGTATGACTATTGCAAAAATATACCGTTTATATAAGAATATTACTATTTTAAATGCTCTGATATTTATGACAGGCATTTTCTGTTAAGCTATATTATAAGTGACGGTAATGTTTCCTGTACGTATTCTGAACATGACGTCTCAGCTTGTTATCGAATATAATTTCAGAACTTCTCGAATAAAAGTTTCAAATTGACGTATAATTGATTAAACAGCGTCAATTAAATTAAACGCCAAATGTAGACCAAACGGCGATAAAATTCATTTTACGATAACCCCCGATATGCATCATTCGAGAGAATTTGGGTAGCAGAGGACCGTCTGATTCCTTTGTTTACACTGAAAATCCCTCTCAAAAAACGTATTTTTTACACACTGCCGTTCAGTGCATCGATGACAAAACATATCTTAATTATATTTTTGTAATTGAAAGATACCTTCTACATTCCATGGTAAAACTATCATGGTCATATAGCTTTCAATCAAGTTTCGAGTTTTTGTTATCCAAGATTGGTTGGTTGGGTTTTAAGGCACAAGAGCCATATTTGGCCATGCTGCCCAAAACACAAGAGACAACATCAAGGAGCGGGCATACACAAAGTTTTCCTGCACAGAAGAGAGAAATACAACCAGGGTGGAATCGAACCTGCTCCGCTTAGAATTCGCAAGTCGCCAGCGCAGTGGACATAACCACATTGCCAAGACGACCCCCCAAGATATTCAAGGATTTTTAATTATTAAATAGCATTTTAAATTTAATATTTAAATAACATTTAATATAAAAATATAAACATATCTAACTCTGGATCGAGTATTATACTTCCAGTTCATTATACATGCAGAGTACAATCTAATGCCTGAAACAGCCCTAAAATTGTTATAGTGAAAATACGTATTTTATGTATAGTTTTCGTGACTGAATTCCAATAATTTTATTTGAGCTTCCAAAATGCAGTTTATGAAAGCACACGTTTGTAAAACATTCCCTACTCAAATTGTACAGCCTAATTAAATAGAAATAAAATAGAAAATAATTTCTTTTATAAACATTTTAAAGTTGAGTTAAATAAAGCACAATTTTTTCGATAACTATATTACATTAAAAAAAATCAAATTTTATGTCTAAGATGGAGAATTCATAAGAATTCTCCATTACCATTTTCAAATAGTATTCCCGTTCAAAGACCAAGTCACTTTCTGGAAAGTTATCAACCCTGTCATTCAGTACTCCACAACGCAAACTAAAGTGCATGTTTCGGAGTAATTAATACGGATTTGGGAGAAATTCGAATCTACGTTCTCAGTTCTGGAAATGAATTCCAGAAGCTGTTTGAACATAGCGGGTTTCATCGCTAAAGTAGCAAAATTCAATTCATCAACAGGATAGGATGTGAAATTCATCAATAACTCCAATTAAAGCCTCTGAAACTGTCATAACAAAGGCTATAAATCTGGCTTTGCTATGGAGTCGGTGAAAATGCAATTCGAGAACATCGATAGGGAAACAAGTTTGCAGTGATTGAATAAACGAATGAGTATGGTTGTAAACTTTGAACCCATCAGTTTCAGGCACATATTTGGAAAATAACTTTAATAAGCGGTCTAGCATTATCTCTCAGGGTGTTTAACTTGTATGAAGGTATATATGGAATGTTTTACTAGTAAGATTAACCTAACTTCGATTTACGATAATTGACACTGCCGCCCAGCTGGTAGAGTCGCGGATTAGCAACCGGAGGGTTTCTAGATCGAAATTCGATTCAAACACCGTCGTGTACGTGTGGGCTAGGGCACGTGAAATCTGTCGTGACCTCAAATGTCCTCACGTCGGCGTGGTGTGCAAATTTGGAGAGTGGGATGCCAGCTCAGGTGTTGCGCATCGTCATCTGACCGTAGTTAATATTGACGAGGTGTCGCCAATAGGGCTTTGCGTTGTTCCGGTGAGACGTAAATTCAACCCCACCTAACCTTCATAATTATAGTTAACCTGATATCAGCGTGTTTTTTTTAATATATTTGAGAGAGGGCTCTAGTCATGGGCACATATAACTAAAATTGCATGAGCCCCTTGAAAACGTCCCTGCGTCTATGTGAATGAACAAGAAGCTAAATTCATCGACCTTTTGTAAGTACCTATTTTTACCGAAACGAGTTAAATGACCCATTTTCCATTTGGATGCAGGTAGCATTGAAATTAGTGCTCGAAATAATGAACAAAATTATCTCTAAGTAATAACTTAGTAATTATAAACAAAATAACAAAAATTCAATAATCATAAGTTCTTTTGACTTTTTATTTAGTAGCTTCATTTCTTTTGAGTATTCGATGATAAAATCATGATTGCTCTGCTGAACTTTCCGCTAGCATATTTCTTGCAAGGATGGTTGGTTGTTTCCTGGTTTTAAGACACAAGGGCCATATTTAGTTAAGCTGCGCCAAACACAAGATAGAAGCACAATATTTAAACATCGTTTTCGCCTTTACATATCTTCTACAATTTACTTCGGACGAAAATATGTATACACGATACATCCATCCATATAAATCATTTCACATTCATCCACTCCTGCACTAAAGCAAACTACAAAAGGGTATACTAAGGAAACTTCTACAGAAGTCGATTTTGAATTTTGGAGTGATTATGAAAGCCCCGTAAGTTCATTTTCAGAAAAAATGACGAACTTCCGACGTAGTCTTGCAGGAATGATATGTTTTTGAATTTCATCACCATTATGCAGGAAAATTCAGTTGTTACGGAATTCGTGATTAATTTATTTTGAAGGAAATACATTTTTCTGGAAAATTCCATTCAGCGGCACGTGGAACAACGGAGCTTGTTTTAAAAACAAATGTAAACTCTAGACAAAGCAAACTTAATCCATTCCAATTTTTCGAAGAACAGGAGGCCGATTTTACAGCATTTTCCAAAAAGAAAATCACTGCTTTCAACAAATGTTTCACAGGTACATGAGTTGCATAAGAATAGCTTCAACTTGTAAAGTAAGCAATCTCGTTCTGAAAATGAAAACAAAAATGCAATTTTGCAGATGTCCTAGTTCAAATGCTTAACTGATATTATTCCAAGATCAGCAAAGTCTTTTTTAAAATTGCTTTACTCCAACAGAGATTCAGTTTTAAATTGATTCTTTATGGACCTTTTTCAATTCAGAGATTCGGTCTCTAAATAGGAACTCGTAATGATGAGTATAGCTACTTGGTAATGGAGTACAGCTTTCAATAATACCCATGGAACATGAGAAACAAATGTAAATTTAATTTATTTTAAATTCCGATCCTTGAAAAAATGCAGGATAGGTAATATATATATATATATATTACCTATCCTGCATTTTTTCAAGGATCGGAATTTAAAATAAATAAATATATATATATATATATATATATTTATATATATAAATATATATATAAAATATATATATATATATATATATATTTATATATATAAATATATATATAAAATATATATATATATATATATATATATATATATATATATTACGCATCTTTATAGTATAATTAATGAAATATTTATAAATTATTTATATTATAGAAATAATTAAAAAATCAGTTGAAACATAAATGTTAATATTTAATTTAAATTGTTTAAATATAATGTTTTGGAAAAAATTGTTTTTCGAGCAATACTGGCAAACAATTTTATTGGAAAAGCTATTTTTCCATCAATACTGGTGTAACAGTTTCGTACTACAATCGTTTTATTCTCAATGTTATTCCTATGGGGATTTCGAGTTGTTTTCAGCCCCTTCTGCACACTTAGGGCAAAAAGAACGAGGGTTAAAATGTAGCCTATGTTTCCCGCAGGGTTCCAAAGAATATATGTGTACCAAATTTCGTGTGGATTGGTCGAACGGTGTAGATTTGCATAGAGAACAGAAGGAAAGAACGCCAACTCTGCTTTATATACATAATATAAAAAAATTCTTAAGCTCCTCGCTTATCGACCTAGTCTTAGGTAGATAGTTAAATTAATGTCCCACTCTGAAGCAACACAACGCGATATTGGCGACGGCCCGCGATCAATCCCGAAGGGAAAGCTAAGAGAACAGCACCTCTTAATTTTGAACCACGGTCAGATGACGATGTCAACACCTGAGCTGACACTCTCCAAACTTCCATACCGCGCCAATATGAGGACATTTGAGTTCACGACAGATTTAACGTGCACCAATCCCCGTGTACACGACGGTCTTTTCATATGAAAATACGATTGGAGTTGTACGAGGCCGAACTTCATGATTAATACTCGAATTGCTTGCTTTTTTGCGTGTTTTAAAATGCAATAATATTTGGTTATTAGTTTGTCTTTCTGTAACACTTTTATTTTTCGAATTGTTCCATGCTCGACTTTTGAAGAACAAACAGTCTGGAGTTTCTAAAAAATTGGTTTGAACTGTACGATTATTGTGATTCCTGAAATTTGATTATTCTTTCAACCACGTTGAATTTTATTCCCTTTGAAAGACAAATAGAAATCTTGAAGCAGACTTTGGAGTTTCGCCAAAATCTATTTCTCGAAAGTTTTCGAACTTTCAAGGTGTTCGGATCCCGATTTATTTTTATTGCCTCGTCTAAGAAATTCAAATATTATTTATGTGACAGAAAAATTAATATAAAAAGGTTGCCTAGAGATTGAACTAATTATCTGGAATATATTTGACAGCTGGTTGAATCAATTCAAATCCAGGAAAGGCTGTGCATCTCACCATCTACGGATCGAATGATATTTGGCACACAGGTACATTTTGGGCCACCTTGAATCAAAATATTTTTTTAATCTCCAAAAAGAAATTTTCTTCGCGTTGCGGTCTGTAAAAGTGACGTCACAAATTAAATTTTATTTTTCTGAGCGCCACATTACCTACTTAAATAGTATATATCTCTTAAAGAATTTAAGATAATTCAATTTTGGTTTCTTCAAAAGAATTGTAAAACTTTGGAGCAAATATTGGTGCTAATTTCATTAGTAAGACTTAAATAGTATCGAAAATCCTATTCCTCGATATCCCTAAATTTTATAGGGATTTCCTTTTAACTTCCAGTGGCAAATATTCTTTCCGAATTTGTTTAAAAATACTTTTATACTCACCGCTAACCAAATATTATAAGTAATAATTTACAGTATGTACTGAAATTGAATAAATTTTCCCAATATTATACACTATCTACCAATAAGTATTTGGACATCCATGCAAATGACGATATCTGCGGTCCTGAGATACGTCACGCCCTCCGCCGTTAAATATCGTGTAGGAAACAACATTGGCATTAGTCGCATGCAAGATGCCACGAAGTACAGAGTTGTCTGATTTCGAGAAAAGTGTAATCATCAGGTATCACAGAAATGGCCGATCCTTAAGGGACATATCTAGCGAGCTGAATTACCCAAAATCGACAGTGGCCTATGTGATTCAGAAGTGGAAGGTGAGCAGTGATTGTCGGAATGTGCCCCGAGTCGGCAGACCCACGAAACTGGGATATATAGACCGACGGGTGCTGTCCAGAGAAATTCGGAAGAACGGCACCCAATCGATGGCCCACAGGAGTTTCAATTCAAGGAGTTTCAACTGGCATCCGGGAGTGTTGTTTCGATGAATACCATCCGTAAGGAAGCACATCTGCTTGGTTTTCATGGTCGTGCTGCCGCCCATAAGCCTTTGATCACGAAGTCCAACCGCGCTGCTCGGTTAATGTGGTGCAAAGCACGTCGAAAATGGACCGTAGATCAGTGGAAACGGGTTCTCTGGAGCGACGAGTCAAGGTTCACCTTCTACCGTTCGGATGGCAGGGTCTGGGTCTGGCGTCTGACTAGAGAACGCCTCCTGCCAGAATGCATTGTACCCACAGTAAAGTTCGGCTGAGGTGGAATTATGGTTTGGGGGTGTTTCTCCTGGTATGGACTGGGACCCTTGGTCCCAATTCATGGTAAGCTCAACGCCGACGCCTACTACACTATTTTGGATGACAGTGTGCTTCCTACGTTGTGGCAGTTTTACGGGTTGGACCCATGTTACTTCCAGGACGACAACTCCAGCTGTCATGTTGCGAGGTCCACCATGGATTGGTATGGTGACAATGGGGTTAACCGAATGGACTGGCCTGCCCAGAGCCCAGACCTGAACCCTATCGACAACCTCTGGGACGAGTTGGATCGCCGAATTAAGGTGTGCAACAACCGTCCAAAATCGGTGAAGGAACTTACATGTCTTCTCCAAGCTGAGTGAAAGAAAATACCACTAGCCGTCATACAAGGACTTGTGGAAAGCATGTCCCGGAGGGTTGAGGCTGTAATTGCCTCTCGTGTAAGCTCTACCAACTATTGAATATGAATAAATTTGTTTTTCTTTTCTATCACAGGTGTCCAAATACTTATTGGTAGATAGTGTATATTAACCATGCACACAGAATTTCACAAACAATCTGAGTTTTGTTGTTCACTTCGCTACAAAATTTTAAAAAAATGCACGGTAATTGTTTTGATACAAAGTGACAGAATAACAAACTACATATTTAAAATACTATACCGATATTAATAAATTCCTATAACTGTATTAAAACATTTGAATAACATATATACAAAAAGTACTAATAGCACAAATGTATTTATAAATCCTCAAAACATTTCGAACTGCATAGGTAATAAAATGCAAAAACTCAGCATTTTTAACTTAGATAATATAAATTTAGATGTGATATAAATTTCTACTTACTTAAAACTATAAGCAAAAGTTGAAAATTTGAATATTAGTTACGCTGATAAAATAAGTTGAGCAATTTGTTAAATTTCAGCGAAGTTTAGCCTGCTCTTTTGCCACATAGAACTCTAAGAAAGTATTCAACAGATGTTTCAATAAATTACCATTTCGAGTTCGAACTTGACGAATGCAATTCATAACTAACTTACTTCAATTTTCTTCTATTCTTGAAAAGTTGCACTCTTATGTCACAATATTCAGAAATCGGATTTTGTGTATAATCAGAGGCCGACTTTGTCATATGAACGCACCTCTGTAGAACTTCCAAGAGGAGTGAACTTGTTAGTTATTTAAAAACTAATTTAATGTTGCAGCAGCATTTTCATGTGCCTTTCACAATAGTAGATTTAATTGATTTGTTTCTTCTCTGAATCCCTGAAATTGCTTTTAACATACTTTTTTCAGACAAAGGTAATGATTGACACATTAAATTTATTCCTTCCCTATATAAATAATCTCCCCTCACATGAACAGCTGGGTAGATTCAACTGTTTGCTTGATAAAAATAAAAATCAGTCTTGAGCGTTTTTGAGTAATATCGCTTGTTATTTTATTTTATAATTTCATGCCGCAGGTGCTGTATTACTGAATAAGTGAAAATTGTAATGCAAGGAAAGCCCTAAAGCAATATGCATTTCAAATGTTTTCCCCATTCAATAATTGGAAATAGATTTTGACTGATCTTTTTTTTTATAACTATTTACTGAAGAGTTATAAAACTATCTAAACTCTCAGATATCACACACTGCATTGATATATGTACAGAAATAATGAAACGTTAAAATATTGCATTGAAAAAGGTGCTTGAGCTGCGAGCTGGGAAGATTCGAGCGCGTACTTCAGGGAGTAATACCATTATCTCCACTTTGAGGCCTCAAAGGTTAAAATTTCGACGATATTTTACGTTGGAGGCTGTTAAAAATCAACCTTTGAGACACTGCATTAGCTATATAAGGGAGTAAATTAACAACATTCTAATGAACTTATACACAAATTTTCAAAATTTTTAAAGATGGCTTTTTTGAAAAAATCTTGTCCATCTTCAAGTTCCATGATGAATTGTTAAAAACTAATATATTATTTTAAAAAAGTTTTTGCTTACAAATATGAACAGTACATTTATGTGTCACGAACAAAAGACAAAACAAGTTTATCTCTAATAGTTTGAGCGTAGTAAAATTTTAAGCGTTACGCGACATTCTTCACAAGCGAAATTGAATATTTTTTATCGCCATTCATAGGGTCTTATTTCCAAGAAAAAAAAAATATTTTACAAAAAATAACTGTGGCATAGTTCAACATACGCTACTGGCCATAATATACTGAATATTTTAAAAAATCAAAGATATCGAGGCGAACATTTAATTTTTTATTGCCTGAATTTGAATGGATTCACTCAGCTATTGTTAAGAATACCGATACCAGGTAAGTTTTCGTCTCTATAAAATTTGGATGGCAAAACAATTATAAGTTTATGTAAGCTGTGAGCGGTTTTTTGTCTCCTAATTATAGTAAACTCCGCTCTATATGCAATAAATATATTTTTATACTTCCACAGTATATAGCATACTGGAACTTGTTGAATTTTAGAAGAGAGTGTTTCTTGCTTTCTTTTACAAATTACTTATCTTCTAATCAACCCGCGCATGTGCATTGAAGGGTCTATTGTACTTGTATCAAATGATGACAGTATCAAGCACATTTGATCTCTTATATGTTGATTTGGATTAGTTAGAAGCAACGGAAATCAATCACTTATGACTGTTAGTAGTTAATTAAAGTCGCACTGGAGCAACACAATGGGCTATTGGCGATGGTTCGGTATCAATCCCAAAGGGAAAGATCAAGGACAACACCACGTAATTTTGAACCACGGTCAGATGACGAGGCAACAACTGAGCTGGCACCCCACTCTCCAAACTTCCATACCACGCCAACGTGAGGACATTTGAGGCCACGACAGATTTAACATGCACCATCCCCCGTGTACACGACAACCTTTGGCTGGACCGAGTTTCGAACTCGTACCCCTCCGTTGCCAATCCGTTCCTCTTTCAACTGAGCTACCGCGGCATCACTTATGACTGTATTATATCGTATTATATTTTGCTTTTATCACGTTAGTAAAGCTTCTTTAAAAAATTTTCGTTCTTAATGATTTTCAAATTATAAAATACCTACACTAAAATGATTAAATATAAGTGCTTTCGTAGAAGTAAATTTTGAGAAAAACGAGAAATCACACACCAGATGGTTAATGTTTTCTTCCAATGCTTATATTACCTATTGGTAATATAAACATTGGAGGAAAACATTAACTCTCTGAGTGGAACCTAATTCCTCTTGTTTGGTGCAATGATGTTTGCATGGCTCTTACAAGGTTTCATCTACGTATATACATATTCTATTACAACCCATAAATTCTATCACTTAATCATTTATAAGAATGTTTATATTTTGCATTGCTTAATGAAATAAAATTGATCAACATAGAAAACAGCACGTTGTGTGTATATTTAGTTGCGTTTAATTCATGTTTTTATAGTGTGACGAAATGTGCATTAAGTCATGTTCTTTATGCTCCTGAATGTCCATCTAATAGTATCACGTTCACTTGTTCGAAGACTTCAATTTTTCAATGTCTTAAAATTCAGCGAATTCCTTGTCCACTTACATTTTCTGTTCTGATCCTTTTAAATTTTTTAAACCTGTCGTTGATCTTAAACCAGACAGCTGAAAAGTTTCATTAGAATGGTGTGCTCTCTGCGATTTTAATATTTTGTTGCCCCATACTCTAACCTCGCAGCAAGTGGTAAAACTGACACTAAATCTCATAGCGGTTGACTGTATACATTTGTTGCCACTCGCCAATATACAAATGATGCCGATTTCTGTTCTATGTACGTTAGTGGAATATGTATAGGGAATATCACCTTTTACTCTGTTGACATAGAGTAATTAATATAAATGAAGTAGAGTACCGTTTTGAGAAGTTTGAGCTTTTTTATTATAAATTTTGACTTTCAAACCTCATATAACTTTCGCTTAAAATTTTCACTTAAAACTACTGTATATTCTACACATAAATTAATCCCAAGCTCTTAGCATTAGAAATTTTTGAACAAGCCTCTGTTTCAAAAAATTTCATCAGTCTTTCATTTGCAAAGCTTCATCTCATTTCGATAATTGGTTCATAAAGTAGCTTAGTTTTGGGGCATCTTTGTGTAGGACCACTAATTTCACTACTTTTAACCACTTTTTTTCATATTCATAACAGGTTGTAGTTTCGTTTTATTATACAGAGTGTCCTAAAAGTTCCCCCGTACTGACGATTCGTGAATTTATTACACAAAAACAACAAACTTTAAAACAATTATTTTTATGCTAATGGTGAAAAGCACTTTTAACATAACGTAGGAAAAAAATGTGAACTCACATTTACAATAAATGTTCAAAATGTCCGCCCCTTTCTTGGAGGCAAAGTTGAAGTCGTTTGCGCATATTTTTAGAAACGCGTTTCAAGATGCTGGGAGTGATTTCTTGTATCCTTTGAGTAATGGCAATTTTCAGATCATCTATTGTTTGGGGATTATCTTTTAAATTTTGTTCTTTAAATATCCCCACAGAAAAAAGTCAAGGATGCTCAGATCAGAGGAACGAGGTGGCCAAAGATTTCTTGGGATTAGTCTATCGACAAAAAAATCTTGAAGCATGCCCATGGTTTCATAACTTGTATGGCAGGTTGTATCGTCTTGTTGGGGCCAAGAATCTCGTTCATTCACTTCTAACAATGCAACAAATTATTGGATAAGTTCTCTGTATACAGTGCCATCAACAATTGACTCGAAAAACAGAGGCCCAACAATCCTTTTGCGTGATACGGCACACCAAACGCCAATTTATTTGAGAATATAAAGGCTTTTGCACTAATGAATGGGATTTGTCGTCGCCCAAATGCGAGAGTTTTGCGCATATTGTTCACATAACCACTTAAATGAAACCATGCCTCATCGGAGAAAAATGTTTTGTCCAAAATGTTGATGTTGCAAATAAATACCCGGAACCTTCGGCAACAATAAAGACGTCTCTCATTGTCCGGTGGCTTTTGCTCCTGTAACATTTTTACACGATAAGCACGAAAATGCAAAGCTCTTAAAGCCTTATGTGTCGATCCACGTGATATGCCCATTTGTTGCGACAAACACCTCACGGATTGATGAGGAGATTGCAATATTCTTCGTTGAGTTTCTTGCACAAAGTCTGGTGTAACGACTTTCGTTCTTCCACTCCTGTGTTTGTCTTCCACCGAACCTGTCTCACGAAATCGCCGAACGAGTTGATATAGCGTATCTTTACTCGGTATTGCATCATCTGGATATTTATGCCGCCAAAATTCTTTACATCTTTCATATGATTTGCATTCAAAATAAACCTCAAGAAGTGCAATTCTCTGAATGCGTGATAAACTCATTTTGCAATGAAGAACAAAATGACATGGAACTTTATTATCTCACAATTTGAGCGAGAAGAAAACCAAACGATAAAAATTAAAGAATCCATAAAATTATAAGCAGACGATAAAATTAAATAATTAAAAATATACACGCGCAAATGATTTTTTAAAATTGGAGTACGGGAACTTTTAGGACACTCTGTATTATCTTTATTATAATGACTAAACCTTTTTATATTTCTAATGTTTTTACTGTGTTTAAAATAATTCAAACAACATGTATATAATTTTTAATTTTTAGCATATATGAGAGATATTTTCAGTGCAAAAAATACACCAGGCTTAAAGTGACGATTTTACTTCCGTTACCTAAATGCTCTTGAATGATACACATCAGGGTTATTGTAAAATTTATTTTATCGCCGTTCTGACGTTTAATCTATAATTGTTGTTGAACAATCAACTATTATATATCAATTCGGAATTTATTCTTTAGAATTTGTATTGCAGGACTACTGAAATCGTATTCGAAAAGTCAAGTGACGTCACGTATGGAATACGTACAGGAAACCAGTAACACAAGCTCAATGTATGTTACACAAATACTTATCATTTTTGTTGAAAATTTGCTGAAAGAAATATAGCCTCAAAAACAAACGAGAAAATTCCAAACTACCTTAGAATATTTATAACATCCATGGCTTTATCTGCCCCCCTTTTCGAACTACCCAATCTCGTATTTCCTCAAAGCCATGCGTTTTTATAATTTGGTGTTTTTCGCTAAGTCGTTCAGTTACAGTTTAATTTTCCAATAAGTCATACTAACTAATATCATTTCGATAACTATTCCGGCAGTTAATTATCGCGCGAACTCTCTTACTCCACAAATATAATTTTTCAGATAATTCCAATTTTCTCCACAACGGCTGGAACATTTTCAGGAAACAATTTCAACAAATAACGGTATTGTTCGAAACACTGGAAAATAAATTACAATTTTAATTCATTCCAGTGTTTAGAGGGTGAAAAAAAGCGTAAATGAATATTTTTACCAGCTTTATCTGAAAGCAAACAAACTGAGAGAAAACGGCTATGATTAAAAAATATTCAAAAAAATTCCCCAGCAGCTGTAATTGCATTACATCTGACCAAACACTTTGCGGAACAGCTGAATCTATTTCGATTTATTATTCCAAGTATTGAAGACTTGCCAGAACTCTGTTAATGTTTGAGTTGTTGCCAGATTTTACTCTACTCAATAATTCATGCAGTTAATTCTTTTTTCAGCCCCCACCCCATCCCGAATAAAAAATAGAACAGAATTATCTGAGAAAAATTCGAACAGAGTGTAGTTTTTATTTAATTTTTTACCCGGTTCTCTCCTTATCTAAATTAGAAATTCTCTTTAAACTTCCTTGTCTTTATTTTTGTGTATCAGGTCTTAATATTGATTTAATGTTCTGTTTCCGTCTTCTCTTCTCTTATTGTAATGCATTTGCTTGTTCCTTCAGGTCATTATTTCTAGCTTAATTTTTTTTTCACGCTCTTCTTTTTGAGCCATTTTTTCCCAACCACCACGGGAAGCTGATTGCTTCTTTTATTTTTTATTTCGAGGACGGCAGTTTGAGAGAGCAATTATAGTTATTGAGTTCTGTTCGGACACGTAGAGAATTTTAAATTTGCAGGTATACCATTTTTATGATTCCAAACTCTTTTTATTGTTGCCCATATTTATATAGTAGAGTAGTATAGTATTTTTACAATATAAAAATTTTCTTAGAAGAATTTCGATTTGTCCTCTTGCCAAACATGTCGAATAAAAGTAGTATCGCAGAGAAATTTTGATTTATTTTCAAGGCAAGTAGAATACTTTCAACTACACTATGATAATTTTGGCAAAAACCAGTAAATAAGGAACACATCATTAGCACCACTCCGCAAGGGCACGAATCTGCAAATTCATTTTCCAGTAAAGGAAAAAACACTAAAAGATTTGGCACTAAATAAAAAAATTGTTGAGTGCGTCCAAGCGCGATCCGTGAATTTAATTTTTACTGTGTGCGTGTAACTACTACTAGTGTATATGTAAACGTTATTGTGTCTTGATATTATTTTTATTAAGCACGTGGAAACTGCAACCATGATATGGAATGTAATAAATTAATTTGTAATTTAGAAGAATTGGTGACCGAGTATCTTTGGAATGGATACAGAAGAAACAAGGCGAATAATTGAAATCGACAAAGAACTGATTGGAGAATGGATTACAAAGCAAATACCACTTGACTTTAGGAAATATTTTCGTTTTACAAAATATTTTCAAATAGTGAAACAACAGACAAGATATTTTATTAACAGATGTAGAATTAAAATCTAATCACACCCTCCTTATTATTCCTATTCAATCTCGAAGAATCAACGGAATGTCTCAAATGTAAAGAAAATTCTTTAGATCATATTTTACTTATTTGCACAAAAAATAACGAATGGAAAAAACTATTCCAATCCTTAAAACTTCAAACACAATATACTGTTAATTTCTGTAATCTGATGACCCAAGCATTTGAAAATAAAACTACAACCAAAGTTTCAACAATCCTATTTCTAATCTCCAGAAAAAAATTCTAAACCTTAGTAACATTATCCTACTTTCTACCGATAGGCAAAATCTAAAATTCAAACAATATAGGCAACCTTAAGCCCCAAAGCACACAATTTTGAATCTTGAGACAGTGTAAAAGAGTTTATCTGCATTTTTTTTTGTAGTTTTGTATCATTTTTAGTTTAACAATAAACTAGCAGAAATACCCGGCGTTGCTCGGGTTGAATTGGTTAAATGTTGTTTGAAAAGTGATCAGAATAATAACTTCTATTTCATAGAGAAATGTAAGCATCATTTAAGTGTACGGAAAATAATTTTTTAACATCGTTTTTACTTTTTCATAACTTCTACAATTTATTTTGGACGCAAATATGTATACACATGATATATCCATCCATATAATTCACATCATATTCATTCATATAATCATTTTCATATTCATCGCCATTTGTAACACAAACTATAAAAAGGTTTTTCCTAGGTGGCTACTACAGAAGTCGATTTTGAGTTTTGGAGTGATTACGAATATCCCCGTACGTTCATTTTCAGTAAAAATGGGGAATTTTCGACGTAGTCTTACGACGTAGTTTTTCTATGAATATGTTTTACTTGTGGCATTCTTGCACCTAGTATGCGATGTTTTCGAATTTCATCATCAATATGTGAATGATACAGTGAAACTTCGATTAACCGTCACTCTTTTAACCGTCAGTCCGTTTTATTAAAAGTCAATTAATTAAATATTTAAAGTTATTAGTACGTACACACACATGCATACATACTGTACTCAAACATACATACTATACTTCTATGTAAAGTATGGAACATTGCCGCTCAGAAAGCACGAGCCTCGAAGAAACAAAAGAAAATGACAGACTTTTAAAATTTGAATATGTATGTACGTCTAGAGCTAAGTTCATGTAACTATGTACATATACTATACTATACTGTAATTAATGTAAATTGTATATTGTTTGTTTCTGTAAAATTAAATACATGTACAGTGTATTTCCAGTTCGTAAACGTTCATTTTTTATCATTCGTTTATATGCAATGGATGGGTTGTTGTTTAAGGTTTTTCTGTTATCCGTCTATTCGATTAACCGTCACGGTCCCGCCCCGGACGGTTAATCGAAGTTCCGCTGTAAATTAAATTGTTACGGCATTCGTGATTAATTTATTTTAAAGCAAACACATTTTTTTCTTGAAAATTCCATTCAGCGGCACGTGGAATAACGGTAGTTAGATAGGTATTTAATTAACATCGCACTGGAACAACAACAACGGGCTATTGGCGACGGTCCGGCATCATTCCCCGAAGCGAAAGATCCGAGGACAACACCACGAGGAATAACGGAGCGTGTGTTAAAAATAAATGTCAGCGGTGTAAACAAAGCAAACTCCAATCGATTACAATTTTTCAAGAAACAGAAGGTCGATTTTACAGCCCTTTTTAAAAAGAAAATCACTGCTTTCAACGAATGTTTCACATGTATCTAAGTTGCGTAAGAACACCTTCAATTTGTAGAGTAAGCAACCTCGATCTTCTGTCACTTAACACAAAAAATTTCAAATTTTCAAAATTCCTCACTTTCAAAATTCCAAGATCAGCAGTCTTATTTAAAATTATCTTTACTCCAACATTCAGTTTTAAACCGAATCCTTTTGGTACTTTTTTAAATTCAGAGATTCAGTTTCTAAATAGAAACCTATTTAGTTACTTGACTATGGAGTGCAGCTTGCAATAACACCCATGAAGCATGGAAAACAAATGTAAATTTAATTGATTTTAATCGTCTTGAAATGAAAATCTAAGTCAAAATTTTGAATTATATTTGAACTACAACGTAAGACTATTGGTTTTAATTTAACGTAACCCATCTTATTTTAAAGTGATTTTTTAACTTTACTGGTCATTTTAAAATTACACACCTTACTTAAAAATGTTTTTTAATGTTATTTATTTTTATAAAAGAGCATTATGCAAACCATTACGTATTCAACCAAAGACAGAAAGTTGGTCGAAATATACATATACTGGCAAGAAATTACCCATGTCTTGTGATATTTTGCAGAAAATAAATAATTCAATAAAATTTAAATCCTAAATAATATATCTGCAATAGGTAAAATACTAGAACACATAAATACAAACAGAAACGAAATTCCGGTCATTCTAAAGTAAGAAGTTACGCACCTTACTTGAAAAGGTTTTGTTTTGCATATTTTAATTATTTTTATGAAACATAATTCTACAAACCATTACTTATTCAATCAAAGATTTAAGGAAAGTTGGTCGAAATATACATATACCGCCAAGAAATTACCCGTCTGATATTTTGCAGGAAAGAAATAAATCATTAAAATTTAACTCCTAAATATATCTGTAATATATAGAATACTGGGACACATAAATACAAATAGGAACGAAATACCGATTCTTGAAAAAATGTAGAATTCTGAAAAAAGAAAGATACATATGTAAAACGTGTCGAATTTCGACTTCCTGAATATATTCGAAAAAGAACAATTCGACAAAATACTTTTGAACAATTTCGATAAAGACCATAATGATTTATTTACAAAAAGAACACATATTTATAATACTTGGAAATGCTTAAATATGACCACAACATTTCGCTGCCAACTCAAATACACAAGCACAGAATTCTAAATCAAATTAAAAAATTAAGCTTTAATTCTGGCGTTGCCTGATACCGAATTGCAAAATTACGCTTTTATGATCAATGAGTTTTTTGTTTGGGCTTTTCGTATTCCATTACAAAATGTAGGTAATATAAAATTAAATATTTTAAACATTCTTTTTTCATCAATCAAATGTTCATAAATTATTGGGGCTCATAAATCATGGGAAGAAATAAAACGTCAGTTCAAACATAAATATTATAAATTGATTTGTTTTGGAAAAAATTGTTTTTCGAGCAATACTGGTAAAATAATTTTATTGGAAAATTTAATTTTCGATCAATACTGGTAATACAAACTGAGTTGCGTACCGCAATCGTTTTATGCTCAATGGTTTTCCTATGGCAATTTCGAATTGATCTAGCCCCATGGGTTAAAGAGAAGGGGTTAATATGTAGCTTGCGTTACTCGCAGGGTTCCAAAGTATGTGTACCAAATTTGGTATGGTTTGGTCAAACGGTGTAGATTTGTATAGAAAATATACAGACAGACGCCAACTCTGGTTTATATATAGGTGTCGAAGTTTTTCTAGCAAGTATTCATTTCCATGTGAGCATCCGAAAAGCTTTCTACAACATTTAAATGCAATCTTCCTGATTTCACTCAAAAAGTGGCTAAAGAGCTACTTCATCTCCAAGGTAAATTAGGAGTCGACTCTGGTCACCACGCTATTTCCCGAAATTAAATCCTCACGTTGGCTTGGTGTGGAAATTTGGAGAGTGGGGTGCCAGTTTAGGTGTGACCTCGTCATCTGACAGTGGTTCAAAATTACGTGGTGTTGTCCTCGATCTTTCCCTTCGGGTTTGATCCCGGGTCGTCACCAATAGCCCGTTGTGTTGCTCCAGTGCGACGTTAATTAAAATACCTACCCGACATTAAATGGTGTCAACGGTGGTATTCAATATCCCCGACAGATTCTAAATGGTGAAAGTTTCACCAATTTAGAATTTGGGATTGGAATTATATATTGTGCTTTTGTTTTTGTACAAAACATTGAATAATAGTATAGAGCAGGCATTTTGGTGGAACCCAATAGCTGTAGAGTAGTGTAACATTGAACACTGAATTCCGAGATTCGACAGAAAGCAAGAAAAGTAATCTTATCCTTAACTTAAGATAACCGTATAAGTCAAATCCATTCGTTGTTTCTTTTCCGCAAAGACAATACAGTACAAACCATTTTTAACCCTAAGTTACAAAGAGGAGCCCAAAATGCTCAATTGCTCCAATCCTGGTAACTGTGTATGGATGATCCAAACGCTGCCTTAGAGTTTGATGGCAGTCTTTCACGAAGACGGGAAAATGAGGAGAATTGTAGACAATACGTTAGGACCAACTGCGCATATTACCTGGACTTGATGACCTCAATAAAGCATTGTGTAGGAGAGTAGTCTGTGTGAAAGTACTCATTGCGTATGGCAAACTCCAATAACCATAGGAAGAACCATAGCATCTACTCCTCTTAAGTTGTACATGATAAGAAAATATTTCGTGTGTAATACTGAATTGGAAATACAGAAAATTTACACATTGTTCCGAAAATATGCTCTGTCAGTTCCAGAGGAAACTTGCAAATCAACAGAGTTCAACTGCGTAACTACTGTTGCGAGAAACACAGCCCTTATATCGGGCCGATGATTGAAAATTTTAACAACGTGGGCGCGAGAACTAGAAGCTGAATTACTAGAGCACGGCCACATAATAACCATACTCTTTCCCGTCGCTAAGCAACTGCGTTTCCTTTTCTCTTTAGAATCTTCCGGCAGCAAGCTTATTTTTTATTCATTCGATTTATGTTTTCTTCTAAAAATTAAATAAATTTGCTTAGAAAATTAGACTTGTTTTTAAATTAATTAACCTTTTGAAGACATGAATCGCTGACTTGGTGCGAACGCAGCCCTCCAATCCACACCTACAAATGTCTGCAAGTTCATTTTTAGACTGAACCAGAGACGTAACTAGAGGGGGCAGACGGGGCATCTGCCCCGGGGGCCGGATTAGGGGGGGGGGCGCTAAATTGGCCGAGTATTTTTTTACTATAGATAATTACGTATGATAAAAAATGAAGAGGAAAAACTTATTAGTAGACAAAAACCAAAAACTATAAAAGGAGCTAAATGCAGAATGTGTGAAGAAATAGCAGGAAAGCTTAACCTAGATCCTCATTTTAAAGAAGTACGGAGGAGGAAGAAGCGGATGTTTGATGAGAAGGGAGAAGTTGAAAGCTATGAATTCTCAGAAGAAAAAAGTTCAGATTATTGATTATACAAATAATAGATCGGATTCTGAATGAACTGAGGCAAAGGTTTCAAGTTATTCAAAACATGAATAGTTTATTTGGTTTCCTCAATAGAGCTCGATTTGAAACAATGAATGGAGAAGAATTGAAGAACCAGGCTACCACATATAAAGAAGACTTAGACAAGGACTAAGCTTGACTAGTTGGCGATAGAAGTGGAGAGTTTTAAGTATCATGCCTTGGATTTAAGCCCTAATATGAAAACGGCTACACTATCAGGTCTTCTGACGTTAATATACAGGAACGGAATTGAAGAGTCCACCAACATAACGACAGCGTTGAGAATTTTTCTTACAATACCAGTCTCAATCGCCTCAAATGAAAGGAGTTTTTGCAAACTAAAGATCATAAAAAATTACCTCAGAAACTTAACAGGACAACAACGACTAACCAACCTGAGCATCATATCAATAGAGCACAAGTTAGCTTCAAAGCTATCTTTTGAGGACATTGTAAAAATGTTTCCGTAAGTTAAGTTTTAGTTCAAGCTTTCTGTGTTTAAATTATTTTTTTCCCATTTTGTCAATAGATTAAGAGGTTGTGAAAAATGTCTAAGTATAATACTCAAGATAATAACTTGAGTAAAATCTGTTATTAATTCTTGTTCCACAGTTTTCCAAAATCCTTGAATGGTTTTTCGGTCGACGTTTCGATAATTCTCTTTTTAAAAGTCCAAAAGCAAAAAGCTGTGCTTTTGGACTTTTCTCTCACCCTTTCTCACAAAAGGGTGAGACATCTGGAGATTTAGCAGGAATATCAGTAAAGGTTATTTATTGACTTGATACCAGTTTCTTGTTCCATTTTTTCCAAGAATTTAATAGTGGATTTAGATGTGTGGCTGCTTGCTTTATCCTGATGCAGTTCTACTGATTGTTGGCACTTTGGGTAAATATATAGTATTTCCTTTTTGAATATTGGGGATAAAACAGGGTCTTCATAATATGTGCGAGTGGATTTTTACATTTCTCCCTCCTTTTTACTTTTAATTTTTCATTATATGCAAAGCCGGCAACAATCATAAATCTCTTAGAGAAAGTTCTCACGTTAAAGTTACAAAATTGAACCACGTTTTAAGATTTTTCTCCTCTTTTATGATAATAAATTGTTCTTTTTTATTGCAATCTTTTAAATACACCCACGCCTCGTCTATTGTCACAACATTTTTCCATCTTTCTCCAGCTAAATGCTTCTCATACAGAATTCTGCAGCGAGTTCTGCTTTCTGAAATATGTCGTAGAGATAGACAATGAACATTGTATTTTTTGGCCTTTTTAAGATTCAAATCACTGTTAATTATTTTATTTAAGTTAAAACTGAACTTTTAATGACTTTGTAATAGTCCTTTGACTAGGCGGATTCTCTTTTAAAAATTAAAGATCTTACCTTGCAAGTATTCTCAGAAATTCTTTTCTTTTTTGGATACGTATTTGGAAGCATTTTTCCACTTGTACGCGTTTATTCCTTTCTCATTAATAATATTACTTATCGTACCTTTAGATATAGAAAAAACATGACTTTTACAGCGTTTTTGAATAAGATAATTCTCTTCGGAAAGAGCGGAAACAGCCTTCCATCCATTGCTTATTTAGAAGCACCATTTTGAAAGTAAACAAAACTCTTAGATAGCAGACGATAAGTTATACTTTAACTATTTAACTGCTGCGAAAATAAAATTATTTCGTAGCATACAATTTTTTACAGCTCATCAAAATCATTCAAAAAATGTCCGAACAGCCTCTGTATTAACATAATTAAATATTCTATTCTAAAGCAACAGTCTGTTGATTTTAATGCAGCCCACACATATCCCGATATCATTTGATAAAACCTTTTCATTTCATTTGCAGCGATTATGAGTATGAAAGAATATACCAAACATGCTACTCTTAGATTATTTGTCAATGAAATATCTTAGAATTAATTAGGTATTTTATCTTGTACTAATTGCTGCAAATTAATCTATTTGCCTTTGAAATCAAACATTTACCATCTAAGTTTAATAAAAAAAAATTTGGACTAGTGGAATTAATGTGTGGTGGCGATATCAGGTGTTGTCGGGGAGGGTTTTGGTTGGTCGGTGGGGGGGGGGCCAAGGCGAGTTCTTGCTCCGGGTGGAAACTAGCCTATAGTACGTCTCTGGACTGAACATGAAGTAATTTATAAAAGCAGATGGTCTTGGGCGAGTCCACTTTTGGTGATTATTTGTTTCACATTTGGTGATTATTTGTTTCGCCAATTTGTAATCACTGCCGGCACCGAACGGTACATTCTGAACCAGAATTCACGCTAAAGCTACCAATCGTGGAAGCGTAATGTTGAAGTCTTAACCTGTCACTTAATCGAACAGACTCGTTCAAAGCCATGTGACTCAAATGCACCATGACTACACCATCTAGGAACAA
Organism: Meta bourneti; assembly: GCA_933210815.1. Classification (NCBI taxonomy): domain Eukaryota; kingdom Metazoa; phylum Arthropoda; class Arachnida; order Araneae; family Tetragnathidae; genus Meta; species Meta bourneti. The sequence goes on along the minus strand of OW119931.1, from coordinate 30,313,540 downwards.
GCAGAAGGAAATAGTATCATTACGAATCCCAATTGTAGATCGGCTCGTGGTAGTTCTGGCTCCGAGTTTATAGCTTGAAGACGGAAGCCACAACAGTGCTTACGAGTTGGCGAAACAAATAACTGGGGCCATCGACCATACATTATTTGAGTATGGCAGCCTTTAACCCCTGACAAATTTACCACCTTTCAACAAATGGACTTCCACAATATCATTTGCCCTCTACTGGAGTAGCGAGAAGCAGTCCATCTTCTAATTTAAGAAGTTAAATCTTCATTGTATTTATAAGATTGCGCAAAGGAATAAAGAAAAAATCATATTTGTGCAAGTGAAGGGTACTTGGGTTATATAATGGTATTTCATGAGGGGTCTGTGATCTAACCTGGTACTGGGACCCTGAGTGCTAATATGAATCTTGAAACCATACATAAAAATCTAGTCGATACAAATTTGTTTTTCTTACTCTAGGACCTGAGTAAGGAGCGACTTCACGAATACTTAAAGTCATGATTTAGAAAGTGTTGGCAGGATCTGCCTCGTAATTTAAAACTTAGAGGCCGTTGAAATGCAGTATTTCGGAATTTCTACCCTGACAAAAACTTTTCTACCCAAGTTCAAAACTTCTCAATCAAATTTTATGAAGTTCTGAGGGTGACAGGCGATATCGTTGAAAGGATATTTACTTATTTAGTATGTCAGTTTAGGAATTTACAGAGCACGAGTTTGCACCTACAGGAAAAATAAATTGGTTTTTCTCGTATTGGTTCGGAAAGTTGAATTCCAAAGCCAATACTAACTGAAGCACCCTACCTTCTCTGACGACATCATTTTTTTAAAAATACTATCACTCTGGGCGAAGGACATTTTAATACAGGTGGCCATAAAATAACTTTCACTCTTCTATGGAAGCATCTGTAGTTAAATCGAATAAACGGAATGGAATCAAATTTGGTAATGAGACATTTGAAGACATGGGTAGGTATTTCAATTAACGTCACACTGGAGCAACACAACGGGCTGTTGGTGACGGTACGGGGTCAATCCCAAAGGGAAAGATCTGAGGACACCACGCATTTTTGAACCACGGTCAGATGACGAAAACACCTGAGCTGGCACCCACTCTCCAAACTTCCACACCACGCCAACGTGAGGACATTTGAGCCCACGACAGATTTAACGTGCATCAGCCCCCTTGGTACCCGACGGTCTTTGGTTGGATTCGAACTTGCAATCTCCGGTAGATATTCCGATGCTCTTCCAACAGGGCTACCGCGATACCAAAATTCTACATACCAAAATACCGCGATACGAAAAATAATACATACCAAAATTCGGAGCTGTTGGAGTCGAACATTTGCATTAAAAGCAGACACAATGGTAGTTACGGATTGGCTCAGTTACTGTTTACCAGCCTCCGGGGAACCTCGAATTGTTATTTGTAAAATAGGGCAATTTAAACAATTTGACACCTTATAAATTAGACGATGATTTTAGCAACTTTAATTCAATGAAATAGCACTCTTTCGACTGTCATTTGGAGAAAAATTTCGTTTGTTTTAATCAAATATATTAATTCAATATTAGCTGAGACATTACAAAAGTGACCCAAGTTCGATATTAAAGCTAGGTAAATTTATGAATGAGAATTATTTCTAAGAAACTCTCATGATCTACACTTTTGAACTAAAGGTGTGGCCATATCTACATCTTTATTTAGCAATAAGGTATGGATTCCTCACATCACTACAATCTTTTTCTGTACCGAAACACTAGGTCCAGTCGAAGACCGTCGTGTACAAGGGGGCTGGTGCGCGTTAAATCTGTCGTGGCGTTCAAATGTCCCCACGTTGGTGTGGAGTGCCAGCTCAGGTGTTGACCTCGTCATCTGACTGGTTCAAAATTACGAGGCATTGTCCTTGATCTTTCCCATCGGGATTGATCCCGGACCGTCGCCAATAGTCCATTGTGTTGCATCAATGCGAAGTTAATTGACTACCTACCTCTGAACCGATGCTTCTAGCATCGTGTGATCGCTTAACTAAACCATGATCAGTCTTGCTTTCAACTACATCAAAAATCTAATGCCAGTCTTATTAAGTTATTCGGATCAGATTTCATTGTCTGTCATTCCTATTGGAAACATTTCAACTATTGTATGAAATAAACTCTCCTTGTCTAATGCCACATTGTTTTTATTGAAAGCCCTATCGGCCTCTTAGGAATGGCTCCAATAGACCTGACCTCTGGTAGAACGCCAGCCCTTTGAGCATTTCCTCGTGTAGCCAGATGTGCAGGGCTGCCACAGCTAAATCACTTGTAAAATAGTAGCCTAAATGTCTAAAAATAGAAGCATAAAAAGGCCCTCGAACCATATTTTAGAAGCTCAGATACAAAACGTATTAGCTAAAACACAAAAAGTGCCAATTAAGTATGAAAGAGACGTTGAAGATCTCGCTAAGAAATTCAAATTTTAAAATCAAAAAGCTAAATGGTTTCTTAAGGTTTTCATGACAATCTAGCAACCAGATTCCTATGGGCTTCTTTCATGGTTACCACGGCTTGACGCCAAAACTTCGAAATTGGCGTCCCTTGAAAGATTTTTTTGTCTGGTATCAGTTTAAAAAAGGGACTACATTTTTGTTGATCTTTGGTAAAACTTCGAAATTGGCGTCCATTGGAATATTTTTTGTCTGGTATCAGTTTAAAAAAGGGACTAAATTTTTGTTGATCTTTGGTAAAACTTCGAAATTGGCGTCCATTGGAATATTTTTTGTCTGGTATCAGTTTAAAAAAGGGACTAAATTTTTGTTGATCTTTGGTAAAACTTCGAAATTGGCGTCCATTGGAATATTTTTTGTCTGGTATCAGTTTAAAAAAGGGACTAAATTTTTGTTGATCTTTGGTAAAACTTCGAAATTGGCGTCCATTGGAATATTTTTTGTCTGGTATCAGTTTAAAAAAGGGACTAAATTTTTGTTGATCTTTGGTAAAACTTCGAAATTGGCGTCCATTGGAATATTTTTTGTCTGGTATCAGTTTAAAAAAGGGACTAAATTTTTGTTGATCTTTGGTAAAACTTCGAAATTGGCGTCCATTGGAATATTTTTTGTCTGGTATCAGTTTAAAAAAGGGACTACATTTTTGTTGATCTTTGGTAAAACTTCGAAATTGGCGTCCCTTGGAATATTTTTTGTCTGGTATCAGTTTAAAAAAGGGACTAAGTTTTTGTTGATCTTTGGTAAATTTTCAAAAAAAAGACTCAAAAATTTTGAAAATAGGAGCTCTCTAAACGATTTTGCTTCAAAAGATACTCCTAATCGCCAAGGTTGGAAAATAGTAGCAAAAGTCTGTAGCCCTTGAGAGCCAGCAAAGATGGGACCACCACTCTAATTTCATGTGAATACCTATTTGGGAGAAAATAAATCTTGTTCTACACTTTACTTTGATAAAAAAAAATAATGTGGTACGATAAAAAAATTTCGTTCATGAAAACAAAACTTAATACTAATGTGGCAAATCTCTTTTAATAATTCAAATAACAAAATGATATAAATAACACAAAATGCCAGTTTTCTTACATTACTTTACAATATAAACAGTGAAATGAAAATCAGAAAATAAATAAAGCTTGGGAAGATGATAGAGGGTAAAATGAAAATAACAACAATGTAGATAATAATCTACCAAAACTGTAATGATGATTACACAATTATACTTCAAAAAATAAATAAAAGCTGTTCTCCTTGTACAACTTCAATAATAGTCAACTTCTATATACAAACATATGGCACATATTTTCCACAAATGTACAAAATTATACAAAATATATTTTTCAACAAGATACAAAAATAGTACAATTTTGATTTTCATCAAGACAAAATCAACGAGCTGTCAACTTCAATGTCAGGGCACATCTGTACAACTTTAATATTAAAATGCAATGACAAAAAGAAAAAATCTTACCCAGGTAATACAAGCACTTCTAACTTTCATTACTTAAAATAATTTAGGTAATTTCCAAGTGTAGGCTAATTAATCTTTTATATCAAATAAAAATATTGCAGTGCTAACTATCAAAGTAAAAAGGATTAAAATATAGCTATTCTTTTTAATCAATGCATTCTTCTATTATTAAAATTGCACTTTACTATACAAAAATTACACTGCAATACAGCTAAACCTCACTACACTTTTAAGGCTTTTGAAAGTTAAGGCACATTAGGTCTTTGTGTTATGTAGCATTATACATACACTTCCAGTTTGCTGATGTGTATAGATTATACTAGCTAACATGATTGATATACAGATTAAATTTTCGTGCAAGACATTTTAACGGAAGCCATTCAAATAATCACAGCTGTGAACCTGCCGAGGTAAAGTATTCTGTAAAGAGAAAAGCACTCTTTTCTTTCATAACAAGTTAAACTCCTTAAAAGGAAATACCTAAAACAGGGTTCCCACTCTTGAAGCAAAGAAAAATGTGGGCTTTTCAAGGCTATATAGACACTACATTTACTTAGATCGCAATAGATTGATCCATCAGTGCACAGACAGGGCTGTCACAAGCAAAGCACTTGTGAAATAGCAGCATAAATTCTAAAATATAGTAGCAAAAAAAGTCTTTCAAGAGGGATGGACTTGGGACTCCAGCAACCACTTTGAAAAACATTAATTTTTGGTTAACCAAGAAATATCATGCCATTGATTTTTGAATGCAGGTGAAATAAGATATGCAATGTAAAAATTAAGGATTTTCACCAAATATTAAGGCTTTTTAAGGGCACTTAAAAACTAAAACGAAAAATCAGGCTTTCTTAAGGCCTGTGGGAACCCTAAAAGAATCCTCGAGAGGCTAAAAATCGTTACTTTTTGAAAACATGAATCAACACCATCATTACTATCTAGACCTACGAGTGATGCACAATCATGGAAAACAATTCAAACGAAATTAAATAACACACATTTAAAATGATTTTCATGAACTTAATATTAATTTTAAAAAAATTAATAAGTAAAATCTGAAATTTTTTAACAGTGGCATTAACTTCTCACCAAAGTTAGCAATGCTTTAGGAGAAAACAAATTAGCATGACAGAACTAAAAAAAATCAAGAGCAATTAATAGGAAAACCAGGTCTTTTGGTTTCTCTCAAACCCAGTAAAGCTGGCAGTTATGAATAATTATATACATGTTTTCAAAGCTTTGTTTCTTTGCAGGTCTTTGGGTAGCGGTGTTAATCAAGATGTGTCCTCGATTTCAAGAGAAAGTTCAGAAGGAAAGAATGCGTCCACACTGTCGTTCTCTTCTTTTACGAGAACTCCATCAAAGGGTTCTGTTTTTATGGGGAGTGTAAAGTTCTTCCCATCACTTGTCACAAGAGTGATCTATTATATAAAACAAACATTGCATAAGGATACAAGATAACCATATTCAAACAATTACTAAACACAAGAAAGCCATACAGGTTCTTATCAACATTTATAGATTCTTAGAATTTTGCTCCATTTGAGTTCAAGAATAAGGACACGAAAAGGTGTGCGATACCTCCTACCCTTTTGTTAGAAATCCGTGCACCCATTCTAAAAGACCAAAGTGGACTGAAGCTGGTTTTTCCAATGAGGGAAAACGTAAAAGTCAGCTACTAACAACCCATTCTAATGGTATACGTTCTTAGAATTTTGAGTTAGGGCAAACCCTATGCGACCACTACAGGGGATTCTCACCATTTCTCAAATTACTTCTGACTATCGGTTGAAGGAAGTGGTTTTGTACAAGGTGAGACCGAAAAGTAAGGTGACTGATGTCATAATAATCACTGTATTATAGATTTGCAGATAAATACATCACTGTCCTTCAAAGTAGTTCCCGCCATCTACAATACACTTCTGACAACGTTCATACAAGTTCTTGAAACTTTTGAAAAAGTCCTCCTTTGAGACTGTCTTAAGTTCCTTGGTAACAACAGCTTGAATGTCTGAGATGCTTGAAAATCGGTTTCCCTTCAGTGCCAATTTCAGTCGTGGAAAGAGGAAAAAATCTGCTGGCGCTAGATCAGGGGAATAAGGAGGGTGTAATAACTCCGTAACCTGTTGCTGCGCGAGGAACCGTCTAACACACATTGCAGTATGAGGGCGTGCATTATCATGCAACAGAAACCACTTGCCTGATGCAGCGAGATGGGGCCGAACACGACGAATGCGAGCCAGGAGGCGCTTCATAACATGGCACTAAAATTCACCATTAACTGTTTGACCTTCCGGTACGTATTCTTTATAGATAATTCCCTGTGCGTCGAAAAAGGTAATCAACATTGTCTTAACCTTTGATTTTTCGAAACGAAACTTTCTCGATTTCTGCGATGAGGGACCGCGCCACTCCATGCTTTGGCGTTTCGTGTGTGGATCATACGCGAAACACCACGTTTCATCTCCTGTGACGATGGACTGTAAAAACGTGTCATCTTTATCTGCTGCATTGATGAAGTCGCCACAGGAGTCCATTCGCTGCTGTTTTTGTTCATCGCTTAAGTAATGAGGGACAAACGTCGCAAAGTTTCCGTTTACCCAAATCCTGTGTCAATATTGTTCGGACGATTTCACGAGGAAGATTCAATTCGTTCGCCATTATTTGGACGGACAAGCGGCAATCTTTCAGCAATAACTGCCTAACTCTTTCAACATTTGCCGTCGTTCTGCTCGTCAACGGTCTTCCACTGCGATGCTCATCCTCCACGCTTTCACGGAAAAAAAAGTTTGAACCACTTAAATACTGTCTTGTGAGATAAAGTTTCTTCGCCATACACACTTTGAAGCATTTCCAAGGTTTCCGTAGCAGTTTTACCCATTTTAAAACAGAATTTCAGATTCGTTTTCTGCTCCATTACGCAATGCACTAACACCTTTTACGTTTAAGCGACTGCACGAACAAACACGAAACAAGAAACTTTGCAAATGACCCTGAACTTTCACGTTGCATATCGAAGATCGTAATGCGCATGTGTCAGGTCGTCAGGCTGTTCTCATTTTCGATAGGAGGGGTGAGTCACCTTACTTTTCGGTCTCACCTTGTATATAAGAGGAGCTGACATGAACATGAACTCACTTGTTCACTCAAGAATCTGTCTCCGATTCCCCTTCACCTGCAATTTACAAACAGCAACACTAGGTCTTTTGTATATTTTAACTCATGCCGAAAATCTCACAAGAGGTTATCCGATGCACAGGTAAACTGAACTAACAGATGTAAGTAGTTACAAATCGACCCCCTAACACATGATGATCATTTAACAATGCTTCAGGTGACAAGCAGGTGTTCGAGGAGCCTTGGTAGAAGGGGTTGACCGATTACCCTCATTGGTAGAGGAGAAGAAAAGCAGATTACTCTTAAGGACGCATTGGCGGCTATCGAGTACTGGATGTAGAAGTGTCTCCGACGGCTTGGGATTCAGAAAGTTATGATAGAGGGCAGGGTAGGTATTTAATTAACATCGCACTGGAGCAACACAATGGGCTATTGGCGAAGGTCCAGGATCAATCCCAAAGGGAAAGGTCCGAGGACAACACCACGTAATTTTCAACCATGGTCAGATGACGAGGTCAAAACTTCAGCTGGCTCCCCACTCTCCAAATTTCTACACCACGCCAACATGAGGACATTTGTTGAGGCCACGACAGATTTAACGTGCACCAGCCTCCTTTGTACATGACAGTATTTGGTTGGATTCGAACTAGCAATCCTCCAGTTGCTATTTCATTACTCTCTTCCAACCGGGCTATATAGAGGTCAGGGACAATCTATTTCTGTGTGAATGTAGAACATGTGAGCAACAATCTGCTTAATATCAACAAATTAAAAGCAAACTAAACAGTAGGCTTGCAGTTAAAACATCAGAGTGCAGCAAAGATCTATATTGGATGCTGATATTGGTACAATATATTAAAGGGAATATATAACAAAAAGTTGTAATCAAATTTAATATTAATTTAATTGATCACATGATAGACAAGCTCAAAGGGGAATAGGTTATAAAGCTCTACACTTTCCAATATCAGACAACAAACACATTTATAGGTTGTACAAAAAATCTTACTAGTTTATGAGAGTCATTTGCCATGGATAAGAAAGACAAATTCTCAGCTGACAAAAGATCTGTCCCATCCAAACCACTTATCACAATCTGACCATTCTGTGTATTTAGAACCCCATCTACGGAATTCAAGATCAGTTGGTTTGGTTGCAGAGAAGCTATTTTTTCATTTGAGGAAGTATTCACCTCAGATGTGGCATCTTGAAGGTTCTCTGATTCTGCAATGCAAAGTAACACAGTTTTAGTGAAGTACAAAATGCTATAATGTATCATGTACAGAAATATTTTCCAATTATGAATAAGAAAATGAACAGATCTTATTGTTGGCAAAGTTAAATGTCAGACGTTATTTCACTTCAATAGAAAGTTTTCGCGCATTTAATTTTGAGTAGACTTAACAGAATGAGTTATTTCGATTTACTTATTACTATGTTACATTTTGTTATATTTTTATAATTAGTTTATTTACTAAAAATTTAATTTATCAGACAACATTTCATTAGAAAAATAACTTTATTGACTCTTCAAGCATTTCCTATAAATCATGCCATTTACAGTGCATCCAACTAAAAACTGAAATAACTCATTTTGATATACAGGCACTCCTCATTTAACCCTCCTGGTGGTTATCTTGACGAGGTGTCCTCGTCATTAGCAAAACTGAAAAGATATCTCATCATTAGAAAAAAAATTACCTGATCTTGATCTCATCATAAAGGAAATCAGGAATATCTTGATGAGATCTCGTCATTAGCAAAATTGATCAGTTTTTGATGGACAAGATATCTTGTTGAAACCACTTGGAGGGTTAACAACCAAGTTCCACTTTAACCACTAGGTCGTTAAGTGAGGAGCTTAACTACTTGTACTTATACTGAATAAAAGAGTTTCCATGCACGTTGGCATTGACAGTATCAATAAGTAGTTTACTTTAGGGGACTATCCAGAAATTTGTTGCCACTGAGTAATCATAAAACGACATGTACAGGGGTAAGCAAGGAGCACCATTTACCAACCAAACATGTTATTAGAACGGACTGGGATATGCATAAAGTCCTCCATTTCATTACTTTGCATACAGAGTTGGCATTGGTACCATCTCCAGTTTTGCCAGTGTGTGTGAAAGGGGATTTCCTGTGCTTGAGAGCTGGTTGAAATCTAAGTGAATGTTAAGCAGGTAAGTTAAGTAACGAGCACATGTATATTGAATATTACTAAGGTAGGTATTTTAATTAACGTCGCAAAGGGCGACGGTCCGGGATCAAACCCGAAGGGAAAGTCCGAGAACACCGCGTAATTTTGAACCACGGTCAGATGACGAGGTCACACCTGAGCTGGTACCCAACTCTCCAAACCTCCCCAACATGCCAAAGTGAGGACTTTTGAGGCCACAAGAGGTTTAACATGCACCAGCCTCCTTTGTACACGACGGTCTTTGGTTGGATTCGAACTCGCAACCCTCCAGTTGCTAGTCTGTTACTCTTCCAAACAGGCTACAACGGCCCAAATATTACTAAAAAGTTGTTGTTTTGCTGTTTTATGGTACAAGGACCAAATTTGGCCAAGCCATGCCAAACACAAGACAGGTAAAATGTCATGAAAAGGAGAAAAGAGGGATTGAGGAATAACATAATGGGATGAAAGTAGAATAAAATCGGTTGGGTATCGCGGGTGGATGACACATGTGTTCACTAAAGACAGTAAACCCCATAGGAAAATAAAAGATCACTAGAGTACCTTGGGTCCATGAAGCCCATATACACCTAAGGGAGATGTGCCCCTGAGGGCAGAAACTGAGTGAATTTTACTCAAGAAAATATCTTCCAATGAAAATGTAAATATTTTATACTTCTTTCTTTTCCCAAATGATTGGGCACTTCAAACAATAGACAAGTAGAACGAATGTCACCTAAAACATTCTGTAAGAGCTCTTGAGATTAAAAAAAAATTCTGGTTGGAATGGTTTCAAGGCCCAAAATGATTATTTCTCAGCATTCCAAAATTGCTGCATTTGAATTAAAACATGAAGTTAAACAGATATAGAGAATGAAATAAAATTAACTCACACTATATTGAGATTGATGCAGAGAAGGAGTATAATAATTTTGAAACAAAACTATATATTAAAAAAAATTGAAATCAAGGGAAGTTCCCAAATCTGTTGACTCTTACCTCCTAATATGTCAAGAGACATGCCTTCCAATACTGAAGTTTCTTTTCCTTCTGCAGGGACTGAGTCTTCTCTATCTAATTTGGGCTCCATTGAGAATGCTGGACAATCACCACTAATTTTGTGTTCCTAAATACAAAAAACATACAAATATACATTACATACAAACAAATTACAAAATTACAAATTACATTAATACAAACATACATTAAAAACATACAAATTTAATTATTACAAATTACATTAATACAAACATACATTAAAAACATACAAATTTAATTATTATAACATTGTAAAACTTCATAATACTAGTCAACCCACATAGAGAATCTGTACTGAAAGGTCTATTACTAGTATCTGTTAATGTTATGTATATTTCAGCACTAAGTGTGAACATAGTGCAACTTTGCAGACTCAAATTACTCTATGGTGGAGATAGGTTACACTGCGATATACACCACTTTATACCAAGTTAATTTTTGTAGTGGTGCCCAAGTTCACCACACCTACTCTCCAGAATTTAGTATTGGCTGAATTTGATAGATGTTACCACTAGTTGATGGATTGATATTTCACAAGATCATGGGTGTACCTCCTTATGCATGGTCATGCAATGGATAATTGCAATCGTGGACTGTCCTGTGTTGCCTTTAGCCAAGTATGAGGCACAGCATGAAGAAAAGGCAGAGAGGTAAGAAAGAGTGAAGCTGTGCAAGGAATAGAAGTAGTATCTGTTATCACAAGGCTTTAGACTTGTTTGAAGTGATTGACATTGCATTGACGATTCAACTGTTCACTAGAAACCATATATCATTGCATGCTGATTGTTGTGAGTACCATCTGGTATTTGTCAGAAGCACCATAAAGCTTGTTTTTTTATTTGAAAGTGTGTGTTCATAATTCGTCCGCCAGTCACCGATTTAGCAAAACTTGTGAAAGACAGTGCAACTTTGTCTACCAAAAAGTACTTCATGGTGAGATAGGTTACACTGCCACACATATTACTTCATTGTAAATTAATTTTTGTATGGGAGCTAAGTTCGCAATCAGCACATTTCCTCTTATATAGTTTAGTTTTGGATACAGTTAAAAGGGCAATGGAAACCAATCACTCATGACTTTATTTTATTATGTTAGTAAGACTACTCTTAAAGCAAATTTCATGTCAAACAATTTTATTTTCATACGTCACAAAATTTAGAGATAAAAATATTGACATTCAAATGATTGAAGGCAGTTTGTTTCAGTTACGAATCTTATGAAAAGTGATAAGCAATGCATCATTTGAAAGTATCCAAATAAGCATAAGAGGCAAAACTTTAAACTTATGTACACAGTTGATTACAACCATTATTCCAATCATCAAACCATTTATAATGGATTCAAGTATGCATTTCGTATTTCCATAAAATAAATGCATCAAAAAAGGGAAGTAAATTCATTTTGTCCAATTTTAGTTGTTTAATTAATGCTTTTTATGAAGCATGACAAATGCACAAAGCCTTGTTTCAACAATTATGCTTCTGAATCTCCAACTAATTGTATCACATTTACTTGTTTGAAAACTATCCATTGTTTTTCAATATCTTGAAATTCAGGAAGTTTTGTATTCACTTAAATTTTCTATTCTGCTCCACAATTTCTACCTTATCATTTTTTAACTTATCATTGTCATTCCTTCACCAGAATGCTGAAGAGTTTCGTTAAAGTGTTGAGATCTCTGAACTTTAAATTATGTTGTTTCATAACTTAATCCATGGTACATATGAAAGAAGCAGTAAAACTGACATTGAACCTTGTACACATTTGCTGGCCATTCCCTAATATCCAAATGCCAATTTCTATGCCACATACGTTCGTGAAATATGTAGAGATGATTGATTTATCATATTTTACTGTTGGCACAAAGTGATTAATATAAATGAAGTAAGAAATTAGTGCTTCATTTTGAGTTTAAAGGTTGTGTTCATATTATTTTATTGTCAGAATGAATAGCTTCTTTTTAAAATTTTAAATTATGACTTCAGCACCTCGTGCAGTGGTTGATATATTTGTTTACAAATGTTGTAATGGGTAGTATACAAATAATACCAATTTCTGTATCATGCATGTAGTGAGTATATATTATATATATACTTATAATATATATAATATATTATTTATATAACACACTCCTCACCTTTCATCTTCAAAAAAATTCTTTCTTTCCAACTTCTACTACTTAAATTGTTATTTCAAGTTTGTAGTTTATAAGCAAATTTGACAAACATCTAAATCTACTACTTCTAACACAAACATTTGTGGAAACGATATTGAGAGCATTGCAGTACAAAGTAGATTAATAACTTTAAATTGACTTTTAAATAGAGCAAAACAGGCACAATAGAACCGGAACTTACACTTTCAAATGAAGTATGCACAAAGTTTCAAGCAAATATTGGCTTCAAACTTTTATTCAGCTTTATTTTTGAAAAGCTAACTTGTAATTATAGTAAACTAAACACACAGTGGTGGAAATATGTTACATGAAATATTTTTTAAATTAAAATAATATCAATACTGTATTAAACTTTCAAAAATTAAAAAGTCAAATCTTCGAAAGTACAAAGAGTGCAATTTAATACAAGACAATATTTAGCCACAAAATCAAGATGTTAATTGGGCCAAAAGACGCACCTCTAATAGTTGACTTGATTGAAATACTTCCGCACAATCTGTGCAGGAGTTGGGCTTTATATCTGCATGCCGCCGTTCTATGTGCTTTCGTATGTCTGTGAAGGTGTAGCCATAAAAATTGCATATGCCACACTTGTAATCTCGTTGCTTGAAATGCCTGAAGAGATAGCATTAGTAATTTACCTCAATATTCAAATTCACCTTTTGAACAAAATAGGTTCAATTATGTTATTTTCATAAGAGTACATTACCTTTTTAAATGCAAATCCTTGTTTTTCAAATGACGGAAAGCTTTACCACAAAGGTGACACTTGTGCTTTGGTGCTTCATGTATGAGCAGATGTTTCGTTATATCAGACTTTTCACAACCCCTAAAATTAGATAAATTATGGTTCAGTGAAATACCCTCATTATATTGAGCCTTAATATATCAAGTTATATTGCTTTCTTTTACTTGTCCCCTGATGAATTTTTGGTTTGTGTATAGTAGAATTCTTCAACTATCTCTTGTTTCTGAAATCATCAGTTATTTCAGTGTCATTCATTGACTCAGTGACTGATTGACAGTGACTGTTCCAAGAAGCTATTTTAACCTTTTCCCATAGATTCTGCCACAGCTTTGCTTTTGCCAAAGTGCATTGTCTTCCTGTAGTTCAGAGGTTCAAAATTGATGGTTTCTAATAATGATTAACAAAATACAAAAATACTCAAATCCACACAATTAAGTTAAAGGCTTTAATTGCTGATAAATCTATATACAGTATTTACAGAAGGTATACAAGTAAAATCGATGCTATTAGCCATGGCTACTCCCGATAGGCATTAAGCCCAATCAAAATCTAGACTGGAAGTCCTGTAAACATGAGAGGTGAGCCTCAAGTGGGGTGAGATGGGTGAGCATGGGGGTTGGGGACGAAACTTTACACTTGAAGTCATTGCATTCCAACAAATTCCACACTGTTATGTGAAATTTCTGAGGTACCTACCAATAACATTAAGTTCGGGGGGTTGAGAAGGTTCATCGTCAGACTCCAAAAGAAATGTCATAAAATTGTAAATCACCTGTTGGCACTTAAGATCAATATCTCTGCTTGTGGATGAAAATGCAGTACTATTATGAAGAAAATTGCAAATAGCCTAAATATAGATCAAACTGATTGAACAGTGTGGTCAGTAAGCAGCAAAGGATTCAATTGGTCTTCAGATGTGAAATGAATAAACCTTTTCACCATCGTCCTACCTTATAAGAAAGTAGTGATGCTGTTTGTGTAAGTGCAGATCAGGTAAAAGGAATGGGGAGTCAAAGCTTGAGGACATGAGAAGATTCTTCAATGAACAATTGACTTTGAAACTATTCAGAGGCAATTATCCCCTTATCAAGGAAAACCAAAAGTATCCCTAGCACATGAGGAAGGCTAACCCCTAAAAAGGCTCAGCTGAAGTAAAAATAATTTAGGTACCTTGAAAGTACGGATGAAATAAAATTTCAGTTTCCAAACATTCATGATTTAGTATCTGTTTGAAGTTTTCCTATTAATTTTGTGTTTATCTTAAAGTTGGACATAACTTTACAAAAAATGTAAAGCATTAATTTACACCTTTTTATTTCTATAAGTAAGTTTTTCTTGATCCTCGCCAAATTACAAGCTTTTCTTGGACCACCAAAAGCATGATAAATTAGGGGTTACTGCATTAATATTTAACTACATATACTACATGCCTTAAATAATAATAAAAAAAGATTTTGTTAAAATTATAAGAATTTGAAACAGTACACGCTAAAAAATTGGCAAGAACTTTTGATTAATTAAAACCGGCAAAATAAAAAAAGTCCTAGAATTCATCTATTAAATTATTGCTAAAAGTGAAACGTGCATTATTTGATATTGAATTAGGCAACATGATGCACAATGTGTTGTGCTTTTCCGTAATTTGAACTTAAACTCTTGAATATAGGCCATGTAATATCTAATGCAAACATCCCAGTTCGGCTTCATATAAGTTTGCATATTGAAGTTTTTCTTTTTATAGTAACATGTTCCTTTTTTGTATTCAAGACCAGTGAATTTAAATGATTGCAGGTTGCAAAATTTTCATTAATTTCAGCATAAAGAAAACTGCAATCATTCGTACAATATAAATTCAGGATGCATATCACATGAGAATAAGGCCGATGAACAAGCTTAGACCATTCCATCGAGATGATTGGATAGATAACTTATATAAAAACATCTAATTACCTTCAAATGAAAATATTTCCATTTTCACAGAAATTTTACATACATAATTTCTTTATTTTGTTGAAATCGTTTTCTAAGGACTTTTTTCTATAATTGAGAAGTTTTTCTTTGATTATTGTTCATAACTGTCATGAGACAACAAAACCAATTGTTTTATAAAATATAGAAATTTTACCTGTAACTACAAAATGAACATTTGTACGGCCTATGAGGTGCGTGAATTCTCAGATGCCGCTTCAGGTGTGCTTTTCTTGTAAACGTTTTCTCACATATTTCACATGTAAAAACTACTTCAGCAGGTAAGTGCACCATTTTTATATGGATTTTTAAAATATAATGATCCTAGAGTGAGAGAGAAAAGGATTTATGAAGTTCATTTGCTTGAAAATGGACTTTAGAGCAGAGGTTCTTAACCATTTGAGTGATCTTCAACCCCTTGAATCTAAAAATAAGTTCTCACACCCCTTGAAAAATGTGTTTCTATGTCTTTATTTGGGAAATTACATCTATTGCAAGATAATTTATTTATTGAAAAATAAACACATACATTTACATAATTAATAAAACCCAAAAATTTGATTATTTATTCAAAAAGAGAAGTTTTTATTACTTTAGAGTAAAATATTTCTCAGTAAATAGGTTTTTCAAACCTGGTGCATTTTGGTGCCATCTCGAAGCAGCATTGCTTACTCCAGTTTATATACCTCAGTGACAGAGGTAAAGGTAGAGAGAGTAGGAGTGGGGGTCACAAAAGTCGACATAACATTCACTAATTTCTCACAGGCAGTCAGGCTATAGTTCCATCGAAAATTTAGAAACTTCTCTCGCACCCCTGGAAATGCTTCCTCACACCCCCAGGAGTGCACACACCCCAGGTAAAGAATCACTGCTTTAGAGTGTAAAAATTGAACATTTTTATACATTTATCCCAATATTTTCATAAAAATGTATATTTTAAGCATGCATATTTTTCTTACCATATGCTTTAAAAATACTCATGATAATGTATGGTGCCCATACATTAAAGTTAGAAAATTTTAAAATAAACATTAGATAGTAAAAATTATTACAGAACAAATATTATTACAGAAATTGATAGATCTCACGTAGATGAAACGAATGACACCTCGCGGCACTTGCTATCACATAATGGTCCCGAGTTATACTAATTTTAACACGTGCAGCGATTTCACCACAAAATTGGAGACATATGTAGACCTCAATATTGCATCATCTGACCTTGAACGCTATTTCGGTAAACTCTTTGGACCTCAACTCAGTCAATATATTTTTGCTAGCTTTTATAGTTTTCAAATTATTGAAGGAAGTGAGTGTACATTATGTAGGAACACAGATTTTTACCAAGGGACCCAATACTGGAATGAAACAATAGACATATTCTATGTCAATAACTTCACCAATCTATGTGCAATCTATGGTCATCACATTCTGGTTTTAAAAAGCTAAAAACTCAATATCTTCAAAATTTCTACTTAATGTGCTTCACTTGTAAGCTGACAATATGAAATAACATAAATTTTCAATAATTATAATTTCAATTACCTTATAATGTTTTCCACATATATTGCAGGCAATGACCTTTTCTGTATGCCTTATAGAATGCCTCTTTATCACATAAGCATGGTCAGCCATATAACCACACTGATTGCAAATACATTTTGGATGCTCGGCCTGAAACAAATAATTTAATTAGAAATTATAATACTGATAAAGCAATTTTGCATATCAGCAATAGCATTAAGTACCAACTTAGTATCAGTGGTATATGGTTAATCACATGGCCTAAAATTGAGTTTCTTCACACATATAGGACACTTGGTACTAGTTTTAAATCCAGTATTTTTGTTGAGTACAGACCTTGAAATGTTTTATGATTTCATCTTCTGTAAAATAGGGTCTTTGACATACTTTGCATTTTTTGGATCCTGAAAATTATAGTATAGAAGATTAAGAACAGAGAAAAATAAGTTCAGATTATTAATATGCAAATTATAAAGAATTAAAAGAACTTATAAATAATCAGCACTAAGAAAAAGTACACTATAATTTATAGTCATCAACACATTGATTAGTCCATGACCTCTCTGATTTTGATGAAACTTGGTGTTTCAAGTGACTTTACCTAATTATTAATAAAAACAGTAAAACATGTTTTCACTTTCTGTTCAAAAGTTATTAAACATTAATTATGAAAATTGCTACATCTTGAGAAAGTAAGTGTTATTTTCTCAGGAACCAGATAAAACACAGACCTGGGTAATGTCTCATTTTAAAGCTATTTAATTGGTATTAATCTTATGTGTAATGCAATTTATTAGTTTTGTTCACCCTGTGGCAATCTGGCTAACTTGAAAGCATGGTAATATGAATAACTGTGTTTTATCGAAAATCGTTTCTATGTATTATTTACTCTCCCCTTATATATTATTCTTGCACCTCAGTAAACACAAGTTGCTCTCATAAATCTTCATATTTAAAAATGATTGAGAAAAATGTAAATACTTTAGTGTTATGATCAGTAAGATTTCTGACCTTCTCTTGAATTGACATGCGAAGGTCAAGGAAATTAAGGTTTAATACAAAGATATTTTTAAATATTTCATTGTCTGGGACAAGTTATGATAGCATATATATTTCAAATCACTACGTGTTGACAGCAGCAACATTATTTATTCAAAAGCAGCATAAATTCTAGTTTGCATCATTCTAGATTAAATAAAATAAATTAGCAGTATCCAATGAAACTAGAAAAATGAAGAAAGGCAAAAATTGTATGAATGGGGGAAAATTTAGATAGTAGGCAGTTTCTTTTATGTTCAAGCTAAAATTCAAGCACTCTACAAAATTTTGGTATTTCATGGACTTTCCAGTTTAAGAGTTAGAAAAATAAAATTCAAGGAAGATCATGGGAGCTCTGTGGAATGCCAGATATATTTATTAATATGTAACTTTAATTAATGAGAAAGCGAAAACAAGTTTTGTGTACTCATTTTGCTAGAAATGTGCTGAAGGGGAAAAAGCATACTGTTTGTAGTTAAAGGCAACACACCCGACAGATATTACAATCAAAGTCAAATTACCTGGTAATTCCTGAGGTGAGAGAATTATTGGAAGAAACTTTTCTGACAATTCCAACTCTTGACCAGAAGATACTGGAACAACAGTCGCGGTGGGAGCAGAAAGGGTTGTACCATTTTCAGACACTGTACTTGAAAGAATTGAAGTAATTTTCTCCAAAGGCAAAATAGGCTGGAAAGCTTGTCCACTTGTACTGATCTTAGACTCTTCAAACCTTTGTTCGCTGGAAAGCGTTTTATCATCAGAAACGGGTTTACTGTGAGCAAGCAGGTCATGATCATGTTCTATGCTACTAATTATGGAATGACTTTGCAATGCATCTTTATCCATATTAGAATCAAGGGTTGAGTTCGTCAAATCACAAGTTAAAAAGTCGTAGTTTTTGTTATCCTTTTCGCTGGTGTCCAGTTCCGGTGATTGTTCAGGGATGTATTGCTTTTCCTCATTTAGTTTCTCACTATTTACAATTTGAGCAGAGAATTCAGTTTCAAAATCCTTCAAAGTACTACTTTCGTTTAACACAAATTCTTGCATAGCTGTAGAATTGCCATCCTTGATAGCTGAGGCACTGACTTGGTCAATGCAGGCATCTGCCAATTGAGAATCGGAAGAACTGTTCACAACATTTGCAAGAAGCTGTTGAAGGTTTATTTTATCTTTCATGAAGTCCCCACCCATTAAAAAGTCTTTTGGAATTTGAAACTGACTGAAGCTCACTTCAATGTCCTGGTCATCAGGTTTACTGTCAGAAATCTGATCACTAAAGCTTTCTGGAAGACTTGTAAGCACAGAGGAGTTATTAATCAATGAAGAATTGGAGGTTGGAATATTTAAAGGAAGATTTTCTTCAGAGCTTCGAGCTACTTCTAAATTGGAGAATTCAGTTTGGTTTTCTGATAAAAGGCTTTCAGGTCGGTTACTGGTAGATTTTAAACCATCTTCATCTAGTTTTCAGGAAAGAAAAATGCATTAAATTAGATATACATGACGATTTAAACAAAACTGTTATTAGATAGAATGTGAAAATAAATAAAGCTTATTTTAAAACATCTCACATAATTACATCCAATTAAAAAAGAAATAACTTGAATTTTGGGGATTTCATTTGCAGTGTAATAAGCAACTATAAACCAAGATTCATAACTCCTGAAATACTGTTGGGCTCATTTCTCTTGCAACTTAATTTGATCCCTTATGGCTCAGAAATTTTGAGTCTTGTTTATAGAATGCAAATCTACTAAAAACAACATTCTCAAAAAATGGAAGTCATTCTCTTTTTAAACTAAAGGATTAAAAAGGGATGTCCCCTTATCAATATAAGGATTCCCCTTATATTAATAAGGGGACATAAATATGCATACCTCCATATTATTAAATGGCCAAACTTTCTATAAATAATGATACTTATCTACAAAAGCATGGAAAGCAGAGGAAATAGAGCTGATTCTGAATTTTTTGCAACATAGCCCACAGGAAACATCCAACTTTTTTGTTTGATTATACTGTTATTAAATTAATTTTAAGAACAATATATTAAAATAAAAATATTTCATAGTATATAGATAGATATTTAGTTACCTTCATAAAAAGTAAAAAAGAATTATAAGGGGTTGTAATCACTGGAAAGCATTGTTTTTGAACTTTTAAACAGTATATCAGCACAAAGTATGACATGAAACACCTAATACACAAGCATAATTAACAATACAGGTATTACAAAAAATAATTCCACTTAGGAAATACTTGAGACTTGTAACACTTACATACTTGTACTTTACATATTTTACTATTATATCAATTTATATATATATATATATATATATATATATATATATATATATATATATCAGACTTTTGTTTAGAACTCAAAGTACAGGCTATATTTTACAAGAGACAGAAGTATTTTTTAAAATTTGAGATAAATATATATTTTAATTATAAAACTTGATTAATTTATTCAGTGTAACTTAAATTAAAATCAAATTGAAAAATATATCTCAAATCCTTTCCCTTTTTATCTGTGAGATATTGTATTCATAGATGGATTCACATTGTACAAATTCAAAAACGAAAAGGCATTTAATACATTTTACTAAATCATTTTCAAAAGTGAAACAAAAGATTATTTTGTTGATGCTCACTTTGTAATATACCTTTGCTAACTTCTGGATCACAAGCGGAATCAACAATAACATTATTTACATCAGTCATAGTAGTTGGACATGAACTGTCTATAGAAATTTCAGCACTTTCGATATTTTGCAGTTGATCAGCAGATGAAGAGTTTGTGGTGCTTCCAATTGAATGATCCTGCAGCGCAGGTTCAGATGAAATTTGCAAATTCTGATCAATTATACTTTTCTGCAAGGGCTGCAAAAGATTTCCAATATCTGTCCCAGTGTTATTTGCCTAAAGAGAAAACTCAGGTGTCAGTAACATAAAAATGAAGGGTTTGAATAGTAAAATATAAGGGTTGTACTGTACATAGAACAAGTATATGAATAGCACTATACCGATTTTGAATCAGGGTTCCCACTCTTCAAGCCAAAGAAAAACTTGATTCTTTCCAAGGCTATTTTTCATGTTTTAAGGCTACATTTCACATAAATCACAAGATTAACCTGAGTTCACAGATGAAGAAACATTCATGAGGGCTAAATTTGGGTCCTACGCATCCTGTTTGCAAAATTTCAATTTTTATATGTTCTATAAATAGTATGCCCTTGATTTTTGGTGACATTTGACTTGGATTTTGAATATAGGCAAAATAAAATATGCTGTGTTCTTGTAAAAATTAAGGCTATTTAAAGAATTTTAAGGTAGGTAGGTAGTTGAATTAACATAGCACTGGAGCAACCCAACAGGTTATTGCCGACAGTCTGGATCAATCCCAAAAGCAAAGATCTGAGGACAAAAGTTTGTAATTTTGAACCATGATCAGATGATGAGAACAACTAAGCTAGCACCCCAACTCTCCAAACTTCCACACCACATTCATTTTTGGAGGACATCTGAGGCCATGACAGATTCAAAGTGAACCAGTTCACATGTACATAACAGTCTTAGGTTGGACCGAGTTTTGAATTCACAACCTTTCGGATGCTATTTCACCACTCTTCTAACTGGGCTACCAAGGCCCCAAAGAATTTTAAGGACTTTCAACTAATATTAAGGCATTTTAAGGAGCCTTAAAAAATTAATATGAAAAATCAGGCCTTCTCAACCTTTTTTAAAGCCCTTGCAAACCCTGAAAATTCAATTGCTACTCATTTTATGTGTTGCATTTTAATCAGTGATGGTAATTGCTACAAAGTGTTTTGGAGCAGATCTTGGAGCAGGTAAATTAACACTTTGGAGCAGCACACCAAAGGAGAAGATATTTTAATAATGAAATTAATAAAATTCAGGTTTTTAAACTTTAAACATACGACTATATGAATGATAAACAATAAACATAATTGTAAACTATTACAAAATTCATTTTAAATACATACTACCTAAAATTGATCAAATAATGAATAAGGAAAACATACATAAAAATTTACCAAGTGTTTTCCATTTCCATAAATTTATGTGCAAGGTAAGAAATAATTTTGACATTAACATGACTAATAAACATTTTATTAGTCATGTTAATGACTAATAAATTTCACATTGATTTTGATTGCCGTGTCATTTTATTCACATTGATATTTGATCCAATCATCTGATAGAGCAGATCCTTCACTTGGTTTTACAATAAATGGAAAAGATGCTGCTAAAAACTTCAAAGAGCTTAAAGATTTTTCTTCAGTTCGCTTCATGGGATGAAGGCAAGAAAGTAATTCTTACATAGCAGGGGGAAGACCTCAAGAGTGAATTTTATTATTACTCGAATGCGATTTGGAGCAGCTCTGGCGTAATCCTAGCAAAAACGGGCGTTTTGGAGTAGTCTGGAGCAGGCAATACGCTATGGCGCATGCTGGCGCAATTGGAGCAGCATTACCATCACTGTTTAATGCAACACACGTAATACACTAGTAGCAATTACTGTCAATGCTCAGTTTTCCAAGCTAAATTAATTATAATTAGCGAAGCCATAGAATATCATTTCTCTTTAAATCATCATATCTGGATCCTAATTCATAGTCGTATCTCAGTCCAGCATTTAAGTGCTGGGTTGTTAGAGATAAAATAAGCATTGAAATCATACAAAAATGGAAAAATATGTTGTCTCAGATTGAAATCAGTTTTCGGTGGATACCAATCACACACTGACATCAGAGAAAATGACATTGCTGACAGACAAGCCAAGGAGGGTTCTTCATATACTCTAGGGATGCCTGATTCTCTTACTTCATGAGTTCTCCAAAACCAAAAATTTCAAGTAAAGTAATGTGCAAAATTCCTCTCAATCACTGATGGAAACCCAGGAAAAATTCAGGTCTATCTTTGTTTTACCAAAATGAAAGAGGGACTCAAGCGGCTTTATCGAGATTGTGAAATGGGAACCTTAAAAGTATGGAATTCCTGAATGGTCAAAAAATCTTTTCCTGTTTGTACTAAGTGAAAGGGGAACACACCTCTAGTAATTATACTTTTTCCTGTATTGGAATGAGCCCCCTTCAGACTTATTCTGCAATCCTGATGACTTAATAATTTCTGAGGATGAACGACTTGTTGGACGGTCTAGCAGGTGACTAGACCAAGTCCAACAAGTTATTCATTGAGGCAACAACAGTAGCAAGATAATTACAAAATTAGGTAATTATAATGGAAAATCATGTTTAGTTACCTGACTGAGGCCTAAATTTAATCTGTTAGCAATGTTTTGAGCTACTTCCTGCAAAGTAAGTCCCTGAGGAATACTTGACAGTGGTACTTGCATCATCAGTGTCTGACCATCAGCTGTTTGCACCAAAAATGCCTGTGTGGGTTCACTAACTGGAACTTGTTTCCTAGGTCGACCTCTTTGCCGCTTGACACCTGAAACATCAATTAGAAAATTAGTGGTAAAAATGATGAAAAATATACATATAGGTAATTATTAAATTTCTTGTATAATATATACAAGAAATATATGTAAGAATAATAAGGAAATATGTAAGAATAATATATATTAAATACAGGTTAATCCCAATTTGGCTTTTCAGAAAGGATTGTTACTCTTACTCATTATTTTGAGGAAATTATAAGATCAAGGAAGATCAATTAGATGTCATGGTTAAATCAAAATGGGTTAATCGTGAACATTAATTTACGTATCATACTATGAGCCAAAATGATCTACCTTCAAATCACAAAATAATTGACACATACTGAATCACAAAAACATTCTTATTTACTCAATTATCTTATTAATATTACTGATCTTATCTGCTCTAGGTAAAAGTTCAAGATCTTAAATTGTGTTCTGGAATCTACACTGCTCAATAGGGTGTTTGCTGCATTTGAAAAATAGGTAAATGGATGAGAAATGCAAATAAAATGATTCACTAAACTGTGACTTCCTTAAAATGGTGATTTACACTACTTTTTTCTTTGACTTCAATATACACTGCAAAAGGAAGTTTCTTAAAATTAGGTTCTATTTAATAAAAATGCATTTAATTTGTTACGTTAAAATGTCGACACAACAATCAACACTAGAAAGATGGAAGGGGCCTTTTTGGCCCCTTGCGCTGTTTCTCACCCTGTAACTCCCTTGCCCATGGATTGAAGAAGTTGATATTCCATGACTTTTAATTATTTAGCTCATTCTTAATGTGTATTAAATCACTTTGGCCTAGCTGTCATAGAATCGGAGATAATGAACCGTGTACCTAGAAAGAAGGGAAGGGGGCTAAAATGGCCCCGATCTCATTTCACAGTGATAGCATTAAAATTTTCCTTATTGATGGTTATAATTACCTTGTAATGACATTGGAAGCAGTTTTATTTTGTCTTCCCCTCTACATCCTGTTTACAAGCATTAAAGCCCTCCCCAGCTGTGGGCAAAGATTGTGATTTAGTATTGATGCAGACACAATGAATGGGATTTAGTAGTGATTGGCTTTTGAGAAAAGAAAGAACTTTGGGAGAGAGGAGAAGGAAGAAACATAACCAGATAAATATTTTACATCACTAAAACAGTGAACAATTAAAATCAAAATGCACAAGCCTCGTAGGAACACAGAAAAACCAGAGGAACCAACAACAGCAAATTTGGGAAAACAACTTCATTCCATGATATTGTTCAGGAAAGGCTGATATAACGCTTACTGTTTATCAGGGAAAGATGAACAAGGGAAAACAAGGATGAACAAGGATAATGAAAGAACAAAAATGTTCTGTCATTAAGTTCTCTTCACTGTCGATAATAATGAGAAGACACCAGAAACTGCACATTTGTATAACCAAGTATGGCGTCGACATTGTAGACCAAATGGTACGCCTATACACTACAAAATCAGTCTCGTCGCTGGCCTATGCATGTATTTTTAAATATTTTAGATGCATCTGTGGTAAATGCTTGGGTTTTGTATAAAGAAGGGATGGGAAAGCAGAAACAGCAGGAGATATTTCATCCTGCAGCTTTGTGAAAAGCTTCGTACTATGGCATCTAAAATTACTGCAGCAAGTACTCAGATTTTGTCACAGGTAGTTATAAAAGACATCACCAATAAAAAAGTTTGAAATGAAGAGTGTAGAGATTTTACATGGGAACCACACTATAGCTGCATAAATCGAAAAAGGCAGTATGCGGGAAATGCCAATCGAGAGAAGTAAAATGTGTTGATTGCTTCAACGAACGTATAAAATAAAATGGTATTAAAAACAGGTCAGTGGTGATAACTTTCAATTTGAATACTAGTATATAATCTATTATTTATTATCTATCATTTGAAACCTAAAACATGCTGTATAATATAATATAATGCTCAATAAGAGCCAGGGGACAAATTGGCCCCTTACGTCTTTCAAGGTATATGGCAACTTCCCATCTTTCTAGTGTTAAGATGGTACATAAAATGAATACACAAAGATAAGTCAATAATTATTCACAAAAAAAAGTTGTAAAAGTGTTATACATGAATGAGACACTCATCCACTACCATTACTAATGACGTAGTTGAAATGATTCTGTTAAACAAGCAATCATACTAGAGTTTATACTTTAAATCAAACTGACCAATAGAACTGGTGGTCGGAGTGATAGCTTCTAGATTGAAAGGTTCCTGGTTTGAATCCAAGTACGGCATGGATGTTTGTTCATTTGGTGTGAATCTGTAGCCTATATCTATAAATGGGTTGTGCCTTGAATATATGTGAGGTGCAATGTGAACCCACCCCTTAAGGTGCACCAGGGAAATGCTAAGTGGTTCACAATTCTGCCCTAGAAGTGCAATGATGACTAAAGCACTTCTAAGTTAAAATTGGCCAGGCATTGGTAAAAATAAAAAATCTAAAAGCATGATACTTCCTTATTTTCC
This sequence comes from Meta bourneti, assembly GCA_933210815.1. NCBI lineage: Eukaryota > Metazoa > Arthropoda > Arachnida > Araneae > Tetragnathidae > Meta > Meta bourneti. The sequence continues at coordinate 30,287,818 of OW119931.1, read as the reverse complement.
TATACAGATTCTGACGAGTCTTCATATTGCATAAATTTCTTTCACTAATTTACTGTGCAATACATTCTATTCAAGTTTTTCAAATTAATTTGTATTTTTGTTGAATCATTCTGTGTATAATGTTGATTGTAGTATAAGCACAAACCATTGTTTATCGGAGCTTCAGTCAATTTTTTGTCAGGAAGAGGAGGGAACTTTCTTGGCCTGCCGAGACTTTTGGATTTCTTCCTGCGGGATTGAAGTTCAGGGTCCACCTCTCCAATATCTGCATCATCTACATCACTACCAAGCTCTTGTTTTAAATTTCCTGTCTCATAATCTGCAAACACAGAAAAAGTGGTATGGTTATTTCTCTTAAACATTCCATTAAAAGAATAATTCTCATCCATAGAAAATTCAGGAGTGCTTGGCTCTGTGGCAGATGTACCTTGAAATACGGTTGTATAAGCATTATACTAGTTGAAATGTAAGTAAAGGTATGTTTTTCAAACATGATCTATATTGCATAGCTATAGTTTGCAACTATTAAGCAAAAATCCGTATTGCAATAAATTTCAAGGTAAAGATAACACAGTACTTAACTAAAGCAGTAACGAATAACTTTACCTTTCAAAACTTTTGCTTTCTTTCTTTTTCGAGAACTCCTTCTAACTAGAGAACCATCTAGAAACATCACTTACATTAAAGAACAAATACCCACATAAATTAATGACAAAAATAGGTAACAAAATGTTAATTACACATGTCATCACAGATTTGATACATTAAATCAGCAATTTTTAACTTTCTCATCTAAAGGCACACATACACTAATAACTAAATTTCTGCTGCACACAAAACAATACAATTTTTTTGGCCGATTTGACAAAAAATAAGTATAATTTTGATTGATTTACATGAAAATAATTACTTATCCTCTTGCAACACACAAAGTGGGTTTAAAATCTTTTGGAGCTATTCATTAATGAGACTAAGATAAAACACTAGTACTCAAAATTATTTATACAGGTATTAAAATGCAAGTATTGCTTGAAATTATTTCTGAACACCTTGTCAAAAGTTCAAAACTAAATCACTGAAATAAAATAAATCTTACATATTTTAAATTGTTTCAATATTCATAAAGCACACCAGTTGCTCCCTTAGATGAGGTCAAGACAATATTAATATTAGAGGTCCAAATTTATTTGAGGATGAATAGGTTTATTCTCATTTAAATTAACTATGTTGAACATTATTTGTTTTGGTACAAATTTGTTTATCTTTTCCCACAAAAGTAAATTTGATACACCAAATATATTTTTTGAAAATAAAGAGTATTTAGTGTCAGATTAGTAAAGAATTTAGTATGTCACCTACTTAAAAACGTTACTAAATAAACTATACATTTATTAAAAATTGGTTAACTCTAGCTTTTTTCTTAGTCATACTAATGATATATAATAAAATTTGGATGGATACATTATGCAACAAATACACTCATTAGAAATCTTATTTGATTTATTAAGAAATGTTCATAAGAAAACAGGCGAAACTTAAGAACACGGTACCGGCTTGTCATCAAATTGGTGACTAAAGTATGAGTTGTCAAATGATTATTTGGATAGGTTTACAACAGGTTATTATATTCCAAAATTATAGTCAATTGGTGATGGTATAGTGTTCTTGAGTCTAACCAACATAAATTCATAAATTAATATAAAGTTTACCATCAGTGACTACTTCAAGCAAACCCTTCTCTTTCCCTTCATCGGATGCATTTTCTGCTTCAGGAGGAGTCTCTGAATTTTGTGACATCTCTAAAGAATTTTGCTCAATCGAAGATTTTCTAAATAAATAACAAATCTAAAATTGAAACTTCATATATATAAGTATTGATAACAGTAAACCTGAAATGAAGCCTATTATAGTTTATAATGATCAGCTAGGCTTCAATAGATTACTTTTTGATTTCATATTTGATCTAAAAATGCATTGGCTTATCAATACAATTAACTCAAAATAATCATGGATTATTTCTCAGATTTTAATGCTTTTCGTATGCACAAATGCAGTTCATATGTATCTAGTTAGGAATTTTCCATTAGATATAAGGTAAGGATGTACAGTAGTATCTTCATTATCCAAGCTCTGATTAACCTAATATCTGCATTATCTGAGCCAAATTTGATAAGAAGTTTTTAAAACTTTGATCATAAGTGTGAACACTTTGTTTAAAGAGATGAGAAAGTGCTGCAAAAGAGAAGATCATTAAGAATTTTTCTAGAGTTTTAAAGGTATTATATGTAACTAATGTCCAGATTAATGTAACACAATAAATATATACTGTGACACAAATCTGAATATGGATAATTTTTAATCCATGCTTCATGAATCTTTCATTAATAATAGTAGTAACATGTAGTTTTCTGTATTTTGTATAGGCTGTTTTGTGTCACTATATGTGCATTATCAAGTTTCTGGTTATCTGAGGGATAGCCTAGGTTTACATTACCTCAGATAATCAAGGTTCTGTATTTGCCACCCCAAAGCCATAACTATTCTGTGTTATATACTCAATATGGGCCACAAACATTTCCATCTTTAAATAAAGGATCTTTCTACTTTTCGATATTCTATATTTTTTATATCCTCTGATTGTTCAAAGTTCACTGTAAGAGTAACTAAGTAAAACCAATTGTCAAAAAATAGTGAGGCAACAAATTTTCAAATTTCTAAATTTTCACTTCAAATTGAAGAGTTAAGGACTCTTACTACAATCCAACAGATACACCAATAAGATGTTTAACCATAATTCTAAGAAAGTAATTTTCAGTACTGATTAATTAAATCATGACAATAAGTTGAGAAAAAGGCATGTGATTTCCAGTCACATAAAAGAAAATAAATAAAAGGTGAGACACACTGTAATGTTCTACATTTCTATTGAAATTAAAAAGTTCTTGTATTATTTCAGTACAAAAATATGCAAACATGAAATTGGAATTATAGGTATTTTTCACTGAGTTAAATCAATGTTTTAGTAGAAATGAATTGGTAAACACTTTTACCTCCATATAATTCAATAGAGCTTCCATATTTAATTCACCTTTAAGCATACAGATGGTACACTTTTACTAGGAAAAAATCACAGAGGAGATTTACCTTGGTCTCCCTCTTCGCCGGCGAGGCTTTTCTTGTTCTTTAACAGGATATGCTATCACTTGTCCTGTTTGAGCATCATGCTGAAGAACACATTTTTGACCATTGACCATGATCAGAGAATTTTGGGACAACTGGATAGGCTTGGAAACATCAATCATAACAACATCTTCTGGTGGATCTATTGAATTTAAAAATATCTTGGAATAAATATGAAATAGAGGCAATGGTTCAACAAAGTCATATATTTGAAGAATATTATACACCAACTTTCATGAGGCCAACGTCTCACGAGAAAAATTTAAAGACAACAAAATTATTGGATATTTTAAAATTCTACAAAACAGAAACTTCTTTTATCGATTTACAAAATGTACCTTATTTATTAGTGATATGAGAAAAGGAGAAAATGAATAAATTGTTCCAATTAAAGAGTACTCATACCAAGTTTAAGTCACTTTTATAGTGCAACTTTCCTACTTTAAGTCAGTTGTAGGCGGCGCAGGTTTGATTCCTGCCAAGTGCAATCCTCCCTGGGTGTATTTCTTTCTTCTGTGTCAGTAAAGTCACTGTGTGTGTAAGTTACTTGATATTGTATGTCTTGTGTCAGTTACTTGATTTTGTATGTCTTGTGTCAATTACTCAATATTGTATTGTGCCTGGCGCAGCATGACCAAATATGGCCCTTACACCATAAATCCCCAAAATCAATCAACCAAGAACCTACTTTAAGTCACTTTTATAGTAAAATCAACAAACTCTGAGCCATGTCAACTGTCAAGTATAGATTTGAAGTTCTTATGTCAAATGCACTTATCTGACATCATCATACTTTAATATTAACCATTTTGGTTATTTACAAAATCATTGAAAACATTTTTAGTAGTTTTTAAATACATTGAATGTCTAAATGCAAGTAAGATTTTTATTTTGAGCAGAGTATAAGAGGTCCTTTCAAAATTCTTTTTCATGAACTAATTAAAAATATATATCTATACCTTTCCTCTGGTATCTTCTTTATCAAAAACAGTATTGTAGGAAGTAAAATATTAGTGACGCTGTACTAGATAGGATCAAATGCCTTCCCGGATTATACGATGGCTTACAATTGTGTGTGCTAAGCCCTTAAACCCTGGGTCACGAGCAAATCCCAGATCACCATTCTAAACCAAAAGCAACAAGGATAAAATTCACAACTATGAGTCTACTAGTTATATAAGTACTTTAACTCTCTTGAGCAGTGGTTCTTAACCTGGGGTGTGTGCATGCATGGGTTGTGAGAAAGCATTTCCAGGGGTGCGAAAGAAATTTCGATGGACGACAGAGATTTAATAAGACAATCTTAATGAAATATGAGCCAATGAGCGTATTCAAATGGAATTTGAAAAACTGAACTTGGAACAATTCTGGTGTACACAGTTAGAACCTTATCCACAGCTAGAAAAAGCAGCTTTGCAGACACTTTTACCATTTGCCACCACCTACCTGTGTGAAATGGGATTTTCAACAAACTTACATGTGGCTCTTTCAAAAAAGGAGCCTTGCCTCAAAAATATTATTATGAATAAACAACATAGCCATTAATAATTGAGATATTGTTTTGTATGTATATGTAAATATATGTGTTTATTTTTCAATAAATAATCTTGCAATAGAAGTAATTTCCTAAATAAAGAAATATGTATATTTTTCAAGGGGGTACAAGAACTTATTTTTAGATTCAAGAGGGTGCCGATCACTAAAAAGGTTAAGAACCATTGCTCTCAAGAGGTAGTGTCACACTGGAGCAACACAATGGCCTATTGGTGAAGGTCCGAGATCAATCCCAAAGGGAAAGATTGAGGAACAACACCATGTAATTTTGAACCACTGTCAGATTTGAGTGTCAAGAGATTTCCTGGTAGTGTGGGGATTGCTTTTACCCACATAATGATTAAATACCCATATTTATCAGTTTAAAGTATTGTAGGAAAGATGCTGTAGATCAAGACAGTCAAAATTGGTTAGGTTATGCAGGGAAGGTTGTAAGGTGGAATTATGTGTATAAATCCTTCAGGGTTAAGCCAGTGGACCCATCCATGTTAGTGACAGAGCATCCATCTAGAAATTTAGAGACTACTTGAGACCATGTTGATTTTTACGATTTGAGCCCTAGTGATTGGAAGGTTTCCAAACCTTAATGATTAGTGCAATTTTGAAATTATAGCAGGCTTTTTCCGCAAAAATCCAACAGTTATACAATACGAAGTAAATCAATACCCTGCAAGCAAAGGCAATCTGATCTAGGACCAAACATTTACTGAAATTTCTTAACACGTTGAAATTTATTTTCTATTCAACTTTATTAACAAAAAATTTGTTCCCAAGGAAAACAAACTGTAATTTGTTCCATACGATCCAAATATATTAACGATGAAATATAAAAATGATTTTATATTAAAATGTATTACAGTAAATAATTACTTTCTGGTTGATCGGAAGCTGACTGCTGAATCTCCTTATTTTCTGCAACGTCATTTGATATATTACTTTGCATCACATCCTCTAAAGAGTCTGGAGGTACAATTGCTATCATTCCTTGCAAATCCTTCATGGAAGTTTCATTGAAGTTTTTTGAGCTGGAAACTGGAACAGATTCAACTGCTTCATTTAAAAAGCTCAGATCAATGTCCGATATATTTCCTTCCGAGCAAATAGGAACATCCGTCGCCTGTGGTTCATTGTGATCCACCGATTCGGCAAGTAAGGTAGATACCGGAGATGAATTTTGAGCTGCAGCGAGTTCAGTTGCGAAGGACGAATCTTTGAAAATAATCGTGGTATTGTTCGATGCTGCATTGGTAAGTTCTTTAATAGGTGGAACAGCCAATATTGTGGAGTCTGGAAGTATTTGCAAAACTGTACCTGGAATAGAAATACATAAATTAGACTAGTCACAGTAAAATCTCTCAAAATCACCCATGGTTCTCAGAAAAGTAGTCACTCAGAAGATGGTAGTTTGAAAAAGGATTGGTTAGTTGGGTCTTATGGCTTAGTCAGAAATAATACAAGCTGCACCAAATCCAGGTAGTTTAAAAGAATTTTGACAGATAAAACTGTAAATTATTTATAAAGTAAACCCCTCTGGAGTGAAATTTAGATAGATGTAATGTTAACTTTCCATTTTATCATGCACACATGACTATAATATATTTTCAAATCTCGCTGACACCCTATTTGAATATCTTAATGTTAAAAGATATCCCAATTTAGAGAAAAATGTTTACTCAGCAAGTTCTGATAAATTTCAATGCAATTGTAATATTCATCTTTTTGAAAGTGGTAACCACTAAAGGCAACATATATCCAGTTGTCAACAAAGCAATGCAATATTCCTAATGAATCAAGAGCAAGCAGTAACAAAAATGAACCAAGAAAAGAGGGGGTCAAACAAAAGGTCAATAGATGCTTCTTTTTAAATTACAACTTACTTCAAATGCTAAAAGAAAAAAGTAACAGTGTTACCTTCTGGGAAAGTTCCAGCTAAATCAGCTGTAGTGTACAGACAGGAGCCTTCCACCATCATGTTTGGGTTAAGGTATACAGTACCATCTAATTGAGATACAAGAGTATTGCAATTAGATGGAACAGATACAGATGTCGCAAGGTGAGAACTCTGGTTGAGTAAAGAGCAGGTGCCTTCAACATCTTCTGTCATAGCTGAAATAAAATAACCTATTAAAATAGAAAAAATATTAAATAAGGATTTATTGTCATAGTACAACTATATTCATAAAATACACCTTATATAATACTAAATGTGTAGAATATGGACAGCAGCATCCTTTTCTCAAGAGATCTAAACAAAACTAATACAAGCACACTCAGTTGCAAATCCAACATTTTACTTCGGAGAAGACCCAAAGATAATGAACAGAATTTTTTATGCAAAGTTAAGACCTAATCACATTTTTCAAAATGTCTTTTTGTGTTACTTTTGATTACCTGATTATGAACTTTAAAAGAACTAATGCAAGAACATGAAAAATAACCATATCAGTTGATATAAATACAAGAATGAGTATATAATTTGTTCTGCAACAATTTATAAATTAGTTCACATTAAAACAGCTATTTCAGGAAATTCACCTTTTCATTTTGTATTCTTTTATGGGAGTTTTGATGTGATACATAGAAGTGTGAGATGTTGAATCAGATAGAAAACCATAATCCCTTCTTCCACACTGTAAAGAATTCATAAATGAATTCATATAATGAACATTAAGTGTCATTAAATTTATATACGAAAATAAATTCATAAAAAATGGTTGTTTTATGAAGAAAATAATATACATTTAGATTTTTTTATTTGTAGATATTTATTTGTTGTTACTTGCACATTAACGTCAGCTAGACCAAGTTCACGAGTTCAAACACTCTCAAAAGGCACAACACGAGATCACAACTTCCATAGAGATCCTCCTTTGCCAGACCAACACAGGACCGATGACTTGGGGAGCCTGTTCAGTGTTACTTTTTTGGCAAGATGGAAATGCCTTATGGCCCTAAATGAAGGACGGAGATCGAATGCACCAGCCCACAAGTCTAGAATGGTTGGTCTAACATCTTGTATATTTGAGCAAAGTCAAGGATGGGTCTCTGATACCAGATATGAGTTGATGGGTCTCTATATTTAAGCTCTTTATGGTGAATAACTCTTGATGGGTCAGTGTGAAAATGCTTGGCCATGGCTACTTAGGTCAAGTCTGTCAACAATTTTATTGAATTTGATGAGACGGAATCCATTGGATATGAATATCAGTGATTGGTGTATTTCTAAGTTTGTATGTAATTTTTCCCAATGATTAAGATATCGGATGATGCTGACTATCTGAAAGTATCCAAATCAAAATGACAATCAAAAGAAATAATGCACCCCTGAACTGTGCTATATTGTCTCAATGTAGTGGAGGGGGCACTTGTGGAATGGATGAAGTACGTCTGGAGATGTTCTGGTAGTCTCACAAGCCATGAAGGCCATTTCACTACACCAGCTAAAACTAGCAGGTAAAGCAAGCACAGGGTTGCCATAACCAAAGCACTTGTGAAATATTAGCCTAAATTTTTAAAAATAGTAACGAAAAGCTCCTCCTGAACACTATTTCAGTAGCAATTTTAATTACTGATACAAAATGAATCAACGAAAACACAAAATGTGCTGAAGTACGTCTGGAGATGTTCTGGTAGTCTCACAAGCCATGAAGGCCATTTCACTACACCAGCTAAAACTAGCAGGTAAAGCAAGCACAGGGTTGCCATAACCAAAGCACTTGTGAAATATTAGCCTAAATTTTTAAAAATAGTAACGAAAAGCTCCTCCTGAACACTATTTCAGTAGCAATTTTAATTACTGATACAAAATGAATCAACGAAAACACAAAATGTGCCTAAGTATGAAAGATATATTGAAGATCGCGTCAAGAAATTTAAATTTTTTAAAATTAAAAGTTAAATAATCTTATTAAGGTTTCAATCTAGCAACCAGATTTTCTGATGGGTTTCTTTCATGGTCAACATGGCTTGGTGCCAAACTTCGAAATTAGTGTCCCTTGGAAAATTTTCTCCCTTAAGAAAAATGTTTTCCATCCTCTATTAATTAAAAAATGGGACTAAATTTTCATTGACCGTTTGAATTGAACTTTCATCACCAAATTTTTTTAACTTGGTAGCTTTTGAGACGATTTTGCTTCAAGATACCCCTAATCGTCAAGGTTGGAAAATAGCAGTCATCTTTTAGTCACCTGTAGCAAAACTGCAAGATAATGAACAAGGATATCAAGGGAACAAATGGGTTAATCCATATTGATTGAACATACAGGACATTTAATGGACACTCCATGGTTTTCAGACCCAAATCTGATGTGTTTGGTGAGATTGGCAATTTTTTGTCAGACTGTTAAGTTCCTATACCAAAATTCCTTAGAGATATTTGTGTGGAGTTGTTTTTTGTAGATGAGACATCCCATTGGTTAATGTAATAAAAACCATTAACTCTGAAAAGTATATTGATATTCTGGACAGTTCGGCCCTACCAATAGGATGGACAGAGCCATACTACACCGCAGCATGTGTAGTTTCTTAAAAATTATGTGGAATAATCATTTGCTCTTAGAATTCAATCTTAATACAATAGATCTGGGATGAAATGGGGCAATGGATGAGTGATCGTCTTCTCTTTAGTAAGATTTCCACTGCTTTACATAAAATACATTCAAGGACTTCCAAAATACATTTAAAGTATCTTGTTTTGCTAATGAGTATTCACAATTGACACATGTTAGAAAACTTTAATGCAAAACTACTTTAAATTAAACAAGCAATGTTTTAACTATTAAGAGAACAGTAATAAAAAGTTGTTACTATTTTGTGACCAGACTTATTCAGAACAGATAAGAACAATGGCAATAAGATGGGGAATGATTAAAACAGAGTTTTGTAAGTATTTGTCAATTATTTTACAAAGGAAAAAGCAATTTGCCCAGTGTTGCATTTTAAGATAAGAAAATCAATGTAATAATCATGTTTTAGTCCTCTCAGCTGTACCAATGTTCATTTTTGGCATTCCCCTGATTTTACCAATTCCCTACAAACAAATCAAATCGGTGTTCAACTGGATACACTAGATCAAGTTAACATTCTTCAATTATCATCTTGGTTATTCAATCAAATTGGAAAACTAAGAAACATAGCGAATAATCATTTAATTAAGGGTATCAATTAAATATGCCATTGCTAAGAAACTAAATGTGAAGCACACAATCTTATATTTAGCATCATGATCCATTTGGACCAACTTTCACAAATGAAAACAGCATAGGCTCAGGTTTTTCTTAGTGAAAAATTAAACTGAATACTATTCTTTCTGAAATTAAAAGTACTAAAAATGAAAATTTCTCACTGTTGATTAGAGAACTGTAATTTCAATAAAAACGAAGTTTACAGCAGTCTTACAGTTTAAAATTTGATAGAAATTTTTTCTGATTTTGCTTTTACCAATGTGGTTTAAAATAATCAGTAATGTTTTCTTGTCACAAGCTTGATGTAAAAAAACTCGACTTAAGGAACAGAAATTAAAAGCAGAAAGTCAAGTGTTAATGGCACCTAGACATTTTCCTCAATCGTAGAAATGTTCAACTTGGATCGTGAACGTTTACAATGCAACTTGACTAGAGCTTAATCTTGGATATTTGCATTTGGAGATCTTTCTGTTAGAGCATTCTTAGGGTAATTGTGATTTTTGTTGTTTTTTTAGGTTTCATAGCGCATTTTATTAGAAACAAATTATAGTTTGATTTGAAATTACTTAAAAATGTTTAGGGATTGTTTTCTTTCAAACCTAGAGCAGTTTTTAAGGACACTTATAAGCCCAGGTCCTTAGAAAGGACTCCCAATGAAGGAGTGCATGATCTCGATGCACCTATTTCACCCAAGTGGTTTCGACAAGATATCTCATGCATCAAAATCTACCGAGATACCTCATTGTGACAACCAGGAGGGTTAAAAGTAATAGAATAAAAATTGTCAATTGGTCAGAATTCACTTTTTAGGAAAGTGAACCGAAATGACGACTGGCTTTGAAAATTGGATCATAACTAAATTTGTAGCTAATTTCAAAATCTACTTGACATATCTTGAAATGAACCTACAAAAAGTTTCAAAATTTGTAAATGTTTAGTACTTTTCCAAGTTTGAGCGAAATCTTTAAATAACCACTAGTACGAGTTGTTTCTAATTGGCAGTGGTCTTGAAATCACACAATAAGATTAAGTAGGAATGAGTCAATTTCTAATATTTTTCAAAAATTATTTGACACATTCCCAGATATATTTTTAAAGTTCACATAGCAAATTATGCAATGCGAATGTGTTTTCTGTGTGTAATATTATCCAAACACCAAGTCTTAACTTTCATTAGATCTATACATCAGAGAAATGTTGTTTGCATTGTTTTCTACAATTCACATATAATTTCTATATTTTATAATTGTCATTTTGAGTAATAACTAAATAATTCAGGTAATTAAATCATTAATGCAAATTCTCAAATCATTCATTTATCCACTGAGCATCAAGTGATTTCCAGGTAATGTAACATCACTTTAACCCCATAACGCAATAGGTACATCTATTAGTTGGAAGAATCCTAACGGTCAAGGTCAAAACTGGTTAGAAGTCATGCGGATTGACCACCTGCAGCTTTTATAAAATGTTTTCACCAAAAGCAAAACATGTCAATTTTATTCCAGTAAATTTCAACTCAATTTGGTAAAATATTGTTTTACATTAAAAGCTACTTATCAAATGAAAATTTTAACTCGCAAGAATTTTATAGAATCGAAGACACTAAATTTATGCATAAGTATTTAAAAATGGTATGTTGCACAATAAAAATCATGGGGATAAGAAAAATTATATTAATGAATCGGAGGCATCACTTGTAATAGAATTTTTCAAAAACGCTGCATCAAAAGAAATGCTTTGATATTTTAAAGAACATGCAAGTTATTCAAATGCTGAGGACAGTAAATTACCAAATATTTTGCCTTTCATTAATTATAAATACAAAATTTAGTTGTAAAAGATGCAATCTGTTTTTAAGATAAATTTTTATGTAAAGACTATACACATCCGTAGAAAATTAGAAAGTAAGCTGTTTAGGGCCAGAATTGAGTAGATCAAGATTCACAGGAATCTCAAGGGTAAAATTTAAAAAAAAACGTAGGCTATTTTATTACAACGTATCAGTCAATTACGAATGAATTTGTTCAACAAGATTCTTTTACTTCATGACTAAATTATTTTGTTCAGTTTAGCACAATAGCACGTCTGACTAAATTTTTCCATTGAAAATCAATTACACTCGATTCATAACATGGATTTCTGAAAAACAATCGTACCGTTTTTCACAAAATTGTGCTGCAAGTCAAAAAATATTCAGAATCAGTAGAAAAACTTTATTCTCAAGTTTAGAACAAAAAATATGTATACATCAGTTAGCATTTGACTGCCGAATGAAAACATGTTAAGAATACAACACGTGGTTTGAATGACAAAAATAATTATAATTCAATTCGTGGAACATGTCTTGAGAAGGAAAACCAATTTTTATTTTAAAAAACTTTCCAAAAAAAGAATTTTATGACTTGAGGTCCTTAAAGTGACCAAAGCATTCAGAGAGTGCGTGAGAAGTTTATTTACAAAATCTAAGATGGCGCCCATTGTAGTGTAGCTCCGCGCGAACGTAATATAAAATTGAAAATTTACAATACGACTAATTCTTGTGTTTGATCGTAGAAAAAATAAATTTCTATGAAATTTGATAAATTCGATAATTTAAAAATGAAAGTACTTGGTAAAATATCTTACCAATTGCGTTGTGAATAACCTACAATTTCAATCATTTCTTCGGGATAATATAATTGTATATATTTTTAATAACAACGGAAGTTTTGTGCTGCCCTCTACACGGAATCTTCCGTTCGTAATATTTTACAGATGACATTAAAATTGAAGTTTAACTATCAAATAAATTTGGGTTGTATGTTGTTATCATACTGGTAAATTTTAACTTGTAGTTTTCATTTTTAAAATAATTTTAATAATCTGTTCAAGCAAATTATTAAGAAATATTTTTCAGAGAAATTTATGGTAAATTAATTGAAGGAAAATTTTGCAGGGTAATAATTCGCTTACAAATCTCTGAATTAATTATTTGCATTCACAATGTACAGTTTAACATTGTGATATTTTTCTTTTAAAATTTACAGTCATTCAGTCATCTGCTCACCGCAAAAGAAGTGAACTGACGTCATAAGTAGTTCTGCAAAGCAAGTGAAAGATTGAAGACAAAAGTTAAATATAGAATGGCTTGTAACATGTAATTATTCTATTAAAGTAAGTAATTTTGTATATTTCATAAAACCTTGTGCAAATTTTGTTGGAACTTATTACTTGAAAGAGTACACATTGTTCTGACGAGAAAGTTTAATCTGAAAAATATTTGATTTTGTAATTCTTTGTCAGGCTTATAGTAAATACACGAATTCAGACAATGTGTTCTAAAATTCTCCTTGAAGTTACTTTTGGGTTCGATTTCGGCTAATAAAACAGTTTTAGATGGATTTCATTGTATATGGACGACACGTGTGTGTGTTAATTATTATAAAGATAAAATATTTTCATGCGATAAGCTCGATGTAGTAAACAGACTTGTGAAGCATAATTGTAAACAGTAAAATTTAGTTTACAATTTCAATATCAGTTATTTTCTATCAATTTAAATTTCATGAAACGTGGATCATTTATCTTGATTACATTTAGTTTGTTTGCAATAGGAATGCTTGAAACACCCCACATGGTTAACGCTGTTTTAGAGCTATTTGATTTGTGACAATATGTTTTTGCAGAACATAACATTTTTACCTTTTGCTTCTGTTTATTTTTGTTACATTTTCCTATGCAAAATAATCTGAAAATTAATTTTCAATGTAGTTACTAACATTAAAATGTGTTACTAGGACTAATACTGTTTTTCATCATCACTTTCGTATTGCCTTCAGTATTATGTATTTAAATCTTAATTTTTTTATGCACTGTTTTGTAATAATAGTGTCGTGCTGTAAAATACATCTACAGTGAAATCTATCCTAAACTTGCTGTGCTTAACCTACTGAAGCCCTTTACATCTTTTTCAAGCTTTGCTGATTAAAATTTATTGCTGAAGTTGGCAAAAGCTGTGATTTTTTTTTTTGCTCATTCTGAATGAACAAACCCAGTGAACATTAAATTTTTATGTGTTGTAAGTATTTGAGACATTTTCATGATAAGTTTTTCTTTAACTTCCAGAATTTGTTGATATTTATTTTGTGAGTATTTAAGTTAATTAAATATATTTAATTTAGCATTCTTCTGTTCCTATATATTTTTATTCTTAATGAATTGAAACTTGTTATCTTATATAAATTCATTTTGCTGTGTAATATATTTATTTTGTACCATAAACATTTTAAAGATAATTTTGCACATTAAACTGTTAATAATTTGAAATTGAAATAGCAGGTTTGCTGTCTTCAGAACCAAGTGATGATGAAATGTTTAGTCTAGAATGTGGAAACATTAATTTTACATGCCTCCCATATGCAATGTTAGCATTTCCGAAAGTTAGTGAATTAGGTTTTGGATGGTTAAAGACAATTTGCTGTGATTATGATAGTTGGTTTTCTAAAATAAACTGGCATGTGTCTCAAAATGCTGGAGGCTTCTCACCTCTTAATTGAAACCAAAATTTAAAAAGTGGACAGACCAAGTAAAATTTCTCATATGGAAAGGAAATGAGGAACATACAGGCATCATTAAAAAGTGCAACACTCAAATTGTGAGCATAACCATAAAATAAAAATATAGCTCAAGTGAAGTGGAGTAAGTGCAACCACGGGCAAGTGTGGCCACTGCTGGTTATTTTTTTAAAACATTGATATTTCTGTAAAAAAAACCTGGCTATACAATTTTGGTATCTTCTGTTTTGATCACCAAAAAGTCTGGCCATTTCTATCTTAAAAGCTTTGGTTTTTTTTAATTTTCAAAAAATGCTTACAATTTGGCACTCAATGGAAGTTTGGTCATCAAAACTTTGTATTCTTATCAAGTTTAATGCATAGTTTTCATCCATATGCCTTATTTTGGCATTGAACTAATGGTTTAGAATTAGCAGCTGTGGTTACACTTGGCCCCGTCTTTTTGCACATGGGGCAAGTGCAATCATGGTAGTTGGGGCAAGTGCAACCATAGTAATTAAACTTTTACTTGGCCTGAAAACAAGGATGTTACTCCTGTTGATGCTGATGACATTATTACAGTTATCCCTGAAGAAGCTATTGGCAGGTGTGGAGGTTTGACATTTCCAGTCGCTTTCTCCTTGTACAACCTTCAATAAGTAAAAAAAAAGTCCGACTCGTAAATAGTGTTTTTTAGCCTTGGTATAAGTTTTGATTTAGAAGTGTGTTTAGTTAAATAACCTAATAAGAAAAAATCAAACTTTTTTAGAAAAACTTTAATATTTAAAATTTGTGTAAAGGGCTTGAAAGACTGGGAAATAACAAAATTGTCCCTAAAAGCTTCAAAAGCTAAATGAAAAGGTTTGGAAAATGTGTCAACCATATACAAAATCATGCAAGGGCAATATATATTTTTATTTCTTCTCAAAAACTACCTTCTAAATTTTGCTAATTTTTCCAATCACCCTGCTTTTACTCACGAAAAGTTTGTAGCACCCAAATGGTTTGAGATAAAAATACAAAACAAAATCTGGCCAAATCAGTAAAATTCAAGGTATAACACACTTGCCTATTATTATTTGTGTGCAGCCCTATGGAGGTTTGAGAGCCGGAGTTGCACTTACCCCGGTAGTGCAACCAGCGGAAGTTGAAAAAAATTGTAGAAAATCAATGGTAGATAGAAAAATCTAATTGCAAGTTCTTGTAGCTAAATAACCCCAAATGGTGTGCGCTGAGTTTTATTTCTGTGGTTCTCAGTTATCTCACAGTAACAGTTTAAAAATGAAAAAAAAAACGGTTGCACTTATCCCACTTCACTCTATAAATTCATGAGCTCTAATGTTTGCCATAAACTAATTTGCTTCAATAGAGCAGCATAATAAAAACAACTTGCTTTTCTGCAAATCTACGTATAAAGCAGAGTTGGCATCTGTCTGTCCTCTATACAAAAATCTACACCAAATTTGGTACACTTTTTCTTTAAACTATAAAAGGAAACTAGATGTAAGTAGTATGAGTAGAAGTTTTTGTTAATCAGGCATTTCTATTCTATTGAGTTTCTTGTGGAGTAGCTTAAAAGAAACTTAATTTGTTATCCAGCAATTTAATTTGCTAAAAAAATTCTTTCAACTTATGCTGTACCTAGTTCAAAAATCATTCACAGGTTTATAAATAAATGGAAATTCAGAATTGTATGCACTCAAATGTACCTCATGCCAGTTTACAGGCCTTTTAGTAGCAATAAAATAGAAATGTAAAGTGCACAAAGATTTCATTTAAAAATTAAGTATGGGTTAGATCAAATTTGCAAAAAATAAATCTAAAGAATTTTCATTTTGTTTTTAAAAAATTGAATCAATACCTGTGTACATTTGAAAATATTTTTGTTGCATTCTGGGTTCAAAATTAAGGGTTGGACTTGTTTTGCAACTAAAATTTATCGCAACGACGGACGTTTTGGATCCTCATCATTTTTGACACCTACCTTCTGAATATTTTCCCTTGTTTGGCTCAAATTCCAATCAATGAACTGTTTATTCTAACAATCTATGCTCTTAAATGAGTATCAAAGTCCAATGTCCAGGTCATGTGAGTTTAAATGTCAACCACAAAAACAAAATAGATCTTAAATAGTACCCAAGTTAAACATTTTGACTACTGAGAGAAAATGTTTAGTTGCTATTGATGCCTTTCTTCCAACGTCTAACCCTGACAACAGAACATTTTTAGTTAACTGATAAGATGTCTATAAAAGCTGAAGAAATTCTATTAAAATTGCCTTACTATTAAATATTTGCATATTTATAAAGAAGATAGTATGTTTCTAAATATCTGAAAATGTGCTTACCAAAAAGTAGTCAAAGTACATTTATGCTTAGATTGCTTCTACTATGACATTGCATGCTTCTACTATGACATTGTAAATGTTTTAAATAATTAAATTTGAGCTTGTAATGGTTTATAAATTATTTTCTTTAAGTATTATAATATGGTGAAAGCTTACATTATCTTAGTGGTGGTGGGTTTGATCCCTGTAATTTACCCTGGATGTATTTCTCTTGTGTCTAAAACATTTTCTTGTGTGAGTATTACATCTTGTGTTTGGTGAAGGTTGGGCAAATATGGCCCTAGCACCTTGATAAATGAATATTAATAAAGTACTAATTGGACTTACTCTTCACCTTATTTAATTAGTAATATTAACCTTTGCACTACAGCACTTTTATTCCGTTATCTGAATTCGGTACAACTATTGTACCATCCTTAGTGTAATGGTTAAATGAATCCCCTTGTAAGTGGCTCAGTGGGCAAGCCCACTGCACTAGCAATCTGCAAGTTGTAGGTGGGGCAAGTTCGATTCCTCCTTGTGTGTATTTCCATCTTCTGTCGGTAAAACTTTCCTTGGGTGTATATGTCCATTACTTGGTATTGTGTATCTTGTGTATGCACATCATGACCAAATACTGCCCTTTTGCTGTAAAACTCGGTAAACCAGCAAACCCCTTGAAAGGTAGCTTATGGTAACTAAATACCCCCACCCAAATAAATAATCCCCTCAGGGGTATGTCTTGGGGTGTGTACAGGCATTACAACCCTGAGTTATTCTAGTGATCTTTCATTTTTGCCCCCAGCCTACCTTTTTGCTTTTTCTTCCTCCCTCATTGTGTAGTCTGTCTTGTATTTGGCACAGCTTGGCGAAATGGCCCTTACACCATAAAACCCCCAAACAACCAACCCAAATAAATAATCTTGTTTTAATAAATATGTAGCTTTTAAATTAAAGTCTGCCAGCTTGTGTAATGCCAAATCATGGATCGTGCAACTTTTTAACTGGGCAGTAAAGCTGCCCTGTTGTAAACTCTTGGTTGCACTATCCGGGTAGCTAGTGTAGCTTTTTCCACAGGGCTACTTCACATATCTTTATCCTAGCGGCAAGCAAACTATCCCTGTAGAAACATACCTTTAACCAAACAGTGGAAACCCCCAAAAAATATAAAGATTGGAAAATTTTTCAAGATTTCCGTATTCTTTCCTGTGGTATATCTAACAATTAAATAACAATTTGAAGCATTGCTTTACAAATCTAATACTACCATGTTGTGAAAAATACATTTCATAGAACTACAGAAGTTTATCCAAAGAAATTGAATAATGAAAATATGGATTTTCATGCATTATAGGGCAAAGATTATGTTTGACATCAATTAAATATAAATTGGTAAAAATGCAAATTTAATTTAAGACTAGCATAGTGTGCACTAAAGTTTCTTCATTGCTAATAATGAATATAAGCATCTATAACATCCAAATGAAATAAAATTAGTCAAAATTATAAAGTAGCATTTTTTACATTTTAACTTATACATTTTTCAAATATACTCTTGCTTGTGTTAATTCTTATTTCCAATTAATTGTAAAGTAAAGAGTCAACACCTCAGTTACTACAATTGGCAACTGAATTTTATTTTAATTGCATCTCATTCACTTTTCAAGGGCGATTCAATATTTTTTACCTTGAAACCTATTTTTGGAGACTCAGATTTTCTTTTCTGTGTTAATTTCTATCTTCTAGATTTATTGCTTTCTCTCATTTCATTAGAGCATCAAGAGCTCTTCTAGCAATGTTATGCAGCTAAACATTTAGATTTTGTGGCAAAAGTATCGAATTAATGTGGTTGATTTTGATATATTATGTATCCGTTTTGCCATTCGTTAATTTACAAATAATGCTAATTTCTATGCCATGCATGTCAGTGAAATATATATATAGATGTTAATTTAATTTTTCCACTGTTGTACATGAATGATGTGTTTGGCATCACTTAAACATAAATTAGTACAAATTCAATTTAGTTTTAATTGTAAAGCTACCTATTTACCTTCTGTTAGCAGCATTTGCAAACTCAAAGGATAGCATTGACAGAACTTAAGTATTATAGGTAAAGAATTGAATTCAAATTTTCCATATTTTTCCTGAATTTTAGTTTCATGGCATTTTGAATTGGAAAAAATAACTTTCTAAAATCTGAAAATTAAATGGTAGCTTATTAATGTCTGATATGAATTCTAGCCTATTTCAATGTAATTAGCATTTTCTTTTAAGATTTGGGTACTGATCCATTGATATTACCAAAGCGAATGATTAGTACTTTAACAACCAGTTATCTTTCATAATTGGTACAGAATTAAATTTCTGAATAGGAATTAGTTTGCTAAGATTGGAATTTTTGTTACTTCAATCTATTGCAGAAAATTATACTACGCTAGTTTTTAAAATATATTGCATTTAAAAAACTAAGTATAAATATTTTAATAAAGTGATTTTTAGTATCCAAAAAAGATTTACGCCAAAACTTCCTAGTCACAAGGCAAAAAATGTGTAGTTAGGTAATATGTTTTATAATGTCAAACTTGTCTGAAAATGTATGAACTGCATTTCGAAACTTATTAATTTAAAC
Source organism: Meta bourneti (assembly GCA_933210815.1). NCBI lineage: Eukaryota > Metazoa > Arthropoda > Arachnida > Araneae > Tetragnathidae > Meta > Meta bourneti. The sequence continues at coordinate 30,268,408 of OW119931.1, read as the reverse complement.
TTTTTTGAATATTTCAGCTTATATTTTGCAAAGTTATGACTGACCTGGATCCTAGCCTTATACTTCCTGCTGCGGCCTTGGACGATGACCTTGTTTACAAATGGAACAAAAAGTTCGAAAGCAAAACTCTGAAAGGTGATGACTTCAGAGATTACTGGGCAAAGACTGTTCCATTTATATATCATCCAAACTCTCCAAATCAAAATGAGGAAGATGTTCTCTTTGCTCCCTTGGAGCAATTCATCGCTGGCTCCAAAGATACTTCCCAAGTTTTTGATAACTTAAAAATGCTTAATGACACTCCGTCATTATGCGGAAAAGTTTTCAAATCAGGGGAGCCTACTTACTCCTGTAGAGAATGTGGTCTTGATCCCACTTGTGTTCTTTGTGTTGATTGCTTTACAAACAGGTAATATATTTTTATTTCTTTTCAATGTTCATTAACAATCTATAAATTAGAAAATTCTTGTATTTCTTCAATTGTCCAATTTATCTAGGATCTGTAATGACATGCCATGGTGCTATTTTATACAAAATTTATTTTGAAATTGAAACTTAGTTTAAAAAACCCAAAATATATGTTAGCACTTTGTTATTTGCTTGTGACAAATCCTGTTCTCTATATCTAATATTACTTATCCACACATTGGATTGGCGAGACTAGTTGCTTCTTTCCTGTATTACAGCTTGCTTGGGTTTGCTTTGGTTTCCTTTATTTGTTTTAATTCTTTTTTTTATGATGTGCTTATTTTTTCCTCAGTTTTTTGGGGTAGCTTGGTGTCCTTTGGGAGCACTAGTACCACTCAAGTACTGGAAAAAGGTATTTTTAAAGTGATCAGTAACTTCACTTGATAATGGTGGGTTCACTTTTTCTTCAAATTTTCATTTTAGATTTCAAGTAGTTTTTGCCTCCATATCGATTTTGTCTAAGCACTGATCAATTTGTGGATAGTTATTTTTATATATTTTTTCATTGTTTCTTAGATGTTGGCATTGTACTGTTATGAAATGCTTACTTATTGTTATCTGCATGTCTAATAAATAATAATCTATATGTTGTCCTGTTGTCAAATATTATTGTCGTATTAGGGATTCAATCACCCTACAGATGGCGCTAAAAGCACCGTCAGAGTGTGTTACGATCGAACAAGCAGATATTCGGATGATATGGTCATGGAGTGGTCGTGTAGGACGCTCCTTGGTAAATTGTAAATATTTTGTTATATAATAAATGTTTGTGCTGTCTGCATTGCCTGAGATTCGCTTATAACCCATTAAATAGAACCAGATACGACATTGGCGCAGTCGACAGGATTTTAATGAGGAAATATGCTTTCGTTTTCATGGTGAGTCCTGCTCCTTGTTGTGAACTTTTATATTTGTTTCCTGCTAAATACTACTTTTGAAGAACATTGAAGAATGGTGTAAAGATTTTTGTTGAAATGCTTCAAAGTGAATTTTGAATTTGATTTTCGGAACTTTATTGTGGAACTTTCGTTTTAAATCGAACAGTTTTGTTTCGTGATCCCATTATGGCGTTCTTGGCGAAAGCAAGAAAGGAAGTTCTAAAGACTGTTGCTACCGAAATGGGGATATTGAATACCGAAAACATGGTTGTAATTGAGCTAAAGAAAGTTATAACCGAAAATAAAAACTATGATGAACCGTTCGTGAAGGAACTCTTAAATACTATTATAGAAGAAAGAAGGAGAAAAGAAAAATTAGAAGTTGAAGAAAGACGAAGGAAAGAAGAAGTTGAAGAAAGACGAAGGAAAGAAGAAATGGAATTCGAGTTGCAGAAGATGCGTCTAGAAAACGAAAGATTGAAGAATGGGTCTGAAATTCAACAAACTGATGTAAACATGAAGCCGAGGTTTGACTTGCAAAGTATTTTACAGAAGTTTGATCCCAAAACTAATGATATAAGCCTCTACTTAGTTCTCTTCGAGCGTCAAGTGAAACGAACGGAAATCAAGAAAGAAAATTGGGTGTCATACCTAATAGGATTCCTACCCTATGACGTTGCGCAAATAATTGCCAGAGAAAACGAAGAAGTGACGGATGATTATGAAAAAGTGAAAGAACTCTTACTAAAAAGATATAAACTTACTCCTGAAAGGTTCCACCAATTGTTTACGAAACACTATAAGAAACCGAGAAATTACGTGGTGTGACTTCGCCTATGAACTTAAAAATTATTATCAAGAATGGATAAGAGGACTGGATGTAAAGACTTTTGAAGAACTGTCTGATTTAATTATTACTGATTAGATTAAGCGTAAAGTGCCATCGGAAATCCGTGATCATTTCATCGACGAATGGTCTCGATTCAAAATACCAGAAGAAATTGCAAATAAACTAGATGATTACGAAAACGTTCGAAATTGCGTAAACAAAAAAGTGAAGGAAACATTTTGGAAGGAGAATCAAACGAATACGTTCAAACATCAGAATTTTAATTACAACAGAGAAGAAACGAAAAATTCCATAGACCGGAAATATGCACCCCCTCACATCAGAGAACATCGATTCAAGACGAGAGAAGATTACCAAAGCACTAGAAATACAACTTCAAGGGAATGCTACATATGTGGTTTATCGCACTTCGCAAGAGATTGTCCTAAAAGATACAGCAGATCAACAAATATTAGCAAGAAAGAAAAGAAACCAGAAGATGAAATATTAACTGCTGAAATACGATCGGAGCATCTGGTGAAAGAGAAAATAAATGTTCCTATGAACTCTCTTCAATATGTAAACATTCTCGTAGATAATCGAGAACTGAAAAGCCTGATCGATTCTGGAGCTCAAATCCCAGTTTTCAATTCAAATTTTATTTCCGAATCAAAAACTGAAAAGGGAAAAATAATTTTAACTAGCGCTTTCGGAGAAAAAATTGAAGCTGGATTAGCAAAATTCCAAGTTTCATTAAAAAACGAAGATGAAAATAGACTTTGCCGTCCGATTGAAATACTTGCAGCAGTAACGGACAAAGTTCATGGTCAGTGCATTATACCCCCAAATATTTATGAATTACTAAAAATGCTCAACAGAAGATGGAAAAGAAACATGTATTCCTAAATGTAACAGATTGGATTGTGTTTTTCCAGTGAAAGAAAAGGATTATTTAGTCTGCGCTGAAACCGGAAATGATGAATCAGAACAAGAATCACCAGAAAGCGGAATACTATCGTGCAAAAGTGAAAGCTTTCGACTTCGTGAAGAACAAAACAGTTGTGATACGTTAAAAGAAATAAGAAAAAATTTATCACTTCGAAAGGGAAACTTCTTTTTTATCGATGGATTAATATTCCACAAAGATAAAATATTAGGAGAGACCGTTCAGCAACTGGTTTTACCGCAAAAGAGAAGAGCTCAAGTTTTAAAATTAGCTCATGAATCTGTTTTTGGAAGTCACATGGGAATGAAAAAGACGAATGAAAGAATACGATATAGTTTTTATTGGCCTTACATGACTAGTGAAATCGCCGAATTTTGTAAAACATGTAAAGAATGCCAACTCCGAAGCCCAGAGAAAATGATTGATAAAATTCCCATTACTCCTGTTCTCAGACCGGAATTACCATTTGAATGTGTTAATGTGGACATTATAGGCCCTATTGAGCCTCCCTCAGCTCGTCGTCATAAATATGTGTTATGTTTAGTTGATCAACATTCTCGCTGGCCGGAAGCAATTCCTTTGCGTTCCTTAACTGCTAAGGCGACATGTGACGCACTGTTGGAAATTTTCATGAGAACTGGAATACCAAATACTATAGCAAGTGATCAAGGTACGAACTTTATATCGAAACTTACTCAAGAATTCATGAATCGCTTAGGATCCTCTCCTAGATTTTCAGTACCAGGATATGCAGCCAGTAATGGACTTGTAGAAAGATATAATCAAGTTCTTAAAAATGCACTTCATCATGTTATCCGAACAGATCCTAGTAATTGGGATAAATACATTCCGTTTCTGTTATTTGCTTATAGAGAAGTTCCTAACTGTACTACCGGAGTATCTCCATTCAAGTTGATGTATGGCCGAGAAGCAAGAGGTCCTCTGAGTGTGTTGAAATCTAGCTGGTGTGGAGAAATTCCTATACCTTTGAATATGGACAAATCAGTCGTAGATTATCTCCAGGAACTCAAAATGAATCTCGAACGAGCAACCGACCAAGCCTTACTTATCGCATCGGGAAAACAACAAGCCTACACGGATTATTTTAATCGCCGCACAAGATCCAAAGAATTTAAATTAGGAGAGCAGGTTTACTTACTAATTCCAGATTCTTCCAACAAGTTATATGCACGATGGACCGGACCTGGGGAGATAGTCGAGCATCCATCGCCACATTCTTACAAAGTGAAACTTCCTGAAGGAAAAGTACGACACTGCCATGTAAATAAGATAAGGAGATATTACCCAAGAATGAATGCAGTTGGTATTGTTTTTGAAGATGATGAAGAATTTGGTGAAATTCATGCCTCTCCTAGAACTGTATATCAACAAGAACTGTCTGATAAAATTTGGAAAATAAATTTATACGATTTACATGAGAAAGAAAGAAGTCAACTGATTCAGATATTACAGAAGCATAAAGATTTATTTAGTGGAAAATTGAAAGTTGCACAAGTTGGTGAACACAAAATAAGACTTGAGGAAGGCAAAGAAAGGACAAAACCATATGTTTATAGGATACCAGAATCTTTGAAATCACAAGTAGATACCCAAATTGAAGAGCTACTTGAATTGGACTTAATAGAAGAAAGTTCTGCAGAAATCGCTCATCCTGTTGTGTGTGTAAACAAAAAGGATGGAGGCATGCGTTTATGTGTTGATTATCGATCCCTCAATGCTGTCACAAAGGCTGATGATTTTCCTATGGAAGATGCCATTCAATTACTTCACAGCATAGGGAAAGCAAATGTTATTTCTACACTTGACTTGTTGAAGGGATATTGGGCTATCCCAATGGAAGAAAAATGTCGTGATTTTACTTCTTTCAAGACTCACAGAGCACAGTATAGATTCAAAGTAATGCCATTTGGTTTGAGAAATGCTGCTGCGACTTTTCAGCGAGAAATGAACAAAGCGTTAGCACCATACAGAGATTTTAGTCGTGCATATATTGACGACATAGCTATATTTTCTAACAACATGAGTGATCATCTAAAACACTTGGATCTTATTCTTTCAAAATTAAAAGAACTACAGTTTACTGTGAATTTACACAAATGTACATTTGCAAGACCTGAAATCAAATATTTAGGTCATGTTATCGGATCTGGAAGGCATCAAGCAGATCCAGACAAAATAAAAGCAATTGCTCAAATACCTGTACCTGAGACCAAGAAACAACTTAGAAGCATGCTTGGATTGTGCAATTATTATCGGGAATATATACCTTGCTATGCAGAGATTGCCTTACCTCTTACAGAGTTAACAAAAAAGAGGATTCCTGAAAATTTACCTTGGCTGGATATACACGAAGTTGCCTTCAACAAACTGAAATCTGCTCTAATGAAAGCTCCAGCTTTGCACACTCCAGTTATGAGTGAACCGTTCATAATACACAGTGATGCATCCCAGTATGGTATCGCCGCTTGTCTGTCCCAAGGAATCGAAGGATTACTCCGACCTATTGCATATGTGAGCCAGAAGTTGAATAAAACTCAACAAGCTTGGTCTACAATAGAGAGAGAAGCGTACGCTATTGTGTGGAGTTTGAAGAAGTTTGAAACTCTAGTTTTCGGGTCCAAAATAGAACTGTACACTGATCACAACCCTTTGTCATACCTTACAAAATGTGCTCCACAATCTTCACGACTACAGCGGTGGGTTTTTGCTCTTCAAAGATATAACTTAACAATAAAACATTGTCCAGGAGTCAAAATGCCTCATGCTGATGCATTATCCAGACTATTTTCTGAAGAGAAGTAGTGACAAATTTATTATTGTGACTTTAAGCCTAATGTCTGTTATTATATGCTTTCGTATTTTATTAGCATTATTATTCTTATATGTATATATATTTTTATTTTTCTTTACTGTTGATATGGTGTAATAATATTTAGGTGATTGAGTCCATAATATTTAAATTCAGATCTGTGTTTATGTTTTGAGAAAACCCCAAACCCATATCTTGCGGGGGAGATGTCTTATTAGGGATTCAATCACCCTACAGATGGCGCTAAAAGCACCGTCAGAGTGTGTTACGATCGAAGAAGCAGATATTCGGATGATATGGTCATGGAGTGGTCGTGTAGGACGCTCCTTGGTAAATTGTAAATATTTTGTTATATAATAAATGTTTGTGCTGTCTGCATTGCCTGAGATTCGCTGATAACCCATTAAATAGAACCAGATACGACAATTATACTTAGTCCTGGAGGGTTGAAGTAGCGCAGTTGAAAAAATAGCGGATCAGCAACAGGAGTTTTGTGAGTTCAAAACTCGATCTCACCAAAGACCATCATGTATGTGGGGGCTGGTGCATGTTAATCTGCCATGATGTGGAAGTTTGGAGAGTGGGGTGCCAGCTCAGGTATTGACCTCATCATCTGACCATGGTTCAAAATTATGAGGTGTTCTCAGATCTCCCCTTTTGGGATTGATCCCAGACCATTGCAAATAGCCTGTTGTGTTGATCCAGTACTATGTTAATTCAACTACCTACCTACTTACTGTTATCTGCATGTGACACAAATCCTATTCTCAAAAATAAGTATTACTTATCAATACATTGTACTGTTAGTATATACTTAGTTCCCCACTTAATTATTATCTGCATATTACACTAACCTTATTCTATATCTGTAAAAAGATTTTTATCAATGCATTGCACATTCCAAATTGTTCTGTTTATGAATCTATTCAGGTCTTCAAGGGAGAAAAGTAGTTTCAGTTTGCAGCTTTTTCTGGATGTTTTCTGTTGTATTTCCTTGATTTTTCTTAATGCATTAAGAAAGTTATAGTTCTCCTTTATATGTTCTCAGAGTAGGGTTATGTCTTATAGTAAATGTCTTTAAAATTTGGTCAACATTTCCACAAGAAACATATTTTTTAGTTCCATAATTATTTTTTAGTTACATAAATTTAGTTCTTACAAAACAAAATGTTAAATTTACTGATGGTGTTTTTTCCAAGTCTAAATATAGAAATTTATGGATCTGCATCAAATATTAAAAATAATTGTTAATACCAATCTCTACCCTACAAAGAATAACTTATTGATTATAACATTTACTTATAAATTTTGACTTAGTTGTATGAGTTGTCTGCTAATGCTGGCTACTGAATTAATTTCGCAATTCAGTCTGACATATTGGATTCAATTTTTAAGTTTCAACTATATTGATCATGGGTTATAGTTTTAAAATCCCTTGGTTATCCAGGAGTGTTGAAACAAAGTTCTAAAAGAAATTACTTCTAAAGTTTGATTTAAGTGTATCATTTAATTTGAATGATTCGAAAACAAAATGATTCTCAAATAGAATGGTTATGCATTGGATTTGATCTTGGCGTGATTAATTTTTTACACCTTGAGGTTGTACTTATGAATTTTACTGTAGTATGTCTTCAAAGTTTCAATATATAATATTGAAATTATTCAAAGGTATTGGTGTATTCAAAGTTTTGTGGTAGTATACTGACTAAATGCATGTATGCAGAAAATAGATAAAATCTAACATTTTTAAAACCGCACAATTGAATTATTCAGTACTCTTCGCACTGGATACCTTAAAGAAAATTAAATAGAGTAATATTAGTCCAAACTGATTACAGGTCTTCAATTTTGTGTGGTTTGGTATAAATTAAATTATTCTCTTCTGTGATTCAGCCTAACTATTCATCCAAATACTGTATTCATATGAATTTTGTAATATATTTTTAATTATTACAAGAATCAAAGCATGATTCGAAAAATATTTCTTGTTGTACTGACCAATAATCTTGTGCTTCGTTTTCAGTGAGCATAGACATCATCGCTATAAAATGAGTGCAAGTGGTGGTGGAGGCTACTGTGACTGTGGAGATGAAGAAGCATGGAAGTACTACAGTTATTGCAATAATCATCACGGCAAATCACAGGTCGGTAAAATAGTGCTAATTGCAAGTTGAGACTTTGTCTTGGTATTGTTTGTAAAGAATTTAAACAGGTGCCTGAGATCTTTATTTTTAACTGTACAACCTTGCTTTCCTAATAGAGTGGATTGATGTAATTATTCTACATGACTAAGATATCCATCCCACACTAGGTCAGATAAGTGAAAACTCACTACTCAATTTCAAAGTGATGGTATAATCACATTCATTCTCTTAGCAAAAGTTGTGGCTCCTTTACTCAATATTGTGCATAGTCAACTTTTTCATGCGTTAGTCAGTTTTTAAAAAAACATTGCACTAAATTTTTATATTTCCTATTGATAGGTATGTAACCAAAATGTAAGGTTATTTATAAGCAAAATAAAAGTCTTAATGTTTTCTTTTATCACTGTCATCATTATTCAAGTAAAGTCTTAAAAAATTGTTATTACTTTTTCTAACATTAAGAATTATATACACAAAACATCTAAATGCTTTATTGTTTCTAAAAATATTTTTTTTTTAGTCCTTAGTTTATATTAATAGAATGTGACTCCAAATACTCTAAAACACCATGCAATGTATTATATACTTTGCCAATCTGACAAATAAGTGTCATTTTGGTAAAAAGTCTTTAAAACAATTTACTTATACTTGGTAATACAGGGTGTTTCAGAAAGGACTCACTAACTTTGAAATGATGTAACTACGAAACCGTGATAGGTAGAAATATGAAACAAGTGGTTCATTTAATGGGCATGTCTGGAATTTGAAATAGACCAGTTTAAAAATTAGTTACAACTTTGGCTAATAGATGGCACTGCAGTCTCCGTGATCATGAAATACAGTTGAGATGTAGCTATTATTCAAACTTATGTCTCTTCCACTGGTAAAATGTGGCAGGAAGTTTAGTAATAACCTGTTGAAGGAGGAAATTCGAGTCATGTATTCATTGGAACAATGTCTTTTCATTGTACTGGAATACCACCAATTAGAGGTCTGTCCAACAATGGCAAGGCGAAGTTTTCAACAAAAATTTAATGTTACAAAGGTCCTGATCTGGAAACAATTCGAAATTTGTTCAAGTTTCGACGGACAGGTAGCGTTACAGACGATTTTGTCGGAAATGTGAGTTGCAGCCAGTCGGCCATGACGCCTGAAAATATGGCAGCTGTAAAAGAAATTGTTAAACGTTGCCCTCGGAAATCCATCTCAAGAGTAGCTGCTGAGAGCACATTGTCAGCGTCCACTACATTCAGAATTATGCGAAAGGGCCTGCACTTGTTTCCGTACAAAATTCAGTGTTAACAGGCGATCAAAGTTACAGCTTTACAACAAAGAGAAGACTTCGCAAATGAGATGATTGATGAGAGTGCTACTAAATTTGATGTTGGCTGCATATGGTTTACTGATGAGGCCCATTTTAATCTGGAGGGTTTTGTGAATAAATATGGAGAATGTTTGTGAATAGAACTGGCGTATATGGGTTCCGAAAACCCGCATGTTTGTGTAGCAAAACCACTTCATTAGAAAAACTTACAGTTTGGGCTGCAGTATCTGGTAAAGGGATCATAGGGCTGTTTTTCATGAGAAACTGACCTCATCCCGGTGCATTGCGATTTTGCAACAGTTTGTCGTCACTTCAAGGATTGGAGGATGCACCAGACACTTCGTGGTTTATGCAAGATGGTGCCCGACCACACAGTACTTCTGCAGTGTTCACCTTCTTTGATGAATACTTCAGTGATAGAGTCATTGCTCTAAATTATTCCAGAGACCCTCACAGGAATAAATTGGCCTCCATATTCCCTGGATCTCAATCTATGCGACTTCTATCTCTGGGGCTATTTGAAGGACATTGTCGTAAGAATTCTCAAATGCTTGAACAGTTCATCTGAGGCACGTGTATCCATTTCAGTTCATACATTACTGCAGGTGACTTCAGACTTCTCCTTTCACTTGCATCAAGTGTTTGCTGTTCAAGGTGGCCATTTCGTAATGTGATTTGACGCTTGTTTACGAATGACAATTTACACACTATCTAAAGGGGAAAATAACCAAGATTACAGTGCCATCTATTATCCAAAGTTGTAACTAATTTTGTAAACCAGTCTATTTCAAATTCCAGGCCTGCTCATAAAATGTACCACTTGTTTCATCTTTTTATCACTGTTTTGTAGTTATTTCATTTTGAAGTTAGGGAGTCCTTTCTGAAACACCCTGTAAAAATAACACTCAAAAATTCAGAAATTTGAAATATGAGTATTGTATTTATTTGTCAACTCACTTGTTAAAAGTTCAAAATTAAGCTGCTGAAACGAAATAAATCTTACACAATTTTAACTGTTTCACCATCCATAAGGCACACCAATTGTAAATTCTGCCCTGAAACACCCAACAGCATTGTTTTGGTACCAATAAATAAATTGCTTAAAATGGTTATGATATCTGAATGGCCTCATTACTGTTGTTTATTTTAGTTAATATGAAGTTTCAATATTAAACCAGTTTTCAGATTGATTTGGATTAATTCATTGCAAATTACTTTTTTTAGAGTGCCGAAGTAACTAGTCCTTTGGATAAGCTGCCAATTGATGTTGTTGATAGATTTCGAGTTGTGATGAATACTGTTTTAGAGTACTGCCATATTATGCTGACGTGGGAGCAAGTGAGCAATCTTCCTTCAGAATTACAAGACAGCAATTCGCCTAAAATAACAGAAGATACTTACTGCACTGTTCTTTTCAATGATGAAACTCATACTTATGAACAGGTGAGAAATACTCACAAGTATGAACAGGTAAAATCTGAAAATTTTACTAAAATATCGAATCGATTTTTCTTTGCATAGGATTGCATGTGAAAATTTTTTTATCATCATTACCTTACTGAAAAGAAAATATTCCTACCTTTTTGTATTATATAATAAACATACACATAAGGGTCATTTTGTGCAAAATGAGCTAATCACCTATTTTAATTCAGGCCACTTTAAATTGAGCATATAATAAAGAGCAACTGCAAAATATTAGATTTCAGAAATGCAAGTTATTTATTGACATTTAAAGTTCAAGGTCACACAAATGTGGATTTTTCAGCACTAAATGTAATCTGTTTGTAATCCTATATTTTAAGAGGTTATTAATTTAAATTTTAAGAAATTATATAATTTTACATTCTTCAGAAAAATATAATTTAATAGTCATCACTGTCGAATTAGGGATCGACAAAAATAGAAAGTTTTCCAATTTGCTACAAATTTCAAATTGCTGTGATATGTCTAGAAATGGAAAGACAATATTAAAAGTTATTCTTAATGACTTTTTATAACAAACACAGCATGGTGTAATTTAATTTAGTCAGTGTTTCTATTCCTTAAAAAGAAAAATTATGGGAAAATGCAACTTTTCAATTGTTTAGAACTCGTATAACTGAAGGAAAACTTCAAAAATATCAAAACTTTTTGATGTTATAGATCAAGATGTTTTATATGTGCTGAAATTTTCATTATTGCCCTTTGCTTATTTTTGTTCCAGGGACATTTTTAACTGGATGGAAATATGGCTTTTTTTATCACAGCTGATAGTGAAAATTCAGCTTCAATAACATAAAAATGTGTTATAAAATGAAATAATTATGGTGCACATGTGCAAAATTTCTCATGAAAATACTTTTGTAAGCTTGTTTTGCTTTTAATCCAAGAAGTATTCCATCTGATATAATCGTTTAGTCAGTGGAAAGTTTATTTTAGTGAAGTCTTATTTCTTTATATTTTTTAGGAAATGTAATTATTATATACATTTGTAATTATTAAGTGCTATAAGACACACATGTAAATATATTTAATTTTGAGAGAAATAATTTTAAATTTCTGATCTTTCTTATTGTAAAGTCAGACGTATTGCCTCTTTGAGAAGCTGCGACAAAATCCATTATGTGAAAACAACCTGTTTAAAAGAACTTACTGATAAAGCCAGAAAACTTTTGTGTTTGAGATTGGGAAAAAAATTTTTCTTCACTTATGAAATGGAAAAATCAGTATGAGTGAGGACAAATTTCATTTTCAGAAAAAGCTACAAAATTAAACAAGAGACCTTTATCAGATTAACAGTGAATTTCAAAAGATAATCAAGAAAAGTTGCAGTATCCATGGTGTATGTGTTCAAATGTTCAAGCCTTTTTAATAGTAATTTGGTGTTATTTTATAATCCTTGGTGCAGCTAGTCCTTTTCCGGACTTTGCTCTATTAAATCCCAATCCAATTAAAGAAACATTGCCAATTGGTAAGAATTACTATCACTAGTAGTGGCGATCGTTTTTGAATATGGTAACCCATCACATACCTATCCAAATAGTTAAGCAATTTGGATAGGTATATTCACAATTGTTAATCACCAATTTGGTGATGGACTGATACAGCGTTCTTGAGTGTTTCCAATTTTGTTACTGTTGCTTTAGAACACTAAAGGGAATCCTGAAACTTTTACAATAGACATTAAACTATATTCCCCTTTGAAATATCATTTTCATCAGAGCTGTCCTTCGTTTGATTTTGTACTCTTAGAGTGGAAAATCGCCATTCTGTTATTTTCCTTTGCTATTTTAAAGGTGAATGAAATAAAGCCAATTTCCAAAATTCAGCAATAATTTTATCATACATAATATTGTATCTGGTATGAATTTCAGCAATGCATTTATGTTCCTTTGCCAATGGAAACATTTTAATTCTATCAAAATTGCCGGTTTTCATTTCTAGCAATTAGTTTTTAAGCTAAATGTGATGTTTAAAATTGATTCCTAGTATAGAGATTAAAAGTTTTTCACTGATTACAAAAAAAATAAAATACTTTGTTCTTACCTTAAGAAGTTTTTGGGAAACAGATCTTCAAACATGCAACATTAAACGATTTCACTACTGCTCTTAAAAAGTTGCTAGTCCTAAATACTTAAAACTTCCAAAATATTGGATATCGTTATTTATGCATAAACTAAACCCCAGAACTAAATTTCATAAAAATCTGTTGCTGTATGGAAATCCGTTGCTGCATGTGAAATCTGCAACACTGATTCGCTTTTCAAAAGTACCTGCTACTGTCACATTTAAGTTTCAACAACATGCTGTACAATTGCACAATCGAGAACTACATTGGATATTTTGTTTATCTAAAATATTTTTGTGCACTGTTCTGTAATGCAATTGATTATTTGACTATTTTGATCAAAAATTAATTTTTTATTAACTTTTATTTAGGTAATTGATACACTTACAAAAGCAATACTCTGCAGCAAGAAAGTAGCTATTGACTATGCAACTACTATTGATCGTGAAGGAAGAAGCATCGTAAAATGTGCAGCATTTACTGACTGCAATAATGTGCGACATTACATAGAAAGAGTAACTTCAAGACTTGCTAGCAAACTAAAAGTTATGGTAATGCATACAGAAATCATTGCTCATCAGACCTTTGCCTTAAAGCTGCTCAGTTGGTTGCAGACCATTTTAGGTCTCAATAAAGGTATGATCATATAAATTTTGCTGATGTTCTTAATGTTCAGTTTTTATTTTTTGTTGTGGTATTTTATTTCCAAGTGTTTGAAAGCAGTCCTAAGTTTTTTTCTTTCAACATGGAGCAGTTTTTACATGCACTTACGAAGTACAAAGAAATTATTGAAAATTATGATTCTTCAAATGTCCAGTTGTCATTTTGCTATCGAGTTCCATTTAAATATCCTTGGAAAACATTGTCAAAGATATTTGGGGTACCTGAATTATGTTTAATTATGCAGAGATTTGGGTAAATTCAGTACAATTTGTTTAAATACTAAACAAACCAATTTATGTTCTATGAAATGCATTGCAATTTGTGAACAACAGTGCTTTGGCTCTTCAGAAATACCAATCATGGATTTCTACCTTTTAAATTTCTAATAATTAAATGCAAAATCTGTCTTGATGGCAAACCAGTGCAATCAGCAAATTGGCAATCTGAAATTAGTGTTTCTGAATGCGATACACAAAAATGAAATGTTACAAAAGCTACAGCATCTAATACAGAATTCTGATTTCAAAAGCAGATAAGTGATATCCTAAAAAGGTAGTTCTAGTGAATATAAAAACTTATGAGAATTATATAGAATAAATAACCCTCTAAAGGGGGTAGGGAACTAAACATTCTATCTGATATTTTTAGATATTCTGCAAGTAATTTTAAATAAAATACTATATGAAATTAATTTAAAATCTTCCTACTCAGGAAATAGTGTTTTTTTTTCATGCAATGAATCTTCATAAATTTTAAAATTTCATTATTAGAACCTGCTCTACTGTTAAAAATGCTGTATTAAAACAACTAGCTCCTCCACATTTTAGCCCTGAACAATCATGCACTCAGCTATTTTTATTTCTAATGCCCAACCACTGAACTCTTCAGTACTATAAGGGGAAGACTGATGGCTATTTGTGATACTCAGTGGGTAAGCTGCCTCTACTCCTAACAGAGATGATAACCAACATCCATGTGCATCCTTGGCCAAATATGATCCTTGCAACACAAAACCCAACCAGCCATGAGCTTATAAACCAGGACTCAAACCCGGGACCTGCTAGGTGGCAGTGTCTTCTGTGCTTTCAACTAATAAGTGCATCTACTTAGCCATTAAGTGGGATGCAGAGTGAAAACAACTTTTATTTAGAAAATGAACAAAGTTGGATTTACTGGAACATATATGATGTAATGTCAGATTATAATTCATATTCATGCTAGACCTAATCCATCAGGCCTAAACATTTTTAACCTAAACATTGCACCGTAATTCCTTTAAATGTTTGAAGTGGCCATGGCTCAGTGGGTTAGCCTGCTGCCCTAGCAGCCTATGAGTTATGGGTAGTGCAGGTTCTATTCCTCCCAGGGTGTATTTCTGTTTCGATAGTCAAGCTTTCTTTGTGTTCATTTACTTCACATTCTTTGGTGCAGCCTGTCCAAATATGGCCCTTGTTCTCAAACCCAATCTAAAGATAAATGTTATAAGTACTAGATTGATACCATCTGAATTTTGTCTTAGAGTGGTGTTTATAAATTTTGTATTTCAATACAGCTGCTTCACATTTTATTGCTTTAAAACAATCTAATTAGTGTTTAGAAATCAGTCAAATTGATAAAAAAAAGAATTTTTAAATTAATTATTTGGTAATTACTGTCCTTTTATTTAATAGGTTTTTGCCATGTGTTCACAAATGCAATAATGGAGGATGGTCTTTTGGAAAGCATCATGCTTGTCGACACTCACTTGTGGAAGACGGCTAGAAACCAATGGCACCAACTCTTCATAAGTGGGATGCTAATGGAAATGACCTGCAAAAAGGCATTTGCCAAAAGCTTTATCTCTGTTTACCCCACCTTGATGAAGGAATTCATAGCCGATGATCACGATCACTCCATATCCATTACCTCTCTATCAGTTCAAATTTTTACTGTGCCTACCCTTGCCCATGCTCTGATACAAGAAGAAAATGCTATTTCTGTAGTCTTGCGTGCTTTCCTCTCCGAGTGCGAAAGGCGGCACATGAACTCTGCTGGCAAGTTGTACTTTCAAAGGAACTTGAACAACAATAACTTCCGAAGAGCACAGTACATGCTCTACGACCTCAGCTACCTAGTGACTGTTCCCCCTCCGCAGTGGAATGACCAGCTGCGGAAGAACTTTCGTAATGGCATGCAATCCTTCTACGCCCTCCTTGGAATGATGCAAGACATGGACCCTGTTGTCAGGCAAGTTGGTCAACATGTGGAGTATGAGGCTGAATGGGAGAGCGGTATAAATCTGCAGCTGAGAGTGTCACCTGTAATAACCTTATTGCTCAAGTTGTGCTGTAATGACTATTCAGTTTTTGTAAGGATTCTTAGGGCTAATATCAAGCACTTTCAAGCTTCGCAGCCAAAAACTAAATTCATTGGGGTGGAGCTCGCTGATCACTCCGCTTCTTGTATCGAGTATGATGTTGCGTCAGAGCCTGTGTCCATTCACCTGCCACTGGTCAGGTTTATGGCTGGCCTTTTACTTCACATGGATCAGTTCAATTTGTCGTATGATGACCAGCAGTTCTTAATAGAAAATGTTGAACGGCCTAGTCCTGTTCAACTGATGGAGCTTCCATTGAGAACTTTAGTCATGCTTGCACAATTTCGGGCAGGGATGTGGCGACGGAATGGGTACTCATTGCTCAATCAGGTGTACTTTTATCACAATGTGCGTCTGAGGGATGAGATGTACGACAGAGATATTTTGATGCTTCAGATTACTGCCTCGATGATCGAAAGTAATGAATTTTTAATACACTTGATATACAAGTATGGTTTACTGAACTGGGCCGCTGAGAGTTACGATGGTCCGAATCGCAAACCAGAAGATGACAATATAAGACAAGTCATAACTGTTGCAGAAGAATTTTTAAGTCTTTTGCTCATTATTTTGTCCGAGAGATTCACACCAGGCTTGGGTAAAGTCACTGAATCAGAAAGAATCAAGAAAGAGATAATCCAATTACTTTGTATTGAACCTATGCCTCACAGCCAATTATTTAAACTCTTGCCCAAAGACCCAACAGCCGAAATTGGCCTGGAGTCTGTCATAAAGGAAGTGGCTACTTTCAAGATGCCTCAGGGACCTGGTATTGGAAAGTACGAATTAAAGCTAGAGTATTATAAGTGCTTCAATCCATTTTACTATCATTACACTCGTGAAGAACAATCCAAGGCCGAAGAAGTTCAAATGAAGAGGAAGAAGCAGCTCTGTGAAGAGGTGTGCTGCCCGCCGCCGGTTCCACCTGAGTTCTGTCCTCGGTTTGCTATCGTAATCAATCTACTTCAATGTGATGTCATGCTCCATGTTATGGAACTTATCTTGAAGCGGACCCCCAATCTTCATTCGTTAGCATTCTCGGAAACACAGCTGGAAAAGGTACTCCATCTCATTGGTATCGCCCTCCACGAAGAGGAGCGTGCCATCAAGGCTGACAAAGAAAACTCTTTCTTCTGCTTTACTGCCAAAGCTAACAAAAAGGGATTCATTAATCTGTTGGAGGAGTGTCTGAAGTGCCCGAGGGTAGACGTTTGCGGCGAACCCCAGAAAGACCTTATATCTTGGGTGATTACTAAGTTCAAATATGTTGAAAGCCTTCATTCTTTGAACGAGGAGCAAATGCAAGTGTCGGATGTGGCTGCATCATCTGCTGGAACAAGCCGAAACTCTGCCCGGGATCGCAAGCGCAAAACTGAAATGGCCGCTGCTCGCAGAACTAGGATAATGGCACAAATGTCTGCCATGCAGAAAAGCTTCATCAAGGAACATGCTGACATGTTCAAAGAAACTCTGATAGAAGATTCTAACCTTTCAAAGTCAGAAATGGATATTTATTCAGAGCTGTGCCATGAAGATCCAGTTTGCTTCTACAAAGATTTTAGATGGAGATCTTCTGCTCCTAAAGTTTACACTTGTATTTTATGCCGTGAAGACCAGGAACTTACTTGTGCTGGAAGGGCATTAGTATTGTCTGCTTTTAATCAAAGATCTTCTATTCTGTCTAAAAATCGCAAACATCAATTGAAAGACGCTCTTGTCTATGACCCTCTCGTACTGCCTGCTGATCTCTTTTGGTCTGTTCATATCAGCACTTGTGGACATGTTATGCATAGCGATTGTTGGCAGAAGTTTTTTGAGTCTGTTGTACACAAAGAACAGCGTAGGCCTGTTCGGTAAGTTTAAAATTTCTCTCTATTTAAACAGTGAATTAATTTTAATCCCTGTGTGTGATCGTTGATAAATAATAGGAATAAGGAGGAGATGAATTACAAAATGTTTTGTTAGCAAAGTATGTTTGAAAACATAAATTCAGTATAATTGACAGTTTCCTGTTTTATGAAAACATTTCTTAGCAATTGTATCGGACGAGCGTAGACTTTTTAAATAGCTAATTTTTTTTAAAATTCAATCAGTTATATTAATTATTAATATTTGTTTTTCATGATAAATGTAAACTGAAACTTGTTCAGAAGTAATAAAATTGACATTTCAAAGGGTACAATAAATGGTACTCATCCAAGTATTCTCTTTACTAGCAGTTGGAATCAAGGGTCAATTTAAACAAGGTATTCTCTGTTTTTATAATTTGGACATTTGATTTTAAATCAATGCAATCAAAGCCAAATTTAATATTTGTCAAATGAACTCACTGTTATTCTTAATTTCAAAATTGGGTGTGTCATTGTTAAGTCAAAATGTATCCAAACAAAATGAGATTTACTTCATTGAAAATTGAGTGACACTATAAGCCATAATGCTTTCCTGTCTTCTCTAAACATTTGATGAATGCCTGATCACTAAAATTGATTTTTGACTCAATTTATCTTATCAATACTGCTTAACCATGTTCACCCTCACAACTCACTTTTTGCAAGGAATAGTGCTTGAATTGTAACAACTTATTGGAAAATTTGGTAAATAAACTCAAAATTATGCAAGTAAAATAGTTTGATAAATCAAGTATTTCTTCAGTAGATTGGAGTTTTGGCGTTAGTTTTCATTAGGAGCAGGGTATGAAAAAATCATGATTTTTATAAAATATCAAAATCATTGGATTTATTCGATTTAAATCAATTTTTTTATTTAAATCAGATTTTCATGATTTTAATTAATTCTTTGCCCATACAAGTTTAAATTTATTGGACATCAAACATGCAAATTACTGTGTCGTTTCTAGATAGAGTTTTGATTTATTTAAAAATTATTTTTTATGTAAAACTTTAATGTATTAGGAAATATAGTAGGGTAAATATTTGAAAGATTAAAACATGACAGGAATTGGCAAAGTACATCTCATGACGGAGTAAATAGAACAGTGCCCCATATGCCAAGAATAAGCAATGTTTTTCCATCTGGTTCTCAAGCAGTTTAGATTACTTTGAGCTTAACCCATAACCAGTTAAATGAAATTTTTGGACCAGGATAAATAGTTGAGGGGTCTCACTGATACCATACCTCATTTTTTCAACCATACAAATTTCAGAATTTTTTTTCCATTATCATGAATATAAAATTTTGAATTACTTTAATTATTTTGATATAAAATAATTGGTTCAAGACTTGCTTTTGAGAAAAAAAACGTCACAAATAAAAATAAAAGGAATTTGCATCATGAAAAATTCCTACTTCTCATTAATATTTAGCTTGAAAAAATAACTTATTGGTGAAAAAATTATATTTTAGGTAACAGTAAAAAATGAGACATGAAAACACATAAATTTTTCAAGTTCTATTAGCAAATTACTATTTCAAATCCTTTTAGCAAAGTATTTCATAGGTATATAGTTGAAGCACACAAAAAGGGTTTATATATAACACAAGAAAATGAAACATTTCTCTAAAACAGCATAGAACAATTGAGGTGTTTAAATTCAAAACCAGCTCAATCCATTTTCATAAGTTTTACAGGAGACACCAAAAACGTTTTACAGCCATGTATCATGGTTTAGATTTGTTTTATTGGGAAGGAGGGAGGTCTCCAAGCATTTAAGGCATACTTTCAATATTGTAGTATTTCCAGGTTACCTAAAATTTAAATTTTGGATTTAGCCGGTTTTGAAGCAATCTGGGTAGATAAACAATTTTTGATGGAATAAGTTGAAATTACTCTCAATTTATTGGCCCAAGACCTCACCTCTTTTTATAAACCTAGTTTCGATAGAAAAACAAAAGATGTCTACTCAATTCTGATTTTAGGTATTAAAAAAAGTAAAAGTGGAATGAAATTTTTATTGAAAAAAATTATGTAAATGAACCTACATTGTAAGTCAAATTGAAGGTAAAATACATCAATTTAAAAAAATTTGATAATTTAAAAAATGAAAATAAATTTGTTCATTTAAATGAAAGCGTTTTCTGCAGGGTTTTCACACATCCTTTCATTTTCTGCATAGTCTTGTGTTAGTATTTTCAATAACTTCCTTATAAAACTCCAAATTCGGGAGCTCCTTCCACTCTTTGCCAAAATGTTTTGTTAGAAGGTTCGCCACATCCTTAATCTTTGCTGGAGCCACAGGAACTCCGACTAGTACCTTAGTCGGGACGATTTCAGTAATATGTATATAATGTACGCTTAGTCTGGGCAGACAAAAGTGACAAGAGCACTCCTAGCGCCTAGAATGGAAACGTTGGATTGAGACACTTTTGATCCAAACCCATGAGATTGAGCCGCTTTAGGTTAATACTGCTTTGCTAGGTTATGTAGTGCATTGAGAACTTGTGAAAAAATAAAAAACTATTGCAAAAAATGTGGATTGAGCCTGTTTTTAAATTAATCGCCTCAATTTTAATAGCATCCCCCAGAACATGCCAATTCAGTGGAATTTTAAGCTTGCAATAAAAAAAAATTTCAATTCCAATAGCTATCCACTTCAATCCATATCTTTTCTCAACATATTCACTCAATTATCAGATGATGAATTAAATTTTACATTCTAAATTTTCAATTCCATAAACATTAAATAGTTATTTAAGCAGTGTAAAGAATTCTAAAGGATCAATACACACACATAAAACTTCCTAATGAATTGAAATAAAAATTATAACCAATATATTACACAAAACTATTAAACTTGCCAATTATAAAGATTTATTTTCAAAAATTGGAATGGTTTTGTGATACTGCAGAAATCTTTTCATTGTGTCTATTTTTTATGAAAAGACTACAATATTAAATAAATAACTAGAACATCTTAGAAAAAAAGCAAGTTGCCACAATTTTAATAATTTGAGTGAATATATTTCAAGCATCTTCACTCATTACGTGGTGAATGGTTTAAAATTAGTCATGTGTGATTTATAGTCACGTGGAATGTTTAAAACCAAACCCACGCTGATGAGCAGGCTTGTGAGTGACACCTATTCGTCAATGGCTCAAGATGAAAATACATGTCTGGTAATTATGATCCCAATCAACAAATACTGTTTAGTGTCTTCAAGGAGAGGATGATTTTTAATGTAATTTTGGGGTGAACTTGGCATGAGCGAAGTTCTTAACTTAATTGAATAAATTAATATTCATCTTGTTCAGTTATTTCACTTTAAATACTAAACTTAACAGAAAGAAAAATGAAATTTAAAATTTTGATTTAAATCAATGATTTTTTTAATAAAAATCATTTGATTTAAATCAACATACCCTGGTTGGTTAGGAGTAATAAAAATTAGTGATTTCTGAAACCGAAGGGGGTGGATTAATTTTAATCACTCAAATTTTTTTAATTGTACAATTTCTCTTTCCAGAGAATTGCCCCATTGCAGTTTTTTCACACATTCAGGTTTCCTATGTAATGTGCAGCTTTGTATTCTACTTGTTTGCTGAATATTTGTTATTTTGTAAATAATATTTTAATTAAAGACAAAGGTGATATTTGTAAAAGATAGAGAACAATTTACACTGCAGTGTTAGCATAGTGTGTGTATTGTAGCGTAGTGTAATTTTACTTTTGTTAATTTGTATTTTCCAGCTGCTCTGTTTTTTTCCATCATCACACTACATCAATTAATTTTATACCATTTTGTTTCAGCTTTGGACGACATACTAGCTTCGATGTTGAAAAAAAGGAATTCTTATGTCCGTTGTGTGAAAGGTTGAGTAATAGTGTCATCCCTCTTATTCCTCCTTTGTCTTCGATAATTCCAGCTGAAGTAGGCTCTAAGAATGTTGATATTACTGTAGATGAATGGCTTAGGGTGATGAAAAAAGTTTCTGAAGGTTTTGTAGTGAAATCGGAACTTTCTGAAGTTGGTAAGTTCATGAGATTATTTGTTCCAGGGTATGAAAAAAAGTCACGATTTTTTTTTAAATAAAAAAATCAGATTTATATGATTTAAATCATATTTTTATTATTTTAATTAATCCCTTGCCTGTACAAGTTTAAACTTGTTGGACATGCAAATCAGCATACTTTCTAGATAGTTTTGAATTACATTAAACCTTAATATTTATAATGAATAAGATTAATGTATCAGGAAATGTAGCAGAGTAAATTTTTGAAAGATTAAAATGCGATATAGGAATTAGCAAAGTTAATCACATTATAGTAAATAGAACAGCATAATAAATGCCATTCGTAAGTAACGTTTTCCCATCTGGTTCTCAAGCTTTTGAGATTAGTTTGATGGCAAGAAATTTTTTGGATTCAGATATATATAAGGTTGCCGGATCACACTAACACTTCGTATGTCATAAATTTTTCTACAAAATTCATCAAAAAGCAGACTATTTTCATAATTTTTTTGCATTTTATTTTTTTCATATATAAATAAAATGTATGGAATTTCTTTAGTTATTTTTATGTAAAATAATTAGTTAGACTTGTTTTTGAAAAAAATCATGTCACCAATAGAAAATAAAAGGAAAACTTGCAATAAAATTCATGAAAAAATTTCTACTCACTAATATTTAGCTTGCAAAAAGTACTTGAGAAAATTTTTATTTGTAAGTAAATATTAAAAAATCACGAGACATGAAAATATTCATAAATTAAAATCAAATATGCCTATTTTTCAAATTTTCTCTGAGCATTAAGTATTTCAAAAATATATTCAAGCATAAAAAAGATTTATGTAACATAGCATACAAGAAAATGAAGCTTTTCTCTATGAACAGCCTAGAATAAATGTAGTAGCATTTCTCCAGCACATGCCAATTAAGTGGAATTAGCTTGAATTAAAAAAATCATCATTAACACTAGAAAGACTGAAATTTTGTATATACCTATATTGCCCAAAAGCAGTCAAATTGACTGCTTTGTGAAAGAATAACCGATGCATAAAGAAATGTATTTAAAATTTGTAATGTTATTTTATATTATAAAGAAAATTTACTTCACTTAGAAAACAAAAAAAGTACTTTATTTATTATTATTTATACATTTTTTGCAAATAAATGTGAAAATTCTTTTTTGCGTACATTTTCCGCAAACATACGTTTTTCTCTGGCCATTGTTTTCCTAAAAAATTCAGGGCCCCACTTTGTTGACCATAAATACGACAATTTTAAATTTTTTGCTTCGTAAGCTACACGGTAATTAAATTTCCTATAAATGCGAGTATTTCCAGTAATGATGTTGTCCAATCATTCTTCAAAATTCGGCGAGCGACCTGCTTCTGTGCACATTATTATGTGCTTCATCATATGGTAATCTATTATCAACGAAAATGCACTGATAACATTATCTGCCATAATATTCCTTTTTGCGTAGCCTGTTGTGCCCTTTCACATCCTTGAAAATATATGTAGATAGTAATCTGCCAGGAATACCACCTTCTACAAATTTTGACCACACAGTACCATCAGCAGCAGTTTCGATATCCTGAAAGGTGTTTTCGGTTTCTTCATCAGAGTCTGAAATAATTCTCATCCTACATCTTTTTCTGGGCATATTGAGGATCTATTCATTTTCATCATGAGTGGTCGATTTGCATTGCTATCTTCAATTTCAGATGCCTCACTTTGAATGTGAACCACTTCATCTTCAGATGATAGTTCAAAGCTTATTGCATCTGATTCTATATCGGAGCACTCTTCACTTATGTTGGTTAGCTTTTTCAATAAATCACTTCTATTGGATATTCTTTTCATGAATTTAGGGGCAAATAATATAAAATGAATCACTGCATAGAGATAAGAATAAAAAGTACTACTTTTTGTTTGCTGCACAACTTATATTTTGGGATCCATCGACTCAGTACTTATCGCTGGAAGAAACGGTAAGCGCATCGCACGATGTTTGCGCACATGGTGATGGACAACAATGAAGCGAAAAGGAACGCAAAAACAAAGGAATATTCTCTCGAAAATATAAATGCTAAACTCTGATTTCTAAATAAATTTACGAAATTCAATTATAAAATTCATTGAATTAAGTTAAATTTCCCAAGCAGTCAAAATGACTGCTTTTGGGCAGTATAGGTATAATGCATACATATATCAGAAACAAAGAGGGGAGGTAAATACAACTATTAATAAATGCACTTATATCATGTATAAAAAGTCACATAAAATCTAAGAAATCGTATCATAAGTATAATTTTTTTCAAAACGAAATTAAAAAGTAGTCAAAATGACTTCCTTGGGCAATCTAGTGTTAAAATAGCTGTCCAATCCATAATCTATTTTGTTAATAATAAAGATAAGTGAATTTCCAAATTTTAATTCCATTAAAACAGAATAGTAATGCTAATAGTGTAAAGAATTCTCCTGGGGATCATTAAAACAAAAATATATTAAAATTCCCAATAAACGTGCAAAAATGGAATAACTTTGATACGGCGGAAAACGTTTTCATTGTGACTAGGTGTCTATTTTTTATAAACAGGCTATTTAACTTATTTGATATAGTTCGAATAAAATAACATACATCTTGTTCGTAATTACTTCATTTTCAGTATTAATAAACAAGACAGAAAGGAAAATGAAATTTAAAATTTTGATTTAAATCATTGATTTTTTTTAATAAAAAATCTCTTGATTTGAATTAAAATAAAAATTTTAATAAATATCACTTGAGCCAATTTAAATGGACATACCCTGTTTTGTTCTCTGATTTTTTACATCAGTTTTTTCAAATTCTAAGCACTATGAATTGGTTTATTAAGGCAGATTAAATGAGACTAAGAAAACTTCTAAGTTGCAGGGTATGCCGATTCAAAATCGGCTTGATTTATTTTGTGATTACAACCCTTAAAGTTCATGGGAACTTTTCAGTTTGTTAAAAAGTGAGCTCTTAGGACAATTTCATATTTTAATTTTGTTGAAAGAAAAATCATGGGTAAGGCAATGTGACATTTTATTTCCTGTGAAATTTACAGTTAACTTAAATGTTCTGCAATTGCAGCAAGAAATGCTTTTGTGTGGGAAAGGTATAGTGAAACTGAATTATATATGTATTCATATCTATTAGATATGTGTTCATGGACATGAAATGCAAAATAATGTTTTTCCAACAACTATTTTCTCGTAATTCTTTGCCCAAGTGGATCAAAAAGGTGAACTAATTTTACTCTTTAATTATTGTTTTGAGCCTCCAATTGGTTTTCACGGGATACCTCATCCAACACGATCTGCCCAATTTTGTTAAACATGAGGTACCTCATCAAGATAGAAGCTGGCCTCTTGAAAATAGGAGAACTAGTAAAAGGGAAGATGTTTGAAATTATTTTTGAAAATTAACCTTAGTCTGCAACTTTATGGTCAGCCAGACTGCAGATTAATCTAAACTCAGATTTAGATATTTGTTCTGTATGCTTAATTGCAAGGATTAAATATCGCTTCCCTTGACCTGAAGTTCAAGCATGTGTTAATTTATGAAACTATCATTTAGTTAATGTTGTAATATGTTTTTTAATGCTTTCAGGTGAAGGACCATCACGTTTTCCATTTTACTACAAAGCAAAAACTCTAGATGAAGCAATCAAAGATGTTAGTGAGGATGTCCATGACAAATTCAAAGCTTTGTTTTCCATGTTTGAAGTGGATGAGCAGATTTCCTCTGGGTCATCCTTTTCTCAGAACTTAATAGATATGATGAAGCTTTTTTCCGAAACAACATATACGGTAAGTTATTTTATAATTAACTTTTGGTTCAGTTTTTATCATTTGAATTGAATGTTTGGAAAAAGTTCTATTTAAAGACATTTCCCTGAAAATGAAATTCTTAATTTCCAAAACTTTATTATTCATGCCTTTACAATGTTATAGAACTAACCATATATCATATTTATTTTTAGTTTAAGTAATAGTTTAAGTTTGAAAATATATCTACATGGTTTAGTGATCACACTTATTGCCATTTTGTTTGATCTGCCTTTCAAATGGTTCTAATGTATGCTAATTCTAATTTGTGCCTTATTTTTTATAGCCCTTTGTGTTTCTACCATTGATTTATTCATCAATAATATTTTGTCCGCGTTTTCACTGTGCAACTATTTCTCTAAATGTTGACTAGAAATTTATTTAACTGTAGTAACATCTTTGGGTTATCATCATGGTACCAAAATTGTTTCTAGTTGTGTTACAATGCTTGATAGTTCATAATAAATAATACAAATGAAAAATGCTAGTTAAGTTTATATTACATTTTTTTTCTTATATCATTATCTTGAAAAAATTTAGATTATGCAAAACATGTGAAGAACTAAGATACCAAGTTCATCTATTTTCTTTGTAAAATAATCTTTGACTATATATATATATTTATTACTAACATACATGGCACAGAAAATGATGTTATTTGTAAAAAATCACAACAACAGATATGACCAATATAAAAGCTTGCCAATTTTGCTACTTAGTTTAAATATGTTTGATTTGAGCTATGGAGGTGTATAATATTGCTAAAGCTACACGAAGAACTCACTATTATAATCAAATTCTACAGCAGTTTGATGACAGAAAGCAATAAGAAATCTGGAAGATAGAAATCACCACGGAAAAGAAAATATAAGTGAAAATAGATTTTGCACTTGGCAAAAAATGCCAAATTGACTTTGAACAAGTGAGTGGATTGAAAATGGAGTATAAACATTCAAAATCTCACATTTTCAAATGCATCTCATTAAAAATACGAGTTAACATCAGTGAAAGCCAAAAATGCTGTTATACGTTTTTGGATAATTTTATTTCATTAAGAGGTATAAATCCATTTTTGTAAATATAAATGCTACATTCATTATAAATGGATTGAAATAAGATACAAAATTGAGTAAACACTCCGTCAATTGATATAAAGAAAATTAAATGCAGATACTATGCGAGTCTGCTAGTTTCTTATATTTGAAATAATTTTAAATTGTATTTTTGTTTAGGTTGGCCTGAATACTGTCATAAATCTTACCGATGTTCGAGTTCCATCAATGGCATGGTTCTCTAGCACATATACCATCCATGCAATGGAATGGCTGTTACGAGACAGAAAGAAGGCCTTATTCGGTGCTCATTCTTCAAGAAATGCTCTGTGCTTGGATGGGATCATCCGGTTTTGCGGCGCCAGCCTTAGCGTGTTCGACCACGACATCATCCGAACGAACTGTATCCGCATACTCCACTACTTACTCCTGGGAGACCATTACTTGTCCAGTCCCCAGTGTTGTCTAGATCTAGATGCCTTCTCCATGCTCGCATTCCTCATCCTGTCGATGCCAGTGCTGTTCGAGCGTTCTCACCCGGACAAGAAACTCATCCTTCACCCCCTGGGAACGACCTTGGATAAGTATCTGCTCCACCTGATGCTTGTCTTCCACTTTGTGCAAGTGCTCCTTACATATCCATTTCAAGAAGAAGAAAAAATGGAGACCGACAATCAAAGCTCGGCCAGTGAGTCAACCAGGCTGCACGGAGAGAGTGTGACCGCTCTTCTCTTCTACGAGGAGGTGAGGACTGCGGCTGGGTTTGACCAGTGGACCCCCGCTCCGTCCGGACACACCATTGTCCACTGCTTGAAAACCGGCTCCCTTCCGTTCCTAAGGTGCGCCGCGATCTTCTTCCACGTCCTTACAGATACGCCGCCGCCACCTGGGCTGCAGGAGCAGAGGGAGAATGCATTTGAGAGCATCTGTAATTACCTTGGATTTCCATCGACTCTTGATGAGCTCTTAGCTTCCACGTCCCTGAAGCATTTGGCTCTAAGGTATGAAAAAGTTCACAACCTGTTGTATAGCCTCATCCATGTTTACCCAAAACTTTAAAAAAAAATGCCCTTTTTTGCACTGTGGCTCTAATAATTTGATCACCTACTATGATAGATTTTAACCCTCCAAATAGTTTCAATAAGATTATCTTGTCCATCAAGATCTGACCAATTTTGCTATTGACGAGGTATGTCGTCATCAAAATATTGCTGATTTTTTTTATGATGAGATCAAGATCTGGTGAGTTTTCTTCTAATGACGAGATATCGCATCGATCATGAGTTACTGGTTTTGCTAGTGACGAAATACCTCATCAAGAAATCCACCAGGTGGGTTAAAGAATGTAACACCTTAAACACATAAATCAAAACTAAATAGTTTTTCTTTTAAGCTCATCCGTATTTGTGCTTTGGTACAAATATGAAAGAAATGGTATTTATTAGGAATAGTTAGATTTTGAAACTGGTAATTAAATAAGTGATATTTTACAAGGTACTTATATATATAAAAATTGAAACAAGTTGTATCGTTTTTGAGCCTTCTCATGTCACATAAGGTAAGAAAAAAACAGTAATAGAAGTAAGACGGAAATGTAATAAAAACTATCAAATATATTTTTATTTTACAAAAGCAAACTCCTCGTGCGCCATAGAAGTACAACACACAGGGCTTACAGAAGTAAGTTGATTTATCAAAGAAACAGTGGAATGTAAAATTTAAAGTTACAAGATTTGATGAACTTAACGAAAGAGATGAAAAGCAGATTAGATCCGATAAAAATATTGAGTTTCATTGGACATGTTTTACCCAATCTTCTCAAATCATTTTGAAGGCACATTCTTGAATTTTCAAATGCAGGACATTTTGTGATATATTGGATAAGTATGTAAATATTAGCAAGTTATTAGATAAGTGAATAAATTATATTTTTAACTATTTTACGTCCGACCTGTGGTAAGATTGTCTATGGCAATCGGAATAATTTGGGTTGGCCAAGCCTGTATGTGCAATATATAAAGTGAGTTAAAATGATTGATATTTTAAAATGTGTTCGATAATTAAAAAATACTTAAAGTAATTCTAGTTCAAAATTTGCCTCCTAGATGGAGCCCCTTTTCATAATCAGTGAAACTAATGAAATGTTATTCACTGTGCTAAAAATAAAAGTAAAGAATGGAATATAATTGCTGGAGCAAACTTTGATTTATTTGCATAGAAACAAAGGCTGGCTCAACTAGAAGTGGAATAAGTAGCGAATGTAGTAACCCCCACATTTTTCTCTTACTTTTTGTAGTTTCCACTTTTTTAATTTTGCAGAGAAAAAGGGCAGTGTCAATTTTTCTTAATTTAGATTTCTTTTATGCTATATCACTTCTGGAAGATGGTGTTAAATTCTGATACCTTGTGGGAAGTGTTATGAACCATGTGTGCTAAATTATTGACACCTGTAAAGCAAATGATTCTTGGATTTTAAAAATTAACAGATAAATTTTAAGTTAAAAACACTTGCATTAAAATTTTTAAATGAAATAGCCTGTTATTGAGTTTGTTAAACCTAGATATGTTCTTTTTTTAACAAACTACATGCTCATTTCTAGTTGTGATTTAACTGAAATTTTAAGCTTGTATTTATTCAGCTATTTATGCTAAACAATATTTTTAATGATTGAAAGATTAGTTTTAAATAAATACTGCTCCAATTTTGATCTCTAAAACAAGCATTTTAAACTTTGGATCCCTCTAAATAAAATTTTAGCTTTGCTACTTGTGCTTAGGTGGAAGTAAACAGAACAGTTCACAGACAAACAGTTTGTTTAAAGATTTCACAAGACTACAGCACAGTAAAGCAAAAATGCATAAGAGCCACCACAGTTTCCGCATAGACACAATTTTCAAAATTGTTTGGTGACATGCATGCGCCTTTGCCATGCAAAATAGTGCACTTGAACAGGAAGTATCAGTCCATTAATTAGGGTACGTTAACAGTGTTTAGAAATTCCAACACCTTCCCACAATGTCAACACCTTTAGCTGTACAATTTAACAACTTGGGATTCCTAAACATTTGTAATATTTAGCAGCAGATGATGTTTTTTTTTCCAAATATCAGCCCCTATATTTTCGGATGAGATGTTCCCGTGCAGCCCCTTACACCAAAAGCATTTCATGTTCATTGTGTCTTTCTAGTAAGCTTTGATAGATCTGTTAGACCATTGAGGTTTTCGTCGCAGTGACCAGTAGCAAATGCTTGAGTCGCCTGTTTGTCATAATGATTCCACTCATCGCTCTGCTCAACTATTTCGATTCCAAATGCTTCTGGTTTTATCGGTTTGTCACTTGAATTGATTGCCATCAAAAGTTCTCTAAACTGGACAACAGGCTGTGTAATAGCATCACTGACAGCAGGTCATCATAGATTTTAATTTCCATTTCTGAGAGCTTATTCATGACATCACTAAACTTGTGAAGGTGGTCCCTTATGTCTCAGACTTGTGGAATCTGCCATCTTTCGTTGAATCGGAGAATCCAGCTACATTTTTCGGGCCAATCCTTTTGATTGGTTAAATCTTCAGCTTAATCCAAATATCTCTTGATGATTCACAACTTTTTATTTTTTTTCCTTCTCAGATGGGAAAATTATGTCTGTTTTCACTTTCTTGTCCATCAGGCATTCTCGGATTCCTCATCCCCTTGCATGGCTCTGGTTTTTGCTGAGCACCAGATACATATTTCCATGCATTTTTGATCAGCAATGTTTTCATCTATTCACCATACCATAGTTCTTTAGAGTAATTCCATTTCTTAGAGTATTCTCATTCCATAAGTCGCTATCTTGGAATCAACAATTTTTCTCTGTGTATGCTATTGAGATATGTCTGGGCCCATTTAAGAAGTATATTTGTCTAATTTTAATATTTCACACTATTAGCTAATTGTAATACTTTTATATTTAGAGTTATTGGTCAAACTTAAATGTCTGGATAATTTTTTGTTAATTTTGAGTTTAGTGCAGCCTTTGGTTCAACAGTTTCTGTGTTCTTTAGGTATCTATCTCAGTATGGGCATAGATGGTCTTAGTGATTCATAATATTCTTTGAGCCATAGATTTAAATCCATTTGCCTTCAGGAAACTAAAATCCTATAGTGACCAATTGATTTTGAGTGCTTGATATATTTGTGTGCAAAATTTCTGAAGTGGAATTAAAATATTTCATTTTCTCTTGTAGCTGGGCCCGCCATCCTCGAACTCTGCATCTCCTGATGAACCCAGAGCCATCTGAGACAGAAAGCTTAGTTCGCCATCCACTTTCCATCAACAAATTAGTTCCTCTGCCCACAGATTACAGTGATCTGATCAACAGCGTTTCTCAGTTCACCTGTCCCAATTCTGATGGAGATGACAGTCGCAACCCGACCATGTGCCTCGTCTGTGGGGAAATCCTCTGTTCTCAAAGTTATTGTTGCCAAAAGGATCTGAATGGGGCTCTAGTTGGTGCTTGTACTCACCATGCATACCATTGTGGATCTGGGGTTGGCATCTTTCTCAGGATTAGGGACTGCAAAATCCTTCTTTTATCTGACAAAAATAAAGGTATGTTTTTACCCTTTGGCTGCTGTAAAAGCCTTAAAATATTTGTTTAAATTTCTTTTTAAAAGACCCTAGTTTTCTACAAGATTACAACCTATTTTATTTAATCCATCCAAAAACCAAAATGGATGATACTTGACTTAGGTCAAATGTCTTTGATTTTGGTTTTAGTGGTTGTGTTAGAAAAGCACTTAAGAGTGGAAATCCTGTAAACCTGAAATTTTTATTACTTATGCATTTAAATATATGGAAAATTTATTTAAACTATGGTAAAACTTTCTGTTGGATGTTATTTTTTATTTATTTAAAAATAAAATTTTCAGTGCATGTTAACGGAGAATAATGATGGGTGTATTCTGTGTTACTTTAAAATGTAAAGAAAAGTATAAAAAGGGTTTTCATTCTGATTGGTTTTTGGATCTTAACCAGCTTTTTGAGCATATTTACAGTAATGTTGTTTCATTATAGTTCTGTACTTCTAAAAAAAAAGGCAAATGTCCTAATTTACCTATTTGAGTTACTTTCATGAATCACATCAAGGTAATGAAAGTTATAGTAGAAACAGTCAATATCCTCTTTTCAATACATTCTAAAAAAATAAAAACATTGTAGAGTTTTTGTATGCTGTTTTAAAATAAATTATATAATAAAATTACCAAATCAGCTATTACCAAAACTTGCAAAATAGACTTGGCCTTTTTCTGCCAAAGTAAAAGTATGCTGTCATTGATATAGGGTTTGTGATGTGTCAATAGTAGCAAATAGATAAAATTATTTCAATCATTGTTTTCTCATCAAAATAGTGGTTGAATTGAAACAGCTGCATTGCCAGGAACCTCTCCATCAATCATATTTTCACTTGTGTAAATCATATTTTGACTTTTGTAAATCATACAAATTTTTACCAATGCTTTTTTAATACTTCATCCGAATTTTATCAGACTTGTTGGGTCACCCTCTGCATTCATCGTTATCTTTTGCATCACTCAAGATTTTTACCACATTTATAATCATTATATTTTAATTACATCTGATTTTCAATTTATTAACCACCTGAGATAATACCAAATCTTAGTCTCAATTATTATATCTTAGTCTTGAATTCTCATGTTTTTTATCCCCATAATTTGTTTTTCAAGGGTGACTTACTTTTTTTATACATTTCATATTTACCCTGTAACTGTTTTGTCACTTAAACTTTCACATCCATCAATATAATTTACTCATCTTTTAAATCTACTTTTTATTGTTGGTTACACTATTTTAACATCAATTTGTATAGTTTTTATATCATGTTTGGCACAGCTATTCTATTTTTGAACCTTGTACCATAAAACCCAAATCAACCAACATATCGAAATAGATTTGCATTTTTGAAGATTATGGCAAACTAAAATTTATGAGAGAAAAATAGGGTGCATGGAAATGGTTATGTAAAAGTATCTTACTTGCATGTCACTTGGACTAATTTTAAAACACAAAAAGTACACAGGATTTCAATTTTCTGATTCTTTTACTGTCTGGCATAAACTTTTTAAGTTGGCAATTATTCTAAATGGAGCTTTTGGAAATTACTATATCCTTAGAAAAATACTCTTACACAAGCAAATGTTCTAACAGATTTAACGTTAACCCTTCTAGGTTGTTTCACTGCTCCTCCTTATGTGGATGATTATGGTGAGACCGATCAAGGTTTGTACAGAGGAAATCCTCTCCATCTATGCAGCAAACGCTATGCAGAGCTTCATGAACTGTGGTTGAGTCACAATATACCAGAACGGGTTTCTCACAACATGGAACAGTCTACAACCTTGCCCAACTGGCAGTTATTGTGATGTCGCTCTTGTGAATGAAGTGTTTTAATTTATTTCTTAATATTTTATCTCCCCTGCCCTGGATTTTCAGTCGTGAAAGGATATGCATTTACTTATTTAATTTTTTTTTTACAAATTCCTGGATTTTCTTGTTTTTTTCTAAGCAGAATCTCATGAATTGGTTTTGAATTAATCCCTCTAGCTTGTAATATATTTGATTTTAGTTTTAACACAAACCCTCATGAATCATGTTTTCGAATAGGAAATATCCGTTGTCACACACGCTTCAGTTTTTTTTTCACAACGAATTTGCTTCTTAAATAAATTTGCAACTTGAGTGTTCTGAAAAACGAAACATTTTCTCCTGTTGTACAGATTTCAAGGGAGTACTATGCATTTCTGTGTTGATACTTTTAGGCTTTCATATTAAATGCAATCAAGGGCTCAAATTTGGTGGCTGAAGAAAGATTGATTTGACTGTATAATTGAATATCCTAATAAAGAAAATTTTATTTCTAGTGTATTTGTATGACAATTCATTTTGTACAAAAGATCTGTTTTATTCTCACCAAAGACTTCGAATGCTTATGATTTACAAGTTATTGATACATTTTCTTTGAAAGTTTGGTAAAAGGAAAGCAAAACAATTTTATATTTGTTTTCATTTTATACAGTAATCTATTGATATATCATGCTTGAGACGAAAAAGCACTATAAATACCAACGGAAGGCAATAGTGAGGGCCAGAAAACCTTAGTGTCTTATATATATAAAACAAAATCTGTCTGGTGCAACAAATATTCTCGAATGCCGAGTTCTAGCATCATGAAATTTGTAGTGTACTCTGTCTGGAATTTCTAGGTTAATGCAACTATTTTCAGCTCGTTATGTTGTTCCTTTAGAACCATAGAATTAAATTTTACTATAGATATATTTTATTATATGAATTATGATAGAGACTAATTTTAATCAAACTCAACTTAACACAAAACATTAAAAGCTGTTGGAAGCCAAGCAATCAAAAGAGGGAAGCACATGCAGCGGACAAAACTCAAAAGGCTACTTGCCAATGCAAGGAAACAGACACGCCTCGGTTTAACTGAAGCAGTTAAAACTCGGGTGAAAGTTTAGCTGGAAAGAAATAAGACTTGTTTATACATTAAATTATCTGACATAATTATTTTTAAAACTAAAAGTTTTGATATTAAATCACTTTAAACTTTTTAATACTAAATACGGTATTAGAAATAGAAAATACATCTATCCAGGATTTGAGACATCAAAATCTTCCAATTCAAATTAGTTTTTTCATGAGACCTGGATGCATCCTGCCCTGTAACTTAAATGTTTCATTTGGAGCACCAGTAGGGCAAATTGGGGTTTTATGTAAAAAGTCCTTATGCATCGTTTCTGTTTGTAATTGTTTTAGTTTATAAGCATCTGTTTCTAGATATTGCGACTAAATATGTGAATATTTTCATCGGTAGATAAAGCGGAGACAAAACAAGTCTGGTTACACAGCAAAATTGTGTGAATCAAAATGACTGAAATACAGAAGTTTGTTGCAGGGTTGTAACATTCGACCAAAAAACGACTGTTACCCCTAAGTTGGAAAATAGTATCTTTTTAGGCAAAATCGTCTCAAGTATTAAAAAAATTAATTTCCTGGTGAAATCGTCAACGTCTGCTTCATACTTAATTAACACATTTTGTTAGCCAATTGATTTTGTATCAGCTACTAAAATAGGGTTTGAGAGACTTGTTTTGCTACTATTTTAAGAATTTATACTAATATTTTACAAGTGCTTTGGCTGTGGCAGCCCTTAAATGCTATAATAGTTTCCGATTTCAAGAGGGCCGCGGTGGCCCGGTTGGAAGAGTAACGGACTAGCAACCGAAGGGTTGCGAGTTCGAATCCAGCCAAACACCGCCGTGTACAAAGGGGGCTGGTGCACGTTAAATCTGTCGTGGCCTCAAATGTCCTCACGTTGGCGTGGTATGGAAGTTTGGAGAGTGGGGTGCCAGCTCAGGTGTTGCCTCGTCATCTGACCGTGGTTCAAAATTACGTGGTGTTGTCCTCGGACCTTTCCCTCTGGGATTGATCCCGGACCGTCGCCAATAGCCCATTGTGTTGCTCCAATGAGACATTAATTAAAATACCTACCTACCTGTCATTAAAGCTTTTCTTGCTTGTATGTCCTTATGTTTGGCACTGCTTAGCCAAGTATGGCCTTGCTCCATAAAATCCAATCAACCTAAAACTGGATAAACCATTCCGTACCAAAATTGACAGAGTAATGCTGTCGACCATATGTTTGTCCAAAAAACCAACAACCTCATTGGATTACAATAGCCCGTTGTGTTGCTTCAGTGCGACGCTGATTAAAATACCTACCTACCTGATTGGATTACATTTGGAATTTTATGGAGCAAGGTCCGAAACAGGACCAGACCGTGGTTCTTGTCCTCGAATCTTTCCCTTGTGAATTGATCCTGGACCGTCGCCAATAGTCGGATGTGTTGCTCCAGTGCGACGTTAATTAACTACTTACCAAAACAGGACCAACTGCTCCAGACGCAGAACTATTAATGTAAATGAATAAGCAGTATAAAGCTGCCAAGATACGAAATCAAGAATTGAATCAGATACATCAAAATTTAATCTACATACATAAAATTTTTAAAAATGAAACTAAAATTTTGTTGAAAATGTAGACTGACGAATAATGTCGAATTTGAGAGGGGGAAATGATTAGATGGTATTTGTGTGAAAAGCAATATTTTTTAACAAAGGATTTGAATGGAGATTTTCCGCAACCCAAGTCTTGTAAATTTAAATTTGCGCTTTTAAAAAATTGAAGACAATACAAGGGATGGCAAGCACAATATGGACAGAAAAAAGTTGAACAATTGGACTCTCTTCTAGCAAACAATTTTGAACCTGTGTGCCTCACGGAAACGACTTAAAAGACGGACTGTTTTCAACGATTTTGTTTTGACAGCTGTGTCCACTAATAATTTCAAGTAATAACCGTATTTTTAATATATGTATAAATAATAAATATATATGGGGTATTAGATATACCTAAATAAATTGTTTCAACACGAATTTTTAAAAAACTGCTATGTAGCAAAAAGTGCTGAAAATAATTTTTGTAAATCAGTCAAATTTATACCTATTGTTTTGCCAGATCAGTAATATATCTATGTATGTTGAGGTTGGTAGGTAGGTAGTTGAATTAGCGTCGCATTGGAGCAACACGACGGGCTATTGGCGATGGTCCATCCGAGGACAGCACCGTAATTTTGAACCACGGTCACAACGAGGTCAACACACCTGAGCTGGCACCCCACTCTACAAACTTCCACGCCAACATGAGGACATTTGAGACCACGACAGATTTAACGTGCACCAGCCCTATTTCTACACGACGGTGTTTGACTGGATTCGAACTCGCAACCATCCGGTTGCCCTTCCAACCGGGCCACCGCGGCCCTTTTCCTATAGGGCCCGGTTGGAAGAGTAACGAACTAGCAACCGAAGGGTTGCGAGTTCGAATCCAGCCAAACACCGTCGTGTACAAAGGGGGCTGGTGCACGTTAAATCTGTCGTGGCCTCAAATGTCCTCACGTTGGCGTGGTGTGGAAGTTTGGAGAGTGGGGTGCCAGCTCAGGTGTTGCCTCGTCATCTGACCATGGTTCAAAATTACGTGGTGTTGTCCTCGGATCTTTCCCTTTGGGATTGATCCCGGACCGTCACCAATAGCCCATTGTGTTGCTCCAGTGTGACGTTAATTGAAATACCCCCCCCCCCATAGAGCCGCGGTGGCAAGGTTGGAAGAGCAACGGATTAGCAACCGGAGGGTTGCGAGTTCGAATCCACCCAAACACCGTCGCGTACAAAGGGGGCTGGTGCACGTTAAATCTGTCGTGCCGCAAATGTCCTCATGTTGTAGTGGTGTGGAAGTTTGAGAGTGGGGTGCAGCTCAGGTGCTGCCTCGTCATCTGACCGTGGTTCAAAATTACGTGGGATCTTCCCTTTGGGGATTGATCCCGGACCGTCACCAATAACCCGTTGTGTTCCTGCAGCGTGACGTTAATTAAATTACCTGCCTAAATAGGAAAAATTAGTAAAATTACAGCATAGTGATGTTTAGTAAGCAATGCGACATTGATGCAATTTATCTAGTATTCGTATATACAAATGAAAAAGTTATAAAAATAATACAAATTTTATCACATTGCTTTAAAAATATACCACTTTTGCATGCGAGAGTTGTGACTAAAATAAATAACAAAGATAGAATGATTCGCATATAACACTAATTTTATGGGGTAGGTAATTAATTAACGTCGGACTGGAGAACACGACGGGTAATTGGTGACTAGGGGGGGGGTATTTCAATTAACGTCACACTGGAGCAACACAACGGGCTATTGGTGACGGTCCGGGATCAATCCCAAAGGGAAAGATCCGAGGACAACACCACGTAATTTTGAACCATGGTCAGATGACGAGGCAACACCTGAGCTGGCACCCCACTCTCCAAAAATTGGTGACTAGGATCAATCCCAAAGGGAAAAATTCAAGGACGAAGCCTAGTAATTTTGAACCACGGTCAGATGAAGAGGTCAATACCTGAGTTGGCACCTCACTCTCCAAACTTCCACGTCTACGTGAGGATATTTGAGGCCACGACAGATTTATCATGCATCAGCCCCTGTGTACACGACGGTCTTTGACTGAACCTAGTTTCGAACTCGCAACCCTCCGATTGCTAATCCGTTGTTATTCCTACTGTGGCCCTTAATTTTATGGAGGAATGTCTTAGGGGTGTACAAATTTACTTGTATACAAATTTCACCTTGCTAAAATTGGTTTGAAATTTATTTTTACAAGTTTTGAAATCTCTAGAATGGTAGCATTCGAGTTTCTTCAAAAGAAATCCCATCAAGTTACTTCAAAAGAAGTACATTCATAATTTATACTAACAGAGCAGATAGTTACTTTCATAATTTAATCTAATTTAAGGGCAACTTTAAACTTTTCCTAACTTTTTAAGTTATACACAGTATTGATATTTTAGATTCACCTTGTATATAATTATTAATTGTTTCCAAATATATCATAAATACATATTTCTAAATACAGCTCAACAGTAAGGAGTTGTAGTCCCATAATATTAATACACTCAAAACTACACAAATATTCCTGTGATCAGATGGCAAAATGTAAGAACTCCAACTTTTTTAGTTCTTAACTGCAATTTTAATTTTTGTTCATTTGGAAAAATCGAATGTTTTTCAAATACAAGTCAAGTCACCTTTTTCCAAAACATTGACACAATATTTTACTAGCTTCCAGTATTCATCTAGACACACATGGATCACACACAAATTTTGGCAATAAAATGAGAATATCATTTAACTTCTGATCAGATATTTGATCTTCAGCGATTTATGGCAAAATGTTTGCAAAAGGTAACTTTCTAAAGAGTAGTATACTTAATAAAGCTTACCTTCTTGCCGGATAGGCAATCGAGAATGAAAAACTAAATGTAGAATTAAAAATAAACTGGAACGTAACTGTCAATGAAAAACCGAACTAAATTAGAAGATTCCAGACTTTTAAGTGTACTGCTTCTAATGGAAGATAGCTTTGCCTCACAAAACATCCACTTTTTGTTTGAGAAATATTTTTTTTCTGTTTCGGTACAGCTCAGTTGATGAACACCATCCTAAACAACATATTTTAACAAATAAGTACCATTAATATATCTAGATTTAAATTACTGCCGCCATTAAAACAGTGGGAATCTTAAGATAACAGAACAACCCCCACAGATACTTTCCAAACTTCCACACTGGTTCCTCAAACCTATACATATTCATCCCATTCGGATATCTATTCCGTATATACTTCCTAATGTAGTTAATTTAAATGTATGTCGATTCTGTTCAAATACTTATATTTATAATTTAGTCTGCATTTGTGCTCGTCTTTGTTCAAAATTTTGTTTGTATTTCATAAATGTATAGTAATTAAGTTTTGGTATTTGTCCTCGTCTTCCCTAAAAAAATTTTATGTGCATGTTTTAATATATAGTAATTAACTAAGTTTTGGCCTTGGTCCTTGTCTTTATTCAGAATTTTTGCTTTGTTATTCAGAAACAGATCTGTTTTTCCTGAAGCTTTAAATTGTTTATTATCCTGTATCCTCTTGCAGCGAATACAGGATAATAATATATATATATATATATATATAATGTGCCGTAATAATTTGAATGAATGTATGTAAATGTTACTTTTCTAGTGCGGTTCCCCTTTGAAGCCAAGAGTTGCCTCCCAGCCACCCCTTCGGCCTTGAACCCGTGTTGATAGACTGGATGGTCTGGTTCATAAAAAACCTTCCTAGCCACACCAAAGTAAGAACATTTGAGGCCACGATAGATTTAGCGTGCACCAACCCCCACGCATCCGACAATCGTTCGTGGAATCGAGTTTCGAAAACAATTTGATGTGTGCCTTAAGAAGAAAAAGGTTGAGGATCTCTGTGGAGAATGATGTCAATGAGTGATTCGTGTGTGGTAGGTACGTAGTTCAATTTACGTCTCGGTACTTAACTGAAAAGAAAGTGGTAGTACTAACTGAAAACATAATGAAATATTTCCTTCCAAAATTTTGTTTGATATAGAGGAGCAATCGCAGTTTTTATTTCCAATATATGATTCCAGTATGATGAATTCAACCACGAGTCCCTAATCGTTTTGAACGGAGGGCCACATTTGAATATTTAAATAGGTAGGTAGGGATAGTTGAATTTACTTCCCTTGTTCGACTAAAGCAAAACAGCGGGCTATTAGCTATGGTCCGGGATCAACCTCGAAGGGAAAGAACCGAAGACATTTTGTAATTTTTAACCACTATCGAATGACGAGGTGAACACCTCAGCTGACACCCCAAACTTCCACACCACTACCTACAACATAAGAACGTTTGAGGGCACGACAGGTTTAACCATCACCAGCCCCCACGTCACAATGGTCCTTTGTTCGATTGAGTCTCGAAACTCACAATCCTCCGGTTTCTAACCCACGACTCTACCAAGAGGGCTACCGCGATCTTGGTAGGCAGGTAGTTAAATTTACTTCGCACTAAAGCAACAAAACGATCTATTGGCGACGTCCGGGATCTATCCCGAAGGGAAAGATCCGAGGAGAACACCTCGCAATTTTGAACCACGGAGTTGTGTGTGTGCAATGCGAAGGCGGGTACCGTTACAGTTCGCTTAGTGCGTACACGGCTTAACACGTTTTGATAAGATTGCGTATTCCTCTTGTTTGGACTCGCCGGAGTGAATTACGGATAAGGTGTGGGAGGAGTGGCGTAGCACAGACCACCAATCGGGCAAACTCCACCTTCGCGCGGGATATATTTGGGCAGCATTCAATAATTAAGCACGGGCGAGCGAGCGGGGAGAGGTTCAAGGAGGCCTCGGCGAGATATGTGCCTATCTTTGTCGGAATCTCTGTTCCCACGGGCCCCGAGTCACGAGGCCCCATTCCGCATTCGGTGCGCGTGAGCAGCCTTGACCCCCCCACCGAGGCCAAACCGAAAGTAAACTAATGGAAATTAATTTGACTTTCTCGCACCTCGACCTTTTCTTTGCGCGTCTTCTTCCAGCCCCGATCGACTCGCAATTCATCTTTAATTTTAGAGACATCGGATGAAATCATTCCTCTTCCCCGAGTCTGAGATACGCCACTAATTGCTGCAAATTCGGTTCCACGACTCGTCAACGTCTTGCTCGAGTAACAGTGTATCCTTTTAGTCTTTAAGTTTGGGCTGGGTCTCCCAGGAACGTATTCAGGAGGCATGCACGAGGGGTTTGGCTCCGTGCACCCCCCGAAATGTGTGTTTTAGATGTTACCAAAATACGCCACTAATTGCACATTCGGTTCTCTTATCAAAATATCATATTCGTTGAAACAGTGTATCCTTTTAGTCCTTAAGTTTGGGTTCAATTGGGTCTTACAGGGATGTAATCAGAGGGCATGCTCCCGGTGGGGTACTCCGTGCAATCCTTGAAGTGTGTGTGTTCTTGGTGTTACCAAAATACGCCACTAATTGCTGCACTTTCAATTCTTCAACTATACATTAACATCTTAGCATATTTGTTAAACAGTGTATCCTTTTAGTCTTTAAGTTTGGGTTTCATGGGGACATAATCAGAGGGCATTCTCGGGGTCGGCAGCTCTGTGCTTCTCCTGAAATGTTATTGATATTATCACAGTAAACACTAATTACTGCAAATACGGCTCTACAATTAATCAAAGTCAGCATATTTGTTGGAACAATGTGTCCCTTTGAGCTCTTAACCCTCAAGATCGTGGGGCCACTGTAGCCCGATCGGAAGAGTAGCGGATTAACAACTGGAGGGTTGCGAGTTCGAAATTCGGTCCAACCAAAGACCGTCGTGTACGCTGGGGCCGGTGGACGTAAAATATATCATGGCCTCAAATGTCCTCATGTTTGGCGTGGTGTGGTATTTGGAGAGTGGGGTGCAGATCAGGTGTTGATCTCCTCACCAGAACGTGGTTCAAAATGGTGTAATTCTCGGATCCTCTTCGGGATTGATCCCGGACAGTCGCCATTTGCCCATTGTGTTGCTCCAGTGAGTCGTTAATTAACTACATACCTCAAGATCGTGCGGTTCGTTTGGGTTTTTGAGGGACATTTCCAAAGACATCGGAAATGTTTTTGAAACAAAATTAAATTCTGAAATCAATTTAATGAATGTAAATCGAAATTTTATTAATTCTATAAGTAGCCAGCCATGATAGATCAGCCTTAAGCCCTCGTTGGTATGTTGGGTGGTCTGGTTCATAAAAAACAACCCATAAGTTGGAAAAACTTGGACAGGTCTGAAAATAGTAGTTATAAAAATATATGGAAACATGCGTAATGGGAAATATACAAGAAAATATTTGGGAACGAAATGCTCATTTTGTAATCGGTTGATAGAGCAAGACAAGAAGCCATCTACGCTCAATGACCGTTTGAATGTTTTGGGCTCAGAGGTCATGTTTAATCAAGCTGCGCTAAATACCATGCAAAAGTGCAAACACACAAGGAAATTTTTACTGACACAGAAGAGAGAAATACACCAAAGGAGGGAATTGAGCCTCGCCACCTACAACTCGCACGTTGCTAACCGTTAGCTATGGCGATCTCCCTTTGTATGGTAGGCAGATAAGTAGTTGAATTAACGTCGCACTGGAGCAACACAACGGGCTTTTGGCGACGGTCCAGAATCAATACCGAAGGGAAATATCCGAGAGCAACACCTCGTCATTTTGAAATTCACAAATCACGAGGCTATCACCTGAGCTGGCACCCCACTCTCCAAACTTCCACAACGCTAAAACGTGAGGGCATTTAATTTCGCGACAAATTTAACGTTCACCAGTCCCACGTACACAGCGGGCTTTTGTTGGATCGGGTTTCGAACTCTCAACACTCCGATTGCTACTCTTCCAACTGGGCCACCTCGGTCCCCCGTTTGATTGGGAAGGGATTGGACATGATGAGAAAAATCGGGTCTCTTCGCCTAGACATGAGTGACCAAGCACGTTTACAGAAGGGCCCACGTCAAGCCCTCACAGTATTAACTGTTCAATAATAAAAATGAATGCAGAAGCTAATCGGGGCCACGACAGCACAGTTGGTTGAGTCACGGATTAGCAATCGGAGGGTTGCGAGTTTGAAACTCTATGCAACCAAAGACCATCGTGTGCGTGAGAGCTGATACACGTTAAAACCGTCGTGAACTGAAATGTCCTCACGTTTCGGTGGGGCGTGGAAGTTACAGGGGTAACAGCTCAAGTGTTGACCTCGTCATCTGACCGTGATTCAAAATTACGAGGTGTTGTCCTCGGATCTTTCCTTTCGAGATTGATCCCGGACCTTAGCTAATAGCCCGTGTGTTGCTCCAGTGCGAAGTAAATTCAACTACCTACCCTAAAGTGCAGTTGTAGTCTTTCTTTGTTTGCAACAATAAAGTTCCCTTACTACCATTGGTGAATGTATGTCATCAAACGAGAAACTGCTAGTATATCTTTTAAATAAAAATCAGCTGTTAAATTGTAGTTGTATTTCTCTGTTAGGAACAATAAAAACCAGCAATATCAACGGTGAATGCACATAGTCCAGACGAGAATTTGTAAATAAATCTCCTTTTAAATTGGAATCACCTCTTAAAGTAAGTCTGTTTGCAACAATAAAACTCCCCTACAACCATCGATGGATTCGCATCATCAAACGAAAACAATAAGTAAATCTTTTAAATTGAAATCACCTCATCAAGTGTAGTTATAATCTTTCGCTGTAAGCAACAATAAATCTCCCTCACTATCATCAGTGATTGCACATCATCAGACAGGAATCTAAGTAAATGTCCTTTAAAATTTGAAATCACCTCTTATAAAGTGCACTTATAGTATTTCTCTGTACAACAATAAATCCTGCATATCACTTTTGTATATGCACATCATCCAGACGAGAATTTGCAAATAAATCTTTAAAATTGAAACCACCTCTTAAAGTTAAGTCTTTGTTTGCAACAATAAAACTCCGTTACTACCATCGACGAATTCGTATCATCAGACGAAAACCTGTAAACAAATCTTTTAAATTGAAATCCCCTCTTCGAGTGTAGTTCATCAGGGAATGCACATCATCAGACGGGAATCTAAGTAAACCTCCTTTAAAATTTGAAATTACCTCTTAAAGTGTAGATGTAGTATTTCTCTGTTAGCAACAATAAAACCTGCATATCATCGGTAAATATGCACATCATCCAGACGAGAATTTGCAAATAAATCTAATTTTAAATTGAAATCACCTCTTAAAGTAAATCTTTCTTTGTTCGCAAAAATAAAACTCCCTCACTATCATCATTGAGTGCACATCATCAGACGGGAATCTAAGTAAACCTCCTTTAAAATTTGAAATTACCTCTTAAAGTGTAGATGTAGTATTTCTCTGTTAGCAACAATAAAACCTGCATATCATCGGTAAATATGCACATCATCCAGACGAGAATTTGAAAATAAATCTAATTTTAAATTGAAATCACCTCTTAAAGTAAATCTTTGTTCGCAAAAATAAAACTCCCTCACTATCATCAATGAGTGCACATCATCAGACGGGAATCTAAGTAAATCTTTTAAACTTCAAAGTAATTCCTATATGTAAATCATTTCAATTGAAATCACCCCTACAAGAGTAGTTATTGTCTTTCGCTATCAGCAACAATAAAACTCCCTCACTATCATCAGTGAATGCCCATCATCAGATGGGAATCTATGTAAATC
Source organism: Meta bourneti (assembly GCA_933210815.1). NCBI lineage: Eukaryota > Metazoa > Arthropoda > Arachnida > Araneae > Tetragnathidae > Meta > Meta bourneti. Next base: position 30,223,832 of record OW119931.1, on the reverse strand, counting down.
TCCCTTTAAATTTGAAATCGCCTCTTAAAGTGTAGTTGACATTCAACCTCGCATTTCATACAAAGGAGCCGGGGTGCGATGTAGGTTATCTCTTCTGTGTGAGCAAGTGTGGACCTTTTATCAACGATTGAATCCGACAACTACTCTAGAAGATGGGCAAATGGTTTCCTCACGAACCGCATATCTCATCACGAAACGCCGTTTAAGAACAGTGGTGTGATGTCTCTCTTCCCAAATGAAGAAATGCATGTAAAAGAAGGAGGGTGAATACGGTTGCAGGGTGGTCGTTAATTGCTATCTCATTTTGATGTTCTATTTTCTGGAGTTTGCGTAAGATTTTCTTCGCTTAGGACATTGTTTCCCAAAGAGGAGGGAGGTAGCTAATTAACGTCGCACTGGAGCAACACCTTTGGCGACAGTCCGGGTTCAATCCGGGCCACTGTAGCCCAGTTGGAAGAGTAACGGACTAGCAACCGGAGGGTTGCGAGTTCGAATCCAACCAAAGATCGTCGTGGGGGCTGCAGCACGTTAAATCTCTCGCGCCTTAAATGTCCGTTGGCTTGGTGTGGAAGTTTGGAGAGTGGAGTGGAGGAGCTCAGGTGTGAGCTCGTCATCTGACCGTGATTCAAAATTACGTGTTGTTGTCCGAGGACCTTTCCCTTGGGGATTGATCCCGGGCCGTCGCCAATAGTCCGTTGTGTTGCTCCAGTGCGATGTTAATTAAAATATCTACCTACCGGGATCAATCCGGAAGGGATGGATCCAATTCCCAAAGAGGAATTTTGGGGTCAAAAAAGTTTGAGAAACTGGCTTATTTGAAATGTGAGCCGTTCCTGAGTGAGAAAATAGCCAGAAAATATAGGGACAGAGGAAAGACAGGTGAAGTATGCCTCCAACCTTAAGAAAATTTGGTATGAAAACTTGGTAACACATCTGTTTTCTGAACAATGTATTCACATTTTTTAAAATTTATTTGAAGCCTGCATACTTCTACTTTTCACGAGACGTTTTCACTTAATAAAGAGAAAAACCTATACCTGAGTTTTAAAGTATTTTAGCGATCGCTTCCTATTTCATTCTTGGCATGTTTACAACCACGTGACTGCCTTCTCCCTAGAGGGACTGGATTATATGATTCTCTATTATTACTATTATACACTGCGTATATGCAGGGTGAGTCTAAATTGTTTTTACAAAATAAGAGGGGTGATAGTACCCATTCAGACGAGCAATAATTACCGTGGAACATAGAGGTCGCATTCCACTCTGAGAGGCAGAAAAGAGTAAAGTCGAAACGCGTCGAGCATGAACAAGTCATCGCCTCTGACGTCGTTTTGTACCACTTCTTGAATGCCACATATCCCGCACGATGGATCGGACGTGGCGGACCTGCGGCTTGGCCTCTTCGCTCACCGGACCTCAACCCACTGGACTTTTTCTTCTGAGGGCACATGAAATCTTTAGTGTACCAGACGCCTGTGGACTCGGCTGAAGATCTCGTAGCGAGAATCGGTGTTGCGTCAGACAAAATTAACACAACACCAGGAATCTTCGAGAGGGTGCGCCAGTCATTCCTTCGCCGGTGTGAACTGTGCAACGACACGCGTGGCCGCCACTTTGAGCACTTGCTGTGAGTTTTTCTCTGATCAATAAATCAGATCGTGCAACTTTGGTATCGTTCATTCGCTTTCCAAACACTGTTGTAAGTTCATGTTGAAATTCTAATTTGACTCTTTTCTGCCTCTCAGAGTGGAATGCGACCCTATGTTCCATGGTAATTATTGCTCGTCTGGATGGGTACTATCACCCCATATTATTTGTAAAAAAAATTTAGACTCACCCTGTATATGTTGATTTTACACTGAGCAGCGTTCTATATCGAACCTAGTCTCTCTCTCACGTAACGAGGTCATCGAGCATGCTTATGTACTTTCCCAGCTTCAATCCAACCAAATCCTCTTAAATCATCACTAAAGCACACTTATGTTTTGGGCTCGTTTTTTTTTAATTCTAATGCTCGTTGTCGCATTTTTAATTTATAACCGTAGAAATTAAATGATAAAACCATCCCCTCTAAATATTTCCGTTACCTTCGCCTGCTTTCAGTTTAAATTATTGAAATTTAGAACATATTTTTAAAATGCACAGATTTGGGTAAATTCTAATTCACTCAAAACAATGAAAATGGCTTTCAGTTGAATCGAAAATTTCCTATGAAAATTGGTACTTAATGTTTGATGTAATCTTAACCGATGTAATCTCACTACTTGTTCTCAAAAATGCTTACTTTGATATAAATAAAATATCTGTAAGCTTGTTACTCTCGAATGATAAAGAGTAGCCCAGTTGGAAGAGCAACGGATTAGCATCAGGAGGATTTCGAGTTCAATATTCGGTCCGGCCAAAGACCGTCGTGTACACGGGGGCTGGTACACGTTAAATCTTTCGTGGCTTCAAACGTCCTCACGTTGGCGTGGAGCTGAGTTTGGAGAGTGGGGTGCCAGCTCAGGTGTTCTCGTCATCTGACTGTGGTTCAAAATTACCGAGGCGTTGTCCTTGGATCTTTCCCTTTGGGATTGATTCCCGACCGTCGCTAATAGTCCTTTATGTTGCGCCAGAGCGACGTTAATTACTTACCACGAATGATAAATGAATTACCAGTTAATGGATTGGTTTGAAATTTTACATGAAGTATTTCAAGTTTCATCCACTTTTAGTGCAAATAGGAAAAATGTAATTTCTTAAATGGAATACTAGTGGAAACCAAGCTGGCAAAGCTAGAATAGTTTTGAGCACATAACCTACCAGAATGTATATCTTTGTTGCCAATCGACAAATAACGACGATTTCTATACCACGTGCATTAAATAAAATAAAAATAAGATATCAAATCATTTTCGTACCATTTGCGTAAAATCAAATTTGAAATAAAAATATTTATGACACCAAACGCGACAGAATAATTTTATCAAAAAATGTGAAAAACAACTGTAAAAAGAACATAACTTAAAACAAACCTAAATAAATTATTTTATTTTTATTTCTCATCGTAATTTTCAAACTCTAAAAATTAAAAATCGTCTGTCCATATAATTATGACAGACGATGAAAAAGAACCTTTTAAAATAAAACTTAACTTCTTGCAAGCAGATAGAGCTTTATAATAGAACATTTCTCTACGATTTAATCATGTTCATCATAACGGTATTTTCAATACCTTTTTAGTCAGGTATGTATCATACAATATTCTCATTGCATACTACATGTATTTACTGGTTTTGTTAATCTAAATATGAAAAAGTTTATGAAATTCCTGCATACACCATTTACAACATTCATAAATTCACTAGCATTTTAGAACACAAGTGGTTAAATCCTTTTATAAGGGTAATTTTTGTACTTCTAAAGGAGTTTAAAATATTCCCTTATAAAGTATTTAATTATTTTAAAAATTAGTGTAATATTATTACGAATCGAAACTTAGGACGATTTTAATAGTGTTTCATTTTGTCTACGTGAAACCAGGCAGACCTTACGACTAAGAATTTGAAAATTTTGCAATTTTTATAATTTTATAATTTTTAGAGATTTTGCTTGAAATAGACCGTTGGATAATTAATTCTTTTTTACCATAAATAATTCTTCGTTAATAATAATAAAACTTCTAGGAAAATAGTATTTATCTATAAATTTATAAAAATTATTGATAGAGGATAGTTATTTTAAATTAAAAATGAAAACTCCGATCCTTCCAACAAATAATTCCAAAATAAAAACCGACACTTGTCTATTCCCTTAGAATTCCTAATATTTAGGTTGATTGTTTTTTCGTGAGTGAGATGTGTAGCACAGGGGGGGGGGTCAAATAAAAACAAATGTAATGAAAAATAAATTAATGTTTATTACAGGTTTAGACATTAGGTAAATTCTAAGTTGGATTAATATGGGTCGTATTAAACAGTATTTATACAGTAGGGACAAAAGTATTCAGCCACCTCGAGTTTTTTCTATTTTCATGAATTTGGGGTGAATCAGGCAGACCCTGACCACATAGGTGAGTAGTTGACCATTTCCTCATATTTCTCATTAAAACAAGCAAACTTGTTTATTCTACAATAAATTAAATTTACATTCTTATAGCCAATGGACTTTTGGAATAAATGGTAACCAATCTGAAGTTCACTAATTTGTCTTTTTATTGATAAAAAATAAAAATAAAGTCAGATGGTAAATCACTGGGGCCTATGAAATTACAGTACAGTGAACTTGTTCTGAGGAGTGACGTCTCAACCTTATTCATCTCAACCTTAATTCATCTCAATTATGTTTCTTATTGTAGACTAAAATTTGTCATTAAGGTAAAGAAGTATCTCTAATTTTGATATACGTAGTAATTCTTCATATATCAATTAATTTTAAGTCATAAAAATTATGATCAATCTACTGGAAGAACAAAAATTTCCTGTGATCTAGTAATTGGACTTTTAGGCAAATTTTGATTTTAAATTTGAAATTAGATGTTTCATGATGATAAGGTGTTTGACAATTGTTTACGGTAAATTAAATATAAAAAAGAGCCTGTATCCAGTATTTGATCGGGTGGTCAATTACAGGAAGAGGTGATGAAGCACTGAGGATAAATACAGAAGCAATGTAATTTTTAGAACAGAGTTTGCATAGTACCCCAATTTACAATAAACCTTCTTCTGTTAGTCCTGTATTCTTATTCTAGATCATGTGCGATACCCTAATGCAATGGTACCCAACCTGTGCTCAGTGGAACCCTAAGAGCTCCGTAGTCGCTCCAGAAAAATAAAATAAATAAAAATTAAATAAAATCTATATAAATAAGAATCGAATGTTTGTACATTGAATATTTTCCACCCATTTCAAGTTTTCTATCCGTTTTGGGCCCTTCTGATGCAAAATCCGTCTCTTGTGCGTTTGGTGTCTGTCTGTACATGTGTGTGCCCGTGCTACGTCCAAACGGTTGAATATATTTTCATGACACTTTGCATACTGTGAGTACTTTCATTCATTTAGTGACTGAACTTGGTTGAGTTTGTCTGTTCGTCTTCTCGTTCTATATCTGATTTTGTGTCTGTGTGTTTGCACAGGTATCGCATAAAATTTATCCAAAATATTTTAATGCAATGTTCTTATTCTATACATTGTATTTTAGTTTAGTGAATGCGTTATTTTACATTCCTTTGCTTACGTATTTAGAGAAGTTTCATAGTAAAACATCTGAGTAACTATACTTAATCAACCATAATCTGGTAGTTTTGGAGTAGTTGGAAGGTTTATTGAGCATTGCAATTACTTGGATTGTTTTACCAGTGCTTCTGAAAAATCAATTATTTTTCCCAAAACTATTTTTATAGAATTTAAATTCTAATACTTTATTCAATTTGTGCCTTATTTTTTCTTTAGGGAATATAAAAAAATTCTGGATATTTGGGACAGACGATAAAGAGAATAAAACATTATGTATAAAATATACAGAAAAAACCTTTTAAAATAGCACTGGTAGCTAATATGGCAACATTGGTATTTTTTTAATCGTTTGCTTTTTTTAAATTTGTGTCCGTTATATTCCAAGAATCTATTTTGTATGGAAAAAACAGATACATTCATTACTTTTCGTTCGAAGCTTTTATAAAATCTGTTTTAAGATGTATTTCTGGATTTTCAATTTGATGTTTTTCGTTCAATAACTGTAATTAAGGTAAGTGGTTTTAATTAGTTTTAAAAACGTTTTTAATCGTTGTATAATAATTTTGGGAAACTCTTGTTTTTAATTGACATACAAGGCATTTAAATGCATACTCTGAACTATTCTATGCAATCTGGGTAACATTGTATACACTCCATAGACTTTCTTACTAAAAATTTGAATTCTACAAAAATGTAAAATGTTAAATATAACATTTGTTTACATTTGTGAAATTGTGTATTTAACAATTGTGTACCGTTATTAGAGTGTGGCAGTTGTTACATGTTATGAATAGGAATTTCAATTTATTAACATTAATTAACATTAACATAATATCATGTGTATTGGTGGTAGTTGAGAATAAATTGAGATATTGCGGTAAATTTCAAAGTTTTTTTAATATAATTTCATTGCATTGGCATTGGCACAAGTGTTTAACTATCTCTTTACAAATAATCTCTCTTTCTTCCCCTCAACACTACTCCTAAACACCATTTACTTGTAAAACATAGGAGAGACCTAAGAATCTCCGCCATACAAATTGATTCTAAAATGGGCTCTGCGAGTCAAAAAGGTTGGGAACCTTTGCCATAATGAGTCCTACCTTAAAAAAGGCGCAAAACAGAAGAGAGAGATTGTCCCATGCAACTAAATCTAAAAGGTTTTTATTATATTGTGAAATGAAGGATAGAATGAGAAAAAGTTAAGAGAAAAAAATCAAGGCAGGCTGCCTCAAACCAAAAGAGAAATAACATTTTAAACTGATAGTGGAAAGAGGAAATACTTCAAAGACTTATTTGGTAAAGGTGATGAATTTGTGAAAACATAAAGATAATTGGCAAAACGGAAACAAGTATAGTATAAAACACGTGCTGTAAATGTAATAGTTGCTGCTAAACATGTATAAAATGTACTTCAAAAAGACATGCTTAACAGTTTGGATCGGATGATTTTTGTCAGATGACAATGAAGATGTCAATTTTTTTTTGTTTGTTCTGTTTTAAGGAACTGATGAAATTTGCAGTAACAGACTTTAGTTTCTGGTATGATTGATTCCAAAGAGTTCTTTAATATTATTGCAATATTTATTTACTTTCAAATATTAGTTTGTAGTACAAACTAAATATTAGTTTGTTATATATTTTAACTAGTTTATTGTTTCATATTAGTACTAACCATTATCATCATGTTTACGTTAGGTCGATAATTTATTATTTTCTAAGTTTGACTTAAAAATCTATCATGTAGAAAACGTTTATCCTAGTTTTATTTCATATACTGGTGATGGCTAACATATTTGCCAAATTGTTTCAATTTGAATTTTATTGTAAAAAATAAATACTGGTCAACTTCTGGATGGGTAATAGTCAGTTACTGGATGAGTGGTGGTCAATTACTGGTCCAATCACTATTGTGAACTAAAAACTATCAAATATTAAAATTTGTGCTATATCTCTCATTTTAATCACCATCTTTACAAGATACTAGGTTCAAAAAATCTTGAAAGTGAAATTGCAAATAAGCTCTAGGGAAATAACTAACTGATCAATTACTGACTGGTTGATCTTAATAGATACCGATACAAAATATATTAACAAGAAAATCAATGTATAAGAGTTTTTACATTTTATTTCACATTATATTTATTAAGTCTAAGTATTGTGCACCAGGGGTATTTGCTCAAACTGAAACCAATATTATTTTATTCTAATTAAAGGCAGATGAGATTTTCGTTGGATTTCACTATTTTATGGCAAAAAATGTGCGATTTCTTCAGATTTCCTCATAAAGATAACGATGGGATCCAATTCTTTAAACTGAGGTGAGATTTTAAGTCTTTTTGATTGTTTATATAATATATGTTTCATTTCACTTTTCTTCAAACAAAAAGATTGAAAGGATTCTGATTTTACTGTTTTAACCAATTTCACTCTGGTCTTTGGTTTTCACTTGGACTCATTGTATAAGTATGTAAAATTGGTGTATGTTCTTTTTCTGTATCACGTTCGATTTCTCCTGGGTGGGCAGTAGAGTCTCAAAATTTTGTTTCCAAACATTTGTTTTTAAAGAAAAATGGTGAAATGAAATTAATGTATTTCCATCCGACTGTCAGAACACTGATAATGTTGAAGGAATTCGGAATTTCATATGCAACGGATTATACATAAACAAGCACATGTTTTCGGAGACTAAATGCGTATTTTCATGATGAGAATTACATTGTCATATTGTAATCTACTTTAAAAACATAAACTCTATCGATATGCTTATAGTTTTTATTTTTTTTTATCCTAAAACCTACTTGTCTTAAAACAACTCTGAAATTAAATTTTTGTCACTTAATGAATTTTTGTACTCCCATGATATGGGTGATTGTAACAAGAAAATTAGATGTAATCTTTATTATTCCTTGAAAATTTGTAGAATTTTCACCAAGAGTTATAGATTATTTTTCAGATGCTACTCACATTTACATTTTCTATGAAGCATTTAATTAAATTCTGATAACTTTCAATCCATGCCATATTAGTTAAACCTGAGCAGATATTAAATTGATTTATCGATGTATCAGATTGAATTACTCTTAATAATTTCTTATTACTAGTTTTCACTTAATTTTGTTTTATTCATCTGGATTTGGTTTACTTTGTTCTGTAGTTTTTGAATCGTAAGTGCAAAGAAATACCTTCTTATTTATCTCGAAAAGATTAGAACTGTTAAAAAAATCGGACTGAGACGAGAATATTTAATTATTAATTGTAAAATAGCCGTTGTCTCCATGACCAAATCAAGACTCAATATTTCAATTGCTGAATACAAATGTACCATTTCCATGTTAAATTTCAAAAATTCAAACAAGTGTTTATAAACATTCCACGTTTAATGGTATGGACGTATTATGGTACTGGTTACTGCTACTTATTCATTAACTAAATATTTTAAAAAATTCGGTAACGAAGTAAAAAACATTTTTGAAGTCATTTTTTCTTCACATAAAGAGAGAAAGTGGGTTTTGGTTCTATCTATAGGAGTATCCGTGTTGCTTTAAAAATAATTTAATAGCAGAACTTGTTTATTTGTTTTTAATTATTTGTTTTATGGAACACACATATCCAGAAAAGTAAGAATCAGAAATGTTATTTTGAAATTCGTAGAAATGAAATATGTTTCATTGCATCATTTTTATGTTCACAGATTCAAAAATTATATTACAAGCCAGTGATCATGCGAAAAATCGAGTTTGAGATTTCTAAATAACGATAATTAAATAAAACACTCAAGAAGTTGGTTAACTTCGTGAAAAAATAAATTTGGGCCAAACTTCACAAATCCAATTTTTACAGCTTCTCTATTTTTATACCTATGGTTCGATAGTTCCAACAGCATGCAGCTTTTTAGTTTGTATTCGCAAAGCTATCCTCTAGTCTGTAAAGTTTTTTACTAAAGTAAAACCTTTACAAATTCAACACGGTTCAGAGGCGTGGCTAAAGTAGGAGGGGGAGACAGTAGCTCAGAGCATCAATGTCTAGAGAAGAGACTTATAAAAAATATATATCGATCTCTGGTTTCGGAAAAATATGCTTTCTAAAAAATGTTTTATGTGTATTCCATTTTGATTTCACAGAATGATTAAATTAGTGACAATTACTTTCGTCCAGATTTTAAGACCCTTTTCATAACAACTATGAGTTAAAGTAGTAAACTACACATATATAATAAATAGCAAACCCAGAGAGACCACAGCTATTATGATAAGATGCACTCAAATGAGAATTATTCTGTCCAAAAAGTAGAGAAATATTTACTACAGTTGAAATTAATCCAAGCCATTAATAGGATTTTAAGGCATCGAGGTGAATATCCATATTAATTGACACACTTGGTCAAAATGAATTCGAGTCCACCTATTTTTAAAGTTGTGTTTGCAGGTAAATTTGTTTTGGCAAACGTAATTTACCTGCAATTAATAACATTAAAATATTTCAAAGCAATCATTAATTACAAATAGACCGTTGTGTTGCTCCAGTGCGACGTAAATTTAATTACCTACGTACTATTAATTGTAATCGATAATTAATACAATGAATAATTATTGATTAACGGAAATTGATATGGTCTCTTGAAATTATAATTGATCCACTTTTTTACATTTTTAAATACATGCGTTTGTACGAAGGGTGGCATCAGTATCATTTGTCCCGACCCCAAAAAAGTCCAGCTACCCCAATGATCACGTTTTATCGCGTTCACGTTAACGTTAAGGTAAAACCTCTAAGTGATATTCACATCTCGAATATTAATTTTATGTGTACACAAAAACCAATATCAGTATTCCAATAAAAATTTAATAAAATTAATCATCAGTCAGTTAGATAAGCGATCTTAATCCACAACTCATTTTTATCAAAAGAACATCATCATGCTTACATTTAAAGCATCTCATTGAGTTAATTTAGAAGGCGTGATAGCCGACATCCAAAACTCTACTAGATTTCCGAATTTCATGCGCAACACTCCAATTAAACACAATAGCCATTTCTGCAGCATCCATCAATAACAAAACTCCGCAAACTCCTCCCCCCTGTCCGATTTTCGTTCGAAGGTTTTAGCGCAAACCAGCGCTTGTAACTAGTGGGAACACGTTTCTGACGAGCAATATGATAGTCAATTACATGCTTGCGATTCGTTGCAAGGACTCGAGTGGGAGACTACGTCACAAATGCGTGAACTAATCGAATAGCGTGTAATTGCTTTGCTGACACGTCGAAGCTTGTCAAAGGGTGTTTTCCTCAAAAGGAAGATTCCAGTCTCTAGGTTGATTGAAAACGAAAGAAAATCAGTGAGGAAATAATTGTGACGTTGAAAACGGTGCATGTGTTTAGGAATTGGTATTACACCTACGTTTCTATAGACTCCACAGAACAATTGAAATGAAGGGATACGGGCAATATAGTGATAAACCACAGAAATGTTCCATAATGGAAAAACAAAATATTGGAGAAGTTCAAGACAGTTTTTTTATTGTTTCGATGGAGAGCGTAGCACTTGAAACGCATTGGTTTCGAAATTCTTTTCATTTTATTGTTTTTGAAATGACTAATTCGATTGTAAAATGCTCTTTAACTCATCCGATATTCCAGATTGTTTTCGATTCTAAGGAAGCTTAAAGTTAGGAATATTTTCCAGTTTGAAAAGCATTCATACTGGTGAGGTCTAATTTTTGTCGTTGGAATATGATATTTAGTAGTGTTTGTTCACTGTCAAAGCGCTCTTTTCTACAACAAAAATTGGTAAATTCTTCGAAACGATCGAAAGTATTTTGACATATTTTGATGGGATTTTTTTCTTTTTTTAAGAATATGAAAACGCATCTTTCTAATCCTCCTTGATGCTACTAGGTTGGAATTTAAGGCCAAATTTTGCAACAACTAATTGGTCCAGACATCCCTGTGTAACAATCTTCATTGGCTTTGGTTTTTTTATGGCGCAAGGGCCATATTTGACCATGCTGTGCCAGTCACAAGGCATACAATATCAAGTAATAGACATGCACACACAATGAAAGCTTTTACTGGCACAGAAGAGAGAAATAAAACCAGGGAGGAATGCACCTGACAGAAATCGAACCTGCGCCGCCTACAACTCGAAGGTTGCTAGCGCAATAGGAATACCCACTGAGCCACGACGACCTCAATCTTGATTGGCAGTGGCGTAGCTTCTATGTTCCAGAAGCCCGACATCTGCAATCGAAAATAAATTATCAATCATCGACCGAATCAAAGAAAACAGGATGTTTAAAAAACAGCTTATTTTTGTCACAAATATTAGCTAGACATCAGTTTCGATTTCTAATTAGTATTTCCACCCGCACTCTATCGTCACGACTCTGCGTGTAGACCTTCTAGTGAAAGAGACGGAGCATGTATGAGAAGCTTCGTGTTATTTCTCCCGATCGCTGGTTTTAAAATCTGTCAAGTGGTTATGGAAGAGCGGACATCCCATTCTCCTTGGGGGAGATTTTAACATACAAACTTTCTTCTTACTTATCTCACTTGTCATAAAAATATGCCAAGTCAGCCCCTGAGACTTGAGGCCCTCAAGAATCAGCTCAGAATGGTCCAGCTGGCTTGAGGGACAGCCAAGACAGTAGATGATGTGTTCGAGCAAAGCCTGAGCTAAGAAATGCTTGAAACCCTATTCGATCAGCATTAACTTCAAGTGTCCACTGAGGAGCCTAGAGTGAGCATGTGTGGTCTTCTGAGCAGCCCATTTTATCCAGGGACCCATCGGGTTGACTGCAGACGTATCAGTCTTGATATGGAGGTGTCCTCCAAATTCTGTTTATAAACACTAATTTTTGACGTGATTTCTTCATATGCAAGTCTGCCGTGAGATGGTAACGCATCTATACCCTTCTTTAGACAGGTATAGCTGTATTACACGCCTGTTTAGTGGCAACTCTCTTGGTGCACTTTTATGTCGCCAAGGAAAGAATTCTTAGAAAAATTCCTTTTTTTAAACGGAAAACAATAAACTTTAGCGGAAAGTAATTATCTGGAACAAATACGAAACTTCGAAAAATAAATGAAAATTTAAACTTTCCTCTTGCCGAGGTTGCCATAAAACTGGAATAACCTTAATAAAGATGGGTTGTCTTCACATGCCATAACTCGCTACTAAAAGTGAGCTGAAAAACGCGCCAGGAGCGTTGCCACCAAACGAGGCGTATAATACAGCTGTACCCTTAGCCAAAACGTCTGCGGTTTTGCTTCCTTTCAGACCAACACGTGAAGGATCCATTGAAGTTTCATTTTCCTTTCACACAGAAACCTCATTTTCCTGACGATATTTTTGCTGGTGAGATCACTGTTTCATCCACTTGATGAGATGTTACATGAGCTTCGGTTATCTGTTAGGGTCCAAATGTCCTTATCCATGTAAGATGATTCAATGTATCCGTGAGTTTCATCGATGGCCAAAAGTTCTGAGTGAAAAACATGACAGTGATCAAGATTTCTTTTGTTTATTTTGACGCATTCATGACCTAGTTTGATATAAATTCCACTGCCAGAAATTCCTTCGTCACCCTTGTTGCCATATTTGAAAAATTATAGCGCATCAGCAGAAATGTTCTACACCGTTATAGCTGACTGCTTGATGTATTCGAAGTGCTGAGATTTCTTGTTAACATCTAAACCTATTTTCATGTTCGCTCATATTTTCTTTTCTATGCTGATATCAATTTTCCTGATTTCTCATTCCTTTCTGTCATCAAATACTGGCATTACAGCAACTAGTTCTTCTGTGTAGTTTTAACATCATGTAGCTCTATAGCTCAAATAAAGCTATGGCGAATGAATTTTGCAGCGGTTGATTTCATATCGCTTTAGAGAAGTGAATTCTTTCGTAGCAGAATTTTTCAACTCTGCAGCTGAAATCAAGGATATTTCAACCAAGCTTCCTGCAAAGGTTAATTTTTGTTGAAGTTCAGTGGTCGGTAAGTAAGTAAATCAACGTAGCTCTGGAGCAACACAATAGGCTATTGGCGACGGTATGGGATTAATCCCGAAGGGAAAGATCCGAAGACAACTCATAATTTTGAACCACGGTCGGATGACGAGTTCAGTGTTCTTGAAAAAAAGAATGGATATAAGTTACAATAAAAAAGGTAAAACTTTTAAGACATGTGGCACAATAGGAAAAGTAATTAAGTACATCTAAGTGGCCAAACATAGCAAGTTAACAACGAAAGTGAAACTCAAATTCAAACTGATGGAAAAGCCCCCCCCCCCCATTCACAATGTATTTGTATGTTGTATTCCGCAACATCCAATTATGCTCACATTTTGTTTATAATTTGAACAATTTTTATCCGTTTGATGCCATTCGGCAATATACAAATACTGTCGATTTCAGTGCCACGTACCTTAGTGAGATGACACGAGAGATTCCCTTGGCTGACTAAATGTACAGAAAAAAAATTGAATATCCCTTCTGACGTAGAGCTTCTTCTATCTCCGCAAATAGTACGGGGCAACTTACAGCTGGAAGCTTGTGACAAAAATAGGTCCGAATTGAAATCGTTACGTAGTCAAAAAAATATGTGTTATATTCGTAAACAGCATGGAGTTTAATTCACATACTGTGCATACATCGTATCCCCTTCCTCCACGTGGGCGGGGTAAATGATGCAATATTTTTAGGTGTGCAGCCGCGTTTGACTCAGTCTATCTTGGCAACCTTGAGCGCAACACCACTGTGCATAGTATATTTTAAAGCTTCCGACGCGATCTATTCAAATATACGAAGAGCATACCGCAGTGGTTTGAACTGAATGTTTTAAAAATTGTTTTCTTGTGAACCGGGAGCACTTTTATAACAAATTAAATAAACGTTTTAAAACAGCATTCTATTATCACATTTCTACTCTCCGATCTACAAGTCATATCTCCAAACTGACTCTCAAGCAGAACTGAGCGTACTTGTTTTTTTCTCGCATCACTCTTAGGGTAGAGAAAATTCAATCTACCATAGCCGGTTGTAAATGTTCCGCCACGCTACTTTTGATCGGTATCAGCTACGTATAAAAATACCGATAAAAGCATTACCATAACTATTCATTTCCAACTCGTTAAGCAACTTAACTTTTTGCAACCGCTACGAAACATGCATTTGCTGAATTTTGCGGTTAAATGAAAATTAATCAAACGGGCTCTCCGGGTAGGTTCAGACAACAGACATTATTAAGCAATCCATTTGACTCTTCCTTTCTTTCAATTAACCATATCTCAAACCACCAACAAAAACAAAAAAACGGAAGAAAAATGCGCTAATTCATCGAATCGTGTTTCCCCGTCTTCTTGTACATCTCCACTCCATCGTGCTCGAACATTTCCAACGATTGTACCTTTCACGCAGTCGTCTTCTCGCGGGGTTATTACTTCGTAAATGCCTTATTAGTTCCCCTCGTTTTGTTTCTCCGAGCCGACACTTCATTTGGTAAATGAACTCACCCCCAGTGAGTGATGCTGCTTTCATGCTCGCTCTCTCCCAGAGGTAAATGACGACGCTAGGTGAGCGGTCAGCATTTCAACTGGTTCGCCATTTACCAGCGGAGTGGCACTGTAACAATTACCGCGGACACCCCTCTTTTGCCCACCTCTGATTTATAGCTGTGGGTCGAGCGTGTTTTCGCAATGATGGGCCCACATAGCGCATCCGCATGCCATGGAGAAAGCTCCGATGCGTGGGGGCATTAGCGCTAATTGATTGAAGGAAGAAGGGTTATCGCTTCATCTCTATTACACGATGACGGATGAGCTTTCGTGAGCCTCCTACAGGCACCTTCTCTTCTACCCTCGTGTGTGCTGTTCGGCAAGGTACGTTGTGTGTGTGCCCCAGGCCCCCTTCACAACTACTACACTCCAGGCCCCGGTACGAAGTTGGATGAAGGGCCTATAGAGGAAATATAAAAGTAGAGCGAGGAATGGTAACATTTTCATGTACACAGGATCATGTGACCAAAGCTAGTAGTAACTTGACACTTAGACTACAACACTCCAGGCCCCTGTATCAAGTTCGGTGATGGGCCCATTGATTAAATATGAAAGTAGAGGAGTAATGGTAACCTTTTCATGTGCACAGAATCATGTGACCAAAACTAGTATTAACGTTACTTAGACTACAACGCTCCAAGCATCGGTGCCAAGTTAGATGACGTGCCCATAGCGGAAATATAAAAGTAGAGGAGCAATGTCAACATTTTTATGTGCCCAGGATTATGCGACTAAAACTAGTAGTAACTTGACCCTTAAACTACTTTCCCCTGCCGGGTGGAAACGAGCATTCCTCCTCTGACTGTTCCATGGAACAGGATAAGGTGGCCATCCATTGATTCATCATCTGATTGGTCCGCGTGACATAGTAGAAGACTTGGACGATTTCGCCACTTTTGTCGCTGCTCTATAGAAATACGTATTCACACACCTACCCTGTCATGAGATGTTATATCACCAAACGAGGTGATAAAATGCCAAATTGACCTACCAAGTCAATTTTTCAGACAGTCACGTGACTATTAGTCGACACATGTTGGCCACACTTTTTGAAGCTTCTCAGTAGTAATTCTCAGTCTAATTTCTTCCATATCTACGCAAGTAAGAAGTATTCGAAGTGCTGTTTTATATTTTCGATTAAGTAGCTTTATTTTATTTGGAGGAATAAAATGCATCCATCGAGATACTGATATTCATCACAAATGGATTTAAATAAGATATCAAATGCGAGTGACAACACTCATCAATGGGAAACGAAAATAAAAAACTTTAGCGCAAGTGTTACGGTGCAGGTCTGCTAATTCTTAATATTTGACAATTATGATCACGGGAATTATTTTAATTTTTTGTACTTCAATCCAATATACACCTTTCACTGAAGCAATATACCACATGCACTATCCTAATTCACTTAATCATGACTGTGCCCCATGCCAAGAATTTGCTTCCAAATCCTAACAATTATTTCATTATCGTACATCATCGTGATAAAAATAAATAAAAATTCATTTTTACCTCCCAATATCTACTATCTCACGCTGCACAGGAATCGACATTGTTTGTTTTGTGAAGAATGGCAACAAATGAATAGAAATAAAATAAAATCAACGCGCACGAGATAGTCGCCAATTTTCTCATGTTGGTGCTTATATTCATTAAAAAAATATTTAAATGAGTTATGAAATGCACAAATAAATAAATGCCCCTTCAATAGATGTAAACAATTGAGAAATTTGAGCTCAGATGCTATGCGCGGGTCTGCTAGCAATAAATATTTCAAAACTATTTACTTTCAGCCAACAACGCATTGTTTGTAAACATTCACTCAATTTCCCCTCCTAATCTCACATCCAAATTTCAACATTTCTCTCTAAGTAAGACATTAAAGCACATTGTAGCTGACTGATAATTAGGCTTTATATATCCGTGATGTTGCAGGCAGTTTCCCGTTTGCGCGTCTGACCTACCGAGACTTTCGAACTACCCTTAATTACCGTGCTCTTCGCCCAATGCTGCACTGCGATAGCAGGAGATTGTTGTTTGTTCCTCGGCCGAGGTCTACCCTCCGTCGTTTTCACTTTAGCTGTGCATATTAATCAAAAAATGATAGGCCACACCCAAAGGCTATCTACCCCGGGTGTCAAAACCGAGTGCGTGTTACAAGAAAAGCGTGGGCACCTTCTTGTCAAATTAACGGAATTAAAAGCGGGTAATTGGCGTTGCACAAT
The DNA here is from genome assembly GCA_933210815.1 of Meta bourneti. NCBI lineage: Eukaryota > Metazoa > Arthropoda > Arachnida > Araneae > Tetragnathidae > Meta > Meta bourneti. The sequence continues at coordinate 30,206,832 of OW119931.1, read as the reverse complement.
GTGCGGGAATTCATTTGGGAAAGGATTTTCAAGTGCCCTTGGAGGTATCCTTTTTTAACGTTTCATTGAAGTTTCTTGTTCTTTAAGACGTTGGGACGGATGTGCTTCGAAGGTATCGTAATTTATCTTTGCAAAATCTTACTTCTGAAGTTCGTCATTCTAAGATGGGGTGAAAGAAAAGAAAATTTATTTTTTCAACAAATAAGAGAAAAAACTCTCGGCGTACCTCTACTTTTCCTTTAAGTAACCAACGATCAGGGCCACCATTTCCTAGACTCGAACCCATTACACCTCAAATATTTATAGTTTAGGCTCTATAATCCTCTCCCTATAAAACTTGGGGAAATTTTCAAGCATGCAAGTAAAATATGAATAGCCAAATATTCAGCCATCACCAGACATGCCGCCGAACGTGAGGCCAGACAACTTTTGTGTATGGCTATTACGGATCGTACTGCAACAACACCCTGATTCTTGAGCTAGGGTTCCTGAAATTGCAATACGATCCTTAATAGCATCCTTAATAGCAATAGCACAAAAGATGTCGGGTCTCATGCTCGGGTGTGTGACAAGGCTGCTGTAATCGTTCAATTCGTCCCTCCTGTACCCTCAAATTCAATATTCACATTACTGACTTGATTTCGTCCAACACGAGCACCGATTTCTCGGAAGATAACCCACAGACTCGATAAAATACAATTCTCCATATACGCTGATTTGCATATACATCATAGTGCTCATCTCCCTCTCTCTCCTTTGTATACCATCCCATCATAAAAATTTCAAGGTTATTAGATGCTTCCTTCATGGTGTTGCATCATTTTCCATGGCCAGCAGTGTACCATACATCCTTCCAATGAATACCCAGCGAAGTCCTATGTTTCTCATAATACATTTTATGAAATACTTTACAGTACATTTTATTTTTTTTCAATTTAAAGTTTTTCACCAACTTTATAAATTCAAATAAAATACTGAATAATTTTAGCATTGGAAAGAAGAATTAAGCAATTTGTTAAAAATGTCTTTCTCGATTCCATTCCTAGTTCTTATAAGTGGTAAGATTTGGTAGGTTTGCTCAGTAAGCATCTTTGAAATGAACAACTATTGCCTCAGTTACCAAACCATAAGTAATGTTTTTTCCAAAATCCTTATACATCCAGGGAAAGAATGTTCATCAAAATTTATTCAAACCAATCTTCTATAATATCGGTAGTACAAAAAGGATTCGGGAAGTCAATAGCAGCATAAGGCAACCTTCGCCAAACTTTCTTAGTCCGTTTTTTCCTTTACCGTAACATAAATCTCAGTGGCGCTTTGTAAAAACATTTCATTTAAATTAAATAAATATTTAAACTAATGAACCGAATTCATTACATAAGATCAAAGCATATTTGCTTTCTTACTAAAAGTAAAATGCATCATTCAGCTGTCATCTCGGAGGGTGTCCAATGTTAAAAACATTTTTTTTTTTGCCAAATTAAGATTTTATTCATCTTAAAAGATTTTTCATGTAATTTTAGTTACCAAGCTATGAAAGTAAAGAGTATTGTCAGCGCATAAAAAGGGACTCATTTCGGTTGATTTATATACACGAATGATATATACAATTGTGTTCAAATGTTTTAATATCAATTATAGTAAATATCATTAAGCAAATGTTGTAACCTTAATTCTGAAAAAATTCGCATTTTACTTAAATCATAACTCTTACTTTTGGGGAAATGATACGATACATAGATAAGCAAATATGGGACTAGATGGTAGAGTCATCATAAAAATCATTCATAAACTTTGCTTTTATAATTCGTATTGAATACAAATTAATTACAAAATGTGAGTACAATAAATATGAGTTATTTTAAGAATAAATGTATTGTTTCAGTACTTAAAAACTAAAAGTATTACATTCATTTATTGTATTTTATTCATAGAAACTATCAGAAACTGGCACTTTTGGAGAGCCTAGGGCCCCCTAATGAATATTGCTGTGTAAAAGTTTTTCAAGTTCTGAAGAAATATTTCAAGAGTTAGGTAGGTAGATTGAATTTACGTCGTACTGGGCAACTCAATGGATTATTTATTGGCGACTGTCCGGTCTCTTTCCCGATGGGAAAGACCCGAGGACAACCCCTCGTCATTTTGAACCACGGCCAGATGACGAGGTCAGCATCTGAGCTGGCACCTCACTCACTAAACTTCCACACCACTCCAACGTGGAACCTTCCGGTTGCTAATCCACGATCACCAACTGCGATAGCGTGCCTCAATATTTCAAAAGAACAAATCCTTTTTCGTTATCGGGAGTGTTTTTTAAGAGGATGCTGCTTTATGCGCTTCTACAAGCACTGGCTAAGTAAATATTGATAAATATGGGGGGAATGTATAAAATAAACCTCATATATACGACACAAGGATAATTAATTGTAAAAAATTGAAGCCTCACTGCGTAACGCATAGTTTCAAAAGGTAAAATCAAAATTATAATTGTTAGCACCACTCAACAATGTGCAAACTGAAAGCAATTCAAATATTTGCGTCAGGCGTCAACGAACCCCCACGAAGATCATACATCATACTACAAACATTACCTAGCCGAAAAGTTCGCCGCTTCTTTTGTCCTCGCAAAAACAATTAATTAATGATAGGGCCTCATTAAGAATGCGATCTCTCGACCCTCACGCTTCAAACTCAAGTGCTGATGGCCGCTAATGAGGCTCTAATGGTATTTTTTTCTCTTTTGCCCTCACAGCTCCGGCCCATCGAAATTAGCCACACTCCTCGCCTTAGCACTCTCCGTTTTTTATTCGATAACATAAGACCATAGGCTTTTTATTGGGCTTGTATAGGAAGGGGAATTTTAAGGGCAACGGTGACTGAATAAATTGATAGTTCTTTAAGTGTAATTTGGGCGGGGTAGGTGAGAAAATGCGAGTCTTTCAGCGTTGTTATTGCAAGTGTAGGGGTGGGTAAACTGTATATTTTTCATTGTAATGAGGTGGCGAATAAGCGAAATTCGCCTGTTACCACACCATTTAAAGACTGACCAATCGGTTGTTAACCCTTCAAGTGGTTAGGACGACATATCTCGTCCACCAAAAGTTGACCAATTTTGCTGATGACGAGATATCTCGTCATCAGGATATTGCCGATTTTTTTATGATGACGAGATCGAGATCGGGTCAGCTTTCTTCTGATGACGAGGTGTCGCGTCCATCAAAATCTGGTCAGTTTTCTTCTGATGACGAGATATCTCGTCCATCAAGATCTGGTCAGTTTTGCTAATGAAATGAGATGCCTCGTAGAGTCGATCACCAGGAGTGTTAAAATCGAGGGTAAGTCAATAACAAGTGTTCGTCCCAATAACGGCAAAAAACATGACACTAATTTTACAGGAGGAGCTAAAAACGCTCAATATTATTTGTGATTTTAGTGTTACATTGATAAGTGCCACATGGACCCTATTCCATTCACCGTTTTGTATTTGGCTAAGCTTGCTTAGGCATAGACCTTCTAATGAAATAGACGCAGTATATGAGCGTAGCTTCATGCTATTGCTTCCAGTCGCTAGGTTTGAAGATCTATCACGTGTTTGTGGGAAAAAGCATGAATATGGGACAAATTATTGATTGGTTAAAGGGATTATCCAGAATGATTGAAAGTACTAGTCTGCCGCTTTGATAACCAATCGACTCAAGTTATTTCATAAGCCACACGTGACTTACCATTCTGAGAATTTGCAACAGTGACTCCGCCCACATGCTCTGTCTATTCCATTAGAAGGTCTATGTCTAAGCTGTGTTAAGGCGATTGACGTCACATGGAGAATGCTTCACATTTCCCCTTCCTTCCAGGGTCGCGAAATATTTCTTAATGTAAAGAAAATAATTAGATTATCAAACCACAACAAGCGCAAGGTTTAGCGATCCAGTAACCTTCCCCGTAAAAAGATACGAGTACAGGAGTAGCGGAAGGGTATTTCTACTTAGACCGTTGTTGACCACACCCGAGCGCGCGATTTCATGATATTCGATGCTGACTTACAACACCGTCTAGTAGTTTCTTTGGTAATTAACTTTAGGGATTTGTCTAATACTACATTGACCATTATTCCATCAAAATCTCATTTTCGAAACATTTGGACAGACCGATATTCGGCCGATCACTTCAATCATCCATAATGCAGCAAAAAAAATTTTTTAATATAAATAGGCAAATTGCAATATCACTTTTTAACACAGTCCACTAGCTTTTCAACGCATTTGTTTCAGTTTCACAAGATTTTTTTTTATGCGCCTATCCCCAAAAATGTTTTCGAATGAGCAGAGAGTTATGTATGCATCGTTTCTTTCAGTTCTTGGTCCATGTTGAAGAACTAATTTGCCACTAACAATTGTCACTAGTTTGCGTGTGATAGAACCTTATAATGTACACTAGAAATCGCTGTGGTCGTCTGTGTGTCATCGACCTTCAATTGGAATAGACGGAGTATGTGCACTCAGCTTCATGCTATTTCTTCCGGTAGCTCGGTTTGAAGATCTGCCACGTGGTTGTGGGGAAAAATTATGAATCTTAATGTGGGACACATTAATGACTGGTTGGTGCGATTATCCAGCTTAATTAAAAACACCAGTCTGCACTTCGGTGACCGATCGGCTAAGTCGATTCGTAAGTCCACATACTACAGCGACTCTGCCCACATGCTCTGTCTGTCTATATCATTAGAAGGTCGATTGGCGGTAGCGGGCGCCCATGGGACTTCTTCATACTTAACATTGTATGAAACAATCATTTTGAGCTTTTAAATCCATTCGTAGGCACTCCGTTGCTGCTAGACATTGTTCCTGCATTACTGAAAGTCTTCGATAGATAAAAAAAATGGGAATCACTTCAGATCACACATACAAAAAAACGGATCATTGAACTCTTCTCTTTGATTCAAATAGAAATCGAAGCGATCATATCAGTTATGCGCCACTGTAATATAGTAGTATGTATCACAATGTCACGAATCTCAATCCTGAAGTAATTTTTTGGTTTGTTGAAGACGAACCGGAAGTCCCCGTATAAAAATAGAGATGACCAACCGATCGTTCTATCAAAACCACCAATTAGCTCTCGTTCTTTCGATTGCCTCTGAATTAAGTATCGAAGCATTGAGGTTATCACTCCACGCCGATATCAAAACGCCTGGGGGAACGGAGACGGCGACTATCACAGACCATTTCTCATCTCAACGAGGCGTCGTTCCAACAGTCAAGGTGTCGATTAGAACCAAATCGTGAAGGGCCCTTCGCACAAAACCTCGCTGAGCGGAATGTGTGATTATGTGGCTTCCATGAGCACATATTGACGCTGCCCCTCTATCATCGCCTGCCTCACCTCGACCCCGATGGAAGATGGAATGGGGATGAAGTAATTTTCACCTCCAGTTTCCATCTCGCTCGCATGATTATAAGTGAGCTTTTGGCCTGTGCGCGTTTATTCATCTGCTCTTCCCCTCCTGCTCAGCATTCACAGTTGCGCATGTCGGTGTGCGAGGCCTGTGATTATCACCTTATAGCTTTATTTGTCGTGTTGATAGGAAGGAAGGAATCTTTAGTTCTGGAGATGGAGGATTTGCGATTGGAAGGCGGCTTGGGATGAAATAGACACGAGGAGAGGAAAGAATGCTTTTGAGGGATTTGTTAACAAGGGGCTTTTATGTGGTAATTTACAGGTTTCGCAGCGACTGTTCAATTTCAGTTAGCAGGTACGATTGAAGTTTACCTAGTTTGTTACGCGCTCTTTTTGGGCCTGTTATTATCTTTCTTTTATAGCTTTATTTATCATGTTGATAAAAAGGAAGGAATCTGGAGATGGAAGATTCGAGATTGGAAGGCGGCTTGGGATGAAATAGACACGTTTGCTGGACGAGGAGTGGAAAGAAGGCTTTTGAGGGATTTGATAACGAGGGGCTTTTATGTGGGATGGTAAATTGAGTGGTAATTTACAGGTTTCGGCAGTGACTGTTCAATTTCATTTAGTAGGTACGATTGAAGCTTGCCTAGTTTGCTACGCGTTTGGGCCCTGTTATTATCTTTCTCTTGTAGCTTTATTTGTCGTATTGATAGAAAGGAAGGAATCTGGAGATAGAATATTTGCTTTTGGACGGAGATGTGAGATGAAATAGACACTTATGTTGGACTCGAGGAGTGGAAAGCATGTTTTTGAGGGTTTTCTTAACAAGGGGTTTTTATGTGGGATGATAAAATGAGTGGGTTTCGCAGTGGCTGTTCAATTTTTTGTGTGTTACTCGCATGGTTCTATTATTATCTTTCTCTTTTAGTTTTCTTTCTGTTTTGAAAAGTAAATTGAGTTGCATTTTGAAATTTCTTTGGTAGAATGCGCAAGTAAGAGGCACTGTTATAATTTCCCATTGTTTAAAATATGATTTTGAAATTACTGATTATGAGGTATATGAGGCATTGATGAAGTGGAATCCTATGGTAGACGAGGATGAAAAGAATGCCTTTAAGTGATTTATTAACAAGGGGCTTTTAATTGGGATGGTAAGTTTAATGGTACTTTGCAGGTTTCGAAGTGGCTGTTCAATTTCAGTTGGTAGGAAAGGTAGTTGGTGGTTGAAATTAACGTCGCACTGGAGCAATACAACGGCTATTGGCAAAACGGTCCGGGATCAATCCCGAAGGGAAAGATCCGTGGACAGCACCTTGTCGTTTTGAACCATGTTCAGATGACGAGGTCAACATCTGAGCTGAAAGCCCACTCTCAAAACTTCCCCACCATGCCAACATGACACTTGAGGCCCTGACAAATTTAATTAGCACCAGCCCCCACATACATGATAGTCTTTGGTTGGATCGAGTTTCGAACTCGTAATCCTCCAATTGCAAATCCGCGACTCTACCAACATTTCTCCTTCAGTTAATAGTCACGATTGAAGTTTACCTAGTTACTCGCTTGGGTCTGTTATTATCTTTCTCTTATTTGTCATGGTGATAAGAAGGAAAGAATCTGAAGATGGAAGATTTGAGGTGAGGAAGCGGATTGACGCATTTGGGATGAAATAGGCACGCATGTTAGACGAGGAATGGAAAAAATGCTTTTAAAGGATGTGTTAACAAGGATGTTTTTATGTGGAATGGTGATTTGCAGATTTCGCAGAGGCTGTTCAATTTCAATTGTAGGCGCAATTGGAATTTACCTAGTTTGTTACGTTCTTAGGTCTTGGACTGACTCTGAACTTTCGGCCTCTGCGTGCTTATTTATCTTGCTCTTTCCTCCTGCTCCACAAACATAATCGATAAACCTGTAAGCAAATATAATACAATCCGCAAACATAGACAAAAATAAATAATTTTTTAACATAGGCTTGCTTGTTCATTTTAATACACATTTTTATAATAAAAGTCGCAATTTCTTCTCACTGTTTAAAGCAACTTTTAACTATTCTTACAATGGGAGGGCAAAAGCATAAGCGCAATCGACTGACAAGCTGCCATCCAAGGGTTGATTCCCTTTTTTTACAACAAATTTATCCTTTTTTTAATGCAAATTTGCGATTTATTTATTTGTTTCACACAAAATAAAATGAATTAAATAAGAGTATAGATTCAATAAAAACTGCACACTATCCTGAGTAAATAATAAAAATAAATAATGTGTGTCCTAAGAAGTGAATTTTCGGAGAAGCGAAATTTTGCATGTATATGAACTCTTGCTTCCTCGAATAAACATTTGCGGCAGAATTACTAAAAAACAATGAAAGTGGGAATCTCACCCTAGACGGTAGCGGGGCAGATGGACGCGTAGCTACCATAGAGGAAATATAAATGAGAGTGAGCAATGCTAACCTTTTTATGTGCTCAGGATCACACGACCAAAACTAGTTGTAAAGTGACCCTTAGATTATTTTCGTCTGCCGGGTGGAAACGAACATTCATCCTCTAATTAATCCAAGGGACGAAAGAAGACTCCCATCTATTGATTCGTCACCCGATTGGTCATAGTACTAGTACTAGACTGGCGATTCCACCACTTTTGTCACCACTCTATCAAAATGCGTAATTGCCCGTTGTGTTGCTCCAGTGCGATGTTCATTAACTACCCACCTATCGGACTGCGCATTCCCAGGTCTACCCTATCAAAAGATGTTATATCGCCAAACGAGGTGATAAGATGCCAAATCGGCAAACCAAGTCAATTTTTTACTGAGCAGTCACGTGATGATTAGTCTACAAGTTGGTCACACTTTTTGAAGCTCCTCTCAATAGCAGTACTCAGTCTACTCATATTTCACGTCTATGTTAGCTGTCGAGCTACGTGGTCTTCTTGGAATTCGTATAAACATAGCCAGTATATAAGGTAGGTAGGAACTTGAATTAATATCGCAATGGAGCAACACAACGGAGTATTGGCGGCAGTTCGGAATCAGTCAGTATATAAGGAAACATATTCTTAAGAGCTCTTTCTCGAAAACGGCTGAGCGTTGCAGGGTTGCTTCCGGTTCCTTTTGCATGTATTATTCTAATGCAGGATTTCAACCTTTTTCATCTCATGGCAAACAGAAGCAAAGTAGTAAAATTCTACGGGACACCCCAGAACAAATTATATTTTTTACTGATCTGACAAAAGATATATTTATAATTTTGATTGATTTACAAAAATAGTAATTACCTGCCCACTTCTTTTGGCTACGAAACTGCAATTAAAGAAATCTTTTTGAAGTAATTTATCTGCTCAGCGATAGACCAGTTGATTGAGTCGTGGATTAGCAACCTTCCGTTTGCTAATCCCCGACTTACTAATTCAAGAACAACAATGTAATTACAAGCACTGAGAAACAGGATTAAAAGAACAGTCCACCAGTAGCTGAGCAGGTGAAAGTACCGCGCATAGGAAACTGAGAGCCGCGGAAGCCCAGTTGGTACAGTAGCGGATTAGCAACCCGAGGGTTGCGAATTCGAAACTCGATCTAACCAGACTGTCGTGTACGCGGGGGCTGGTTCTCATTAAATCCGTCGTGGCCTGAAATGGGCTCATGCTGGAGTGGTGTGGAAATTTGGAGAATGAGGTGCCAGCTCAGATGTTGACCTCGTCATCTGAGCAAGGTTCAAAATGACGTGGTGTCCTTGGATCTTTCCCTTCGGTGTTGATCCCGGACCGTCGACACTAGCTTGATGTATAGCTCCAGTGCGACGTAAATTCACCTACCTACCCTGACACAATTCATTTATACTTTGTAATAAAAAATACACAAAAAGTTTATACAGGTAATTTTTGTAATTATTTGTGAGCACACTTGTCAAAAGTTCAAATCTAAACCGCTGAAATGAAATGGATCGTATACAATTTAAACCTTTTCATCATCCGTACAGCATATCAGTATCATTAACAACACACTGATTGGTAGGTAGGTAATTGGTAATTAATTAACGTCGCACAGGATCAACACAACGGACTGTTTGCGACGGTCCGGGATCAATCCCCAAGGGAAAGATCTTAGGACAACACCACGTAATTTTGAACCACGGTCAGATGACGAGGTAACATTTGAGCTCAACACACCGATTGAAAATCGCTGCTCTAGTCGAGTACTATCTTAGATTAGCCTTTCTGGTGCTTGTCTGGACGAGGTATCTCGTCATTAACAAGACTGACCAGATCTTGATGGACGAGATATCTCGTCATTAGAAGAAACCTGACCCTTGATCCCATCATCTGAAACTTAAATGATCTCGTCATCATAAAAAATCGGCAATATCCTGATGACGAAATATTTCGTCATTAGCGAAATTGATCAAATCTTGATGGACGAGATATCTCGTCGAAACCACTTGGAGGATTAAATAACTTCAATTCGGCCACCTCAAATTCGCGCCTCCCCATTGTTAGTACGAGGATAGAACATGAACCGTAAGATACTTAAAAAGTATTCCACAAATAGTATAATTATCTAAGTGAAGAAAAAAAGATTAGGATATTGGAAACATTAAACTAAATACGACGCGGAAAACACCGGAACCCAAGGGGTTAAAAGCAGTTCGTGAGTCAACAAAAGACAATAGCAAAATGAATTCATTAGGTTCCGAGAGTCCCCAACACACGGAGCTTTTGTGTAAATACGTGTAATTTCCCTCCACGTCTAAGTGGGGGCGGGATGCGAGCGATGCGGCAACAACCTGTTGCTACCACCGGAGCGCGTTATTAAATTACCCAGTGGCCATAAATCAGTCTCTGCTTAGAGGACGCATCGACAGGCGGGGGTCGCAGGGTTGCAAGCGATTAGGGGCGTAATGGCGCTTCACCCCGGATCTCCTTTTTCCATTAGGTATTCGTGATGCCCCATTACATCATGCCAAATGAAATCATTTGGCGCCGTGAACGATTGCTGCCCGCGGGCCCCTCACGAGAGAGAGAGATCGGGCAAAATCAATAGGCTTGTTCCTTATCTTTGTTGCCAACAGTTATATAATTCGGGGAAGGGTTGCCAGTTTGTTTTGGGAGTTGTGTCAAATATTGTTTAGCAGGATGGACTACAAAATTATGAACAGGACATCTCACGAGAGGCATTACTGCAAACGTGCAAATCTCAACAAGAATAGATAAAAATCTGCTTGCGCAAATTTCAACGCTCCTGTTTGCGATATTAAGGCTACCGCTTTGCTTTTCAACTGTTTTTTAAACATTTATTTTTCATGAATCCTCTGTATATCATTTATAAATAGAATGCATCAACAACCACAGACACCTTCAATCCTTGGATTATTGATACTGAGAGTCATCGTTCTCATCCTCCCATAACTTCTTTCGAATGTCATATTGATCTGAATCACACTTGGATCTGCGAGCCTGGTAAACCTTTCGGGAGGGCCGTATCTGATCTAAAGGCTGATTTAACCCACCTGGTGGTTGTCTCGACGAGGTATCTCGTCATTGGAAAAAACTGACCAGATCTTGATGGACGAGATATTACCTCTTGAAGGGTTAATCTGTCCGGAGGGCCGTATCTGATTTACAGGCATGAGGTAAACCTATTCTCTACTCTCATTTATCTTGCACGTATGATCCTTTTATTGAACGCATAAGGTTTTCATGGACGCTATCTGACACCAACTACGATAATAACACTCAAGTAGCTAATAAGCCGTTGATAGCTGTGAAGAGTTTCTAGAAACAATACTTTAACAGCCCAAACATCAAATTAACTTAATTTCAATAAGAAGCGTAGAGTGGCGATTTACAGTTATGTTACTCACGCCTTCCTATGTGGTGTGTTGGGCGTGTATTTGTACGTAGTCAAGAAAAAAGGGGTGGCCAAGGAACAATATACTCAGCAAATAAAGATAACGGCAATTCATTGATTAGGCTGTCGATTTACAAATAAACTAAGGAACTAAAATACTAAAATATTTCAGCACTACTACCAATTAACAGGCAGCATAAGTGATTTTGAAAGTGCATTTAGGTTTGCATCGTAATGCGATAAATAATACCTATAAATCAATAAGTGCTTTGATCTTACCCTCTGAGGGGTTCACAAGCATATAGCCGTTCTGCAGAGTGCACTCTTCCCTGTATGACCTCTAATCAGTTTCGATCTTTTTGACCAAGAGAATCTAGCATTCTTTTAAAAAAATAGATGTGGTTATTTAGTCATTATGTGAAGAAAAACAATACTACACTTCTTGGAAATCTCGTGGAGCTCAGAAGGTTAAACTACTTTTTAAAGACAATTTAGTTAGAAAATCAAATGCTTTTGAGAGGGGGCCGCTTGTGAGGTTTACACGTGGGCAGCGAAATCTCCAGGAAAGGTCCTGTTTACATGCCAGACAAAAGTCCCATTTGCACAGATAATCAAGAAATTACATCGACTTAGCCTAAGCCATTCCTATAAACAGTGGAATAGATTCTCTAAAGCAAGGCTAAAAGTCCGTCGGAAGAATGGATTACTCGAATCCTAAAATAACGTGGCTGAATTATCCGCTCTCTTCCTACTACTCTGACCATCTCTCTATCTGACACGACTCGCAGTCGTGTCAAGATACCCCGAGAATCATGGCTGTAGGTGGCTTTTCCGAAAAGGGTGGAAGGGTTGAGCTGCACGATGGTAGTCTCCCCTTTCCTCAAAAATATTGGATTTTCGGGGGGAAAATCACTTTCAGTACTTTTGAATATCCTAATATAAATAAAATTTTCAGATGCATAAGTGCTTTCATCAATCAAAAAAAGAAGCTATAATATAGACGAATAAAGTATGAAAAATAAGTATCGTAAAATTTACAAATGAAAATTTTTGTCAAGGACTGGAGGAATACTGCAGTCATGTTTCGGGCGCTCTATTTTTTAAGCCATATTGAATCTTTTTAACCGTGACTGTACATAAGCTATTAGAACCGTTGACCATGAAAGCAAATTAGAACACATGGATTATTTATCGCAGAGCAGCTATTTTTAACCTTTTCAGCTCACAGCACACATAAACTAATTACTACAATACTGCGGCACACCAGAAATATGTAATGTTAGCAAAATTACCCTCGTTGCTTGGGTTGAATTGATTAAACTTTGAAAGTTATCCGAAAAATCACTTTTGTCAATCATAGAAAGATAAAAATATCAGAAAATGCAAATATGGAACAAAATAAGTGTGAGAAGAAAATAATTTTTTAAACTTCTTTCTGACATTTTTATATCTTCTACAATTTGCATTGGACGAAATACTATGCTTGCTTTATCCATTCATATAATCCTCTTCACATACATCGCACTTAAGTGTAAGTCGAAACAATAAAAGGTGATAACGATATGACTATTACAGAAGTCAATTTTTAGTTTTAGAGTAATTGTGAATATTCTTTAAGTTCATTTCCTGTAAACATGACAAACATACAGCATATTATTGCAGCCAGTTTTCATCATATATTAAAATGATACTCATAATTAATTTCTTTTTAAGCTAATACATTTTTTGCTTGAAAATTCCGTTCCGCATGTGAAATAACAACTTGTTTTAAAATTAAATGTCTTCAGTACAAACGATACAAAGTTAATCGATTACAATTTTTCAAAAAGAATGGAAGGTCAATTTTGCCGCTTTTTTAAAGAAAATTATTGTTCCAAACGAATGTTTGGGTTAGCCTAGTTGCATAAGAATAGCTTCAATTCGTAAACAATCTTGATCTCCTGTCACTTAAGACAAAAACTTTCAACTTTTCAAAAGTCCTAGTTAGAATATCTCATAACCATATTATTCCAAAGAGCAGCAAAGTTTCTTAAAATTCGCTTTACTCCAACTGTCATGCAGTTTTAAATCGATTCCTTGTGGCCCTTTCTTGTCAATTCAGAGATCCGGTATCTAAATGTAAACTTCGTACCTATTTAGAAGGATAGATGTTGTTTCTTGACTATTGAGTACAGCTTTCAATGCAATCCAAATAATATAATTTGAAACTTGAAAAACCAATCCAAGTTTACTGATTTTAATTGCCTTGTAATGGAAATTAAAAAAAAAATCTTTTTGAATTTCAACGTATGATTGGCACACATCTTATTTTTTTAACGTCAACTATCTTATTTTAAAATGACTTTATTTTAGCATTCACTTTTTAAAATTAGACATTACCGTGTTGTTTTAAAATGGTTTTATTTTGTACGATTGATTTATTTTTTATGAAACTGAATTCTACAATTCATTATTGAATGAATTAATGACTTCTGTGGAAAGTTGACACATACACATACCGGTCAAGAAATAAACCCACGTCATTAGCAATATTTTGCACAAAATAAATAATTCGTTATAAAATTGGAAAATGAAACATTAATTTTGGCGTTACCAGATAAGAGGCAAAATAAAACTTTTAAGATCGGGGTCCAATTGCATGTCATTTTAATGTCATTATTTTGTCTTTAAATTATGAAAAATTGTTTAGTGAGGTGTGTCAATTTAAATCAGCTTGATTTAAATCACGATTTAAAACATAATTTAAATAAAATAATTTTCATTAAAAAAAGCATGATTTAAATCAAAAACTTGAAGTTTTCTTAATTGAAGTTTAATAATGATATTAAAATTAAATAACCTGGGACAGAATGTTGTCATTTGATTGAAATAAGTTTAAAAATTTACTTCTATTCAGTAACTCCCGAAGAATGGCCTATTAAAACTGAAATAGCTGGATTCCGTATTAGAGATGGTATCATTAACAATTCATACATTGAACAAAGTGGTTTTGGTTAATTTTGATAGTCTTTCCGTTGAAAGATTACATAGGCTTGAACTGATGCCATTTAAGAGAGAATTTGTTATTTCTGATAAAGAATCAGCTCTGTTTGACATTTGTTTTCAGAATGTTAAAAACGAGTCTGGATGCCCCTCACAGCTCATTTAGTAAACTCTCTGGAAGAAAATGGACTGAGTTGGAATAGAAAGAACCTCTTAATAGTCACAAAAGTAAAATATCATACTTGTAATTTAGAAAATTCTTGAGAAAGCACATAAGTCTCTTAATTTCCTCTGCGAAAACATCGTATTCTATAAATTCACTTAGATTTAGTGTTTGTGTAGCAGACAAGAAAATATATTCATAAAGCCATCTTACCACCACAGCTATTTCTGTAATTACAGAAATAAATATTTTCAACCTGGCTTACACTTTAAATAAAAAGGCTGAAAAATGGCCGCGAAATTAAAACTTATATAGCTTATTTATTATGATTCATAAAAATTTATCAAATTTAAAATTAAAATTTCCTCTTATTAAAATGGTTATTTTTTAATTTAGAATTTTAAGTATTATTGATCTGTATCATGAAATACAATTCAAACGAAAGAATAAAATTAACAAGGTCCAATGATAAGTTTAATTATTTTACTCTAAAAAAATTTGCCCTGCTATATTTTCTAAACTCATATATTATATTAAACATAAATCAAGTCAATAATCTAGTCATAAATTCAGTCAACTGTACACCAATACTATCTAGAAACTATACCGTGTTTTGCATGTCTCATATCCAACAAGTTTAACCTTATAAAGACAACGAATTAATAACAATCATTAAAATTCGATTTAAATTTTTTTAATCAAATAAATCTGATTTTTATGTTTTTTTTTATTATGATTTTTCATACACTGGCAATTAAACAAATCATTAATCATGAAGAATTGTTTTTAGACGTTTTACTAATACAATAAAACAAAATGATTGCAATACTGTAATAGATTAATTTGCTCTTTTAACTAAGTCCAAAACTCATTGCAACTTAAAATCTTAACAGACCTAATTTAAAATTTAAACTAAGTTCGATTCAACTGCACGTCGAGGACCATTAATTGAAGTGCGTAGCAATTTTAGCTATCGTCATTCATCTAATGTGAAAGCGCGCATGCTCATAATTACTTTTAAGTCACCAATGAGGCAGAGAGTGGAAAGACAGTACAATAGTACCAAAAAGTACTTTATGGTTGAGAGGATACGCTGCTATTTTATAATAGTATAAATAGCAGTTGATAACACCAGTACACAAATTAGCTATGTTGTTAATTTGTGTAGTGGTGGCTATATTTACCACGCAATTTTTAATGTTAAGGAAATTTTCCTCTCTCAACTCTCCAAGTAGTTTCAACAAGATCCATCCAAGTAGTCCATCAAGATCTGACAAATTTTTCTAATGACGAGATATCTCGTTATTAAGATATTGCCGATTTTTTAATGATGAAGAGATCAAGATCAGGTCTAGTTTTTCTAATGACAAGATATCTCATTCATCAGAATAGGGTCAGTTTTGCTAATGACTACCTCGTCTAGACAACCAGAAGGGTTAAAGTACGTTTTTCAAACATATATTTAAAGGTGAAGAGCAAATATGTGTGTGGCTGAAATGAATTGAAGTGAAAAATTGCATAACGATAAAATTCATGTTTAAAATATCCTATTAACTATATTGGTTGTGAAAGAATCACCTATAAGTTGTATCTAGACCAAAAATAACATGTTTAAGGAATAAGACATTGCCTTTCAAAAGATGGTTGTTTTGAGGTTTTATGGTGCAAATGGTGCCTAACTGTGCGAATCATTAGGCTGACAACACAATGAGAAAAAAGCAAAAGGGAGAAGGGTATGCTAGAGTAAAAATGAAAGGGAGGTAAACAGGAATAGTACGATGAAACTTCGATTAACCGTCAGGGTCGGGACCGTGACCGTGACGGTTTATCGAATAGACGTTTAATCTAAAAACCTTAAACAACAATCCACCCCCATCCATTGCATATGAATGAATGTTAAAAAATGCACGTTTACGAACTGGAAATACACTACATATATTTTATTTTACATTAAGTACTGTATAGTACATATGTACATATTGTTACATGAATTTACGCTCAAGACGTACGTACATATTCAAATTTTAATATAGTCTGTAATTTTCTTCTGTTTCTTCGAGGCTCGTGCTTCCTGAGGGGCAATATTTCGTACTTTATGTAGAAATGTCTGCATCAAACCACTCAATGAATTTTGATAACATTGTTTCTGCTTCTGTTAGGCTTAACGTAGTTTTTTCATTCAAAATATAATACTCGTCTTCGTCGTTTTCTTCGATGTCAATCACTCTGGAAACAATTTCATCGTCGTTCAAAATGTCAAAGCCTTCGTCCAATTTGTCACATCCCAACCACTCTGTTACTTCTGCTGGCGTTATGTCTTCAGCATTCGGTACATTATTGCACAATTTCGTCGACACTGACATTCTCAGTGTCCTTAGGTTCGCCATCATTAGCTTCAGGCCAGAATTTATTCCACCCATTTTAAAGATTTGACACTTGAAGATCATCCCATGCAGCAGCAACATTGAAAATTGCATCTTTGTGTTGTACGTTTAACAAAATTCTTTTAGACATTTCATCATCAGATGAAATTAAACTTCAAATTAAAGCTTTCCTATAACGAAGTTTCATGTTTTCGATTATGCCTTGGTATAGGCTGGATTAGTGGTGTTAGTTTGGGATTAGTGGTGTTGTGTTTGCCAGAAGGAAGAGGCATGTTATTTTGCCATCATCACTTTTAATTACGCAAGTGGGATGTGCTGGAGCATTGTCCATTAGCGGCAATGCTTCCTGTGGTAACTGCATTTCAGTCAAATGAGCTCTAACTTGTGGCACAAACACTTTGTGGAACCAATCGGTAAAATAACTTGAGACATCCAAGCACTTTTTGAGCGTAATAGGTAGCAGGTAATGCGTTCAAATTAAAAATTTTTAATGCACGAGGTGTTTTTGCTTTTCCAATCACAAGCAGGGGTAATCTGTGATTGCCGGTGGCATTTGCACAAACCATTAAAGTTTTTTAATGGTTTGTGCAAATGGTTATGTGCTTTAATGGTTTGTGCCTTTTTGGACTTTAAAACCCGGGGCTGATGTCTCCGAAAGTGATACCAATGTCTTTTGTGGTAAAGCTTTTCAATTGAGCCCGGTTTCGTCGCAATTGTACACTTGTGCCCTAACGAGGTTTAATTTGGCCACTTTCTCTTTAAATGTGTTCTCTTGTTAAATCTTTCTCTTGTTCTCTGCACTCAGCAGTAACTGCGCTATTTGCACTAAGTTTTTCACCACTAATGTCTAGTTTCCGAATGCCATGGCGACACTTAAACTTATCAAGCCATCCTATGCTTGCTTTAAAATTAGGATCTCCGTCAAGCTTTTTGTTCCTTTCAACCGCCTTGGCCATTATTACGGGACCTGAAAGTGGGATTCCTTGACTCCGTGCTTATATAAAGCATTGATACATAACCGTGTCCAGTTGGTCATATTTTGCTGATTTTATGGTTTTACGAGTCTTAGGATCTCCATCGATGTTTCGCATTTTTGAAATATGTTCGATTTTTTCAGCATCGCGTTTATGTCATTCACTGTGATTCATCCAACGCCGTAAATGAGAGCAATACTAGTGACAGTTTCACCTTTTTTCAAACATTTAATAATCTCAATTTTCTGGTTGAGATCTAACACGACCCGTTTACGCTTTTCAGCCATTTTTTAGCTGTTGCACAAAAACAAAAAGAAACCTTAACAACAAAATTTACTGGTGTCAATGTCACTATCGTATACCAAAACAATTAAGCCCCTACGCAACAAATAACATACAGCACCGAGCACAATAGCTTCTCAGCCACAACTGAAACTGACCGCGTGTGCGATAGCTAGGCGGGCCTAGAACGTGAATTATCAATAGAACAATAGTGGGCCACTCCGGCGCCTCCGCCGCTCAGCAGTAAAGCGAGGATGATTTTTCGCGGTAATCTGGTTACTGTACAGAGAGTACAGTATGTATGTGTGTACGTACTAATAACTTTTAATATTTAATTAGTTAACTTTTAATAACGGACTGACGGTTAACAGAAACTGACGGGTTGAAAGAGTGACAGTTAATCGAAGTTTCACTGTACCAGGATGTCATATGAAAATATGGTTCCATAGCTTTATTTCAACTTCAGTAATTTTTGTAGACATGGAATCAATTTTGTCGTTCAAACTATGTAAGGAAATTGATATCGAATCATCGAAGGAACTATTACCGAAGAAAAGAAAGTGGTATGGAAAAACAGTCTGGAAAATTAAATTGTAATAAAATATCAACAGTTAGTATTAGAACTTATGTAGAATATGTTAACTTTGAATAACGGACTGACGGTTAACAGAAACTGACGGTTGAAAGAGTGACAGTTAATCGAAGTTTCACTGTACCAGGATGTCATATGAAAATATGGTTCCATAGCTTTATTTCAACTTCAGTAATTTTTGTAGACATGGAATCAATTTTGTCGTTCAAACTATGTAAGGAAATTGATATCGAATCATCGAAGGAACTATTACCGAAGAAAAGAAAGTGGTATAGAAAAACAGTCTGGAAAATTAAATTGTAATAAAACATCAAGTTAGTATTAGAACTTATGTAGAATATGTTAATAGTTAAGTCATTTACAAGGTTAAACATCAAATTCCTTTTATAAAATTATATTATGATTTAATGCAATAACGAATTGCTTTTGTTTTATATTGTAAAACAAGATGGAAATATTCGCTGTCTTAATCAGTAATGAAAAAAGAATTAAAACTCACCTGGTCAGATGCAATGGCCGCAAAAATTTGCGTGATATTTTACCAGGTTCAGATATTGGCTCGTAAAAGGATGCATCAAGTATCCTTCCCATTAAATCAGTTATGGTAAAGTTTGAATAAGGAATTTACACTTTTAAGCTATTGAAATAATGTCAAATTTGTTTTAAACGTGTTGAGAGGAAGGACGGTCCAGCAATGTGCCTGTAAATTTATAGGGATAATAAAATATATCAGAAGGAAATAAGATCTAATATTTATCATGAAGTTTTATGAAATCATGATATTGAGCACAACTGAATTGAAAATTTGAAATGATATCTGAAGAACTTAAAACAAAATTGTTAAAACACAAAGATGGCTTTAGGAATTTACTAAAGTTGTATTAAATAAAATGCCTGAAGCTCTCTCTACGTAATGAAATGCATACCAAAAAATATAAAACCCTGATGTCGGTGTCCTGAGGTAAATGAAGTGTTAGTTTTAGCTAGGAGATCATTAAATCTTTGACTACTAATTTTAAACGTCTGAAACCCTGTGAAAACATGCACTGCTATTCCTATCAACAGGATAGTAACCAAAAGTTTCTCTGATAAACAAAATTTTAAAACTTTTTCATACATTTAGGGCTCTACTCGCCCAAACAAATGAAAATTTAACATTTTCTGTACAAAGGATGTAATTTAAATTATATGAAGAAACACAGTTTCCTAAAATATGGATTTCAGTTACGCGTTTTACTATCGAAACGTCCCTAATTCACAGAGTTCATTAGTTATTATAGAATATTTTATTTAAATTTTACACGATGTCTATCAGACAGCAACTTTTGTGCTGTGTTAACAATTTCGAAACAACAATTCAATTTCCATCCTAATACACATTCCTCTGAGGTTGGTTGTTTTATGGTTCTATGACTCAAGGGCCATATTTGGCCAAGCTGTGCCAAACACAAGACAGACAACTTCAAGTAAAAATGTCGTGAAAGGGAAGAAATAGGGATTTGAGAATAGAGTAGTGGGATGAAATCAAAAAAGATAGCTTGGGTATCCCGGAAGCGTGGCCCTCGTGTTTACTATAAAGACATTAAACTCCATGTGAAAAGAAAAGATAACTAGAGTACCTCGGGTCTATGAAGCCCGTACACACTGCAGGAGATGTGGCCCTGAGGACCACATTCCTCTGTGAGGATTATGAAGAATTTATACAAGTTAAATAGAAAACCATACAGGAAGTACTTTAAGACGGATTTTGTGACCATTCTTTAAATTCCTTATTCAAACAATGTATATTCGTTCTCCGCAAAATACAAAAAAAAATTTGATATCAACAGACTTTGTTCTCTGATAGACAGCGCAGTGTTACATTATCTATATAACTTTCAAGAAGTTTACAAAAAGATGTACGCCCAATGTGATGGATGAGCACTCTAGCTACAAAAATTTTTATTAAAAACCGCAGACTGCTCCCAGACATCACAAATTACCACATGAGGCTTATAAAAAGCGATTGTGCTTCATGCTGTTGCGGTTTTAGTTATCGAGATTGATAACATTGATAAAATTGCATGCAAAGAGAGATTAGCCTAGTCGGAAGCTCAACGATTAAACCCACTTTATACATGAATTTAACGAGCAACTGGAATTTATCTGAACTATACTGGTGATATAGTTTATATCATGGAGCATTCCTTATTTCCATTTAGGAAGCAGTTGCCGGTTGGAAGAGTAGCGGGTCAGCAACCGGAAGGTTGCAAGTTCGAAACTCAAAGACAATCATGTACGTGGGGGCTAGTACATGTTAAATCTGTCGTGGCCTCATATGTCCTCACGTTGGCACAGTGTACAAGTTTGAAGAGTGGGGTGCTAGCTCAGGTGTTGACCTCGTCATCTGTCCTTTATTCAAATTCAAGTTGTTGCCTTTCGGGATTGATCCTGGGCGTCGTCAATAGTCGATTTTCTCCAGTGCGACGTTAATTCAATTACCCCCTTATTTCCCTTTATCTATATTTCACTAAAGTTCGTGGCACAGGAATAGACATTATTTATGTATTGCCAAAGACAACAAACGAATATAAAAATATGAAATCAACGTTACGGAATTCACCAATTTTATCGTTTTGTTCAATTATCTTCGATATGATCTCTGGAGCTGCATAATATTGTTAAAAAGTACTCGGAAGAGCTCGCCGCTCGAATGAAGTTCTTCATCAGTCTGATTACAGAAGACAATGAAAAATCTGAAAGATACAAATCAGCGCAGCAAAAGAAACGTGAGCGAAAGCGAAAAAAAGTTTAGATGTTTAGCCTTTGATCAGGTGAAGGGGATGCAATTGACTTTCAGAAGCTAATTGTGGTAACACGACTAAAGTTGATTCCATACATTTTATTGGAAGTACGACTTAACAACAGTAAGAAGTACACAAAATTCTCTTTTATACTTTTGACTAATTTTTCTTCATTTGGAGGTTTGAAATGGGTATATCTATGTTTATATTCGTGATAAATGGGCTTAAATAAGGCATGGGAATGGTTGTAAGAAATTCTTTAGCACAATAACCTATTTTGTAATTTTGTATCACGAAATACTTAGAAATCTCTGTTACTCTATTTTTTACTATTTCATTATGGTTTAGAACTGATTCTAAATCAGTTTCCAAGTGTTGGTTCTCTTTTCTACTACAACCTCAGTGAGAATCTCAATACCTCACTCTTTTCCGAAGAGGAAGCTTTTGGAAATACGCTATTCCCTCTAACGTTTGGGGGCCCGCGGTAGCTCGGTTGGAAGAGTAGCGGATTAACAACCGGAGGGAGGAGAGTTCGAAACTAGGTCCAACCGACGACCGTCGTAACGAGGGACTGGTGCACTTTAAATCTGTCGTGGCCTCAAATGTCCTCACGTTGTCGTGGTGTGGAAGTTTGGAAGAAATAGCGTGAAGCTGTACGCACATATCCCGTCTATTTCATCGGAAGGTTGATGATTTTTGGGCCTCGGTATCATGTTGTTGGAGACACCCCCTATGTGAGGCGTCCTGAATGGGTTTAGAATAAAATTTCTTTTCATCGATATAAATCAAGTACACAAAAACGGGATAAAAAAGACAACGACAGCGATAAAAACAAATTAACATAGAAAAACAATATTTTGACTACTTACCTTTACGCCTTCAGTCCATAATGTCGAATCATCGGGGTCATGATAAATGGCGGAATGTTCACGAGGTTTCTTGGATATCGCGATTCAACTGCATTTTCTTGAATCAGTCTGAGAGAATGCTTTTATAAATCATCACTAATTTGTTATCGTCCATCAAACTCGAGAAATTATTCAAAAGGAAAATTTAGAGCCCCAAAGCTCTTGGCAACTTATAACCTGATTGGCAACAAATGGTGCTTCACATGAAAAATAGGGCTTAAGGTCATTTACAAGAAGAAACGGTAAAAAATCTGTAGGCTTTCTGGAATCTATTTTTTTAATTTGCTTACTCTAAAATTTTTTAGAGCACCCTTCTTTTGCATTGCATTTTACTACATCACACAAATAACTATCCAGCAAAGATTCACAGTAATGTTCTGAAACATGTATTTTCGATTGCCATGTTTTTAAAATTTTATATCACTAGTAGTTTCCCCTTACTAATTAATAAAAAGCTAATTAGATGTAGATTGTATTTTTCTTTTGGTAACATTGATTACTATTAGTTCCAAAAAGAATGTCTTCAATGCTGGATAAAGTTATTTAAGTTGCTCAATGTGCAATTCTACCGTAGTTGTAACATAGAGGCGTCTCTCTTAGTCGATTGATCAAACGATCTCCCCACTGATTGGTGCAAGAATTTTAAAGAAAAAACGTTTATTTCCTTAAGTTAAGAAAAAGTTGCGAAAACCTTCTCAAGGCCTCCACAAGAAAACATTCTACTGGAACAAATAAACAAACAAAAATTGTTGATGTTCCTGCTTTAATTGCAATAGCGGGAGAGAGAATTGAGAAACACCTTTTCTAAATTCATAACGCAATCTCAAACAATCCTCACCGGAGTGCGATGACGTCATCATTTTCCCCGAAAGGGGGGTGGAAATGGTCGTGTTAATTGGGGCGTCACGAGGCGGGAACGCTATTGGTCAGTTGTGGCCGCTTCCTGGTGGCGGTGGGCGGTGTTTTGTCTGGGGTTGTGAGGCCTCACGCACCAATACCTGTTCAATACCCCGAAGGATAGAGGTAAGTAAACAATCCTTTCCTTACTGGATTTTCCTCTACCACCTGTTGCATCCCTACTGCTCCGCGTGCTCCTTGCGGGGATGCCACGCGGGCTGTCTGGGATGTACAACAGGTATGGCGGGGCCACCTGTTGAATGTTCATCTGTCGCTTTCTTAACTGTGCTGATAATAGAATTTAGATTGCAAATGGGATTTTGTTTTGTGGTATTTCGGATTCATGCTTTCCTATGCTTCTTGTCTATATCATATTTATTATCGATGCATTAAAGATAAATTATTAGTTATGCGTAAGCTTAGATTCTCGAACCAGAATGGAAATGTTTTTGGAATCCCCTTTGGCTTAACGTCTATTTTCCTTTTTGTTTTCTTTATTAGGAGGCATCAAAAGTCCATATTTACTACAGTCTGGGATTTCTTTTTTATATTATTCTTGTTGGCTATCATAAAACATATTTGGAAGTTCATTTCGTCGACCTACAGGTGAAATACTAAGTCAAAATTTTCAAGATGAGTTTTTAGATTTCCTAGATCAATTGTGGTGATTTTTAGACTAGTAAAATCCACTAGGTTGTTTTTCTTTGCACGAAGGTTAGATTTCTTGAGAAACACGCTTAGTGAGTTTAGTTAAGTGAGAATTATTTCCTCTTCGTTTCCTCATAACTATGTTTTTGTTTAGTGTATATTTGTACTTTCACGTGCAAGCCGATGATTTAAAAGAAAGCCAACGAATGTATATCTTCGTTGGATTCAAGCAATTATTTTGTCGTAAATTACGAAACTTACAATAGTCTAGGTTTGTTAATAGATAGAATTAAAAGTTAAACCCACAGCAGGTCAGAAAGTGAAAAGGATGTAAGTCAAATCTTTTGGTTCGAAAATGCCTTTATGACTATGTCCCATGCGTGTAGAATTCCCCCGTATGAATTTCTAATTGGAATAAAATGAAGATAGAGAAATTGGGCATGTTTTACGAGAATATGCATAATATGATAGATTAAAATTTTCTTTCCATTCACATTTTTAGTTTTAGCAAAAAAAAGGAAAGAACAGACAGTTAAAAAGTAACCATGGAAGACCAAAATGTAAGCAAATTAATTATAGCAATATAATTTGTTTCGTATTGCATGATCGAGAGATCCGAAACGTATTTTGTGCTTACGTCTTTTTTTCGAAAGTTTGGGGAATGTTCATTTACATCGATTGGATGGCAACAAAATTTCATATTTGCTTTCTTTCATCACACGAAATAAAATACACATTTCATGTTTTATTTTACAAGAGCATTTTTTTTCATAATTAGCAGGGGTGCACAGAGAGGGAGGGCTACAGGGGCTCAAGTTCCGCCCTTTTTATTTTCGAGTCACATGTGCCTTTTTGTAAGAATATGTTCGTCATCGAATCCTAACAAATTTCTGTTTAATAGGCCTTTGAATGCACAGCGAATTCGTTTATTTATCATTATACAAGATAGTTGTTTTTAAGACACATTGAAATTGATAGTAAATACTGCTTTTAACGCCCAGAACCACTTAGCCTTTTGTTTGTAGCTTCAGCAACTTTCTTCTTATGTATGTAGTATGAATACAAAAACTTCGAGTATCTTCCCTTCTCCATTAACAGATGCACGTATTTCTTTTAAATTTCATCTCCTTCTAACGACCTCTCGGAATGGTACTGCATGTTAGAGTTCAAAATAGAGTTCTAATTCCAAGAGACGAAAATTATTAATCTCAATACTCCAAATTTCAGATTAATTCTTTTAAAAATTTTAGAATAGTATATTATAAAGAAGAATGTATACACACTTTTTAACCCTCTAAGAATAGCTAGATTTCCGAAAAGTGTAACAGGAGCCGCGGTAGCCCGGTTGGAAGAGTAGCGGATTAACAACCGGAGGGTTGCGAGTTGGAATCCCACCAACGACCGTCGTGTACACGGAGGCTGATGCACGTTAAATCTGTCGTAGCCTCAAATGTTCTCACTTTGCCGAGTGTGGAAGTTTGGAGAGTGGGCTGCCAGCTCAGGTGCGACCTCGTCATCTGACCGTGGTTCAACATTACGTGGTGTTGTCCTCGGATCTTTCCTTTTGGGTTTGATCCCGGACCGTCGCCAATAGCTCGTTATATTGCTCCAGTGTGACGTTAATTAAAATACCTACCTATCGAAAAGGGTAACATTGCTTTAACCCCACACAGGTACACTGCATTTTGTAAAGGCTATGTGAGTTTGAACTCTTCAGAGGGTTAAGTCTGTAAGACACAAAACGTTTCAATTCGAGTCCGTAAATTCTACTCGACCGTAGGGGGACATGCGTTTCAGGAGGCCTTTGAAGGAGCCGGCCTGTCTTTACGTATCGTCTTGAAGAAACTTCAAGCGGCCAACCCAACTTCAGCACATACGAGATTCGAACTCGTAACCAAGCGCTTCAGTCTGCCAGTTTCTTAAGAGCGTCACCTTTAGCTGTTTGGTGATATAAATTGAAATTTGGAGTTCATATTAAGTGTTGCTATTGTTGGTTGGGTTTTTATGGCTCAAGCGCCATATTTGGCCATGCTGCTCTTAGCACAAGACAAAGTCAAGTAATGTACATGCACACACACAAAGAAAGTTTTACCGATACAGAAGAGAAATATACCCAGGGAGGAATCGAACCCTCCCACCTACAATCCGCAGTTTTCCTGCTTAGTGGGCAGTGCTGCTATTGGAAATTATGAAGATTTTGCGCAATTGAATGTGCGGCAAATCCTGATGCAAAGGTTAATGTATATGAATTTATAGAAAGCATTCCCTACCGAGTGGTTCCTTGGAATTTGCTCTATAGTACACGATACCCAAATAAGAGGGGTGGTTCTTTTTTGGCAGTTGTAAAATAATCTATATCATATTTCTCTTGTTATTACTATTACTGTTATTACTGTTACTCTATTACTATTGAACTATTGATATAAAATACGAAATTAAAATTCATGTCTATGAGGATAAATGAGGTTCACTATTACAATTAGCAGCATTTAATAACGAGTAATGTTACTATTCATAACGTATTGTAGATAAAATGTATATCTTATATCACTAGAAAAACTATAAGTTCCTCTTTTTAGAAGGAAATTCGTATACCAAGATCGTTAAATATATTTTTTACACAAATTCAGTAACGAAACCTTTCAAGGTGTTCCTTCATTTTCCGTTCGATTTATAACATCACCCTCGTATTATCTTAGCATCGCATTTCCATGCAAGATATACACGTTGAATCTGCATGTTCTTCCGCCCAGAACATGGTGTTTAAATTTGTGAGGAGTACGAAATTTGCAGTGCATACATTCAATGTTTCAATCAAAATTACTTTATCCCTTCTACAATTGGGGCTGTGGATAACCCAAATTTATCGTTGGTCAACAAGTGATATTCATCTCCAATATGTACGGTCGATTCTATACGGGTCTCAAAAAGCAAATAACGTTTCCCAGAATGTCTGTCAGGTAAACAAAAATTCGAACCATCCCATTAAAAAATTCTTTGAGAAGTTCGAAAGCAGCAACATTTTCAATTTTTGGACTTTTATCTCACTGGCAAAAAAGCTGAAAACTCATTCTCATTCAAATCAGCAGAGATCGTTATCACTCTGGAAAAATCTTTAGAGCTTTACTTCACCAGAATAAGAAAATCATGACTTAGATTCAACTTCAGTTTATTTTCCCTTTGAAAACTTTTCTAGCGCCATATAACCATTATTCAAAAACAATGTAATTACAAGCACAGTGAGAAATAGTCCCCCATTAGCCGGGCCAAAAGTACCGCTCATAGAAGACTGAGGGCCGCGGTGCCTCTGGTAGTTCAGTAGCGGCTTAGCAACTTGTGGGTTGCGAGTTCGAAACTTGATCCAGTCACAGACCGTCCAGTACGTGGGGACTGGGTACGTTCAATCTGTCGTGTCCCCAAATGATTGAACGTCTTTACGTTGACGTTGTGTGGAAGATTTGAGAGTAGGATACCAGCTCAGTTGTTGACCACGTCATCTGATCGAGGTTCAAAACCAATAGGTTTTGTCCTCGGATTTTTCCCTTCGAGATTGATCCCGGACCGTCGCCAATAACCAGTTGTGTTGTTCCAGTGCAACGCTAATTCAACGACCAACCTACTATTGAAGATTGGTTGAATCGAAGTGATATGTTGGGAGTACGATCCTATGCATTATTTTGGTCCAGTTGGCTCTCCGCTTTTTCTTAGTTTTCCCCAAGAAATACCACAAATTCGAAATAACCTCTCACAAATCTTTTTGAGAGGCGTATCATCCTGTTAGACTTGAACATCCGCACAGTAGTCGAGTGGCTAGGGCACTCGTTTGGAAAGCGTTACACTGAAACTTTTTATTGTAAATTCGGTACTCGCGTGTGTTGAAATCGTGCTGTCTGCTTGAAGTTAGGTATTTCCTTTAAATCTCTGTGAATCACCAAATTTCCGAATAGGGCAATATTGTTTTTATCCACGTCGTGATCAATGACGTGGACATGGATGATCATCGACATATCAATGAAGTAGACGTTGTCGTAAGATGACAGAAGGTTAAAATTAAGTGAAAGAACGTAAACCATTTAAGTTTTAATTGTACTATTTAAACAAATTATTTCAGTTTAAATGCCGGCAAGACGCAATAACATATTAAACTACTATCGTTATAATAGAAATTTCACAGAATTCTTATTAGTACAAGATTAAGTTCCGAAAGTTTTAAAAAATGCAATCACAGCAGACTATTTTTAAACTTCTTTGAGGATTGAAAACTGCGGCGAGAAGTAAAACGAAAATATGAAAGTATAAGAAAATGCAATCAGAAGACGATTTTCATATTTCTGAATTACGGATAAAACAATATAAACAATACAACATATTCTGATATTACGGAGAAAACAATAAAATATAAAAATTTTTGGAGGACCTTATCTAGTCTAGTTTTGATAAACCTGTTCAGACGGCCGGATCTAGTCTGCGAGCATGATAAAAAATATTTGGAGGGCCGTATCTGGACTGCGGGCCTGGGATCTAATTTATTCGCTACAAATGGTTCTTTACTAACTGGTATTTTAAGGGATTTTTTGCGACGGGCTGGTTAAATCTCATCCCGGTACAGCTATTTCTCAAATAGCTAAAAATTGGACAAAAAATGATACTCCAGTTGCTTTAATGCGACTTTGATATTTCAGCTGACTGAAAGATAATTTGTCTAATCTGTGATTCTGAACATGGGGTAGTACTCCTCACTGGGAGAATTTACATTCAACTATCTAAAAACAGAGCCACGGAAAAACATTCCGTGGCTTGAAATCGAATCTGAACGTGTTTATATTTCAGTGCTTAATGCTAGATTGTGATCTACTTGAAGTTGACTTTTTTTATTTAAATTAATTAAATATCAGAACTGTTTTTGGTAGTAAATACTAAGCTCAAAGACTCATTAAATTTAGATAATTAAACTTAATGGAATGTTTATTAAGTCTGCTGAGGTGGAATTGCCTACTGTCTAATTTTAATTTATGTATTTTTATCTAATATTGTACGTTAAAAGTGGGGTCAATTGAATGTTTTGATAATTTGCCAATTTTTTATATACCTTTTCATCACGTACATATTTTTTGCATCAATGATGGTATTTAAATTGCTTATGTAGAGGTGGGATTGTTGTAAAAGAGGTTGAGAACGACTAATAATCCTTTACTGGATGTTATAGATGGCTTAGAATAAAAGTTTTACTGTCATACTGATAATTGGTTTTTATATTGTGGTTGTTTACAAATGCCAGACATTAGCTCTCATGCATTAGTCCACATGCACTCCAATGCTTTTGAATGACACATCAAAAACCTCAAAGTGCAGTGCACGCATTTAAGTGTTCAGTCGTCACAGGTTGTCCAGTCACATAAATTACAGCCTTAGGGAATTTACAACTTCAATTCAAAAAATTCTCCTTTTAGTAATCATACACGATCAACAGTCTGAAACAAGCAAACGATGCTTTCCATGGAACATGGGGATAACAAAAATATTCTCCTATGCACAAAGTCCAAACCTTATCTCTAGAACGGCCACAAGCACTGTTTTAAAGTGTTCCAGTTTTATTCATGTTATTAAACCTTAATAAGTGATATGTTACTGGTCTAGAGGGTTTTTGCAGGACAAAAGCACCTTTTTGGGGCAAGAAAAATCGGGGTGGGCAAGCTTAAATACAGTTTGAAAAACTGTATTTCGGACTTAAATTAAAAATTTCTGACAAGAGGACCCTTTTCTTATGACTCATCACAAATTTAAAAGAATATTTTGTTTATACTGTCATTTAATATTATACATTTAGTTCTTTTCTTTTTAATCTGGGCTTGCGGTAGCCCAGTTGGTAGAGTCACGGATAAGAAACTAGAGGTTGCGATTTCGAAACTCGATCCAACCAAAAACTGGGCTAGTGTACGAAAAATCTGTCGTGGCCTCAAAATGTCCTCACATGGGCATGGTGTAGAAATTTGGAGAGTGGGGTACCAGCCCATATGTTGACCTCGTTACCTGACCACGTTTCAAAATGACGAGGTGTTCTTGGATCTTTCCCTTCGGGATTAATCCCAGATCGTCGTCAATAACCGCTGTATTGCTCCAGTGTGACGAGAATTCTACCTACCTTTTTAATGTTACTATATTTAATATTTTTGTTTTCATTCTTCTTTTAACTAATACACACACCATATACATCACACACCACACCACACACACTTTAAGTGTAACTCAACATCGATTTATTTATATAGCGTAACTCTACGCGATCTAATTAGCTCTAGTGTGTTGCAATAAAAAAGATTAAGCAATAACCCAAACCAAACGTAACACTACTGAGGCAAAGTATGTGGTTAAGGAATTGATGCGACATAGTAGGTTTTCTAAACTATTTTACTTCGTACTACTGAGTCTACTTTGAATCCAAGATTTTCACAAATCTAATTCAACCTAACGCATTATAGCAAGTTTTATTGCATTATAACGCATATAGCCTTGAATGTAGGTAAACTCTATACAATTTCTTTATATACAGTTTTAGTAATATCTACAGATTGAAACTAGAATCTGACAGTAAGCAATATCCATTTTTTGCATTTTAGCTCCTGCCTCTCACCAGATTTTTTTTTCACGGCAATGATTTTTAAGTTCCTTTGCAGTGTATGGCATTTTTCAAAGCATTCTGAAAAAGTCCTAGTTTTAGAGATTTGGTTTTGTTGCTCTAAGGTTATGTTTTTGCTACTAGAGGACTAATATAACAGGAACCTATGGCTCAAAGAATGGATACCGAACCATTCCGAACTCAGACCGGGATTTGAACTGTAGCGGGAACCACTCGACTGGTTTCCGCTGAATTTGTCTTAATGTAATTCATCCATCTCCATGAATTTTCGATTGGAGAAATTTTATACTTCATTAGCAGTTTGGATTTGTTTGGTTTGACGTTCCACTGTCCTTTTTTTTGCAAGGAGGCTAATTAGACCTCATGAAAATTGATCCGCAAAAATAGCTTGAAAGTATTAATGGTCTATGTATAATAACTAAATGTTAGGTATTTAATCAATTTTTGGTCCCATTTTTGTTTTTACTAAATTGCTTTCGCTAGTAACATAACTTCAACTGGTAAAATATTTTGTAATGGTGTTTTCGTCTTCATTACCCTGCGATACTTCACTGTAAGGTTTAAATATATTACAGGACTTTCCAACGTCCTTAATTAATGGAGAATTTGGAATCATATTCAATGTTGTGCTTTATTTATAATCTTCGTCTTCCCACTCACAGAAAAGTTTAGCACTACAGGGGAATTTTAACCGAAGTTTGATCGAAATTTATAGCTCTGTGAACTCGTACTCCCTCATAGCATCCACTAGTTATGAGAAGTTCGCATTTTCGGATTTAACATGAACATGTGTAGGCCAACTGTTTTCGGAGTAGAACTAGTGACTTGGTAATGGTGGATGTTGCCCCATCTGATATCACAATTCCCAGTCACTATACCTTCATAGCTCGTCATTTCCTCCCTCAGTTCATTACCATAGTCAGCAATTGTTATTTTTTTATTTCAACAAGACTTAAGACTTAAACTTTAAGTTAACAATATGAATAACAAGGATTTGAAACGACTAAAATACGTAAAACTCAAACAAATAGGGGGGTTTAAAATTACGTTCTCCTCGGATCTCTCCCTTTTGGATTGATCCCGGACCGTCACCAATAGCCCGTTGTGTTGCTCCAGTGTTAATTAAAATACCTACCTACCTACTTACCCAAGCAAATAGGCTATAGGACGGATGACTGAAATGTAGAGAAGAATAGGGAAGAAATAGAGCTTTTCCCAGAAAGTTGGCTTCTATGAATTTAGGTAGAAAGATAGGTAGTTAATTAATGTCGTACTGGAGCAACACCACGGGCTATTGGCGACGGTCTGGAATCAATCCCCAAGGGATAGATCCGAAGACAACGCTATGTAATTTTGAACCACCATCAGATGACGAGGTGAACACCTGAGTAGGCACCACACTCGAAACTTCCACACAATGTCAACGTGATGACATTTGAGGCCACGACAAATTTAACGTGTACCAGCCTCGTGTACACGACTGTCTTAGGCTGGACCTAGTTTCGAACTTGCAACCCTCCTTTTGCTAATCCGTTGCTCTTCCAACTGGGCTACTGCGGCCATCTATGAATTTAGGATGCAAACTATCTGGAAAATTATTATTTTTAACTAAAAAGTGTATAACTATTAGAAATAAAAAAGGGATTTTTGTTAACAATTATAATAATACTTCTAAAATGTATAATTAAAACCACTTGTCATTGCACCTCTAAGTTGGGGTAAATTTGAGGATTTTTTAAAAAGTTCAATAAAAAGTAAACAACAGAATTTTCGATCAAATTCAAATGTGAAACAGTTTGTCTCCTAATGTCCTTTTCTTACATTTTTGCGTTCACTATCATTACAATTAGATCCGGTTGGTTGTTTTTGGGTTTTATGGAGCAAAGGCCATATTTGGGTGGGTTGAGCTGTTCTTTTTATGACGCAAAGGCGAAATTTGGCCATGCTGCTTCAGGCAATGTCAAGTAATGTTTGCACACAAGGAAAGTTTTACTGATACAGGAGAGAAATACTCGCGAAGGAATCGAATCTACACCGCCTACAACTTACAGGATGCTAACGCAGTGGGCATACCCAGAGACACGACGGCCCTGGGGCCATATTTGGCCAAGCTACGTCAAAATACTTCAAGTAAACAGGCATACTCACACGAGGAATGTTTACTGATACAGAAGAAAAAAATATGCCCAGGAAGCATCGAGCCTAGATCCGCATAGGGTGCAACTTTCATACAACCATAATTTACAGTCTTGGCACTTGATCCAATCATAATTTTCAAAGAACTAATATTTCAAACATTCTAGTCATCTGTTTGAGTCAATTTTTCCCATCTGTAACATGAAAAATTTCACTTTTCTCAACATAGGTATTCTCGAACGTTTCGGAAAAAACGGTTTAGAATTATTTTTAGTTTCTGGTTTTATTTTAAAAACTCCTCTAGCGTTTCTTCTGTTGCTTCCTTATCATTTTTTAAACAGATTTATATCCTCTAGTGATCTCAAAACTATATTGCGGATCGCCTGAATCTCCAA
The DNA here is from genome assembly GCA_933210815.1 of Meta bourneti. NCBI lineage: Eukaryota > Metazoa > Arthropoda > Arachnida > Araneae > Tetragnathidae > Meta > Meta bourneti. Next base: position 30,173,803 of record OW119931.1, on the reverse strand, counting down.
ATCATGTCGATTCACTTTCGGCAATAGTCAAATTACGCACATATCAATGACAATAGTGATGCTTTGGAATCTCAAAAATTGTTCGGTATTGCTCGGAGGTGGATTTGTGTACATTTGCTTTCGATAGCATTCGCAATCTTGATAGAGTCGAACGACAGTAGGAATGCTGTACGGCAAATTTTTACGGAAAATGAAAAAATATCACTCCGTCAACTCTCCCAAATATCGGAGAGAGGCGATGTAATTAACTATTTGAAAACGTAAATGCCAATAACAATTATATTTCATAATTCTTATAACTTTCTTCTTACTCTTAACTTATTTTCTTCTAATTTTTTCTTCTTATTTCTAAGTTTCTTCTTACTACTTCTAAAATGTTTCTTTCTTATTTTTAACTTTCTTCTTACTACTTCTATAAAAAGTTTTCTTCTTATTTCTAACATTTTTCTTGCTTTTTCTGATTCTCTTTTTCTTCTTGCATCTTCTTACTACTTCTATAAAGTTTTCTTCTTATTTCTAACTTTTTCTAATTCTCTTTTTCTTTTTACATCTTCTTACTCTCTCTCTCTTTTTCTTCTTACACCCTCAACTTTCTTCTTACTTCTAAGACATTTTTCCTACTAATACTAAAAAAATTTTCTTACTTCTAACTCTTTTTCTTCTTCTTACTACTAAAGAATTTTTCTTCATACTACTTCGAAAAAAAATTTCTCCACTACTAAATTTGTTCTTCATACTACTAAAAAAATTTCTTCATACTACTAAAAAAAATTCTTACTTCTTCTAACTCTCTTCTTACTTTCTTCTCACAGCTTCTAACTTTCTTCTTACTTCTTTTAACTCTACTTCTTCTTACTTTCTTCTTCTACCTTTCTTACATCCATTCCAAACTATCTCTTAATGGCAATAAACAACTTAAAATAAATCCTTTGATGATACTCTAGTGTCTAACAGATATTTTAAAAATTATACGAACGTCAAATTTGGTACTTCCACTTCTGTAACCGATAATAAAAATTGTTGATCAGACAATAACACGATATTACTTGCTACATTATTTTGGTCACCTGAATGCAAGAACTAAGTATCTCGAAAAATGATGTATTTTGAATTATACTTAAATTAGTAAAGTCAGATCATACAGACATAAAAAAGAGGAATTAAGTAACTTTTATAACCACTTAAGCTCTATATCAGTTAATTTAAAATGTAGGTATGTATGAAATTGGGATTTGTCGGCAAACTGTTTTCCCCTTTTATCTCAAAACTAAAAATTTGAGCTACCAAGTTCTTGCATTCCGGTAATGATATCTTCTGCGGTTACTAACTGAAGAAAAGCCAAATTTCAGACAAATTCACGTGAAACATTCGAGTTTTAACCATTGTCACCTTTCTAATTGCGCCCTATACCCCTCACTTACCTCTATATCGGTTGGTTGGTTTGTTGTGGTTTTATGGCGCAAGGGCCATATTCGGCCATGCTGCGCCAGACACACGACATACAATACCAAGCAAATTATGCACACGATGAAAGTTTTACTTACGCAGAAGAAATACAATAAATACTCCCAGGAAGGAATGCACCTGACAGGAATCGAACCTGCGCAGCCTACAACTCGCAGGTTGCTAACGCAGTGCGCATACCCAGAGCCACGACGGCCCCTACCTCTATGACGGGCACGTATTACTCCAAATTAAATGAAGGGATACATTTCAAATTTATTTAATACATTTTTTAAGTAAATTAATTTATTACGATTGAGGCATAATTTGTGTGTGCGAGCGCGTGTGTACTGTATAAAAAGTCATTTCAGAAGATGCTTCCAAGTCCTAGGCCAGGGATGGGCAACACGCTGCCCACCCCTGTTGACAAATCTTTGGTGGAATGTTTTCTCACGTGCCAACCAAAATTTTGAGGATTATCATCTGGTGTCCTTAAGTCTTCAAATAATCAAAAATCCCATGACAGCGATGTGGTTCAAAATTACGTGGTGTTGTGCTTGGATCTTTCTCTTTGAGATTGATCCCGGACCATCACCAATAGCCCGTTGTGTTGCTCCAGTGTGACGTTAATTAAAATACCTACCTACCTACCCATGACAGCGATAAAATCAAAGAACATAGCAAGCGTGATCATTGTATTAGCGGCGGAATTTTCACTTAAATATCGTTCCACCGAATCTATCCTGTTGATAGCGTGGGTATTTTTATTATTGGCATTTAAGTGCAATTCTAGCTGCCATATCCAGATACACAATTCAAAGAAGAAATTTTTAAACGTTAATAAAGGAGTAGAGCAATTCTGATTATTATAGTTTGGATATTTAGTTACTTTTAAGGTGAACCCTGGTTTTCGCATGGCGGAGAAAAGTCGTTGGCGTGCCACGATTCGCAATCTTGGTTAAGTTTTCACACCCTTGTCCTAGGCAGTATTTCGTGAATGAATAACTACTATTTGCTGTCTCAAAACTAAAGCGCTCTAAGGAGAAAATCCCCTTTGGTGTGTATGGAACTCTAAGTGATCTCTTCTTTTCCCAGGGTGTTTACTATCTATAGTAAACACGGAAGTTGCATTCCCGGGATACTCAAGCTATGTTTTTTTGCTATCATCCCACTACTCTGTTCCCCGATCACTCTTTCTTCCAATTATGGCACTTTATTTACTTGGCGTTGTCTTGTGTTTGGAGCAGCTTGACGAAATATGGCCCTTGCTCCATAAAACCCCAAAACAAACATCCAACCATAAGACTATAGCTACATGTAGTATTGCGCCGCGGCAGCCATATTGGAGGTGTCGCGGATTAGCAACCGCAGGGTTACGATTTCAAAACACCAACCAAAGACCGTCGTGTACGCGAGGGCTGGTACACCTCAAATATGTTGTGGTCTCAAATGTCCTCACGTCTTAATGGTGTGGAAGTTTGGAGAGTGAAGTGCCAGCTCAGGTGCTGACTTCGTCATCTGACCGTGGTTTAAAATCACGAGGCGTTGTTCTTGGATTTTTCCCATCGGGATAGATCCCGTATCGTCGTCAATAGTTTCGTTGCATTGCTCCAGTGCGACGTAAATTCAATTTCCTACGTTCCTATTTTTGTCGATAATGATTAATTTAATTTGTGCACTTACAACATTTAATTTGCTATGAAATAAAAATGAGAAAGTAATACTTTCGGGGAAGGGCTTAGGTTCCCAGAGCACCCAAAATTCGCTCATGGAAAGCAAAACATGACAGACTTCGTACATGGGGCTTCCTACTTGAAATAGCCCATTGTGTTGCTTCAGTGGACGTAAATTCAACTAAACCTAATCTTACCCATATCTCCGAACAATACAGTTATAAAAGTTCAGTAACTAAAGGTTCACTATTCGTTGATAGTCCAGAATTATATAAAATAAAAATGTTGACATGAAAAAGGTAAAAATGACAGGTAATAAAAATGACAGGTAAAAATGAGAGCGAACCCTGAATCTCTCACAGGATTCGTGATGCATCAAGTAAAAAGTGCGAGGCATTTGGATTTCGATCGTTGTTAAAAGATAAGTCTTCCGTTTTCGAAGCCAGAGCAGATCTTAAATAATTTCCTTTAAACTTCCTCAGATGCCATCCGACGAATTCCCGACTTGCTGACGAAGATGTACTCCCACCAGGACTTCGTCCCCCAGAGCAGCCCTCCCTTCTATCCCGAGTCCGGTCCCCCGGTGTGGTGTCCGGAACGGACCGGCCACCACGGTCCGGTGGCGCGACGCAACGAGCGGGAGAGGAAACGAGTCCGACTGGTCAACATGGGCTTTGCGAAGCTCCGGCAGTACATCCCGACCACCGGGCGGCCGGGGAAACGGCTCAGCAAGGTAAGGCACACTTCCTCTTGCACTCTCTGTCTACCACGGGGCCGCGGAAGCCCGGTTGGAAGAGTAGCGGATTAGCAACCGGAGGGTTGCGAGTTCGAATCCAACCAAAGACCGTCGCGTACAAAGGGGGCAGGTGCATGTTAAATCTGTCGTGGCCTCAAATGTCCTCACATTGGCACGGTGTGAAAGTTTGGAGAGTGGGGTACCAGCTCATGTGTGACCTCGTCATCTGTCCGTGGTTCAAAATTACGTGGCGTTGCCCTCGGATCTTTCCCTTCGGGTTTGATGCCGGACCTTCACCAATAGCCCGTTATGGTGCTCCAGTGTTACGTGAATTAAAATACCTAAATACCTCTGTCTACCACGAGAACACACACAAAGTCTGCCCCTGTCTGTTGTAGAAAAGCACCGCCCATATCTTATTTTCCATAGGGGATGCTTAAGAAATGCATTCAAGTTTGTCGCATTTGCGTACTTCTTAACAAATTGGAAATGTATTTGTTAACAATTTTACTAGTTGATGAGAAGATCTATGCTAAAGAACTACCTCTCTCCGCCACCAACATCGCCCTCGGCTTAACGGACCCGAGGTATTCTAATGATCTTTTCTTTCCCCGTGGGGTTTACTGTCTAAACACGGGGCTCACGCTCCCGGGATACCCAAGCGATCTTTTCCTGCTTTCATATCACTACCCAGTCCCTCTCTTTTCACATTTTTTTGTGGGCCGAGTTCAAGCCTACTTGCAGAATGCGGATGGAAGAAAGACGTATAATACATAAAACATTTTATTTTGATGTTTACAGATTACATATTAGTAGTTTGCTAATATAAAATAAACATAACTAATAAATAAACAATTTAACCAGATCTTGTCTATGCAGATCTTAGCAAATCCGAGAAGAGCATGAACTTACATAATACGGTTAATTTGCATTCTTGACGTCATAACATATGTGTTTGTTTGTAATTTGCTTCTCTTTTTTCATTCCCAAGTCCAACATTTTTTTAACGTTGTCTTGTATTTGGTTTCAAATTGGCCAAATACGGTCCTTGAGCAATAAAACCTAAAAGCAAGCAAACAGTCGAGAAATCTAAAATAAAATTAATTCATGCATCTAGTGATCTTTGCTTTCCCCGTGGGTTTTGCTGTCTTTAGTAAACACGGGAGTCGCTCTACCGGGATACCCAAGCCATCTTTTTCTTCCTTCATCGCACCTCTATTCCCCAATCCCTCTTTTTTCCCTATAACGATATTTTTTACTTGACGTTGTCTTGTGTTTGGCAGTTTGGTCAAAAATGGCTCGTGCGCTATAAAACGCCAAAACAATCCACAAAACAGTAACCGTAAACATTCACGAAAAATAAAATAAAATTAAGCATCCCTACTCAAAACGAAGGAGCCCTGTTTCTATAGCGACCGTCTACACCCAGACGTGGTGGTGGGAGCAGTTCCCGTGATAGACCGACAGTACCTCTCTCAATCACACCTCCATCAAGTGGCGCATTTTGTGACTATTTAAATCTTTTAATGAATACATAACGTATTCTTGGAGGAACATAGTGTAAAAAATTATTTTCATTCTGAGCCTTAAAATATCTTAAAGAGCACTTTAATTCGATATAATTTCAAATGTAATAACCCTATCAAAATGAAGAGAAGTTATTCCTACTCAAAAATGAATTAGCCCTGTTTCTATACCAACCGCCAACACCTAGACGTGATGTCGAGAGCAGTACTCGTGATAGAAAGACAGTAGACCATCATGGGAGACAATAAAATAAAGTTTGACTTTATTTTTCGATCCCGCATGCATATATTTATTCTCAAACTCGTAGATGCGGGTATTTTGAATCTTGCCACCATAATTTGATATCGTCGACTTGAAACAGAAACTCATTTATTGACTTTTTTCGGAGGCAATCAATGCTTATTTTCATGATAATGAGAACCAATCATATTGTAATCTATTTAAAGGATTTATAGCAGTCAAAATGCTGGAATCTTTCATATTTTGTCTAAAAGCAAATACAGTATCACTTCGATTACCGGAGCTCCGATTAACCGAGTTATCCGAACCAAATTTGATACCGAGTTTTCTTTAAGCTTCAAATAAAGCTTCGATCGCGAGTGGGAGCACTTTGTCCTTGTCTAACCTGGGTTGGTGGGCTCAATGATTTCAGTCACGACGTGATATTCCTATAATCCTAACTTTATGAATCTTTCCGTAGTACTGAGCATTTTTTCTGCACTTTGTACAGGCTGTTTTGTGGTACTACGTCCGTACGATCTGAGTTTCTGGTTATCCGAGGCGGCCTCGGTTCACATTACCTCGGATAATCAGGGTCTGTAGTTAGTCTTTAAACAGTTGTAGAATAAAAAATTTTGTTTGTCAGTTAATTATGTTCTGCTCTAAGGCGGCAATATGCCATAACAAACGTAAAACTTATTTCAATCAAAAGGATAGTAAAATGTTGAAAATCGATTAATAAACATCAAAATACAGTAAAGGGTGGTCTAAGGCCATTTATTTAGGACTGTACACCCACTTTCGTTCAGGAATAGTCAGACCGTCGTGGCTCAGTGGGTATTCCTACTGCACTAGCAACCTTCGAGTTGTAGGGGGCGCAGGTTCGACCTGGGTGTATTTCCCTCCTCTGAGTCAGTTAAACTTTCCTTGTGTGTGTATGTCTATTACTTGACGTTTTTCTACATTGCGTTTGGCGCAGCATAGTCAAATATGGCTCTTGCGCCATAAAATCCCCACCAACCATCTTTCAGGAAATGGGCGTATATTCCTTTAAATTTGCTTTTTTCGCATAATATTACCTATTCTCACTTTCCAAATAAGACATTCCAGGTCACTTGTAAACATGAATAAGCACTGATATCATTGACCAATGAGTCAGATAAGGAATTGATATGCCTTTCCTAATATTTTAACGGCTCAGTGGATTCGATTCCTGTAACTACCCTGGATGTATTTCTCCTGTAACAGTAAACATTTTCATTGTATGGGTTTATCTGTCCATTTACTTGATGGGAAAACATTGGTTTGCACTACTTGATCAGATCTGGCCCTTGGGCCATAAAAAGGTCAACCAACTAACTCTACAGAACAGATTTTGGAAAATTGGATTGCTTCGATTTTAACATGTTCAGAATCATAGTGATGAGCGTGTTTACAACTGAGAAATTGCAGATTTTTAATTTCATTACTTTCAGCAAATATTTTTCTGTTCGTGCACACGTAATTTTGAAACATACGGTCTACTCAACTTGCACCACATGGGCAAACCATAGAGGAGATATAAAAGTAGTGAGCAATGGTTACCTTTTAATTGTGCCCAGGATCATGTGACCAAAATAGTAACTTTACTCTTAGACTACTTTCGTCTGCCGGATGAAAACTAACATTCCTCATCTGATTGGTTCATGGGAAGAAAGTAGACGCCCATTCATTGATTCATCATCTGATTGGGCCGCGCGACATAGTAGTAGACTTATTTGATTTCACCATTTTTGACGTCACTCTATAGAAATGCGCATTCACACATCTACCTTGTCATAAGATGTTATTTCGCCAAAAAAGGTATAAGATTCCGAATAGACCAACCATGTCAATTTTTCACACAAGTCAGGAGTTGCAGGATAAAGGTTAGAAAAAGGTGACAGATCTCGCATCATTTCATTCCTTTGAATTAGACTTCAATGCTGCTCTTTTATGTCGAATTCGTCTAGTAATCGAGAGGTTGGTTCTCTGACACTGTACAACCAGCCATGAGTTTGAAACAAGGTCAGGGCGCGGGTATTCGTAGTGGTTAGGAAGTCACTATTACAGTAGGATCTGTTCCAATCAGTCTTCATTTAGCAAAACCGTTCGTAGAGATATGAACTAGAGCTGTTTATAATTATTGGATCCTTATGGAAATCTCAATAAATGCAAATCAATCGTCCCTATGTAGGAGTTAAAGCTACACTGCAGGATTCACTAGGAGTTATAGCGATGTGCCAACTGTCCAGTTGGCACACCGATGTAACTCCTAGTGCATTGGTGTGGGGAGCTATCACTTACAACAACTGGTCTCCTCAAGTAGTTGAGTGAAGTAGTTCAACAGCGCGGCGATACGTTCAGCAGATCCTACAACTTGTTTTTAGCTTTCTTGTCATGTGTCTACTGCGCTGTTTATCAGCATAACACCCGTCCACATACGACTATCTTCTTCAAGGTGTACCTACGTGGTGGAACCCTTCCTTGGTCAGAGAATTCCATAGATCTGTCTCCCGTTAAGCATGTCTGAGGTAAGCAAGGTCGTCAGTTGTACTACCCTCAGAATAAAAGGAAGCCGCACAATTCTTATCTAATTTGTCATAAGATATAAATGATCTCTTCATGCCAAGCAATGTATCAGCATGTAACGGCAGCGTATTATGTTTAGCGACGAATTTCGCTTCTGTTTTGGGACAAGTGATCACCGTTTTCGCGTGTGGGAGACCCCCAGATCTGCCTCCCATTGAACATGTCTGGGAAATGTCATGTCGTCATTTGCACCATCCCCTCAATGTAAGGGATCTACATTAGCTGTTCAAATCTTGGCATAATTTGCCCTAACAGAGTATAAGTGTTTTGTTTGACTCCATTCCACGTTGTATATCGGTATCTATCGACCCACTGGGGGCTTTACAATGTACTAATTTAAGACTTATGGTATAATTCTACAATAATATATATAAAATATTATAATCATTTCCTTATACCTTCATATACAGCACTCTAGCTTTCATTCCGATTGAACACTGGCTTCGGGATGATTCATTTTTTACGTGAATACGTCTTTAAAATCAGATCAGTACTAAATGTCCTGTACCGAAAGTTGAGCGTTACGACAAACTAGGCGCATCAAGTTTGATCTAATAATTTGTATATTATCAGCGCGAACCAAACCAACCTAGTGTCATTCGATAGCTAGGTAACAAAGACTTGTTGCAAACTTTAGTTTCCATGCCTCGATAAGCGGGGAGGGGGCGGCGTTTGGGGCACTTTCCGCTACGCCCAGTAAACTTCAAATCATTATAACTCGGGACTGCAGAGCGCTACGACGTCAAAGTCGGTCTCGAATGAAAGATAACGTCGATTTCTGTCTATTTAAGACACTGGAAGTGAAATCGAATTCAGCGTTGGTTGCGAAACTTTGTATGGAAGAAACTTTTTGGAATTTCACAATGTCTGCATATACTCGTCGCAAAGCCAAGCAGAAATACATCGAACGTGATCTATGTTGAAGAGCAACTCGTCAGCTTCTGATAGACACTGAATTGACTACTGAATTCGTCTTTTATTCGCTTCATCCAAATAAATACCATGCGCTAAAGAGACATTAAAACCTAGCGGTCGTGTCCGAGACAGCCTATCCGATTTTTTTCTGCACAAAGTGTAGTTTTAATGCAACTCTTTACAAGAAGAATAAACATCTCTCTGTTTTGATGTTTTCAGGTGGAAACGCTGCGATCAGCCATCGATTACATCCGGCAACTGCGGCAGCTGCTGCGGCAACCGGCTGAGCCCCCGTACTACTACCCGCTCCAGCAGAGGCTACCCCAGGACGGCAGCTACCGTTGCGATTTCGGCTGCCCCTGCAACGACGTCATCCCGGAATACGTGTTCGACGGAAGCCCCGAATTGATCCTGCCCTACGGACACGATACCTACGTCATGTAAAGAGAACTGGTGAGTTCAATTCCCAAATACTAGGTACCAATCAGGAGAAATTTCGAATGGAAGTATACATTCACATGAAACATAATTAAAGCAAGCTGACATGCGCACGAGTAACACCATTCTTTTAGTACACCTACGACGAGATACTAATATCATCGACCTTAAAATGAAATAGACTGAGCATGTGCCCGCAGCTTCATATTATTTCTTCCAGTTGCACAGTTTGAAGATCAGTCACGTGGTTGCGGGTAAAAGAAAAAATCCTAAATTACTGGTTGGTTAAAATGATTATTCACTATGATCAAAACTCTAGTCTGTGATTCGACTGCCAATTGGCGAAGGCGATTCGTTATATACCCTTCAGAGATCTTATGACAACGATTCCGCCCATATGGTCCGTCTATTTCATTAGAATGTCGATGACTAATATGCTTGCACAAACGCCTGTATGCTGACAGGATACTGTATGACATGCCAGCTTCTGTGGTGACTGGTGAGGCGGAATGTCATATCATGTCTGCCTAACATGTTAATGATTGGTTTTCGCTCTACATTCGATAAGTTCTCGTCAAAGAACTTCATTTTGATATAGTTCCGCTTCTTATTAAACGTCTATCTGATAATGCTCTCTTTTGATAAAAACTATTTTAGTCCTGAAGTATTCTTGTCCTGTTTTGGACCTTGTGTCATAAAACCAAAAATCCAATGCCACAAGAATTCAATTGAGTTAAGAGCAAAATTGCGCTTAGTTTGAAGGAAGAAAAGTTAATAAAGATACTTGTTTGGGAAGAGTACCTGCCCATCTAGAAACAGTTTTAATTGTTTATTCTGAATTATATTATATTTCAAAAGATTTTTCATTTTTTTGAATAAACTGAATGTATGGAATATTTTTACGCTGCGATGTTGCTTTTAAGAGCTTTAAATACGCTGTGTTTGGTTGATTTTCATGGCGCAAGAGCCAGATTTGGACCAAGGGCTATACGAGGACAGATCTTTCAACTTTTATTCTGAATCACTGCCATTCTCATACTTAGACTATGGCCTCGCATCGAGATCCATATGCTAGTCACTCAACCACGAGACCGACTGCTGAAATTGAAAGGGGTTTTTGATTAAATTCTTTAATTCACATACAGGTTGATGGAACTGTGCTTATTTATTTTAAATTTTAGTACAGAATGGGATCCCACACACTAACTTGCTTTGTTCTGAGGCTAAAATATCCTGCAAAACATATGCAGTTAAAATACATTGAGTAGAGATATTACGTTTTTCCTTTAAAACTTGCTATAAGTTTTTTATATTAATTTATTTTTCTTTTCAATGCCTTCGATGAAATATTCCTTTACTTCTCAAATCCCCTGAAAGTCAATTGTAATTTTTTGATTAATTTACTTTGCGCTCTTCTAGATCTTAATGTAGTTTGGAGAACTAATTAATTAATGCGAAAAAAATCAGATTATGAAGATGTACTTCCTATTTATTCCACAAGAGCCACGGTAGCCCGGTTGGAAGAATAGAGGATTAGCTACCGGAGGGTTGCGAGTTCGAAACTAGATCCAACTAAAGACCGTCATATACGTGGGGGCTGGTGCACGTTAAATATGTCGTGGCCTCAAATATCCTCATGTTGGTGTGGTGAGAAAGTTTAGAGAGGTGGGGTACCAACTCAGATGTTAACTTTGGCATCTGACCGTGATTCAAAATTACGAGGTGTTGTCCTCTTATCTTTACCTTCGGGATTGATTCCAGACCGTTGCCAATAGCCTGTTACGTTGCTCAAGTGCGAGGTTAATTCAACTATCTACCTATTTCTTTCGCAATGAAGAAATGCTAACGGAAGAATAGTATAATTGTGCACGATAAATTTGTGGCCTGTTTCTTTTCAAAAGGATTACGGGAGTTGTAAATTTACTTAAGTTATGCCTTTTTAATAATATGTAGTCCCTTTTAGCTTTCAGGATTGTCATAGTCCATCTGTCAATATGGGTTGTTAAATATAAGGTTGTTTGGTTGATTGATTTTGTATGGCTCAAGGGCCAAATGCTACTAGGCTGCGACAAACAATATTTTCCCGTAAAGCAGCTGGACATACACAAACAAGGAAGTTTTTATGACACAGAAATACCCCAGGACAGTTACAGGAACGAGAGGTTGAAGGTAATGAAAATCAGAAGAAACTCCACTTAAATGGTGGAAAAGACCCCATACATTCCGAGGTTTTAAATTAATGAAAGACATTGTCTTCAATCAAGGCTTTTTAAAGGCGATGCATTCTGTATGCATTTTTAAGTGCCAACAAAGAAATGCGTAAAGCACAAAATTGTCCTTTAGAACACCAGGAGCATCAAGAATAGATTTACCGACTCCTATTTTAAATAACTAATAGGATTTATAAGACTGAAGTCAAACGAAGCACTGCGGGGCATTCCACTGTTGAAACGATCACACAAAGATTTTAGTCATCATTTAGTTTAGATTCCCTTTTTTATTCTTAATTAATCGAAAACTTTTTGAACTTAAACTATCTTATTATCTTCAAGTAAATTTATCCGAAATGTTTGCGTATATTTGTCATTTTTTCGATAAAAATAACTAATATCCAGCGGTGGCGTATAGAACATATCTGGTCACATTGATATGACCTGACATCTTGACATTTGCTCTGTTTGTATAGAAAGAATTGAGATATACCCAAAAATTTGGGATGAACTTATTTAAAGGGAAGATAGTTTAAGTTCCAAAACGTTTTTAGATTAATTAAGAATATTAAAAAATGTATCCATTACCATGACTAAAACCTGTGTGTGTTTACCTCATACACGTGACAGTAAAATGCTTCTGAATGACAAATGTGTTGAATCTCGTAGCAGAGGAACTGCAAGATCTGAATTTTACATATACGCTCATTGTGCTCCTGGAATTTTAGTAGATCATAAAAGGATCTAATTAAGAATTATCTATGAGCTTACTGCGTACTTTTTAGTAAGCCCCATATAGGCCTATATTCCTCACAGAGTAGTTGTCTTGTGTAAGTTTATTAGACTTATATAGAAAATTTAGATATGAAACAGAAGAATATACCATTTATTTAGATTTCCCCTTGACTGGAATTGTTTTTAAAATTGAAATTATATACCTGAAAAACCAAGGAAGTTTTCAGATCTTCAACTGTTACTTGTATCGAATCGGCAGTCCGCATGTGTGAAAACGTTAAAATTTATAACTACATTGGCCAGCGTGACTTTTTGACACGTCCGTGATGGATAAGCTCCATTAAATAAACTGCGTGCGTTCAATCGATTATAAATCCGATTGGAAGATGATTACCTTTCCTAGATTTAGTTTCTGAGCACGTCCATTTGCTGATATAAACTCGTAATGATCTTTAAAGAAGCTAACAAGGACTAACAAGGTATCGCTACATTTCTCGTAGTTTCCCAGTACCTCGAGGAGATGGTACGCTGAAGACATTTTTGGAAAAGAGTAACTTGTGCTACATTCAGGAAAGCATAAATGAACTTAATTTTGGAATTAGCTTTCTATAACAAGTCAAAACTTTATTTGATATGTCGAAAAAGTGACACTACTCAAAAAGTGCGTTTTTCGTGGAGGGGCATTTACGATATTTTGAGATTGGTAGTTGAATTTATGTCGCACTGGAGTAACGCAACGGATTCGATGACGACACCTCGTCATTTTGAGCCACAGTCAGACGACGTAAGAAATTTTGAAGCCATGGAAAGCACTGAGTGCTAGAACGTTAGTCGTCATAGATTTGACACTAACGATTTGAGTAACAGAAATCTTACAGAAAACGGACTTAAAATGGGGAATTCATAATAATTCAAAAACTCAAAATCGACTTTCTTTTTAGAAACGGAACTCTAGCAGCGGGGGTGCGATATCATGATACGTAGTTTTATGAATTTTAGGTTTCCTCTTAGAAATGTCTTTCAATAAAACTTATTTGGAATCTTTTAAGTTATACTGCAGAAAGATCTAATTTATGACAATTTTGAAAGTATATATATCATTTAATATATATTTGGATATGTACTTTTGGAAAACTATTAAAACATAATTAATACACATATCTCATTAAGTGATTGTTTCGAATTGAAAACAAAGAGCGTTATAGTATGTTTATTTCCTTCAAGTTTTCATGCTTTTATATTCAGATGCGATATATAGGATGAAGCAACATTTAAATTCCAGTAACATAAAACGATATCAATAATGTCAATACCTATAGCTGGCAATATCCAATAATTCCGATAACTCCAGTAATACAGTCCTAGCTAGGCCAGAGGTTTCGAAACTGTGTGTCGTGATTTTCTCGAGAACCGAAGAAGTTTGTCTGCTCTAATAATCTGTGTTCGAGAGATACTATTAGGAGTTCTGGGATATAAAAAAAAATAATTCATAAATCATCTTTTGAGAATATTTAAAAATATGGGTTATAAAGCTAATGTCGGTGGTTGGGATTGCAGTCGGAATAATCCGAGGCGGATAACAATTGATCCTAGGAAACGATTTCGTTTCGATTTCAGTAAGTGACAAAGTGTGAAAATAAGAATTGCAATTCTCTAGAATAAAAGGTATAGGTTCTCTTCCGTTTTCGTACTTCCGGTAGTAATAAATCTGGAGTATGAGAGGGGTATTGTCTATCAAGCTAAATTGTAGGTGTCTATTGTTTTTGCGGCAGAATGTGTTTCCTGTACGTATTCCGAACGTGACGTCAATTAGCTTGTTTTTGGAAACGATTTCAGTACTTAATAATCAGCAAATAAAAGTTCAAAAGAATGAATTCCGAATTGATATATGCTGGTTGATTGGTCAACGCCAATTTGTCTATACGTCGAATCGGCGATAAACTATATTTTAAGGAACCTTGATATGTATTATGCGAGAGCATTTGTGTGGCGGAGATAAAATATTTGCTCTCCGTCTGGTTTGTTTGTTTATACTGAAATTCCCATTCATATATCTCTTTAAAGTCTATTATATTGTAGACTTCTGACAAAAAGTTATGTTGTTTAAAATAAATTTTCTGTTTTGATCTTCTTTTCACGCACGTTACTGATTTTAATGTCTTTTATAAGATTTCGTCGTAAAAACTCTATGCAATTAATTTAAATATTTAATTTCATTACAATAAAGAATTTTGGTCTGAGATTTACGTGTAGGTTAATGGAGCCATAAATAAAAAAGTTTGAATTAAGCTGGATAAACAATAGTTCTAAGTGACGTTTCAACATAATTTTTTATTTTCTACATTTTACAAAAATTTAAATAAATTGAAATCGGGGCTTCTCTTTAAAAATCGTCTGGTTCAGCATGGCCAAATATGGCTCTTGAGCCATAAAACTAAAAACTTTCAAAATCGTAGACTAAATCTAAACAATAAACTATCAATAAACTAACAATATTCTATACAAAATTCTCACTAATTTTCTATCCTTTATAGAGACAACAATTAGCTACATATGTAAAATGAGATGAATAATAAGAAATATTTTTGTTGCTAAATAAATCGTTACAAAGATGTCTTCAAAGTTCTTACAAATCCAAGCAAAGCTGCTTGTTGATTCTAAATCTCTTGAGCAACTATCTTCAATATCAATGCTTATCAAATTTATTCGATAAATCCATAAACATTGAACTTCTCAATAAACTCCACTTAAAAATTCATCGATTCAACTGTGTCCGAATACAAGCATGGAGTTTCGAAATTTCTCGCATGCGAAAACGAAACCATTTGTCATAATATATCATTGAATTATGTGCGTCTACGCCCACGGAAAAGTCATTAGCCATGTATATACCTAGTGCTAATTGGATTTATCAGTAATACAAACGATTCATCATTGAGGTGAAGTCATCAATGATTTCTCTGCTCCGCGTCGTGAGTCCCGAATCGAGTCTGACCTCAGGTTCGCTTTCCTCTTGAAAACCAGATTTACCAGAAAAGAATCATAACAGGATCTCATTTCGTTTCAGTCTCGAAAGTTGAAACATTTGAAAATACATGGAGTTTTCTTCTGCATTTTAGCTTCTTACGAAATTTGAAGTTTCTTATATGTCACGTCTTCTCGAAAAAATGGCAGACATTTTTTTTATAGGTAAGCATTTTCAGCAAGATGTCTGTGAAAGGCAGAGCCCACAGGTTACTTCGTGGTGGTGATAAGCAGCATGGCCTATATGGACTATTGCATTTAAATCTATTTTTGTAGTGGTGGTTAAGTTCACAACAATACTCCCCTTCCAGGATTTAGCTGAAGCTGCGGTAGCTCGTTTTAAATAGTAGCGAATTGGCAACCGGAGGGTTGCGAGTTCGAGACTTGATCCGACCAAAGACCTTTGTGTAAGTGGGGGTTGGTGGTTTGGAAAGTTGGAGAGTGGGATTCCAGTACAGTTGTTGATCTCGTCACCAACTGAACTGGCGTACATTCGTAGTTTTGACCGTGGTTCAAAACTATTAAGTGTTGTCCTCTGATCTTTCTCTTTGGAATTGATCCCGGACCGCCGCAAATAGCCCATTGTGTTGTTCCAAATACAATTTCAAATTCAATTCACCTTACCAGAGAACACATGAAAAACACAAGAAAAAACGTCCACCAGTAGCAGAGCGGCTGAAAGTACCACTCATAGAAGACTGGGTGTCGCGATAGCCCAGTTGGTACCGTAGCGGATTAGTAACCGGGGAGGTTTGTGAATTCGATACTCGATCCAACCAAAGACCGTCGAGTACTTGGGAGATGGTGCACATTAAATCTGTCATGACCTCAAATGTCCTCACATTGGCGTGGTGGGAAGTTTGGAGAATAAAGTGCCAGCTCAGGTGATGATGGCCTCGTCATCTGAAATGACAAGGTGTTATCCTCGAGTTTTTTCTGCAGGATTCGTCCCGGACCGTCACTAATAGCTCGTCGTGTTGCTCCATTGCGACGTTAATTCAACTATCTACCCAGAATTTAGTTGTAGCTGAATTCGATAGATGCTACTACTAGTTGATAGATTGCGAATTTCGCGAGAATTGTATTAAGATCACGGTTGACGGTTGACGCTGCAGGCGGACTTCGGCATATCCTAGAGTGGATTTATCAAACAATAATCCGTCTGCGGATTTCTATCTCCGATAGTAGAATCTGGAATATGCAGTTATCTATTCACGACTATTGTTTACTCTTTTACAAGAAACACAAGATTTTAATTAATTTATTGAATATTTAAATCATATGCAAGCTTAGATTGTTAAAGGTTTAATGAAACTGAATGGTGGGATCGGTAATTATATTTGGAGGTTAGGTTTAAGAATGACATGTTAAAATGCTTAGGTACGTAATGGAGAAGATCAGTTTTTCAGGGTTCCACAGATATTATCTAGTTTAAATATTTTATAATTTGGCTCTGCTTTATTGTTTTCTGTAATTTTTGCACACCAAGCGTTGAAATTAGCATCACGTGGTGTTTTAAATTCCACTTAGAACAGTTAGTTATGTAGAAAATTACTGAGCTAATTTCACCTCAAACGAATTTCGCCATTATTAAGTAAGATGGGAGGCTATGGCTTACAACTGGGTTAATCTAGTAAGGCAATTTTAAATAATGTACCCTTTAGTAGGCAAGTGTGAGGAGCCATGTGAAGAGAAGGTTTAGCCTCTGTAGAAATAAAATCAGTATATGTTATCACAAAGCTTCACTTTTGTTGGAAGTGATTGGCATTGCATTGGAAATTCGATTGTTCACTATGGAATATCCATCGAAGTTCTTCTCATAGGAAATACAGGTTTGGATTCATGTTACGCATTGAGTTATGAATTCGAAATTATTGTTGGTATGTTTTCTGTTTTGCCTTTCGCAAACTCCATTTGAGGTTTATCTTGGAAAATTGCATATTCTGGAAATCTTATTCCAAAAAAAAAACAAATGTGAAAGGGATAGATACTGTATAACTACAGGATCCTTACTGTAAATTTACTGCCAGTAGTGTAACCAGGATTTCATTTAGGAGGCGCCCCAAAGTTGGGAATTCTATTTTTATGCCGAATAAAGACTTGCAAATTATCTTTACTCCCCTGTAACTTATCTGTTCTTATCTAAAGTATTTGTATCTTATATTTACTTTCGAGACTGTTTTAAAGCAAGGATTACTGCTCGCATAAAAAGTGGCATATTTGATTGTGATATTCTAGAAATCTTTTCATTCCAAACAGATTTGAAAAGGTTAGAAACTTTGTTACTATACATAGTTACTTTGCAAATTTACTGTGAGTAGCATGACCCTTTGTAGCTGAGTGGTGTGTGCTGGGGCTCTGGGTTCGAATCCCCGACGAAGCAAGGATGTTCATAATGATGCAGAATCCCTTTTAACCCTCCTGAAGGTATTGTAACGAATTAATCCGAACTTTTGTTGGACATTAAAAAATAACATTTATTTTAACACAGACAAAACAATGGGTTTACAATGGACGCGCGAAACAAAAATGCTTATTGTTGGAATCGGTCTCAAACCTCCAATTATAGTGCCGTGTGGGGCACATAAATTTGAAGAATGTAAATCTTTGAATGTATAAAAGTGAAGAAAGTGTGGGATCATGAGCTGATCAGACTTCTTGTTGTTCTTAAAATGTATGTTTTTAAACCATAAGACTTGGCTACGTAATAAAATTTATTTTTAATGTATAAAACTCTGTCTTCAATCGATAAAACCCAACAATTGGTTATGGGCCCCAGACCTTAAGCTGAACCTGAATTCTGCCACTACCGGTTTCCAGTATGATGGGTATTCAAGAAATGTCCATGTTTTCCTTCCCGAAGTTATCGGATTTCAACTATGCCACGTGGAAGACGGACATGAAGGTATTGCTAATTGACCGGAACTGCTGGGAATTTATCACTAAAACGGAACCTCAATTATTGGAAGATGCTCCAGAACAAGAAAAAAGAGACTATCGTTATAGGAAACAGAGGACATATACAACTATCTACCAGGGCATAGACAGAAAATATCAAGTCTTAATTTCATCTACTGAAGACGGTAAGGAAGCCTGGGATATATTAAAGACCAACTTTGAACCAGCATCTAGAGCACGATTGGCAGGCCTTGTGGACGAGTTTTTTTCAATCCGCTACCAGCCGGAGGACGAATCCATTGGACTCTTCTGCAAACGAGTGCATGAGAAGCTGTTACAGATAAAAGAAGGTGGATTCGAAATCCCAGACCTCTTAGTTTGCTTTCAACTAATAAGACATTTGCCTCACGAATACGATAATCTGGTACAATTGCTATACAGGATGGATGACAACGAGTTCACGCTAGACAATTTGTCTAAACATTTAATAACAGAATCCAGCCGAATCGAGCTGAAGCGGAAAGACGAAGGCACAAAATTAAGTATCGTGGCCGATGCTTATGCTACAAGAAACAAGTCATCTAGATACAAGGAGACACGGGCGTCTACTCCTGATCACAGCAGATGCGTACTGGACCCTGAATTAATTCCTTCAAGCCCAAGAAAGTCGACAGTTTGTCGTATGGGGCCGCGACCATTCTGCAACTACTGCAAAAAGTCGGGACATTACGAATCGAAGTGCTTCGAGAAATGCAATCGGCAGAAACCTGGTGGTGAATTATTTTATATGGAGGACAATCCAAAAACTGATCTTCAACGTGCCTATGCAGTTTCAAATTTTCCAAATGAAAGACCGAGGGAATTTCTCATTGATTCTGCTGCAACTGCTCACTTCTGTAAAGAACGTGATATGTTTACGACATTCAGAAAACTACCACCACAGAAGATCCTAGTCGGAGACAAGGACAGCACCTCGGAAGTATTAGGTATGGGTGATATTCAATTTACAGTTTTAGATAGAAACCGAAATTTTGATTTAACTTTGAAAGATGTTTTATACTCACCTAATATGAGAAGAAATTTAATTAGTGGTGCTCGTATTGACCTTGTAGGAAACCAAATTAAATGGGGAAATAACAAAATGATTATTTATAATAGTTATAATAAATATTTGTTTACTGTTCCCAGAATTGGAAAATTGTATATCTTAAAAGGTTATCCCAAGATTAAAAATTATACATATGTAACTGGTTTAGATCTAGAAAAAGCCCACCGTAGGTTTTGTCATGTTAACATGCCCTTAATTGAAAATATGAGTAAAATTAATTGTGTAAAAGGAATTGAAAAACTTAATTGTAAGAATATAGATAAAAATTGTAAGATTTGTGCTATTGCTAAATCCACTAGAATATCCTTAAAAAGAAACTA
Source organism: Meta bourneti (assembly GCA_933210815.1). Lineage (NCBI taxonomy): Eukaryota > Metazoa > Arthropoda > Arachnida > Araneae > Tetragnathidae > Meta > Meta bourneti. The sequence goes on along the minus strand of OW119931.1, from coordinate 30,153,947 downwards.
TATGTACGAAAGGAAAACTAAAAATGTTTTGGAAAGGATCCATATGGATTTGTGGGGTCCTGCTCCAGTTAACTCTCTAGGTGGAAACAAATACTTTTTATCTATTATTGATGATTTTTCACGTAAAGTAACTGTTTATATTATTCGAAATAAGAATGAAGTTTTTGATTACTTTAAAAAATACTTGGTTAAAGCTGAAAGACAGCTAAATGTTAAGTTAAAATGTGTCCGAACTGACAATGGTTTAGAATTTTGTCACAAAGAATTTAAAAAGTTTTTAAATAATCTAGGAATAAAAATCGAAAGAACTTCAACTTATACCCCTGAACAAAATGGCATTGCAGAAAGGTTCAATAGAACAGCCATGGATTGTGTCAGAGCTATGCTTCAAGACAGTGGTTTACAACCACAATTTTGGTCAGAAGCACTTTTAGCATTTATTCATACTAAAAATAGATGCGAACACAAATTAACTGAGGGTATATCTCCTAACGAAATATGGACTGGTTTCAAACCATCAGTAAAACATTTTAGAATTTTTGGCTCTTTGGCATATGTTCATATTCCTAAAATACAGAGAAATAAATTACAACCCAGAGCAAAACTTGGTATTTTGACAGGATATGGTTTGAAAACTAAAGGTTACAGAATATATATCCCAAACGAGAAGAGAATAGTTGAAACAGTCCATGTTCATATCGACGAAAGTAAGAAAGCTGTTGATGTACTATATGGTAAAAACTTTGAGTACGTTTCTTTCGATCTTAATTCTAATATTCCTATTTATCAATCAAATGAAAATATAAAAGTAAAATCGGAAAGTGAAACTCAAGTTTTAGATTCTAAAGATTTAGTTAAAACTGAGGACTTAAAAAGTCTTAACATTTCAAATTGGCGAAGAATCGAAAAACCTAGAAATAAAAGCAATAGGATAGATGTATACTATTATTCTCCTGAAAATTTGAGAATGAGATCTTTAAATGATATTAAAAAGTACTGTACTAAAAATAAGATTAGGTTTGATCCTGTAAATTTCAATTTTAAGCCAGAAACAGAACATCCTAATGTGGATATTTCTAATGTGCCATCTACTTCTAGTGATGAATCTAATTTTTTAGACCAACAGATGTACGACATGTATGATCAGTGTTACAATGTCGAAATCCCCAAAAGTTATGAAGAAACGCAGGCAAGTAAGGATAAAATTAAATGGAATACTGCCATGAATGAAGAAATTCAGATAATGAAGGATAGGCAAGTATGGAAATTAGTGGACACCCCCCCAAATACAACCATAATTGGAAGTAAGTGGGTGTACAGCTTAAAAATGGACGAAAACAATATACCTAAAAGGTATAAAGCACGTCTTGTTGCTCAAGGTTTTAAGCAAAAACCCGGCATTGATTTTAAAGATATTTTTTCACCAGTTGTGAATTTTTCTATTGTTAGATTATTGTTTGTACTATTGATTTCTATGTTGGGTTGGTATCACTGTCAAGTTGACGTGAAAAGTGCATATTTATATGGACACCTTAAGGATACTATATACATGAAACAGCCAAAAGGATTTGTGCTGAAAGGATCCGAAAACAAAGTATGTCTATTGGAAAAGGCTATATATGGTCTGCATCAAAGTGGTAGAGAATGGAATTTGGAATTAGACGGTATTTTAACTAAATTAGGATTTTCTCAGTTAAATTGGTGTAATTGTGTCTACAAATTTAAAGATGTAATTTTAATTGTTTATGTAGATGATATGGTTTTGTTTTCAAAAAGAGAACATTTGATAAATGACGTAATCGAATTATTGGACAAAAAATTGGATCTTACAGTCCTAGGTAAAACTAAATATTTGTTAGGCGTAAACTTTCAAGAGATTGGAAATTCGATTTATTTACATCAAATTACCTACATTGAAAAATTAATGTCAAAATTCAAAGATCTTCCTAAAAGTTTTGTGAATTTACCTTTTAAAATTGGTTGTAACTTACCTGACAAGGTTAAAGAGGAAGAAATAATTGAAAATGATTTAATGAGGAAATTTCCCTATCGTTCCTTAATAGGATGTTTATCGTTTTTGTCAGATAGATCCAGACCAGATATTGCATTTGCCGTTAATATAATGTCTCAGTTTTGTAATGGTTATACTTACAAACACTGGTCTTACGTTGTTGATATTATGAACTATGTTTTTCTTACAAAGGATTTTAAAATTAATCTTTCCAATGTAAAAAGTTCAAATTTGATTGCTTTTTCTGATGCAAATTGGGGATGTGGTCTCACAAACAGACATTCAAGCAGTGGCTATTTAATTTATTTTGGTAACATCCCAATATCATGGAAATCTTCTAAACAAAAGTGCATAGCTCTTAGCTCAATGGAATCTGAATTTATTGCACTAACCGATTGCACTAAAGAAGTTATTTGGTTTAGTAGAATTATAAATGAATTAAGTTTGTGTGATCACATAAGACCCCAAGTATATTGTGATAATCAATCTGCTATCTATTTTTCAAAAAATAGTCAGGAAAATGTGAAAACTAAACATATTGATATCAAGTACAAATTTATTCGTAAATTAATAAAAGATGAACTATTTAACGTGAATTATATTTCATCGGAAAATAATTTGGCTGACTTTTTAACAAAGCCTTTATTGTTAAATAAATTTAAAAATATTATTAGAAAAATATTTTGTTAGATATATATATATATATATATATGTGTATATATATATATATGTGTATATATATATATATATATATATTGAATTGTAATACATCTGCTGAGGTTTTACAACCGATGGGGCCGCATGTTGGAATCGGTCTCAAACCTCCAATTATAGTGCCGTGTGGGGCACATAAATTTGAAGAATGTAAATCTTTGAATGTATAAAAGTGAAGAAAGTGTGGGATCATGAGCTGATCAGACTTCTTGTTGTTCTTAAAATGTATGTTTTTAAACCATAAGACTTGGCTACGTAATAAAATTTATTTTTAATGTATAAAACTCTGTCTTCAATCGATAAAACCCAACACTTATTTCCATATTAAAATTTACGAATTGCTACGAAGACGTCTCAACTAGACGGAGTCCGTGAGCTAACTGTTTTTCATTCTCCTCACATGCGCAAGCGCAGTATTTAAAGACTTTTTAACAGAAAACTTCCGGGTCTGCAGCCGGCCATTCTAGACTCCTAGGCGCTAAGATGTCACAGTATCTCGTCATTAGCAAAACGGACCAGAGATTGAAGGACGAGATACCTCGTCAATAGAAGAAAACTGACCAGATCTTGACTTCGTCATCATAAAAAAGTCAACAGTACCTTGGTGACGAGATATCTCGTCAAAACCATATGGAGGATTATGTCGAAAGTCCCTACTTAATTGGCCATCGTGTAATAAAAATGGCTTTACAGCGACGACAAACAAACGAATCTACAGCAACATTTGCTACTACGATCTTTCAAGAGATGATTGATAGTACAGAAATAGACAGTATAGGAGTACAGTATAGCAGGGACAGCGAATGACAATTACAAACCCCGTGATTCATCCATTGTCCCCATCCATTGTGTTAGTAAAATGTATTGTATATTATCTTTACCATCTAAGTAATTTGTAGATGGAAGAAAAGTTCAAAAAGGATTTTCTGGGATTCCTGGAAAAAATATAATGATGATTGATGACAGAAAACTTCATTAAATTGGTATAGCATTCAGACGTGTAACCAGATTTTTCTTTGCTGAGAAAGACGTCATCAGGGTACTGGATGTAATCATTTTGGAGGGCACGATTTTGCCTTCAAACTATGGAATCGATCGCTTGATTCAATAATATTTCACCTGTTTAGGGGAAAACGATGGATGGCCTTTGAAAACAAATTTTTATTTGAAACTTTGGTTTGTGTACGGGGGTGAAATCTTAAGCAAAATTTATCGAAATATTTATTTGAACAAAATAAACTTTAATTGAAAATTCTTCAGCTACAGAACATTCGCTACATATATGCGGTCATTTCTTTAAACTGATTCCATAACAAAAATTATTTCAATTCCCCTTCTTTCAACCCCGAATTAAAAATTTCCAACTGACAAATGAAATAATTTTAAATATGGCAGGTTTTGTTCTACCACAAAAATATCGTAATACCCTGCTGGCCATCCAATAGCCTTGAAATATGTATGATAGATCATGGAAAGATATGCAAACCATGTGCACCAGTAGCATCCACTGGAAATAGTATAAAGGGAGAGAATAGAGATCCTGTTTTAGTATTGAAATTGTGTTTTCTCGCAGTTACTGCTTATTACGCCTCGTCGAAAATACGGCAGTTATACGAGCTCTTTTCTGAGTTTGACAGAGGACGAATTGTGGCTCATTGAGACTGCGGACTGTCCTTCCAAGAAATCTTTGCTCGTGTTGAACGAAATCAAGCCACAGTGATGCGGGTATGGAATTGGTGGGTACAGGAGGGACGTACTGATCGATGGGAAAGATTGCAGCTGCATCATCACTCCACCGAACGGGAGGACACGAATCTTGTGCTCATGGCTATTAGGAAGCTAATGCAACATCAAGAACACTAACTTAAGAATTAGGGTATGTTGCACAACAATTTGTGTCAGCACTTACAATTCGATGTCATCTGCAGCAGCGGGGAAATTTTTCAAAGCATCCATTGCAGCGACTACCTTTGATTCTATACTACAAGGGTAGACTCCCGCACATGAACAAACGAACGTTATTACATCGCCTTTTCAGACGAATTCAGATTCTATCCGCGATGGTTACATCAGAGTCTGACGGTACCGTGGTGACCGACTGCATGACTCTTTCATTATGCATCACCATTCCGGTCATTCAAAATGGCGAAGTGTTGTTCTCGGATCTTTCCATTTGGAATTGATCACGGGCCGTGTCCACAAGCCCGTTGCGTTGCTCCCCCGGTACAATGTAAATTCAATTTCCTGCCTCGCCATAACAGTTCTTCAATAGAAGATTTCTGATGAACATTTTGCCCAGTTAGCGAAGGACATTGATGATCAACTAACTATCCAAATGCTTTCTAAGAAGCAGACACAAATGTCATTATAACCAAAGGATTGGTTAACTTTAAAGTTAGTAAATAGTTTTCATATTTTGAAATTTTTAAGTACATAGTAGGGAGAATTTTACAAAATAATGTATATTTGTAGGTATATCAAATTGTGTGTGAGGGAGAGAGATAATTTCTTGAGGGTGGACTTCCAACTTGAAAAGGTTTTCTCTTCTTTACATCTTCTTTAGGTGTGTACGGGCTTCACGAACCCGAAGTACCCTAGTGATCTATTCTTTTCCCATGGGGTTTACTGTCTCTGGTAAACATGTGGGTCGCGATCTCAGGATGCCCAAGCGATCTGTATCTACTCTCCATCCTTTATATTCACAATTACTCACCATTTTTGTCTTGTGTTTGGCAGAGCTTGGCCGAATGGTCCTTGTGCCATAAAACCCAATTAACCATCCAATCTCGTATTTTGTGCCTGGTAGGCAGGTATTTTAATTGGAGCAACACAGCGGGATATTGGCGATGGTCCGGAATGATCCCCCGAAGAGAAAGATCCGAGGAAAACACCACGTAATTTTGAACCACGGTCAGATGACAAGCCTGAGCCGGCATCCCATTCTCCAAACTTCCACACCACGCCAACGTGAGGACATTTGAGGCCCCGACAGATTTTAACATGCACCAGCCCCCTTCGTACACGACGGTCTTTTTAAGTTGGATTCGAACCAGTCCGTTACAACCGCCCTGACTTTGTGTCCGGGGCAGTTCTCCTGATAGACCAGGGGGAATAATTTTCAGTCCTTTCCATCCAAAACGGAAATCGACTATCGATACATTGTAGATACCACGTCCGAGCATTCGTGGAACATCACGCAATCCGAACGGATGATCTCAGGATCCGGAGGCTCCGTTCGTCCTTCCGAAACCGAGTCGAGGTCGGTCCATTGGTAAAAACCCACACGCTGTGGGGGCAGAAAGGGGGAGGAGGGATGCACGGGTAATTAAGAGAGTAGCGAGCCGCTCTCGCAACCCGAAGAATCCGATCCGTGGATCCGCTGGGAGCGTTAATCGGAGAGTGACAAGCGCGACGGAGAGCGTGAGGGGGAAGCCGGAGATCGACTCACGTGTAAACAGAGAATCATTTCTCACCTCTCTCTCTCTGCGTGTGCGAAATGCCGCGAATGATGCGTGTGTTGCTTTGTTTCTGGGATTGATGGACTTTTGGAAGGGGTGTTTCACTCCTGGATGTGGGCCATCTCTCTGGTAGATATGTGGATGGGCGAACAATTTCTCTGCATTGATTCTTATATCAAATTAGCAGAATAACCCTGCGTTACTCGGGTTTAATTGGTTAACTATTGTAGTTTTCGTTTTCGTCGATAAATTGTAATTCCTATTCATGACATGTAACAACTATCACACTAATAAAGGTACACAATTGTTAAGTACCCAGTTTCACAAATGTAAATAAATGTCATATTTTACATTTTTTGTAGAATTTAAATTGTTAGTAAGAAAGAAAGTCTGTAGAGCGCCAATGTTACCCAGAATGTATAGAATAGTTCAGAGTATGCTTATAAATGCCTTGTATGCCATTTAAAAACAAAAGCATTTCCCAAAATTATCATACAATGATTAAAAATGTTTTTTAAACTTAATTACAGTAATTGAACGAAAAACATGGAATTGAAAATCCAGAAATACGTCTTGAAACAGATTTTAAAAAAGCTTTGTACAAAAGTAATAAATGTTTCTGATTTTTCACTACAAAATAGATTCTTGGAATATAACGGATACAAATTCAGAAAAGCAAACGATTAAAAAAATACCAATGTTGCCATATTAGCTACCAGTCCTATTTTAAAAGGTCTTGTTCTGTATATTTTATTTATAATGTTTCATTCTCTTTACCGTCTGCCCTAAATATTCAGAATTTTTTTATATTTCGTAAAGAAAAAATATGGCTCAAATTGAATACAATATTACAATTTAAAGTGCGTAAAAATAGTTTTGGGAAAAATAAGTGATTTTTCAGCAGCACTGGTAAAATCATCCAATTAATTGCAATGCTCAATATACCTTCCAGCTACTCCAAAACTACCAAATTATGGTTGATTTAAGTATAGTTACTCAGATGTTTTACCATAAAACGTGTCTAAATATGTAAGCAAATAAACTTAAAATAATGTATTCACTAAATATGGAACATGGCGTTAAAATATGTTAGATAAATTTTATGTGATACTTGTGCAAAAACACACAGACATAAAATCAGACATAGAACGATAAGAGGTTCTATGTTTGCCTCGGTAGCCCAGTTGGAAAAGTAACGGATTAGAAACAGGAGGGGTGTAAGTTCAAATCCAATCAAAGACCGTCGTGTACAAAGGGAGCTGGTGCACGTTAAATCTGTCGAGCCCTCAAATGTCCTCACATTGGTGTGGTGTGGAAGTTTGGAGAGTGGGGTGCCAGCTCAGATGTGACCTCGTCATCTGACCGTGGTTCAAAATTACGTGGTGTTGTCCTCGGATCTTTCCCTTTGGGTTTGATCCCGGACCGTCGCCAATAGCCCGTTGTGTTGCTTCAGTGCGACGTTAATTAAGATGCCTACCTACCTTGTTTACAATTTAAGGAATTACATTGCTTGACGAATGCTGGCTGTCAACATCTGATATTTCTATACCTGATCTGATTTGGAGCAAGACGATTTATACAAAATACATGTGCGCAGAAGCATGCGCGTGTGTGTTATGTATTCGATGCTCTAATTCACACGATATTCTGTTTCATCTTATTGACGTTTGTAACTCTGGTTCCATTTTATGACATATTTGAAATAAATTTTGATGTTACTTGTTGCCGATAAGATCTAGTTGCTCCAACGCAACATGCATTAAAATACCTACCGATAAGATCTACGTAAGTAAACTACATCTTTTCACAGCCAACACTTGCCAAAAACAAAATAACATTAAGACATCCCACCAGTCATTTTTATTCAAAAATAACTTCCTATAGCGAAAGCCAGACTTAGTAGCGGGAGACGTTCTAGTGGTAGGAGGACAATTCAAAAATGTACCTGATATAATCAAGCAAGTACCACAGCTTGTCCGCTGATGTGAAAAAGAGGCCTTATTTAATTGGGTGAAGAGAAAACACTCCAATATCAATCGAAGCTGATAAACAACAAAACTGGAATTTTTAATATTTTTCTCCATTAGTAACGTGTAATTATGTTCACAGAAAAATGTTAAACTCAACTTTTAAAAATCTAAATAAATCAAGGCAAGGCAATCATCAAAGATTCTAATATGTGTCTCAATTAACTAAGAACTTCACTTGAAAAAGGCTACGAACAAACGAATTCTATGTACCCAAAGCTTTTGACCCTCCAAGTGCTTCAACGAGATGTCTCGTCCAAGATATGGCCGATTATGCTAAGGACGAGGTATAACGTCCATTTAGATCTGGTCAGTTTTGCTAATGACGAGATACCTCGTCAAGACAAAACTTCCCTATTACTCCGAAGGGAAAATGAAGATTCAAGTGGAAAAAACAAAACGTCCCTTGCATAGAACTGATGACAGTTTGGAACAAGTTTTTGCATCAGAAGCTGGCCACTACAGGGTTGCTTTGGACACAAAGATAAACCACCAAGAGGGTTAAACAGATATATTACTATATATTTCGTAAATCATGTAAATGTTTCCTATATTCCATGATCAAAACATTCTTGCAAAACTCCAAAACAGAGTTCACCTTCGTTTAACCATTTTAAGAGAGAATGGATTTAAAACCTTTAGTTTTATTACATCAATTTTACATTTTAAAACTATTTTATTCCAGATTTCGGTAATCGACAGAGTGTCCTTGGACATCCGACACATAATCTTGGATTACTCTTCAACAACGGATGAAATTGGATGTCTTCAGGCGGCTGAACAGTTTTCCACGAACAAAGAATGAAAATGAGAATTACCTCGATGTGATAATGACTGCATTTACTCTGATGACGCAAGTGACGCTTGTCTTTCTGTAAGGTACTGTTCGAAATGTACCTTGTGGACTATATTTTGCGAATGTCGGATTTGTAATACGTTTCGACTTTAAAAATGTAGATAGCATTCGTGTTTTCCGGTTTTTTTTTTATTTGTTTAATAATAGTTTTAGTCTAGTTCTTCTGTACGAAAGGGTATGTGAGAAATATATTACATGCTTTCTTTCTAATGTGATGCACTCGTACTGTACTTAAACTTCATAACAATACACTTCAGACATTTTAAAACCTTGAAGAAAATAGTGTCAACTCTTGGAGGTAGTAAATTCTAATTCCTTCTCCATGAAGTTATAGTAGCTCAATAGAACGTTATTTTTATTGATCCCATTGAGAGATAACAAACTAAAAATATATTTACTATACGTAAATTAATTGAAAATAAAATGCAATATAGCACGCTTTACTGTGAAAAGTATTATATTACATCAACATCCTGGATAAACAACTGTGTATAATTTTATACATAGATTATATTATTTGTTTAACGAACAAATTAGAAGCTTTCCCGATTATTTTAGAAGAGAAAATAAACTGTTATGAAAATTGTATTGAATCGACTATATTAAATGACTGGACTATTTACAAAATAACAATGCGTTATATAGAATTTTAGTATGCATGTAATGAATATGTTTATGTATTTTTATAAACACCCACACAAGCAATATTCTTTTAAAATTTCTTTCTACAAATAAAACTGTCATGACTTTTAAAATACTATAAAGATAAAGTCGTATTTTGAACTTCGTTTTGTTAAGACATGTGTAACCATAGCATTTTTAAGTAAAATTTTCAATTTTACATCATTCGAATTTTGCGAGTGGATTTAGATGAATCGTACCTCTGTGCTTCCTGTTGAATCTGTAGTAGCTGTCATTCTTTTTTATATTTTAATGATGTTTGTAAATGTACAGAAATATATTTCTTATTTTTCTTTAATAAAGTATTTTATTGATACGGTTTATTCATTTTTTCAATTATTCTTGCTTTATCAACAAAGTAATATTAGAAGAATGATTGACTTATACATTTTCAGAAATATAATGAAACTGAAATAGAAAGCAATGTAAGATAATAAAAGCAATGTAAGATAATAAAAGCAATATAAGATAATCAGAAAGGAAACATTTGAATAAGTACTCCGAATGTAAGCGAATTTTGCTAATTTAATTTTATTGCTTAGTAAAGTTCTATCAAATAATGTTTTAATTCTGTTATTTTAATTATTCAAATAGCTTGATATTGGATATACAGGGTGAGTCTAAATTGTTTTTACAAAATAAGAGGGGTGATAGTACCCATCCAGACGAGCAATAATTACTATGAAGGTTTGTTTTTACATTGAAAATCTCTCATACGTATTAGTGAAATCCGAGGAACTTTATACTGTTCTCATTTTACCAATACGATAACTATCTTTACACATTTATTTTACATTTATGCACACAATGAAAGTTTTTACTTTGTATGTATATAAAAGTTTTATTAACACATTAGAAATACACGCAGAGGGGAATCAACCTACGTCACATTCAACTCGCATATTGCTGGAGCAGGGGCAATCCCACTGTACCGTGGTGATCCCTATCTTGAGGGAAGTGGAACTGGTAGGGTGTCTAGTTCTAGAGGAAAGCATAAAATTTAATTCAGTGGAAGTACATAAAGATATTAATCTATGTTCCTTGTAGTCTGGCACTGTTAAGTTACTGGTTAATCAGATGATTCTTACTTGTTTCCTACATCATAAGTTAGCAAGGGTGGGTCAAGAATTATTTTTAAGATGGTCAAGGGGGCAATGTGATTGATACGGGATACCTATATCTTCAAACTGGAATTTCCCTTTGCGATTTATTTCATCTAGATGTACATGGATAATATAAAACTGCATTGATTTCTTAGATGACAACTCCCTATATGCAAGTTCGAAACTTGGTCCAGCCAAAGACAGTCGTGTATACGGGGGCTGGTGCACGTTGTCTGTCGCGGCCTCAAATGTCCTCACGTTGGTTTGGTGTGAAGGTTTGGAGAGTGGGGTGCCAGCTCACAGGTGTTGGCCTCGTCATCTGACCATGATTCGAAATTACGAGGCGTTGTCCTTGGATCTTTCCTTTAGAGATTGATCCCGGACGTCGGCAATGGCCAGTTGTGTTGCTCTAATGCGACGTTAATTAACTACCTACCCTATTTGCATATGCAGCTGTGACGTGCAGAGAACTAGCTAAGGATAGAGGCAGAAATAAAAAGATACAAGAGGTTTTATTTTTTAAGGATGTGAAAGATTCTCGAATTATCTTCTGTGCACCACACATAGGTACGAGAGTGAGTTATTAATTATTCACATTGATTTTTAGTTGTTTTTGTGTTTCTGTTGATCGTGTTGCCGTTTCCCCGTGTTTCGCTATGCTTCTGTCTTATCACTACTACCCAGGTTAAAGCCCCTGAGGGGTTCACACGTATAATTATACCTTTCAAACTGTAGTCTTCCCTGCATAACTTCTAATAAATTTTTGACATTTTTACCAATAAAATCTTCCTTTTCCAAGGAAAGAACCAATAGAATATTTCATAAGTTTCATAAGATAAAAAATTTCAATATTAACCCTCTTAGAGATACACACGCATAATTTCACCTTGCAATGTGTGGTTTTGCCTACATGACTTCAGTTATTGACCTTGACCAATAAAATCTTTCCAAATGATTCTCTTCTAAGGAAAGGAACAACATAACACCTTTCCAAAGGATTCTATTCTGATGAATGGACCAATGGTAGTATCTTTCCAAACGATTCGATTCTGAGAAAAGAACCAATAGAATCTCTCTAAAGATTGAAACAAACCATGGATTCTTTCAACCAACAGATGCTGTTATTTAGTTATGTGTGATGAAGGTAAAAGCAATACTATAATTCTCGGAAATCCCACGATACTCAGAGGGTTAAAGTTCTACATAAGTTTCATTGTTGTTGGAGTGGTATTAACCATGATCGCTCTTCTTTCCAATTGCACCAAAAATTGTTGGTTTTGTTGATTGAGTTTTAAAGCCATACCTGACCAAGCTGCGCCAAGCACAAGACAGACAACGTCAAATAGTGGACATGCATAATGAAAGGTTTACTCCCAAAGAAGAGAGAATTACACCCAGAGTGAGTTACAGGAATCATACATGCGACGTCTAAAATTGGCAGGTATTTGCACCAAGGAAGAACAGCGTTCAATTATCCGTCTATTGTGATCTGAATGTGTATCATGAACCGAAATGCATCGAAGACTTTAAGCATCGTAAGGGAATAGTGCCATGCAATGTGAAAGCAATTGCCTAGCGGTTAAAGGCGTCGCTCTTAACCTTTCAAGTGTTTCGACGAGATATCTCGACCAAGATCTGGTCAATTTTGCCAAGGGAGAGATATTTCGTCGAGACAAAACTGTCCTATTACACCAAGAGGGAATGTAGATCCAAGTAGGAAAAACAAATTGTCCCTTGCTCAGAATTAGTGGCAGTTTGGAATAGGTTTTTGCACCAGAGGCTGAACACAACAGGGCAGTTTTCTACACGAAGATAAACCACCAGAGTTAAGAAACTGATAGACTGAAAGCGTTTGGTTAAGAATTAGAATCTCGTACGTGCCGAAGTCGAGTTGACTGCTTGAAGTTCCTTTGTTTCTTCAAGACGCTATGTAAAAGCGGGCTAACTTCCCCAAAGTCCTCCAGGTAGGCATGTCTTCCCCATAGTCGCGGTGGGTGGGATATGACAGCATCTCTCGTGGTGTCCTGAATTAACAATGAGAATGTCCTGAATTAACATTGTCTGCAATTGATATTTGATATCCGAGAAAATGAATCACTGAAAGACCAAGGAGGGTTCATCAGATTCTCTTGGGGTGTCTAATCCTCTTACTTCCAAAACATGTTTTAACAATGCCAATTAATTTGTTAGAAGAGATACTTCAAACATCATGGACTACAAGGGCGGAATCATGAACCATTTGGCGTGACACTAGTGCACCACTAAGGGTGGGTTCACATTGACCCACCCACAAATTCAAGGCACAACCCGTTTATAGAGATGCCACACATTCACACCAGACGAACAAACATCTATGCCTTACCCCGGATTTGAATCAGATACCTCTCGATCTAGAAACCAGCACCCTGCTCATCAGCCCGATTGGTTTGATTCTACAAAACAAAATTTTAACAATGTAATGTAGCGAATTCCTCCCAATCACAACTGGTACCCGGGGAAAATTCTGGGTCCATCCTTGTTTTACAGAGGAAAGAGGGATTCAGACGGCTTTGTCTAGATTGCGAAGGGTGGGCACCTTAGGAGTATGAAATTCCTAAATGGTCAAAAATCTTTTCCAGTTTATCTTGAAAGCAAGGGAAAATACGCATCTAGTTATCCCATTCTTCCCTGTATTGGAATGAACCCTTCAGACTTATTCCAGAATTCTGATGACATAATTTATTCGATGACGAATGACTTGTTAAACTTGATCTAGCAGGAGGCTAGACCAGGAAGAATAAACAACAGTCCTTGATGGATTATACGTCCACAAGTTGGCATTTGAAAAAAGTTAAATCAATTGAAATAAGAAATAGACTCTCAGAGAGACAGGACATCAGACGACAAGGGGAAGAGGACCCGACTGGCCTTTCGATCCTCCTTTGGACTTGTCTCAGACAGTTAGAGGTTATTGTTTGTTCAAACAAGGTAGTTTTTAAATAATCTTGCAGAATGGGAACTCTTTTTAAGACCTAATTGAACCTATCAAAAAGAGTCTCGCAATCTCATCCCGGGTTTCTTTCGAAGTCTGAGAAATGGACTTCCTTTAGTGCAGGCCTCGTCTGATTGCCGTGTTTTTCGTACAAGCCACCCTGGCCAGCAGCATCGATCAATCTCAATTCTCCAACTGGTTATTGTGCCTCAGTGATTCCCTCCACATCGAGGGGATGCTTCCTCAGGGCACCGCATCAAATTACAGACTGTAAAACTCTGACAACGTTTCATTATCCAATAGGCCACCATCATTTCTCACGGAGTATTTATAATCGGATAAGTATCCCCGGTGCCTTGCACATTACGGCCTCCGATAGCGCAAGTGAATAAGATGCCATTACCTAATCACAGCGAATCCATGCGGAAATTTGTTTTCCCTTCGTCCTGTGGCGTTCGGTTTTGTGGCTTTGACCGTGAGATTCCTATCCAGAGAGGGCAAGGAGTCAGTTTGTGGTGGGATCCGTTTCCAGTACTTTCTTGTTCTTGCAGAGTCCCAAGGGCGATCGGATAAATGTATTCATTGAAATGGAAGTGATGGATGAGATTGGTTCGATTTATTATCATTGTGTCGCTGGGACTATCATTTATGGCGTTATTATTTAGAATGTTTAGTAAAACATTTGTCTATAGTGCGTGGCAAGAACGAATCAATTATTCAATTCTTCCGAGGAGATAAATGGATTTGATACAAAGGGGTGAAAGTATTCAATTGAGATGGGAATCTGTTTCATATCTATACTAGCTGAATTACCCGGCGTTGCTCGAGTTGAATTGTTTATAATTCGTCGTATTTGTCTCAATATTATTCCTATGGAGATTTCGAATTGTTTTTAGCCCCCCTGCAGACCCAGGACAAATCGAGCTGGGTTAATACGTGGCCTATATGTCCCGCAAAATTCTACAGGATGAAAGTACCAAATTTAGTGTGAATTGGTCTGACATTCATTGTATAAATGCGCAATGTTATTCCTATGAGGATTTCGAATTGTCTTTAGCCCCCTGTACCATATCGACGAGAAAACAAGATCATTTTCTATAAAAATAATCTTATATTATAAAAATTTACATTCCAATAGTAAAACTACAGTTTAAGAATTTACAGACGGGATACATAAACGAAATGATTTTCAGCGCAACCGCACCCATCTGCGATTGCAATTCTAAAAACCTCTAGGGTCATCTTGAGAGGCGACTCCTGTAAATGTTAACTCTGACGTCATCTTCACAGCCCGACCGGCAGAGAGCGCTTCCTAGTACCCCTCTGCACACCCAAGACAAATAGAACGGGGGTTAATATGTAGCCTACGTTACCCACAGGGTTCCAAAGAATAAGTGTACCAAATTTGATGTGGATTAGTCAAACTGTATAGATTTGTATAAAGAACAGACGGACAGGCAGATGCCAACTCTGCTTTATATATAGATACCGTAGTAGCTAGATTCTTGACAGTTTTTAAAAAGAATATGAAAATGTCTTTTATATAAAATTTTCTCATCTTTCCATTCGTAAGTTTTTAAAAGCAGCTCATTAACTGATATTTTTGAGAGAAACTAAATGTTTATTTCGATGATGAGAAATGCATTGTCGCATTGTAATCTGAAGAAAAGGCTCTATCAAAATGCTTATAAATTTTTTTATTTTTTTTTTACCTGAAAATTAAAAGTTTCTCTTTAAACAGCTGAACTGCAAGATTTGTTTGTTTTTTAGTTCATGAATTTCTGCTTTAAGCCAAAGATTTGTCTCGTGTTTTTCTTGGTCTAATCTCGTGTAGCAAGAGTGACCGAAGAATGAAAATCTAAAACAATCTCTTTTTCTTTGCGTGTCTTATGACATTGTCTTTTAACTACAACAAACTGATAATTTGCAGCTGCTGTATAGAAATGATTAGCATTTTATCGCGCAGCAGTATTATTAATTGTAATTTTTTATATCACTGATGCTTGGTGTTTTTGCATTTATTGATGAAGATGGGATTAAATTTAAGATGCCATTTTTGGTAATATTTCATGGTATATATTCACTTTAGCGCTTAGAACATAGTTTGAAATTTTTAATAAAGAAACCAAATTCCCTCGTTTAGGTTCGTCAAGCAGAAAACAACCTGTCGGTGTGGTCAACTGGTGTAATACGATATTGCCTAATAAAGCGTAAATAGTTAATAAACTAGCAAAAATAAAAACTTCAAAACAACGACTAATAAGGATTAAAAACTCAGAAAATTCAATTTAACCCTCAGTCCTATTGGTTGCCTTATCATGGCAAAGAGGTATCCCACTAGGAAGACTGGATGAAGTATATCTGGAGTTTCCTCGTAGTAGAGCCCTGGTAGGCCCTACCTGAAGGTCAGTTCATATTCCCAGTAAAATGCACAGGCAACTCCTTAGTTAAGTCAGACTTCAGAATTTATAGTACCTCACTAAAGTGAAGCTGCAACTTTCTCCCTATGTCATGGGCCAGTCAAGGTCTTTTGGACTTGGTCTAGGGTAATTGCCCAAGGGGATTATTAACAACATCCATTCTACCCATAAATGCAAATGCTTTCCAAAACTTAGTTTCCCAAAGTTAATGTCCAACAGCTTATTTTCTGTTTTGTAAATGAACTGTTCAGGACACCGAGGACACTCATTGAGGGATTAACTGGGTGACCTATATATGCCAATACATACTTATTAATTATTTTGTGTTATCATATCTCTCAGACTAATAAGGACTTGGTAACTCATCATTTCTACCAATATCGTATTTGTGGGTTAGCCATTGCTGCAGTAAATTTTCAGTCATATTGTAAGAATTTTTATATAATATAAAACCATCTTATGTAACCACTCCTGGGGATGACTATTGAAGTACGGATTTTTAACTTGCACTTACACGTAGCACAGATATATACTTCAATAACTAAATAATCAACTGGACGGGCAAAGTGAACACTATTGTATGCTCTTACTAAAATCTCTAAGACAGAACGTGTGTAGCATCAGAATCCTATTCTAAGCAGTCTTCTTCCCTGATGCATTGCAGGACACCAGCGACTCCACAAACTCAACAACTTGAGGTAAGCTTTTTGTCCTATTGACGGGCACAATATTAGAAGGGACGTTTTGCTCAGAGTCGTAATTCAGCTGCAGACTGACGAAACAGTCTCTCAGAGTCCTGTATATTGTACTTACGTCTTCCGCCAGTGGAGAGTGAGTCTTTTGGGATGGAAAGATATGCTTGACGTATGATCGCGTGGTGTTTGTGGTTTGGACCGCGTTGTTTAGACTGTTGAAGAGTTTTACAGGATACTTGAGGTTTTAAACGTGTTGTTGATGGTGTCGTTACTATTCCCCTTGGCCAAGGTAAAAAAATAGTCCAAAAGACCATGTTTTTCGAGTCGCACAGCGGCCTATTCCTATTCATCCTTGAAGCTGCTCCACAGACACTGAGATAATCCAAAATATGGGATTGAATTGTGTTTGTGGTTTCACGACGCAAGGTCCATCCAAAGCATGGAAAGGAGTTTCTGAGGTTGGAAGGCAAGGACAAGTTGGAAAGTTAATTCCTCTAGTAAGTTATATATTTTGCTAATGACGAGATATCTCGCCATCAAGATATTGCCGATTTTTTTTACGAAATCGAGATGTGGCCAGTTTTATTCTAATGGCGAGATATCTCGTCCATCAATATCTGGTCAGTTTTGATGATGACGAGACCCCTCATCCCGACAACCACCAGAAGGTGAAAATGCAACGACACTCCAGGGCTCTTTTCGGCGTGTCAGTTCCTCCCCAAGAATGGGGGAGGAACTGACCATGTTTCATGTTTCTTATTTGTACTTAACAAGGTTTATATGAGGTTCTTATCGCTGATGTCTTATCATCTTAACTCAATATAACATTTCACATTATAACATAACTCATCGTTCTTATAGTCCCAACTCAAAAACATTACTGCAGCAAATCTTCAGTTACATAATAAGAATTTTCATACAATACAAAACAACTTTATATTATGCCTCCCGATGATGGCTATCGAAGCATAGGTCTGTTAACTTGCAGAAAGTTACACGCTGGCCAAATCTACCCTTCAATAACGAAAGAACGAAGTGGCCAACTGTTGCATGCTCTCCCAAGGAGCTCCAAGACGGAACGTGTCTGGCATTGAGTACCATCCCTGATGAAATAACCTCTCAACCCGTGAACTGTTTAGCCGTCCATCGATTCTTCATTTACGCGAACCGTATGAATTTCAATAGAGACCTCCGTCTCCTGGGTGGTTCACCTCTCCCGGGATAATAGCCAAAGTCTGCGTGTGGGAGAGAGTGCGTGACAACACTTTTGGTAAAGATCCGTCTGAAAGAGGTCTGGCAAATTATTAACCTCTTTTCCCCCCTCTTCCTTAATGGCCAATTACGCGTAATTGAAACATCAAAAGGCGAGGCATACGGGCACGCAATTACCCGCAGCCCGGCTTTAATTGCGAAAAATAATGTTATTGTGGGGCTTTTTTCTTTTGTTTTGTTATAGGTTTTTGCCCCATCCCCGACCCGTGGTTTAACCGTATCGGACGGAAGGTCAGTTTTCGTGCATTGTGTGTACTCCGGGAGGTTCATAAATAAGATTGACTTGTTGGAAAAGGTATTCAAAGGAATTTCAAGGAAACTGTAGGGGCGGTGTGCATATAATGGCTGAAACCTTTTGTCTTGCTTATTATTTTTATAGATATGGGACCATGGCCCACCATCGATCTTCTAATGAAATTATTGGTAAATCTCAAAAGGAATTAGTGTAGAAACAGGCTGTAATAGGGCATTAATGCAGAATCTATTTTCAATTTACTGCGTGCAAATCGAATGCAACGACCCTCTATGTGAAGGTAACTTTATGTGTTTGCTTTTGGTAGATTATCGAAGTGCAGACATCATGGATTGATTTACTCATTGTTAATTGTAAATCATGTACTAATATTTCTATGATGCAAATTATGCACTAATATTTTTAAGATGCAAATAATAAAAATTAAGCTTGTATTAAAAACTGAAGTCTCGTTTTTTGAGTAGCCTTAATTACTAATAGAAATAGACGGAGCATGCGCACGCAGCTTCATGATATTACTTCCAGTCGCTCGGTTTCAAGACCTGTCACGTGGTTGTGGGGAAAAGAATGAATGCTAATGTGGGACAAATAATTGATTGGTCGAAGTGATTATCCAGCTTGGTTAAAAGCTAAGTCTGCGCTTTGATGGCCAATCAGCTTAGTCGATTCGTAAGCCCACGTGATTTACCCTTCTGAGATCTTAAGACAGCGACTCCGCCCACATGCTCCGTCTATTTCATTAGAAGGTCGATGGCACGCACTCAAACATTTTCTTTGAGAAGATTTACGACCTGACTCAATTTATTATACAAATGAATACAATAATCCGTATCAGCAAATTTCGATAAAAGTGTAACAAAAAATTAATAAATGTTAATAAATAAATAATTAACATGTTAAAGGACTACTAATAGAAATTACACATCACCAGAAATATCAAATTACTTTCTTATAACAGGGATAATAAATACATAATTTTTAATTATTCAACAATTTCGTTTTTGTAGGCATGAACAAATTAGTTTTAATTTCACTTGGAGTAAGATAGGAAAAGCGGGTACCCAAATCTTCAAAGTTCATATTTAACCAATTATTACTATCCCAGCAATTTTTAAATTTTTCATATTTTATCACACTCCAGACTCTTTAATAATATGCAGTCTCATTTGTTTAAACCTACCATTGATATAATTTTAAAAATTCGTTTCAATGCTATTTTATGGAGTGGATATGGCGCATTTGTGACCACACATGATGGTACAAGAGGATGACATGGACTGCTTTCTTGTTTACAATATTGACTGTTTTCTTTTTCACAATGTTGACTGTTTTCTTGTAATATATTGTAAGTGGAGTAAGAGCATATAATTTCATTCGTGCCCTTCTTTGGTCTGCACATCTTTGATCCCGAAATTTGAAGGGCTCTATCATAGCATTACCCAGTAAATACACTTGCCCTACTTTATTTTTAATTTTTAAGTCAAAATACTTTTTTTACTAAATAATTGTACAGATATCTCATACATTCTTAGACCATATCAATCTTTCATTGAAAATTCCTTACAAGCTCATACTATTTATCTATTTTACAAATTCAATGCTCATTGTTTGATCTTAATTATACACAATAAAATATGGATTAATATTTACACCACACGAGTGTCTATTTGCCCTTATAACAATACAAATATAAACAGTGATAATCAATATTTATGCATCGTCGTTTCTTTCTATCTGTTTCTCCGTCGTTCCAAGTCCAATTTTGTGATCGGAGACGCGACCTTCAATGACATCTGACTGCTGAAATGAATCACTGACTTCTTGTTCCTTATCTTTGTCTAATTCAATAACAACTGAAGTCCCCGTCTTGTCCTGCTCCAAGTCTTCCTGGACCTCGTCCGACGAACTTTCTCCATTACTCGCAGAGCAGCACGACTCGTAGCCCTTAGATTCGAGATTCTGACTCTTATCTTCGCACGAAATGGCACGATTGAGTTCCTTCAAGGCCTCGTTTGCCTCCTGCATCAGGTTATGTACGTCTTGAATTCGTTTCATGGGGGAATCGCAGTGTTTGAGGTGTCCGGCTTCTATATTGGCCAGAGACGTTGCCCTGGACGTTTCTTCCGGAATAGCCGGCATGGAATTGTCCAGCATCTGGTCATCCGAATCCTGTTCCAAGCAGTCGTCCTCTTCCACCGACGTATTTCGGGACACCAACGACTTCTCAAAGTCCACGACATGTGGAGCGCTTATTGTCCTGCAAACAGGCAGAATATTGGAAGCGGAGTTTTGCTCAGAGTCGTAGTTCAATGGCAGACTCTGACGGAACAGTCTCTCTGCGTCCTGCAGGTCGTACGTCTTCCGCCTGTGGAGAGTGAGACTGTTAGGACGGAAGGACATGCTGGACGTGCGGCCTTGTGGTGGGACGTTTGCGTTTTCAACCGCGTTATTCAGACTGTTCGAGCTCTTGACGGGATTCTTGAGGTTTGAGACGAGGTTCTTCTCGTTGGACTCGAAAGCGGGGTTGGAAAATCCCTGTGAGTGGGAGTTGTTGTTTCTGACGCTGTTTTCCTTGCGGGTGGGCCTCCTGCGTCGGCTCTGATTGGAGCCTGAGCTCAGAAGTCTTCTTAATAATGATGGCCTGTAATCGTTGCTTCTTTTTACGGAATTGCTAGTGTAGATGTTCTCTTCTGCATCCTGCTCAAAAAGAGCTTCCATTGGAACATATTCAGCTTCTTCAACACTAGAACGAAACAGAAAATCTCCTCAATATTTTATAAATCATTTAACCCTCACACATGCATAATTTCACATTGCAACTTGCAGTCTTCCCTGCATGACTTCTAACCAACTTTAACCTTCTTCGCCAATAGAATATTTCCAAAGGATTCTATTCTAAGGAAAGGAGCAATAAAGTCTTTCCAAAGGATTCTATTCTAAAGGACCAATAGTTCTAGGATAATATAATCTTTCCAATGTATTCTATTCTAAGGAAAAGGGCAATAAAATCTTTCCAAATGGTTCTATTATAAGAAAAAGAGCAATAAAATTTTCCAAATGATTCCATTCTAAGGAAAGGAGCAATAAAGTCTTTCCAAAGGATTCTATTCTAAAGGACCAATAGTTCTAGGATGATAGTTAAAGATAATAGAATCTTTCCAATGTATTCCATTCTATGGAAAAGAGCAATAAAATCTTTCCAAACGGTTCTATTCTAAGAAAAAGAGCAATAAAATTTTCCAAATGATTATATTCTAAAGAAATGAGCAATAAAATATTTCTAAATAATTCAATGCTAAGGAAAGGACTAATAGAATCTTTCCAAAGAATTCCATTCTATGGAAAGGAGCAATAATATATTTTCAAATTATTCTATTCTAAGGAAAGAAGCAATAAGCCT
This sequence comes from Meta bourneti, assembly GCA_933210815.1. Lineage (NCBI taxonomy): Eukaryota > Metazoa > Arthropoda > Arachnida > Araneae > Tetragnathidae > Meta > Meta bourneti. The sequence goes on along the minus strand of OW119931.1, from coordinate 30,132,086 downwards.
TTCCAAAAAGATTTTATTCTCTCTTAGGAAAGGACCAATAGAAACTTCTTAAAGGTTGAAAGAAGTCATGGGTTCTTTCAACCAATAGATGTGATTATTTAATCATTAATGTATTGTGTGGTAAAAGCAATACTACACACTACTCAGAAAACTCGACGCTCATAGGGTTAAAAGTAGTCTCATCGAGGGTAAAGATCCTTTATTTTAGAGTATAATGTAAAAACCCGATTGAGTTAATTCCAAATAAGATTATATTTTTTTAACCCTCTGAGGGGTTCACAAGCATATATCCCCTACATAATTTGTTCCTAGTTTAGGCCTGAATAACCAATAAAACCTTTTCAAGGATTCTTTCAACTAATAGATGTGATTACGTAGTCTATATGTGTGTTTTTAGACAAAAGCAATTCCACACTTCTCAGAAATCTCGAGAGTTCATGTCAGAGAGTTAATACTCAGAGGGTTAATGTCCCATCGCATACTAAGGACCCTCAAATGATATTGAGATGGTTTTTCCAATTTAAGTAATGGCTGTCAACCATGCTACAGGTAAAACTTCTTGAACTTGGCATGAAAAATTCATATGCATAATTACAAGCCAACGATTTCAAGATATATAAATCTTATTAGACAATAATAAAGAAATACAATATAATTTTATAGTCCTTAACCCTCCAAGTGGTTCCTACGAGGTATCTGTAGTCTATGAGACTACTTTTTTCCAACAAGATCTGACCCATTTTGCAAATGACGAGATACCACGTCGATACAACCACCAGGAGAGTTTATGCTAAGTGTACATATCAAAAAAGTTAAATTGAAAATACTCAATTGGAAATCAAACAAAATACGACAAAATGAATCTATCTTTCTTATACTTTAAAACAAATAATTAAAATTTATAGTCCTTTTGCGTTTCTCAAAATTTTTAGTACTGGGGCAGTGCATATATGTTTCTGGTAACAATCGCTGAATGAGAAATTATCCCTGAACAAATATTCAGTATTTATCTTATATTATATGAATTACATAAAATAAGCTTTCATTATGCAGTATAAGTTTTGTCAGCTGTAAGTTCTTGAAAATATGGTTAAAAATACAACTACTATTTAATTAAAACGTGTAACTAAACCAATAAAGCTTTTAATTGAATACAAAAAGGTAAATGGGGTTGAAAAGTTTCAATATAAATATGCTTTCACCTTAAGCTGCATGCTGAACCTAGCTGAGGATGAATGAAGAATTTGGCCGAGTGTTTTGTTTGAGGTAGTATGGGCTCTTCTTCGTCCCAGAAGAAATCTTTGCTGACTCTCGGATGCTTCAGTTGAAGATTGTCTACTGTGAGGTACACTATCTGCAGAAGTATAAGTAAACACAACGGTAAATTTTAAAAATAACTCTCTTATAGATTTAAACCAAGGAATAGAAAATCCGAAAAACTGAAAATCTTCCGAATAGGTTGATAACATGATTCGAAATGGGACTCCCTACTTATCATGGCAGCTGTGGAAAAGTATTTTTTTCGATACGACGTTTTTTGGTCAAGGCTGCTGCTTAGCCGTGTTTACAATTACTACCAAAATAAGTTGATACAGGTAGAAAATTCGCTCAGGCCACAGCTTTCTGTGTCCTGAGCAGTGTAAACATTGTTTCTCCCTCGCTCTCTGCCTGTTCAGACGGTACATATCAAGGAATGCGTCGGCCATCAAAACATTAAGGAGGGTCCTGAAAATGATTGATTATCTTTTCTTTTGTTCGGTCCCATCTGCATAGCTTCTTTCTCATCTCATTTTGTTGCGCTTCTCTGTTCAATGCGAATGTTGTCGCAGCAAGTGTAGACGCCACTTATCAAGCAACATAGTGTTACCCCCATTTCTCCCTTTGTCCAATTCAATGTGACAACGTGTGAACACGGCATTGCCGAACAAGAGACTCACAACCAATGTTGATATGTAATAAATCAATTCTAATGAATTGGAAAGTTAGTCTTTTTATATAAAAACTCTGTTAAATGTGTTGGAAGATAAATTATGATGGGAGTGATGAATAAATCAACAATTTGTTTCTTTACGCTGCACGAGTACAATAGGCTCTCAAACATAAATAGAAAAGAATCTATTGAGGACTACTTTTGATTTTGAACTTTTAAAATATCTTTGTTGTATACAATCAAATTGGATCTTCATATCTAAAATAGAATAATTAAATGCAATTTGTTGAAAAAGTTTTACTGCGCTTAAATCTATGGAAAATCTATTACCACCACTCAACAAGTAGTTAAATGTTTTAGTAAAGCAAAATTAGAGTGAAAATGAACTCACCTATAGTTTAACGAAATTGGAAAAAGCTGTATCGCATATAAAATGGTAATACACATCTGTATTCTCATGTGTTGAACATTTGAAATAACAGCATCATAAAAGGTTCCTTCTCTCAAAAAAACTGTATAACTTTTTTTCCTAACTTTAAGCTGTCATATAACGTGCATTGAATTCAAAGGATACAGCAAGTTTAAGGGAATATATGTAACTTGTGAGCTTGTTGTGAATGTATTGCAAGGTCCTAAGTAAATTAATTAATAAAACTTACGTGTACTGTTCTATCTAGACACCAGTTTAATTCAAAATCATCGTCATCTTCACCGTAAGGGTTAAGAATTTGTTCCGCCACCTATAAGGAAGGATAAATAGATACACATATTATACATTATTTACATGATTATACTAAGCGCTAGTACTCACTGCTTTGTTAATAAATAAGTATGTACCATAAATAATCTACAAAGGAAATGTGGCACAAAAGGTTAACTTTCGAGTAATACCATCTATACAAAGAATGAAAAGTTGTTGAATATATAAAAGCACAGAGAACGAGATAAGCTGGGCATATTCAAACACTTGATGAAATGAGTACAAAAAGTATTTCTGGGCAGGTTAATTGGAATTAGGTTAGAGGAAGATCAAAGCTTATATGGACTGTAGAGATAGGAACTTTGACATTCGCAAAATTAAGAACTGGAGAACTATTGCTAACGACACGTTAAGATGGAACAGAACCGTCAAGAACCATCATCTTTTACAGTGTATGTTGACCATCCAATGCTGATCTTTCTCCTTGATTTTAAGTGCTTGAATTGTGGGGCTGGTAACGACACTATGCAATGAATTTTATCTTCATTGGTTTTAATTTTGAATTTAATTTGTACTTCTGGTAATGCTTTCGTTTCTGTACAAATAGATGCGACTATCTCTTCATCTTTCTTTCGGTAATCCAAATATTTTTTATCTTGGTGTTCCAACTGTAGGTTTTCTGGATTGGATTAAATTATTTAAAACGCAACTACTGTTTATACATTCCAGCAGCTTTTCAACGTTTTCTCCGTTACAAACTACAGCAATTCCATTATTTTGTAATGGTCTTGTCTTTTTTACTTTTATTTGAAGGCTTAATATGCTGTTTCACGATGCTTTCTATTGTGCAATTAGAATATTCAATTTTCGATTTTAGGTAAAGGAGAATTGTGAAAGGTTTCTGCTTTGTATTGGGTTTTGATTTTTTAATCTCACAAGATTTCAAAATTTGCGAGGCATTTTCTTTCGGTGTGGATTGCTCATAAGCAAGTCTCCTTCCAAGTTCTTGTAAAATTGAGTTGCATACGTTTCTTGATGACTTTGTGATGTAGTGCCTAGATGGTGTAATTGGGTTAATGTGCGTCCCAGTTCTGCTAGAAGATCTTCCGAAGGAGTATCTTGATGAAAGGAAAACTCCACACTTTGTGACTCTACCAAAGAAGTCATGGAATTGATAGAGTTGCTCCGTCTCAGGTTTTAGGAAGAATTAACTGCTGTCAGAGAGAGCCCGAGGGTGTCACTGACAAAATCCATGTTTATTTAAATGACGATAAAAATCTGGTTTTTAAAGATAAAGGGGGTTCTAAGAAAATGAACTGAAGAAAACATAAATACTTAAGAGATAAGCACGGAGTGACTGAATCACTTTCCTTGCACCTGTTTCGCCTTCAACAATTTTTTTAAAATTATTTTAACTTTCCCAGAACCAAAGTTAAAGCAAAGATTATTTTAAAAGAAAGATGTTTTTTACAGCAGTCAGGTCGCATGTAAACACTTATTTAGAGCTGTAATTATATCTGAACCAAATCACATGAATTTTTAAAAAATGCAATGGACAAGAATAAAAATGCGTTAAGTTTCACTACATGAATACAATTTTTTTAAATCACAAATATTCAATAAATAATTTTGTTAAGTATTATGACACCACTAAATATTTGTTTTCCACCATGACACTATTATGTACAAAATCATAGATATATTAAAATGTATACGATGGATTATAACAATACACTAAATTAAATACACTGATTCACTATTTTTTAGAAGTATAAGTGCTTTAATTCCGTTTTTCACAATAATTCAATAAGCAGTACAAAATTAAGAATACACAATATTCGATATGTTTATACCACTACGTAGTGCAAAAAGGGTACAGTTTGTTAAGTAAACAAGGTACTACATAACACGACTTAAAAAAAATAATAATGAGAGGGAAAAGACCTAACTAAGATGTGAACTCAGCTGTTTCTCGACGGGGAGAAAAAACACGGGGAAGGGGTTTTTATCTTTCTGGTCATTGATTGGCCAGTAATCTGCTAAAATAGCAGATGTGTGGGAACTGGGAAAAATTAAAAAATAAAACTGGTCTTCCAAACGTAAAATTTCTAAACATAAAGAGATCTGTTGAATCAAGGGATTGATTGCGGAGTTTGAGGGAATAAGAAATTATACCCTCCCCCGTAAATCTGTACCACGATTATGACCAATTCTCAAACCCCCACCAAAAAAAGAACATTCCGAGTGCGTGCCTGTATTTCACGATACAATAACAATTACTAAATTAATTTACAGTGGAATGAAAAATAAAAACCTTATTTATTCATGTATTCAAACAAGTTTATGTACTTCGAGGAGTATGAAAACAAATCGTACTTTGAGCCATCCCATGTAGAAAAAGAATTGAAGCAAACTGAAGAGAGGAATGTAGAGGTCCATATCATGTCCAGGGTATCCCTTCGCTGGATCTAAATACTGCCGTCCCACAAGTAAAGCCAGTGAGTATGAGTAAGTAGCTATAGTTACTACCTGAAAAGAAAGTGTTTGCACTAATTGAAAATATTATGTAATATTTCCTTCCAAAGGTTTCGTTTGAAATAGAGAAAGAATCAGTTTTTATTTCCAACGAAACATACCAGGATAAGAAATTCAAACAGAAGTCCCTAAACTTTCCAAGCGGATGTCCACATTTGAATATTGAAAAAGGTTGGTAGGTAGCTCAATTCACGTCACACTGGAGCAACACAACGGCTTCGAGGTGGCGACTTCATCCTCGAAGGGAAATATCCAAGGACAACATTTCGTGATTTTGAACCACGGTCAGATGACGAGGTCAACATTTCAGTTGTCACCCCAAACTTCCACACCAAGCCAAAGTGAAGACGTTGAGACCATGATAGATTTAACGCACACCATCCCCTACGTTCACGACGGTCTTTGATTGGCTCGAGTCTCGAATTCGCAAGCCTCTTCCCCATCTGACCATGGTTCCAAATTACGAGGTGTCCTCGACCTTTCGCTTCTGGATACATCCATGACCGTCGCCAATAACCCGTTGCGTTGCTTCAGTGCGACGTAAATTCAACTACCTACCTACTTTAGCAAATAGGATATTAAGAGTGTAGAAAGAAGAATTCATTTATATATTTAGGATTTCAAGATACACTTTAAGAGTATTCTGCTAGTGGTAGATAAACTGACTATATATCGGGAAACAGCGTGGTATAGGAGAAACTTATTGGAGGTAAAAACCTTATAATGGTTCTATTCCTTATTTTGATAATGTTTTTATTTATTTTTCAAATTTTTCTATGAACTAAATTAAATACTAAATCTCAATTTATTAATCTCAATAAAAACCGAATTTTCTCGTATTACTTACTTGCGTGTAAACTAACGGAACACTAATCCAATCGTATCCAAACATTATAGCACAAGAGGTTCTGTAATCCAATATTTCCTGCAATAAAACGAGTAACAATATACATCTAAAATAAATTGTAAGTATACATTTCTGAACTTTAATTCTAATGATATAAATTATTTAAATGTTTCTATGAATAAGTTCTGTAGTGAAATATTATTAACCCTCATGGTTGATTATATTTGTGTCGAAAATTTCCCTGTAGTGGCCAGTCTGGTGCAAAATCCAGTTCCAAACTGTCAACAGTTCTGGGAAAGGAACAATTTATTTTTCCTACTTGGAAGTTTTGTCTCGATATCTCGTCCTTAGCAAAATTGACGAGACGAGGTATCTTGCTGAAATACTTGAAGAGTTAAGTTGATGAAATGATGAAACAAAAAAGATCATTTTTGTATAAACTACCACAGTTTGGGTTAGTTGCAATAACATGCATAAAGAATACTCTGGTGCAACTTCCTATCTCATGTATGAAAAAATGACATTTTGGAGCTTCATATTTCATCTAAGGTCTGAATTAAATGTCAAATAGAAATTGGGGAAATTGGACTTAAATTCAATCTAATTGTTAACGAAACATTCGCCATTTATTTAATCAAAACCTGTTTAATGCATTCATGTAATAAAATTATTTAAAATACAGGATTTAATTAATTTTTCCTAGTATAGCTCGTTAAATTTTTTTGTCGAGAATAATAGTTTTTATGAAATTGTTCCGTAGTAAATTTTTATGTAACGGCCATGTATCAAGGTCATGCCCACCCCTAATATCCCTCCTTACCATGGTAACTCATTTTTCCCAATTTACTTCTGTTTGTGTTTGGATTCCACCTTAATCCCCAACAAATGAATCACTTGCCTTAACTGAAGTGGAGAAAATAATTTTGGTGCGTAATCGCATCAGCTACCATGAGACTTTCACCTCCTTTGCTACCATGGTAACCAAAGAAGCGAAGGTTGTGGAGCGCTTGACTTTGAAGTGCCAATTTTAAGGCAATGGTAGTTTTTCATAGTAATCGTAATTGTATCTTACTTTGAACAATCCATTCAATAGGACCGAATCTTTGATCCTTCCTTCCTTTCTTGCCCTCGTAGCTAAGGCACTGAACCAGTGACAAGGAAGCCACCATTTACCGTAAGGAAATGACACTTTCTCAAAGACGGATTGTTCGCCTTTTGTCATAATTCCTGCAAAAAAAGCACATTTTCAAACAAACTAATCTTGTTCGAATATAACTTAAGCGGTTGTTTGATTGGTTTTGGGTTTTATGGCGCAAAAGCCATATTTGGCCAAGATGCGCCAAACATAAGGTAGACAACATCAAGTAATGGACATACTCAATGAAAGCTTTACTGACACAAAAGATCGAATCTTACAGGAATCGAAGCTGGGCCGCCTACAACTCACAGGTTGCTAGAGCAGCGGGCTAACCCACTGAGCCACGGCGACTCCTGTAACTTAACCCTCCAAGTGGTTTCGACGAGATATTTCGTCCATTAAGATCTGACCAACTTTTATAATAACGAAATAGCTCATCATCAAGATCCTGCCGATTTTTTATGATGACAAATTTCAAGATCTGGTCAGTTTTTTTCTCATGACAGATAACTCGTACTTCAAGATCTGGTTCAATTTTGCTAATGACGAGATATCTCGTTGAGACAACCATCAGAAGGATTAAAGGGAGTAATAGAATGTAGAAAGAGCAAACTCAACACAACGGCATAGTTGGGGAAAAATTTGATGATAGGAGCCGGTACCATGGTTCCAGAGACCCTCCCCTATGTGAGGACCCTGAGTACCTGATATTTAACAACGCTAGTTAGCAGTATGTATAATAGCATGAAAGTAACATCGCTAAATAACAGTATATTTAACAACGCTAGACAGTAGTATGTATTAGAGCACTCGATCAATTGTTAATTGAATGCTCTTTTTGATTTCTAGTGCTGAAACTTATAAATGCAGCTCAGCATAGAACGACGACCTTTTTGAAATCTAGTTGCAAGGAAGTACCTCGAATGAAAAATTCTCAATAATTTTTGATTAAGTAAGAAACACGATTGGTGAGAATATTAATTCATCGATTGAGCAGGTAATAAAGGAAAAACGTCGTTTATGTCACACTTTAGACGAAAGATGGAATCGATCTTTTCTGTGCAAGAATTTCCCCAAACTAAAAATTCTGTCTGACTGAACAGAAATTTTTTCATGGAAATATCAACTCCCTGAACTATCAACAACTTCTAGTCGGTCATATAAAAAATATATTGAAGGAGAAGCGAGATAGTGATTTGCAAATCGAAAAACTTGGTTACTTTGAAAATATTTCTTTCAACCCTTGAAGAGTATTAAGGATATAAGAAGGATACAGACACAATCTCTATGACTTTAATTGATAGTAAAGTACTGAATGTTCTAACTGGTACGAAATCGATCAGACTTATTCTATATGTGGAGCCACTCTAAATTTTCAACTAATTAAGGATTTGAAAACTACCAACATCATTTTACCCCAAATCAAATACTTTGCAATATGGCATATGGCTTTATATGCTCGGATTCGTTTCTTTGAATGTACTCTTCATATATCCTATCGATATGACATATGTAAATGGAAAATTAGGGGGATTCAAGATAGATATATTCAACAGCAGAAAAAAATGGTACAAGAATATTTCTTAGCGCAATTACATTTACTCGTGGATAAACCGAAAACCAATGGATTTGGTAGTGCAAACGACGGCAACACTGCACGTCGAGCATTTAAAGATAGCAAATGTTTTTCCATAATTACAGGTGTTGATGAAAACTTATTAAAATTAGAAACATTTTAATTTGTCTCTCCTGTCGAGACCAGACAGATGCACAAAAGTTTGAAAACTATTTTCACACAACTTCTAAGCTATACGTTTTAAAGTACTCCTTGTACTATTCCAGTTAACTAAATAAAGATCTTGTCCATGGTCGATAGATAATGGAAAATTCTTCATTACCAGTAGGTTAATTCGGAGAAGGATCTGAAGCATAAATAAACTTTACAAGCACGATAGGCAATCCCACTTTAGGAAAACCAGTAAGAAAAATAATATGGATATGTTAAATAGTTGACACACCAGATTCCTATGACTTCCAAGTATAAATTTACAAAAATTAATAAATCGCCATGATAAACTAAAATTTCCTTCTGAAGTAGTTTATGCTCTAAAACCGAAACCAGAAGCTTCTAAATCAAAGGAGAATGAAGACGGTTTCTTAGAGGAGATATTACTTGTTATTGGATACAATAGGATTAGAAAATCAAGTATTGTTTACATAAATAACCTATTTTTTACCTAAATTGGTTTAATTATTAAAAATTCCAAATAAAATTAACTTTTTAATTACTTTCATTTCACTTCAAGAAAAAACTAATAATTTTTTCCATAAATGTCCATTATTAATTTTGGCCCAAAATCAATATTTTCCCAAAATTGCACAAAATTTTTATAAATCAAATTATCCTTAATGACTACAATTTCGTTTTAAGAAATATTTAGGCCAATTGTTTTTTACTGTCGTAGTTTTTTTAATTTGGCCAAAAAAAGTGGTCTCAGAAACCATAATGGAATAGGGATGAACTGCAGACAGGTGAAGTTTACTCATTTTTTCTTTGCATGAAAGTTAGATTTCTTGGGAAATAGATTTGATGAGTAAAACTTAGGAATCGAATTTTCTCCCTTCGTTTTCTCAGAACTATGTTTTTACTTAGTGTGTTTCACTTGTAAGACAGCGGTATATAGTGGAGAGAAGGCAGATGTCCTCGAGGAAGTCCTTCCTGAAAGGTAGTAAGCTTGCCAGGATCTGCCATACACAAGATCATATATAGTGACTGCCAATCGTGAATATTTGTTTCGCCTACCCATAATCCCTGGTATCGCTTCCAGTACCGAAAGATGAACTGTGAGCCAGAAACTGCCCAAAAGACATCACTTATAGGAATGCATTGTTTACGCTTAACCTACTTCCTAATTAAACGAATATACTCGTTCAAAACCATTCGTTTAAAGCAGGATTATAACAACCATTGAAAGGGACCAAATTTGTATATATAGTCCGAGTGGTGGCGAGTTGGCATTTAAGTAGTATATTTGTTAAATTATGGGGCAGGTTAAATATAAACAAAGCGTTCACAGATTTGGCGTCCTTGGCGCTGTTTTTGACTCCGAGTTTGTCTTTCGGTGAGGGAAGTAATAGCATGGATTCCGAGTATGGCGAAACAAATAATCACGAATAGCAGTCACCATACAAGGTTTTGCGTATGGCAACCTTTTTCCCCAGTGGGCTTACTTTTAACAAATGGACCGTCCCAAGGTCATCTCCTTCTCATTCAACTACGAGTATACTGCCATTTTTTCAGGAACGCATAAGTTTCAATTAACCAGATCTAGATATCTCGTACAAACACTTGAAACGCTAAATTACGCGATGGATCTTTTACATGAGACTGACAGTAAGTACGCGGACTTCAATATATGGAAATCCATTTCTGTTATCTTGGCAAATTTAATAAAGTTTTGATACTATACGCGTTTCGAGATCAAGGATCTCAACCCACCTGCTGAAACAAGGTGCTGGGTCGTCGGGAACCTTCTCTTGACCGAAGTGCTGACCGCTTGGAAGGTCAGTACCTGTGCGAGGATCACGTACCGTCCCAGTGTCCGCCGAATCATGCGGCTTCTTTCGTCCGTGCCGTGGACGTACGAGGCGATCATGAAGCACAGCCTGATGAGAAACAAAATTGAAGTACTTATCGATACATTAATACAGGGATGGATTCAAATTCATAGAGAGGGTTGAGTTCCTTATTTCCTTTTATTAAAACGACGGCTAGCCGAGTGGTTGGCTCTTCGGTCCTCGGTCAAATGTCCTCACGTTGGCGTGGTGTGGAAGTTTGGAGAGTGGAGTGCCAGCTCAGGTGTTGCCTCGTCATCTGACAGTGGTTCAAAATTACGTGGTGTTGTCCTAGGATCTTTCTCTATGGGATTGATCCCAGACCGTTGCCAATAGCTCGCTGTGTTGCTACAGTGCTATGTTAATTAAAATACCTACCTACCAAACATTATGCCTGGCTGCAAGAGCTCAGTTAAGAAAGGAATGGTGGCAATACTGTTCAAAAATAACATATTTAGACTCGAGTTTTTCTCTTGTTTATTTTGGTCCTGATGACAGTAGATGTTTTGTTCCACTGAAATAGCTGAAGAACCGTTTTGTCATTTTGTGTTTATACCTTCTTTAAGAGTCTATTAGTCAGGTTTTGAAGCTTTTGTACTTTTTTATTTCCAATGTCAAGATATTACAAGAATGATAAGAATAAAAAGGAGGGTAAGAACAAAGAAAATAGCCATTTCACCCCATAAGTAGACTTGGTTTAAAAATAATGGGATTCTATAGGGAGTTTTGCGCAGAGCAGTGCAACTGGGAAGGTGATGTCTGTCCATCCATTCAGAAAGTTCTCAGAATATACAAAAGATATTCGGGAAATTTTTCAGATGAAAGAGATGAGGTAATGGTAATTAATTAAGGTCGCACTAGAGCAACACAAGGGCTATTGGCGATAGTCCGGGATCATTCCTCAACTGAAAGATTCGAGGACAATACCACGTAATTTTGAACTATGGTCAGATGACGAGATCAACACCTGAGCTGGCACCCCTCTCTCCGAACTTCCACATCACGACAACGTGAACGAAAGAGATGATATCCGAGAGAGTCGTGTCATATTAAGAGTTTAAATATTGTAGCATCGCAGCCTTCGAGGGAAGTAAATCAGGGATGGAAGCTGGGATGCGATGCAGTTCTATTCCCTGTCAAGAACTGTACAAGATCTGCACGAGATAGAAAGTTTGTACCCGTCTTTTGGCGTAGAAAGGAGAGAGCCTATTTGGTATTCTAGGAGCATTAGAGTTTGTCACATTGGCCCACTTAGCGACATTTGACTCTCCAGGAGTTTGTGAGATAAGTGGATATCAACCATTGTCACCAAACCATCCAAAAGTCGCCAAATCATCCACTGTCGCTGAGCCATCCACCCTCTTCAAACCACTCACTTCCACTAAACCATCCACCGTCGTTAAACCACCCACCATCGTCAAACCATCCACCTATGCTAAACCAATCCACTATCGCTAAATCACTCATCGTCGTCAAACCATCCACCTTCGCCAAATCATCTACAGTCGCCAAATACCCACCTTCGTCAAACCATCTACCGTCGATCCTCGTCAAACCATCCATTTTCACTAAACCATTCACCGTCGCTAAACCACCCACCATCGTCAAACTATCCACCTACGCTAAACCATCCACCATCGCTAAATCACTCACCGTCGTCAAACCGTCCACCATCGCGAAACCATCTACCGTCGCCAAACACCCACCTTCGTCAAACCATCCACCGTCGACCCTCGTCAAACCACCCACTTCCGCTAAACCATTCACCGTCGCTAAACCACCTACCGTCGTCAAACCATCCACATTCGCCAAACAATCCACATTCACCAAACCATCCACCGCTAAATTCGCCAAAATTTCACCCGACTCATCCCCATTTAAAATGTGCGAGACATGTTTTTCTAGTGACCACCAGTACCTAGACTTTGTGACTGGAGCAGTTCACCTAATAGACAGACAGTGCCTCCTCATGGTGCACCCTGGTCAATATATCTGAACGTCATAATGATCTACAGCGTCGTTTTTATACTATCGACAACCCTAACACTTCAAGATAACAAAATGTAAGTGGGATAAGAGCATCAATTAAAGATACACTGATTATTTTAAACTCCTCTCTTATTTCTTTTTGAATTAAAGGAAGGGTTCTCTTACCTATCTGGCCAAGGTATCGTTTCATACTGACTCCACCATCTTCCTATTACCAGCGAAACGTAGAACCCCAAGACAAATGACAAAGGTATGAGATCCGTGAAGGTCTGCACGAATATTACTACCTTCTCGAATATGCTGAAAATAGAACGATTTCTAACATTAAAAACTACTAAAAATGATGAGACAACATAGATATTGTATTACGATGTAAATTACTTGGTTTTCATAAATGTAACATGCTCAGATGCTCAGAAGAAAGCATTACTCAATGAAATTCTTAATTTTTCTTTGCATAAAGGTGAGTCAATAATTATCTGAAATACAGGGTGTTCTGAAAATATGTGTCTAAATTGTAAAGGATAGTAGAGGGGGTCAAAATAAACATTTTTGTCAAAGAATGTGTGCCCTGAAGTGCCACGTTTAGTTGGTAAAGGGAACTGTTTAGATCAGTCGATAACATCATTTCTGTGGCGTAAAACGTCATTACTCAATGAAATTCTTAAAGCGTCTTCTACAACCTAAACGTGGCTCATCCATCAAGATCTGGTCAGTTTCTTATAATGACGAGATATCTCGTCCATCAAGATCTGACCAATTTTGTTAATGACGAGATACCTCAGGCATCACGATCCGATTAATTTTGCTAATAACGAGATATCTCGTCATCAAAATATTGCTCACTTTTTATGATGTCAAGATCAAGATCTGGTCAGTTTTACAAATCACCAGGAGGGTGAAAAAGAAGTTCTGGGGAGCAACTCGAGAACTGGAACCAACTTACATTTTTTGTTCGTCATTTAGAAGACGCCTGTACGTAACACTGAGAAGGGCATAGGCAATGCAAAAAATGAGAAACTCCCTCCAAAGAATTTTGTAGATGCCTCCTTTCCAACGACTTAAGAGTTTTGGGAACCCACAGAATCGGGCTTTGGCGACATCCAGTGAGTAGGAGACTGTCATATTGAATCCAAAATGAAAGCGTCAAAATGGTTGTTTTCCTGTTTTCTATCAATCCTCGCTCTTCATCTCCTTAAGAACGATCTGTAAAAGAAATTTAAATCAAAGGAGTGATTTTCGAAATTCAGACATTTTATCAAAAAAAAAACATTTTTAATAGATTATAAATTTGTCTTGTTTTTACAAACCTTTTTGATCAATAAAAACCCTTCTCCGAGATCGCTTTTTTTCGAAAAAACAATTCGGTAAAAGGCATTGTCATCAAACTCTAGAAATGAAAATTTTAATTTAGTTAGAAAAAGTTAATTTAATTAGGTAAAATATGTTTTAATTTATAATTTAAAATTATATCGTGCATGTGCATTATCTTATAAGTGACTCTGAAAAGGGCCTAATTTGTATTTGTGGTTTGGCAACGACCTGAACAAGAGTCACGTGACTCAGGTGGCGGAAGAAGTTAACATTTTTTTCATCGAATTTTTAACGAAACAAAATGCGGTGGGTGGTTTCAAATCTTAAAAAAATCGACTAGACTAATTGAAAGAATTAGTCTAGACAATTGAAAACTGACTACACCAATCTGCGTTTTTCCTACTTTTGTGTTTAACAGAACTTCTATTTATTTAAATCAAGCTACTTTTAAATTTATCAGTTCTTCAAATCGGGAGACAAGATTCGAAACTGCAATTAGCATTCCATTATTGACGTTTAATCACGATTTTTATTTCGTTTTAATGACTCACCGTTGAGAACCCTGCTTTACGCAAGCAAGATGGAGAAAAAGAATATCGTAAAGAAAGATATCTTCGGTTTTCATCAATGTCAACATCTCAACCCCTTTCCACCTCGGATTATACCGACTGTGATCTCAATGAACAACATTATTTTCACACCCAAATTCAGCTTTTTTCATTCAATAGTCTAAAGATCAAAGGATTTTTGGGACCGCGGTATCCTAGTTGGCAGACTAACAGGTTGCTAGTTCAAACTCGGTCCAATCAAAAACCGTCATGTACACGGGGGCTGGTGCATGTTAAATCTGTCGTGGCTTCAAATGTCCTCACGTTGGCGTGGTGTGGAAGTTTGGAGAGTGGGGTGCCAGCTCAGGTGTTGACCCGGTCATTTGACCGTAGTTAAAAATTACGTAGTGTAAAAGACGAATGCTACACTTTAATTATACTGATCTTGGGAAAATCCATACTACACTAAACAAATAACTTATTTACAAAAAAATTGGCAGTAAAATTATCACAATATAGTAGTAATTGATACCAGAAAACGAAGAACAAAATTGAGGGTTTGTCTTTATATGCATCAGTAAAATTAAGTAATTTTTACGAGTATTTCCAAAGTTCGCATGCGAGAAACTTATATGCATTTTTAAAATTATGTTTCAGAGGTATTGAACTTTTTATCCAGAAAAACGTATCAGAAAATAGCTTCCGTAACCTAAATGATCTCCAAGACATCTGAGTTTATAATCTATGTATCCCACATATTTTATTTGATTAAGTTAACCAAATGCCACCTTATTTTGCTCACAACGAATTATGATTCATAATACAATAGAATACACATAGAATGTTTTTAAATAGTTACAAAAAAGAATTTTCTTTAAACGTTAATATTGATACCAATATTTTTATTTTTACAAGAAATTAGATGTGTAATTAAATAAAAATGTTAAGAACATTTATTAGAGAATATTATTATGAAACGCCATTTTCAATTTCCAGAACAATAGTTTTGACAACGAAGGCGATGAATATTTAAAAAAACTCACCACAAATACATTGACTCCAATCTTCATTGTGAAACTGTTCTATGCAATAATTTAAATCATACAAAAACTACTCCATTGTCAAACTCCTTAATAGGAATAATATGTTGTTCATGTAAATAAATAAAACACATTAATATTAAAACGCTGCATTTTAAGCTCTATTGCACTTTCATTTCCGATTCACATTTGTTAACTGTTAATGCTTTTGTTCCATCTCAAAACATCTAAACGGATTGCGTTTCAAAGGTATGCACATTTTTATTGTAATCGGAACATCCTGTTTGATTGTGTAGTTCCATTCTGTCTCTGTGTGAATCCTGTTAATTCTAACTAATAGAATAATTTAATTGCTAAGTTCAACTCTACAACCTATGCAGTTATCGAATTTTGTGTTTCAACGGTCTGTGAAGCAGTACATCTTACATACCGTGCCAATGGATATGCGTTTAATAAGATTCAACGTATTTTTAAACACTGGTAGATTTGTTGAGGTAATGCATAGAAACTAGAATAGGAACCATAGATTAAAATTGAAATCAGTGTGATATGAGTTAAATACGATTCAATATATTTTTGAAACACCAGTAATTTTCTTGATATAATGTTAGTTGAAAAGATTAAAACTGAAATCAGTGGTATATCAGTGTAATGTGAGTTAAATACGAATCAATTTTTTTAAACGCCAGTAATGCCAGTAATTTTCTTGAGAAATCAGTGGTATATCAGTGCTGAGTTAAATGCGATTCAATACATTTTTAAAACACCTGTAATTTTCTTGATATAATGTTAATTGAAAATATCAAAACTGAAATCTGAAAAACGCTTAAATATTTGGGGCTAACACAAAATCTTCGCGACACAGAAAAGCGCAGGTGAAATATCTTCACACCACATTTTTATTTAACAGTGAAATTATTCTTAGAAATAATTTTTAATGACATGTATTACTTTTCTTATTTTGATATTCCCAGTGGATTACTCTGAATTGTTTTTAAAAGAAATAAGGGAGCAGTTTAAAATAATCAGTGTATCTTTACTCTGAAGTAAATTTCAATTAAATGATAATTAGAAGCTTTGTTTTCCAGACACCAAATGAAAATTCAAAGATCGTTTGATAAGTTTGCTACAGTTCCACGATATGGTGACGCAATTAATTTGGTGACGTCACGGCTGGCAGGTGTCACTCTTCGAACTAGCTCAGGCCGAATTTCAGCCACATGCGACACTTCGCGTTCTACTGACGTTTGAAGAGAGCATTGTAGCAGCTGCCACGAAAATGGGGAAAAATGAGTTCTGGGCAATGATAAAACATTTTTATTTAAAGTGGATGGTCACTCTATTTTCTGGACTTAATCCTGTGCGACTTCTTGTTTCTAAATTTGAAAATTTGGCTTGGTGGGAAGAAATTCTCTTCGAATTAGGATGTCATTGCCGTCGTCGACCAGTATGTTACAGCCTTTAGAAGGCAACTTTTTTGATGAGATGGAAAAATTAGGAACACTCTGAACGAAGTGTGTAGTCCTCAATGGTTACTATGTTGAAAACAGAATCGATTTTTTTAAATAAAACGGTATTTAACCTGCTTATTTACCACACTTATCAAACAACCCTCTTAAGTTAGCTCTAAGGTTAATCATATGATCATATCGAAAATGTATTGTATTATGCAATGCTATTAAGTGCATACACTCAAATCAACGTTCACTCTTTTTTAATTTAACGGAGAAAGATAGTAGTGTTGTGTTTCAGACACAATCGGTAATTTAAATACCTCTAACGTCAATAACAAAATTATGTCAAAACTCTAATGTTCTAAGCAAGTGGTCACCAAAGTGGTCGGTATCGACCCCCAGGGGTCGATGTACCATTGTTAGGCAACACTATTAGGGGTCGATTCGGACTCAGGGGTCGATAGAAAAATATAGAACAAAGATATCCAAAACTTTCTTAAGCTGTACTCCCCTTTTTGCTTGCATTTCCAAGCTCGTACGTGGTTGAAATTGATTCCAGTCATATTAATTCCATGTTAACAAAAGAAAGAAATATGCGTATATAGAATTCCGTGGCGATTTAAGGCTGAAACTTACTAATTTTCAACCCAACATTGCCAATCTTGTCAAGAGTCATGAAGCACACCCTTCGCATTGACAACGTTTAGTAAATTATATACTAAATAAATAAAATTCTTATTTTCATATATGTAAGGAGATTGTATTAGTGTTATTTTGTTATCCAAGTAATTTTATATTTTTATACATTATTTATCCCTCCTTTCAAATAAGTAATGTTAAGGAGGACGTCAAAAACATATCCCTTTGATGTTAAGTCAATGTAATAATATATAATATATTATGCATACAATAAACATTATAACTATAAAATAAATCTAAAACTCACATGAACGTCTTTTTTGTTTGTCCTATTATAATTACGTAATAGTAAAATAGATGGAGTCGATAAAAAGTCGAGAAACTCTTGAAAGGATCGACGGTCAAAGAAGTTTGGCGATTCCTGTTGTAAGCAATGTGTGCTATTACGTTCTTTAAGTGCATGCATTCAAATTCAACTTCTCTGTTTTCAACTAATCTACAATTAATTGTTTTTCGGGCACTATAGGAAAATAAATTATCAAAAAATTAACAAAATAATTTATAACATATTAAAATAATTCTAATTAACATGGGTAAGCCAAAAACGTGATCTACTATGCAAAGTATGTTATTTTCTGTAAGTGCACATTCGAACTCAAGTTTCACTAGTATCGCCACATTACCATAGGATCATAAAATATGCAAAATTCCAGCCCTAATCATGACACAAAAAAATACTTACGAATCATCTTAAGCTTACTCGGCAGGCTCCAAACAAAAGCAGTGGATGTAATATCTTTCGAACCACCTCAAAATCTGATAAAAAATGCTTACGCGCTACAAGAGAAAAGTGTCAGGATTCCCAGGGCGATATATGGTTTTATTTATGTGATCACAGATAAAAAGATAGTATAACTGGTGCGTACTGAGAAATGCAATTATGCTTGGACTTCGCTAAGTTTTATCTTTCGAAATTTAAAGGCCACAATCGGAGAAGTCACTTCGGAAATGTATGGGATAATGTAAAGATGAATTTACCATGTAATCAAGCACAAGGCTGTATAACATGAAAGCTTTAAGTATTAACTCAGCACATGCTAAAGTCACATTCAGATTTATCGAATATTTTGCTTTAGTTATTGCATATTCATAAAGAAAGAAATTCAATAACATCATTTTTAATAAAAACTTTGTATGGCTATAGTGTAGTCCATTGAAGTCCCATCCTAATACGAATCTAATCAAAGACCGTCGGGTACAAAGGGGTGGTGCACGTTAAATCCATCGTGGCCTCACATGTCCTCACGTTGGAGAGGTATGGAAGTTTGGAGAGTGGGGTGCTAGTTCAGGTGTTGCCTCGTCATCGGACAGTGGTTCAAAATTACGTGGTGTTGTCCTAGGATCTTTTCCTTTGGGATTGATCACGGACCGTCACCAATAGCCCGTTGTTTTGCTTCAGTGTGACGTTAACTAAAATACCTACCCATCCTAATAAAATTATTTTTTTAATTCGGTGGCAAAAAATCGATAAAAATGGTTGTTGAAGTTTGAACGATTGTTTAATGTGAATATCCTACAATTAATTTCAATTTGTACGATTAAAGTGTAGTTTGATATTAATTTTGAAGAATAATTTTATTGCTTAAAGGTTTGTGATGATTGTAGCGTAGTTCGGCAGCTTTCGAATGACGCCACTTGCGCAGTCTTCACTCTACGCACTCCAAAATTACATTGGCCCAAAGCTCGCCCATTACCGTAGAATTTCGTCATATTACAGACGCCTACCCATGCTCAGTTTGCCCTTGGATCGAAAGATCGTGTCAGGTTCTTTCTTTATCAACACGACGCTATATTTTATCTTCTGGATCTTTCTTCTAGTTTGGAAATTACAAGACGAAACAGTTGTAACGCTTTATGCAACGTTCGACTTTTCATGCATGACCAATACCGATTTTAAAGACGCATTTTTGCAAGGTAGTTAATTAACGTCGCACTGGAGCAACACAACGAGCGATTGGCGACGGTCCGGGATCCATCTCGAAGGGAAAGATCTGAGGACATGACGTAATTTGGAACCACAAAATTACAAGCAGTAAACAAAATATACACCCGAATACATTTCTTTCTCAAGATAAAAATGGAATTAAATCGTTTATATTCCGAATCAATTAACACAATAGATAATGCAATAGACAACACTTTTCGACATCAATCAGGCAATATCCAAATTGTTTTTATAAATTTCCCAACTTTCAGATAATACAATCTTATAACTAAGGAAGAACTTTCTTGTCTCAATTTCAAGAACTCAAAAGATGTTTCCAGAGAACCTCATCCGGATAATGATATTATCCTAGCAACCAATTTCTTATCGTAATATTGACAACATCTTATCATGTGTACCTCTATTTAATACTCTGTTGAAGGTGTTAAAAATAAGTGGTTTCTAAAAATCACGTTTTAATAACCCCATCAAATTTTTAGATACTTTCATTCACAAATCGTATTCCATAAAGCGTGTTTCTGAAGTAGAACGTGTTCCGTGTACTTATACCGAACGGGCGCCATTTGGTTTACTTTTAATACGATTTTAAGTTTCGCCAATAAAAATTCCAAGGAATAAATTCAAAGGTTGGTCAGGTAGTTAATTAACTTCGCCCTGATGCAAAACAACAGGTTATTAGCGAAGGTCCGGGATCAATCTCGAAGGGAAAGATCCGACGCCTCGTCATTTTGAACCACCATGACAAGTTGAACCAAATGAAAAATTGAATCAAATGACAAGTTGAACCAAATAACGAGTTGGAAGGGAATGACAAGTTAAATACCTGAGTTTTAACCCACTCTCCAAACTTCCACCACTCCAACGTGAAGACATTTAGTGCAACTACTTTTCATGCACCAGCCCCGCGTATATGACGGTCTGGTTGGATCCTTTCGAACTCGCAACCCTCCGGTTTGCGAATCTACGACTCTACCAACTCGGCTACGATGGCCTCAAAACCTCTCAGAAATTATCTTGTTTTTATTGCTGTATTGCTTATGTCATGCGTCCAAAAAGAAAAGTCAAGAGACAAATAAAAAACATTTTTTATTGAAAGACTTGAGAAACATCCTTGTACGCATGTGCACTTTATAACCAGCGGTATGTGATGTTTACCTGGGTAGTTCCTACGAAATGAGCTGTCCACGTGCAAATATCTTCTCAAAAAGATTTTACTAATTACAAAAGTACGTCCTCCATCAAGCACGTTCTAGAAATGTCTTTTTTCACCCGGTTCCCTAAATGCAGCAATGTTAAATCATCACGTTTAATTATTTTTTCTATTATTTTCCCATGTCAAAAATGTAAAATGTTAGCATGAGAGCTCATTTAAAATTAAAAAACAGTTCTGGCTTGCAAACATCAATGCCTTTCTTAAGTGGTCGGAATACATTTGTACATAGTCAAAAAAAAAGTTCGGCAGAATGACAGGCGCAGAGTGCCTCGAACTTTAAATGAACTTTAAATATAGTAAATTTTACAACATTATTAATGTGCTTATTTAGTCTTTGTAGGTTTATGTGATTGTAAGAAGATGCTTTTGCATCTGTATTTTCTTAATTTACATTGGTATATTTCCAAAAAGCACTCATCAATGGCAGGGATGTTTTGATGGAGGCCACGGGGCATGAATTCCCTGAAGTAATTTTGGAAGTTAAAAGCTATCCAAAAGTGCTGAAGCTAGTTACGATAGAAAAGCGAAGTTTCGTACATTACAGGGTAAAATATACGTCTGAATTCGTCAATAGCGAACTATGGCCAGTAGCATATATGTATTTTTGAGAAAGCCTGATTCCAACGTATGAAGTCTGCGTGTTACAGGCTGAGAAGGCTCGATTCCTGTAACCCTGGGTGTATTTCTCTGGTGCCAGTAAAACTTTAGGCGCATGTCCATTTAATTGACGTTGCCTGTCTTGTGTTTGGCGATGCTTAGTGAAATATGGCCCTTGCGCCATAAAACTCTATTTAACCAACTTACTCGGGAAGTAAACTTGCTGTGAGGGTCTTGATGTCAAATGTTGCTTCAACCTTACACGATGCACATGCTTCTGCAGCTAAACATTAATGACAACATACGTGTAACATTCACGCCGAAGTTCCTATTCAATTAATACAGGATATCATTTGATAAGTAGGTAGTTCAATAAACGTATCACTGGAGCAACACAACGGACTATTCGGTATCAGCTTGTCCTGCTTAGGATCTGGCGCCATAAAATTACAAATCCAATCGGGATCAATCCCGAAGGAAAGATCCTAGGACACCTCGTAATTTTTAATCTCGGGATATCACTTGGAGAGAACAAATCCTTTGGAGTGATACGGCTCCTTTCTGTTTAAAGGGAAGGGAATGTGCATTGTCGCATTTTTGGTATCAGAAAATTTTCGACTTGGCCAAGATCTCCTGTTTCATTCTCCAAGAGTAGTGCATATCCACAGTCGCTTTTATCATTGGGTCGTATTTTTTTAAGGGAACACCTTCTGTTGAGTATTTTCCTACGAGATGGCGCACGGACAACCCGACCTCCCGGGGATGTCACCGCGCCTGCATGTTTATGTTCAAAGGGGCTGCTTAACCACCCCCCTGTTTTCTTGTTTATCTGTCACTTGCGAGGGGACTGCCTGCCGAGAACCAACCTCGCAGCTTCGCTCTCCGTTGTTACTTGTTAATAAATCTGTTATTTGTTAATTCTGAGTTCTATTCTGTTAACTCACAAAGCACAGAACGGGATCGATTGACGTGTCCAAACACCTTCCTTTACTATGCAGGAGTATTAGAACTTGCAAAATTTCATATTACGACACTGCAAAACCACGATTGGTTGGTTATTTTAGGTTTTTAGGTTTTGGGCCAACCTGCGCCAAACACAAAACAAAGAGGGGGAAGCAAAAACAGAGAAGAGCGGGTGAGTCGTGTAAGGGTAAAAAAGAAAGATTTGAGAATAGCGTTTGGGGATAGTCCGATGAAAGCAGGCAGATCTCTTGGATATCCGGGATTAGGACTCGGGTTTACTAAAGACAGTATGCGCCATGGAAAAGAAATGACGATGCATGAAGCTGCAGAGGTTAGTTTTTTAGAAGCAAGAGACATAAAAGGCCAAGATAGGGTATCCCCATCTTGGTCGACTATTGAAACTCTAATATGAAATGTAATTAAAAGGTGATCAATTATAACAATGGCAAAGTGCCGTAGCAATGCAAAAAAGTAGAGCGTGGAGGACGACCCGTCTGATAAAGTAGGTTGGTTGATTTTAGTTTATATAGCTCATATTTGGTCAAACTGCGCCAAACACAAGGCAACGTCAAGTATAAAATGTCGCGAAAGGAAAAAAGGAGGGATTGGGGAAGAGTTATACGATGGAAGCAGAAAAGGATAGCATGGGTACCCCTGGAGCGCGAACCCCGTGTTTACTAAAGATAGTAAACCTCATGGAAAAAGAAAAGATCACTAGAGTACCTCGGATCCGTGAAGCCCGTACACAACAAAAGGAGATGTGACCCTGTGGTCGGAACAGCCTCAGGATACCATATTCAAATCAAAATGGTGTGTTATCTCACATCAGTCCCTGCATTCAAAGATTGCTGATAGTGTATTTTGAGAAACACTGCTTCCTCGTTACACTTTCTACAGAAGTAATGAACTGAAAAACTGAGTTGATTACTTTGAAATTATTCGGCAAGTTTGAATTGTAATTGCCTAAAAACGTTTAAAGTACTATACGAGCTTGCTCATTAAATTGTACGCTTGTGACATTTCATGTGGCAGTTTATGTAATTTTACACGAGGCGGAATTTGTACACCTACTTTTCGTTTACTGGAATAACAATGCTCTTAAAACATTCCAATCTCGGCATGGGTAGGGTAGTTGAATTTAACATCGCACTGGAGCAACACAACGGGCTATTCCAATCTCGGTACGAAATGCAGCGTAGCACTGTAATTTGTGTCCATGAAACGCTGGAGTAATAAATCTTTTTTATCTCGCTTATCTTAAATGTAATGTACTCGGGGAATAGGAATCTTGGAAATGATAAAAGTACACATTCCGTTCCATTTCCCTCTCAAAAACATTTTCCTATACAAAATAGGTCTTACAACTCGGGGTTTTTGAATCTATTCAGCTGTATTGCGTATTTTAATCCATTTCACCTGTTGTTCCACCTCCTTGAAATGATCAAGGTTAGGTATGCGAATATTTTAGGTACTATTGAGTCAAAGGTGTGTAAATATTCTCTCGTTTGATATTTTGGTTGGTCTTTATAGTGCAAGGGTGACAAGACGAAATTTGATCAAGCTGGGCCAAACACAAGACACAAAACGTCAAGTGAGTGGATACACACAAGGAAAGTTGCACTAATAAAGATAAATATACCTAAGGTAATTTACAGGAATCCAACCTGCACTGCTTGCAAACCAACTGAGCCATTTATGTTTATAAGAGTACTCTAGATAGGCATTGAGGTATAAGGGATCCTACATTCCAAAGAATTAAATTTTTGTTCTGTGCAAAATACGTATTCATAAGGGTTTTCATCGATGAATGTTTAAAAATAATTTTAACAGTGGCCCTTCAATAGGACAAATCAGTCCTATTGAAGGGCCACTGCTTGTCCACACAAATCAGTCCTATTCAATAGGACAAGTCAGTTTGCAGTGAAAATGCTACTCAAATGAAGCTACGCGTTTTCTTAATGGGTCAATAAATTAAAAAAATGAATCCATTAACCATAATGAAGCAAAATTTAGTAAGAAGCGGTGCAATTCTTAGCCATGTCGCTAACTTCAAATTCTTATCCAGGAATTTATGCAGGACTATTTTTATGTTGCCCGATGACTGACCCCATTGGTCTTCGACACAAGGGACGAGCTAACAGCTGTTTGTGAAGAAGTTTGCCAAGTAGGTTGGTTTGTTGAAATGGGTTTTATTTGGCCATGCTGCGCCAGACATAAGACAGACATCAGGTAATGGATATACACACAAGGAAAGTTTAACTGGCACAGAATAGGGAAATACACCCATGGAGGTATCGAACCTGTCCGCCTACAACTCGCAGGCTGCTAGCTCAGTGGGCATACGGTCCTGAGCACCAAGTGAGTAAGACGCTGTTACTCCTAAGAGACAATATCCATACGCGTACAAGCCGATTCGAACTCGGGATCTACTGGGTGGCAAACGCTATGACCACTATACCAGTCAGGGGGCTTATACAAGACTATGAACCAAACGATCGTTTTATATATATACATATATATAATCATCCCTATTCTTTTAAAGCTTAATTAATCAGTTCCTTCCTTATTGTCCGTCTCTTTTCTCAAATATACTATTTTATTACCATTTTATCACTGCGATTTACATATATTTTTAGGAAATGCTCGAAATTGAATTTACGAAATGTGACTAATTAGGTAGTAGTTTATTAACTTCGCACTGGAGCAACAACGGGCTATAGGCGACGGTCCGGGAGCATTCCGATGGGAAAGAACCTAGGACAGCGCCTCATCATTTTGGATCACGGTCTGAAGACGAGGTCAACACCTGAGCTACTGACTAATTAGGAATCTTGAAAAATATTACTTTCTTTATAAATAATTTTATTGCAGATGGTAATTAACGTCGCGCTAGAGCAACACGACAGGCTATTGACGACGGTCCGGGATCAATCCCGAAGGGGAAAATAATTTTATTGCAGAAATGCAGGCTTGGTTTGCCGTTCTACGGTCATTTTTGCAGAAAATGTAAATTCCATCTATACAGTAGTTTGATTTAATTGTTCATATTAGGATATACCTATATTTAGAATTTAAAAAAAGCAAAAGCAATGACTAATTTATTTAATTATCGAATGTTAAGTAGATTGCGTTTAGAATGTTACCCTAAAACCCTTTTATACCTGATTTATGAAATATTTCAAGGACCGAGATAAACTACTTTTAATTTTTATGTGTATCTCAACTTCCGAACTTGAATTCATCTATCAGTTATTTGCATTCTCGCGATCCATAAAAAAACTTCAGAATCCGAGTCAATCTCTCTATTTAACTTTTAACGAAACTACCCTTCCATTATATGTATGGTAAAAAGAATGCATTGCCATTGAAAAAAAAACATTTTAAATAAAACTTGCTTTATTCCATTCTTATCCACACCAAATCTGAAATTTACGAAAGCAAATGAATCCACTTTCGCTTTTATCTTAAATAAAAATCGGATTTCAGATCAGTTGTTCATAATTCAGAGTTCGGAAACCTGTCTTCATCTTGCGCCTTTGTTGCCAAACTCATGTCCACGACCACGGGATTCGGATCTATTGAATCATCAAGCTCCAACTGCGCCGAAATCTGTTCGTAATCCTCATCTGACGAACTGTCGTCACTGCCCAGTGAACAGCACGACTCGTATCCTTTCAACTCACACTCCTTTCTATGTCCCTGGGCCGACACGACCCGATTCAATTCTTCGAGGACCTTGCTAGCCTCTGCCACCAAGTTCTGGACGTCGTCCATCTTCTTGGTGCATGGCTCGTTCGCCTCCAGGAGACTTGGTTCAAGGCTGATAGCGGACACTACTCTGGAAGGCTCTTCTGGGATAGGCGGCATGTAGCTATCCAACTTCTGAGGAACTCCCAAGTCGCCTTCCATGACTGCCTCTAGATTGGGGGAACTTTCCTGGAAGTTTGCCACCACTGGAGCCATGACCGCAGTCATGGCGGACACCATGGACACGCCATCGCAGTCCGGGACACTGCCATTGGCCGTCTCGGCTTGCTGGATGTCGTACTTGTGCCTAAGCCGGCTGATGCTGCTGGGGTGGAAGGATATGCTGGACGCCCGACTGTGGGTTGGACTGGCCCGCTTGGCCAGGCTGGACTTCCGGCTGCCGGAGGGTGTGTTGCCCTTGGCTGAGGCGATCTTGTCCATGGTGACGGAGAAGGCCGGGTTGACGTGGTACTGGGGTTCTTTGATGCTGTCGCTCTTGTAGGTGGATCTGCGGCGCATGCTCTGGCCGAAGTTCGAGTTGAGGATGTTCATGAGAAAGGAAGGTCGGTATCGGACACCTGTGGATTGTTTGACGGAGTCGCTGGAGTAGACGTTAGCTTCGTTGTCTTCTTCCAGTAAAGTGTCCATGGGTAGAAACTCCGAGTCCGCTGGATTGACCCTGAAATGAATAAAAATTTGTAAATCTATTTTTCTCATTTATGAATATAAAGGGTTATCTCGAAGGAGGAATGTTGGTTGGCTGGGTATTATGATCGACATTGGCGAATATTTGTTCCAACTCTTATTACTGTCATCTCGCTTCCCGCTAACGACCAATAAACTCAAATCCAGAATTCTCACCAAAGACGCCAATTGTGGGAACATATTGTTTTGCTTAATTAATTTATTAGTCAAGCAAAGCTGTTCCAAGCACAAGATGAACATCAAGAAATGGACATGTATACACAAGGAAAGTTTTATTGACAGAAGGGAGAGAAACGCCCAAAAGGGAATCGAATCTGCACCGCCTACAATTCGCAAGTTGCTAGCGCAGTGGAAAAATTCAAAGAATAACGGCGGCCCCCTCTCGAAAGAGGATATTCATAAATAAGTGATTCAGCAGAAATATATCTTAAAATAAAACTGAATGAAAAATGTTTAGTTTTAATTTGTTTGAAAATGGTTAACGCAACGGAAAACCTAAATTTATATCGAGGTAGGGGGTTCCGAAGGTGGATCACGACTTAAAAATTTTGAAGATGCCCAAGAAACGCGATGCAAAGTACTAACGCCAACGAGGAACTGCACTTAGGGACTTTCGAGATTCAAGACACCAGACAAGACACCGGCTGAGCGAAAACGTGAGCAGTTTGCGCGGAAGAAGTCGACGCGGGAAGCTACAAAATCGACTTAGCCTCGAAGCCGTAGACTTCTCGAACTCCCGATATCGCCGTGCAGAACGAGCCCATGCATGTGTTTTGGTTTCTTTGGGTATATGTGTCCTTGGTGCGCCAGACACAAGACATACAATATCAAGTAATAGACACACAGTGAAAGTTTTACTGACAGAGAAATACCCACTGTCCCCCATGAACGTGGATTCAGCTCTGATGACAGACAAGAGAGTCGGGGCGGTAGGATGCCGAGACCGAGTATATCATGCAGAGTTCGTCAAAAACCCACTCGAACACGACTGCAAAGCGTACGACAGATTGTAGTTCAAGCTGAACCCATGTCTCATTAGAACGTCGTAAGTGACGTGCCCATCGATGTCGACAGCATGGTGATGCCTCACCAGCTGAACGACAATAACATCTTCAGCGTAAGCATAAAGCCACTTGTTATTTCCCATATCATGTCCCTATGCTTGCGTTGTATGATTCTAATCAATCTGTAAAGTCGCGATTGGTCGCCCAACAAATGATTGCATACACTTCATTTCATTTCATTTCTCGCGCCATCCACACATAGTTCTACGTAGAGCATAACTATGCACCTGTCTATGTTTTAAGATATATTATGGCAAAAGTCGCTTTTGAGAAATCACCCATTAAAAGAGCATTTAAAATCATCAGATGGGAATGTTAACGTTGTTAAAATATTTGTTATACTTTCCAGGAGCTACAAAGAAATGTAATACACCATTTAAAGCTCAAAACAAAACTATTTTTATTTTACTTTCCGTTAATGTTAATGCAAAGCGTATTGTACTTACTCCATGTTGAATGCAGAACCCAACTGTGGATTCTTGGCGTTTTGTGCTGTAATTTTAGTCTGTGGCAGTTGAGGCAACATTTCATCCCAGAATACATCTCTCCGAAGTTTCGGATGCTTCGCATGAAAGTGGTCCACCAAAAGATACACTATCTACAAAAAGATATCTCATTATATTAAGAGCAATTCAATAATTTTAGGAAATTAACTAAATGTAGATTCAAAGCATTATTTTTTATGAACGATAATTTTCAAAATCTGCATAAACAAGTAAGACATCTAAAACCTCACTACTTTCAATTGTATGTACCAGACAAGCAAGGATGAACCATTACAGGATTGCTCCATGTTGCATTTCTGACAAGGTAGGCAAACTCTTAAAATCATGATCAAAAACAAAATTGATCTCAAATCTCCAGTCTAGAGACGATTCTTCTTCAGTCTCTCATTCTTTTATGTCTAGAGTTGTTTCTTATCCCAGTCTGGATCAGGGATGCACAGACCACGGCCCACCGTTGATTTGCTGGCGGCCCGCCTCACCATGTGTTATTTTAGCTTTAACAAGTCATAGGATAGGTAACTTGGGTTAAAACTTCGTTGTAAGATAATGCATTAAAATGCTCAAGCTCTTTGGGTCTGTGGACAAACTTTTTCAGTCATGAATATCAACAAAGCGAAAAATAGGAACAGCTTGAGTAACGAAAATTTAGAATCAAGTGTGCGCTTGGCTGTGACAAAAATCCAACCAAATACTAAAACAATTGCTAAACCAATGCAATGTCAAGCAACAAATTAAGTTCTACATTTACATTTTATTATCTTTTTGTAATAAATATAAATAATAAACATCACTAAGTATAAGTAATATATGATAGATAACTTTCATGGTTTCTTGGGTGGCCCTCCCATAAGCAATAGTGAATCTGTGGCCCTGTATCTTAACAAGTCTGCATCCCTGGTCTAGATAAACTGGACCAAGTCCGTGAGTTCATGCACCGTCAAAAATGCAAGACGAGCATAGGATTGAAATAGACCTTCCTTGGACAGCCCGAGACAAGCAAGTAGGTGACCAGGAGAGGCTAGTTCCATATTGCATTTCCAACAAGGTAGACAAATCCTTTACCCATGTACAGGTGTGTACCTTTTTAGTAAGGTTTCCATTCAGAGCTTCTGATCTATACTACCTGGGTGCATTAAAAGTGTTTCCCCTCGAAATGCTGAAGTATATTCACAATTAACTATCATATAGTCGGCTTACAAGTGAAACACTCAAAATTTTCAAGATAGTATGATATTTTTAGCTTTATTAGGACGGAATGTGATGATCCTTAGACTGATATAAAGTCAACTAATTCCTTTTTTCTTTGCATCAAGGTTAAATTTCTTCTTGAGAAATAGCTAGTTTTGTTGGAGTGTAGAATATTTTCTCTTTCGTCTTCTCGGAACTACAGTTCCTTAAACTTGTAAGCCTACGATAAATCAATTCAGAATCCATTCTTTAGAATTTGTATTGTCGACGTGATCAAATCGTATTTGAAAAACATGCCAAGTGACGTCCGAAATACGTACAGGAAAAACTCTACAGTACCTATATTTAGGTTAACAGAAAAAGTCTCTCATTGAAGTTGTGTTGGAGTATTTCACATTAAGGACAATCAAAATGTATAGGATGACAATAACCAATCTGGGTCTGGAGACATACCTGACTGTTTCTATCCAAGCACCAATTTAATTCGAAGTCGTCATCATCTTCACCGTATGGATTTACAATTTGCTCTGCCACCTGGAAGAGACAACATGGTACTCAGCGTAATTATATGATGCATGATAAAATGCACTTCCGTATTATAATTTTTTATTATAGTTTGATAATTTAAATGTGTAGTTGACCTTACGTCACAGATTGGGTTATTGGTGACGGTCCGGGATCAATCCCGAAAGGAAAGATCCAAGGATAACTCGTAATTTTGAATCAAGGTAAGGTAGGTAATTAATTAACGTCGCACTGGAGCAACACAGCGGGCTATTGAATCACGGTCAGATGACGAGTTTAACAACTTAGATGTCACCCCACTCTGCAAACTTCCACACCAAGCCAACGTGAAGACATTTTACGCCACGATATTAAACGTGCACCAGCCTTCACCTACACGGCGCTCTTTGGTTGGATTTAGTTTCCAACTCGCAACCCTCCGGTTGCTAATCCAAGACTCTACGAACTGGGCTACCGTGGCTCAGAAATAATTGAGCAGTTAGAAAGTGCTCAATTATCAGCAATTAGAAAGTGCTCAATTATCAGCAGTTAGAAAGTGCTCAATTATCAGCAATTAGAAAGTGCTCAATTATCAGCAGTTAGAAAGTGCTCAATTATCAGCAGTTAGAAAGTGCTCAATTATCAGCAGTTAGAAAGTGCTCAATTATCAGCAGTTAGAAAGTGCTCAATTATCAGCAGTTAGAAAGTGCTCAATTATCAGCAGTTAGAAAGTGCTCAATTATCAGCAGTTAGAAAGTGCTCAATTATCAGCAGTTAGAAAGTGCTCAATTATCAGCAGTTAGAAAGTGCTCAATTATCAGCAGTTAGAAAGTGCTCAATTATCAGCAATTAGAAAGTGTTCAATTATCAGCAATTAGAAAGTGTTCAATTATCAGCAGTTAGAAAGTGCTCAATTATCAGCAGTTAGAAAGTGCTCAGAGCGAATTCCGACCTTTTTCCTGACAGACCTATCCTAAAATGTGGCACAGCCCGGAAAGGTTTTTAGATTCCTTTCCCTTATGCAGAAGCGTCGGTAAAACTTAATTTCAAATCACATTAATTATGCACAAGAAAATACATTATTAACTAATCATGCATAATTAAAGAAACACCTTTGAGAAATTCAATATCCAAAGATTAACTCTTTTTTCCGTGCTAGGGAATCAATATAGCCGAGAAAGGCATATTGACGTGAATACATCTTTAAGATCGAAACAGTACTGGTTGGTTTGGGGGTTTTATGGCGCAAGGGCCATATTTGCCCATGCTGCGCCAGACACAAGATATACAACATCCAGTAATAGACACAATGGAAGTTGTATTGACACAGAAGAGAGAAATACACCAAGGCAGGAATGCACCTGACAGGAATCGAACCTGCGCCACCTACAACTTGAAGGTTTCTAGCACAGTGGACATACCCACTGAGCCACGACGGATCCGGGAACAGTGGAGGCATACATGAAAATCTAGAATTACAACTCTTGTGTTATAATTTTAACTAGAAGCATCCAGAAGATAAATGCAGCCTCATGCAGACAAAGAAAGAATGTCTACCTGATATGACCGTCGGACCGAGTGCACAGACGCACTGAGAGTGGGGAGGGGTCTTTAATATTACGTCGAAATTCTACAGTACTGGGCAAGCTTTGGGCCAATATAACTTTGAATTGCATGGAGTGAAGTCTGCGTAAGGGGAATCATTCGAAAGCTACCGAACTGAGCTATGATTAATATTGGACAATATCAACAATTGATATCAAACTTTAATCGTTCAAATTGTAAATCAATTGAATATTCACATAAACAATCGTTTGAATTTCCTACGTCCGCTTCATTCATTTCATAATTCGATATCAGGCCCGAGTACTCACGCCAACACTGCGGTTTGTGTCCTCGTCACAACCTACCAATTTTTTTAGTTGAATAGCTTTATAAGCTGCTTTTAACTTGCACTGAGATCCTTAAATGAAAATCTATGAAATAATCTTTCCGAAACTCATTTTCAAAGCCTTTGAAACAGTGAATCGTGACGGGAAGGTTGGTTGTTTTGGGTTTCATGGCTCAAGTCCGGGTAGAGGAATTTAAGAGCGTCCGTCAGTGTACTGGCTGTGGCAAATTTGGTCATAATAAGAGCCAGTGCACTGACAAAAGTATTTGCATGAATTGTGGGGGAGAACATATGGAAGACAAGTGTGATAATCCTAAAAGATGTATAAAAATTGTACATATTCGAACTTTAAATTTAAAACCAACTATGATGTGGGACACGACTGCCGATCTAAATGTCCTAATTTTAAGCGGCAAATTAATATACTCGAAGCCAGCACGGAATATGGTAGATAGTTTAAGTGTCTATCCTCCACAAAGTACACTGCTGGCCACCGTAAATGCAACACCCTGAAGGAAGCATGCAAATAATATGAAATTTACAACATGCGTTAGTGGAGGTGAGATATGCAAATGATTAGAATTTCAGCGCAGACGCACATCACGCGCGCCTGTGGCGCCACTTCAAAGCGCTATTTAAGGCTTGGAGATTTCGACGATTTCAAGTACGGCAATTGTGTTTTTCTTGTGGTTTTTTCAAAAAAACGATCAATTATGCCTCGTAGAAAACAGCGATCATCTTTTGATCAAGTATCCGAGTTCGACAGAGAAAGGATAGTGGCCTACCGAGATTGTGGATTATCTTTCAGGGAAATCGGTAGTCGTGTTGGACGAAACCAAACAACTGTAATGCGGATATGTGATCGTTGGATGCAGGAGGGTACGACGGACCGACGTGTTCGATCGCATCCACCTCAGTGCACCACTTCACGTGATGACAGGCATATTGTGCGTATGGCAGTGACGGATCGCTCAGCCACATCACGAACCATAGCACAGCACATTCAGTCTGTACCGCATCATCCAGTGTCTGCGCGTACCATTCGACGCCGTTTACAGCAGAGTGGTCTGTCCGCAAGACGTCCATTGCTTCGTCTACCCTTGACGCAGAACCACAGACGTTTCCGCCGCCAATGGTGCGATGAAAGAAGGATGTGGACGGCAGAATGGAATGAAATTGTCTTTACTGACGAGTCACGCTTCTGTCTGCAACACCACGATGGTCGGATTCGAGTCTGGAGACACCGTGGAGAGAGGATGCTGAACAGCTGCGTTATGCACCGCCACACTGGTCCTGCACCGGGTATTATGGTATGGGGCGGTATTGGATATCACTCTCGCACTCCTCTAGTACGCATTGCCGGTACTTTAAACAGCCAGCGCTACATCTCCGAGGTGTTGGAGCCAGTTGTCCTTCCTTACCTTCAGGGCTTGCCCACAGCCATATTTCAAAAGGATAATGCGCGACCACACGTGGCACGCATTGTCCAAGGGTTCTTCGTCAATCGCCAGATTGAATTGCTTCCCTGGACAGCTCGCTCTCCGGATCTTTCGCCGATAGAAAACATGTGGTCCATGGTTGCTCAACGATTGACCCAGAATACATCCCCAGCTGCCACACCAGATCAACTTTGGCAACGTGTGGAAGCTGCTTGGTCTGCTGTACCCCAAGAACACATCCAAAGTCTCTTTGAATCAATGCCGAGGCGTGTGGCAGCGGTGATCTCCAACAATGGCGGCTACTCTGGCTACTGATTTTGGCAGGAACCACACTTCACAGAAGTCTATAAATTTAATCATTTGATACTTGGTGAACATGTTATCTACAAAATAAATTTTGTTGTGATATCTCTTGTCTTTCTTGGTGTTGCAATTTGGGTGGCCAGCAGTGTATAATTGTATTTTATATTATCTTTAAATATTTGTATATTTGTATATTAAATATTATCCTGGCTTTTATCGGTTATTTGTTAAGTTTTAAATAATTATTTTATTCAAATAATTGCTTGTTTCCCCTCTCTCCTTTATGTTGTCTTAATGTTTCTTTTTTTTATTTATGATACCTTGTATTTTATGTGAGTTTTTAATGTTCTATTGTATTTATTAATGGTTTATTGTCCTGTTTTTTATGTTCTGTTTTATTCTGATTCTCATGCTTTGTTTTGGGTGGGGCCTGCTGTTACGGAACAAATTGACTTATAGACTTTCTTATGTACATCGTATCTATCTTTTTACATCTACTATCCTATTTGAGTTATCTGTAGTGTGGCATTGTCCTCTAAATTGTAAAAATTATAAATTGTGTTTTGTTTGTTGTGTTCACCATGTTGCTTATTGATGTTCGAAATGATGTTCTTATCTGCAACTGTAACTATGCAGACACTGTAAAATTTTTGAATTATAGAATAAAAGCTGTAGGGGCGTCCCGGCGTGTGCCTTCCCTGCGCGGTGGGGTTAGTTGGCCCTTAGCCTCCTAGTGCTGGGAGTCAACCTATTCCCCCCAATGTACGCCTTAGGGTGAGTCTGGAGGGGTGTGGGTCGCAAGTCTCGATGTTCCCGGGCCCACTGTAGGCGTAGTTGACGATGACGCTTGGTCATCAAAGGCACACGAGTGGGACGTCTGCTGCACAGTCCCATATCCAACAGTGTCCACTGAACTGTGTGTTCCGAAACACTTGCGCTTGGACCTGCATTGTATTGGGCTGTCAGCTGAGCCACTGTCTCGCGCCGATTTTGCTTTACCAAGCGGGACAGTCTCCGACGTCCTTTTTCTTTGATGACGCGTGGACGACCAACACCTTGGCGTCTACTGCTGGTGTCACCGTCATTTATCCACTTTGCATGAATACTAACAACGGCAGATCGTGAACACCCTACCAGTCGTGCAGTTTCGGTGATACTCGTTCCGAGTCTTCGGGCCATTACGATCTGTCCTCTATCAAATTCGCTTAGATCAGCAGCCTTTCCCATCACTCGCAAAAGTAAGTGCAAGAATGATTACTTACCTTCTCCAGCAGCAATTAAATACCATTCTCACTTAATCACGTGCCCTCCACGTCATCCAGACGAGTTCATTGAAAAATGTGGGGATGGTCATAATGTTTTGGCTCGTCAGTGTATATACAGTTTAAAAAGCCAATAGCATGTAAAAAATTGTTAATGGGATTTTTTCAAATCAAGTCCCGCATTGTTAAATTAGGACTAAAAACAATTCTGCGATGATGATTAAAAACAGGACATTCTATTAAAATATGATGGGTGGTATAAGAACACGAGCCACACACAGGGTCATTCTCTCGTAACAAAAGATGTCTGCCTGAAACGTGTGTCCGATGCGAAGTCTTGTTAAAATTACGTCTATTGGACGAGATGGTTGAGAAGGTCGAAGGGTCGTGGCACAGGAAGAGTTGCTTACCTTCAACCATCCTACGTAGAAAAAAAACTGCAGCAGGGTGAAGACGGGAATATAAAGATCCACTTTATGCTTGTCGAATCCTTTGGCTGGATCCAAGTATTGCCTCCCCACCATCAGTGCCACCGAGTATGTATACGTTGCCAAAGTCACCACCTGCCAAAAGACACCCCCAATACAATCAAATACTTTTAAAACAATTGCTTCACTACTGAGACACTTCCCTCTTCTATAAGGGATATTCATACTGACTGCGAAGATTTTACTTCCCTTACCCAAATGCTCTCGCATATCGGGACTACTTTAAAATGTTATTTATTGCCGTTTTGGCGGTTTATCTAATGGGTGACCAATCAACAATCATATCAATTACGTATTCATTCTTTGATTGATGGGCGACGTGTTGAAATGATATAAAATTAGATAATCTTACCGAAAATAATTTTTTAACAGAAACACCTTAAAAATATAATTAAATTAAGTAATTTAATGTCATGAATATATTTTGTGATAAAATTGAATCAAGGTATAAGGTAGATATTTTAATTGACGTCGCACTGGAGCAACACAACGGGCTATTGGCGATAGACCGGGATCAAACCCGAAGGGAAAGATCTGTGAGCACAACACCACGTAATTTTGAACCACGGTCAGATGACGAGGTCACACCCGAGCTGACCCCACTCTCCAAACTTCCACACTACGTCAACGTGAGGACATTTGAGGCCACGACAGATTAAACGTGAACCAGCCCCTTTTGTACACGGCGGTCTGTGGTTGGATTCGAACTCGCAATCCTCCGGTTGCTAATCCGTTTCAAGGGTTAAGGAAATTCTTCAAATCATTTCCCGTGACTAACAAGGATCAATCGGGCTCACTTGAAAATCGATTTGAAACATTTTGAATGAAGATCTTACCTGAGTGTAAACTAAGGGAACACTAATCCAGTCAAAATTGAACATTGTTCCACAAGCACTTCTGTAATTAACAAACTCCTGTAAGAAAAGCAAGTCTGTTATAGGTTAAGATCTATATAATGGTATCTATTATAAATATGGGATCAACTTTTACCCCTTGAAAATTAACTCTGAACTAAAATAATCTAGTGAACGTCTACGTATTTTTGCATCTGTACCTAATGTGGCAATATATGCTGAGATTGGTTGGTTTTCAGATTTTATGGCACAAGGGTCATATTTGGTCAAGTCGTGCCAAACACAAGAAAATGTCAAGCAATTGTGAAAAGAAAGGGTGGAGGAGAAAGTAGAGAAAGATCACAGGCATCCTGGGGTCGCGACCCCCATGTTTACAGAGGCAGTAAAACCCATGGGAAAAGAACACTAGGGTACCTCGGGTTCGTGAAGCCTGCACACAGCTAAAGATATGCTCCTGAAGGGCCATAACCAATGAGATAAATTACTCATTAGACACTGGGGCGATAGGTAATATGCACGGTTCGGTGACAAGTAACCTGGATAAAGTCGTGACGGTAGAGAGCAGGTGAAAATACTGGTAAGAAATCTAAATTGTTGCCCAGCTAACATTTGAGTCAAAAATAAACTGTATTTTTAACGTCAGGTTTTCCTTGATTCTCATTTCATTTTTTATACCTGATTTCCACGGGCGCTGTCACTGCTTTAAAATCCTTTACTTTTCAAGTGAATGTACTTTCTGTTACTTTTTAATCCTATGGGAGCTGTATCTTAACCCTCTGAGCATCACGAGATTTCCGAGTAGTGTAGTATTGCTTTTTTTTCCCCCACAAACCACAAAATGACTAAATAACATCTATTGGTTGAACGAATTCGTGAATTTTTTCAACCTTTAAAAAGATCTATTGGTCTTTTAGTTAGAATCCTATGTAAACATCCTATTTCTCTTTTCCTCAGAATGGAATCATTTGGAAGAATTCTGCTTATCTTTTCCTCAGAATGGAATCATTTGGAAGGATTCCGCTTATCTTTTCCTCAGAATGGAATCATTTAGATAGATCTAATTCGTCCTTTAACCTCCAAGTGATTCGACGAGATACCTATCCAAAGATGCTTAACATAAACTGGATAATCGCTATCACATTTTTAAAATTAGCTCTTTTCCGGTCTTTTATAGGTATCAATGAACCCAAATTCTTTAAATTTCGACTTAAGTCAATGGGTACCAATGATCTCCAATGGGAAGTCGATGCATACGTGATCCGAGAAACACTGGTCCTTAACCCTTCGAGTGGTTTCGACGAAATACCTAGTCCATCCAGACCTGATCAATTTGGCTGACTAGATATCTCGTCATCAAAATATTGCCGTTTTTTATGACGAGATCAAGACCTGGTCAGTTTTTTTCAAATAACGAAATGCCTCGTCCATCAAGATCTGGTCAGGTTTGCTAATGACAAGATACCTCATCGAGACAACCACCAGGAGAGTTAGAATGAAATAGATTCATTTGGAAACGTTCCATTAATCCTTTCCTGGTTAGAAGTTATGCAGGAAAGGGTGCAGGGTGAAATTATGCGTGTGAACCCCTCAGAGGGTTAATAAATCCTACCCTGAAAATCCCATCCAGAAGTATAGAGTCCTTTATCCTTCCTTCTTTTTTGGCCCGCATCGCCAAGGCACTGAACCATTGGGCAGGAAGCCACCATTTACCATATGGGGCATCCAGCTTCTCGTAGATGGTCCGCTCCTCCTTCGTCATTAAGCCTGCAATAGAATAAATGCACATTTTTCGTTACTAAGCCTGCAATAGAACAAAAGTGCATTTTTCGTCGTTAAGCCTGCAATAGAACAAAAGTGCATTTTTCGTCGTTAAGCCTGCAATATATCAAAAGTAAATTTGAAATTTATCTGAAAGAAATTGGTGGCGAGAAAGAATTTCTCTAAATAAAACTTGTGTCCATCGGTTATGCAAAATGTTTTGCAGAAAACATTCAAGTCGTTTTTGATATTCCGCTGCTTATTGGTGAATCAAAATGATTTAAGTTACTGTGAGAGAAATCTGGGTAACCTCCAAAATTATTTTCTGAATACATGAATATATATTTTTATCATTACCAAATATTTAAATTTGCATTTAAGCTCCACTGATCACGAAATTCGATTTTTAATTTTTGCCCAAGGGACACCAATTAATATCACGAAAAAATAGCATGCCACCAAACAGTGAGAAACATCTATTAAACCAATAAAACATTCAAAATTTGAATTGTTCTTTAAAAAAGTTAAATAAAATTCAATCACTATTTTCTTCCAATAAGATGAAAATAGTGATAGTTCCGAGACGTGATTTGGGAAATACTTCTCTCGAAGGTGAATTAATATTCCTTATTGGGGTAAAATAGCTCAAGCATTTAGTACTCAAGTCTTTAAGGTTTCAGCAAGACGAGTGCAACTTTGCCTACCGAAAAGTACTGCATAGTGGAGAATGGTTACACTGCTATTATGCATACTACCGTATTGTAAGTTAAATTTTTTTTTTATTGGGGCATGTTAACACAATGCTTTCCCCAACCCAGAATGTAGCTGAATTCGATAAATGGTACCACTAGTTAATAAATTGCCGATTGCGAGCTGTATTCAAATCACGGGTCTGCTTGTGTATACGTACTCGTAATTATGTAATGGATGATAACGACAATGAGCTGTCCTATGTTGCCTTTAGTAGTTGAGTGAGAAGGCTGAATCACAATGAAGAGTGAAGTCGTGATGGGAATAGAATCAGTATCTGTTTTCGCAGGACTTCATACAGTAGTTGGAAATTATTGTCATCGTTTTTGGCCAATTCAATTGTTCACTGTGGAACATTCATCGAGATTCGAGCCAAATGTTGCACGAGCCATCTGGTATTGGTCAGAAGCACCATTAGGCTGTTTTTTTTAAGTGTGCGCATTCACAATCAAGTCCGCCAATCACCAATTTATCAGGACGTGTGGAAGACAGTGCATTTTTGTCAACCAAAACGTAGAAAAGGTTACACTGCGATATATCCTACTGTATTGTAATGTAATTTAATTTTTACAGGCTACGTTCATCACTAGCTCAACCGGGTTGAAGTAATAAAATAAATTAACGGACACACAAATACATATTTCAGATAAGGTGCATTTAAAACATTCTTGCGCTTGGAATAAAGATTAATTATATGCTGTGACGGCTTGAAATAAAACAATGGTAGACCGAAACAGAAAATGATTTGTGCAGGTCATGTTAGAAAAACTTATCTTTGAGTTTCTTAAACTGCTTGCGATACAAAATAGCTACGAGTGGCTTTGGAGCTTAAATTGTCATAATGATTTACACTTGGGAGTTGTTC
This sequence comes from Meta bourneti, assembly GCA_933210815.1. NCBI lineage: Eukaryota > Metazoa > Arthropoda > Arachnida > Araneae > Tetragnathidae > Meta > Meta bourneti. The sequence continues at coordinate 30,092,235 of OW119931.1, read as the reverse complement.
CTATAGCCTTGAAAACTTTCCTTCTGCGTGCTTGATTAACTCGATTGGATTGGATGTTGGGGTTTTATGGCGCAAGGTACAAAAGCTTTTTACTGAATTGAGGGTTTTTCAAGTGAGCGTGTTCATAATCGTCCGACAGTCTCCAATTTAGCAGAACATGTGAAAGACAGTACATTTTTTCGACTAAAAAGTACTTCATTGCGAGATAGGTTACTCTGCCAAATACTACTGTATTGTAAGTTTGTTTTTGTAGTAGAGGCTAAGTTCCCCATAATGCTGCCCCTCCAGAATTTAGCAGTGGCTGAATTGGATAGATGTTACCACTAGTTGACAGATTGCCAGTTGTGGGCAACTGAGAGCTGTATCGAGATCAATGGTATACTTCCGAATGGATGATTGCAGCCGTGTACTGTCATGTGTTGCCTTTATCAGCAGTGTGTGAGGTGCCATATGAGAAGGCTGTGGCATCGAAGATTGAAGTCGTGATAAAAATAAAATCAGTGGTTCAGCTGTATTATACGCCTCGTTTGCTGGCAACACTCTTGGCGCGTTTTTTGGCGCACTTCTTCCCCAAGGAAAGAATTCTTTAAAAAAATCGTTTTCCTAAACGGAAAATAAGCTTTAGCGGAAAGTAATTAACGGGAAAAAATACAAAACTGAAAAAACATACTTTTCATCGAAAGATAATTAGCAGAAGTAATTGGAAAATAGCTATTAAAATATCTTTTCATCTTTTGAATTGTTTTAGACTCCTCCCAATCTAAATCTCTAACAATTTCTAAGAACTTGTTAGAGTAATCAATTTTTAAATCTTCACACGAATTTTGAAGCAAATACTTAGCCAAATAAAAATGAAATGGAGTTTGTCTAAAGGTGCTCCAAGAGCGTTGCCACCAAACGAGGCGCATAATACAGCTGTACCGGAGCAATATATTTTATCATAAACCTCCACAGTTGTTGGAAGTGATTGGCATCGCATTTACTGTTCAGCGTGGAACATCCATCAAAGTGCGTGCTGATTGTTGCAAGCGCAGTCTGGTATTCGTCTGGTATTCGCCATCAGGCTGTGGTTTTTTCTTAAGACAGTGCATTTTTATCGACCAAAAAGTACTTCATGATGCAGAAAAGATACTATGCTATATATACTACCGTATTGCAAGTTAGTTTCTGTAGTGGTGTGGATGAGTTCACCTCAAGGTTTAATAATTCTTGTGAGTGGTGTTCCCTAGAGATTGAACTTGAGGCTTACCTGCAGACACGAGGTGTTGAGACGTTGGGAATCGCTTCTTGACGGCAGTGCTGACCGATTGGAAGGTGATCGCTTGCAGAAGAATGAGGTAGCGGCCAAGTGTCCTGCGAACCAGCCGACTCCGCTCATCAGCCCCGTGGACATAAGCACCGATCATGTAACACAGCCTGTGAAACAGGGAGCATTCAAAGATTGGTCGTTTTCGGGTTTTATGGCGCATATTTGGCCAAGCTGCGCCAAACAAAAGGCAGTAAACACAATGAGGGAGAAAGAAAAGCAAAAAGCAGAAGAGTAGGCGGTGAAAAATGAAAGGGAGGAAAGATCCCTCGGGTTGTTATGCCCATACACAACTAAGCGATGTGTCCCAGAGGGTTTTTTTAATCGGGCTATTGGCGACTGTCCGGGATCAAACCAGAAAAGAAAGATCCGAGGACAACTACACGTAATTTTGAACCACGTCAGATGACGAGGTCATACCTCAGCTGGCACCCCTCTCCGAACTTCACCTTGGCCAACGCGAGGACATGAGGCCACGATAGATTTAACGTGCACCAGCCCCCCATGTAAACGACGGTCTTTGGTTGGATCGAACTCGCAATCCTCCTATCCGTTACTCTTCCAACCGGATTACAGCGGCTACTTTATTTAATGGAAAGCCAAATATTGTAAAGTGACATGTTTAAAAACGAAGATTTAACGTTATAGTATGATTATGAAATGTTCATTTTGTCTCAATTCTGTGTAAAGGTGCGTTTTCAAGGTGAAATAGTTTACGAGCCGCTAGTGCTAGCGGAAAGAGGAAGTTGTCCCGTAGCAACAGCCGAACTATCTACTTACTCGCTTATCCAGGTAGCATCACCTGGAATTCACGACCAGGCTACTTTACTGCCTTTTGACTTAAATACGTCTTTAAAATAGGAACAGTACTGGGGGCGTGCAGGGAAAGTCTAGTGATACAATTGTCCTATAATTTCAGAACTAGAAGCATCCAGAAGATAAATATAGCGTCATGTAGACAAAGGAAGTCTACCTATGACCTATGGCCTTCGGCACAACAAGAGGGGGTTCGCAATATGTTGAATACATACGGTGCCGGGCGAGTTTTGTGATTGTGTAACTTAGGACTGCTTTAGGAGTCATTCGAAAGCTACCGAACTACGCTACAATTAATGGACAATTAATATCAAACTGAACTTTGATGGTACAAACTGTAATTGTTGAATATACACAATAATAAATTGTTGAATATTCACAATAATAAATTGTTGAATATTCACAATAATAAATTGTTGAATATTCACAATAATAAATTGTTCAAACTTCCCGTGTCTGCTTCATTACACAATCCAACATTAGGACCGAGTATTCACGTCGAAACTGCGGTTTGTGTCCACGACACACCTGCTAATTGTTTTTCTTACCGGCCTCACGGGGAATTGAATTTACGTTGCACAGGAGCAACACAACGGGCGATTGGTGATGGTTCGGAATCAGTCCCAAAGAGAAAGATCCGAGGACAACACCACGTAATTTTGAACCACGGTCAGATGACGAGGCTACACGTGAGCTGGCACCCCACTCTCCAAACTTCCACACCACGCCAACGTGAAGACATTTGAGGCCACGACGAATTTAACGTGCACCAGCCCCCTTTGTGCACGACGATCTTTGGTTGTATTTGAACTCGCAACCCTCCAGTTGCTAATCCGTTATTCTTCTAACCGGGCTACAGTGGCCATATTGGACGGCTGCGGTTCAATTCTTAAATACTTGTTTTCCCCTTGTATAAATATATACTGAACCTCTTAGCTGAGTATACAAAGAAATCAATAAAGATTAAAGAAAAATTAATATAATTCTATACCTGTGATATCTTAACAGACTATTTGAAACAATAGTGTTTTTTCCGAATAAAAGCCGAACTTTATTTACCTATCTGGCCATGGTATGGCATCGAACTGTTGCCACCATCTCCCTATGACAAGTGAAACGTAGAATCCAAGCACAAATGATAAAGGTATCAGGTCTATGAAAGTTTCGAAATAAATGACAACGTTCTCGAAGTCCCTATAAGGAAAGTAGTATTAAAATCAAGATGGTTCTAAAATTAGCATTTCACATTTACTTAGAATTAGGTAACCATTTCACATTATTATTTAATACACAATTTTAATATTAGATATTCAATAGTGCTCTGTAGTGACCCTTATTTTTTTTCTGCTTTGTTTCGAACTGACAACAAACGAACGTGAAGTTGGGGTTGGTTGCTTGGTGTTTTCGGTTTTATGGCTCAAGATCCAAAAATGGATAAGCCGCGCCAAAAGCAGGATTAAAATAAATTTCAAAATATAGTTATCACCAAAGCAACATTAAAAGCACGATGAACGAGTAATTAATTCGTATTAAACATGCATTCAATGAGATGATAGTTTAAAATACGTTGTCCAGCAATGCGATATACAATATATGAATGATGTAGTGAATTTTTACTATGTATTTTATGATGCAAGTAATGATAAAGTAAAATCTATATATATAGTTTAAAAAGCCAATAGCATTTAAAAATGTTTGAATGGGGCTTTTCCCCAATCAAGTCCCGAAATGTTAAATTAGAGGCATTAAAAACGTTTATGCGATGATTAAAAACAGGACCTTCTATTAAAATATGATGGATGGTATAAGGAATCACACGAGCCACCACACAGTCATTCTCTCCTAACAAAAGATGTGAAGTTGAGGAGGCAGTTGAAGTTGAATACGTGCAAATTTTGGAATATTTAGTACCAGAAATAGATTCCTAGAGTTAGTTCTCAATAAAACCGCTAGATGGTGTTATGTGTCGGGATCTGATATCATTAAATCTCGCTCGGATGTGAAATAACTGTATGTGACGACTTCTGCCTCCCTCTAACTGACGAAGGATGAATGGAATAAGTGTCCATGATGGCACTTACCCATGTCACATTGAAATCAGAAATATTATTGAACATTTTTAGCCATTTGAGACTTAGACTATTATTTGACCGAACGCTTCAGGAAACAAGTTCATAAAAAACAAGTTTTTTCAATGATAAAATAATGTTAATGGGTAAACTGTTCCTATAAACAAGGTTCCCAACATTTTTGATTCGCGGACCCCTTTTGAGAATCAATTTCTATGGCGGGATCCCTTTGACCAACCCTGTTTTACAAGTTAATGTTTAGGAGTAGCGTTACAGTTGGGGGATAGTAGTAAAGAGATATTTAACAATTGCGCAATGTCAATACAATGAAATTATATTTTTAAAACTTTGAAATTTATCATATAACACCTGAATTTATTCTCGACTACCACCAATACACATGATATTGTCAAAACTTGGTCATGCATAAAATTTCTTCCAAAGTTCAAATCAAACCATTTGCGTTACAACAGATTTTATATAACTGGTGAGAGCAACAGTAAGGTCCATACAATAAACCCAGTTTCTCCAATTTACTTCGCAAATTTCCGTTCAGAATGTTGCTTATAGTTTTCTAATTTTTATTCTGTTTCATTATTCTTTATTTCATTTAATTTTTATTTATTTTATTTTCCTGGAGCGACTACGGAGCACCAGGGAAGGCACGTGAGCATCCTTAGGGCCCGACAAGCACAGGTTGGAACCACTGCTGTAAATCATTCCAGAATGAGATAAAAGAACGACGAAATATTTTCTCGTTCTTGAGAAAAACGTTTATAAAATGAGATTAACATAAGCAACTAGAATGAATGCATATCACTCTTTTAAATGGGGCCGTCGTACCTCAGTGGGCGTGTCCATTGCGCAAGCAGCCTGCTAGTTTCAGGCGGTGCAGGTTCGATTCCTTCATGGATGTATTTCTCTCTTCTGCGTTAGTAAAACTTTCCTCGTGTGTATGTCCATTATTTGATGTCTGTCGCAGTGTGACCAAATATGGCCCTCGAGACATCAATAAACACGACCAATTCCTCTTTAAACTACGCCATAAGGAAATGTTTAATAGTGTGACAATTAGTATTCGTTGGTTGCATTGAGCGTTATGGAACAAGGGCCATATTTGGCTAAGCTGTGCCAAACGCAAGGCAGGCAATGTCAAATAATGGACAAGCACACATAATGGAAACATGAAAAAAATGTTGATAACTTGGAAGAGAAATATCTTGAGAGCCATATTTGGACCAATCAAAGGCGATGTATGCAGTGAGATACAATCATGAAATCCAAAAATTATAGAGAAAAATGTATCATAAATTTGATAAAATCAAAAAATTTAAAAAACACATGGGGACACATGGAGAGAATGGATAACAACCGAGGCACAAAAAAGATATTTAAGAATCAGTGTCACGGCCAGAGAAAACCGAGAAGGCCGAGGAAAAGATGACGTGAGGAAGTCGAAAGACCTCAAAAACATGGAAATAAAAAATTGGTGGACTAAAGCCCAAGAAAGGGCGCTTTGGAGTTGTATTGTAGGGAGGCCAAGGTTCAACATGGAATATAGTGCCGGGAAGTTAGATTAATCGAACCTGTGCCGGTTACAACTCGCAGATTTCTAGAGAAGTGGGCAAGCGCGTTGAGTCACAATGGCCTTTATATACCAGGTAGACGGCAATAGCAGTTTAATTTTCGGCACTTTGTAATTTTTTTGCATTAACTCCATGGTATTTATTCCCACAAATAAATCTTTTACAAGTTTCTCTCTAAAACCATTACAAGACTCGTAAATCCACTTCATCTAATGACTCCTAGTGTGAAGGCCACAATAAGAGGATGAATATATTTTTACGACTTTCTTACATTTTGTCGAAATTAGAAAAATAAACAAGTTTTTGTATCTTATCTGTTAAGAAGTTAATTTCCTGCATTTGCATCAACTCCTGATCAATTGTAATATACATTCAACATAAACCAACAACTGAATTAAATTCCTTCTGGACAACTTTAATACTTATGTAATGGAAAAGGTAAGTTATAGTAATCTCAAATTTGAAGCAATATGGTACTGATATCCCACAATTTTCTCCTCAATTCTGTTCATCAAACACGAGGAAGCAAAGGTTTTCAAGGCTATATATAAGCACTGCTCGCAAGTGTAAATCATGGTGACAATTTAAGCCCAAAAGCCACTCGGAGCTATTTTATGTCGCAAGCAGTTTAAGAAACTCAAAGATAAGTTATTCTAACATGACCTGCACAAATCATTTTCTGTTTCGGTCTACCATTGTTTTTACTCAAGCCGTCACAGTATATAATTAATCTTCATTCCAAGCGCAAGAATGTTTTAAATGCGCCTTGTGAATGGCCTTATCTGAAATATGCATTTATGTGTGCTCTTTAGTTACATTACTTGTTAAGCTAGTGATAGCCCACAAGAAAAGTTAATTTACAAATATAGTATAGCAGTAACCCAATTCCTTCATAAAGTACTCTTTGGTAGACCCATTTGCACTGTCTTTCGTATGTCTTCCTAAATTGATCACCATTGTGATGGTTGGTTTAGGTTTTATGCACAAGGTCCAGAAATTAACGAACTGAGCCAAACGCCAGATAAGGTAATAAAATAATTGTAAATGTAAAAATATTAAAAAAAATAGTGGGGAAAAGATTCTAGCGCAGTTTTTAGAGAATAAAATATTGGAAAGAGTTAAAAACGTGAGATTAAAACGCAGAGTTAAGGTATGTTGATCAACATGTAGAAAATGAATTATGGACCTGATTGTGAAGACGTGGACTTACAAAAACAAGCCAGATAGCGCTTCTAATAAATTCTAGATGGTGCTCGCATCAACTGGACACTAGGATGGTCCACAAGGAGTAGTTGAAATGCCAATGCGATACACATCGCTTATAACAACTCTGAAAGCTGTGATAACATACACTACTTCCATTTCTATCACAACTTCACTATTCGTTGCCGCTCAGTCTCATTTCAACTGCCGGCTGAGCTCACACTAGGCTACAAAAGGTAATACAGTAGGTAGGTAATTGAATTAACATTGCACTGCACACTCAATGAGTGCACAGGCGCATTGGGAAGTCCGCAATATATCGAAGTTTTACGGTGCTGGGCTACCTATGGGCCAGTGTAACTTTCGACTGTGCGTGGAGAGGACTGCATTAGTGGTGTCATTCGAAATCCACCGAACTAAGCTACACAACCCAGGACTTTAATCAATCAAATTATCCTTCAATATTGTTATCTAACTGCACTTTAATCGTTCAAACTGTAAATTAATTGTTAAATATTCACAATAAACAATCGTTCAAACTTCTGTCTGCTTCATTTATTCCTCAATCCAACATCAGGTTCAAAACTACGGTTTGTCTTCAACATAACCTATCGTTTTTTACATTTCATTCTTAACTCTTCACTCCTAGGTAAAACATCCAATTCAGTTTCATAAAATCATAAATTGTCTGAGCCTGGACATGTTTTAAATAACTCCAAATAGATTCATTGAAATATCTTCACTTTTCCTTTAAAAGTAAACAATAGTTAAACCAGTACAGCAACAAGGTGCATAAGGAGATCGAAATCTGATAGCCGACATTTGTTTTGGTTCCTCCATTCTAGGTTTGGTGTTATGGTGCAAAGTTCAGAATACGGATAAGGGTACGCCAAATGCAAGACACAACATCGAAGTCAATGAAAATACAAACAAAGCTGTGGCCTTAAAGCCACAAAAAAAGCGTATGAAAACCAGCATAAAGCAATAAGATTGGTAATTAAAGTAATTTGAAAAGCTCGTGGACAAAGTATTAAAAGACATGATTTTTTAAGACACTATGCCGTTTAAGACAATGGAAAGAAAAACAGCGAATATATTCGGATGGGTTGGTTGGGCTTTTATGGCGCAAGAGCCATATCTGGCCATGCTGCGCCAAATACAAGACGTCAATGAACAGGCACCTTTCTAATGAAAAACAGAACACGTGGGCGGAGTCGCTGTCATAAGATCTCAGAAGGGTGTCACATGGGCTTATGAATCGACTTGTGCAGATTGGCTATCGAAGTGCAAACTAGTTTTTTTAATCACGCTAGGTAATAACACAGTAAAAGAAATACACATAGGGTAGTGACAAGAATCCGAATGTGCTCCATAATTCTTCAAACATTTGTATGTTGGTTGTGTTTAGTATTTTTCTGTTTAACTAATCTGTGGAATGTTACTATTTTTTTAATCGAAATTTTTAAGTAAGGCCTTCTCTATATTTCTCAAATCTAATATCTTAGACTCCACATTTAAAAATAAAGAGAGGTTTCTATAAATTAATAATCCTATTTATTTGAGTGTTGATTCTAATGTGAGATTATTTAACTGTTACTCCATGCTTTATGTAAATATTTAAAAACCAACTTCAACATTTTAAAATCATTCCAGCAAGAATTGTATTCATATTTTTTTCAATTTAGTTACTCAATAAGAATAGGTAAAGTTCATGAGTAGTAAATTGCCTTTACTGTGCAACTATTGTTTGTATATGATCATCAAAATCATTAACTGAGAATTTATAAGTAGAAAACTGAATAATCACTTGAAACAGCTTAAAGTCACTATTTAAATAGACCTTAACATTGTTTTGTCAACAATTTCAATTACACATGCGTTGGAGACAGCAAACCCCAATAGCCATTCAAAACAGCGGGCATCAACAAAAACTGAAACAGCAGGAGTCAGCATAAAACCATTGAAAACACTTTTCAGCAGAAGCAAACTGAAATATGTATCTTCCTACGAAAAGCAGTATAAATAGCAACGCCAAACAGCTATTAATTTCATTGCGGAGCTCAAAGCAAAATTTGAGATAAACTGAGTTAACAGCATTCAACCAATTGTGTATTATAATTTTCAATTTTCTGAAGTGTGGTATTATTAAAATAAAATTTAGTCTAAGTGGTGGTATAATTATGCAAAGATTTGTTAATTCAATTTTCAGAAGTTCGTAAAACGATACAATTATAATTGATGAGCAATTAAAAGAAATAGTAACAAGAAAAATCACGAGAAACAGCAGTACGAGAAGTACAAACACGAGCAGCTACGAGAAACGCAAGCAACTACGAGAAGGACAAGCACGAGCAAGTACGAGAAGTACAGCACGAGCAAGTACGAGAAACAAGAACGAGCAAATACGAGAAGTACAGTACGAGAAACAAGAACGAGCAACTACGAGAAACAAGAACGAGCAAATACGAGAAACAAGAACGAGCAAATACGAGAAACAAGAACGAGCAACACGAGAAGTACAAGCACGAGCAAGTACGAGAAGTACAAGCAACTATGAGAAGTACAAGCAACACAAGAAGTACAAACACGATCAAGTACAAGCACGATCAGGTACGAGCAACTACGAGAAGTACAAGTACGAGAAGTACAAGCACGATTAGTTATCAGAAGCAATAGAAACGTACGTTATTAGAAGCAATAGGAGCGTGAGTTATCAGAATAGTAACGTGCGTTATCAGAAGAAATAGTAACGTGCGTTATCAGAAGAAATAGTAGCATGCGCTTTTAGAAACAGTAGCGACCAGAAATATATGATTAACCAAATTTTAAACGATCTACTCAAAGTAGGTGAATTTACGTCGCACTGGAGCAACACAACGGACTATTGACGACGGTTCGGGTATGGTATTTTTAATTAACGTCACACTGGAGCAACACAACAGGCTATTGACGACGGTTCAAGATCAATCCCGAAACGAGTTTCGAGGACATCTCGTCATTTTGAACCATGGTCAGATGACGAGACCAACACCTAAACTGGCACCCCTCTCCAAACTTCCACACGACGCCAACGTGAGTACATTTGAGGCCACGACAGATTTATCGTGCACCACACCACACTTGCACGACGGTCTGTGGCTGGATCGAGTTTGGAACTCGCACCTTTCCGGTTGCTAATTCTCGACTCTACCAACTGGTCTACCGCAGTCCCCGATCTACTCTGTGAGCTGAGCTAAATTTTACTTTCATTCGATAGATGATTAAGATTGTGTGCATCCAATGGGTACCAGATCAAGTGCTACTTGTCTTAAACCATACTTTTGAAGGGGAAGAGAAACTTTGAACAGAAAAAGTTCCATTTAGATATTCCCTAAGCACTTTAAAAATCAATTTTTACTGTGTAATGTTATAAGCAAAGCAGTTGTCCGTAGATTCTTACCTTTTCTGGGGCTCTGGGAGTATGAATCTATAAGTGAGGCTCAGCGCGCTATATCCTAAGATGAAGACGAGGAATTCTTTCCACAGGATCTTGTAAATACTGCCCTTCCATCGACCCAGCAGTTTCGCGAAGCCGCAAAAACGCGTGTTGGCCACATCCAGAGAATAAGTGATTGTCATTTTGCAAAAATGAGATTAAAATAAAACGTCCTGCTGTAAATCTTGTAGGCTAAAACCTAACACCAGATTGCAGTGCACTGATTTTATGGCTTGTGATTGGTATTCGTTCTATTGAAAGTGCAACGTTGCATAATTAAGTATACCTGATGCTGCATGTTGTTTCCAGTACCTGAAAAGTAAATAGGGTTATTCAAAACCGGTTTATTGCATCAAATAGTTTTTAATTGCCTTATAAAAGTGCAATGGATTAAAACGTTTCAATTTCATTTAATGTTTCAACTAGAAAAGTTAAAATAGGCAGTATTAAGTTCGTATATTTGCGTAAAAAAGTACTCCGGGCAACATAGTGATGGTTGGTTTGGTGGTTTTATGGTGCGAGGGTCCTATTTGGCCAAGCTGGGCCAAACACAAGACATACAACTTCAAGTAATGGACATACAACAAATAAGGAAAGTTGTTAGTCACAGAAGCGAGAAATATACTCAGGGTAAATAGCAACAGTGATAAGCCAAAGAAATGTTTCATAGTGAAAAGAAATTAACAAAATATTCAAGCGATCAAAAGATTTTCTGTTTAAATGAGTGCTTAATACATAAGATAACATGACCGCTTAAACTCATGTGGAAATATTTGTGACTCATGATGTCCAAAGCACTTCGATTTGACTCTGATCTTGGGATGCTAAAAAAGGTGTTCTAAGTTCTTATATTTCTTGTGTTCTTAATAAAAGCATCAATTTTAATCATTTGTACATTTTTGTTGTTTTATGAACATTCGTTTAGATACTATAAGTATAAAATAAGCAGTATGAGCAATATATTTAACAGTTTTCTGTCTAATACATCCAGTTTATTTTATAATAAATTTAATAGCTTAGTAGGAATATTCAATGCTGATCACCTTTCAAATCAAAAGCAGTCTAACTATGCCACCTTTTAATCGTTCGGTTACATATTCTGTTATTATGGAATTATCACACCACTGTTATAATTACCCTTGTTATTCCACCACTGTGGAGATCCTTGAAACACATCAATCCTATTTAAAAATAATTTTTGTTTGAGTACCAATAAATATGGTTGAATTGGATCTTAGAAGCTAGACGAATAATTTCACATTATCCAGCTAACAAATAAGTTGGGTTGATTGACTTTCAATAGAGCAAGGGCCAAATACTGCATAGATTAAGATTTAAAATTACTTAGCTAAAATTAAGTAAAAAAATAGTGAAATTAAGAAAATGGTGGATTGGGTTTCATAGTGCAAGGGCCATATCTGACCAAGCTGCGCCAAACACAAGACAGGCAACGTCAAGTAAATGGACACACAAGTTTTACTGACAAAGAAGAAAGAAACCCGGGATAAATTACAGAAGCCAAACCTGCGCTGTCTACAACTCGCAGGTTGCTAACGCAATGGGCAAATCCCCTGGGTCATATTAAATAAGTGGTTGGTTCTGTTTTACAACGCAAGGGCCATATCTGGCCAAGTTGCGCCAAACACAAGAGACAGCGTCAAGTGGACGTAATATACACAAAAGGAAAGTTTTACTGACACAGAAGAGAAATAAATCCAACATTAAATAAATGAAAAGTACTGAACAACAAAATTCAGTTTCCATTCCAATAGGAAATTAGGTCAAGGTTTAAATTCATAATCCAGCAAAGTAAGCAGAAATGAAAAACATACATATAATGGATCATTAGCGTATAGTCCTGGAAAACGCAAAATTAAGCATCCAAGCAGCCGTTGTAAAACTCTAAAATCAGAGTTTTCGTTCACCAGACAAAAAAGTGCCTTTAAGACACAAATACTCTGGAAATTATCGGACTCATTGTGAGAGAGCCCTTTCAACCCTGAAGGGTATCTTTAACAATGTAAGCCAATTAGGTGAGAGGGGGCAGACGCTACTTTTCAGAGCAAATACGCAGCAGCCTTTATCTCTGCTTTGCAACTCAAGGTATTAAGGATATCTATCGCTCGGATAAGGCAGATTTTCTATCTATTTGTGGAGGGGAACTCGAGAGGCTGTAGAATATCGGGTATCATCCAACGCCAAATGTTTATTTTCTCAAGATGTAGAGGTATTGCAATCAGCCCGGTCAACTTAAAATTTTAGGTCTTATTGACAGCTGTATTGCTTGTAGTGGTACTGCAACACCTGCTTTTTATGCTATTTCTTAGACAAAATGAAATCAGGGGCTAAGCATCGAACTTCTAATGGAATAATGTCATAGGATCTCTGAAGGATAAATCACATCGATTTGTGAATCGCCTTAGCCGATTGGTGGTCGAATCGCGGACTAGTGTTTTTGATCACGGTGGAAAATCACTTTGACCAATCAAAATTTAGGAGTCTTGCTTTTTCCCACAACCACGTGACAGATCTTCAAACCGAGCAACTGCAAGACATAACAGAGCTGCGGGAACATGCTCCGTCTAATTTTTTATTAGAAGGTCGATGGGGCTAAATGCTTGAACGTCATCATTTTATTTGATTAACGTGATACTGTAGTCATACTTTATACACTTGTCATGACTGATTGGGCTAAGTTAAAAATCTTGTCGGCTTTTATGGAGCAAAGGCCATATTTGGCCACGCTGCACCAAACACAACGTCAATTAGCGGACATCGTCGACTGAAGACTGACACAGAAGAGGAAAAGTACACTCAGGGAGGAATCGAATCGCTGAGTTGAAACGTAACGATGACCAGCCCACACACACAACATCACGCGCTCCCGTGCCTAGCGGCCTAGTGTCGTGAGACACTAACAATTTAAATAAGTGTGTTTGGGATTGAATAAAGCAGGCTTCCGAAGTGGTATGTCTATCCAGAATGCTAGAACATATTACATCTATACATTATTACACATGTGCATTGTTACATCTATACAGTAATTACATCTATACCATCATACTATGTTACACTATATATATATATTACTGAAAGACCGATATCTAGCAAATGTCGATATTCTCCGGTGAATGTCAGCATTCACATAGTCGCTTGGTATATGTCCGTAATATTTGCTAAATATCATTATTTCTCACTTACACCGGCAAATGTCGACATTCAGCATGCACTGATGGTGAATGTTGAATAAAAATATTTTTGTTACGTAAAGAACAAAATGCAATTTTTTAAATCACTTTATTATTAAAACATATTATATGTCAAAATAGGAAAAAGCTTAAGTAGCAGCACATGTAAATAAACTGTTGAACCTAAAACGAACGGTGCATTCTAAATGAGAAAAGAAAGTAATAGCAATAATAAACGTACGCATAAATTATGTGATTAACGTTATACAATCTTTAGTGCAACAACTTAAACTGAAGGCGGAGAGGCCTCTCTGGCTGTGGCCTCTCCGCCTTCTCGTTTCGATCTCCACCAGAGCTTATCTGTGCTTGTCAACATACACCGGCGATGGTCCGAATGTATAAGAATGCGACCAAATATTCGGTCCTTCACCGCCATATTTGGTATGTATCGACATTCACCGGAGAATATTGACATTCTCTAATTTCGGTCTTTCACGGTAACATATACAGAGGCTGTTCGGACATCTATTGAACGATTTTGATGAGCTGTAAAAAAGTGTATGCTACGAAAGAATTTTATTTTCACAGCAGTTAAATAGTTAAAGTATAACTTATCGTCAGCTAACTCAGATTTTTGTTTACTTTCAAAATGGCGCTTTTAAATAGACAATGGGTGGAAGGCTATGTTTCCTCTTTCCGAAGATAATTATGCTTATTCAATTATTCAAAAACGCTGTAAAAGTCATGGTTTTTCGATATCTGAAGGTACGATAAGTAATATTATTAATGATAAAGGAAAAAAAACGTAAAAGTGGGAAAAATACTTTTAGAAAAGTATCCAAAAAAGAAAAAATTTCTGAGAATATTTGTAAGGTAAGATCTTTAATTTAAAAAAATCCGATAAGTCAAAGGACTATAGCAAAGTGAATGTGAGAACTTTCTCTAAAAGATTTATGATTGTTGCCGGTTTTGCATATAATGGAAAATTAAAAGTAAAAAGGGGAAATGTAAAAATCAACTCCCACATATTATCAAGACCCTATTTTATCCCCAATATTCAAAAAATAAATATATCTTTTCCCGCAGTGCCAACAATCAGTAGAACTGCATCAGGGTAAAGCAAGCAGCCACACATCTAAATCGACTATTAAATTCTTGGAAAAAATAGAAAAAGAAACTGGTATCAAGTCAATACCCTTTACTGATATTCCTGCTAAATATCCAGATGTTTCACCCATGGACTTTTGGACTTTTAAAAAGGGCATTATCGAAACGTCGACCGAAAACCATTCAAGGACTGTAAAATTGTGGAACAAGAATGGGACAAAATACCACTGTCGATACTACAAAAGTCATTATTATCATGGAAATTAAGGTGTAGAAAGATAGTTAACAATAAGGGCTATCAAATGGAACATTTAAAACACAAAAATTTCATGTAAAAAATTGAGCTTAAGTCCATTAAAATCGTTCAAAAAATGTCAGAACAGCCTCTGTACACCATTCAAAAAGTCTCTTGGGACAATCAAGCCCTGATGATTCTCTATGAATCTCACCATGCCAATAATTTTGACTCTCGAGCCCTTGTTATAAGCAATGTTCTGCGTCATACGATTTTAAGGTGGTCGGCAGATGTCCCCATATGCCGTGAGAGAGCAGACTGATGTAGGGCAGGTGTGCCGATTTCATCACAGGAACAACGGATAACGCTCTCCAGTTCAACCACCTACTGAGAGAAAAGCAAAAAGCCAAGTCCCCAACATAGGAAGGTTGTATTCTGTTTTGTGACGCACCATATTTGGCCAAACTGCGCCAAACACAAGACAACGTCAAGTAAATAGACATACACATAAAAGGAAATTTTTATTGAAACAGGAGAGAGAAATACACCCAGGAATGAATCGAACCTGCGCCACCTACAACTCACAGGTTGCCAGCCCACTGAACCATGGTGACCCCCTTCCAGACACACATAGAAAGGCTCGCCGGTACCATGGTACCGCAGCCTGAGCGAGCTCTGAAAATATAGCAAATTATTATCTCTTTCGCACAACATGGTTCATTTCCATCCTACCTGAAGATATATGTAAAATTTAATACGGACTTTTGATCCTAGTGAAAACGGCACCACCTCTATACTACATCAGTCTACCTCCTAGCATCATGGTGAGTGAAAAATGCTGTCGACCACCTAAATGTCGTATGGCTCAGGAACTTTGTTACTAACAATACGATTATACGATGTAATATACGATCGAACATTCTGGATAGATGTCCTATCCATCTCAACACTCATTTAAACCGGTAGAGTCCTACACTAGGCAGAGTGCTAGTATTAGTAATGAGCAGTCTGTTTTACTTTAATAGATAAACCTGTTCATTATATTTATACTGGTAAAACCGTATATGTATTCAAAAAACGTTTATGAATTAAGCTGTTGAACATCGGAAACTCGAGATGCATATTCTAAGATGGCTTACCATTTACACTTAGGGTACTAGGACATTGGTCTAAAAATTCTGAAATTTTTAGGGCACATTAATGACTTAAGTTCTGACAAATTAATAATACAAATTAACCAGTTCAAAGGGCAAAATTAGACCTATAAGAAAAGTTCTCAAGAATAAGAACGCGTTTAGTCGAATATTAATACTTCTTGGGAAAACTTACGACACTAACTTACGATAAGCAGATCACTAGAGCCATGTTCACAACATCAACTTTATCTTGACCTATTAGGGGTATACAGCGGAACATTAAAATGTAATTGTGAATTTTTTTGTCAATAAAACAGCAAATCACGGTTAAAGTAGGCAAACATCGGATGAAAAAAATTTCGACAATCGTCGACATCTAAAGGGGAATGATTACCCCTTATTTACCCCTTTATTACTACCCTTTTTATTGGGGTTACCTCTTTAATACAGGGGTAAGGGTGGACCATTATGGACTCGGCAGTACAAGATTTCCTTCGAAGTGATAATCTAGGCTTTATCATGACAGAAAGGCAGATAACTGAAGCAGTCCATTTCCAGAAAGGTTGTAAGCTAGACGGGAAATACCTGCCCTGCACAAAATCATGTATGGTCATCGCCATAAGTAATTGTTTTGTTGTAATAATTGCTAGTTTTGCTCCGACAAAAGAAAGCAGATAACCTTAGGAGAGTCCATTTCTACAAAAATGGTAAGTTGGGAAGTAAAAAGGAGCTTCCATTTAAAAATTCATGCACGGCGATCGCTACAGGCCAATATTTGTTAAATCGTATATCTGGGCACAGCTTCTGGTACCGACTGAGGAGTCGCCGTGACTCAGTTGATTTGTCCACTGCGCTAGCAACCTGTGAGTTGTTGGCGGTACAAGTTCGATTCCTCCCTGTGTATTTCTCTCTTCTGTCAGTAAGGCTTTCACTGTGTGTTTGTCCATTACTTGACGTTGTGTTTTGTGTAGGTTGGTCAAACGTGGCCCTTGTGCCACAAAACGTAATGCAACCAACCAGTAGCGGCATTTTTTCAAGCACTCTTTGGGGGGGGGGGGTATTTCAATTAACGTCACACTGGAGCAACACAATGGGCTATTGGTGACGGTCCGGGATCAATCCCAAAGGGAAAGATCCGAGGACAACACCACGTAATTTTGAACCACGGGCACTCTTTGGAAAATGGGTTGGTTTGGGGGTTTTATGGCGCAAGGGCCATATTTGGCCATGCTGCGCCAGACACGACATACAATATCAAGTAATAGGCACACACACAATAAAAGGTTTACTGAAACAGAAGAGAGAAATACACCCAGGGAGGAATGAACCTGACAGGAATCGAACCTGCACCGCCTACAACTCGAAGGTTGCTAGCGCTGTGGACAAACCCCTTGAGTCATTGCTGTCCAATTTAAAGACACGTTCAAAACCTCGTGACTCCAAATACCGACTCACCCGAGTCAGATTACCATCTTGGGAAACTACTTAATCTTTTAAATAACAAAGTACTGCAAGATTCACACCACAACAAACTGAAGTGGCGAAAATCAAAGTTTAGGATAGCATAAACAAACTGATTTTAGAATGACCTACTATTGGAGTGCAAGAGAATGAAGTATCCCAAACTAAAGTGCATGCTTTCGCAAATTTAGGGTGAGTCGTCATCACAAAGGTCCAAAATATGCACTTCAGTCATTTTTAGAACAATCCTAAAAGTTACAGCTAAAGCTCTAATCGGATTGGTTTATCATTCTAGTCAAATTTTGCTAGACGAGGGTTAATTAGGTCAAACTTTCGTCGGGACATCCATAAACATAACAAAGGATACGAAATGAAATTCACTTCAACGTTCTTAATTTGCAACTGCTCTACTCCATGCTTAGCAAATTATTCCGAACTATTGTTACGATTCTTTATGGAACGTAAAATACTGTCAAATTAGTATTTTTTCCCTTGAATCAAATATAAAACATGTCATCTAATAGTCCAGTAACACAGAAATCAACGAGATTTCTGACCAGTACTGCAGATATACCAAACCAACATTCGCGAATCGCATCTGGTCTGCGGACCGGGTAAATCTATTCAGAGGGCTGTGTCTGGTTGAATCGATTCAAAGGGCCATATCTGGCCTGCGGATATACACAACAGGTTGTTAGCAACCCATGTTTCTCGGTTGATTGTTTTGAGGTTTTATGGCGCAAGGTCTAATTTGGCCATGATGAGCCAGGCAGAAAACATAATATCAAGTAATAGACACACACAAAAGAAAGTTTCACTGACACAGAAGAGAAATACACCCGACAGGAATCGAACCTGCACCACCTATAACTCGAAGGTTTGCTAGAGAAGTGGGCATACCCACTGAGCCACAATGCCCCCCACTTCGGATTAACAGTTGATTTTAATTAGTTTTCAGTGCTTGCTAAAGTTTTGAAGATGCTGAAAATTGATTATTACGATATAAAGATTTTTAAGATCAATAATATCTAGAAAGTATTGTGACTATTTTTGAAATACATAAAATAAAGATCTGTTTACAAACTCATGAAACTTTACTCGAAACTTAAGTTTCTTGTCGTAATTAGATCTTAACTCTTCCACGCATGAATATGTTTCACCATCAAATGACAATAATATTTCAGAAGTGATTCATGTGGGAAATTTCATACCTTCCTTACAAATAGTCTTTTAAAATACTTAATAGATATGCAAGATCAATTTACTAAGTAATTGTAATTAGGTAAATTAACGTGCGCACTGGAGCAACACAACGATATATTGGTGAAGGTCCGGGATCAATCCCGAAGGGAAAGATCCGATTACTAATTCATGCAATTTTATTCGAAACGTGAAGTTTCTTGTGAGATTACAATACTTCCTTACGAGTAGTCGTGATTTTTAAATAGTATTTTAAAACTAATCATAACTACTCGTAAAAGAAAGGTATGAAATTTCCCAGACATAAAACACTTTCGAAATTGTATCGCTATTTGATGTGTTGAAATATATTCGTGCGTGGGAAATGATATCTAATTATAACAAGAAATTTTATATTTGGAGAAATTATGAGTTCGTAAACAGATTTTGTCTTTTTAAAAAGAATCATAAGATTATATCGCGAGTTTAGAGCAGAAACTCTTTAACTGGCATTTTTCCGTAGAAACTAAATGCTTGTTTTCATGATGAGAATTACATTGTCATATTGTAGTCAGTATAAAACATAATACTATCAAAATGCATGTAATTTTTATTTTTGATCTAAAAATTAATAGTTAGTCCTTAAATATTTGTACAGTAAACAAATCTGTCAGTTTCTGTTATAAGCCGACGATATGAATATATTTCCATATATAAATATGTTAAATATTTCAAAATGTGTATAATTTCATAAAATGTTTCATACCTGGAAATAATGTGATTCGTAAGTCGAACAGCATTAGATGCGCGAAATTTCGACCAGATAAACAAGTGTAAATAAATGTCAGCTCGACATTGCAACAATCAATATCTTCAGATGTTAAAAGGAACCAGACGCTAGGCTAACTTCTTTATCACCAGATCACTCGAAGCGTCTATAAAGTGTCAGGCAGCTTCACCTTTATCAAATTAACAACGATGAGGTGCATTCTTTTTCTTTTTTAGTTGGCAACGAGGTTTGCCTTGCCTGTGGAATTTCCAGAATTCTCGGATTTCTATCTGATGCCTCTCGTGGACATGCCTGTTTCCTGTTTTTATCGCATCAACTGCCATGTCTGATTTAGCACCGATAACGCCAAATCACTTCTTGGGTGATTGAGGTTCTCACACTCCCACGCAAAAAAAACAATGAGTATTGTGTATCCATGGATACGTAAATAAGGACTTGTGGTAAACCGGGAAAGTTACTGGTTTCTGAGGATCAAGGATGGCTTATAATAAATCAAGGTGTGCCCGATATCAGTTGTCTTCAGTTTCGTGGAAGGGAATTAAGTGAGCTTTCTCGACATACAACTGTTGCTGAGGCATTAGCTTCAAGGCGTCTCGGTGGGTTTACCCACTGCACTAGCAATCTGCGAATTGTAGGCTGCGTTTATTCTATTCCTATGACATATCCTTGGGTGTATTTGTTTCTTCTGTGTAAGCAAATTTTTTCTTGTGTGTATATGCCGGTTACTTGAGATAGGTAGGTATTTTAATTAACGTCACATTGGAGCAACACGACGTGCTATTGGTGACGGTCCGGGATCAATCCCAAAGGGAAAGATCCGAGGACAACACCACGTAATTTTGAATCAGGGTCAGATGACGAGGCAACACCTGAGCTGGCACCCCACTCTCCAAACGTCACATACAAACCTTAGCAATCTACCACCATCACGGGCCGCGGTGGCCCGGTTGGAAGAGTAACGGACTAGCAACCGAAGGGTTGCGAGTTCGAATCCAGCCAAACACCGTCGTGTACAAAGGGGGCTGGTGCACGTTAAATCTGTCGTGGCCTCAAATGTCCTCACGTTGGCGTGGTGTGGAAGTTTGGAGAGTGGGGTGCCAGCTCAGGTGTTGCCTCGTCATCTGACCGTGGTTCAAAATTACGTGGTGCTGTCCTCGGATCTTTCCCTTTGGGATTGATCCCGGACCGTCACCAATAGCCCGTTGTGTTGCTCCAGTGTGACGTTAATTGAAATACCCCCCCTACCACCATCACTCAAAAACTTTTTTTCGCCAGAGGAATGGTACATGTTAAATCTGTCGTGACCTCAAATCTCCTCACGTTGGCGTGGTGTGAAAGTTTGGAGCGTCGGGTGCCAGCTCAGGTGTGACCTCGTCATCTGACCGCATTCGAAATTACGTGTTGTCCTCGATCCTTCCCTTCGGGTCTGATCCCGGACCGTCGCCAATAGACCATTGTGTTGCTCCAGTGCGACGTTAATTAAATGCCTAAATACCTACCTCTGTCACGTGGCCGTGGTTCAAAATTAAGGCAGGATGTAGGTAGGTAGTTAATTAACTGGAGCACTGGAGCAACACAACGGGCTATTGGTGACGATCCTGAATCAACCCCTAAAGGGGAAAGATCCCTGAAATCATATTAGGAAAACAAGTCAAGTGACATCACATTAGGAATACCTTCATGAAACGCTCCGTCGCTGAAATGATGGTTCAAAATTACGAGGTGTTGTCTTGGATCTTTTCCTTAGGGATTGATCCCGGAACGTCGCCAATAGCCCGTTGTGTTGCTCCAGTGCAACGTTAATTAACTACCTGCCTACTTCCTTTGGACCACATGCGTAATTTATACCAAATACTACTAAAAGATTTATTATACCTTTCTAAACGAATATTTCAGCACAAAACTTTTCACATTTCTGAGGTCCTCAATAGCTGTCGGGTACCGGTACCATGGTACCAGCTACCCCTTCCTCTATATATAGGCTCTGGCTTTCTCGACAGATCAGTCATTTCGGATAGCAACAAGACATGTGTATGTAAGACTATTAATCCCGATTTGCCCGAGATTGTATAAAAACGTCCCGGGGTTCCAACTGGTTGATCATTTTGTCTTGGTCAGAACAAAAACATTAAGATAACCCGGTATGTATCATGCAAGAGCATTGAGTGGGAGAGTAAAGTATTCATATTCCGTCTGGTTTGTTTGGTGTAATAAAATATCTCATATTGCAACTGTTTTGTCATTACAAATGAGTAATAGGCTCTGAGAAAATCGACTGACTTATATCATACAAGTGATGTCATTTGAAATCAGGGGAATCCATGGCTCATCGGTTCCTTCCAACTCGTTTATCTGTTAACAGGAAATGATTGATTACCCTTTGGACTACGACTGCCATCTACTATCGCAAATTGGACTCTATACACGATTTGACCTATGATACAAGATGATTTTGAAGAATTTTCGCGTCTGGTGGTTAGAAATACACCGTTACTTTTTCCAAGCCTCATATAGAGAGGGTTCGAGGTCTAAGGAGGGAATGTAAAGAAATTCTACACTGCTATGTCCGAATGTGTTCTAGGTTCAAAACCTTCTAAATATTTTTAATGTGTTTATAAGGTGTTTAGTTGTAAAAAAATAAGGTAGGTAGGTAATTGAATTTACACCGCACTGCAGCAACATGACGGTCTATTGACGACGGTTCGGGAGCAATCCCGAAGGAAAAGATCCGACTACAATACCGTAATTTTGAACCATGGTCAGATGACGATGTCAGTCTGGCAGTCCACTCTCCAAACTTCCTCACTATGTCAACGTGAGAACATTTCAAGCCATTACAGATTTGAATTGCACCAGCCCCCACGTACACGACGGTCTTTGGTTGGATCGAGTATTGAACTAGCGACCCTCCGATTGCCAATACGTGTCTCTACCAACTGGACTACCGCGGCCCAAAAATGATAAGAGAATATTTAACACAGTAGTGCAAGTTGTACATTGAGGAGTAGGATGCATTCTTTTATTTCATGACCAGTCATCGAAACTGATACTTGGGTCGTAAGTGCATATTGGGAAGTACTTTACAATGCAAAAAACTGGCCTGTTAAATATTGTGTAAAAACAGATTTAAATTCTCAACACGATCTTCGAATTCAATTTTAATATTTTTTGATAAATAACACTTATCAGTTTGGTTCTTTGTATTTCTTGTGTTTCTAATATTTTAAAATACGTAATATTGTAGTACAAATATATCATAATACACAGTATAAAGGATGTTAACGTCTATAAAATTTTTGAGGGCTTAATAAATAAAATAGTGAATTGACAAATAAAAACTTTTATCGTGTTATTGAGCTCAGGTATTGTTTTGATAAGTGTCGATTTTATAATGAGAATGCTTATTAGCTTCGTGTTTCTGTGATAACATTTATTAAAGATTTTAATATCATAATTTTTACATTTATAAAATACCTTTTAAATTGCACTATCTTCACAAAATACTTTCTTATACGAATCATTAAACAATATTCGATATATAATTAAGAGAAAATAAAATAATAAAAAATCGAAATTTTACGGCATATGTGATTGATGCTGCATATATGGAATAGTATTCACAAATTATTCAGATTTGTTTCTATTTGGAAGCAAATAATTTTGACGGAAAATGTCTTACAAGGAGGATCAGTACGGCGGAACGATTGTCACGATCTTATGACTACCAGACTTCTGTTTATAACTTTTATAATTTAACAGATATAGTAAATCTAACTATATCATCGGATAGAGGAAAGAACAAAGACCTAAAATAACATTCTGGAAATTTCTGATGGCGACATATCCACAAACAAGATGGCCGCCAAGTTGAAGTAGCCAGTTGCGTGGTCGCGTGTGCACTGAAATTAGTATAGC
This sequence comes from Meta bourneti, assembly GCA_933210815.1. NCBI lineage: Eukaryota > Metazoa > Arthropoda > Arachnida > Araneae > Tetragnathidae > Meta > Meta bourneti. Next base: position 30,068,769 of record OW119931.1, on the reverse strand, counting down.
TCTGCTCCCCGACAAGTGAACACATCAAGCGAGGTGTTTTTCTGTAACTGTTTAACTACAGAATAATAATAAATTGTAACAGTAAGTATATCTGACAATTTGGAATAAGCATAAGGAATCAAAGTGCGATAAATTTGTAAAATTTCACTATTTTTTCAGAAATGTTCAAATATCTCGGCAATAAGGAGCAGAAAGAGTATAGAAACGTATAGCAAACGAAAGAGGAAGATCTGGGGAATCCAAAAAGGTAGCCATGACATGTGCCGAGCGTAAACGGGCGTCACGGCACCGGCTCTAAGATGGTTCGCGGTCGGCCGCCGAGTTGGTGATTGAACCGAGCGCTGCGCTGTCAACTGCAGCCGCTATGGATGTAGAAACGAGACGGAACAAATAGAAATTGATAACGAAATCGAACAGAGAGATTTGAAGTTCTCAAGGGACGATTGGAGACTGGCCACCGTCCATTTCGAGAAGTCCTTCTATGGCAATGAGCTTGGTTGTGTATGTTCAGTTTATGATCGGATATGGTTTAAGAATGATTTGAAACGCCCAAACAGGCAAATCTGCGATACTAATAAATACTACGATAGATCTTACATTCTCAAGAGATATCAATGTAACCTGCAAATCTTATATATCTTATTGTTCATATCATTGCCCAGTCTTTAATAAAATTTTGCAAATCGACAGGCAGACATTCTGTACCATACATTGAATAAATGAAATCAAACAAATGTGAGTATTCAATTAATTTCTTTATTCCAATCAACCCACCTAGTCCATATCATACAATCCAAAACATTTTCCGACAAAATAGGACGCTAGTGCAGTGCGCAATAGCTTCGGAATTTTTTCTACTTTTTTCTTAAACGAGGTATTCTCATTCTTCATTATACTTGAAAGCTGATAATCAATTTTAATAGAACGTTAAATTATTTAACGTGAGTTGTTTAGGCAGCGTTCGTAAACAACTCACTTGAAAAAGTGAAAACCAGAAAATCATCCGTCACGTGACCTCCGTTTCACCAGTTCTGAAGTTGAATTTACGAACGATTAGTTTTTGTTTTTTGTCTCATTGCAAACACTTTACTTCGGTTTCGCCGTGAAATTAATGTGGAAGCCTAACAAAACTGATTGTGCTTAGTGAAGAATCTGAAGATGGGGAAGAAAGCTTTTTCGAATTATCTACGACTTTAATAATAAAAAAGCGCGTGTATATTAAAAACTATTGTGAATCTGTCGTTCCTTTGCATTCGAAAAAAACTTCAAAAGTAATTTTCGACTAAATCGAATGACTTTTTTCAAGTCCACAGCACCAAAGAGAAGAAATTAATTTGTGCGAAAGGAATGCCTTAAATAAATGTGGAAAAGCAACTTATATGAGTTCTTTGGCTTCAGACTAATCAAGAATCTTTTCGGTAAGTGCTTCTTTAGTTTTTAAATTGAAATTATTTTCAGTGATGTACAAGTTTTCAGTAATTTTGAATTTGAAGGTAATATTCCATGATGACTCATTTTTTGGAAATTGTTCTGGGTAAATTCAATTTAAAAAATTAGCCTAGACCATGAGGAGAGAAAAGTACTTTCGGCAAACTTTAATCACCTTCCTTACAAGATACTAACAACAAAAATCTTTCACATGAAATTGCAAATTTACTTTAGAGGAATTTTTTCATGAAAAGTGTGCACAAACTGGTCAATTATTGGCTTGTTCACTTTACTACGAACGTTAAGTTTGCAAAGAAAATTCCAAATTCATTAAATATGTTAATTAAAACTGTCCTTTTCGCTATTTTGTTCTTAACAAATGAAAGACAAAACCAGATACTACAATTTCTTACAATACAAAAAGGACTATGATACGTTATTTACAAATTACATGGCTAAAAGAACAATTATGTGTAATTTGCAATTCGTACTCTACCCACAATTAAAACTATATTTTTCGACTACACGTGAACATACATTAAATTGAATAATAAATTAAAATTTGAAAAAAATGTAAGCACTTTGTTTTTAAACTGAATTCTGCATTCATGGTTCGTGATTGCAGAGTTTGACACAACAATTTGCATTGGTTATATACATATGCATTACAACATTCAAAACTACCTTCTAGGACGCCATCTTCTAAACTGACGAAACACAGAACAAACTCAGGGTTCGTTCGTAAATGCGAATAAATCGCACCGGTTCTACGAATTATTCGAACCGAGTGTTCCAAGAGTCTCAGATTTTCTAGTGTGAAAAACAAGCCGTTTCATGAGTCACTGAAAACGAAAAAAAAATCGTTTGAAACGAACTGAGATTGTGCTAGGTTTTGTCAGTTCCAGAATTAGGCGACCGAAAAGGTAGATGTGAATGTTGTAATGCATCTCTACTCATGGTTTAAGCTCATTTTAAGATTGAATTTATCAAAACAAATTGCCAATTACACGGCGAATGAGACTAAAGAAACCCAATCGTTCGTAAATGCAACTTCAGAACTGGTGAAATGGAGGTCATGTGACGGATTATTTTTTGGTTTGCACTTTTTTCAGAGAGTTGCTTACGAACGCGGCCTCAGTTCGTTTCAATTGATTTTTTTTCCGGTTCCAGCGACTAATGAAACGATAGTTTTTTTACGCTAGAAAAACTGAGACTTTTGGAATGCTTGGTTCGAATAACACGTGCAACCCATGCGATTCGTTCGCGTTTACGAACACATTCGTTGCTCATCAGTCGAAATCAATCTTTCATTATAATTTTATAACTTACTAGCAAAATTACCCGGCGATCCCGGTTAAATGTTGATTCTATTTCATAGAAAAATGCAAGCATCACTTAAGTGTACAGAAAATATTTTTTAACATCGTTTTAACTTTTTCATAGCTTCTACAATTTACTTCGAACGTAAATATGTATACATGATATATCCATCCCCCCATATAATTCATTTTATATTCATCACACTCTTACTGTAAGACAAACTACAAAAGCTTTTTCTGAGATGACTTCTTCAGAAGTCGATTTTGAGTTTTGGAGTGATTACGAATGCCAATTAAATTCATTTTCAGTAAAAATGCTTTTCCAGCATATAGTCTTGCACTCAGTTTTCCAATCAATATTTATTATTTGTGGTACCCTTGCACCATGGATTCGATATTTTCGAATTACATTATCATTGTGAGAGGATGGCAACTTAAACTGTTACGGCATTCGTGGTTAATTTATTTTGAAGCACGCATTTTTTTTTCTTGAAAATTCTATTCAGCCGCACGTGGAATAACGAAGCTTGACATCCAAATGTCATCAATGCAGACAAAGCAAACTCAATCGATTATACTTTTTACAAAATCGCTGCTTTTAATGAATGTTTCACAGGTACCTAAGTTGTATACAAACAGTTTCAACTTCAAGTAAGCAACCTCGACCTTCTGCCACTCAAGACAAAAAAATTCTATTTTTCAACAGTCCTGATTTACATACTACCTTACTATGATATTATTCCAAGATCAGCACTGCTTCTACCAGTATGGGTAGTGGCAGTCACTATTGGGCATAGGACTTGGGTATTTTGAGTATGGATAACTATTTTTTACTACCTTGACATAAAAATGATTGAAAAATGATTCGGTGGATGTTATTTTATTTTGTTCCTGGTAAATGTTGACTGCAGAAAGAGGTGTTTACTAGTATATATATCTCGGCAACAAGTTAAATTCGCAGCAAGGATATTTCCAATTTGGAATTTAGTGCGCCAAGGAGACAAATTTAAATAAATTTCTTCAACCATCAGCCATTGAAGATGGCGCAGCATGTCCATTTTGTACCTTCCCCCAAACAACTTACCCCTATTTAAAACTGTATAAGGTCCGTTTCTATGGCAACAAACAGGAGCAGACTAAGTGGTGGGAACAGTTCTCGTGTACGACAGATAGTAGCTTTATTTAAATTTTATTTATTTTCTCACGCTTGATTCTATAAAATTAACCTGGCCATTCAAGGATCTAAGCCAATTTTAATAAGTTTTAGGATCTAAGAGGACCTTTGCATTATCTTGACCCTTTGGGTCAAAAGGGCACTTTTGACCTCAAGATAAAAGAGGCTTTCTCCTAAGTGTCATTGAGCCCCAGTAGCTCTCTCTCTCTCTCTTCTGAACCCATCTCTCTATGTATGAATCTATGTATGAATCTCTGGAATTCATACATAGAATTCTCCAATTTCATTCTTTTTTAGCGTTTTATAAGAATATCATATGCATCAAGAGAAAATTCTTAATACGACTGTAAATATGACACATTCGATATGATATATTCGTCTAAGTACTGATAAAAACAGTTTTAGATAGCCGGTTAAAAAATAAATGTGCATCAATTAAATCTGAGTGAAAATCGCTGTTCTGCGAACGTCATTCTTAAAGTCGTTTATTCTAAAGAGATAATAGAACATTTAAACGCCACCAAACAATTTTAGGCAATCATTATAAATCAGAACTGGATCCTTTTGGATTAACTAGACTGCTTTTCATGCATATTTTGTCTTTATAATTTGGGATTCTATAATTTAAGGAAAAATAATAAAAGTCATGATAATGAAAATTCTATTTTGTAGAATTTTATGAAATTTGGTGAAAACCTGAATTAAATAAGTTACACAAAAGTCTAAAAATAGTAGCACAAGATTAATTTTTTTATCGGAAAATTCGAATGTGCAGGAACTTGTCCCAAAATAGGATGAGTTGAATGTGTAAGCTGATTCAATATGGAGTGTGGTCACCTGTAACAGATATGCAGATCCGACTGCGATGCTCCAAGCTCATTATGATGATAAACTTAATAGTCCACAACGACCATTGTTTATTCAAAGTAGTGGAAACCGACCTTATAATGAAATAGACCTGAGCATGTTTGCGGACTCTGTCATACAAACTTGGGAATTGATTTGGGCCTATAGACTATCAAACAATTAGTGTTTTTAATCACACTTGGTAATCCTATTAACCGCCAATAGTTGGTTCCACATTAAGATTCGTGCTTTCTCCCAATGCCACGTGACAGATCTTCAATCCGAGCGATCGGGAGAAATTACGTGAAGCTGAGCGCGCATGTTCCGTCTGTTTCATTAGAAGGTCAATGAGTGGAAAGCCCCTCATGATTTTAAGGGGATGGGATGAGCCCCCTAACGTGTCTCCCTAGAGCTTCCCAGATATGCTCAATCGGATTGGGGGCAGAAGATTTAGCTGGTCATTCCATACGTACAATGAACGATCACATCGTGAGCGTTCCACTAGACGAACTCTGAAAGGACGAACATTATCATCTTGCAGGATAAAGGAATCATCTATTGCACATAAAGATATAAAGGAGTATTACAATTGGATCAAGAATATTATCTCTACATCTTTGTCCTTTAAGGTTACCATTTAACAGCAGATAGAGGTGCCTAGTGTATGAACTACATGTGGTCTTTGATTTCCTTTAAATGTGGCCTGAATCCAAATTTTACAGAATAAATACTTTCATTTTTTAATACATTGTTGTTCATCTTTTATATTTATATTTTATTTTTTTAAAGCAGAATAACCCGTTACTCAGGTTGAATTGGTTAACTAATTTCCGTTTTCGTTAATAAAATTGTAATTCCTATTCATCACATGTAACAACTACCATACTCTAATAAAAGTACACAGTTGTTAAATACGCAATTTCACAAATGTAAATAAATGTCATATCTAAAATTTTACATTTTGTACAATTTAAATTTTTATTAAGAAAGAAAAATATCTAGAGTGCCAATGTTACCCAGAATGCACAGAACAGTTCAGAGTATGCATCTAAATGCTTTGTATGACATTTAAAAACAAAAGCGTTTCCCAAAATTATCATACAATGATTAAAAATGTTTCTAAAACTAATTAAACCATTATTTACCTTTATTACAGTTGAACAAAAAACATCAAATTCAAACTCCAGAAATACATATTAAAACAGATTTTAAAAAAAACCTTCGAACGAAAAGTAATGAATATATGTTTTTTACTGCAAAATAGATTCTTGGAATATAACGGATGCAAATTTAAAAAAAAGCAAACGATTAAAAAAATACCAAGGTTGCCATATTAGCTACAAGTTCTATTTTAAAATGTTTTGCTCTGTATAGTTTTACTCTCTTTATCGTCTGTCCCAAATATTCATAAATTTTTTTATATTTCGTGAAGAATATATGAGGCTCGAAATAAATAAACTATTAGAATTTAATTTCCGTAAAAATAGTTTTGGAGCCCAGCTACTCCAAAACTACCAAATTATGGTTGATTTAAGTATAGTTACTGAGATTCAAGATTGTTGAGTACTTTGAAGTTTATGGTTGTGACGTTGTCGACCTTCGCCTCTATTGCTCGAGTCAGATTTTGTTTATTGGTAATCAGAAGAGTGGAGTTGTTGAGTTTATAGTTACTGAGATGTTTTAACGTGAAACGTGCCTAAATATGTAAGCAAAGAAATTTCAAATAACGCATTCGCTAAATTAAAATGTGGTGCATCAAATATAAAATATTAAATTAAAATATATTGAACAAATCTTATTTGATACTTGTACAAACACACAAACACAAATCGAACAGAACGGAAAGACGGACAGACAGACTTACGCAACCAAGTTCAGTCACTAAATGAATGTAAGAACTCACAATATGCAAAGTTTCATGAAATATATTCAACCATTTGGACGTAGTATGGGCACACACATACAGACAGATGGACAGACACCAACTGGCAAGAGACGGATTTTGCATCAGAAGGGTCCAAAACGGATAGAAAACTTGAAATGGGTCGAAAATATTCAAAGTACAAACAAACACTCCATTCTTATTTATATAGATACCAAAGAATAAATTGATTTCTCTCAGATAGACCGGCACAATTACAAAGTTAGTAAACCATGAGGGCTGAATTGACGGATGCTACGTTCGTGATTTAGTTTTAATACTACTCTAAAATATCTGATAACTTCCATCTCCTGACTGTGCCAGTCAGGAGGTGGAAGACTGGTACTGGACTACCGTACAAGACTGGTTGGTGAGAGCTTATGGGGGTCGACTAGCTTTTAGCTTTTGGCAAAAGTACGCTGTGTTTCTGGAATTCGTAAATAGTTGCACAGCTCGGGAGTATTTTAAAATTCTGTCTGTTTAACAGCTAATCATATGTGAAATAAGGCCAAGAGAAAGATGATGGAAGAAAATAGATTTTTTAATGAATATTGAGAATTGGGCATTATTACCTTGTTTCAGCTAGAGATAATATATGATTTGCTTCTTTTGTGAAACTGCAGTATAAACATTAAAGAAATTCAATGCTGACCAGCATTAAAATTCAAGGACCACAAATATTTTAAATTAGAGGGAGAGGCGCGAAATGTTGTGTTGCAAAAATTAAAAAATGAAAAGCAAAGACAATTCTTTCGAGCAGCAGTAAAATCTGAAAATAATGCCCCTGAAGCAACTTATGAAGTATCTTATATACTCGGGAAAAAAGGAAGTCATTCAGTGATGTAAAAATTGTGACAAAATACATTGTGGAACTTATAGGATGCTTAGACCCCGATAATGTTTCTAAGTAACAAACTGCCTCTTCCAAGGAGAACCATAACAGGCATAACAGGAACCATAAGGCAGCATGAATTAGCCTTCAACATAACTGACCAACTTTTCATGCAATACTTCAAAACGAAAATATGCGTTATTCAATCACTTTGGATGAATCAACTGATACTATTGACTCCCAGTGCAGCTTTTATACTTCATTTGGGCCTTAACGGAAGATTTTCTTTGCTACGAAGTATTACTTTTTTCGGGCACTACTATGAGCAGAACACGAGGAACAGAAAACTTCGACAACTTTCAAGATAAATGTCATGAAGTCGGTCTGAATTTAATAAATTTAGTGAATGTAGGTACAGAAAGTGCACCTTCCATGACAGGAAAACATGAAGAGTTTCTTGCACATATAAAAAAGAATTAACATAACTAGATGCTCTCATTTCTTTTCATTGTATCTTGCATCAGTAAAATCTCAGTGCTAAACTGTTATTTTATATTGTGTGGATTTGCCGTATCATTCTAAAGTACGTTGGCTATCGCAGGGACAAATGTTAGTCAAAATTTTATCTCTGCGAGAACAAATAGTTAAATTTTATGAATAACAGAATTCGCGTGAGGAGAGAACCGATCACTATCAGTTTACTATCAAGCAGTACACCACTCTAACTCCTAGTGTAATAGTGTAAGGAAGCCATTTGTGTTGTCTGCTGCTTTCGTTACTTCTTTCTCCTCAACCCTGAAAACCTAGCAGCCTGAGAGCTGTAGGTGGCACATATTCGATTCATGTAACTATCCTCGTCATTTGGGTATTACGGCGCAAAGGCCAGTGCTACGCCAAACCCTAGACAACATCAAGTAATGGACATTCTCACCCAAGGATAGTAAGACTAACACAGAAAAGAAATACACCCAAGGTAGAATCAAATCTGCGCCGCCTACAGCATACCTGTTGCTAGCGTAGTGGGCAGACCCACTAAGCCTCCTCGCACCATCATCCTCGATGTGTTTTCCTCTTCTGTATATTGCGGCTCCCATAATAGAAGGTCAGTTTGAAAAGGTGTAAAACCTTATTGTTAGGTAGGTTGGTAGTTGAATTAACGTCGCACTGGAGAAACACAACGAGCTATTCGCAACGGTCCGAGATCAATCCCGAAGGGAAAGACCGAGGACAACACCTCGTAATTTTGAACCGCCCTCAGATGACGGGATTAAAACCTGAGCTGGCACCCCACTTTCCAAGCTTCCACGCCATACCAACGTGACGACATTTGAGGCCCCAAGACTTAACGTGCACCAGCCCCACGTACACGACGGTCTTTGGTTGGAACGAGCCTCGAGCTCGCAACCCTCCGGTTGCTAATACGCTACTCTTCCAACCAGGCTACCGTGGCAGTCTTTATTGTTAGGTAGATATGTAGTTGAATCACCGTCGCACTGGAGCAACACAACAGGCAATTCTGTGTTGCCCGTTGCACCGGGCTATTGGCGACTGTCCGGGATCAATCCCGAAGTGAAAGATCGGAGAACAGCACTTCGTAACTTGAGCCTGCCTTACGTAAACGCATGAATGACGATCTCCGATGATAGTTTTCCCCCGACAATGCGTTATCACTGCTGTCGGAACCAGAATCCAAACTATATAGTACTGCTTCGACGATAAGTCAATAGCCCATTGTGTTGCTCCAGTGTGACGTTAATTACCAATACCAATACCAATCGACGATAAGTCAGTCGTCCTAGTGACAGTCGAATTTTGAATAGGTGTAAAAGCTCGTTAGAGAAGGTTGCCGTACGTAAAAGCATGAATGGAGGTCGCTATGAATGACTCTCCCCGCCGACTCCTAAATGTTTTCGGCACCGACTTGGAACCAGAATCTGTGATAAAGGCGCAAGTTATGGTAACGCTTTTTAACTAATAGACTCGTTCGCAACCACATGACTCGACTACCTTCCCCTGGGTAGATAAATAGGTTGTTGAATTTACGTCGCATTGGAGCAACACAAAAGGGCTATTGGCGACACTCTAGGATTAATCCCGAAGCGAAAGGTCAGAGGACAACACTTCGTAAGTTTGAACCACAATTAGATGAACCTTCTCCCGAGAGCTATACTATAGACGCCAATTGTGGAAACGCTTTGTTTACGATACCACCACACTTCGTAAGTTTGAACCACAATTAGATGAACCTTCTCCCGAGAGCTATACTATAGACGCCAATTGTGGAAACGCTTTGTTTACGATACCACCACACTTCGTAAGTTTGAACCACAATTAGATGAACCTTCTCCCGAGAGCTATACTATAGACGCCAATTGTGGAAACGCTTTGTTTACGATACCACCAGCCCCCTAATTTATCTAATAGACCCGTTCAAAATCTCGTGACTTGACTGCCAACTCGTATGAGCTGGATTATATCATTAAAACTTTCCTCGCGTGTATGGGGATGCGGAAACCCTTTGTAAGAGAAATGGTTTAGCAATTGGAGGGGTTGCGAGTACGAAAATATATATATTGATCTAACCGAAGACCGTCGTGTGCATGGGGGGTGTACGTTAAATCTGCCGTGCCCTCAAATCTGCTCATGTTGGCATGGTGTGGAAGTTTGAAGAATGGGTGGCAGCTCTGGTGTTGACCTCGTCATCTGACCGTGGTTCAAAATTGTGTGGTGTTGTCGCCAGTTGTGTTGCCCTAGTGCGACGTTAACTAATTACCATAACCATAACTATTACCTGGTGTATATGTCCATTTACTTTATGGGTGAAACATTGCAAAGCAGCTTTTCCACGATCTTGCCTTTGTTCCATAAAACCAACCAGCCATCAAACGAGAGAGGGCGGTGGTAGCACAGTTGGTAGAGTCGCGGATTAGTAACCAGAGGATTGCAATTTCGAAATTCAATCCAGCCAAAGACCGTCGTATACACGAGGGCTGGTGTACGCTAAATCTTTCATATGTTTCCATGTTGGCATGGTGCGGAAGTTGAGAGAGTAAGTACCAGCTCAGGTGTTGACCTCGTCATCTGATCCTGTTTTAAAATTGCAAGGTGTTGCCCTCGATCTCTCCCTTCGGGTAGGTAGGTATTTTAATTAACGTCACTCTGGAACAATACAACGGGCTATTGGCGACGGTCCGAGATCAATCCCAAAGGGAAAGATCAAGGACAACGCCACTTAATTTTGAACCACGGTCAGATGACGAGGTCACACCTGAGCTTGCACCCCACTCTCCAAACGCCACCGTGAGGGCATTTGAGGCCACGACTGATTTAACATGCCCCTTTGTAAACTGCGATCTTTGGTTGGATTCGAACTAGCAACCCCTCTCCCTTCCTTAGTGATTGATCAAGGATCGCAGCAATAACCTGTTGTGCTGTTTTAGTGCCACGTAATTTCACATACCCACCTGCATACAAGTTTTATAACTGTAACTTTGACTAGAACTGACCGATTTGTTTTGATCCTACACGTGCGTGTATGTTTGAGATCCATCAACGAGCGGTATTTCAGGAAAGATCTTTTCTTCTAGAATATATGTGTTTATCTTCCATTAACTGCAATCCAGATTTATTTGAAAGTGATCTGATGTTTCATTCATAAAACAGGAGATATTTTGTTATTACCATGAAGAGTAAACCAGTTTCACACAAAACCCTTAACACATTCCATGTAAGTAAAGAGTTTTACCCTGAAATTATCGAATTATTTGAAATCTTAAATTTATGTTTATACGAATTCTTTGTTTAGTTTCAACAAGTCATAATATTGATTTTTGATACATTTATCTTCCAGTTTTCAACATTTGCTGAACGTCTCAACAATGTAAATGTTTCAGTTATTCGGCAAAGCGATATCGTATATCTTGAAGGTAGAAACACATATTTTTGGGAAGCCTTCGAGAAATGGAGAGACCGAGATTATTCGTTAGATTATGGTAATCAGTGTTTTTAATCCATTTTAGTGTATTGAAAATGGTTGGATGTGTTATGCATGCTAAATCAAGTCACTACTTCAAAAATAAAAGGAATCAGACAACTCAAAACAATTTCAAAATGGATCTATTTTTTGTGCTCAATTGTTTTAGATTTTTGAGCAAAAATGTATAGATATTATTTTAGGTTACCTTTGATAATAAGCCTCTGTATTAAGCCTTAATCCAAAACAGTGATTTTCATACTTTTTCTTCCTGTGTCCCGGTAGCCCGGTTGGAAGAGTAACGGACTAGCAACCAGATGGTTGCGAGTTCAAATCCAACCAAACTCATGTACAAAGGGGGGCTAGTGCATGTTAAATCTGTCGTGGCCTCAAATGTCCTCACATTGGCATGCTATGGAAGTTTGGAGAGTGGAGTGCCAGCTCAGATGTCATCTGACAGTGGTTCAAAATTATGTGGTGGTGTTCTAGGGATCTTTCCCTTTGGGATTGTTCCTGGACTCACCAATAGCCCGTTGTGCTGCTCCAGTGTGACCTTTATTAAAATCCCTACCTTTTTCTTCCATTGCACGCATAAACTAATTACAAGAATTCTGAGGCACAATAAAAAGTATAGTTAGACTAAAAAACATTTCCATTGAAAATCGGCGATAATTTTGGAATATGGAACCTGTCAAATAGCTGTTTGCTGTAAAAAATTTTAGTCGATAATTTGGCAATTGGCCGCATTTTATCCAATACATAAAAAAAATATGTGGAATTTTCACAGATTTTTTAAAAATAATAGTAATTACCTTAGACCTAACTTATTTACTCCAAAGTGGCTTAATTTTAAAAAATTATTTCAAATGATTTATTTATACTTTGTAGTAAAAAATAATTCTCAAGATAATTTAACAGTCTGCCACAACATACTGGTGAAAAATTGCTGATCTAAAGTAATTTAGAGGAAATTTGTTACAGCAATTTCTTTATTTGGGGGGGGGGTACAATGTTACCTTGTAAGGCCAATGTCCTCATGGATTCAAATCTGTAAAGTTCCATGTTACTGTATCATTTTAAATTGATAAATTTTAATATATCCTTTTTAAGATCATTTTTACTGGAAAAAATTAATTTTCTTTGTTTTCTAGATGACTTTCGAAAGGATATTGGTGATGAAATTGAAACACTGGAGCAGATTCTCCACAGAAAAGTAAGATCAATTTTCTGTTTTTTGAAACTAAACAGAATATTTATTCAGTATCTATACTTATTTCTGCAATTTTTTCAATAATATTTAGAATAAGGTTGTTTTGTCAAAATTAATTTTTCTCTTGTACAAGTTAATTCTAAGGTACCTATTTTAATTTCTTTTCAATTTTTGTTACAAATGGTAATAGTTAGAGATGAGTAAAACTGTTATTTTGCTATAACAGTCATAATGGTTATTGATAATTTGCCATAACAATTGTCTGCTAATATTAATAGTTGATAACTAACACCAACAGTTAGTAAATAAAGTTGACTGTTATTAACTGTCAAAAATTGATAGTAATCTTGATGGGAGTATTTTTCAGAGCAGTCTCTTGTTATTTCCAAATGTTTAATCATTTTTAATTTAAGTTATTCATTTTCTTATTCTGTTTTAGGATGAGATTGTTCAAATCTTGTTGAAATATTTAAAGAAAGAAGGAAGTTTGGCAATACCTGCCATACTAGAGTAAGTGATACTCTTTTTAATATTGAATAGTTTTATGGAAAATGTATTAATCAAGATTTACGGTTTCTGAAATTTAAGAAATAAAACAAATTCACTCCAAATTTAAGTAAAGTGTAAACTTGTTTTCTTTAAACTTTAAATGTGATTACTGGTGCAAATTTTATTGCTAGGTTACTGGTGCAAATTTATTCTTTAAATTGAAAAATATAAAAAATGTAATATTTAAAATTTGTCTAAGTTACTCAGTTTTATCCAATCATGTAATATAACAAATTATTTTATCGATTTGATAAAAATGTTGATATATTTTTCCATTTCTGTAGGTTAATAGTTGCTTTAGCTCGAGATCTTCAAGATGTGCTATATCCACATTTCCCGGAGTTCTTCTCTGCAATAACTTCTCATTTTTCAACACAAGACACAGATTTACTGGAAAAGCTGTTCATGTGCTTGGCCTATTTGTTTAAGTTTTTCTGGAGATATATGGTGAAAGATATTAGGAATGTTTATAGGTAACAACCTTATTTAAGGAATTATATTGCATTTATTATTTTTAATAGTCATATTCATTAACCTATCTGTTCCTATAACTCAATTGGTGGACTGTATTTAATTAAATCAATCTGTTGTAACAAAATAAGTTTATTAACACATATAACAAGGTTGTTGAAGGCCCACTTTCTCATTAGGGCTAAGGAAGCCTCACTCTCATTTAGTCTAAGGAAACCTCCCTCTCATCAGAGCTAAAAAAACATCTCTCTACAACACATGGGAGACTTAATGCTCCACGCACTCACACAGCGCCCTCTATAATGTATTGGAGATGTAACACAATCCTTATAAAATTCTGTCTGGAAAGAATATAACTATTTGAATAGTTAAAAGGGTAAGATCCTAGTTAAGATTGCAGCAATGGAATTTAAAATTTTATAGCTAATAATGGTCTGATAAGATAACCTGGTGTCCACACCATATACCGGGAGATTTAACCATTGAAAGTAACTGTCAAAGCAGTTGAGACCAAAAACCAACAAAATAAGATTTTAATAAGGTAAATGGTGACTTGTGATGTGCTACTGTACTCTTTTAAGATATTTGTAAAATGATCGAAAAGGGCAGGAAACACCTGTTATATCATTACTACCAGGCCAAAGGCACCAATCTGCATTTTGGTGATTTTCATCTAACATTTTTTGAGTCACCATTTCATGTTTTATACTATGACAAAAACTTTAAATTTGTTTTTGTAGAAACTTCAATTTTGCAGATTGGTGCCTTTGACGTGATGGTAATGATATGCAAAATCAGTTATTGGTGTTTCATATATATTTAGAAAAATGTTATATCAGTTATAGGTGCATATATATTTAGAAAAATATTGAATGTACAGATATCCTCAGAAAATTTATTGCTTGATTTTGTATGTCTTGTATTTGACGCAGGTTGGCCAAATATGGCCCTATAATAAAACTCAATGCAACCAACCAACTCCAGAAAATTAATTCAATGACTAAAAATTTTAAATTAAAACCAATCAATTTTGTTCAATGAAATCTATTTTCTGATGTTTTCATACCAATAAAATGTATCTATGATTCAATTGATATATATAAGTTCTAATCATTTTGAAAAGTTTGAAGCAAGGAAAAATGAAATGGTATTCATAATTTTAATCCAAGACTGTCTTAACATTAAATTACTTACTAAACTTAGTTAAATATTACTTTTTAAAAGGTTACTAACAAATCTATTTTGGTTTTGTTTTAAAATAAGCAATAATTTTCTGTGTATGACAGTTTCTTGAAAAAATCTATGATTTATCCTATGTAAATTATTCTAAGCAGTAGGATAAGTGCTGATATTTTATTGATCGAAATTGGATTAATTAAAATTCCTGTTATCTTTTAAGTGAAAGTAATACTTAAGGAGAATATTAATTTTAAATAAAAATTATCTATTGTAGCTTGTTTTCATCATTGTTAAATGACTCTAACAAAGAACACATTAGAGTATTTGCTTGTGAGAGCTTTGGATTTCTTATCAGAAAAGTAAGTGTACATAACTTTGGCATATTCTAGAGTATAATTTTGATTTGGAGATTTTCTTTTAAGTTTTACATTTTTAATGCATTTTACTTTATTAAAATAGGTACGATCAAGAGAAGAATTATTTACCTATGTATTCAATGGATTGCGAAAAAGACCTGAGGTATATTTTTATCAATCTTTTAGTACTATTAAATTTGGAATGAATTTTAATGTCGTGTTCCATTTCTTTGTATCTATTAAGACATGCTCTAGTTTTACTTTCTGTTAACTTTGAGCATTGTTAACTTTGTTGAATATTTGATTTTGTTGTAAATATTCAAAATGGTGTATTTCTCATAGAAATCAATATTTAATACATTTATCCCATTATATGTGCACTGCGCTAGCAACCTTCAAGTTGTAGGCGGCACAGGTTCAATTCGTGTCAAGTTCATTCCTCCCTAGGTGTATTTATCTCTTTTGTGTCAGTAAAACTTTCATTGTGTGTGTCTATTTCTTGATATTGTATGTCTTGTGTCTGGTGCAGCATGGCCAAATATGGCCCTTGTGCCACAAAACCCCCCAAACCAACCCATTAGTGTTACATTGTTGTTACAAACGTGTTCTTTTTAATAGAAATAATTTTTCTGCCAGTGTGTTACAGATAAACTGTATTTATAATGCATTTAGAAGTACTGTCTGCCTGTATATAATTTATTTTGTGTTGGTTTGCAAAACTGCTTTCTAGGTACTTGTAATATTGTTCCCACTGTCCTTAAAAAGTCTCAATATTTGCTGGAAATCCTTTTAAAAAATTTTAAATGCCTTAGTTTGTAAAAAACAGCATTTTAAAATGAGAGCGATGATATCTATCAAAAGTCATTATAAATTGAGTGCATAATATTTTTAAAGAGTTGCTAAAATTTGTTATTTAAAACTTGATCGGAGACCCAAATCTTGCAGCCAAAGCAGTTTCTCTGCCTATGCACTTGCTGGTTAATCTATTGCAAGCTAAGTGAAATGCAACCTTCAAAATAAAATGTGAGCTTAAAAAGACCTTGATTTTTCTTTTCCTTGAAGACAGCATATTTCATTGATGTGTCCTTTGTGATACTTTATTTAAATTCTTCAAGCAGCATTCAATTTGGTTTTGTAATGAAATGAATTACAACTTTCAATAAGTATAAATTCAGGTTTAAAGGTACCAACATCCTCAATACCAATAAATTGCAAACAATAATTCTCAGTACTGGTTTTTACTGTTCCTTAGTGGGAGGCATTGACTACAGTATTATAGGGCTTAAATTAGCTATTAATTTCATAGTATGACATTCAATAACAAAAGATCTCAAAGTATTTTGTATACTTCTAACCTAACAATATTTTTTATGATTACATGCCATTAAGACCTCCTTTTTTCCAAAAGTGTATATACCACAAAATGAAAACTGAAATTAAATTTAACTCTGGAATGGTAATCTTTTTCTTGCAAAAATCATGAAAAATTTTCTTAAATATACAAGAATTGCTCTTTGTGGATGCAGTATTTTCTCTTGCTAATGTTTATTTAACCTTAGACCGCATGGTAAAAATTACTGTTCAGTTGAGATTTCTGGTAACATGTCCCATATTGATGGAATTTGTTGCTATGGCAGGCATAAATTGATCTCTAAAGTACGATAAAATATATTAGCTAAAATAATAATAAAATATAACTAAGAAAACCATTAATGTTTAGGTAATTAATTCTTACAATTTTCAAGCCCTGTTTCAAAAGTATTTTATTACCATTTTTTAAACTACTCGTTTAGTGTAAATTATGTTTATGTTCCTGTTGCTTTATTTTTCTGAATTAAATCAGCTTTGTGACTTTGGATAAGGTCTTTGTCAATGGAACTACTCCATAATAAAGTGATTATTGTAGGAATATCAATGAAAGGTTTTGATCGATATGCATTATTTGTATCAAGGCAATTGTTTTCTTGAGTTGTGAAAATTTGTATATGTATTTATAGCTAACTTTTGGAGTTGGACAATTGCTTTTTGAAGTGGTCAAGGGTATCAAACAGCAGTTTCATAGCTGTATTGAATCGGTATGTATGGGATTGATTCATTTAAAACCTAATCTTTGTCACATTAAGTTTAAGTTCTGTTTTTTCCTTCTTAATTCATTCATTTGCCATATTCAGCACATTTAACCAAACATTTTCAAATTTCCTAAGTTTAATGAAGAAACTAATTGTAATTTTTTAAATTAAAATCATAACTTCCACATAATTCTACTTAGAATTTATAAATATTAAGTCAAAAAGTTTGTACATATAAACTTTCCAACATTGAAACAGCAAACTTGTTTTTAAACAGGTTTAGTGTATTTGATAATTCTGTGCTATTGCAGCTGTGAAAATAAAACTTTCACATACAAAATATCATTTTGATTTTTTTAGGTTATGAAAGTATTACTAAAGTTTTTAGGAAAAGAAGATCTTTCGCCCAATTTAATTGAAGAAGCAATTCTTCAAATGATGAGTGCAATGGCAAGGCACACTGTTCAAAAGCATTGTCCAATTGTGCAGAAGATATTATGTGTAAGTTATTTCTGGGTTTTGAGAAGTTTTCTTTTGATCTGGATGAACTCATATTTCCAGCATAACTTATGACCTGAAATCAGTCATGTTTAACTCTTGATATTGCATGTTCTTATTTTTTGTGCTAATAAAATTTTTCTAAAGTACTGAGAAACTACTTTGTTCCATGTTGAAAACTCCCATGTTTAGGATTCAAGGCAATCCTGAATTTTTTTACAATAGGCATATTAAACTATTTTCCTTTAAAATATAATTTTCGTCAGAGCTTTCCTTCATTTGGTTTTTATATTCCTACTTAGAATGGGAAATCGTCATTTCGTAACTTTCTTATTTTGATGAAGGAAATAAAAGCCAACATTCAAGCTTCACCATAATTTTACCATATCTATCACTGTAACTGGTATGAATTTCAACATTTCCTTTAAGTTCCTTTAGCCCATAGAAACCTTTTTAATTCAATCAAAATCGATAATTTTCCATTTTTCGCAACTACTTTTTGCTTAAATATAATGTTTAAAATTGCTATTTCCAAATAGATAAAAAAAAACATCAGATTACAAAATGTAAAATATTGCTGTCTGCTATAAGTAGTTTTTGAGAAACAGATCTTAAAATATGCAATATTAAGTGATTTCACAACTGCTCTTCAAATTTGCAAGTCCTTAAAATGCATGAAACTTCACACAGGTTTTTCTTATTTTGCTCATTTTACATGGAATGACTCATTTCCTACTTTTGGTGCACAATTCTCTAACACATATGCTCTTTGCTTTTGGTCTTAGAATGGTGTTGGTGAGTTGTTAAAAGTATTTAACAATGCTGATTCTATGGATGATTCTAAAGTAAAACATCTTGATCATATGCTTCATCTGCTCCTTTTCTGGATAAATTTCAAGAATGGAAGATTGATTACATCTGAAGATTCTCTTATTGAGGTAAATTTGTTTTTGTATTCTTGCAAATATTTTCTTTTCGTTTTTAAAAGACAGTAATAATTATTTCATGGTCTTTTTAAAAAGTAAAGTAAAAGAACAGTGTTAGCAATTATTCAGTATTATTTGTATGAGCACATTTGTCGTAATAACTATTTGCTAAAGTTTATAATTCAGTTTGAAAATTTATTTCAGTCATCTTTAAAGGAATTTTCAAAATTTCTCTTTCAGTTGCTTCACTGAAAAATAAAAAATATTGTCTGAAATTTTTTTATTAAATTTAGATTTTAATCTTTTCTAGAAAAATCAGGATGTTCTACTACGACGTGTTATGCATTACAACTGAGTGAAAATTTTCCCATCCAACATTTTTTCCAGGCATAAAATTTTAGTCACTAAATTAACTTGTTTTAAAGAAAATTTGTAAAATTGAAATATGGTATTTGGTTATTTTATGAATCTTATTCCTGTTCTTTATGAATATTTCAGATCAATTGGAAGAGTTCTATTAGAGTACTTAATGGAACTACTTTGCATTTAATATATTTTCAAGTCTTTGTAAATTTAGAATTTTTACATAAAGGTGTAACAATTTAATTCCTGAAATGACCATGTTGTCCCCTGTGTGGTGACTTGGTTGAGTAATCATGTTTGTACCACGTCTTAACTAATATGTGCATAAATCTCAAGCCAACAAAACTATTTGTTAGTTGGCTATTGTGTAAACAATAGAGCTCTGTGTATGTAAACTTTGGCATAAAAATGAGTGATTGAAATTCAGAGCAGCGCTTAAACATCAAATTTCGTATGAAAATCAATAAAATTGATACTGAAATATTGCAGCTGTATATGGTATGGATGCTCTGAAGAGATCAAGTCTGAGTAGTATAAGATTCAGATATGCAAAAAAATGTGAACAACGACCCTAGAAGTAGGGACCCAAATATGATGGATGCAAATGTGAACAGAGTGCTAGATTTGGTGAATTAGCAATGCTATATAGTGTGTTTATGATATTCTGTTTGTAGGAAAAGACTTAAATTGTGGCTTGACAAATGGATCATCCATCACAATGCCTCAAGCCACATAGTATGCTCTCATCATACAATAAAAATCGCTATTGAATTAGACTATCATTCACTCAATTCAGCCCCAATCATTTCTGGCTATTCTCAAAATTAAGACTACGCTAAAAGGACATTTCTTCCTTATCTCTACCAGGTTGATTATGCTTATATAAAATTACTATTTAAAATCTTTTCTCTAATTTTTGCAAAGTTCAAATCAGAATTCAAATCTATATATATAAAGCACGAGTTGGCTTTTGTCCTCCATACAAATCTACACCGTTTTACCAAATTTGGTATTGGTATTTTTAGAACCCTCTGGATAATGTAGGCTACATATTAACCCCCATTCTATTAATCTTGGGTCTACAGAGGGGGCTAAAAACAATTCGACATCCCCATAGGAATAACATTGATATTTTTGCGATAGCAGTCAGACCAATACACCAAATTTGGTACATTCATCCTGTAGAATCCTGGTTAAACTTAGGCTATATATTAACCCAGTTCGATTTGTCCTGGGTTTGTAGAGGGGCTAAAAACAATTGGAAATCCCATAGGAATAATATTGAGTGATATTACAATGAATTATAAACAATTCAACCCGAGCAAAGCCAGGTAATTAAGCTAATATATTATAAATAAAAGTGTCTGACAGTAATTGCATAATATAAAAAGTTGGCTTTATTTTTATCTTTATTATTAATGAATTAAAACGTATATTTTGTTTGTATCTTTTTAGTTAATAGTACAACTGAGTGGCTTCAATGCATTACCGGACTACTGTTTGAAATCAGTGGCAGAAATAACATCTTCTGTGCTGTTATCTGGTTGCCTGAAACTTCCTATAGATAAACTGAACACTGTAGTAACACAAGTAAGTGTGAATAGTTTCATATCTTAAAAAGATACCAAAACCCACTTCGATTGTAAGAAATTTCAAAATCGTAGAGCATTATGAGTTTTTTTTAATTCTTTAGTAATGCAAAATTTCAAAATTACTTTCTCTTTTGTTTTTTCACATACTATGTCATGATTAAAATGCTGAGGCTTTTACACTAATGTTTCAAATTGCTGAAAATTTTTATTTTTCTGTGTTTCAATGATGAGGATAGTAATACTATAGATGAAATTTTTAATAAATTTTATTAGAAAATTTTTTATTACAAGTTAACTTAATTTTTTGAACTTAAATCTTTTAGATTCTTGGAATTTTTCAGTTCTAATGTTATTCAAAAAGTGTTTAAAATATCCAAAATCCCATCCTGAAAAAGGAATGGTTTTATGATTACAAATAAGAATTTTAAAAACTTATGCAATTTAAGCATAAGAACTGCTTCCTCAGTCAATCCCCTTACAGGATTCCCACAAACTTTTAAATTTTCATTTTAATTTTTCAGCGCCCTTATATTATTTTTTTACAAGAACACTGCACGTTTTATTTCATTTATCTGCATTCGAAAACCAAGATCAATGATACTTGTACAAGGTCAAGTTTCATCCAAAATTGAGGGCCTTTTTTTAACAGTAACTGAAAATTGATGTTTTTAAAACAGTCATTGTACCCAAACCTAGCACTTGTGATAGTTCCTTTACCTAGGCACTCATGAGTTAATTTATTACAATCTATCTTATATAATGAAAAATTGCTCTAAAAGGGCTATATTTTTCCTTTTGCTTGAAGAGTTGGAACCCTGCCGTAATAACATTTAATTTCAAAATATGGTCAAATTGACTGCACTGATTTTGTTCATCAAAAGCAAGGCTGTTGTGATATAAATGATTTAATTTGTACGGTCCCTCTCATCAGGAGTTTTTAGGTTAATGTAAATGGGATTTGTTTGGCTTTGATGAAATTGTGTTGAAATTAGAACCATGCTTTGTTAACTCCCCTTAATTACTTCAGATATCTTCAAAAGGGACAAAATTTAGGATCTACCATTTTTTGTGCAAAATGCATTTTTATGAATCTGAGTGTATTTTTTGTAGCTTTAATTTGGGGGAAACTGAAGCTTGAATCCAATATAACTGTATTTATATTATTGTTTAATTCAAATTCTTTATACCTTTTTCAGGTTTACTCATGTTCAGAAGAAATTATATTTTTCTTTACACGAAATATGTTTGAGTATGGAATGTTTGAAAAAGTAAGTTGTATATTTGTATGTCGTTACCTTTAAAGGTATTTAACATTTGGCGTGATTTTCATATTAGTCATATACTTATGAAAATGTTCTTTTCATAACGTACCTAAATCTTCAAGGTACTCATTCGTATCATCCCAATTACATTTTAAAAGTATTTCTATAGCCTGAAACATTGTCAATAAATTAACATGGAAACAACTTTGATAATTTTTTATGTATTCATGTTGTCAAGTACTCTGCTACTCTGAATTAAATATTAAAAAAAGTTCTTGAAATTAAAAACAGAAATTAAATAAATTTGTAATTATTTATTTCTATGTTATATCGTTAACTCCAAGACTTGTATCTGCAAAATTGATGTTTCTGCAAAGCACGTTCAGAGTTTCGATGCTTCAGGAAAAATCGAGTTACAACTTTAAGGTTGTTTTCTCATGAAAATCGGCATTTCCACTAAGAATCAAGATAATTCGTGGCTTTGTCATAGTATAAAACATCAAACGGTGACTCAAAAAATACAGTTAGGTGAAAATCACCGAAATGCAGATACATGCCTCTGGCATGGTGGTAACATTGTGGTAAAAAGTATTTTTGTGTTTAAACCTATTTATATTTTTTGACAATTTTTTTATTTAAAGAGGTGTGAAACATTTTGGGGGGGGAATTATTTTTTAAACATGATTTTTGAGATAAACTTTTGTGCTTGTGACTTAGCTTCCCTGTGCATGCTTGTCAAAATATAAAATTAAATTAATACATTATATATATCGTGCATTGAATTTGATGACTCTACATAATAACTCTTTTGTCATGTATGATATGCATTCGGGATGGAAAACATGTTATACAGGAATCCAATGGTTGTTATACTTTTCAAACTTATTCAATTTTTTTTACTCCTGTATATATAATTGCAAAACTGATGCATTTTATTCTTTCAAATGTACTATTTGAAATATTAGTGTTATGTGTTGTATACCTCTGTGTTATGATTTTACTGTGATTTAGCATTGTGATATTTTTCTTGTTTTTGTATGTGTTTGCTATATTTAATGCTTATTTTGTAGGATATCTTGCCTGTTGTTTTATCTGTGTGCTTAAAATCCTTACAAAATGGGGAGTACTCAAGGAAATGTGGAGTTTTGCAGATTCTATCAGAAATTGTAACGTCTTTGAGGCCTATTATTGCAAGTGAAGATGATGTGAAATCATTTTCAAAATTGTATTTACATGTATCTACAGCTAAAGTGTATGTTTTATTTTTAAATACAAATTATAAAATATTGTGTATTTGAAACGACTTAGTTTCATTTTCCTTAAAAATGGGATAGTTAATAGTAAGCATGCTTTGAAATTAATTTCTATTTATCTTATAAATTTATTTTATGCATTGTGATTGAAATGTAGGGAAGTAAGTAATCAAATGATAGGTTAATTGTAAACATCTTAAATAGCATAGTAAGCTAATAATTACCCAGTTTAACCTGATAGATAAATTGTATTTAAAGTTCTGACTCATATAATCCTACTCCCCAGGAGTTTTTCTACAAAGCTTCATTGTTTTGCAGCCCAAAATGTTAAGCCACCTTTACATGTAGAATTACACCAATTGGATTATTTTAACATTAATTTTAACTTTGAAACCTTTCAAATTGTTGGACAAAACTATTTAATAATTTTAAATATTACTGTTTGATAATTAGAACTATATAAGCTTATTAATGAATGATATATGAAATATTTCATTTTAAGCTTCAGAAAGTTTTATTTTGATTGCTTTTTTCCATCTAGGCCCAATAAAGACAGTCTGCCTGCTGTTTCTTATAGCGTGTTAGAAGAATTTTTAATGCAAATTCTTGGTCGTAGTGAAATAAAGAAATGTGATCTTCCTGAAATTTGGTCTGCCCTTGTGTGTTTACCGCATATCAGGTACAAAATACATAATTTTTATTGACAAATAAAATATGATTTTAAGCATATTGAATGTTTTGAATTGAAACTTGAGAATAAAATGTTAAAAGCAAATTAAATTATTGCATTGGTGTGGTCTGGGGAATTTTGGTTTCTGTACTTATCAGGAGAAACCATATTGACTCCAATTTCAGAAACTGACTCCTTTAATGTTAACATACATTTAATACATTCAGTCGCTATAAGAAGTTTTAAAACCATTTACTGAAATTAATTATTAGAAAATGCACATACATTTTATGATGTCGGATTTAAAATTGTATGAATTGTTGATTTAACATTAGCTCTTGATATTCTTCAATGTCGGCTTGTGACCAATAAAGATTTATGATACAAAAGATGTTACTATCTCTTTGATTTTATAAATGTAAGCAATTTGTAATTTATATTGATCTAGACCTGTCAACGAATAAAATTTATAAATTTTTATTGATCCTGATGCTCAAATGTAGAAATGTAAACAACATAGATTACAATTGTAAATTGTGGGGTTTTTTAATAAGAATTACATTTTTTTCATTCCTGTTTGTTTTGTATTTCATTTCAAGGATCTTTTTTCCATATCCCAAATCTGATTGCTTGACCTATTTTGGTCCTTGTGCCATAAAACTCAAAAAACAGCCAACCAAAAGCTAGTTAAATTGGAAATAGTTTTCCAACACTTTCTGTTTGAAAATGAAGCTTTAACATTTATTAAAAATCACCTATTTTTGAGTAATCAAATATATATTTAGTCTAAAAGCCATTAAGAACACCTTATTGCCTTTGCTTGCTCATTAATCTAACTTTTGCACCTTTCAGGGAGAAAACTTTGTTACATGTACATAATGTGATAAAATAAAATGTATTTGCATTTGCTTTAAAAGAATTTTTCATGTTTTTTTCTCTTTCCATTTAGATTTGGAAATACCGATGAAGCAATAACTGTACTTCAAGATTTGTCAAGAAAAATTTCCGAAGCCTTATTATCCATTCAATCTCCTACACCCCAAGAACTAGAGGAATTTGGATTTGTATTGTGTCAAGCTTATTTTGCATTCCTCATCATCTCAAATGGTGTAAGAAAGGGAATGTTTGAGACATCATTTTTTCTCGATTTGTTAAAGTAAGAAAACTTTTACTTACATGCACAGTAAATCCTCATCATATCGCACCTCAATTTTTTGTGCTTTTGATTTATTTTTTATTTATCCCCCAGTGAATTTCCGGTCTGAGAGCAGATGTGTGTGTTCATACTATGTCCAAACAGTTGAATACATTTTTATGAAACTTTGCATACTGTGAGTTCTTTCATTTATTTAGTGACTGAACTTAGTTGCTTAAGTCTGTCCATCTTTCCGTTTTATGTTCGATTTTGTGTCTGTAGAAGTATCACATAAGATTTATTTAACATATGAACTGAAATATCAATTATTTTTGCAAAACTATTTTTATGGAATTTAAATTCTAATAGTTTATTTATTTCGAGCCTTATTTTTTTCTTTACGAAATATAAAAAAATTCTGAATATTTGGGACAGATGATAATGAGAATAAAACATTATAAATAATATACAGAACAAAAGCTTTCAAAATAGGGCTGGTAGCTAATTTGGCAACCTTGATATTTTTTTAATCGTTTGCTTTTTTAAATTTGTCCGTTATATTCCAATAATCTATTTTGTAGTGAAAAAGCAGATACATTTACTACTTTTCGTTCAAAGCTTTTTTTAAAAATCTGTTTTAAGATGTATTTCTGGATTTTCGATTTTATGTTTATAACTAATCAAGGTAAGTGATGGTATAGTTTTAAAAACATTTTTAATCACTGTATCATAATTTTGGGAAATGCTTTTGTTTTAAAATGACATATAAGGCATTTATATGCATACTCTGAACTATTCTATGTATTCTGGGTAACATTGGCACTCTAGATACTTTTCTTTCTTACTAAAAATTTATATTCTACAAAAATGTAAAATGCTAAATATGTGAAATTGTGTATTTAACAATTGTACCTTTATTAGAGTGTGGTAGTTATTACATGTGATGAACAGGAATTACAATTTATTAGTGAAAGTGGAACTTAGTTAATCAATTCAACCCGAGTAAGGCTGGGTAATTCTGCTAGTACTCCATAAATTGACAAGGTTTTTTATTTTAACATTTGCTTGCAATGTATTGTAAAAATTTTGTACTGGAATTTCCTGGAATTTATTTCTTCAATCTTTTCTCCTGATCAATACAACAATAATACAAATTTTTATCTAAATACCTGTTTCATTAACATCTACATCAACTAAGAAATAAATAATTACCTGGCTTATTGCTCCTTTTATTAAAATGTTTCAAAATATTTTCTATGTAATTCATTTTGAATTTGTTCTCTTTTCACAAGCAGTAAATTGAATGAAAGGTAGTGTTAAAAATTCAGTTAACGATATTAAATCCTTTCAGTTATTTATATAAGATTTTTATTTTAGGAAATTTCCTACCTGTGTTAGTATACTTCGAATGGTTTACTGTTATTTCAGTAGTTTTACTACTGCTCCAGTGATTGAAGGTTTATCTGATATAATTTCAGTAATTATTCCAAATTTAGCATCCCCATACCATTTGGTAAGTATAATTAACTACATTGTCTCTATTATTGTGTTTACTTGTGTTATTCTGACAAAGGGTAAATGCAATTTCCATTTCACTCTCCAGTAAAGTTGGGAAAGGGGTAAAATCACTTTTTCAGTGAGAAAATTGTCACAATTTGTTGTACAGTTGTTGAACTCCCATCTGTTTTTCACAATGTTTACATTATGAAGATTATTTGATTGTTTGGCAAATAAATTAAATCAAAATATTGTGGATCCTTTGATGCTAAATAGATAAAAAATCTATACCTGCCACAAAGTCAGCACCGATTTGCTGCCATAGAAATGAGCCTTATCCCATTTTTCATAGAGGGCTTAATTAGCTCAGTGGGTTTGCCCACTGCTCTAGCAACCTGCGAGTTGTAGGCTATACATGTTCAATGCATAGCCTACAACTCACCCCAGTCTACAATGGCTAGGAGAATATTCTCCATCTGCAATAATTTTGGACAATGAAGAAATAAATTCTTTTGCAGTATCTTTATCTGCATCAGCCGATTCTCCAGTGAATTTAATATTATGTAAAGAATACCTTATTTTAAATTTAGCGAACCAGCCATTACTTGCTTGAAACACCATGTTAGAATCTTCTTTTAATCTAGTCTTCCAATCTTCATTCAAACTTAGAGCCTTAGCTTGATTAATTGAAAAACTCAAAGGGATATCGTTTTCATGATGACAAAGATCTTTCCATTTCATCCATCACTATGCCATGTCTTTCGAAAACAATCTTTGAAGATATATTTCCACAATTTTGAATAGATTCCTTAATTTTATTCTTGTTTTTCAAAATTGAACATATCGTAGACCTGTTTATGTCATACGAATGGCCAATTGAAGCAAGATTCACCGCTTTCAGAATGTCTAATTATTTCCATCTTTGTCTCTTGTTTGAAGTTTATGTGTCCTTAATTTCTTTTTGTTAGTATCAACACTGCAGTTTCTCACTCATATTTATAAATTTATAAGGGCGAAATATTTAAACAAGCAAATAAATTGGGAAAACACACAACGCATCGACACGTGCCCTTAAGCAAAACTAAACCTGTTTAATAACCATTGTATGTATTTGACGTTGGGCCCCCGCCACCACGGTTTGGCACCCTAGTGACATCACCACAATTCCAAGAAGTCTGCTACTTTAGGTGGCAATGTGTGAGTGAGCATGAGCTACCACGCTCCATGGGAGCGACTGCATTGAAGTGAACAATTTTTGCATTTTCGCCAAAAATCTTTAAAAAATTGAATTTTTAAAAATGTGTGAAAGTTGAGGGCCGCCTGTATGTGAATTGTTGATAACCTTCAAAAATGTATTTGAATTACATAAAATTTTATTGCAAAACTTAAATCATGACAGTAGATTGTAGCTGCTCAACATTGATTCTTCCGGAAGGAAAAAATTTAACAAAACAATTTAAAATTGTTTTCTTGTAAAAAAAATAAATTTTACATTTTCCAAATCGAATGAGAAATTTGTTTAAATATATATATACTATGCATTTGAGGTCACAAAGCTTCTCTTAACTTTGTTAAAAAGATTATTCTCTTAATAAAAAGGTGAACGTTCATTATTTCCTCTCTAACATTTATATGATTTGATTTTTAGATTCGTATGTTTACATTGAAAATCTTGAAAACTTTTGATTCTCAGTTGGGAGTATCTGGAAATGAAGTGAGTAATAAGAATCTTTGTAATTATAAATGTATTGGTTGCAAGCTAAAAGTTTTTCCTTTCTGTTTGCTCTAAAAATATTCATCAACATACATATTTTATTCACAATCAATTACTCTTTCCACTGAACCTTTAATGGGTGTAAAAATTCAAAATAATTCTTTCTCTCCTCTCTTTAAATTCTTTGAACATTGTATAACCTTTAATGCCATTTTATGTATCTTCAATTTAAGTGAGAAATGTTTCCTTGAAGATTTTTATTTCTTTTTAAGCAATGTGTTAACCTTATGTACATTTTTCTTAGGTCTCATCTGTATTTGCAATTTGCTTTGAAGCTGAAAAAATCCCACTTGATGTTCAAAATTACAGAGAAAAATTGAAGTGGCTCAGAAAGTTGGAATATGACTTTATTCAACGAGGCATGCCTGCTGCTTATGACACCCTTCTAAAAAAGGCGAGTCAATTCGTTAAGAAAAATAAAATCAAAATTATGCTTATTTCTACCTATTGAATATTTTCTTTTGAAAACTCGAGTAGTTACTTATATAAATTTTATGTCGACATTTAAGTATAAATATAATTTCTTCCTAACATCCATTGTTATGTACAGTTGTGGGGAGATTAAAATCATCCCTCTTTATTTGCATGCAGCTAACAGTAGAGCAAATTCAAAGGTATCATTTAATATGAAAAATGTCTTCTATGAATTCATATGCAAAACATTTGCATAAGGGATCATCTTTGTATCAAATTTCACATAAACAATATCCATTGATATCACCCAACTTTTGCTCCAAATTGTGAACCTATATCGAAATTTACCAAATTTAAGTCATTTGGTCAACCATTTGTGGATTATGTGTATAAAAACACCTAATGTTTTAGTGTGCCAAACTTTATTCCTATCTTCAAATAATCTGCATATCCCACTGAATTTTTTGTATTTATTGCTTATAAGGAAACCAAAGAAAATCTGCAAAAAATTTCATTTTTAAATGCACTATTAATTGAAGAATTTGTGTGTTACTTCTAAGAAACCCAGAGAAAATCTGCAGAAAAGTTTCTTTTGTATGTAATATTAATTAAGAAATTTATACTTGAAAAAATTAGGAATAACAACCTTCATATATTTTTTTTTAGAAATTGATTGAGGACTTTTTATACAACCATGCAAAATTTCCTCTCTTACCTCAAAGTAAAAGTTAGTTATTTCTTTTTGCATAAAGTGACTAAAATTAGCAAGTATTAAATTTATCATAGAGTGTGATGGGGCATTTGCAGGGTGATTGTCTACAGGTTATAAAATGTATTTGTTATTAAAGTAGTGGTTGCCTATAGATTTGTTTCACCGCTAGAGGACTTTGAATTACTATCATATTGTGAATAAGACTTAATGTCCCATCATGTGAGACAAGTGCGACTTCATGAAATAGCATTGGAAAGTATTTTTTAATCATATCAATGGTAAGTTAAAACAAACAAGAGTAAACATATCAGTTAAAGGTCTGAGTGTATGGTATAAATATGAAATTAAAAATTACTGGGACAATAGTAATTGATGAGCTTTGAAAATTGGAATTTGCACTTGCCCCACCTTACCCTAATGAAGTGACTACCAATAGGAAAAGATGGGAAATTTTGATTACCTAAAATTCTATATTGATATAATCTGAGCTTTTCAATTCCAGAAATTAACTTATTCTTTTTTTGAAGGTTATAAAGTTCTCTTACTGCAAAATTTTATTACTGTAATTTTTATTATGCCTTTTGTTGAAACAATCTTAAAAGTTACTAAAACTATCTCTGTCTTCTGAAGAATGGTTATCGATAAGTAGCCACTAAATATGCACATAACCATTTGTCATACAATCTTTCTTTTGCAGGCATGCACATGTTATCTCCTTGGCATGTTACATGTGAACTTTAAACTCTTGTGGGACCCTACCCATAATCTTTTAGAAACTTTTGCTCATGGAGCACCAAAGCTCTTTTGGGAAATATTTGGATCTCATCTGACTAGTATTGTACAATTGTGTGGTGAGTATGTTTTTCTCAATTCTTTATCTACAGTAACCCCTTGATAGATTATTCTTAGGAGACAAAAAATCACAATATATAAAGGTTAAAAATATTATTTGTCATAGAAATTGAAAGTCCATTGCTCATTAACTTGTGTGTTTTTATCAGTTATGTAAAACTATAAGTTAAACACAAATCAGTGATAAAACTTTTTGAAATAGTATTAACCCTGTGCAGGTCAGGCATGCATTATTCCACCATACAACCTGCTGTTTTCCCTGCATGACTTTTAACCAGTTTTCGACCTCTTGCCCATTAGAATCCTTCCTAGAATTCTTTCAACCAATAGATGTGACTATTTGGTCATTATGGGAAGTATGCTACTTGGAAATCTTGTAATGGTAAGAGGGTCGAATACAGTAGAATAGTTTTGAAAATAGAAATTCCATCTTATCCAGGCTTTCGAGACATCCATATTTTTTACTAATTTGTATTAGTATTTTCATGAGACCTGGACAAATTTTGTCCTATAACTCAAATATGTCATCAAATGTTTGTTTTGGCTACTTGGGCCATTGTGGCCATTTTTTAATGGAATCCCAGATATTAAATAATTTTAATAAACCAACAGGTTCCTTTGGTTTAATCACACATTATTTATAATGAATGACATCCACCATATTTACTTTCTTTTTTAATCCTAAGAGTTCAGGGGGGTCACTGACTCAGTTTGCCTGCTAGACTAGCAACCTGTGAATTATGGTGACACTGGTTCAATTCCTGTAACTTCACTAGGATGTATTTTTCTGTTCTGTGTCAGTGAAGCTTACTTTGTGTATATCCATTTACTTGACATCGCCTTTTGTGTTTGGCTCAGCTTGGCCAAATATGACCCTTGCGCCATGAAACCCAACCATTCATTGTTCATTACTTGATGTTGTCTGTTTTGTGTTAGGTGCAGCTTGACCCAGATGTTATAAAACCCAAAAACCAACCAACCTAAAAGTTGAATTATCGAAATTTTGAAAAATGTTTTTGTGAAACATTTAAAACAACATTATTAATTTTTTGTATAGTTTTAATTTATTTCTATATTAAACTAAGTCGTATTAATGAAATCCTCAGTGAATAATATTTTCTTGGAAGCGTTTTACTCCCTTTATATCATCTTATTGAAGACCAATAAGCTAGAGACTAAACTGAAATGTGCAACATGGTCTGGAAAATCTGTTTTTGAGCTTTTTATTAACAGTTTGTTCTTTTTCAGTTGAGTTCACTTCTACTGGAAGTTGTTTTCCTATTGCAAAATGGGAAGCAGAAGACAGTTCAGCTTATGTAAAGAGTTTAAAATCTTGTTGTGAACCGACGGAAAACCCTGATATTATGAATCATCGTTTGTTATTGTGGAAATCTATGGAGTACTTTCCAGATATAGTTGAAGCAAGAAATAAAGTTATTGTGCCATTACTGTTCCAGTTGATGGTGTAAGTATTTTAATGTAGACTGAAGTACTTAATATTTAGTAACTTCTTCCTCCATAGATTTATTGTAGTGAAAATTTCCAACTTATTATATGATTACTTATGTTCCTGCAAAACATTACTGCATCCAAATGCTTCATGTTTTCATTTAAATTTAGACCTGGCACTTGTATTGTAATTCTTCATAGCTATAGTAATTGCTTATATTTTTGCATTTTGTAACTATTCGTGCAATTATCAATGCCTGGATTTTTTTATATAAAAATGCGATAAAGGATTACCTGAAAAATATAATTGATACACTTTCAATGAGCAAAATATTTTTCATTGCAGACAAATGATCTGTAAATAAAATATATTTTTTCACACTCACACATATTTAGGCATTTAAAATTAGTGTTTTTTCAAAGTTAATGTTTCAAAGCAATGTTTCAAAAGTTAAATTAGCAAAAGTGATGATCGAAGCGGGTAAATCCTTCGTAGAATAAATTTTGTGTTTTCCAATACAATCAATCTTGGTTTGTAAGACAATTCTTTAGCAAAATATTTTTGTATATTTTTAGAGGACCAGTAGTTTTTTTTCTGGAACTGATATTGGCCTGCACATCACAATATAGATAACACTGCTTTAAATTTTTTTTTCACATTCAGTTCAACTACTCGAAGATCCAAAATTAAAATGGGGTCTTTTGTTTTCTTCTGTCAAGACAAGAGACCCATACCTGCTTTTGTCCCCTTTCTGGTGTCTATTGACCCACCAACGGAAAAGTGAAAAACTATTTTTTGAAGGGTAAAGCACATTTCTGTTGGCAGATGAATCCTTTAATATATTTTGTACAAGCAAAACCTTGGATGTAGGATTGTGAAAAAAATTCCTTAAATTGCTCTTAAAATCTCAAAAATTACCTAAAATATGTACATATCCAGAATCTAAAAACCTGGCTCTTGGAATTATAAAAGATAATTTAATGTGTATTTATTAGATTTTCGTTTAGCGTAATTGAAAATAATAATCGAATTGGGGTTTGTCAGACTTGTAACATCAAATATTTTAAAGCATGAACTGTTGAATTTTTTTAAATTTATTTTCATTTTAGAAATGAAGTTGTGAAAGTTGACACATTAATGGCATCAACAGAAGCTGTCAATAAAAATGCTGCTGCTGAGCAATCTGCCTCAAATTCTATGCTGGAGGACCCAGAAATTCCGTATGAGGAAGTAACTGTTAAAAGTTTAAAAAGAAAGAGAAAATCGACTGTTCAGTCAAAAGCAAAGAAATGGTAAGTACATTATTGCATATTCCTTAGAGACAAACGTTGCAAGTATGTTTTTGTTAAATTACCCATTTCTAAAAGTAAACATTTTTGTTAAATATCGCGTAAGTGCACTCAATAATAATACTGAATGAAAACTACCAGAATGCAAGAAAGGGAAAATCCACTGTACAGTTTTTACTTCATTTGTATAATAAAACCAGTGGAATTTAAATATGTATTTTACAATCATTTGATATTCATTATATTATGTGCTCACTAAAGTTCATATTTATGACAATCATGTATAAAAGTGCTAACATCTAGTGTATGGTTTAGAATACCTCCCCCGTTTGGAACAGTTTGACAATTCGGAACAATCTGGCAAATGAATTGGAACCATTTTGTTGCTTGGAGCAAATGTAATAAATACTAGAGAATACATTTTGTCAAAATTCAGAGCAGTTTCACATTATTTTTATGATAAAATTTTGCTGATATTCAGTATTTCTCGCTAGCACATATCTAGGAAATTTAAATTTTCTGAAGAAAATCTTCGGAAAAAAGGAATTGAAAAGCAGAAATTTATGAATCTGCAGAAAGTTTTCATCCCTGATAGTGTTTCAGTTACTTAAGAGTTCAATTTGGAAGATCCTAACACAAGTTTTATGTTCGACAAATTCATTCTCTTTGTCCTCATTAAGAAAAAATTCCAAAACCATAAGGGTAATTCCATTTTTCCTATAGTTGTGTAGAAACTAATGCTATGTTCCATTAAACTTTTAGTAAACTAATCACATACAGGAATGAAAGATATTACCAGTTGCATATGGTGCAATCGCTTTCATTTGTAATTTCTGCTTATTAATAGATATCTACTATTATGAACATTTTTACCATCTTTTACAGAATATGTCATTGGCTTAAAAGTGAAACACTGAGTCAAATTTTTCAAGATATGAGGGGTTTTCTTAGACTTTTCTAGCCCAGAATGTGGTGGTCTTTAGACTGGTAAAGTCCACTAAATCATTTTTTCTTTACTTTAAAAGGTTTTTCAGAACTGTTTCTGACATAGTGTTTCATTTGTAAGCTGGCTATATCTTTAATAAAATCTATCTGCTACATAATTTTTTAAATAATCCTAATGGTTGTGATTTTTTACAAGCAAACAAACTGAATCTGTTGAAGATATGGTTACAGAGGATTTAGATACCACAGAACAAAGTGTACTAGATGAAACAGAGTTGAATGTGGAAGAACAAAGTGATGCTGAAGAACTTGACTCAGATAATGAAGAAGACTCTGACAGTGAGTCAGATGGTGAAGACCTTGATGATTCTAAAGTATCAGTGCCAAAAAAGAAAAGTTCAAATAAGAGGAGATTTCATGTGACTAAGTAGGTTTCACTAATCTGTTCATATTGAATCCAAGTATTATTTTTTATACCAAAGTATTCCAGTTTTGTTCACACGAATTATCTAATAATTTTGTTGATTAACTAAAAGAAGTTTTGTGTTAATTTTAGTTTTTGATTTGAAAAACCTCATCTCAAATAATGACATAATATTCCATTTTTATTTTTAACAGGACTCTAGCTGCATACTTATCAGTTTTTGCAAAGTTTAGAAATCCTAAGAGTGGATACAAATATGTGGAATTGCAAACACTCTATAATGAGGTAGGCTTTAATATTTTCATTGGTTTCTTCAAACATGTGTTCTTTGCTTTGCTATGTTCCATTTCTCGACAGAATCTTTATATATGAGTTTAATAGATCAATATTAAAGTTATAGATCAAGTTTTAGATAAATGTTTAGTTAAATTAATTATTTACACATTCCTTTACAGCTCCTTAGTTATCACGACCCAAACATTCAAAAACTTGCTTTTGATTGCCTTATAACTTTCAACTACAAGTTCCTAACTCCTTATAAGTAAGTATAAACATGTGTATTCATTTTGTATTACTTTGTTCTTAAGATATCTCTTCATTTGATGTATATTATTTACAATGTATGTAATAATCTTCAGTTATTTGTGTTTCTGCTCAATCAATAGTATTATTCTCTTTTTTTCTTCTAGGGATAACTTTTACAGAATACTGGATAATAAAACGTTTAAAACCGAAGTTGTGCTGTTTAGTTTAGATAAGGAAAATGAAGTTATCCAAGAAGAACACAGACTAAGTGCTTTAGCTATTTTAATGAGGTAATGATTGGACTTGTGTTTTAAAGAACATTTTTTTCAAATATATCTCAATGAATATGTTCTGGAATTCTGGAGAACAGCAATATTTAGACATTTATTATCAATGCTATATTTGTATTTAAGATGTAATATGTATATTTTTTACTATTCATAATTTATTTCGTTTGATTTCCATAAAAAATTACAATTTTTTAATCTGAATTAACCTGCAAAAAATGAAAAACGCAGGAGCATTCATAATTAGTCTTCTGTTCAGTTTTACAATTTTGCACTTTTAGTTTTTAAATAAGTTTTAGTTCTAACATTTTGAACTTTGTTAACAAATTGACGTATTGAAATTTATCCAACAATTCGTCATAGAATAAGTATGCATTTTTATTTATTATATGCATATCTCATGAATAGTTTTGATATGTTTATTTTACTTTGATATTAATTTAATTGTATGTGATGTATATAAACCTTTTCAAATAAATTGATACCATAAATGATAGTTTTAAAAATGCTACTCATTTCTTATTTTCCATATTTGGATATAGTCTCAAAAGTTATTTTTATTATTACGTATTCAAATAGAAGTTTTGTTTGCTATACTCAAGTCTTTTTAAATGAATTCATAAATTTAATGCAAAGTAATTTTTTTTAATGTCCTGCTGTGAATGTTATGTGGAACTTACTTTCTGATTTCTTGTTACAGAATCCTGTATGGAAAAATGCTGCACAAAACAGGTGCCCATACAACTGGAAAATCTTTAGCCAATGCACGTCGATCCCTAGTCCTTCGTTTTCTAGCTGGTTGTAAGGCCGAAGAACTGAAATTGTTTTTTGAATTGGTCTTCATACCATTTAAAGAACAATTAAATGGTTAGTGATTGAATTGATTACTGCATTATATTTTTGTATTGCTTTATGATGATAAACAAGCTCCAAGTCAGCATCATAATTCTGTAGGAAACCTAGAAAAATTTATTTTAAATTTTAGTGCATGAAAAGCTATGCTATATCTATGGTAAGGTTTTGCATCAAAGTTGTAAAGATAAATAGATTAATTTGCAATTTAAAACTTTCCTTTTGGAAAAGTTGAATAAAATGTGCCTTCATTAAGATGTAAAGTAATTTTTAAAGTTTGAAATTGTCATAATTTACATGTATGGTCTACTGCTATAAAATAACATTAATTATTATACTTATGTATTAGCCACAAGGTATGGTTATTATAAATATAGAATCATCATTTACTGGAAAGTGCAAAAAGGATTGTATTATGTAATTGTTTGGTCTAAGAAAAAGGAAGTTGTATGAGAAAATAATAAATGTCATAATTAATTATGGTATGTTTATGCAATTTTAACCTGTCTCAACCTTTTTCTGCTGCTTATAAATTAACAATACAGAATTTGAGAATAGGTACTATACTTAAGATAACATTGCTTGGTGTACGATCTTTGTAAAAAGTTTAGAGCTTAAAGCGGGCTGCCACAGATGAATTTGTGTTACTACTTTTCAACCTTGATGACTAGAGTATCTTTTTTAGCAAAATAGTCTCAAAAGCTTTTGTTCACAAAATTTTGGTGACTTTTTAATTTCGCCAAATGTCAACAAAACTTTAGTCTCTTTTCTTTGACTAATGGAGGGCCGTGGTAGTCCTGTTGGAAAAGTAATAGATTAGCAACTGGAGCGTTGCAAGTTCGAATCCAACCAAAGACCATTGTGTACACTGGTGCACATTAAATCTGTTGTGGTCTCAAAAGTCCTCACTTTGGCTAATGACGGACAGAAAAAAGTGTTTCTCTAAAGTAGAGAAAATTTTCTAAGGCATGCTGATTTCAAAGATTTGGTGCCAAGCCATAGTAACCACAAAAGAGAAACATTGGAATCTGGTTGCTAGATTGTCGTGAAAACCTTATTTAGAAAGTATTAAGCATTTTTAATTTTAAAATTTAAATTTCTTGGTAATTTCTTCAACATCTGTTTTATACTTAATAAGCACATTTTGTGTTTTAATCAATTCATTTTGTATCTGAGCAACTAAAATTGCTACTAATACGGTTTAAGAGGAGACTTTTTGCTGCTACTTTTTAAAATTTATGCTACTATTTCACAAGTGCTTTTCTGGCAGCCCTGTTAAAGTTTCTCATTCATAATGTCGAGGGCCACGGTAGCCCGATTGGAAGAGTAACTGACTAACAACCGAAGGGTTGCGAGTTCGAATTCAACCAAAGATCATCATGTACAAAGGGGGCTGGTGCATGTTAAATCTGTCATGGCCTCAAATGTCCTCAAGTTGTTGTGGTGTGAAAGCTTGGAGAATGGGGTGCCAGCTCAGGTGTGACCTCATCATCTGACCGTGGTTCAAAATTACGTGGTGTTCTCGGAGCTTTCCATTTGGGGGTTGATCACGGAACTTTGCCAATAGCCTGTTGTGTTGCTCCAGTACAATGTTAATTACATATCTACCTTCCTACCATTCATAATATCTGGAGCAAAAAATCATTAACTGGTGCTTTTTGGAGGCACTAAATGCATTATATTTCTGATGATGTGAAATGCATTGTCCTATTGTAATCTGTTAAAAAGATGTGTGTAATACTATCAAATACTTATAACTTCTATTTTATGTCTGTTAATGAGCTCCTGGCTTAAGCTGATTATGTGAGATATAGCACCTCACTCTTTTTTTATTTTATTTTTAATATTTGTAAGAATGGAATTTTAGAAATTTGAGTTGGTATTTAAGTATGTATTTTTATATCCTTAAAAATAGATTTCTGTTGAAAATCCTACTTTACTAAGGATTCTTGCTACAAACCTAAATATACTCTCTTTACTGAATTTCTCAGTACATAATGCATACTTCTGTGTTTTAGATGACACTCTAGTGGCTGTCAGAAACATTAAAGAAAACATGGATCTTTCAAATATTGTTCCTATCCGTAGACAACACAGGTAAAATTAGTTATAGAAACAAAAAAAAATTTAATTTATTTATACCTGTATTGTTTTATATTCGTTTTTTCTGCTGTGTTTACTTATACTGATTTTTTTAATGTTGTCTTCCTAGTGCTTTAAATACTCTAGCATTTATTCTTAAACATTTGGGTAACCTGGTTCCCGAGTTGTTACCCTATCTTCTCAAAGTTCTCCTCATTATCACCGCTACCAGTACTACTCTCCTTGAGAAACGAAGTGAAGTACTTCCACAATGCGTCAATTTGTTGAAATCTGTCCGTACTCTTGCAGTCATGAGACTCATACAGGTAGGAAGTATGCTGATTTGAATGTAGTATATTGTTACCATTCTATGGGATTATAGTCTAAAAATTATTTTTTTTTCTTTATAGTTCTTTAAATCATTCAGTGACTACAAATTTGCACCTGAAGAAATAGATGCTATCTTTGAAAGTATTGTTTGGCCTATGGTAAGTCAAGCTATGTGTAATGGTTCTGTGATCTTTATATTATTCTGTGTTTAGGGTTAGAAATTAGGAGCAGAAAGTCAATTTATTTTGTTTTCTTAGATATGTTAAACTTATGTTAAGTGTAATGACTAGGACATTGATGTGTCTACTTAAAAGTAAGATATTGTGTTTGAAGGAAGAATAAATGTTAATTGGTCAGAATTTGCACCAAATAAGAGAAAAATTCAGAAAAGTTAGTCATCAAAGATGACTACTCATTCCATAAATTGTTGTCAAAGTGGAATTTATAGATACAACTTGTGACTATTTTGTGATGCTTGTGACTGATGCACTTACTGACACAGCTTGTTTGTACCCAGACCTTGTACCATAAAATCCAATCTGATATATTTTCAGATTGATTTTGTATTCATTTGTAATGTTATGTTTTCATCTTTTTAGAATTGTATTATCTGTTCTCATTTGCATATATCACTTTTTGTTTCCTAAATATTTGAAATTCAAACAAAGCAAATGGCTAGTTCTATTGTGTGGACATACAATATTTAAAAAATTTTAGAAAACAGATATTGAAATATATACATTGTGAGACACAAAATTAAAATTACAATTAATTCTTTTGTTCAAAATGCTATAGCTTTTAATCAAATTGAACTTTTTGACAGATTTTGGTCAAGTTTAGTTTGCGCTCAATCCAATATTGGTTAGGGCAAAGTTAAATATCTTAGCCCAAAGAGTAGTTTATTATGTAAAAGCTTCAAAAATGACTAATAGCGATATTAAAAGGGAAAAAATAGGAGACCTACACATATACCATCTTGTCGGAACCAAAAGAAAACACAAGTGAAATCAGTGTTGCCACCCTCATTTTTCCAATAAAGCCCTTCCAGGCCACAGGAGGGCAAAGCAACTAGAAGCGTTAATTAGTGTGCCCAAAAGTAAAAATGACAATAATGTTCGATAAGGAAAGTGCTCATTTGTTACTGAGGGCCAAACCAGTTTTTCAAGAATAAAATGACCACTATGTGTTTTGACATAATATTTTGAAATCTTAATATATTTTTTGCACAACTTAAAATTTGAAATACTTATTTTCTGCTTTCAGCTTCCACGTCTTGAACTGGAATCTGTCAATCAGCCATCACCTTTGCTGCGTTTATTTGCGACGTGGAGTGAAAATCCTAGGTTTGTATTTCAAACATGCATTGAACATCACTGTTCATTTCATTTAAGTTTGAAATGAGCTGTGAACTGCTGTTAGGAGTTTAAACCACAAGTTCATTGAAAAACTAAATTCCTGAGTGCTGAGCTGATTAAAATAAATTTGTATTTTTTATTCTTAAAAATAACATTGCCAATGAAAATTTGCAAGTGTTTGTTTCTTGTCTGTACTGGAAACAAATGTAGGTTCCGCTTTTTTTTTAATGTACTACAGTAGACTCACTTTATAGCGACTCTTGATTTAACAACTAGCTTCAATATAATGACCTCCTGAAAAGGCTACAGCAGTTCTTTTGCTATAGCTATATACTATTTTATGATCTATATAGCAATCACGAAAAGGTAAAAATATTATTACAACAACATTCAATGGCTGTGGTCTTCTGATTCATTGGGGCAATTTAGTTTTCGTTGAAGGTTTTTAGGTGTTTTCAAGTCTTATCGTATCGCCAAATGCGTTGCTTCACTCGAGTTTCTCTCTATGTATCAATCATGTATAATTTCAGTAGACCAGACAACTGATCGCCAGCTTGCAATCCTCCTCTACCCAAGACTAAGCACTAAGTGTTTTCCATTAAGACAAAAAGAAAATCTTAGAAAGCTTTGATAAAATAAAACATGTTACGAAAACAGAGTGCCAAACTGCTTAACATTCCTAAAAGCAGGATTTTTTTAATCTCGTGTTTAACTTTAGTTATTCATTTTACATTTTGTACTACAGTTCATATTATTTGATACTGTTATTCATCAAAGACAGTTTATAAAGTGACAGTGTTTTTCTTCTGAAATTGCTAAAGCTTGTAAAGTGTGAAATTCGGCATTCCCTTTCCCACCACCCCCAAACAAAACCTAAAAGAGGAATGTTTGGTATAATGTCCCTGAAGGTCACCCTTCAGGGACATTATAACGCAAGTCTACTGTATTATAATTTTGCTAAATAATTGGATAGAGTAAATTTAGTTGTATAAAATGTTTTGTTAGCTTCAATACTAAAATCACTACACTAACTTGATTATTGCATCCTTGTAAAATTCTTGAAAAATGTAAATGTTCTTTCAGGTACTTTGTTCTGTTTGCTAAGTATCATGAGAAATCAGAAACTCTCACCCCATTGCGACATATAATGGATTTGTATTGCTCAAATCGGGCTAAAGCTCGTATTGTGGGTGTTGTATCAAAAATCATTTATCTCTTGTTAACTACTGAGACCAAAGTCCCTGATGATGAGACATCGCAAAAATTATCTCCAATTGAAGTGAATTTCTGCCTGCAGTTACCGGATGTAACAATTGAAGGAGGTAGTTTATTATTCCACTTTTTACTATTAATTGGTTTCTTTATTAATTATTTTATGTTTTTGTAAATAAATAATATGTGTTTTATAGCATCTTCATTTTTAGTTTGTTATTACTAACCTCTTTTATTTTAATATTGTCTGTTAATTGCAGTTTTATCAGTTTTTAAGTTGAATTTGGTATTTTAACCCTCGTTATGGTAGTCTCAATAAGGTACCTTGTCATTAGCAAAACTGACAAGATATCTCATCAGCAAAATTGGCCATATCTTGATGGAAGAAATATCTTGTCAAAACCACTGGGAGGGTTAATGATAGATACCTAGTGCTAGAATTTTGATTATCTTTTTATGGGGAAAATTAGAATGTTCTTCATGTGAATAGGAATGTATTCATTTAAAACTAAGCTGATTTTAAATGCCTTTGTGGAGACATTTTTTTTAGTTTTGCAAGAAATGGTCACTATTTTGGTATTTTTTTAAGAAAAAGGCATTTTTGGACGAATTTCCCTGAAACTTTTACTTCTGCTGGGGACTTTCAGCAGATAAAATTTCAAGAAAATGAAGAAAGTGATGTAGTTTATTTAAAGTGTGCTCCTGTGTTTACAGTAGAAGTGGAAAGAAGCTTTTATTGTACAAAATGTTATTGATAGCTTCATTCTCTTTTGAAGATCTGTATGTTTTTGTGTTCTGTTTTGTAATTATAGACTGATGAAATAAAAAATTTTAATTTGTCGTAGCGCAAACTAAAAATATTCAATAACTTATTTGTGTTATCAAAATTCAAACCTTCAATTTGACACAGAAATTGTCTGGCAATCTAAGTTGTGCATTTGTATTTTTTTCTTTTATAGGCTTATTTTTTATTAACATTAAAAGGTTCTCAATTTTACAGAAACTGTAACAAGTAAAATTGTATTTTAATGGCATTTTTTATT
The DNA here is from genome assembly GCA_933210815.1 of Meta bourneti. Classification (NCBI taxonomy): domain Eukaryota; kingdom Metazoa; phylum Arthropoda; class Arachnida; order Araneae; family Tetragnathidae; genus Meta; species Meta bourneti. Next base: position 30,026,700 of record OW119931.1, on the reverse strand, counting down.
TATGGAATGTTTAAATGTTTTTCTTCCATGCACCTCTTATTTTTTATAAATTTTGCAAAAAAAAAAATGTTTTAGGTCAAATGCTTCTTATATTGGGCAAATTTTTGGTCACCAAAATCTTAGCCATGATAATCACACTCCAACATGTACTAATTGTTCTAACATTTTATTTCAGCATAAAGAATTTGTTTTTTGAAGATTTCAAAAATTAAGTGTTGAAAGTTCGTGTTGAAATTACTGCAATTAATGCAATATATTTAACATTTTATTTTTTGTCCTACTTCCACCTTTTATTCTGTACTGATTAACTACATGCAAATTGTAATTTAAATGTCTTTATTAGTGGAATCTGATATGGGAACTAAACTTCTTCTGCCATATGTTGATAAAATTTTATCCAGATTCGAAATGACTGCTAGAATTTTATCTCGAAAAAAAATTAGGAAGTCTTTGCCTAAGAGGGATCTGACCATTTTGCTGAGGTACAGTTTTTTTAAATTTATTAACTATTCTTAAGAAAGCTGAGATAATTTAATTAAATTTGTATAAAATCCAACTATCTTTTTAGGATAAGTCGGTTTGTTCAGGATGCAGAACAAAGCTCTAAGTTGATTCAGCTACTGCCACCTTTTTTGATGAAACCAAAAATTGACCATGTAAGTTCACCCATGTTTTACTGTTTTTATTCAGTTAATTCTTTATTTTATGCTTATTTATTCAATGCAATGCAATCTTAATATCTTGTTTATAATTTCAAGTTTAAAATTCAGTCGCTCTTCAATCATATCTACTTTGCATGGTTAAATTTACACCTTTTTCTCAATGTTGCTTTATACAATATGCTATTTCTTAAGAAATCTTGAATTGTTGTCTCAAAGAATATATCGTCGGCTTACAAGTGAAACTCACTAAGTCGAAAAACATAGTTCCAAGAAAATGAATGGGGAAATTCTACTCACAGAGGTGGGTAACATTCAATTGTGTTGATATGCAATCTGGTGGGTGAATAGATTTCTTCTGCACCTGTCGCATGGGGTAGCACTTCTCATCAAATCGCTTACAACATTCGACCATCCGCTACTCAGCTGCAATTTACGAGTTGTGACACACAAGGTGTTTCGAACTGCACGTTTGAGTTCAGGTTCTTGCTGGCAGGGAAGAAAACTGGTTGAACTGCTCGGAACGCGACACCCAGGTTGCAAGCCAAATCGCGATGAAACCATGACTTGGCCAGACATTGTGACGAAACCATGACAAGGCATGTAGGTTCAGTAAGTCAGATTTATGACTGTATGATATGAAATAAGACCCATCTGAAAATTTCACACAATGCCCTACTAGCTTAAGGCCGACCCAGGCTCTAAATGGTAGGACGAATAAATAAGTATAAGATTATCCATCCCTCGCTTTAAAGATACTGTTTAGGATCCATATAAGCTTGACCTGAAAGGCATCTACTTCCGGTCACATATGAACACGTGAGAGAAAACTTGCCAGCCTGCGGTCAGCAAGCAATGTCTAATTTTTGGTTTCACACCCCTGTGAAAAACAATTCTCATAAGAAATTTGTCGAGACATTTTCCTCTGGACCTTCCCTACATCCATAGTGGCTTCAGCTAGTCAGATCAGAGAGGCTGCACCCAACTAAAAAGAATCCAAATCATGACAAGAAGAAACGAGTCCTGGGTAGTGTTTCACAAAACTGTGTGTCACCACCCTTAGAGAGTGAGAGTAGACCAGTCTAAAGATCACTACATTTTCATCTAGTAAAGCTAAAAAATACATATCTTGAAAATTTCAACTAAAGTGTGTTTCACTTGTATGCCGCCGATATGTTAAGTGATTTAAATCAATCTCTTTTCCTTGCTTTAGGTTTATTCTTGACTACAAGATATCCACTTTGTGAAACAACTTTTTTTAATCCTATAATTAGTTTGTAGATATTTAATTACAAATATCTACAAACTAATTATAATTGCGATAATTATTATTGCGAACTATAAATTTCCTATAATTTGTCCCATCAGGGGAGCACATCTTAGGTACAGGTTCCACGAACCCGAGGTATCCTATTGATGTATTCTTTTCCCATTGGGTTTACTGCCTCTGGTAAACATGGGGGGTTGTGATCCCAGTATACCCAAGTGATCTTTTTCTCCTTTCACTTCCATCCTTTCTTTTCACAATTACTTGACATTGTATATAATCTTGTGTTTGGTACAATTTGGTCAGGTATGGCCCTTGTGCCATAAAACCTACCTATAATTGTTTTCAAAAATAGTTTTCTGATGTAACGTATATTTCATGTGTAAACTTTTCATTTTAGGACTCTGAAGTACTCATTTTGAAAACTACATCAAATCTTATAAAGAAATGTAAAAATCCTGATTACTTTATTCGGTAAGACTCAGAATTTTAGATTATTTCTGCTTAAATTTTTTTTAAATTTTAATGCAAGTGATCACTAATCTGCTGTTATCTTTCTACAAGATAATTATTATTTCTGTTGTTGTTTTTTAGATTGTTTGCTCCGCTGTTTGGCAAATTGAGCAATCAAAATTCACGGACATCTTTAGTTGCTGTCTTTACTGCTATAGCTGAAATAAGACCAGAAATGCAAGAACTCACAAACATTGTTTCCAAGGTAATTGTACATCCATATCAGCTTGTGGTAAACTGCTCCACTAGCTTTGACTTCATCTTAGCTATATCAGGCTCCATGAGTCAGTTACAGAAAATAACTTTATGAAGGTTCCATTATGTATCTTTTCTGTTGCAAGGACACTGTCCAAAATTTTGGTATCATTGATCATTAGAGCCAAGAGCACGACTTGTCATACTTCTATGCAGTATCCCCTTTATATATCGCAATTTTTGAAAGTCAAGAAAAATGCAATGTAATAAATAGTTTGGTTTGTCACTACAGTCAATTTTTGCTGCATGAGGACTAATTAAACCAGACTACAAAAGTAGATTCTGAGCCACTGCAAACATCTGTCGTGACCAGGATTTGAACCAAGAACCAGAGCTCTAGTCGCTCAACTACCTGGCCAACATACTAAAAGGGAGCAACATAGCAAGTGCTGAGAAAAGCTTACTTATAGAAATAAAAGGACTCATTTGAACATTAAGTGATGGGTTTTTATTGAAATAACATCAAACAACAGATTTAACACTAAATCAATGATAAAACTTGAAATTGTATGAAATCTGGTAAAATATTTTTAAAAACAAATTTCATCTCATCCATGATTTCGAGCCACCCAAATGTTTTTATCAATTCAATTGAGCCATTGTCTTGGCTGTGACACCACATTTTCATTCTCAAGCAGTCAGGAGAATCAAAAGCTGCATTGAATTGAGGTCATTTACAATTTTTTTGCATTCCCCTTCACAGTCCAATGATAAACCTCCCCACCACCACCTAACTTGACTATGTTGGCATCCTGAGGGGTGTTATGTGGTCCAAGTCCATAGGAAAAAGCGACTAAAATAACTGCTTGAAACAAGTGGCTTTTAGCTGCCAATTTCAAGGAATTAGACTATCGTCTGAGAGTTCCTCTGCTTCCACAAACCAAAAATTCATCAAGGCACATTGGTGACTGTTATATATCTAGGCATGATATAACAAGGGGTTACTGTACAAACTCTACAAAAATTCAGAAACTAACCTCACAAATTTGACTTACGTTGCCATTATACAAAAACAATACAAACGTCCCAAAACGATTAATTTCGAGTTGTGATAATATTTTAGTTTTCTGTATAAAGTGCTCAGTACTTCCATATACAAAATGTAGGGCTTTATTTTAAATGAATGATACTTTTAGAAAACTTCTTAAATGCATTTATTTCTTGGCTAATGTGTTTCTCATGGTTATTCAGGTGAATGCTTTTGACTTTAACTTGATTGAAGAGCCAGATTATCAACTAAGATTAGATGGACATAAAGAAACCCTAGAGATCGTCAAATCTATGGAGAAAGAGTCATGTAATGTGGATTTCATAAGGATAGTCATTTTCAACTCTTCATATATGATAAGAATGGTAAGCATTTAAAGAAAAAAATTTCCTATTGAAATTTGACAAAGCATTACAATACAGGTTCAATTCCTTCCTGTATGTATTTCTCTCTTCTATGACAGTAAAACTTTTCTTGTGTGTGTATGTCCATTTACTTGATGCTACTTGACCTAATATGATCCTTGTGTCATAAAACCTAACCAACCATTACTGTACATTATACATTTCATTTTATTGTACTGCTTAATAAAATACAAAGGAGCTTATGTGCAATTAAATCATTTAATCTGTATGTGTAAAACATTTGAGATTTTTAATAGAAACAATCCAGTGATGTGTCACCGAATATGTTATTATCTAGTTTAAACACATAACTAATCATAGTATTGTAAAAGAATAATTTAATAATAAATTTTAAGCAGGACATCTAAATTGATTTTATCTTTAACCCTCTGAATGTCATGGAATTTCTGGGTAGTGTAAAATGGAATGGAATTTTTGGGTAGCACTGTTTTACCCTACAACACACTTAATGACTAAATAACTGCATCTATTGGTTGAAGAATCCTAGGAAGCATTCTATTGGTCGAGATCATAACTGGTTAGAAGTCGTGCAGGAAGAATTTCAGGTTGTAGAATGGATATATGCTTGACCCCCTCAGAGGATTAATCTAGAAAATTAGACAAAGAAAGCTCTTTATTAATCATTTGTATGCTATTCTATCAAAAACAACTTCATCTGGTACTCCTTTGGCAGCAATTGGCAACATATTCTACTCAGTAATTGAATGAAAAGTGCACCAGTAGTTTTCCAGGTCTTGTCAAACAGAAGATTTTTTTAGTAATCCTACATAATTTTTAAATATTTCAGTGCGATGATATGGCCTTGCGAAACAGTTCATCTTACATGCTCCAAGAACTTGCAAAAATTCTCTCTGGCACCATCAGTTCAAGCCCTGACTTGACCAGGACCCTGTTGTATGATACTTTGTTGCCAGAAGTCCAGAAAGGGTTGAAATACTCTGCGGAGGTAAGGCAATTCAGTTAAGAGAAAATCATCGAAAAGTTATTTTAAAATTATACCTTAAATCTTGTGATTATAAATGAAAGTGTAACTCAATAGCTGTGATTTTGTGTTCATATATAATGCGATGTATTATTCTGATAAATTAATATTTCTGTATTGCATTTGCATTTTAGGCAATACGGCATGAATTTATTCAGATCCTTTCTGCTATTTTAAATTTTTGGAAAGATCAACCAAGTCTGAAAGACTTGGTTGTATTATCCCATGAAGACAAAGAACTGGACTTCTGGGAAAATGTTAGACATCTGCAGGTATGCTTTTAAAATCGTTTTTTTTTCTGTATATATAATTTTTTCCTTAAAAAATTGACATCTTTGCTTTTGCTAAAAAAATTCAAATAGTTTTTCCAAAATACTGTGTATAGTGCTGCTCTGGCGAGATGGCAGTTGACCTTGGGGAAGTCCATTTCCTGACAGGTAGTAAGAGCTACCATATGCAAAAACGTCTATGCTGATTGCCATGGATGTGTTTTCAAACCAACTTGAAATTGCTGCTATCACTAACAACACCGAATGACAAACTGAGTGAGAATTCGTGTTAAAATAGTCAATTATGGAAACCGCATTGTTTACATTTCATCCTATCACCAGAAGGGACTCATTCGAAACCACATGACTCAAACACCAACTCACCAGAACAGAACTATAACCTGCTGCAATTCAGCTTCATCGTAGAATTCATTGATCATTAATGATAGTTTAAGCCGTAACCAACTTGAAACAGTATTCTCAATCTGAGTAATGAACTAGTGAATATGCACTGCTCAAAAATTGAATTTGTGTCTTATGTTAAATTATAATTTTTTAGAAATTAAGTTTTTTTATATTGCAGTATGATAGTAGAACTAGCAAACTAATAAAAATACTATCTTTAATTGAAAATTTTCAGTTACTTATGTATGTGATACTTTTTTAATATGATAATGGGCAGCAGTAGCCTGGTTGGAAGAGTAATGAGCTAACAACCGGAGGGTTTCGAGTTTGAATGCAATCAAAGACAGTCATGTACAAAGGGGACTGCTGTACGTTAAATCTGTTGTGGCTTAAAATCTGTTGTGTCCTCACGTTGGCATGGAAGTTTGGAGAGTGAAACACCAGCTCAGGTGTGACCTTGTCATCTGACCGTGGTTCAAAATTATGTGGAGTTGTCCTTGGATCTTTCCCTCGTATTTTATCCCTACCGTCGCCAATAGCCCATTGTGTTGTTCCACAGACATTAATTAAAATACATACCTACCTAAATAATATGATAATTTTATTAGCTAAATTTGATTCCCCTTTGTTTTATTTTTATTTCAGGTTCATCGACGTGCCAGAGCACTTTTGCGATTTTCAAACATCTTAAGAAGCCAATGTGAAAATGAAGAAAAGACTCCTGTTCATTATCTTACAGCATACATGTTACCAATAGTATCCTCCTTCCTCTTTGACGCAGCTTATAAGAAACACATTCACGTGATCGATGCTGCAATCGAGACTCTTGGTTCTATAGCACTTGCACTGCCATGGCAACACTACGAGCCTCTTCTGAAGCAGTACTTACAGATGTTATCAACGGATTTTGAAAACCATAAGACAATCATAAAGTAAGATCTGAAATGGTTTGCGAAAGGAACAGTGCTTGCATGGGGGTTTGTGTTCACAAAATGGGAAAACACGACAAGAGTTTATAACAGCTCCAAAGTTGTTATTTTCAGTTGCATTGCTGATAAATGAATTTTTATTTAAGTTTGTTATTGAATGGGGAGTTCTTAGAGTGAAAACAACAGCTTTGAAAGTAAAAATGCATGAGGTTATGTTCTCTCAGACTGGTCAGTAATTGCAGTTTACAAAAAGTTCCTGACCAAAAATAGGGGTAGTCTGGGCTCAGTGGGTTAGCCCTTTGTGCTAGCAAACCTGCGAGTTGTAGATGGCACAAGTTTGTTCAATTCCACCTTGGGTGTATTTTTCTCTATTGTGTCAGTCTTTACTTGTGTGTATGTCCATTTTCTTGATGTTTTAAGCAGCTTGGCCAAATATGGCTCTTGCACCATAAAAACCCAACTAATCTGACCAAAATAAATTGGATTGTGTGCAGTTGCATAGCAATAGGGGGCTTTGGGGACTCAGCAATGTCTCTGAGTAGGTCTGCATGTTTGATGGAGTTGATGTCTTTAGAGTATGCTGTCAATCTATGCAGTTAATATTCTCAATCTTTGAGAGTATCTGAATTACTTTTAAACAAAGAAATGTTGTGTTGTCATCTATGAAAAGAAATTCTTTTCTTTACAACAAAGAAATAATGTTGGAGGCTAAATCATTCAAACCAATTTATTTTCTCACTTTAGATATTAATACAACAAAGCATATCTTGGTTTAGGGCCTTATTCAAATTCTGAAAGTTTTGACCATTTCATCTTTCGAAATTTGGTATTAGTAGAGTTAACACCAGCACACACTCCCGTGTCTAGCGTTGCGAGACACTGTGCCAGTTTAAATGGGTGGCTGGAGAACAGAACATGCTACCAAGGTGGCGTGTTATGTTATATTGCATACATTTTTCGTATTTCAGCGATAGTCATATTCAACTACTATTGCCCTTTTGTTCATTTTCAAATGATAGCTTTGGGAAATGAAAAATGATTTTCAACCCATTTTCACCTGGAAAATTGTTTTAGATTGACTTTTATGTGTACTCCCTCCCTCATTTTGAAACTTTCTTTTATTGAGCTGTACATTTCCTATTGTACACTGGCATGAGAGTAAGTAAAAAAGCAGGGGCTCTGTCTCTTCGATAATAATACTGAGTCTTGAGCCCCCTCTGTCCACCCACTTCTGAAGTCCCTGGGCCATATTGTGTTTCAAGTGAAGACCTTTCATAGCTTTCTCTACTTTGCAAATGTTGCCTTCTCATTTCATAAAATACCATTCACAATCATTGCATCCAGATGTGAACATAGCAATTTGCTCAGTTAACTCTGGGGTTAGGTGGGTTAAAAACTGTTGCACCTTTTGCTTAGCTTTTTATGCATGGTGGGATATTTTTTAACCCATCTCAAAAAGTTGAAATTACTCATAGTTTAATATTTTATTTGAAGTTCTTCATTGAGTTGGCAATTTTATGAACTAACGCTAAATATATAAATAACTGAAAGCAAAAATTTACTCATGTCAAAATGCATTAATAAGTTGTTGACACTGTTGTGATTAAGGTTGGCGAATTGTGTAGTGCAGTGAACTTTTATCTTTCATAATGATAAACGTTTTTTTTTCGTAAAAATTTATTATAAATTGTTTTATAATAAAAACATGTTACTTGATGTTTTATACTAACTTTGAAGCTGAATAAGTGAATAAACAATTCTGTGCAACATGGGTTTTTTTTCTTTAAAATCGTGGGCCTCAAAGAGTTAATACAATTATGTGTAATAAACTATTTAGAAAACCCCAACAGCATTGACTGATTGCGAAAAAATAACTCAAACCCAAAACGAAAAAGCATTTCTTACTGGTATCAAAGAAAGCCAGTCGAAAGAAATTGAATAGTTCTCTAAGATGACTCATGATAACCAAATAAAAATTGTTGTTAAAAGGGGTAAAAAAAATTAGGCTTGAAAATGTTACATATTTTTAACAGCTCTAACTTTCTAAGAATTTTTTAAAAGATTACTTTTCAAATTTCATAAGGGTGGTTTTGTTTATTTTGAATAATTTTTTTTCCTTCATTGCAGAATTGTAGTTTCCCTGCTCAATTCTTTTCACTTTAAAGTTGCTTCCAAACAAGATACTGCTTCTTCAGAAAGTATAAAAGCTGAAGATAATGAAAGTAAACTTGAAGATAACCAAATGCAAATGGATGGTAAGATAATTTTTATTCCATGTTTAAATGTTTCACTCTTTTGATTTGCCTATTGAAAATAAATTTGGATTAACTTATGTAATTTCATCCCAAACAGTTTTTGTTTTTTGGTGCAGGAATGTCTGGAATACCCATGAAAACTAGCATTTTTTCTTTGCAGATAACACACAAAATAATATACTTGTGAGTGCACCTGTTGATGCAGATGTAGCTCAACTTAAAAGTGCTGCTGCAGCTGAAAGTAATAAGATTTATCTTACAATTAGGAAGAATATTCTGCCATTGTTACATCGTTCATTGATGAGAAAGGTAAGAGTTGACATTGGTTGTGGCTTATTTTTGCTCGTTACTGAATGATTGTAAATACAAATTATAATGCTCATTGGAATAATATAAATGAAAATATATTAATTTCACATTTAAAAGAATGAGCTTGTGTACAATGTTTATCATGTTTATTATTCTCTAGTGCATGAGCTAGTGCTCAAAAGTAAAATTTCTAGAACACCAAATGTTTACATGAGGAAATATACACCATTGTTCTATTCAAATACGTAAAATGTGTATGACATTTATACAATTTATTTTATATATTATAAAAGTGCATTTCGACAAATATTAAAATATAAAATGATGGTTAAACAGTAAAAATTCTCTTAAGTCAAAACTTGAAACAAGTAAAATAATAGCATGTCGCTCGCAACAATCCCAAAGTACTGCTTTGCTTTTTGTACAAAATTTCTCTCACTTCAAAACCAAAGTTAAGTGTATAAAGTTGAGTTTAAAACTGATGGTGTGTAAAGTCGGTCTGTTGAGAACATCATGTGTTTAAATGCAATTAATTGTTAATTTTGTTTCTAGACCAAAAGTGATGATGAACATAAACTTGCTGGCCATTATTACCCCGAAGATGAAGAAATACTTCGTGTTCCTATTGCACTGGCAATGGTCAAGCTGCTTCAAAATCTACCTGTAGAAATACTGGAAAAGAATCTCCCTGGGTAAGTAATTTTGGTTTGCAGTGTGATAAACAAACATACTCTTGAAATCAAATTATCTCAGGTGGCTCCTGTTTTTAGTAATTATGTAAAGTGAAAATAAAGTTTATTTGTAAATTGTGACATAAGTTGTGAATACTTTTTGCCTACCACAATAATTCCTCCCCCAGAAAGTCTTGCCATAGAAACAGGTCTTATCCTTTGCATCTGAGGTGTGCATCCAAGTTTTTTTTATTGTCGAACAACTAATGGGAAATATTTTTTGATGATGTTTACCTCTTATCAAGAATATTACAGTGACCCACCCCTTTCTGCCATCATCATTCAAAAATAAAACTGAGACTTCCAGTCATTGGTATTCAAAATAAACTACCCCTGTTTCTATTACAGCCCCATCATCTATAGCGTAAGGAGGAGTTTTCTTAGTAGAAAGTACATCATGTGTCTGTTATGCTAACTAACCATTGATTGTAGTACTCATACCAACATTGTATTTAGCTGTGCAAATCAAGCTTTGGTAATTTTCATTGCACTACCTATATATATTTCACTAACATACATGGCTCAGAAATCAGCATTATTTGTGTATTGTTGAATGGGAACAACAGATATTAAGCAATATAAAATCAACCATTGTGAGATTCATTTGCCAATTTTGCCTTTATTTAAATGTGCTTGATTTGAGCTATGGAATTGCATAATGTAGCTAAAACTGCATGGAAGACCTCGCCATTCTTATGAAATTCTTCAGTAGTCTGATCACGGAGAGCAATAAGAAATCTGGGATATTGAAATCAGTGTAGAAAAGAAAATATGAACAAAAAAATGTTTGGCGTCGAAAAAGAACGAATCATCTTTGAACTGGGGTGATGTGGTGCAATTGAAGTAGACATTCAGAATCTAATTAATAACATGCCTGAGGTGTGCATTCTGCCTTGCATTTTATTGGAAATAAGAATTCACACCAATAAAAGTAAATGAAATGCTGGTATATATTTTGGGCTAATCATTTAGAGACATGAAATCCATTTATGTGAATATGGATGGTATGTTTCTTATAAATGGATTGAAATCTATACATATAAAGCAGAGTTGTGACATCTGTTTGTTCTCTATACAAATCTACACCATTGATTTCCAATCTCCAATCTAAACCAAATTTGGTACACTTATTTAGAACCCTGCGGGTAACTTGGGCAAGTGCTCTGTCCAGGTAATGTCCCGTCATCCTGAACAGAGCACTTGCTGGGGGCGCTCTCTCCTGGTCTGGTTGTGCAGATGACATCAGAGTTAACATCTACAGGAGTCGTCTCTCAAGATGACCTTGGAGGGTTTTTTAGAATCTTAGTATGGTGTAATCATAGATGGGTGTGGTTGCGCTAAAAATCGCTCTGTATCATATCATTTATGTATCCCGTCTGTAAATTCTTAAACTGGAACTTTATTATTGGAATTTAAATTTTTATTATAATATAAGATCATTTTTATAGAAAGGGCTCTTTTTTATCGTCGATATGGTACAGGGGGCTAAAGACAATTTGAAATCCTCATAGGTATAACACTGCATATTTATACGATCAATGTCAGACCAATTCACATTAAATTTCGTACATTCATCCTGTAGAATTCTGTGGGACACGTTGGCTATATATTAACCCCGTTTGATTTGTCCTGTGTCTGCAAGGGACTAAAAACAATTCAAAATCTCCATAGGAATAATATTGAGTAATGTTATAATGAATTATAAACAATTCAACCCAAGCAACGCTGGGTAATTCAGCTAGTAGATATGAAATTTGAGTAACGACTGTCATCAATAGATATAGGCAATTAAGAAAGTGCACAGATGCTATGTGTAGGTGTGCTAGTTATGAATTAAAATCAAAACAAATTATGGTGTAAGTCTATAAACAAAGCATCATTCATTTCTTTCTTGCCTGTTTATTTTGCTCCAAGTGAAAACAAATATTCTGGAAAAAATAAAGGTTATACCTTACAAAACGGCATATTGATTGTTAAATCTGATCCAATTTTCCTTTCTATTGCAGATTATTTCTTCGAATGTGCGATCTGCTTAAGACAAGGACGGAAAGCATTCGTCAAATGACTCGAGAAACACTGGTCAAGATGTTGGAAAGTTTGGGACCTAAATACTTCCCTTGTCTTGTATCTGAAATGAAAGGAGTCATGAAAAAGGGTTACCAGGTTTGTGTGGGATTATAAAAATTTCTAATTTTAAAATAATCATGCATAGTTATTTTTATGTATAGTCATTAATTCTTTGATGTTGTTTTCCCTCGTGCTTCATCTTTCAAAACTTTGTTTTCCAGGTTCATGTAATGACCTATACAATCAATGCTGTTATGGTCAAACTGGCAGGTCAGATGAAACCAGGTGATTTGGATGCATGTGCTAACAATCTGATTGAGGTAATATTTGCCATTTTCAAGCACAGTAAACCTCTAATTTTATTCCTTAATTTCCATATTATATCAGATTTAAACTCTTCCTCATAGATCAGGTTAATTATTCGCAAAGGAAAGTGATATCAGTTGACAGTTTTTAAAGAAATCAGATCAGAAAACCTCTCAACAGATTTAAAACTGACTTCTTTGTTGAGAACTAAAAAAGAATTGATGCTTTTACTGTTTACTACATAATCATAGAATAATTCTTTTAAGATCTGAAAACTGAGTAGTTGGTAGTTTGTTAATTAATGTAGCACTGGAGCAACACAACAAGCTATTGGCAACAGTTCTGGTTCCATCTTGAAGGGAAAGATTCGAGGACAACACTCCGCAATTTTGAACCATGGTCAGATGATGAGGTCAACATCTGAGCTGGCACCCCACTCTCCAAACTTCCACACCATGCCAACGTGAGGGCATTTGAGGCCATGATATTTAACTTGCACCAACCCCCATGTACACGACAGTCTTTGACTGGATTGAGTTTCGGACTCGCAACCCTCCGATTGCTAAATGCTCTGAAAATGAACAAAAATATTAAGTTTGTATCACATAATATTCAAGGTATGTGATCATCTGGGGTAAAAGTAATTAATTATATTTTTCTTCAAATTTGATTTTTTCATGGAAAAAGAAGCTCTACAAGAAACAATGAATAACAAAATTGGAACCTCTTAATCATTGATGATTGATAAAAAAAAATGTAACGTAAATTATGCAAATCATATTTTAATAGATTGAGTTAATTTTCTGTTTTTGGTTTGCTGTATTGCAACATACAAGTTAAGTTTTCTTTTAAACTCTGATACAAGAGTTCATTACTTGATCATCAGAAAAGTAATATTGTGTGGACAAAATTAGGTTATAATATTGAGGGTGAATAACATCTGATTGTCAATATGATTTCATATCATTTTGTGCTCACTAAATTATTTTGCATTATAATTTTTCATTGTATGTCATCTGTCTAATTTTGAGTCATGGATGAATCCCTTTGTTGTAAATGAGAATACGAAATGTTCATTTTTATATTTCTTATTATGCATTGAGTTGTAAAGTAATAATTATAAGTATGTGAATTTAAAGTATCAAATAAACGCATTTTTAATAGTTTATTAATGTTTTTAAATACCTGTTTTGAGTAAATTAAACTAGAAAGTTCATAAAATGTTTGAAATCCTAATAATTTTTTCTGCTTAGATCTGTACAAATGAACTGTTCACTGATGTTGCTGAGGAGAAGGAGGTTGAAAAAATAACTGGCAAACTGAAAGAAGCTCGAAGTGTGAAGAGTTATTCAATTTTTCAAGTGCTCAGTAAATTTGTATCAGACAGTTATCTTTTGAAAATAATCACACCATTAAAAGAGGTACTTATATTTTCCACTCTAAGTTTATAACTTGTGAATATGAAATAAGTGTTGCAGTTTTTAGAAAGCTGTTATTAGGTAGAAACAATGACTTTCTTTACTTACTGAGATCAACTACTCTTCTAACTTTTGTATATTCTAATAGAATATTAAGAAATTTATGCAGTTCAATTTTTACAAAAATATATAATTTTTCTATTGAGGGTTTTTGTCAAGAGAATTGTTAATAATTGAAACTACATATCTTCAGCTTAAAAAGAAGCTCATTAACTGACATATTATCTGAGGCACTAAATGCTTATTTTCATGATCATGAGAAATATAGTCATATTGTAATCTGCTTAAAATATGTATAACACTTGAAATGTTTATAATTATATATTTGTTTACCTAAAAATTAATATTCCTTAAACAATTGTACAGTAAAAAAATTGTCCAGTTGACGATATATGTCATGCCTAAAACCTTTCCCTTTTAATCAGCTTAAATCCTTTAACATTGTATTATTTTCACATTTCAATTCCCTTTTTTTCAATCTGAATCCTCATTTTAATATTACTGTCTCGGTGGTTATTGTCACTGACTGCATTGCTAAATCAGTACCATAAATACTTTCCCAGACTCTTCGATTACATGCTTAGCTCCGTAGATATAATATGTGCAAACTTTAGTAAGTAGCTTTATGTGTGCCACGACATGAAAAAGGTTGAAAATCACTGGTATAGAGGGATGATCATAGTAAATTGTGTTTCTGTGCTTAAAGATGTAAAACTTTTTGATTGTTCAAGAACATCTAAAATTGATTTTGTTCAAGTCCATTTTGATAAATTTCAAGTACAAAAACGAACTTTCGTAATTTTGTTTTTAATTTTCACGACTCACCAGGGCCGTCTTGGCTCAGTGGGTATGCCCACTGTGCTAGCAGCCTTCGAGTTGTAGGCTGCACAGGTTTGATTCCTGTCGGGTGCATTCCTCCCTGGATGTATTTCTTCTGTGTCAGTAAAACTTCCATTATGTGTGTCCGTTGCTTATTGTATGTCGTGTTTGGCACAGCATGGCCAAATATGGCCTTGCTCCATTAAACCCTAAAATCAACCACAACACACCTCAGTTTGAACTAAACGAAAGGACTATTAAATCAGGAGATCAATTGTGAAGTGTGGGGAAAATAATTTAACCCACCCCAAAAAATTACTATTAGTACCATTATTAGATGTTCTCAGCTCTTCTCAAAGAAAAATTCTGAGTGTGTGCCTGCTACCACATGTTTTATAGTTTTTCTCATTTTTAACACTATGTTACTCTATTCCTCAGGCCCTTGGAAAACGTCACAGTCACAAAATAATGAAAAAGGTGTCTGAATCTTTACGACACATAGCACTTGGCCTGAGTGAGAATAAGAGCGTAACAAATGAAAAGCAGCTCATGTTCATCCATGGCATCGTCAATGAAAGTGTGCCTGGCCTCAACAAAAAGTGAGTATCGAATTGCATTGATCGTGAGTCTTGTGAATCTGAATTTTTTATTGATTGGGATCTGTGAACGAGTTTGCAGCTGTGGCTGCTATGAAAACTAAATGTGCATCAAAACTGAATGTAATCAAAGAACTGAGAGTTGCATTATGTGATTTAACACCCATATTTAGCTTGATTCCCGCAAGCCTTATGGGCTACTGTAGCCCATTTGGTAGAGTTGCGGACTTGCAACCGGGGGTTGAGATTTCGAAACTCCATTCAACCAAAGATCATGTATATGGAGGCTGGTGCATGTTAAAACTGCTGTGGCCTCAAGTTGCAGTGGTGTGGAAGTTTGGAAAGTGGTGTGCCAGCTCAGGTGTTGACCTCTTCTGACCATGGTTCAAAATGGGGTGTTATCTGGATCTTTCCCTTCTGGATTGATCCCCGACCATTTCCAAAGCCTGTTGTGTTGCTCCAAAGTGACACCTACCTACCTAATTCACCAACCTACCCATAAACCTTAAGAAGGCCGGATTTTTCTTTTTATCTTTCAAAGGCCTTTAAAAAGTCTTAATATTTGCTAAAAGTCCTTAACATTTTTTTAAAAGCTGTAATTTTTACAACATTGCATATTTTATTTCATGTGCATTCTAAAACCTGTGTCAATCATATTCTTCCAAAGTCACGTGTCACCAAAAATTGAGGACATAATATTTATTGGTTAGTTAAAAATTGTTTTTAAAACTGGTTCCATGGACCCAAAGCTTGCACTTGTGAAAGTTTTCTTCACCTGTGCACTTTCACGTTACTCTATCGCAATCTATGTGAAATGTAGCTTTGAAAACATGGAAAATAGTGTAGAAAAGGCCCTAATTTTTCTTTTACTTGAATAGTGGGAATGCTGTTTAAAAGGAAAGAATTGAAACAAGCCCATGAATTACTTATGTTAATTACTTTTAAATGTAGGTTTTTAATAAAGCTTTTTGAATTTTGTTTTATTTTGTCAGTGGAAACAATTTTATTATTGTTTCCCCTATAAATTTGTGGTTTTAATGTTCCTTATTAGAAACCTAACAGATCCCCACTGTATTTGTGAGTTTGAAGGTACCATGGAAATAAAAAGTTTGAGAACTTTTGTGAGCTAATTCTTTTGTTTTAAGTAATTTGTTATTGGAAAACTTAATGGATTGTTATATGCACTTAGTGAGTTGCTTTTATTCAGATAATTTTTTTTATTCCCTCAGAAAAATAGATCCTCCCAAGTCGCAGCGATTTGAACGTCCAGATATCCACTTGATTCCAAAGGAACCTGGAAGGAGTGGTCCTCCAGCTAAAATAAATGTTAGAACAACAGATCATGTTCTTGTTGAATTTGGATTACAAGTAAGTTCAAAATAACTGCTCCATGAAGGCTGAATTGCTATTAAAAAATGTATTCAATGTGATTGATAAGTTCTTGCATACTAACAAGATTCTTATGACCTGCAACAGTTAAATTTCTTCTTTCATCTCCAAAGCAGCTTGATAGTTCTTTGTTATCTTATTCAACTTCACTTTTGTAAAAGATTGAAGCTGTCAGGGTTGCCATTGAAGTAAGATGATTGCTCGTTGTGTCGTGATGTAGGAGGAGCTTGAATCATCTAATTCGAAAATGAATACTTACTAGTAAAACCTGATGCTTTCATTTAGAAACATCAAAGAAACGAGTGACATGTTGATTATTTAGTACTCACGTTGTGACAAATAATGGAAACTCAGTTTCTACAAAAACATTAAACTGACAAAATATGCTAAAATCGAGTGAATTCGTCTGGCGAAGAACAGTATAGCATCCTCAGTCGAAATTCAGACTCCAATGATAGTGTCATTTCAAGTTGAATTGGAACATCAATGTTGAGCTCTGCCCATTTCTAATTTCAAAATAAAATGATAAAAAAATGTTGCAGTTGAATTTGGCCCTTAGTCTGATCTATGCAAAATTTTAAATGCACCTACAATCTATAGAATCAAGTTATTTCTAATTTTAAGCTTTTGACAGTTGCTTATGTTTTCCTTACGATATTCAGATTCACATTTAGTGATCTCTAAAGAGTTAAAATTAATAAAAAATGATTGAGCACAATTATTCTAATTTGAACCAGTTATCTATTGTAGATTACTTTAAATGAATGTATTTAATTTGATATTACAAGTTTTGTTGCAATTTGCTTTACTACCCTAACATTTGAAGAAAAACATGTTTGAAATGCTATAAAAGTTTTGGTTCTTTCCACAGTTCCTTCATACGTAAGTTATGAATTTTTAAATGCTATAAAAGTTGTGGTTTAAGAATATATTCCTTTTTTTCTAAATTGAATGAATTTCTTACGTTACAAAAAAATCTGTCATTTGTGGAATTGTATTTTTATGCAATTTAAAGTGTTATTGACAATTTTTCTTACATGCATGTTTTAAAGTAATTGAATATTTTGTTTTTAGCTTTTCCACTTTTCTTTAAAAAGGGATCAAATAGATAAAAACAAGAAAGAAATATTAGAGATGTTGGATCCTTTTGTGTCTATACTTTCTGATTGCTTATCATCAAATCATATAAAGGTTGGATATTTTGCCTGTTACCCTTAACTTGATGCTAATACTTATTAATATTTTAAGACTTTGGTACTCTACGCATGCAATACAGAAGCTGATTCTTTTGTGTAGGAAGTTGGCCAATCGTTCAATTTTATCTCTTACTTTCATTATATCTCTTTTATCATTTTATCTCTTACTTTACTCATCATTTAACAATTACATTTTAGACTATATTTTTAATGTTCGAGAAACATACTACTTTTGAGTTTTATAATTAAAATAGCAGAATTATCTGACTAGGTTGAATGGTTTGAATGTTGATACTAAAAGTGTTCAGAATAGTTTTCTTTTATAGAAAATGCAAAAATCGTTTTTAAGTATACAAAAGTAATTTTTTAAACATAGTTTTGACATTTTTATAGCTTGTGCAATGTAGTTCAGCCGATCCATCCATGTAATCCATATATCACACCTCTAGAGTAAGACAAAACTATTAAAAGGTGATACTAATAAAAGTGATAACTACAGAAGTTGAGTTTAGGAGTGATTATAAATGCCTCTTAGATTAATTTCCTGTAAAATGACGAACTTGCAGCAGTCCAAAAGGTGATCATAGTAATATGCAATGTTATTCCCATATGGATTTAAAATTGTTTTAGCCCCCTCTGCATACCCAGGACGAATTGAACAGGGAGATATGTATGTAACCTGTGTTACTCGCAGGGTTCTAAGGAATAAGTGTACCAAATTTGGTGTGGATTGATCAAATAGGGAAGAGCTGTATAGAGAACAGACAGATGCCAACTCTGCTTTATATGGAGATTAATTAATAAAGTACCTTTTCTAATATATTTTCTGAAGTTTTGACTTGGAATAGTGATAACAGTATAAGAAATTTAAATCATTCCTTAAAGCTTAGTGCATTTTATACCTTCTTTTTCTATTTCAGATCATAACTGCAGCCCTACGTTGTTTATTACCTCTTTATAAATACAGTCTTCCAGCATTCAAAACAGTTTCTAAGAAAATTGTGAGCTCCTTATTTATTTTGGTCAATAAATATGCAGCTGTTGGTATGGGACAAGGGGAGAATTTTGAAATGATTGTTATGTGTTTCAAGGTAAGATCACATTTGTAATCCCTTTAATTTAATGCCTTTTTCTAATCCACCATTTCATTTTCAATACTAGGAGAGCAAGTCGAAAATTATCTGCAATGCATTTATATTATTGTTTCTGTTGACAATGTTATCACTTTTGTGCACACTGCTAGGCAAGGTTTCTGATTTATCATTGCTGACCAAATTTGAAGTTGCTAGGTGAGTTCCATTGCTGCCATGGTTTTAACCATGGCCACTCCACTTTCCATTTGCACCAATGACCAGCGTCCGGTGATCCATTTTTCGGTTGGCCAAAATATGGCCCCTGTGCCATTAAACCCCAACAAACCAACCAACCATTTTTGGTCTAAAGGTATACCAGAAGTCGGAATTCACAAAAACGCACTACTGTACAGGAACAGTGTTTCGCTGCTATGGAGTGTATGAATGAACTAGAAAAAGAAAATATGTATCACTTACAGAGCGCCTGGTGCGAAGCAACTTACTTCCACATCAAATGTGAAAATTATAATTGGCACTTCTTAAACCTCCTGGTAGTTGTGTCGACAAGGTCAAAACTGACCACATCTTGACAGACAAGGTATCTCATTATTAGAAAAAACTGACCATATCTTGATCTCATCATTATTAAAAAATCAGAAATATCTTGACATGTCTTATTAACAAAATTGGTTAGATCTTGATAAACGAAGTATCTCGTCAAAACCACTTGGAGGGTTTTAAAGGGAGACTTAAAAATCTACATAGATTTAAAGGGTCTAGAACTTAAAAATCTACATAGATTTAAAGGGTCTAGAACTTAAAAATCAGTTGTGAACTTTTTTAAATTTAGGGTAAAGAGTTAAGACAACCAGCATGTGGCAGCTTAACTGTGTAGCACTCTCAGTCCTGAGAGTGCTTAACTGTGGTTGATTGGTCAGAAGCCTCGCTCACGCTCACAGGACTGTCGTTTATGCAGTCAAGCTATGTGCTTCTGAACTCATGACTCTGGGTTCAAGCAAAACACTCCACATTGACGTTTAGGTCTCTGGTGAATGAATTAGAAAGTTAAAAAATGATTGCACAAATATTATGCATAAAGAAACCACACATCCATCCTATATCACAACTGATGACAGCGGGCTACGGGCAGTACAACAGTCATACTGTATTCAGGTAGCGGGATAAAAGCGCTGTAGTGTAAAGGTTAAGCTTGTGCAATGATAGGACAAGTAGGTTGAAAAACAAGGAGATTGTTCGTATAGTCTGTTATTGTAAGTTGTCTACTTTTATTGAAATAAAGTTTATTATAACATGGCGAATAATTTTGACTGACGCTCGTATTATTTGGGTGTAAAGTAAAAATGGGATTTTAAGTTTCAAAACTCAAACAATAATTTGAATCTTTTATTCCTTATTGTTTTCTATTGATTTTGTTTTATGTATACATTTGCATGATTTATATACATACGATTTGTTGCAGGTTTTTACTGTTCTAGTGAGGGACACTACTTACCATACATTGAGTGAACAACAGCTGAAATCACTCCTGAGTTACATTGAACAAGATATATATGATTACACAAGACAAGCTACAGCTTTCACTTTATTGAAGGTATACTTTTTAGATAACCTATGGTGAAAGCTTATGTCTTAAATACATGAGTTGTATTCTGTAGAAATTGCCTTCCTTTGCATATAATAAAAACATTTTTCAGGCTATTCTGTCAAAGAAACTACAAACCCCAGAACTACGAAGCATAATGTGTAAAATGTCGGAAATGTCCATTACTGCAGACCAGGATTATATTCGAGCACAGTGCAGACAGGTTAGTAAGATTTTACATGTAACAAGAAGGAAGATCCTACTATGGAGATAAAGGAAAAAGGGCTGCTGTACATGCAAAATTAAGCATAGCAATCATCATTGGTGTGATTATTTGTTTTGTCAACTCATAATCACTGATATCGCTCCTGGTACTGACTGATAAACTTGGTGCCAGAATCTGACCTAAAGACACCGATCGCAGAAACAGATATTTACTTTTAACCTGGCCCCTAATTTCATGAATAAACTCGTTCACAATCATGTAGCTTAAATGCCAACTCGCCAATAACAGACTACATATATTATCCTGTTTGTAAATTTTATTTTCTGAATGCCTCTATCTGTAAGTTCCCTAATCAATTTTCCTGAAAACATTTTGTGAATCATAATTTTAAAAACTCCAAAACTTTATTTCAAGCTTTTGGTGCATTTTTTGTAAAGTCTAATTTATTTTGTGTTCCGTTTTTCCAGATTTGAATGTTTAAAAAAGCCATCAATTGATTTTTATTAATTCATTGTCTCTACATGTTTAAACATGTTAGATATGAGACATGCAAATCACAGTATAGATCCTAGGTAGGATTGATTTATGTGTGATTCGATCTCTCTTAACAGATCACTTAACCAGAAGGGGCGCAAAGTTCTAGAGACTAAAACTCCTATGTCTGAAAATGTTTTTGGTTAGAGCCTGGTCCCCCTGACATGGGTTTAAATATTACAAATACACCAATAATATTGGTAATTATTTATATTAAACAAAATAAAGAGTTTTGAAGTACTCTTATATATGAAGAAATTGATGTTTTACTTCCTCAATAATTCTCAAAGTTGGCACCACTATAACCCTATTAATACTACCATATATCTAATAGGGAATCCAGTTTTCAGTTAAAAACGTAATTTTTCATCTATTTCTGAATAAAAGCAAATTTTTAATATTATTTTTTAACTTCAGCTAAGAAAAAAATAAAACAATGTTTGATTTAAATCATGATTTTTTTTAAATAAAAATCATTTCAATCAATTTAAATCAAACATTTAAATGGGCATATCCTGATGAACGTTTCTTATAAATTTTTCTTACAGACTTTATTTTTGCAGTAAATAATATGCTATGCTATATATTTTTCATTTAAAGGAAAGTACTTCTAGGATTTTTCTATCATTTTAAATAACACAGGCTGACTTAAGCTACTAATTTCATTTTAACTATTTTACTTTATAGGTTTGCTTGCAGTATATGTTAGATTATCCACTTGGAAAGCAACTGGTGAAGTCTGTTTCCTTTTTCGTTGCACAGCTTGAGTATATTCATGAACATGGTAGAGTGTCAGCTCTGGAAATGATTAACTCCATGTTAAATAATTTTCCTGATGTAAGTTTCTTTTGCTGTTTTGCAGCATTCTTGTCTCTTATTTAATTTTTGTATTGGAGTGTTAAATTTTTCAGACAATCCCATTTTTAATGCATACCTACTAACTTGTACAATTTGGTCATCAGTATACAGATTTATAAGCTTGATTTACAGGTTTACGTTAGAATAATGTTTTTGCCAAACAATAAAAATGAATTTTTAAATTATGATTTTTGTTCTCAAAAGAGATCCAATTTCAGAGATTTCATTTGCAACATTTTCTCTGTAATTTTGGAACATTTATTTCTCAGTTTATGGAAAATATGAATTCTATGGTAAAGAAATTTCTCATTCTCAAAGCTCATTTGTCTGTCTTGTGTTTGGCGTAGCTTAACCAAATATGGCCCTTGGGCCATAATCTAATTAATTTCAACAAACCGAACCTTCCATTTAAAGTTAGGTGGAAACATTACTTTTTTAAAACAGCTGAATCAGCCATTATAAACATGTAAAGTATAGTAAAAATGCAGGATGTTTTGGATATATGTATATTTTAGGGTGCTTTAAAATGCATTCTATACATTTCCCTGGTCTATGAAATAGTCTGTTGTGTTGCTTCAGTGCAATGTTAATTAAATACCTACCTACCCTGGTCTAAGAGCCCCTAAAAATTTAAGACTCCCAAAACTGACATGTAGCAGGTATGTTAATGATTTATTGCACCATAACTCATGCACTTTTTAATGCATACAAATTTTAAATGTTAAATAAATATAATTGTCCCTTTAGGATGTTCTTAAGAGCCACTCTGCTTTGCTTTTGGTGCCACTTGCAGCACGATTAGTGAATGATGAGTCACACAGCTGCAGGAAAATGTGTGCGATGTGTATCAAGAAATTACTCGCAAAGGTAAGTAAACTTTAATGTGTATTGATTACATATAGTGACTGGATATTTTGAATGTTTTGATGTGTGAATTTTTGGCAAAAATGTTTGTTTATGTTTATTGTCTTTAGGACTATTGTTAGTATGTAAGTAAATGATTAAACAAATGGACATCTCAAAGAGTAGGGGAATTTGAGATTTTGTCTCATGCTCAATGAAATAGTTTTTTAATTAAATTTGTAGATTTTAAAATTCTTCAGATATGCATTATGCTCCTTTAAGCTGTAAATAACCAAGACATGCAAAGAATATTGTATTGATTACGTATTTGTATAGAAAATATTTAAGGTGCATTGATATCTATTTTTGCTGTTAAAACTATGGAGAACTGTTTGTTTAGCTGGTCTTTAACCACTTCTCTCAACTCAGTAGCACTTCAACTTCTTCACTCCATCGAAGACTGCCTCAATCCTGCACTTCGATAGTTCACTAATTCACTATTATCATTGAGTGAATTGACATGATACAAAACTGTAATGGGAAATTAGCATTCTAATAGCCAAGCAGCTATGCTAACCATGACCTGCTAACCACTACCAAATGGCACTGATTAGCATTGTTGATAAGACATCAACTTGGAAAACTTTGACAACTGCTCCATATACTAGGATTTAACCAGTTACAATATCCCATTTGTTTTTTATTAACTCTCGTAAATGATCTTTTACTTAGTGTACAGTTGAATATTTCGTTTTTCTTATACCTAACTGTCTTTTAACTTGTTTAAGGTTGAACATGATGGAAGACAGGGACTATTTACTGTTCCCTTAAATTGGTTGAAGGAAAAAAAGGTATGCATTTGGAAATTTTTTAATCTACTTTAGGAAGTCATAATTTTTTAAGGTTTTTACTGTTTACATTTTTTTCTTTCCTACTGTAGTTTTAAATGTAGGCTTTTTCTTAATATGTACTTAATCATATTTTGAATCTGATTATTAAAACTGATCTTTGGCTTTAGATCCCATATGTATATTGGACTGCGTTAACCAGGTTGGAAGAGTAACAGATTAGCAATCAGAGGGTTGTGACTTCGAATCCAACCGAAGACCATTGTTTATAAAGGGGGCTGGTGCATGTTAAATCTGTCAGGGCCTCAAATGTCTTCACATTGGCATGGTGTGGAAGTTTGGAGAGTGGGGTGCCAGCTCAGGTGTTATCTCGTCATCTGACCATGGTGCAAAATTACATGGTGGTGTTCTCGGATCATTCCCTTGGGGATTGATCCTGGACTGCTGCCAATAGCCCATTGTGTTGCTCCAATGCGATGTAATTAAAATACCTACCTACCCACATGTAAATTCTCCCTTTTCTATTTTCAAAACCTTTCTTTTATTAGAAAGGTTTGTGAAATATGAACATGTTACTACTTTCAGATTTATTTCCGTCTTACTCAACCATTTGGTATTTCAATAGCACATTTCTATGGAGGAAAGTTGAAAGGCTTTTTTATATTAACTCAGACATTAACAAATGAGGTTGTTTTATAAAGAGAATTATAGATTAAGCATTTTATTTTTGACATGGTTGATATTTCCACTACAAGTTTTCATGATAAAACAATTCTTTAACTATGGTTTTAGCAAGCTGTGAATCACATCTTCAAACTAAAATATCATCTTTCAGGTTTCACATAAGCGATTAGGAGCTCAGCTGTGTGGCATATTTGCAGAAGTTGCGGGTGACGAATTTGAACATCATTTGCATGAAGTTTTACCTCTTATTACAGAATTAATCATTTCTGCCAAAAATACAGAAGTAAGGATCATTTTCCATTGTTTGAAAGTATCTTAATGGTATCTAGTATGGAAACTGTTTTTACTCATTATAATGTAGTCCAATTAAGTGTATCTTTCAGTATTTAGAGAATGTAATTAAAACATCTATTAAGTACTAGCAGAATTACCCAGCATTGCTCTGGTTGAATTGGTTAACTAACTTCCGTTTTCATAAGAGAATTAAAATATAATTTATAAAATATAGAACATTGTACTAAAATGTGTTGAATACATTTTATACGATACTTCAACAAACAGATAGATCAACGTAACCAAATTCTGTTACCAAATGAATGTAAGTACATTATGTACAGTTTCATGAAAATACCCCATCGTTGGGACGACGTAGTATGGGCACACATACAGACACCAAATGCGCAAGACACCAATTTTGCATTAGAAGGGCCCAAAACAGATAATTAACCTGAAATGGGTTGGAAATATTTTCAATGTATACAAATTCCTTTTTTATTTACATCGATTACAGTCTTTTATTGCCTACTTTAACAGAGAAAGTAATTTTTGTTAGTCATAAAATCCCAATAGTGGCATTAGCTTTTTCAAAATCTAAATTTATGAACTGTGGTAAGTGCTTCACAAAATTAGAATTGCTTAACCCTCAGCTATTTCTTGCTTAATTTTTATATGCTATTATGAATAAAAAATTTATGGTCAAGCAATCTGAGCTAACCTTAGTTATTTACTTATGTAAAAATGTGATATTCATAAATTTCATTCAATTCATCCTAAGTTTGGGTCAAATAAGAAACACTGCAAAATTAATTTTCTTTAATAGAAAAAGTTTTAAGATTAGAATCACATCAGTTTCTGAATACCAAATCATTTGAATTTTGTAGACACTAGTTTTTCCCATGGTTATTGTTTTCAGTAACTGTTCGAAGTGAAGCTCCACAATGAAAATAAAGGTCAAACAAATGTCTGTATGCGTGCCTTGATATTTTGTCTCATACAGTAAATTAAATAAGTCATTTTATGTTTTAAATTCACCTTATTTTATATTTTTAATTCACCTTATTTTTATCCTTAAACACTAATTGTGGCAGCCCTGTAAATATCTTTTGAACATTTTATATTGTTTTCTGTGTGTATTTAATAGTTTTTTGTATCTTCCAACCAGGCAAAAAGTTCCACGGATGAAAGATGTGCTGATCACTTCCTTTACCATGTACTGAATTCATTAACAAAAATGTTGTCCTTTTGTCCTGTGATTAGAAATAAAGAATTTTCTGACAATTTAGATTTGCTTTGGGGTAATATGTTTATTTGCTTACTTGTTTAAAATTATATTTTCTGTTGACTGTTAGCATACCTACATAAACCTTATGTAATTATGAACTATTTGATAAATAAGCATTTTGTATTTGCATATCATAGAAACATAATTTAAGATACAATAATTTAGTAATATATAGAACTCATGTGTTATCAAATCTGACATAAAATAAATCATAAATGCTTTCATATAACCTTGGAAGCTATCAAAAAGTAACTGATGATACTTTAGTCAAAACTTTGGAAAATCATTTTAGTGTCAAGCATTATGACATTATAAATAACTAACATTTATTTCCTTTGATACTTTAAAAACTGGACATCCAGTCTAATATTATTGAGATCGGTTATCTTGTAAACAATGTGTTTTCAACAATTTATCAACTGAATAAACTTCAAAATGCTTTTGAACTTGTTAAACTTCACATTTTTAAAAACCCTATTGAATATCATATCAAAGTATAATTTACTTCTGTTGATCCAAATTTAGTTTATCTTGATCTGTTCAATTTTTTAATGTGGATTTTTTAATGTCATTTTCTACTAGCTAATGCTTTACAGTAAAATGTACAGAACAACTAAGGCTAACACTATTTTATGACTTACTTTATGCCTCAGGTGAACTTCAAGGACTCATTCTATACCCACATGTCTGGGTGCGTTTAGCAACTAGTCAACTGTTTGGTCTTTTATTATCAGCTTATACAGTAGAAGAAATTGAAAAGGCAATATGCATGAAAAATAAGACCAACTCTATATTCCTTAACACCAAACAAAAGGTTTGTATTTGAAAAAACAAGTGCACAGATTTCTCATTGCACAGCATTAAATCCTATTCTTGCTATTGAGGGAAATATCTTATAGAAATTATTAGATTGCAACTTAGATAACTTGGCATTATTCATGAACTAGCATTGTTGACATCAATACCTGCTTGGTTAATTATAACAAGATTGGGGTGGTTGGTTAGAAGAAATAAAATTACCAGTCGTTATTCAAGTGAAAAATCATTTTAAAATTAAACTCATTTCATCCTTGAAAGAAATTTATAAATAACTTAAAAACAAGAGCTTGTGATTTGTGAATTCAGATTTAAAATAACAGAAAGAAGCTTTGTGTTGCAGTTTGACGATAATCTTGCTCACCAAAGGTATAGTGGTGTTTGGAAGTATGTTTAAGGGATGTTTAAAACATGATAAACATTCTTATGGGGCTCCAACAATCATCTTAATGAATCCATTTGTATGCACTAAATGCACTGATATTTTCATTTGGTTTCTATAGATTTTTTACTTCAGTGTTCCCTCATTTTGTAATTATAACAGCTACCTCTATCATAAGGGCTTCTAAAAATTCTGTCTGCAAACTTTTAATCCAACTCTCTTTTGATGATGTTTATATTAAATAACTCTTGCAATAGTTCTTGTACTGTGACCGAAACTAAGCTCTTTAGTTGTTGTTTTTTATATTTTTGCTTGCCAAGCAGCTGCTTGGTCCTAATTGTTCGGTCATGGCAATATCCTTGGTACATAGAAATCTGAGTTTCATACTGTTCAACTAGTTGAAACTTGTCACCAAGTTGGAGTATGATTGGATATAATGGTTCTTAAAACCATTAAATATAACTAACAAAGTAAGTATAACATAAACAGAAAGCACTGAACTCTTTAGAAGCCCAGTTTCCTTCGCATGTGCATGTTCTAAGATTGCCCTTGAAAGTGACGATATTTCTCTTTGCATCAAACTTTTAATTTCAAACCACTTTTACATGGCACTTCATGCATATGACAATAAAAAAAACTGACAATTTGTTGTCATATGAATCATAGTGATGTGCATATTTACTAAATTTAATCGTAATTGGTGTTTTTTGATAATTTATTTTGACATGGCATCCAGTTAGGTATTCAGTAATTTTATAGAATTTGTAATTTTTGTCTGCCTAAAACATTTCTACCAAAATATCTAACTATGTAATGAAAGTATGCATTTTTAATTAGATATTTCATTGTTGCTTCCTTCTGTTTTCTCTTTTTAAACTTATGCTGTTGCTGGTATAAGTATTGTTTTTAGAATTACCGAGTGATTATAGCTTACATTACTTTGTTTCCCGTTTCATTTGGATGACTTATAGCAGAGTTTTCACTCTATTTTCTTTACAGCTGAGAGATTTGTCTGCTGACTTTTCAACTCAACTTCAGAGTCCATTTTTGAATGAAAAGTTGGGTGAACAGGTAAGAACCTATACTAATTTTGTGTGCAACGTTTTTCAACTAAATGAAGATACTATATTTTGAATATGGTGGTTCCCTCTTGTTAAAAAGCTTTTGAATCAAAACATTCAACTAACATAC
Source organism: Meta bourneti (assembly GCA_933210815.1). Lineage (NCBI taxonomy): Eukaryota > Metazoa > Arthropoda > Arachnida > Araneae > Tetragnathidae > Meta > Meta bourneti. The sequence goes on along the minus strand of OW119931.1, from coordinate 29,998,243 downwards.
TGGGTTTCATACTATAATTTATTGGACAACTTTTTTTTGTATAGTTGATTTCAAAAGTATTTGAGCTTATTCTTGGTTTATAGCATTGTACTTTATGAATGAAACACAATTTTCTCTGCCATAAAAAGAAGAATCACGTACTTCAAATAATTTTTAGAAAAGTTTTCAATTCTACAACTTGCCTTCAGGACTGTTCCTGGAACATTAGTTGCCCATGTGTAAACCTCAATAACCCACCCCTCTTTACAACATCTTGATTTTCTAGAAAATCCCCTTGATGAGTGCTTTATAATATTCTAACGTAATTTAAGAAGTAATAAAATATATTTTCATGTATATTATCTCAAATGCCACAACCTATAAGTAATCAAATAAACAAAATTGTAAAATAGTGGAAAATTTATTACTGGGCATTTTTATTTGGAGGCATATCGCAATTGTCGCTCATTCAGCCCTATTTTTCCTGGTGTGGAGGGGCACACACTGAGAATTGACCATGCCTGTTTTACAATACTACTGCAGAAAAACATGCTTTTCTCTCAAAATTGTCATATTAGTTTCCTTGTGGCCTGAGACTCTTTCTAATGTCTTACCTTTAATTAGTTTGTAAAAGATGAAGTCATACTCTGAGTTTTACTCATTTTTATTTTCTTCAGATTAGTCGAAACTTGGTGTATTTGGCCAGAGTTATATCCAGGCTTCCAGAATCGAGTGAAGCTGAAGGGGATTCGACCGAAGTAACTATAGAATGGATACTTCGTAAACTATGTCGAGAGGCTAAGATGGAGGTTGCTGAGCAACCAGATAATATTCAAAGAGTATTTGTCTTATTTGTTATCAATATTTTATCTGTTTTAAAGATGTCTTTATATATATTTATGGGTGATTGGTGCAAATTTGTTTATTATTTTATGGTGGATTTTGATCAATATTTTGTTTTTTATATTTTTGTGGTTTGTAGTTTATCAATCTGGCGGACTCCAAGTAATAAGTTGATTCATTTTTTTGCTTAATTTATTATTTCAATATTATATTGGTGACATCTATATATGTATTTCACTAACGTTCATGGCATAGAAATCGGTATTATTTGCATATTGGCAAATGGCGACAAATGTATATAATCAAAATGAGATCAACTGTTATGAAAATTGAAAATTTTTCCTCTTCGTTCTTAAATATGCTTGAGTTGAACTATGTGAGCTGCATAATATGGTAAAAACCATGTGTATGAGCTCGCTGCTTTAATGAAATTGATCAGCAGTTTGATGTCATAAGGCAAATCTGAGCAGAAGAGAAAATGTAAGTAAATGCGAGAATACATTTAAACGCCGAAAAATACCCAATCACCTTTGACAAGTGAATGAGATGAATAAATTTAGAAACAGTGAGATGAGTAAATTTAGCCACTTTTTAAAATTGATTACAAACCTGTGTTCTTGTGTAATGTTCTACCAAAACAGAATTTTCGGGTTTTTTATTATTTTATTTTTATTCATACAGAAAGTACCTGCCAAGTTTGTAACTTTAAAAAATTACTATTAATTGCAACCTCTAATTTTTTAGACAATTTTTGGGGTGGGAGCATTGTTTTTGTATGCACACAGCGTTTCATTTAAATTATGTTTCATATTTATTCAGTTATTTCAAAAATGAACTAATTTCATAATTTTCTTGTATTTGAATACCCTTGTAAAGAAACACAATATTGTAAGTTAACTCGCAACTATTGAAATTGTCGATCTGCCCATAAATTCAGTGGTTTTTATAGTATTTATCTCTAACGATCTTGACTGTTATTAACTGTAAACTTTATCTTACAGAGAAAATACGTTTTCATGTTTATGGCTGCATTTGCACATGAAATGGGAAAAGAAAAAGTGTTACCTCTGCTCAGTACCATTCTTGTACCTCTGTCCAGAGAAATTTCTGACAATTCTAAATATCCCAGTAAGTTAAATTTCCAAAACTCTTTTCAAATACTAACAAGGAAAGATAAGCTTCCTGTTTAAGACAATTGTATTTTACCCATCAGTAATTTATAATTAAACTTATTATATGGACAGTGTAAAATCTATCTGGATCTTAATGTTATTTAAAAAGTTCCTCTCCACAGATACACGGGAAGAAAACATTTGTCTTGTTTTATGTTTCAAGCAAGTTCTGAGCTGTATTACATTACATGAATGAATGAATAGCATATCCAAGGTTTATTTTTGAGGGGCCTTAAGTTAGAAGTACAATTTTTTAAGACAAGTTAAAGACTGGATCTTATTAGAACTTAAAAATGTTTCACTGTCTCGATTGATCTGAGTGCAGATATATTAAAATTGATTGTGTTGGCCAGTATATATATATATATATATAAAATAAAGGACAATTAAATAGCATTAAGAAACTTTTGAATCTAGTTTCTCAAAATTCACTTATTGCTCTGTTCCTTTTGAAGTGGTGATAAAAATATGCAGATTTGAAAATATATGGGTTATGTCAGATTTGAAAAGGCAAATTAAGGATCATGTTTTTTTAACTATAAATTAATATAATTATTTTATTTTAATATTACAATTATAGAAGTTCCCTGTGCATCTTTAATGTATTTGTAAGACTATAAAAATATGAAAACAACAATTTCAAAGGGGTCTTGGGCCTGCCACTACCATATGTTTTCTTGAAGTCAAATTTTATTTGAAAGGATATGATCATTATTTTTATTTTATAGATGAAGAACTAAGAAAATGTGCTCAAGAAGTTTTAGATCTCATCAGAACTGTTGTGGGTGTTGAAGACTTCACAACTATTTATTCTAGCGTTCAAATGTCTCTGATGAAAAAGAAGGTTAAAAGAAAGCAAGAAAAGGCCTCTGAGGTAATTACAAAACCTTTTTATTTCTTTACTTTGATGTGAAACTAAACCTTTTAATAGAAGCTTCTTTTTTTAATCTGTTGTAAACGTGCTATTTTACTCTCGTTTCCTCTTTATAGGCTGTCACAAATCCTCAGAAATATGCAGAGAAAAGAATCAAGAAACAGCTGAGTAAGAAAGAATCAAAGAAGAGAAAGATCATGAAGTTGAAGGGGAAGAAGAAAGTGAAAAAGACCAAATTAACGGACTTGGTGATAGCTTCATAAAATCTGTGCCTTCCTTTGTAAATATATTTATTGTACGATAAATTATTTTAAGATATTTTCTTAATTTCAAGCGTTAATTTTTTATTTCACTTAGATAAATAATGATCTCTTAAAGCTCCATTTAACATATATACATTTCCTTCAGGTCAATTTAAAACTCCACTCATTAAAACTCAACACGTCATCAAAGTTCATTTTTAAAATGTACAAATGGAAATTTGTCTTCAAAATTTATCTGCTTCCTCTTTTAAACAGGGCTGCAGTAGCCCAGTTGGAAGAATAACGGACTAGCAACCGTAAGGTTGCGAGTTCGAATCCAACCAAAGACCGTCGTGTACAAAGGGGGCTGGTGCATGTTAAATCTGTCACGGCCTCAAATGTCCTCATGTTGGTGTGGTTTGGAGAGTGGGGTGCCAGTTCCAGATCTGACCTCGTCATCTGACTGTGGTCCAAAATTACGTGGTGCTGTTCTCGGATCTTTCCCTTTGGGGAATGATCCCGGACTGTCTCCAATAGCCCATTGTGTTGCTCCAGTGTGACGGTAATGAAAATACCTACCATACCATCCTCTTTTAAACAATGGTCCAATTAACCAGAACCACTGAACTTACCTCCTCAACTGCATTTGGACATGAAACAACAGTTGGTTAGCTGTTATCACTGGTAAATAAACTCTTGCTTCGTGTTTTGACAACAACAAATGTCATAACTTGATGAGCCCCCTGAGCCTTCCTTCTTTCTACCAAACTGGGTTTTCAATTATTGTGGAAGCAAATGTCTTACTCCTTTATAGTTTCTGCTGTCACAGCATTACATTCTAACTCAATGCAGCTTTTAGTGTTCATGAACACTGTTTATGTTACAGGAATGGAGTCAGGACTAAGTCAACTGAAATAATAAAAAAGATTTAAGTTTTTAAAACTATGATATGCCTGAAAAGTGCTTTTCATTCTATGCTTTGCTTAGTTTGAAAATATTTGTTCTTTATTTCTCTAGTTATTAGATTCCTCAAATTTAATTTGTTGTATGTGTTATTACTGATCGAACCAAAGCCTTACCTTTAACTATTAAAAGATACCTCTTAATAGTTATTTTATGATTTAACCTAAGCCCTTTCTAAAGCCTGTCTAAACACTAGATGGAGTTAGCATTGCACTCTGTCCAATTCCACAAAAGGAAAGGACATAACATTCAGAATGTCTCCTGCCAAACAGCTTGGATCTTTCTCTTCGGGATTGATCCTGGATTAACCTACTCCTACATTAACTCAACTACCTACCAGCAAAACAGCTTACCTACACCTCAGAATAGAAATTTTAATTTTAAAGCGAATTTAATAGATGAAAAATAATTTTTCATTTGAAGAAATGGAGCCAAGTAGAAGTTAATTGAGCATATTGGCAAAGCCATTAATATCAGGTATCGAATAGTAACAGAAAAATAGAGACTGAAAATTTACAACTTGATTGGTTCAGAATTTTTTAAATATCAAAGAAATTAATATTTCAAAAAGGCTTAAATAAACGAATTACTTTAGTCATAGCCATAGAAATTAACCGTATCCCATTTTCCATGGGCAATGCTTGAAGAATTGTACTCAGGTTTGTCACACTTAATGACAAATTATAAATATATTTTTGCTTGCGAGATCTACACTAGTAAACTACCTTTTCCTGTCACCAACATTATCCAAAAACAATCAAATTAAGACATTCCGTCACCTCTACTTAAAATGAATGAGCCCTGTTCTGTGACTGCCCAATTTTTGGTAATAGCAGTTCTCATAGGCAGACAGTGAGGGTTGCAAGTTTGAATCCAACCAAAGACCATTGTGTACAAAGGGGCTGGTGCATGTTAAATACATCATGGCCTCAAATGTCCTCACATTAGCATGGTGTGGATGTTTGGAGGGTAGGGTTCCAGCTCAGGTGTTGCCTCGTCATCTGACTGGATCAAAATTATGCAGTGTTCTCAGATCTTTCCCTTTGGGATTGATCCCAGACCGTCACCAATAGCCCCTTTGTGTTGCTCCAGTGTGACATTAATTAAAATATCTACCTCATAGGAGTGTGAGGAAAATGGCAGTTTGAAACAATAATTTGATCACTGGAAGGTACAAAATTGGATGCTAAAGAGGATCTGGTCTCGTGAACTTTTCACAATTGTATGAGGGCCCATCAGAGGTTATGTCCACTGCACAAGCAACCTATGAGTATTATGTGGCACAGTTTCGATTCCTCCCTTGGTGTCTCTTGGCTCTCTTCTGTGTTAGGAAATTTTTCTTGTGTGCATGTCCATTACTTGATGTTATCTATCTTGTGTTTGGTGCAGCATGATCAAATATAGCCCTTGTGCCATAAAAATCCAACCAACCTACCACAATTGCATGAAAGGTGGTAAGATATGTGGCATTCCATTTGGCACCAGAAGTTTTAGGAGAAATTGGTGTCAATGTTCAGCATTGGCATAATTGGAAGGATGGATGAATTAATTTATCTCAAAGATTAAAATGGACCACTGAAGCAAATGTGCAATTTTGAACCTGCAGACTTAAAAAATTTTCTTTTTAAAAAAATGAAACCAGATTGAGGATCTTAACGGGTAGGCCATATGATGGCTTGATACAGAAATAATTTATTTTAGATTTTTTAAATTAGTTTGTTTCTGATTATGTGTTTTCCTAATAGCTTTAGTGATAAGCTCACTTCAAAGTAATTTTGTTTGAAGAATTAAGGCAACTCTAAAATGTCAAAAAGATTTATAGAGCAAATATAGGTTTGCAAGGTTGATTTCTTTAATTGTATTTGTGGTGCATAAGTATTATCACCTAGAAGCTACATGTGGAAGCAAAAAATTTTTATTTGCCAGTTAGTCAAACACCTAAAGCTGAATTTAAGATGTGATTTTGCATTCCATTTAAGATGGTGACTGTTTGAAGACTTAATGGCTGGTACACTTCACAAGATTGAGGAAGAAGGGTTTAGAAATTAATACAAAGTTTGCAAGTTAAATCATGAATTATGATTTGTTTTTCAATATTAATTAAATATCATTCAAGAATTTCTTTAGGAAAATGTATCAACATTGAAATATGAAAATCGTCTATAAGAATTGCCACCATTTCTTTTGAGTAATTCTTATTCTCGAGATTCTGTTTGGAAGTTTTCCACAATTGTAGCTGTAAGCTTCTGGAAATTGTAGGATTTGTTTTTAACTTATAAACGCTTCTTTTAATTTTTCAACAAGCATGCAGTTAATATTTACATGTTTAACTTAAAGTGAGGAAGGTTGAGATGTCTATGTATTTCCCTCCACTTTTATTATTAAACAAACTTTCTTTTACATTGTTAGATATGAAATGTCTATGGCCAAAACAAAACTTCATAAGTTCTCAATTCAACTCAGTGCTGAATTGTATCCTTAAATGCTTATGCTAAGATATAAAGTCCAAAAATGTTTGTTACGTTGGGAAAACAACTTAATATAACTCTTCAATTAACTTTGAACTAAATTGTGTGCTTTATAAGATACAGTTCATTTGAAAAATAAAAATTTTTAATCATTGATAACCATCTAACTAAAATACTGATTGGATAAGAGCTGTATATTATCTTTTGATAATTGACAAGATTAATTACATCTATAAATTTATTAGTATTGTTATTTGCGTCAAAAATGATTTAGATGATAAGATAATTGAGTTAATGCAAAAAATTGTCTGTGATCATTGCTTTCATAATTTGTAATGAAAATTAAATTATATTGAATATTAATTCATAAAATATAATTCTAGAATCGTAGATATATCTGTGTGTACAATCAATCTATGCCATTGTTATTTGCACTCTGTTTCTTAAGGTAAAACTTTAAATTAAATTGTCATTCCATTTCAGCTAAAAATATCCAAAATTTTAGTTCTCAAAAATAACATAGGTACTTTATACATCTAAAACACCAACTATTAGACATTTTGAAACTATTTCCTTTGGTACGTGCTTATTATGTAAGAAGTACAGTGTAACAACAATTAAGTGTTAAAATTTCAGAAAAAGTTAAGTGTGTGACATGAAGACGAGAAAAAAATGAAAAATACAAAAGAACTTTTGAACTATTTTTTATTTGCACTTTTTTAAAGTCTTGTAAACTTCATCTAACAGATATCAGTGCTTCTTCACTGATGTCCACAAGCATACCAATATATAACTAATACACGACATTATAAAACAATAACAATATTGCCTGTATTCATATCAAATACTGAAGACGCATTAAATGTAGTTTCTCATTCGAAATATTGATATCCCTGCGGTACAATAAATTCGCATGGTTCTGGAAGTATACACAAAATGCACTCGTGAAAGGTACTGACAAAAGTAGTACAACATTTTCATCTCTTGGCAGAGAAATTGCAAATCGTAAAAGAATTCTGAATATTTCACACTGCACTTAGTAGAAAAATAAAAAGTAATGAAGTCCGAAAAATGTTGCTTTCCAAACTACATTTCTGATATGTAAATCTCGTCTTAAGTTTGCATTCTGTAGCTTTACTTTTGAGGTAGAATACTTGACACAGTCCGTTTGAACCGTAATCACTAGGATGATAGTTTGGACGATGAGAAGGATATAAATTCTGATTAGTGAAGAATTTAAGTCCAGATAGAACCATTGCATGAAAAGAATTATACAATTTTCATGCCTGAAGTCAACTTAACAAATTACATTACGAAATTTTCAATAGTCAAAGTTTTCGATCATAAAATAAATTCTTTCAGCCTCACAACAATAAATACACTAGTTAAAATTTTTTTACAAGAAAATAGTCAGTAGTGACAATCAGTAACAGTGATTTCTTTTGGAAAATTTTAGTGACAAATGACTAATTTTTTGAAAAATTTGCACGATTGTGATTAAGTAAAAAGTGAATTTTATAAAGCTCAGCAAATAAAAAGTGAATGTGCCTTGATTTTCATTTAGAGTTGAAGCGTTCTTATGAAATTACTTTACAAAACTACTAAATATATAACACAAAAATTGGTCCAATATTTAAAAGTCCAGCTCAATAAAAAATAATTTATAACAAACTATTATATCGTCGTTTTACTTTCGAAATCTCACAGGTCATCAAATCCATTTTTCAGGAAGTAAATAAAGAACTAGATAGACCAGTTATGAGATACAAGGTTAAAAAATTCACCGATAGATGGCTTTATAATTTACTGGAGACTTAAAAGAGTTTTTGAAATAAGTTTAGTAATCACATTTGCAACTAAATTATGTTAACCTCAAACAAAATTAGAAATGTGGTTTTGATAGTAAAACGACAACATAAACTAAATTTTGAAGACTAAAAGTATAAAATATTACAGCACAATGTTATGATAATATTCAATACAGAGGTAGGAACTGTTTATTCCCTGATTTTCACTCATACAACCTCGTGTTTATATAAATATATAGATAGATATAAAGAGGGAACAGTGAGCTTAATATATGTAATGTATAGGCACTTCTGTATATATTTAACAGATATATAATTTGAAAAATGATTATCTAACTAGCATTGGGGAGCCCTAAATTTTACTCCAAAAACTTTACTTCCAGGAACTGATAGTGCAGTTTGGAGGAAAACGTAAATTTTTCTAATTTTATCACATACGAGTAACTGATTTCACTAAAATGTTCTTGTAACTGATTGTTAGGTATATAAAATGCATCTAGACTTGTGCTCTGTTCACATGCTTTTTAACACAAAGAATATTTAAGACTAGAAAAAAACAGAAAATTGTGTGAGTTCATCTTTAAGCTTTAAAAATCAGTCTTATATTAAAAATATCTCGTTTTACTTTCTAAATTCAAAATATATCCTTCATAAAAAATATTTGCTTTTCAACATTTAGCTTCAATATTTTTTTGTACGAGTATAATATATAAAAGTACTATAAACTGAGCCAAAGATGTTTGTGCAGCTAAATTTCAAATTTAAAAAACTTCTGTCAGCTTTGTTTTTGTAATAAAATGTACTTCAATAAGAAAATAATTTTCTATTAAAATTATTTACTATTTTAGCATAAGAATATGTGAAGGGGTAGGTATTTTGAATTTCCTAGAAAGCATGAAATATTTTTAGAAGAGATTTTGCACAAAGCCATTAAAAGCGAAGTTTAGAAATGATTGCATGGGAACCAAGTGATTTAAAAATGCTTCTGAATATTAAAAAAGTATGGCAAGAATACTTTAACACACTATGTAAAAATGCAGATATCTTCTAAAAATGAGTATGATGAAGTAGTATCAAAATTGGTACATGTGGCATACTTATTGAAATGTAACTTTAAATGCAACCAGCATGAACCAACATGCTGATGTCCATACGAGTACTCGGAATATATATATAAAAAACTTGTAACAACTTATGGTGGTGAAAACAATAACCTTCACATGCAACTATATAAAAATAAAAAACAGTCAGGTAGAAAACTGCATTGTTAACAAATGCTGGTATGTTTATGTACAAAATATTTACTTGCTTCTGAAATTGCGCTTAATTCTTTGCTGATTATGCACCACACAAATTTTCTGACACACACATCCCTGTTTGGTCCACTAAGAATGGAATACAAAACATTCCAATTACAAATGAAATGGAAAACTCTTCCGACACTATTTATACACCTTACTGACCACTGACTTTTACGATTTGATTCCGAGAGAAAGTCGCATCATGACAACACAAATGGGGGATAACGTTAGCACCAACATTTTAGTGAGGATTTAATCTATGGCTTCAAAATTTTAAATGTTATACAATGGAAGGTTATAAATATTTTTAATTAGTCCAAATGACAACAAATATGTCATTTGGAGCTTTGAAATCAGGCATTGTACAATTCGAGTAATTTTTGGTAGTTTTGATATAGACTTTTTGTGGCAATGCTTTTTATGTCGTCAAGGAAAAATTTCTTAGAAAAACGTTTTAGGCTTAGCGGAAAATAATTTTAAAAAATCATCGAAAAGAATTTTTTAAGTAGAAAAAAATCCTCACAACTGATAAGTCTTGCTACTATTAGATAAGTATTTAATTTAATGAAAAACCTTTACTTTTTATGAAATATTGTTAAGGAAGCTTGTCCAAGTTAAATAATTTATTAGTTTAAAGTCTAATAAAACCCGGCTATATAATACGAATGTTATAAAGATCACAAAAAATTCCAGCAGACTAGAGTAATTTAGGCGTAGTAAAATCTAAAAAGATAATGATTTACGAAAATTAATAAAATATTCAAATAATCGCGAGGTTGCCATAATCCTAATAAAGCAGGGTTGCCCTTTCCTGCCACACTACCAGAAACATTGCCAGAAGTCTATATCAAAGCTGTACCTAATTTTCAATCAAAATATTTTCAACCATCAAAACAAAAGTTTCAAAATGCGGAATTGGATTTTATCAGTCTTAAGGTCCCGTTTTTCCCAATAAAAATATACGTATACATCGCATCAGATCAACAGTAAAAATCAGTGGCATTACTCGTTTGTAAACATAACAACCATGGAAGAAAAAAAACCGCACTGCACGCATGCGGCGACACAAGCTACTTTCAGTTACAGAACATTCATTTGACTCAAAACCTTCTATCAGTCAGTTCCATATGACTAGCAAAAAGTGACATGTCCTTTCTCACTTCTCATCACACTTTTCTTCTCTTCTCAAGAGTTTTTTAATTGGAACAAGAATTTATAAAAAAATACTGGCAGCTAATTTTTTTAATAAGGTAAGTCCTGAACATCCGTAGGAGTGTCTGGTTGTACAATGTCCTGAGGTTCCCTTTGCTGTTCAGCAAGTTTATGACTGGTTTGTAGGCCTAGAGGAATGGTTACAGAGGTCGTGACAGGAAGAGCTGCAGCAGCAATGCGATTGACTATGAGAGCTTCGATCTGCTCCCAGCATGACCGCAAGAAATCCTGAAATGTGAAAAAAAAGTTGTAATTGTAAGATTCATACATAAATATTTATAATGAAATATATAACTGCATACCAATGTTATAAAAGCAACATACAGTTATTTTTAGTAACAGGTTCAAGACTACTACAGCCTTAGTACTTGTGAAATAGTAGCTTTAGTAGCATAAATTCTTAAAGAGAGTATCAAATTTAACCATATATTAAAGCATATTTTAGTAGCAGTTTTATTGCCTAGATACGAAACGAATAAGCCAAAACACAAAATAAGTTAATTAAGTATGACAAACGTTAAAAACGCACAAATAATTTTCATTTTAAAATAAATTATATTTTTGAAAATCTAAATTTCCACTACTTTTTTGTTTTTCTATTAAACTTGGGCTGGTATTTTTAGATTGTTTTAAAGCGCCAACTTGGCGATCTTTTGAGAAAAAAAGACGCTCGGTCGCAAACATGGTGAGCACACCGTTTTATCAAGTGGGATTCAAGCAAAGATTCATGCCATTGGTTAAAAAACGGTATTTAATTTTGGCCTTTGGTGAATTTTGGAAAAAAAAGGTGCCAGAATTTTCAAGTCACCAAAACTTGGAAACGGTTTTGCTTATAAAGATCTAGTCGCCAAGATTGAAAAATAGTAGCAAAGAGTCCCCTGTGGCAGCCCTGTAGGTTTGGTTCATCACTCAGGTAATTTTTTTTGCCTTACATGGATTAATTAAACTGGGACGGACACAAAAAATGGATTCAGGGTTACTAGATCCCCGAATCCCAGGCAGGAATTTTTTTAGGAGGGGCCCTTTTTTAAAGTTTAAAGACACTTTAACATTAAAGGGAAAATATCCAGCCTCAGTGGGATCCCTGCTATGTTGGTTAGCTGTTTTTTTTTATGGCTTTATGACAAGCAATGCTTTTCTGTCAAGCAAATGGTGTCCAGAGATAGTTTTTCAGTCTCAAGAGAGAAATACACCCAAGGAAGTGCAAGGAACCCAGGGCTTGTGATGATGTTAGGCTAGGTAGGCTATTTAATAACCCTGAGAGTCCTAGCATACACCTCTCAAGCACATGTGTACTACAGGTTCGCAACTACTAACTTAAAATTTCAGAGATGTTTAATCGGATACGGAATAATAATAATCGATCCAAAACTCACCATATCGATGCCAGTAATTTCGTGCAACCTGAAGAGCAAATCATTTGCAGAAGACCACTGCTTCTCTAGGCGAGCAGATAGGCCAGCAATAGCTGCCCCGATGCTTGCAGCAGCTATCATGGAAGGAGGGTACATAGAGAATTTCACTTCTGCAAGAGAACATAAGACAATCAATTGAAATTCCAAGAAACAAAATCATCATGAAGCATCAAAAGCAAATATGTACAATAAAGTAACTATTTGAAAGTATTTCTTTTAAATATTTTAATACTAAGAATCACAATGGGTAGTTTAATTAACGTCGTAACACAAAGGGTTATTGGCGACAGTCCGGGATCCATCCCATGAGAAAGATCCGATGACACCTAATTTAGAATCACGGTCAGATGACGAGAGCTGGCACCCCACTCTCCAAACACCAGCAACGTGGGGACATTTGAGGCCACGATAGATTTAACGTGCATCAACCCCGACGTACATGGTGGTCTTTGGTTGGATCGAGTTTCGAACTCGCAACCCTCTGGTTGCTACTCTGCCAATCGATTCAACCCAGAACTACAATGGAGTCTTCCAAAAAGTTCCACAAAACCAATTCAGTTTTCCCACACTAACTACCAACTTTTTTTCTTATGATGATTACCACGATAGCAGAAGGGACTTTCTCGGGCGTAAACATCACAAAAGGGGACGCCCGAGAATTCCGATCTCCCTCCTTTGTCTCGTTAATCGTTTGGCGATTAAACTACCGATGCATAGAAGAGAAGCAAACGATTCCGTGCGTGACAAGAAATGTCGACAATTACGACTCTGCTGGAAGATTCGGAGATGGGAAAAAGTTGATTAGGCCGCGCGAAATTCGTAAGCTTGCGCTGGCAACAGAAATCATGTTTATACCCCACCCCACCCCCATTCTCGAGGGAGAAAGAAGAAAGGGTAAGAAGCGTTTAAATAAAGGAGGCGCTTCGATTTCACGGATGCTTGGTTTTTGCGATGACAACTGATAAGATGAGAGCGCTAACGCGAGCTCGGTTATTATGTAGCTGGCCGTTTGACCTCGCCCCTAGCCATGTGGATGATAATATTAACCCTTTAAACAATAAGATGGCGTAGACAATGTATCAGATCAGCCGCAGGCTAGTTCGTGCAAGAAACCATCCCTTTCGATGAATGTCTTATTGGAAGAAATTGTGTATCAACACTTGTGACGACTCCAGTACATATCTAGAGATTGCGGCCCATTTAAATGTGAATATTATTTCACACGACGCGAGTAAAACGTTATTTTCTCACAGCATTTTAATAGTCGGTTGTATTGCTCCAGTGCGGCGCAAATTCAACTACCACGGACCAACCTCTTTACATATAGCTTTGTAAATAGTAAGTCGGGAATGTTTGATTGTTGTATTTATTATCATTTTTACTGTATGGTATTTAAAGGGTTGGTTGGGTTTTTATAGCGTAAGGGCCATAAGCTGTGTCAAAAGCAAGATAGACAACGTCAAGTAATGGACATACACATACAAAGCAAGGTAGTTGAATTTACGTCGTACTGGAGCAACACAAAGGGATATATTAGACGGTCCGAGATCAACCTCAAAGAGGAAGATCTGACAACTCGTCATTTTGAAGCACGGTCAGATGACGAGAAATGTACCCAGGAAAGAATCAAACAGGCTCTACATACAACTAGCAGGTTGCTAGCGCAGTGGGGAGAACATGGCTTGGGTAATTTAGAATATAGATGAAATATAAGAGTGGACAAGAGTTTTATGTGCCCAGGATCATGTGACCAAGTAACGTTACTCTTGAACTACTGCCGGATGGGAAAAAAACATTCAGCATTTGATTGGTCCACGGGAAGGAAGAAGACGCCCATTTATTGATTCATCATCTGATTGATCCTGGCGACATGGTAGTAGACTGGCGATTTCACCATTTTTTTCGCCACTCTATAGAAACGCGCATTCACGTATCTACCCTGTCACAAAATGCTACACTGCCAAACGAGGCGATACATGTCAAATCGACTCCACCACCAAGTCAGCTTTTCGCAGAGCAATCACATGACTACTAGCCGACATGTTGTCACGTTTTGAAGCTCTTCTCAACAGAAATGCTGTTGGTTTTCAGAATTTGTGTTCTTATTCAGAACTGTTCGTACCAAGAATTCTTTAACTGACTTTATTATTGGACTAGTACATCAATCGGTATCGCATTACGTATTATTTGTGCCGTAAGGTAGATTTGTTTGTGTCTAGTTAGTACATGCAAATTTCTTTCTCCCTGAATGGCAATATATAGATAGATATGAAGCGATACCTAAAACTAACCCCTAAGTACAATTCTCACTACAGATAAGTCCCTTAACGTTCCCCTTCTCCCTGTCTGTGGTCAATATATCTTGCCACCCCCTTTCAACTCAAGACATCTCATAATTGTGACCGCCCATGGATTCTCCTGCTTTCGAATCGCCTATGTAAAATCACATTCCTCTTGCGTTAAACCACCGACTTCTACCAATGAACTTTCTTGTTAGATCTGGTCCAATAATATTTCTCTTAATCCTAATCCCTCTAGCGAATTCTGTGTAAACTATTCATTCTTTCACGAGCCTCTTGGGCTAAAGAGCCGTTCCAAACACCCAAACCTCAACAACCTCCACGCCTTATGTTACTACTCGTTTATTGAAGAAATAAAGAATTGTTATACAACTTTCTGCCTCTCCATTTGTGGAATCTACATTACACTCAATACCAATGGATCATTCTCTCTCCGGTTGCCTTATACCACTCTCGTCACGACTGCAGGCTTCTAATTTCTGTTATGATATACTATATGTGTGTGTGAATTTTAAAAGTTCTTTTTTTCGTGCATCGGATCTTCCGATCGGGTCGTGTGTTTGTGTGTCCGAAATAAAATTGAGTTTTGTTCAGTGTTCTGAATCACTCCGTATTGCGATAAACGAACAAATGCTCAGTCTTACTTATATTTCGGGTCTATGATCCAGAAACTGCCTTAGCCATCGAATGGAAGCGACTCGGGCCATCCTTTTTACGAGGTCTTCTCGGGAAAACAATGTTACGAGGCCGAACCGAAAGCCCAGCGAACAAAGAGCGGCGTACATAACGAGAGAAAAAGCTATCTGCATGCATAAGAGACGCACTCTTGAGGAGCGAGCGAACAATAAAATACGAACTCCTCGAGGAGCCCGGAGTTGGCGGCTTGCCCAGAGAAGGCCAAGGTCGCTTAATTCCCAGGCCCCGAGCCCACACACCTTACTCGGCAGGTATGGCCTGCAGGGGGAGGACAGGTACAAGTGGGGGGACGGATGGTGAAAAAGTGCAGTTGGGGGGAATAAAAGCCTGGTTTTTTTTCATTGGTGGAGATGCGAGTGTGTGCGGGTGCTTAATGGAATGCGAGGAAATTATTGGCGGATCTTGGAGGTTCTGGGGATAATGAGGATTATTTATGATAAATATTTATTTTTAAAAAGTTCGTGGGGGGTGTAGTCTTGTGTTTAACCCTCCTGATTGTTGTCTTTGCGCGGTACCTCGTATACCCTAGCAAAACTGGCCATATCTTGATGGACGAGATGCCTCGTCTTTGGGAAAAACTGACTTGATCTTGATTTCGTCGTCATCGAAGAGCGGCAATATCTTCGGCAATCTTGATGACGAGATATCTCGTCAACAAGATTGTGGTCAGATAGGTATTTTAATTAACGTCGCATTAGAGCAACACAACGGGCCATTGGCGACAGTCCGGGATCAAAGGAAACCCGAACGGGGCAACACCACGTAATTTTGAACCACGCTCAGATGACGAGGTCACACCTGAGCTGGCACCCCACTCCCCAACATGAGGACATTTGAGGCCACGACAAATTTAAAGTGCACCTGCCCCCTTTGTACAAGACGGTCTTTGGTTGGATTCGCACTCACAATCCTCCGGTTGCTAGTTTGAATCTCTTCCTACCGCGGCCCAGGATGGTGGTGACCAAGATCATTGGTCAGACAATGATGGACGAGATATCTCGTCGAAACCACTTGGAGGGTTAATGAAACGATTGTTACTCAACAAACTAAACGAACCTATCTCTCTCATGACATTATGGTGATAGATCATACAGGGGTCGCGGCTTTTAAATTCGAAGTTACTCTGGAGTATGGAAGAGGGTTATTTCTTTGAAGTATAAAGATCATTATTTATATCTTTGAGATCGTAGGGCAAGTCACATTGGTCGAACACTAGTCCTACACTAAATTGGCTGAAATGCGCATGAGTACTGACATGATTTATACACTGAAACGGAGTACGCATGCCCATGTCTAGTGCTGTTCCTGTGCGGCTTAGAGTACAATATAGAAACAGTGATTAGACTTGACGTATAAAAGTTTTGTAGCGGCCAAAAAGCGGTTCCAACTCATCGTTAAAAAATATAAAAAAGGTGTTTTCAGAGTGTTTAAATTATTTTGTCTAAATACTGGAAATTGATGGAGTACTTTTGTTTTGGGGGTAAAAATAATGGACAGACAATATTTGTGATTGGTTGGCTTTGGGTTTTATGGCGCAAGGACCATATTTGGGCAAGCTGCACCACACACAAAACAGACAACACAAGAAAAGTTGCTTGATGACGAAATATCTAGTCATTAACAAAATTGGTCAGATCTAGACCAACCACTTGGAGGATTGAGCACTCAGAAATTCACAAAGCACTCAATTATGAGTTGATATCTCAACTCACAAATGATCTGACAATAGCGATTACGAAACCACATTAGGGTGAAAAACATGCTTTTTACGGAAAAGATCTTCGATAACCACGCATCTGTTTGTCTCATCGCGCAATACGAACAAATCAAACCACCCCAGTAAACCAAAATGACCCGAGCAACAAACACGTAACGCTGCCCCAAAAAGTCCGCTATAATTAAGCAAAACCGGCGGATCACCACACCGACAAAGGCGCAGCCCGCGTCCCTGAAAAACACAGCAACATTTAAAACACCAAGGAGAGAAAGTGCCTTGAGGATTCCAAATCATGCAG
Source organism: Meta bourneti (assembly GCA_933210815.1). Taxonomy (NCBI): domain Eukaryota; kingdom Metazoa; phylum Arthropoda; class Arachnida; order Araneae; family Tetragnathidae; genus Meta; species Meta bourneti. Next base: position 29,980,955 of record OW119931.1, on the reverse strand, counting down.
GGGGGAGGAGAAGAGAAGTGAATAGACAGGGAGGTCGGAAGAATCTCCCCCCTCCCTCGCGTAGGCGTCTCCGTAATATCGAGTTTCCTCTCCGCGTGGAATGCAGGATCCCACGTGACGAGAGGGTTATGAACTCTCTGATTGGCTGGAGGACGAGCGACGGGATTTCCTTCCTCCAGCGCTCTCCCCCTCTCCGCTCTCCCGAGATGCGGTTGCTTTGGAAACTGCGGAGAGTCTGTTGGCTCTCTAATGAGACGAGTGAATGAGGGATGTTCCACGGGCGAAGAAAGCGCTCCGTGCTTCTTGGAAATTAGCGCGTGAGAAACGATCGGGCAGGAAATGTGTCATAACGCGAGTTTTTCCGTTTTTCACGAAGTTTTGCGGTGTCGGTGTTTTGCCTTCACAGCACTTCGGTGGTGCAGTTTTTACAGTTTGTAGGTGGGTAGGGGTAGTTGAATTCATGTCTCTGATCCACCCAACTTTATTTGTTGACTGAGAAAGTTAAAGAGATCCGTATCATTGGAAACGAGCTCTAGTCCTAAAAGGAATGCATAGGACACATGTTGCTTTTTTCTCACACCCCTGACTTTCGGCAGCATACCTCCACAGGCCAGCTTACTTACTGATCAATCTTACTTAACCCTTGCGCCTTAAAACCCCAAATCAACCTGGTCACCTTGGGCTCTCCAGTGTATTTTTAGTTCTATGCTCCTCTTGAACTTCTTGGAGGTGTATTAAATTTCTCCTGAATCGAGTATAGTTCGAGGGCTCGATGTGGTGGGCAATTCCACTCCCACTCCAAAAAAAAGTTATTGATGAAAAATAAATGTTGAAGTTGGCTTAATCGATGTACATCAAAGTTTTCTGTTGTTTTTTTACCACTTCTCGCAGACCAATCAGAGGTGCCGTTGCGAGCGGTGAAAACGGTCTGATTGGTCTGCGCGTGTCGCTTTGCGTCTTGCGCTTCCTATTTCAATTCAGCCGAATTCAAAGAAATGAAGCGCAGTGAAGTTGTCCTACGGGATGCGATGTCTATGTAACAAGACTTTTGTCCATTACTTGTATTTGTTCTGTATGAATCTGTTGTACCTTGATTGTCCTATTGGGCTAAAGACACTGAGGAACTTAAGGAACTGGTGAATGTCCTCCAGACCCCTTCTCGTGTAGTCTAACACCATCTGGGTGATTTAGAGTCTTTAAAAAAAAGGAAAGGAAGCGACACCGCGCGGACCAATCAGCGCGGTTTCACCGCTAGCGCCGGCACCTCTGATTGGCCTGCGAGAAGTGGTACAAGAAACAACAGAAAACTTCGATGCACATCGATAGAGCCAACTTCAGCATTAATTTTCGCAACACCAGAAACATTAGGGAGGGGGTGACCATCACACCGAGCCTCTAACTCTCCACCCGATCCGGGGGAAAAACGTTCCAAACCCTCCCCTCAACGGATCCGCGGGAGCTCGAGTGGGCGTCGGTGGAAGGCCGTTCACTCCCGTGACAGATAGCCGTCAACTGTTCATTTCCATGTTTCATCTCGTTCCAAGCGACCGGAAACGACGCATACCTCGGATAGGGCGTCTGCGGCGACGAAGGCAATAAAAAAATTGTCGCGGGGGCTGGACACACAGGTGGTCCTCCACCGGAGGAATGGGATACTTCTCAGACACTATTTTATCTTTACAGGTAAGGTGTCGAGTAGTCAACCGGAAAACTGTCGCTCTGGGGGCAATGGGGCGCGTAGAAAAAAGTAACCAGTTCGTGGAAAGTCTAGACGAAACCAAGTCGTAAATATCCACAGCGTCGGATTAAGCAAATACCTGTTTCTGGGAAGATGCCGTACCCTTTCAGATTTATTATTTCCGTGCAGACCTCGACTGAGAAAATAGTTTCAATGTACTTGAACGTTAATTTATTTGATTCTATGTTGCATGTGTGTCATCTATTTATCTTGTGGTGTGTGTGTGATAAAATAAATTAACGCAACATAAGATAAACGGGGGAGGAAGGCAAAATGCTAAAGGTTAATCGATAAAAATAGCTACATTTCACCCTAAGTATTTTGGTTTTCAAGGAAATCAAACGTGCTTGCATGTCTAGCTTCCTTATGCTGAAGCAAGCTCGCATATGCAATTTTATGAACCAAAAGCATTTTTTCAACTCTAAACATTTCAATGGGGTCACCATGGCTCAGTGAGTTTGCCCACTCCGAGTTGTAGGCGGCGCAGGTTCGATGTCTCCCTATGCGCATTTCTCTCTTGTGTGTCAGTAAAACTTTCCTTGTATGCGTATATCCATTTACATGCTGTTACGATATGTCCATAAAAGAAAAACATATTCATGCAAGGTATTTTTAATTAATGTCGCACTGGTGCAACACAACGGGTCCGGAATCAATTCCGGGAAAGATCCTAGGACAACGCCACGTAATTTTGTACCACGGTCAGAGGACACATTCATGGCAAGATATTAATATCAGTGATACTGCGACAGAGCAGCGAGCGAAAATGAGATCTACACTTATATAGAAATCTATATATACTAAAAAGACGCGTCCAATAAATCTAGCTCATTATCCTACTCTCTTATTTGCAAACTAAAACACCGGATACACGGTCGAAGAAACGGAATCTCAACCACAAACCGCATGAACCCAGAGAAGACACAACCGGGGATTAAAAGTCCATTGAAGTTTCGTGGATCTGAAAGCGCTGTCCTAATCAGCTTCCGCTCTGCTCAATGGCCCTCTTGAGAAAGTGGCATTATCCGCCGAAACTATTGTTGGAGCCCTTTTTCGGTTTTAATTGAATACAGGCACGGTTCTTCCGCAGCTGCTTTGATACGCTCATCAAGCGTCGTCAAGGTCCAGTGACCGAGAGGACCTTTGTGTTGCTCTTCGCATCCAAATTCCCACCTTCATTTTGTGGAGAATTCACCCGAGAAGGCGCAGGTGCGCTGTTTAGTATCTCGGACTGAGTTGATAACGGAAAGCGGGATGCATTTGTGTAGGAATGCTTTCCCGATTTAGATTTTTAAAAACTGTCTTGTTTGAGTTTTTTTATCTGACAGATTAAACTTTCTTTGGATCGGAATTGTCAGAACATTTATTGTCGATCAGACCGCCAAATAAATAAGTTAAAACCGCACACACGGAAACGAAGTCGTATACGTCGAAAGGCATCCAAAAGATCAGGTTTATTGCACTTTTGTAGCCACCCGGTATGCAAAAAAATGAAGATTGTAAATTTAAGGCCCTCAAAGAATGTGAAGTCCTGGCCAAAAGGCCCTGCTTGATTTAAGAATTCCCTGACGAAGGTTTATAATAAAGTTCCATCAGAATCGTTTTGGATACCAGTCTGTCAATTAAGTTGCGGCCTTAAATTCATTTTGATAACTTTAATAGATGTTGTCCTAAGTCCAATGCACACAAAGAAATAGCACCTTCGTAATCCAGTGCCCCGCAAATCCCAAGTCCAATCCATACAAAGCGTTGTCGAGACAGAAACAAGACGATCTTCGAGTTACAGACGCATAGTTCAACGCAAACGTCTAAACCGCAAACACGAAACGGAGATGTATTCATCAATAATTTTGAAAACCGCTCAAAGAAAGAAAATTGAGGAATGTCATCATGCATCCTTTTGCTTTGCACCCCGAGGTACCCGAGTGATCTGTCCTCTTTTGTTTTACCCTCGCCAACCCTTCCGCTTTTTGCTTTGTTTTCCTCCCTCGTTGTATTGTGTTTGGCGCGGCTTGGCCAAATATGGCCTCTTGCGCCATAAAACCCAAAACCAACCATTTTCTTAAGAGCCTGTCGTATAAGCATAATGCTCTGAAAAGCATCTTGAAAACTTTAACAGATGGGGTCTAACCCAAGTCTTCATGAACAAGATCGACCTTTGATCTCTCTCTTCTTAAATGGGGATGGCAGCCCCTCTGCCTCGATCAGATGAGAGCGTTACAGATATGGGGAGGCCATGGAGCCTCTCTCTAACAGCACCCTGCTTGAGATATTTTGGAACCCCCCAGTTGTACTAGAAGGGTGGCCAAAACACCTTTCCTTTGGCGTCCTGTTTGGTGGCAGCCAGGGTTACGAAGAATGACAACCCTCACAATTCCTTATTCTGCGAATGCCACGTCCAATACACCCCAAAGCCCTAAAAACCGAACGTTCGAACACATTCCTTCCTTCCAACCCCCTTCGAAAAAGACCCACGTGTCCTCCCTCCCCACAGCCGAGGCAAAAGCGAAGCCGCTCCCACAGTTAAGGCCTGTCCTTGAGAGAGTTCGAAATGCCTCAGTATCCACCTGAAGGCCATCGGCGGAGACAGGAAAGGGAAAGGGGTAATTGGCAAGTCCATCGGCAATCCAGGTTCCCATCGGTCCTTTTAATCACCTGACTTCAAAAACAGGGGTGCGAAAACGAGGCACCATGGATGACTTCCACCAAAGAATAGCTTTCGACAGCATGACACTGGCGACAGTTGCGATCGTTATCTGGTAATTCCAGTAAAGTGGGGATCATTATTGTGGAGTGGACGAGTTAGATATGCATCAACAAGAACAGAGGATGCGGCTGCGAGTAATGATTCCGATTTCCCTTTTAGCTTCTGTAACAAAACTTGGGTCGTGAGTTGTCTTGGGTACTTAGGAAGAGATCAAGTTGAGAAAACAGACGCCTACCCTTTTTCCCTCTTCCGACAGCCAATTACAGAAATGTACTATGTTTCAGTTTCTTAACGACATACGACTTTATTTCACAGGCCGTGTACTCATTACCAAACTGTAACATGTAATGTTATCGGATTCGCTAGTGTGAACACCTATCGAACAGAGCTGATAAGAGCTGTCTGTTAGGCAAGCCGCATATTGGTCCAACATCAGTCCTGCAACGGTAAATTAATTGAAATACGCATGCGTACCGGCATATTTTCAGTACAAAAACGGAGTACGCATGCGTATGTTTGGTCGCATGCTACTCCAGTGTGTGGCCAGGCTTAGGCAAGCCACTTTGTTCAACATTAGTCTTGCGACACTAAATTCGCTGAAATGTGCATGCCTACCGACGTATTTTCTCTACAGAAATGGATTACGCATGCGCATGTCGTATGCTGCTCCAGTGTGTGGCCGGCTTAGTGTACATGTAGCTTTTCGAAGTGATCATTTTGCCTTTCTGTGGGTTGTGGATTCATCTACTTCTGAACTCGCTCTGGTCACTAGATTCGACTGCTTGCGGCAAGTTAATCTACTTCACTGATCAATTGTAACAAGTCATATATCATGAAATGTAACTGGATTCACTTGTGTGGAACCTATCGACCAGGGCCCATGAACAGCCTTGTAATGCAAGTTATTCGACGGATTGTTGGAGAAAAATACGAAAATCCCTTTCCCTCTTGGAATACTTTAATTCCATTCCATGAATCAGGAAGGAATGAAAAATATTTACGGTCCTTTGCGAATTTAAGTTTTCTTTTCTTTTCCTATTCGGACAATGTCATATTTATCAGTATCTGACTTTCCAATACCCTCTATCTTTCAGTATTTGTTGAAACACAGACGCGATGACTCTCTTCAAAGTGACAAAACAAAATACAGAGTAAAACGCTTCAACCGCAAACAGATTCGTCAAACATTGCGAAAACTGATATGAAAATCGACGGTTTCGAAACAAAAATATCTTCCCCTACGGTGCCTGCCCAAAATCACCGATAGATTGAACACACACCACCAGATCGATTCATATGAAAAGAATCTGTCTTCGGGGATTATCGGAAAATAATTAGGTACACAAAGTTTCTTATCAGATCTGAAAGCAAATGGGCCACACGCGAAGTGATACATTGCAACAAACCAAAAGAATCCGCGATGCGATCTTTCGTTCTCTGAGCGAGCGTTTTCGCAACGAAGTACATTGGCTCTGCGCTACCGGTGTCATTCTAGCTACAGAACAAATTCCACAGGAAGTTGTAAATCTTCACCCGGACACCAGAATGGTTGTTGGGGTGCCTCAACTTTCTTCATTCAACCGAATAACAAAAAAAAACTTTCCAACATTCTTAGTCGGTCAATGGAACTAAACCTCGTATTCTACACCTCGGATTCACAATTCGAGAGAGATCTCAAACGGATCTTTCATTATCATTAAGAGATATTCCAAATAAGGATCCCAAATTGGAAAGTCACCCACACTATGGTGTCCGACCACCACAAGATCGGTAGGTAGTTACTTAACGTCGCATTGGAGCAATACAATGGGCTAATGGCGACGGTATCTGACCCTTAAACCATTAAAATTCAACAAAAATACCAACCTTAGACAAGCATTAAAGATCTTGTTTCCCAATGCAGGTGAAATACAATATGGAGTGTTTTTGTAAAAACTTAGGGTTTAAATGTTTTAAGACAAAATTTTTGAGGACTTCTAGCAAATATTAACCCTCCTGGTGGTTGTCTCGTCATTAGCAACAAAACTGGTCAAATCTTGATGGACGAGATATCTCGTCATTAGAAGAAAACTGGCCAGATCTTGATGGACGAGACATCTCGTTATTAGAAGAAAACTGACCAGATCTTGATTTCGTCATCTTAAAAAATCGGCAATATCTTTAAGACGAGACATTGCGAAAACTGATATGAAAATCGACGGTTTAAAAATATCTTCCCCGATGGTGCCTGCCCAAAATCACCGATAGATTGAACACACACCACCAGATCGATTCATATGAAAAGAATCTGTCTTCGGGAATTATCGGAAAATAATGGCCTTTGTGGGATCTCAAAAACTAAAATGAAAAACCAGGCTGCAAGGCTTTTTAAGGCCCCTGCAATAAGAACAGAAGTCAACGACAGAAGTAATTCAGGAGATGAGTGGTCATAGAGGAGGCTGGTTTTAGGTGAGAAACAGGTGGTAAAAAGGTTAACCAACAGGCGACCCTGTAAACAATCACACTCGTTTGCATAAAATAATGCAAATAACTGAATACTTCCTCACTCCCACACTATCTCCAGCCGATCTCTCTCAGAGTTCCAGCCGATCTCTCTCAGAGTTCCAGCCGATCTCTCTCAGAGTTCCAGCCGATCTCTCTCAGAGTTCCAGCCGATCTCTCTCAGAGTTCCAGCCGATCTCTCTCAGAGTCGCTTTGTATTTACTTTTGAAGCACTTCAAGACGATAAACACTCAGCCAACACAATCGAGACGAGGGGGGAGGAGAGTGACGTCACATCCGCCGCAGCACGTGATAAGGCAAAAGGAAAACAAAGTTGCCAAAAGTATCAAAACACTCGGGGATGGGGGGAAGAGAAGACGGAGAGAGCAAAACACAGGGTGCACTTCTCAAAACACCATAAAGGCAAGGCGTTGAACTTCGGTGGAAAAATGCGGGAAACGGCCGGGAATTCGTGCAGTTGGTTGTTTGCAGAGCTGGCCTTACTCAGACGCTTCTCTGGAAAAGGTATTTTATTGGGTCAAAGGAACTGATCAATGAAATGGAAATCGTGATATCGGGTGCATGGAGACAGCACTGACATCGAACCTCAAACAAACATGGCGCCCCCAACCGAAACAAAGAACTTCGGAAGATGGAACATAAACAAAACTTAAAAGAACGTGACTGGGATATTAGAGCAATGAGGTTATTTCATACCAGGTCGGTCTAAATTCGAACCACATTCGAATGTCTAGTTGGCTGGAGTGAATTGTTAGGCAGCCCCCCATACATTATTCCAACAATTGGCTGAAACACGCATGCCTGTACGGACACGGAGTACACATGCGCATGTTTTGACGCATGTTGCACCAGTGTATGGATGCTGTTTTAAATCCTCGTTTCATGGATGGCAATTGAAACAAATAAAGTAATATTTTTTGTAGTCTAATCATTAAGTCAAGTCTCCATGGTAGGTATTTAATTAACGTCGCAGTGGAACAACACAACGGGCTATTGGCGACGGCCCAGGATCAACCCCTGAAGGGAAAGATCCGAAGACGACACCACGTAATTTTGAACCACGGTCGGATGACGAGGTCACACCTGAGCTGGTACCCCACTCTCCAAACTTTCACACCACGCCAATGTGAGGACGTTTGAGGCCACGACAGACTTAACGTGCAGCAGCCCCCTTTGTACACGATGGTCTTTGGTTGGATTTAAGTCCCCTCGGGGGCACGTCTTTAGGTGTAAGGGCTTCACGAACCCGAGGTACCCTAGTGATCTATTCTTTTCCCATGGGGTTTAGAACCTCTGGTAAATATAAGGATCGCGACCACAGGATGGCCAAGCGATCCCTCTCTTCTTTCCATCCTTTCTTTTTACAATTACTTGACATTGTCTGTCTTGTGTTTGGCGCAGCTTGGCCAAATATGACCCTTGAGCCATAAAACCCAAAACAAACAAACCAACCAATATCAATTTAAGCAATATTGTTAAAACATACCTTTATACAGTAACCATTTATGCATTTAAATTGTGTTTATTTTAAATCTAGTAATTTGACAAGAGCCATCTTGCCATCCCTCTAACGTCTAGTACAGACTGCTCCGGATATGACGGGGCATTTTAAATATGTTTAGATAAACATTTGGCAACGGAATTCGAATTCTAACAAGAATTGTTAAGAGTTCGCTGAGGGAAGTCAGGATAAATATTTTATTGGAAGTCCTGGTGAAAAGGAAAGTTTTAAATGCGCATTTTTGGAAGCTTAAAGAGTTGGTTATCTTCGCTCCGTTGAGTTATGGGCTAAGGAACTTGATCGATGACAGACGATATCAATGTCGTTTTCAGAAGAAGTGCAAGTCATCCAATAATTGCAGCTCAAAGAAATTTCATCCGTTAACTACAAGCCAAAAATTGGAATAATTGGCACTCGGTGGCGAATAATGTAGCATTTAGCTGAAATAATTTACCAAGAATATATTCATTGCAAGAATTCTTCCAAAACTAATTTATTTTTCAAGCAGAACTTCTGATTCGAAGGCTTCAGGAATTAAAAATGCGATTTTCAGAAAAAAAATTGTTAGGATTTATATATTTTCCGAAATGTTTTTAAAATATTATTTACCATTTTTTAAATGCGATTTCAGTCTATACATGAGGTAACGCCGCAGAAACACTACCGCCACCTGTATTTAGCTGGACTGAAAATGCCCCTCGTACACAAATTTATTTTTGGTTCCTCTGTGGGCTTAATATTGAATACAAATATTTCCAATGCTATAAAAGCAGTAAAATACCGCCTCCAGTTTCGATTTCAAAAATAAGCTTCCAAAGGAAATAAATATAAAATAAAGGTATAAATAATTTAAAAATTCACGAAATACCCCGATTTAAAAGGAACAAAGATAGGTGACACTGCGATGAAGTTTAGCAACAGGAAAAATAGGTATTTACACAAAGGATGCAAAAAGATTGCAATTGTATCCAGTAAAATGTTCCGTTATCGTAATGTCGTAATTTTAGGTAAAAATCCATAATAATTACGGAATGGTCGATACCTCTTCGACTTACGCAACGGATGAACACTTTAACTGCGACCGCCGCTGACTTAGTAATTAAGGGGTCCACGAGTTCAATACCACAGATACATATTAATCACATCTCAGATAGCGTAAAGGCGACTCGTCTCTACGATATTAGATTGAGAGCGAGCAAGAAAGAAGAACGCATCGATCAGGCGCGGTCCTCGCAATTTCCCAACCGATTTTCCCATCAAATACCCTTCCAAAACGAAATAAATTACAAGAGGATGCAGAAATAAAAGATGCACTCATCGCCTACGCTAAAGATATACTCTTTCCTGGGCGTGAACGAGAATACCTTATTTTTCTAAGAGTTACGCCCCTTCATTTTATATTCAGACATTGTACACACGATGGGCAAAAAACTTTTTACGACAGTGGAGGTCTTGGCGGGTTCCTAGCTTAATTGGAATTTCTCATTCAAGAGATTCATTCCATAGGCGAGAAATGAATGAATGAATGAAATATCACGTGTGTGCACGTCGGCCGCCATTCACTGATTTAATGAGGTACTGGGAATCCATTAATATAGCGGCTTTCGTTTGAATTGGTTTTAAAGCGTGCACTTAGTCCTGTCTGGGCATAGGATTGGGATTTGCGTTGTTGTTTTATTGTCAACCTGTACGAACCAATCCAGTTGAGAAAGCAATAAAAGGTGTCCGTTGGGGCAAGGAGGCTGAACATACTACGAGATGTTCAGTATGAGTGGATGTTTTCTTTAGCCATGTCTCCAGGGGTATTCCAAGTAGGGAGAATCTCCAGCTCTCGAATAAGCCGGTTATTGTATCTAGTTCATTGTGGCATTTTTTCCAACGGGTCCCCTGAATAATAGCTTGACCATGCTTGTCACTTGCGCCAATAGAGTCCAACCTACTCCTTCCATAATAAATTTCAAAATATTGTTTTGTTTGATTCTAGAGCTGCCCTCCAATCCATTTGGTTAACCCATCGATTTCCAAGGTGGGTGATGTGGTTTAAATTGTGCGAGATTAATTTCCTTTCAATGAACTTTTGACTAGTGTGTTCTCAAATAATTTAAAGTAAACCCGTATTAATAATTTCGAGCACTATTTGTTTCAAAAAGATTTTTAAAAAGCCACTTTGGAGAAAACACGGTAGATAATTACTTATTTTTTAAACCAAACTAATCTCTTTTTGCGTGTTCCAGATCGGTAGTTCAATTTACGTCGCACTGGAGCGACACAATGGGCTATTGACGACGATCCGGGATCAATCCCGAAGAGGAAAAAAATGATCAAACATGCTTTTTTGGTGTGCCGCAGAACTTTAATTAGTTCTGCCATGGATGAAAAAGGTTTAAAATCGCTGGTTTGTCCATAATCCGCCTCCAAAAGTGATTGTCAGACATCCATTCACAAATTAGGTAGGTTGGGTTTGGTTTTTTCGGCCAAGCTGCGCCAAGTACAAGATAATCAACATCAAGTAATAAACATGCACACACAAGTAAAGTTTTACTGGCACAGAAGCGAGAAATACAAATGATAAAACGAATTTTTACAAAAGAAACCGAATCGCATTTCATCCCAGAACTGGAAAGTATTGAAACACAAAACTGAGCCCGATTAGCCTTGGATCAATTTCACTTTTGGATCACCAAGTTGTAAATTAAAATGCTTAATAATGTCAAAATGTGAAGTTATTTTTCTGTATTTTTAGGTCACAAAATCGGGTCCCGGTAATTAATAAACCAATCAGTTACTACAATTTAAAATACACAGAACCATTGTTCTACCCGATTACGAATAGCGCCATAGATTTGGTGAATCTACAACAGCGCCAATAACCCGAGCTCCCGCTCGAGGGGACATTTTATTCCAGCTTCGAATATCCCTCTCACCCACATCGTCCATTGTGCATGCTGTGGTAGTGCGCCCACTTCCCACCAGGATCGCATGGAACGTCAACACATGCGGGTCCGCAGTTTTATGAATGAAACCCTCGGAGAGTAGTGAATGAATCGTGTAACTGCGTTTTCTCTCGCTGACAGCAGGTGGCACGGGGAGAAAGGGGGCATGGGTTTTGACCCTGAAAAAGGGAGAAGGGGCGATAGGTGACACCGTGAGAGAGGAGTGGGGAAATTATATGCACCCATGGCTGTGGAATGCAGATCTTCAAGTGCTGTTCCCTGCCCGTTCTCCCCCTCTCGCTTACTTCAGGCGCTGTTTGTTTTTTAAATTCCAGATAATGCATGCAAAAATGAGTTGTTTTGTTCCACGGTGATTTCAAAGTTCCGCTCGTTTGAACAATGAAAAAAAATACAGCGATTTTATCGTTTGGCGAGCTCGGAATGGTAAATACATGCGAATCGTCAACAGCAATTAAAGCTGGTTGTTTTTAAATTCTAGATACACAGCAAGGATTTTTGTTCCACGGTTTTAAACAAAAAAATAGCGATTTTATCGTTTGGCGAAAACTAAATAAAAGCGAATCAACAAAAACTAAATTCCATATGCGAAAATGAGCGTGTCTGTTCGACGGTTTTATGAGTTCCACGCTCTAATGAAAGAAAGAGCAATGCTATCGTTTGGCGAGCTATGATTGGCTAAATCAATGCGAAACATCGGCAGAAATTAAATTGAGGCTATCGTTTGACAAATAAGTTATTTGAGATACCGCAAAAATGAGCGGCTTTCTTCCACGGTTTTAAAAAGTCGTGCTCAATTTAATTGTCGACAGTTGTGAGGGTAAAAGGGCAAAAGACTAAACTGACTAATTGAAGGCAAAAGAACACGATGTTTGAAGGAAATATAAACAGCAAACCGGGTGCAAGTCAGATCTTTGTCGGAAAAAGATTAAATCTTGAAAACATTAAGTGATTTTATCGTTTGACAAACTGCGATTGGTAAATAAATGCGAGTATCGACAGAAATTAAAATTATCGTAGGGGCAATTATGATTGGTAGATAAATTGCGAATTATCACAACAATGAAACTAAAACTATTTTCTTTGAAAGAACGCGAATTTAAGAATTATTAAAATAGAATATTAAAATTGAGAAATACAGGAGAAAAAGTCCGAATATTCTTAGTTATACGAGATAGTATTAGTTCTTGAAATTTACACGGAACAAAAAAGGTTTTTGTTGGCGATTTAATTGGCAGGGCTTAACACGTAATAACTCTATTGGATACTATCATAATACTAAATATACTATCATTGGATACTATTTAGGTTGATAAATGCTATAATCTGATCGATTACTTTCACATTTGATGACGAGATAGAAGTAATCGTGGAACAAAAGAAATAGTTTTTTAGTTTCAGTAAGAGAGTGGAAGAAATGGCAGCTACACACAAGGTCAAAACGTGAGAGTCTGAAATTAACAGTGGGAATCGCTCACTCAAGAGGAAAGATAAGTATAGTCCACAATTATACTTCATGTGATAAATACCATCTCACCCATCTAGATACCGCGTTATTTACAGCTAGCCACTGCATGTGTTGTTTACCGAACAAATTAGAGAATTCGATTGCTTTAACAACGGGGGAAATTGTGATCGTGACTGTAATCACTAAACAGGTTGTCTTTTTTTTCAGTTGGTAAAAGTTGCTTTTGTCGCTTGTCAAATTGATAGTTTGCTTCGGTAATGATAGCCCAGAAATGAAACGGGAAAGGGGTATTGCACCTGTGGCATTGTTTGAAAACAAATGGCCTTTTGGATGCAACGTGACAATACAAAAGTATGGCTGTGAGAAAAAGCGCCGTCAATTCGAAACGTGAAAGTAGGCCAAACGCTATCTGTTTGCTATAGTGGTACTAATCAAGTTGTCTCTAATTGTATAAGGGGGTCGCGGTAACCCGGCTGACAGAGTAGCGGATTGGCAACCTGAGGGTTTTGAAACACGACCAAAGATCGTCGTGCACGTTAAACCCGTCGTGGCCTCAAATGTCCTCATGTTGGTACGGTATAGAAGTTTGGAGAGTGGGATGCCAACTTAGTTGTGACCTCGTCATCTGACGATGGTTCAAAATTACGAGGTGTTATCCTCGGATCTTTCCCTTCGAGATTTATCCCGGACCGTCGCCAAAAACCCATCGTGTTGCTCCAGCGGACATAAATTCATCTACCTACCTCCAAGAGTCTATATTTTTATGACAGTTTTGCAAGATGTGTCTCGGATTTATTTAATATTTTAAATACCGTTGATCCGACAACAAAAATATGTTTCACACAAGCTCGAAAGAACATTCTGGAATTTGTAACATTTCCCATCCAGAACACACGAGCTAGTTAGCATGTTCCAGAATTTCGAAAAGAGAATGCACAAGCGATTGTCATCGACTCATACTAATCGAGTCAACAACCGCACGCCTCCCAATAAACTGTTTGGCGTACGAACAGACAAACTCCACCCACGCGTCCCATAAACCATGTGCCACCGTCCACCGACGCATCAACCAGACGCGTGCGTAAAACACAACAGACCGGACCTCCAACCCCATAAAACAGATACATCCCCAAAACAAACCAAACCAAAAAGACGAGCAAACTTCCTCTCCGGAGAACTGAAGAAGCAGGCCATTATATCCCCACATGGCGAGTTCTCGGAACATGCCAGGACTCGGAACATGCCAGTCTCCCCCAGAGACCACATGGCCTGGTGAGAGAGAATTAGCATAAACCGTCATGCCACACAACAAACCGGGAACGGATCCGTCAACGGTCGCCCATAAATCCGATCCGATTCTGGGCTCCTCATTGGGAAACACACCCCAGCCAGTGAGAACGTAAACAGTGGCACAGGTCATGGAAAAGAGGGAGAATACCGAGAAGTAGGAAGAGTTGCAAACCGCAAGCCGTGCACTTTACTCAGCCGCGGGTTCGGACCCGCCAGTCGCCGACTCAGCTGGCGATGATGAGTGAAGACCAGTCGGTCACGATTGTCGCCCATTATACGTCGTTGATACGAAATGGCCCGTGCAAGTATTGCTGATATTGATCGAGTTTGCTATCAGGGGGGAGGATTGATCAAGCCCCGGAAGTTGGCGCGTTCCCGGATCTCGGGATTTGGAAGGAAACAATGGAATTCCTTTCCCATCATGACCCGTGCTTGTTAACTTCAACTTGTGAGGTAATGTTGATGTTTCTATTAACTATTGACCACAAAAGGAATAGGTCAGACACATTACATGGAACGCTAATGAACGGAATTCGAATTCTGCATGAGAAATCGATCAACAAAGAGTCAGTCATTGATAAACCCAAAAACAAATTACCTACATGAAACGAAAATTAGCCGAATTCGAATTCTGGATGAGAAATCGATTATCCTGGAAAGGAATGGTCCTCGAACAAAGGAAATCGTCGCCTTCCAATGAAAAGACAATAGCTCAAAAATGCAGACTGAGTTGATAATAGTTAAATGAGCCCAAAATTTGTGTTCTGTCTGCCGACAAAATGCATTGAATGCCAGGCATGAACACTTTGTTCATTATAAAACTTCACAAAAAATTATATCTGATTGCCAGTCAAAAAAGATCTAAATATACACATTTATTTAGTCTTTTTTGGATTGAGTTTTCTTATAAGCCAATGAAACCTAAATGGTAATTAATTAACGTCGAACTACAACGGGCTATTGACAACGGTCCGGGATCCATCACGAAGGGAAAGGCCCGAGGATACTACGTAATTTTGAATCACGGTCAGATAACGCGGCAACACCTGAGCTGGCACCCCACTCTCCAAACTTCCACACCACGCCAACGTGAGGACATTTGAGGCCACGACACATTTAACGTGCACCAGCCCCCTTTGTACGTGACGGTCTTTTGGTTGGAGTCGAACTCGAATAGTCCGTTACTCTTCCAACCGGGCCACCGCGGCCCATGAAACCTTGGAGATGGACCGATGATACTGTACGATTTGATGCACATTTATTCAAAAGCGAAATATGCCATGATAGAACTAGCCAATTTGAAGGTTAGTTCGTTGGGTTTAATGGCGCAAGTGTCATTTGGCCAAGTTGCGCCAAACAAGACAGA
Source organism: Meta bourneti (assembly GCA_933210815.1). Classification (NCBI taxonomy): domain Eukaryota; kingdom Metazoa; phylum Arthropoda; class Arachnida; order Araneae; family Tetragnathidae; genus Meta; species Meta bourneti. Next base: position 29,965,432 of record OW119931.1, on the reverse strand, counting down.
CGTCATGTAATTGACATACACACAAAGAAAGCTTTATCGACAGAGAAAAATACAACCAAGAACCGAACCTGCACCGCCTACAATTCACAGGTTGCTAGCGCAGCGGGCAAACCTACTGAACCATGGTCTAACGTGGAGATGACACTGGACAATCTCAATCCATGACTCAACAAAATATTTAATCTTTGCCACTGTTCTGCCTTTGAGATTCAAATTACAGAGCTGTTCGACAAAGATCGAGAGCATTCTCTATTCCTAACACAGCAAAATAAATCAATTGAAGCCAAGTAGCCATCTATCCAACTTAATATTAATTAAAAATATTAATAAATAACAGTCGCATCTGTGAGGAGTATTAAAACTATTCACATTCCCCGAAATTCGATAGCACTAACTTGTATTCGCCGGTTCGTTTAACATTTGCCGGAGGATTCAAAGACCGTCGGCGACTTCAAAATCACAGCCATGTTGTTCCAGAGGTAACAGAAGACAGACTTGGCATACGTGTTGACCTGCAAAGAAAGAAATCCCGCGCGACATCGCATCCCTTACCGCAAAAGAATACAAATATTTATTTAAGGCTATCTCTCAGTCCTTCATTATTCGCACTTTTAATGAGGACTACTTAAAAAAAAAACTGATATCGCATATCTTGACCAACGGGTCGTATGTAAATGCGAATGACAAACACCTGATTAGGTGACAGTTCAAAGCGAAACGGGGTTCTAACGGAACGCGACTTCTAAAAGACAACCACCTGACGGTAACGGAATATTGCGAGACATTTCTAGTACTTTTCCAATTTATTCCGTGTCGCATGTCGGACAGGCAATTAAAAACGGATTACATATCGTATTTAACCCGTGTCATTCATAAACCTTGGTCTTAATTGTCCGTCGCACTTAACGTAGCTGATACCGAGAAATGCATTTACGACGCAGAAGTAATATTGAACAGCATGTCTGAGAACGCAAATGGAACGAAGATGCTTGCTTCAATTCTTTGATAAACGAGCTGGAAGAGCACCTTATGCGCGAAAAACAAGTGTTTCACAGACGGTTTTTTATTCATCAATTCTTACAGATGACTTTGGAAGACATGATAAGATGGTCCTAAAATATCGTCTCTTGAAATAAGATGAACCCTCTTTTATTTTTAATATGATTTTAATAAGACGATTGCTACAACTTGGGATTTGTTTTGTTAGATTTCATTTTGAGGAGCACTAACGAAATTCAATAATATAACTCGCATGTTAAATCATTAGTGCATTTACCCCTGCAAGCATTTGCACTCCGAATCCAAGTACCAATCTGGATGACGGACCCAGTACCAGTCGAAGAGGTCAGTGGTAGAGCATATAAATAATAAAAACAAAAGCTAATTCTATAACCTAAAAACTTCCACAATAACCACACAATATTTTCAAAATATTCTGAAAGAACCAGCAGGAATATGCCAAATGTTCATTTATTAGGGAAGTTCACAGCTTCTGTTGAGGTCGTGAAGTATAGTGTCCTACATAACGATTTCAATAGAAAGATGACGAGCGAAGATGACGACTGTGGAAAAAAGTATTCCATCATGAGGACCCTTCCATCATGAGAAGTTACCTTTCCTATATTGCCAATAAGTGGAACACAGACCCATTGAAAACCAAGTGTACAACTAACAGAAAAACAGCCGGGAATCCTTCAGATTTTCCTAACGAGCGTTTAACTGAGCATTGTGAGTAAGTCAAAAATCAGAAAAGTTAGCTTCTGATGATGGAAGAAAAGCCCTGATACAGGGTGATCAAAATCTCTGTTGTGCCTCCGCCGTCTCCTGAAATTTCATGTAACGCTTAACTACGTTCTTGAAGACGTCGTTTCGCTCAGCTGGCACGCATTGAACATTTATTCTTATCAGATCATTGTAATTTATTAAAATCCTTATGAGAGTGTTTAGTGCACAGTAATTATCACGGACACAGACTTTTCGATCTCATCAGATCAAGATCTTCCATCGTGAGAAGTTAAGTTGTATCAATAGTGTGTGGAGAACAGACACATCGAAATAACGGAAGTATTAAACGTCGCACTGGAGCAACACAACGGGCTATCGGCGGCGGTCCGGGATCAAACCCGAAAGGAAAAAAGATTCGAGAACAACACCACGTCATTTGGAACCATGGTCAGATGACGCGGTCACACCTGAGCTGGCACCCCACTCTCCGAACTTCAAAATAACGGAAGAGCGCCTGACAGAAGTAGAATCGGGAATCCTTTCGATTTCCCAGCAGTTTAACTAAACAATGTGAATAAATGTGGGAAAACAGAAGTGAACTTCTGATGAGGGTAGGAAAGCCCCGATATAGGGTATCTACACAAAACACAAAAAGTTTTAAAAAATCACAATGAGCAACATGTTCCAATGTGTGCCTCGCAAGTCTATGACAATTCGCGACACGCCGAACTGCTTCTTGAAGACGTCGTTCTGCTCAGCAAGGCCCTCTGGAACATATCGAACGTTAATTATTCCTTTCTGATCATTGAATTTTTATGAGTGTTCGGTGCACAGTAATTATCCCGGGCACACAGACTTTTCGATCTCATCAGATCTTACATGATAAGTTAACTTCCCTGTATCACCAGTGTGGTGTCACAGACCCATCCAAACAACGGAAGAGCGCCTGACAGAAGTAGAATCAGGAATCCTTTCGATTCCTCAACGAGCGTTTAACGAGGCACTGTGAATAAATTCGCTCTCACCTTCTTCCCGACGGAGGAGAGAAGAGCCAGAAATTAAGGAAGTCTGTGTGTGTGTGGACAATGTGTGGGTGGGCAGCGTGGGCGGGAGCCAGACAGTCGCCGGCTATCGAAACGGTGCATTGAACTGCCGCAAGTGCCGCTTTTGTTTGGTTTTGCCGCGTTTGCTCTCTCTCTGCGCGCAGACATCGCGCTGCAGAGGTATCGGAAGGGGTTTCCCGGTGTTTGTAAACACTGATCACCGATCGTGGAGTTCGTTGGAAGAATAAAATTAAATGTCCGCTGGTGAAGAGTGAGTGGTGTTGCTGTTTCGAAACTTCGAAACGGTGTTTGTTTGGTCCTTGTTTGCACCGAACCGCGGAGTTACTCTTGCCGTCCTTTCTTTTCGCATGGTAGGTAGACATTTAATTAACGTCGCACTGGAGCAACACAACGGCTATTGGCGATGGTCTGGGATCAATCTCCAAGGAAAAGAATCGAGGACAACACCAAGCAATTTTGAACCACGGTCAGATAACGAGGTAACACCTGAGCTGGCACCCGACTCCAAACTTCCCCACCACGCCAACGTGAGGACATTTGAGGCTACGACAGGTTTACTGCGCACCAGTCCCGCATGTACACGACGGTCTTTGGTTGGATTCGAACTCGCAACCCTCCGGTTGCTAATCCCCTACTCTTCAACAGGACTACAGCGACTTCTCTTTTCACATGGAGTTTACTGTCTTTAATAAACAAGAGTCCACGTTCCCTGGATACCTCAAGGGATCTTTTCTGCTTTCTTCCCCAATCCCCCTTTCGCGACATCTTTTACTTGGCGTTCGCTGCCTTGTGCTTGGCCAAATATGGCCATTTACGCCATAAAACAACCAACCAATCTTCCAAACTTATACTTCTCGAATTGCATCGTCCCCGAGAGTCATCCCTACTCGAAATGGACGAACCCTGTTTCTATAGCGACCACCGCCTCCTATTTGGTCGAGCTGCTCCAAACAACGTCAAGTGAATGAGCGTAAACAAGGAAAGTTTTACCGATCACAAAAAAGAGAAATACACACAGAGGAATCGAACCATGTCTTCCAAAGACGGGTGCATGAAAGAACATTCACTTCACACGCATAGAACCGTAAAACAGTTCCAACAAAATTTAAAGAACATCAATCCAAAACAACACAAATCTTCCTATGTGTGGAAGATAAAATTTATTGAAACAACACTGAACAACAGACAAGTTGTGACGGTGAGAGAGGAAAAGAGAAAACGCGATGTAACTAACTCTTCCAGAGCCAAAAGCAAACATTGTTGTCTTTCAACAACTGCCTTGAAAGATAAGGCGAAAATGATACTTAGTATCATTTGCTCTTTAATTTACATAACTTTCTCATTGTTGAGAAAACAAGATTTCTGACACCAATAAAAAGCACAGAAATGCTTCATTCATGCTTTGCTTCGGAAATGCTTTGTTTTAGAAAATATATACATCAATGGGGTCGAGTTCATGTTGTCTAAAAAGAATAAAATGAGAACATAAAGAAGTTATCTTCTTAGCCGCTTAATTTATTTTATTTCATATCTGCCGTAATACAGTTTGGAGTCGTTGCTTAACATATTACGTAACGCATCCACATTAAAAGCCCTCTCCTAATAGCATTTGAATAATTCAGGCAGTGCTTTGTGCCTGTGAATCAGAAAAAGATGTCATCTGCTCGTTTTTACTTATACGAATTGAACTAGTTCTTGGCGAACATGAGGAAACGGCGATTCAATAAAATAGATTCAATGTCTCTTTTGACATCTTGATAAATTTTGTAATGCAAAACGGATCTTTTAAAGGAGATAGTTTTAAGAGTTCATGGTGATTTCCCATAGTTGTCTTACACTTTATTGGAGATTTCCCTAAAATCGAGACAAAATTCTCAACCATGCACTTTTGAAACATCTTTAAATTCCTCTTACTGTATTTAAATTAAAGATATATCTATGATGATGAATATCACCACCATTCTGTTTATACCCCAATTTATCAACTGGGGATTATTTTTAACTGCTCCACAATTCAACTCGTGGTTGACAGACAATACTGCCAGTACCTTGATACCGAGGGCCCAGAGATTTTTTGTTAAAATGTGTAGTCTGTTTCCAATAATTCAAAACGTCATGCATCGCTTTTATTGTGTTTATAAAAATTAATATGCACTTAACAATGTGTTTCTCATTGTGTTTATAATTGTATAAAGAAAAAAGTAATTTCAGATTTGTGCAAGTTATTACATTGAGTACTAGGGTTGGTTAGGTTTTACGACCCAAGGGCCATATTTGGCCACGTTGCGCGAAGCACAGACAACGTTAAGTAAATGGACATACTACATACAAAAGGAAAGTTTTAGAAACAGAAAAGAGAAATACACCCAGGGTACGTTACAGAAATCGAGGCTGTGCCGCCTTCAGTTCGCAGGTTGCTAGACCAGAGAGCAAACCCGCAGAGCCAAGGCGGCCCCATGGGATGCATGTTTTTATTTCATGAGGAACACATAATCTGAGGTGGTAAGGATTAGGAATCGAACCTCCACCGCCTACAACTCGCTGGTTGCTAGTGCTATGGGCGAACCCACCAAGCCATGGCAGCCCCTTGAGTGCTTGGGATACGTATTATTTCACAAGGGGCCCATCATCCAAGGTGGTACGGGGCCTGTGGCCTTCAAAGGGGTGCGAAATCAACAAGACATGCCTGTCGAAGCGTTTACTCGCAAACAAATATCGGGCTCACAGCAAACAGATAAACCTGCAAATTCATTCATATCCCTTCCAACATGGTGACGGGCCATCAGAAACCCTACGCTTCGATTATGAAGCACACGGCTCAGTAGAGATGAATCGAAGCCGCCCGTACCTTGAAAGCGCACTCGTGGCTCCCATATCTATGAGGACGGTGTCAGTGGCACTGGGCAGAGGCTTCAGCTTGAGGACCTTGCTGATAAGGGTGTCTTCGAATAGTTGCGGATAACCTTATTGTTTTGAAGGAAGTTTTTTTTCTTCTTTCTCTGATGTCTATCTCCGATTTAGAGCCTCCGGAACGAGCCGAGGGTAAACATGCGGGATTTTTTTTCCCGGTGGCCCTCCCAGCAACACTTCCAGACCACCTTGCGTGTGGGGGGAGATAAACAGACTCTCGGGAATGTCAACGACTCCGCGAGAATGTTCGCACCGGGCTCTAGTCGGGGGTCTGTGGAACAGCAATGTTTGGGGTAATAAGGTCGCAGCTAATTGAGTCATTGAGGAAAGAACTTCCCTCCCGGAAAAGGCTATCTTTTTAACATGGGATTGCAAACCAGAGGTGAAGCTAAACTTTTCAGGATCAAGGGCTGCTGTCGCCCTCTGTCGGTCCTGGACAATGAATAGGATTGCCAATTTTCGGTCATTTTTTGTTACACCGACAGAAGTGAACTATGAAAATCAACCAGACGTTTTAGAATCGGTATTGAACTAATTTATTTTTCCATAAATAGTAAAATCAAAGTTCGAAACATTCATCGTGCATATCCAAATACGGTAAAAGCAAGGGAGGTGACTGAATCTGGACACAAATTAGAACAGGTTTGACTATACATAAAAGGAACTAATGTCGACGAACGGCAATTTAACACTATCGGACTCCCCGTATCCAATGAAAGGATTTTGAAAAAATTTTAAAGAAAAATGAGATAAGAGTTACGTCCTTCGATCGCCGGAGATATAATTCGGTTCTCACGAATAAGGTCTACTCAGCGGAATAGGATAGCTCCAGAAATCGATAGCGCTGGAAAACTTAACGAGGCGTTGAGTGTAACAATTTGTATGCGATACGCACGCTATTATTCCTATTAAAATTTACATACTATTATATAAATAATTCGAAGGATAAAAACAGAATTTTTTGTTATGTAATTTTTTAAAAACATCAAGGAAACACTAAATCAAAAAACGAATTGCAATCCTCCTTGCAAGCAAATTAGCTACCTCATTACCCAAATAAATCAACGTGGGACCCATCCACTGCACTGAAAGAGAGCCCGCGTGTGCCAATTCAGACAAGATTAGAATGACATCTCGACTGGTTCCGCCCCTAATATAAAAGGAACTCTATAAATCTAGTATGTTCATAAATGCTGAAGGAACATCGACGACTATACAAAGCACCACTTCGGAAGCAAAGCTTGAATTACTGGAAACCTCGAGATTATAGCTAATACTTTTCATATAACCTTGCCCGAAGAAAACCTGAATGAAGCACACAAAAAAGCAAGGGGGGTCGAAGTCGATGCACGGCATCAATATTCCTCTCAACAGGATATAACGAGGCGCTAAATTCCTAAACACAACAACCGCCATCAAACGGCCGCCGAAACAGAAACAAAAACCAAAAAACAGCGTAATTCCGCACCGCATTAATATTCCGTTTCCAATCCTCCGCAGACCACACCCCTCAAAAAAACATCCCCGGCCAATCGGGAGCCCCCTTCGTGCCAAAAGGTGGAGTCGATTTCCGAAATTTTCCTCCGAAACGCCACGCCCACAAGAATGTGATCCCGAGGATCGTGAGAACACGCAGAGGGAGGCCAGCCGAGAAAAAATATGCAGGACGATGAAGAATAAAAAGAACAAAAAATAATAAATGAGACGTAAAGAGAGAGGGCCGAGGGGTCGAGAAGAAGGGTCTTTCCTCATCTGTAGCCGGATGTGAAGACCTCAGTAATTTGGAGTGCCAGACTGGTCCGGTGGTTATGTGTGCTTGTCTAGTTATTCTGGGTAGACCCGACTCGGCGAAAATCAATGGATGCCGACGTCCTGGGAAGAGGGGGGAGGCTCTAACGATGCGTTCGCTTATTTCGAGATTCCAATTTCCCAAAACGAGCGGATTGTTTTGAGATCTTTTGGGAGAGGAAAAACATTCACCCCGGCTTGGGGAATGGAATGTGCATAACGAGGCTTTCTTGGAAAGAAAACAGGCGATTTTTTTTACTGTGGAACGTTCGAAGGGTTATGGGTTTCGATATTTTGCTTTAGTTTAAAACGTAGTGTTGCCGCAGCTAAAGCACTTGTGAAATAATAGCATAAATTTTTAAGAATAATAGCGAAAAATTCTCCCCTGAAACCCTATTTCAGTAGCAATTTTAGTTGTTCAGATATAAAATGAATCGGCTAAAACACAAAATGTGCTACTTAAATTTTAAAATTAAAAAGCAAAATATTTTCTTTATAAGGTTTTCATGACAATCTATCAATCTTTCGTGGTTGCCCTGGCTTAGTGCCAAAACTTCGAGTTTAGCGTCCATTAGAAAATTTTCCCTCAAGAACAAATTCGAAAACTATTTTTTCGTTTGCTATTAGTTAAAAAAGGGAACTATTCTTTCACCTTGGTGAAATTTCCAAAAAAGTCGACGAAATTTTAAAAGTAGGAGCTTTTGAGATGATTTTGTTAAAAAGGATACTCCTAGTCGCCAAAGTTAGAAAAAATAGCCTTTTAGTTGCCTATGGCAGCCCTGTATTTTACTTTTGCTAAAATGCGAAAATTTTAGTATCAGTCCCAACACTCAGTTTGAGAATATTTTTTTCTTCTATTTCGATATGAATGGATGATTTTTTTCAGTAGAAAGTGGATTGTGCGTGTGGATTTCGATCTTTTGTTTAAAAAATATACAAAAAGAAATATCGAGGCATATTCTTTAGTTCCATGGTTTAGTTTAAGAACTTTTCTGTTTCAAAAGGAGCCCCTGTTAAGAAGCAGTGAGTTTCTAAAATTTCCGTTAGGATTTTAATATTTCTTCTTAAATTTAGGAATGCCGTTAAAATTTCACTAAACCAGAACATTTTCAAACTGAATGGATTTTGCTGTTTATTCTTTTATTTACTTCCAATTTTTCCGCTGAAATAACAGAAACTCACCAGTTTCTAGAGAATTTATAGACAGAAACTAAGTCGGTTATTTTGGGGGAGTTCTATCAATTAAGAATGAAAAGAAACACAGGTTAGAAAACAGAAATTACCAAAACTGACGGGATTCCTTGATAGATTTAGAGGTTCTTTTTAACTCTAGAGAAAAATAATATTATGAACTGTAGTTCTCAATGAAGACCCAACCTCAAAGGCCACTTGGGAATAATTATTTATCAGACTGCCCCTTAAGTCTCATATCCTCAAAGCCTTATTGTACTATAGAAAAGCTGAGGTGTTATTTCCAAACCTGACCGTATTTTAAAAGAACTATAGTGCCCATAAAACTCCCAGGACCTTTCTACCTTTAAAACCGACCTGGTTTTAAAATAGTGAAATGAGATGGCTTTATCACAAGCGAGACGACACTCAAATTCCCTCGATAAAAATATATAATTTAACCTATTTGCTTAACATATTTCCGACCGGTTATTTTCACTTTCCAGAACATCCAACAATCCCGCGTTTTCTCATTCCTGGGTTTATCTGAAAGCAGTCCAGACTGGGCTAGACCTGCAATTAGAAGCGGCGAACTTGAATACAGAGCAACCTTCCACAAGGAACGACGTAACCAACGTGTTTGGCCCAAACCACTTAGAAGAAATATTCCTTTCGGATGTTTTCTTCTTCATCCTTCGTAGCTGTAAAATTGTACTCCTTATATATTTTTTATTCTTTCTTTGCTTTGATTCGCCTTTTTTTAGATCTTCGCTACCCATTTATTTAATTTGTCTCTCAAAAGCATTCCTTTCCTCGGTTGTTGTGCTTGTTCGAAATGGAAAGCCATAGTTTGCGGTTTCTTTTTGCCGTGGTTATAATGCTTTTGCGAATTTATTCATAAGAAATGCCGCCATTTTTTTTATTAATATTTGTATTCCTCATTTCGGTAATTTCATGCGGCATTATCCGGCGTTGCAAACTTTGACCTTGAATAGGCTAAATAAGTTATCGGGTCGATGGCATTAAAATACCGTATTCGAAACAGCGGATCCCTTTACAATCATAAATAGCGAAACAAACGATTTTTCTGCGGAACATTTGATAAAATATGGATATGTCGGTATTTTATTGGTAAAATTACGAATTTTAATCAAGCATATTCTTTACATTCAGCTAGATAGAATTTTTTTAATAATATCTTCCCCCCCCCCCAATTGGGAAAACAATCATTCGAATTCACACCTGAAACTTTTCTTCTAAATCGATTTCGGACAAGAATTTATTGTAACAAATGATCGGGTTCATTTCTGAGATTCGTTCTTATTAAGAATCGCTAAACGGAACACTACTAAACCATGAAGAACAATTTTGCCTTATGCTAAAGATGGACAAAACTATTATTTCACGATAACAGTATTGACTGTGTTAATTTGCGATAGCAGTTATTAACTTTTAATATTAACAGTTTTGTTATAGTTCGAAACTAAATTTAACAGTTCTTATAACTGCTAGAAAATTTACAACCTCAGAGATGCCTACCTTTTAACAGATGTTTCAGGAGCACGAAATGTGATTTTCAACAATATTTCAGAAATAATTATGTGTTTCTCGAATGCTTCCAATGAAGCCTTAGGCATTTAAAAAAGAAATCTAATCTTTACTCATTAGACTACACAAATAGTTTTAATGATATGGAAGTAGTGAAAATTGCTTTGACAGTTTCGATTTCAATAATGAAACTCATCAAGAATGGAATACAAAAATTCATAAAACTTCTAAATTATAAATTAAGGTTTATTTCGAAAATTAGTAAATAAGCAATTGTAATGAAGTAAAGTGACTGATAAATATTGTTTGCGTTAAAAGGATGCAGAAAGATTGCGAATCTAAATGGAAAGTTTCCGCAACTTCATTATTCGCCATGATGGCGTGGTGAGAAGTGAAAATACAGAATGGTTGGCATCTCTGCAACCTGAAAAACTGGAATAAATGCTGCAAGCTTTCAAAAATAAAATTAAATAGAAATGAAAATAATTTAAAAATATGAAATTCACTGTCATGAAGATCATATCTGAACGGTCTTAGGCCATTCCATGGGGAAAGGCACATACCGTTGCACTTACGTTCTATCCCACGAGAGATGAGTACTAGAATGAGTACTCACCAGTTGTGCAAAGTCCTATGAATGTATGTGCATGCTTCCTGACCAGCCTTTCGTCTCGAGTAAGCCCTAGTCTCTTCAATATGTGTCCTACGAAATCGAAAGGCGTGATAGCAGATAAGTCCCATTTAAGAGCATTGAGCACCAATAGTTCCCAGCTCTGAAAAAAAGAAGAGCACATCTAAGAAAAAAGAATTTCAAAACAAACATTGTTATAATACATTACATTGGCACATGAAGAAGTAAAATCAAAGAGCAAGCTACTTATCAAAGCATGCCAAATAACATTTAATCTGGTTTGATGCATTTTTAGAGCGCTTTAAAATAGTCTGAAGCATTAAAATTTGTTCTTGTCCTCTGAAATAGTTTTACTCCTATAGTAAATAAAAGCACTGCGTCATGAATGCGACAAATTAATTTTTATTTCTTACACAATAAGAGAGAACATACTGAGCCGTAAATGAAGAAGTCGTAAACATTGGTCCGATGCATTTCTGCATAAGAATAATACACGTACTAAACTATGCAGATATTTTCCAGTAACTTTTATTTCTTTAAAATGTAAACATTTTATTTTATATTTTTGATAATGGCATCATAGAACTTTATTCAAGCTTCTTGTAACCAATCCCAAATCATCACACGATGTTTATTATACTATATATTTATTATTTATGAATTCCACTTTAATATGCTTTGCTGTGTTTTTCTTTTCCCAATATAAACCTTTAAATTTTCTTTCGAATTTTCAATTATTTCTACTCAACAATATACTGAACTTAATGGCATAGTGAAAACCGGTCAGCTCTGTTAATAAAAAGATCAGAGAACAAAACTTACAAAATAAACCGCATGTGTCAAACACGCTTCATTTAAATTTGACATCATATGGTAAGAATGAGGAATGCAGTAATGTAACTTCAACTATTCGAAGACTGCGGAACTGTCTTTGAGGGAAAGCGAAAGTCATCGCGAAACCACAGAAACATCCCACAACCGAGGTATAAAGGAATCATAATAAAAAGAAACGAACCCAAAAGTGGTTTGATCTGGTTTAGACCACGTGTTGTATATTTGCTAACATCGAAGTAAGCATCTAACCAGGAAACCTCAACAATACAGGGAAGGCCAGTCCGCATCTACAGCACAGACCAACGCTGGTAATCATCCCTTTTACAATACACATCCCGATCCACAACAAAAACATCCTGCCCTGGCAGCATCAAGGAACCGACAAAGAATAAGCTCTTGCCACGGAACAGAACTTCGGTTAACATTCCATTCTGGAAAGGGAACCACGCCTGGAATTCCATCAAACCAAAACGAATGGCCCGAAACCCACTCGCCCCGTGGTTGGGCAAAAGATTTGCCCTGGTAATAGAGAAATCTGACTACCACATCAGAACTGCAACTCTATTCTACTCGAAAAAAGGGATAGAAAATAATGTAGAATACCAGAAATAGGGGAAAGTAGTGAGAGAAACTGGAGGGGAGGGAATTTCTGAAGGGAAAAAAGCATTCATATGAATCTGTAGCTCCCGAGTTTAAGGGAATGGGGGATATGCATTGGGGGGTTGACTTGTCGGCAAAGCACCCAAAAGAGCGTTCGAATGAGGGTGAATTGTTGCAGGGGCAGGAGCGGTGATTTGGGAATTGATGGCAATGGAAGATTCTTGGCGGATTTATTGCCATCTTTGGCATGTGCACTGAAGGATCGGTTTTCAGAAGGTTGATTTACGAGTGCTGGTGCTTTCGACTGCTGGACACATAGGATGGAAGATCTCAATTTCGGAAATCCAGCAGCTTTGGTGGACTTTCAAAACATCCTCTTAGCCCATGGTCCAAAACATCGAACAGCAGAGACAATGAACTGGCAAGTGTACATCTATATGAATCGTTGTTGCATTCTAAGACTCCGAAGTCGAGTTCTGAAGTCTACCCAGATCTAACTGTCCATAAGAATTGAGACTTCCTTGGAAATAATATCAGTCCCTTTAGGAAACGATAACTTATTCCTGTCATATCGTCGCTTCCTACACACCACCACTTTGGATCAGATTAATGCACTTGACTACGAGTGTTTCATAAAGTGAAAGTAGGGATTAAATCGCACCCCAAATGCAATACCACCATAACTCTAAAAATGCATTTCTAGTCTCATGTGAAGAGACTGTAAATACATGTTTCTACATGCCGAAAACCTGCCACAACTATAGATTCTAGTGGAGGATAATTGTAGCAGGCGGGATACGAAATGTTGAAGTAGAGGATTCAAAATTAAATCATACAAACCAATACGACCAACAAAAGGACCAGCATACGTTGTCCTAACTATCAGAGGGAAGGTAAGTTTGAAATACGATGCTGAAATATGAACGTAACATTGAAATGTGACTTAGTGTTGAAGATAAGCTTGGCATAAAATGCGCATCAAGTTAAAAAAGATATTTCCCTCACAATCGTTTGTAACCTAATTCAAGCACCTTTTTTGTCCAGACCCTCAGGTATCAAATTAATGGTCATCTAGACTCGTTGAAACCCAATTAGAGAAAACAATATATATTAACTCTACAATGAAAAGAAAATCCCCATTATTCGATAATTTTACGTGGAATACAATGTAACCAAGCTCGGATGAATGTTCATAGTTCCATTATGGTCAAGCAAAGTTGGCGGCGCACCATACCATCCTCTCAAAAACAAATGTTATGCTCACAAAAACAGTGTAATGTAAGTGAAATACAAGTTCCATTCCCTCATAACAACCATCTCATCTGCGCGCATTTCTTAAACCTAGCAACCCACAGCCAAAAAAACAGGCAAAAAAGAGCAGAAAAACGATCTCTGTCTGGCCGGGGGACCCCACTAGAGCCGACCACTCTTCTCGGTATTGAGATGGGGAGAGAGCAACAGGTTCCCAGGGTGTTCTGAGAGCTCGGAGAGGAGAAAAAAAGGGATCCCTACACATTTTTGCTCAATTTAGACGCTTCCTATGGGAAAACCACCCAGTCCGAAAAAAGACCTCTCTACCTCCCTCCTCTCGACACTTCCCCCATAGGGCTTTCAGCAGTACCCATGTCTGTGGGGATAAGCGAGGAGATTTCGGGTATTTTTTCCCAATGCACTCTTTCATGACCTCGTTTATTTTCAGTTTGGTGGTTGTCCTCTGGTCGGTGGAATATATAAATTCCTTTTTTATTCAACCTCCCTGGCTCCCCTTCAGTTCATCAACAGAGCACCTGCCTGGCCATTGTGGGGGACTTTCGTGTCCTCCAAGATATACGATACCGCCACCTTGCCTCACAAAAAGAGGCACCACACTTTCGTTGACCTTATAAAATTAAGATGAGCCGACTTCGATTCATGCCGATAATCCCTGCGTACATGTGCCATCAAAGAGCAGGAGCAGAACGCTGAAGTACGAGAAAATACGTCTTGTACAAGGCAATTGTCTTGAGGATATCTTCTCATCGATGGCTCGACAGCCCAGTGTGGGCCTTCTCGATGATTCTGTTCCAACTTGACCTGTTATTGGCAATAGTTCGGTTCATAAGTTTCGCAAATACCAAAGTCATTGACTGCACACTCAAGTCATCTAAGCTTTGGTATAGGCCTAATTCCAATTTCTCTGGATAGAATTATTTTTTTACTCATTTCATCGGCATTCGAATGATCTGCAATTCCATGTATAACAACATCCGATACTCTGTATAGAGGGTATAAATCGAAATTAGGTCTTCACTTCCATTTGTCTTTACGCACTGGAGACACTGTTTAATGGTAAAAGCTTGGTTGGTTGAGTTTTATCGCGCAGGGGCCCCATTTGGCCAAGCTACGCCAAACACAAATTAAACACCAAGTAATGGACATGCTCGTACACACAAGGAGTTTTAATAACACAGAAGAGAGAAATACACCCATGGTAAGTTGCAGGAGCTGCGTCGCTTACAACTCGCAGGTTTGGACAGCCAGTGGTGAATGAGAAAAGCTATTACTTCGTTAGAGGGACTGTTTTATGAAGGAAGCTTGAAAAATGAATGGTGATTCGGTAAAAAGACATCTTTATAAAAATAACTGCCAAGTTCGTTCCAAGCACGTCGCCCTGGTACTCATACCATGTACCAGTTGAGAGGCGATCCATCTTCTTACAAAAATAACGAAATGGGGCTGCCCCCCTCCCCTCCGGCCGCCGCATCAACAAAGCCAAATCTATGTCCGTCCTGTATCGGACCTTGACCTCTATTTCCCTTTAGAGGTCAGACCCATCTTTAACAGGTTTATCCTGCTTCAAACAGTTACTATCAGTTTCCACAGCGCCGCACTTGAAAGTGGAGACGGGAGAGTCGGACAAAAACACTTTTTTCTTTCCCCATATACATAAAAGTTGGAAATATTTTTTTCCCACATGACAGAGAAAAGGGTAACGTGCCGTCTCAGGGCCATCTGGTGTCCACCCTATCTGTTTTGAAAGTCATCCGGCGAATTAAAACGCAGATACTATCGGCAACTTAAGCGGAAATTAATGCTACAATGTAACTGTCTAGAAGCACTTGGTGTAATTTGCGTCAAGTCGGGGAACACAAGTGGGGAAGATTCTTACCTCAAAAGCAACTGTCATGCTTTCTCATTCGTAGGCGATCGATCATTAGTAATGAATCGGTTGGTAATGAAAATAGTAGGGCATTCATTATCCCTGTAGTTAAGACTTTTCAATCAACTAAATTGTGATCAATTTTATCAAATGACATTACAGCATTTGTGAGACAGGTCACGCTTGCCGTGCAATTGTTATACCACCCATGTGTACATCTAGACAGGGTTCAATTTGAAGTCATTCGGTCATTTAGCAACTTAACACTGTATAATTAAGTTTTAGAAATTCAACTCAGCTTTTGGAGCAATCTTGCGCAAAATGGCCTGCTTTCAATAATAGCCCCTTCGAACTGATCTACTTTAGAGACTGCAGAAGAATATTAGAATGGCGAAGACCCTTTCGTGAATTTTTAGTAATATTTTGCATCTACGTAGCTTAAATCAAGCATTTTTAAACTAAGCAGCAACATTGGCAAATGAATCTCATAGCGGTCGAATTCATATTGCTTAAATCAGTTTCTTCCTATCAAGGAGATTCCTAGGCTCATCTACGCCAGCGAAATACATCACAACCCGGCTGCAATATCACCATAACTCAAAAAATGAATGTCTAGTTTTATGTGCAGAAAGACTACATGCTTCTCAATGCTGTGAACCTGCCACAACTGTAGATTGTAGTAGAGGGCAGTTGAGGCTCCGGTAGTTGGAAGTTTTGCAATGCTTGTTAAAGTCCGTTTGTTGTCATTCGACAATTTACAATGTCGTTTTTCACAATATATTTCTGCAATTTTAAAAAGGGCTCGGAGCCTTACATTGATCCAAAATCAAGCAAGCCACACATTGGTCCAAAATCAGTCTTGCGACACTGTATTGTCTGAGATACGTATGCATACTGGCATATTTACACAGAAACGGAGTACACATTTGGGATGGGCACTTTTGTCAAAGTATCGATATACTGGTTTCGAAACACGAAGTATCGATACACCTAAAATATCGGACAAAAGTATCGATCTAATGAAGTATCGATATTCGATAACAGCTAAAAAGCTTTTTGTTCCACAGTACACCCCCCCCCCGATTTCTTCTCGTTGCCCCCTCCGGTTATCGATCCACTCTCCGCGGATTGATCCAAAATATCGAGATGAAATCGATATCAAGTATCCAAACACATCGCCTATCTAACACACATTAAGGGTAGCCAAACTTTATTTACTATACTTTATTTACATACTGCTCCAGTGTGCGACAAGTGCTTTGAGACTGAAGAGGTCAACGGAGAAGAAAAACTAGACCACTGGATGGAAACTGCCTTCCAATGCAATCTTCTCTCAATCAATGAGTGAAAATTTCTTGCAGAACTTTCGGATTGTCTTGCACGCAACCCGTGCAGAGGCGTGGGATAGGTTAAAAGACGATGACCATAAATAATGAAAGTAAAAAAATCCCCGTTGCAACACGTCTAATTCGGACTGCATCGACGCTATTCAAAACTATTTGAACGATAAGATTATAGGATCGGCGAGTTTTTGGTTCCTCGAGGAAGGACGATTTCCACGATAGAGAAAGTTGACGGAAATATTAATTTGTTTTGCCGACTGTTATCATTGTGAGAAAGCTTTAAGTTTCCGATTCTCTGGGCACCTCAAAGTCTCCAGCCTTTCGAGTCTGCGTCAGAAACATTGATTAATAAAAGAGGTACTTGTGACAAGGAATTGCTGACTGTGTGTGTGTGTGGTCTCCTTTGGTTTGCCGTTCTTTTGGTCGATATTGCCTTAAAACATCTTAAGTTTTAGAATGGCACTTAAGGGTAGCCAAACTTTATTTACTATACAACTCATTCAGAAAGAGATCTCCACAAATTAATCCTTTTTACCCAAACACAGATTTTCAATTTTATTTCATTCATGTTGTCATGAATTGTTCCTTTCTTTAACCCTATAAAGGGCTCACATGCATATATGGGTTCGACAACCTTCCCTGCATGACTTCTAACCAGTTTTGACCTACTTGGCCAATAGAATCTTTCCTAGGATTCCTTCAACCAATAAGGGTGAAGTAATGTGAAGGCATTCTTTTAGGTCTATTTAGCCCTATAAACATGCTACAGTTTTGGAAACGGCATTTGGAGGACCCTAACTTAAACTGTACAATTGATCAAGAAAGAATTCTACAAAAACCATTTCCCCATACTGAGATTTTCATTTTTTTTGACGTCATGAATTGTTCGATTCGTCTGTTTCCTTCTATAACTCTTTAAGGAGCGGACACGTATATATACGTTCAGCGCTAAAGCCTTTTGATAAATATGTAAAAATTCAGAGAATGGGATGAGCTAAGTATTTCTGGCCAGGTCAACAACAGTTAAGCCAAGAGGAAGACCAAAGCTTAGATGGATTGATCGAGTAGACAAGGTTGGTTTGTTGGGGTTTCATGGCGCAAGGGCCAGACACGACATACAACATCAAGTAATAGACACACACACAATGAAAGTTTTACTGACAAAGAAGAGAAATACACCCAGGAAGGAATGCACCTGAACCTGTGCCACCTACAACTCGAAGGTTGCTAGCCCAGTGGGCATACCCACTGAGCCAGAGTAGACAGACTTCGGCATTTGCAAAACTAAGAACTTTGATAATAAATAGGTCAAGCTGGAATAGAATCATCGAGAAGGACAATCGTGATGGGTCGAAAATGAGTGATTCATTCAACCGAATCGAATCTGTAAAGCGAACGAATCGGTGAACCGACTACCTCCAAAATGAATCGATTCTTCGATTCCCTTTTTGTTTTATCTTAACATTACCGCAGTTTACTGTAAACAGTATCTTCCTTGAGACCCAAGGCCATGGTAAAGGCAGCCCTGACAATGATATTCATTACAGGTACACACCATCTTAGGCACGTCACACGTTGCACAAATATCCGTCCTAATAAGTGCGTAATTAGTACTATGAGTAATCAGTACTAAATTAACTGAAATACGCATGAGCACCGGCATATTTTCTGTACAGAAACGAAATACGTATGTCTTGTTCAGGCGCTGAAAACCAAATGCTGTTCAGTTCCTTCAAGTTCACTGGAGAGAGGGCCTTATGTTCAGGTTCTCCCACCAAAGTCCACTCTCGTCATACCTTGTTACATGCTGCTTTATGGTGTGTCTTGGGGATGTCTTGCTCAGGCTCTGCAAACCAAATGCTGTTCAGTCCCTTCAAATTCACTGGAGATTGAGGGCCTTATGTTCAGGTTCTCCCACCAAAGCCCACTCTCGTCATACCTTGTTACATGCTGCTTTATGGTGTGGCTTGGGGATGTCTTGCTCAGGCTCTGCAAACCAAATGCTGTTCAGTCCCTTCAAATTCACTGGAGATTGAGGGCCTTATGTTCAGGTTCTCCCACCAAAGCCCACTCTCGTCATATCTTGTTACATGATGCTTTATGATGTGGCCGGGCTTTGCGTTACTAAAACTGAATCCGAGCGGAGAGTTATCAATGCATTCAGAATAAATAATCACTAAGTTGTAAAAGGAACAAATTTAAAGCAAGGCGGAGCAAATTTAAAGCAAGGCAGAACAAACATGTGTTCGAACAAAAGATCTGATAAGAAACGAGGGAAAAATTCGAATAAATAAATCTATAGGGGAATATCGCCAATTATCTACCACACTAGAAACAGCACTAGTCTTACAGTCAAAAAGTGAAAAACACTTCCCCACAGCTTCACATCCAAATTCTTAAAAAGCAAACGATCTCGGAAGAATTCGCAACGACCTGTTCCGTCCCCCCCCCCGTCATAAGAAACCCGAAACCCCAGCCTTCTGGCATCGCGGCGCTAACGATTCAAACCTATCTGTCGGAACAAACACCTGTATTTATTACAAACAACCTCGGTGCTACAGAGCGCAAACAACCGGCCCAAGAATGCGAGGCGGATAAAGGAGATTAGGAGGGACGATAAACAGGCATTTTTGCAGGAGAGAAGAGACTGGGTGTTAAAAAGTAACATTTAGTACCCCAGGAGATACTGGAAAGGGCATCCTGGAAAAAATCTCCAGCGTTGACCCCAAGATATAAATATAAATAAAGTCGAAACTTTTTTGTAAGTGCGAGCGGCTTTCTTTGTTTGAAAGCTAGTAGTTTCGCGCCCTTCACGGCGTTACGAGGGGTCATGCGTTGGATGAGGTGCCTTATTTATAGGTCGGAATCAGAGGATCACGCGTCGCTGGATTTGTCTTGTTCAATTACGGACCGACCTAGTATTTTCGGTACTTGTGTAAAATCCCGTTGACCATTCTCGCCAAACCAGAAAAATGTCGCCAAACGATGCGATATTCTGCCAATAATGGAAAGCGTGAAATCAAACACGGTTTTTAGTATTTTGCTCCTCTGCTTTTCGCCATAGCGACGTGACGTCAAACCTACTTGGTTTTATGTAACATTGTTTAACTATTATTTTAAATAAGAGTTCTATCAGGGGCTATTATTAATAAACGCTATTTCTCTATTTTTTTCACCTCACATTTTGGAAAAAATCGATTAAAATTTGGACCTGCCTATACAGAACAGAATGCAGTTGACTTTTCAAAGTTGTGGAATCCTGGCATAAAAAAAAGTGTGTTAACGGACAGGATTTATGGCCGCCGAAATTATTGGAGTAACTTTGGCGAGAACTGCGCCAACTTTCATGGTCGACGGGATTTTACACAAGTACCGTATTTTAAAACTTTTTTTGGTCCACGGCTTCCTTTACCTAAATGCAAACCTAAATACTTCCCTTTAGATCAGCATTTGTGAAATAGCATTAACTTTTTAAAATATCTAGAAGCAAAGTCTCTTAAACCCTATTTTAGTAGCAATTTTAGTTACACAGATACAAAATGAATTGGCTTAAAACCAAAATATGCTAAGTATGAAACAGACGTTGAAGATCTCGCCGAGAAATTTAAAGTTTAAAATTAAAAAACATCATCTTAATAAGATTTTCATGATAATCTAGCAACCAGATTAAGATGTTTTACTTTCATGGTAGGCGCCAAAACTTCAAAATTGGCGTCCCTTGGAAAATTTTCTCTAAAGAAAATTCGAAAAACATTTTTCCGTCCACTTATAGAGAAAATAAGGACTAAATTTTCGTTGACCTTTGATGAATTTTTAAAAAATCGTCAAAATTTTGAAATTATAACTTTCGAAACGATTTTGCTATAAAAGATATTCTAGTCGCCAAGGTTGAAAGAGTTGCAAAAAGTCGCTTGTGGTAGCCCTGCTAAATGCGAAATGTAAATTTCAACGGGACTTCAAAAAGCAACTTCTTATAAATAGAAAATTTAAACTAATTGCAATTTAATTATCAAAAATTGTAAAAATCGTATCAACGTTCCTGAACAAAAAGAAAAAGACAAATTAATAGTAAAACGCAACACATTTCTCCTTCAGAAGTATTTCAGAGAACGGTGACTATACATTTTTCAGCAAGTTCAATGAGCTGTTTACAGTGAATTTTTAAATAGAATTTTGTAATTATATAAAACAATATTAAAATTTTCAGTTATTTTATCAACCCTAGTAAATAAGAAATGGAGAGCTTTAGTAAAAGAGCTGAGCGCAATGAATAAATATAAGTTGATTGTAAAGATAAAAATATCAAAACAAATTTATACACTATTCTTAAAGATGCAGTCAATGAACTATATTTGGATATTTTTTGCTTTAAATATGGTCTGGGAAGGGCTTAAGCCCCATAGCCCCTTCCGTAAGAGCGCCTCCTGATTGGAACTATTTCAAAGAAACAAAAAATCAAATTTCAATCCGAACGTCATTAGAGGTTTAAGACGCATAAGCAATTTGTACCGCTCCCCCTACAAACGAGAGCTGAAGAGAATGACACTAGTACAGGGAAATGGTCAGACATATTCCCATGACACGAAAAAGAACGGGACCACCGAAGCAGTAAGCGGACCTTTTCCCACAGGAAGTCTGTCATCAAAACATTTTTATTCTCTCATAAGTTGACTTACACCTTTCTCTAAGCCGCCCCCTTCAAACTTCACTTCTTTTATTTCTTCTTGTTTCCATCAAAAGAGATAGCCGAACGAAGAAATCTCATTACGACTTCCACACCCTAATCCGTAGACCAAGTTGGGGGGAGACAGAATTTAAAGAGTGAAGAAGAATTCGGCTACACTGTTGCATGGAATGAAACTAGAAAGAGCAAAATGGAAAGAGATGTAACCCTGAAACGAGAATAGCACACAACCTATTATTTCCCATAGCTTGTAAAGACCCATCAAGAGAAAGGGTTATGTGTTTGGAGGGGAAAGGCCTAAATATACAGCGGCCACTGAAAAATTAGAAACACTTTTCGAACATGTTGTGTAACAACTATTAAAAGGTGAATTTTGTTCTCTTTTTATTGTTCCGATGTCTTCATTTTCGCTAATGCACATCAAAATCAATTAGCAAACGATTTCGAGTTTTCTTTGTTCTCACATACGCCATTTTAAATTGCACATTCCACGACGGGAACTGGATTATGACGTAGTTCTTGTCAGAAAGCTAAGACGCACTAAACAAAAAGAAAGAGGCTCGGATTTTGTTTTTCTTTTCTTATTCGCTGAAAACTGTTCAGCCGCTTAAAGGAATATATCGGGAGTTTCACGCCAAAATACCAAGGTCACAAAATCAAATAGGCTAAAAACTTCTGTTCTATAAAATGAAACCTTTAATTTTTAGAATCAAGTTTCCGAAGTGGTATATTGCGCGATTGCGTGACAGAAATATTTGTTTTCGAACGTCTCAATAGAAAGAGTTAATTTTAAAAACAGCCTCATCAAGAGATGAAAACTCAGTTATATCTTTTACAAGGAAGTTATTGTTTGAAACCTAATTTTTTAGTTACTTTGATATTCTAAAACCTTGATAATTATGCGTTACAGCTACGGGTTCCCACTCTTCTACGTAAAATAAATTCAAGTACTTTTCAAGGACCAAAATGTTTTTCAACGACCTTGTTTTTTTAATGAAGAGCAAAATGACGTGATCTTTACGAGACTAAATAAAATTCACCATGAAATAGACAAAGGGATTAAAATTTTGAGGCAAGAAAGAATATTTGGAAACAAATAAGCAAATATTTCAATTTTTAGTAAAATAGTTATAAAAATTCGTTACTAAATCACTAGGGAACAAAAAGAAACATGTGTAATGTAAAAGTAAGAAGTTTAAAGATTTTGAATGCAGGCTCCTTAGGCCCAGTCAAAATTCGATGATTCTTTTTTAAGGATTAAATGAAATTTCGGAACTTTAAAAGGATGTTTTTTCAGACTTTCCAAAGCACAGGCAATAGAATATATAATTCAAATACTTTTCAAGGATTCAACAGCCGTGGTGCTAATAATAAAAGCATTGATAACAGATAATACAAGACAAAAAGATACTCACAAGTAATTGCGATACGTTTATAGAGTGATCTGAATATAGGCACAGTCTTTCTGCAGTCAGGGGCCTGCTCTGACGCAATTTGGATGCTAGGAAAAGACATACAGCCCCTAGAAGCTGTAATTGACTTTTTCCCACTCTGACTAATAAAAGGAACCTATCTAAACAATTTACAGCTAGTGGAAAGACTTCGTCTTGGCATCGCTCTTCTTCACAGACCTGCACAAAGAACGAAAACATTCAATTTCTCGTATTAACAGTCAATAAAGAGTAAAAATAAGAACTAAATGTTAATGTTTTCACAGCAGAAATATAAAATACAGTTCGTAAAGCCATTTATGTTATGCGTAATTCTAGTCCTCACTGTAAAGTAAAATACGCTTAAGGTTCGTGAAGTGATGTAGCTACGGTAGAGGGCGGTTTTCTATACGCAAAAGGGAAACAATAGCGGGAAGACCAAAAATAATCAACACATAAATGCGGAAAATAATAACACGGGTAGGAGGCATTTCAAACAAAATATAAATATTACTGAAACTGGTAAAAGTTTTTCCTGTTAAAGTTGAATTCAGGACCATTCTCCCTTACAATTAGTGATCAAGGGGCAATCTTTTATTAAAACTCGTTCTATAAATTAACATAACATAAGCACAAAAACATGCAATTAAATTCAAGACATCCTCCGGGTAATCTCGTACTGGTTCATAGCGATCAAATTTAAACTTTCTTCTGAGGGTTTTGCAACGTAAACATAAACAAACTACGGAAAAGAAAAAATACTTTCGGTTAACAATTATTTTGATTTATCGCCCTTTTTCCGATGTTTGGCGTTAATTTTAACTACAGGCGTTATGCTAAAATTGCATTCGAGTAGCACGCTTAATTACCAGAGGTAACCAAAACACTAGCGCCATCTATATTCAGTATAACAGATAAAACCTCCGGGAGGGTAAAATTGGACCATACTTTTTTACACATAACCGTACTTTATATGTTTGTTTAATACAGAGTGCTACTGATTTGATAACTTCGTTCGTAACTTATAGCGTAATTTGAAGTTATTAATCTGCAATTTCAGTATTAAGAATTGTAACGCATCAGCCCCTTAACGTGTATCTCAGCGATATGCGCCTTGATTGGCGATGGCGGACCACGTGACACACTCTCCGCGAAAGAGAATGAACCATTTTTCTCTAGTTGTTTCCCAAGGCGAGCGTAGAACTGACGCGCTGAAGTTTTGTTCCCCCGAGATGTTACTTTTTATGTTTGTTTATTCTTGTAATTGTTTTGTGCTTAGTGTTAATTAAAATTGCTCTTTTGGCCAATTCTTGCATTAGTCATTGGATTCAACTCTAAAGAATTTGAAAATTTAAAAAAATATGACATTATGACTAAGGTTTCGTCTATGTATCTTCAATTTGTATGCCGCTTATATTAAGAAATATCACAAAACTCCATCAAAACGGCGATGCATCAAATTAACCTATTAATGGGAATTACTTTTCATTCCCCGTTAGTTTATGTTTACAATGAAAAGCCTCTCATTCGGCACTTTTTAACGCGATTGTCTCAGCCAGAAATTCGAGACCCATTCCAAGAGGATAAAAAAAGAAGTCCATCATAAACCTCTCGTGTTTTTGTCTAAAACAGGATTGCAACGACCCTCGATTTAAAGATACCCAATACACATTCCAAAAAGAACAGAATTATCCATCAGCGTACTTATCAATCATTTGCAACAGAAAATTCACACCACACCAGAAAATTTGCATGAAATGTAGATTAAGAACTAATAGCTGCCCCAATGCAGGCCGGGTCACCCCTCAAGCGAAAAAAACAAACCGCGGTCGACAAGCGGGATTTTTAAGTAAAAATTAATTAAGTGGACACTCTCCCCTACACTAATAAACAAGTAGGAATCCAGCGTTTGCGTGAATGCATATGCACAAGAGCCTTAACGGTCTGATCTTGAACCGGATTTGAACTCGGGAAATGCACACCAGTCTTGAGTTCTTCCACCGTTTGATATTTGATATGTCTCTCCCACACACAGAAATAGTTAGTTTTATGAAGGTGGACGCCCGATGACTTCAGTTAGCTAGTTACCGAAAGCACTTAGAAAGAGAGATTCAAGTTTTAAAAATTAATCTTACCAAAGCTCTTAACAGCGGCTACTTAGAATTGTCATGACTGAGAAAATCAGACTCATAAGTCAACGTCGTCAAAAAAGTTTTTTATTTTAGCAAAACTTAAAAAAACAGTCCTTGCTTCTTTGTTCTAAAGGGCTTGGAGAGCTAGAACACATTTAGATTAAGTATAAATAACTATTCCCATTGTAAATTTCTCTTTCGTCTATCAATTTTAGGTAGTTGAAAAGCACTGGAGCAAAACACAGCGGGCTATTGGCGATGGTCTGAGATCAATCCGGAAGAGACACTTCCGAGAACACCTCGTAATTTTGAACCACGGTCAGATGAAGACGCCAACACCTGAACTGGCACCCCACTCTCCAAACTTCCACACCACGCCGACGTGAGGATATTTGAGGCCCCAAGATTTAACGTGCACCAGCCTCCAAGTACACGACCGTCTTTGGGTGGATCGAGTTTCGAACTCGCAACCCTCCGGTTGATAATCTATCAACTGGGTTACAGCGGTCCCTCTATCAATTTTAGAGAATTTCACATAAGAAACTCCATCTAAGAATGTATTCAGAGAGCATTCTATTTTTCTTTAAGTCGAAATGCCAGCACGACACTGGTCTATTAACAAGTTAAATGGCAGAAAAAGTTGCCGTTTAAGACGACATGCGGCCCCTATTTCGCATCTCGTTGCAATCAGTTTTTGTTCATTGAAATTGAACCTGATAAAGCGGTTCTTTCATTAATAACCTATTCCGATACTTCGTACGGAACCGCGTAATTCCACGTAATATGCCAGTGTGTGGCTGTTTTACAAACTTATTTTCCACGGTCCGGTCGTACCATTATATTAGAATCGATGTTCACGCAATGATTGGCGAGTAGAATCTAAATTCTGGAATCTTGGCGAGACTTTTAAAGATAAAGATGCTGATAAAGCGGTTAATCTGTTCCGTTACTCCATAGGGCAACCACGTAACACCATAGAATATGCTAGTGTGTGATCATGTTTTACAAACGGATTTCCCCCAATGCGAACATACCATTATATTAGAATACCATGCTTAGCGAGTAACATAAAAACGTTTTGTAGTCTAGGCGAGACGGGGGATTTTTAGTGTTCATCCTATATCAGAGCCTGAGGAAATTACCCGAAAAGCATGACAGTTTCGTACAGTAACGTGCAATCTGTTTTTAGGTTCAGTAATTTAATTTTATGTTGAATAATAAAGCAATATAAGTGCTATGCAAAAGGAAGAAATTATGCATATATGCAAGTGGTACCATCGAGTACTCGGTATGCATATTTAAACTTCACAAGGAGCCCGTCACTTAACTTGGAACTGAGGTCACTAACAGATCTGGTAGCTGAACCTGGTTGGATATATATACGTGAGAACCAGTGCTGGGTAGTCTGAGATTTAAAAACGTTTCGAATTATATCGCACCTGAAACTCAGGGAAAACAATTTTGAAGGTGAACGAATTGAAGTCTCATTGAATCTGAAATTTATCTAACAGCAAAAAATGTAGAACTCGTTACCTCAGCTAAGATACCTCTGGTCGCGACGCCAAATCCTGGTGTCCCGAACCCCTTGGGTCTCCCCAACATTCTTATGGTTGAGGCCCGGCCTCCTCCAAAAAATGAGGGATAAATGTAGCAAAAACAGGTGTTATCGGTAGTCAAATACGCAAGGTAATTCTATCTCATTACGTCGTATAATCGGGAGTGTGGAAGTCCTGATGGTGCGAACCCTTTGAGGCCGAATGTTTTTATGGTTGGGGTCCAGTCCAGACAAGAAGGGAAGTACTATAAACATATCGATACTATCGGCAATGATCTGTATAAACTATTCTGAAAACACGTATGAAGATTATGAAAGAACTGGGGTATTATGGTACTGGTATGGCCACAGAAAGAGACTTGGTCCCCTACTGCATCACCCAGTACCAGACGATTCTATTACCTTACTTGTATCAAGTGAGCCTCAGCGGAATAGGTTGCTATGTTCAATTTTGGTGACCTATACAGGCCGTCTTATTAAAAATGTAGTCTAGAAATAAAGTCTCGACACAAACAGGTCTAGCATAAAGGCAGGAAAGAATGTTGGCGGGGTTCTCCATTTGTGGGGTCTCTACAGGGAGTGAAATGAACTGTCCCTAAGACGTATGACTTCGTGATGGTCGGACTATACTTGGGCTCCCTTTAATAATTTCCCAACTGCTTTTTCGATAGTTTTTAAGTAATTCAATCAACTCAGTGTATCTTTCGTTTTTATAAGATATTGGCGCTTGAGCGAATCAGGAATGTCACTTCTACTTGAACAGTTTTTGTCAATCTAGACTTGAAAAAGTCGAGCTCTTAACTCTGGTTTTATGTCCGGAATCTAATGAGGAATCGCGGGTGATCCCAGGGTTTTTCAGCGACATCAAAAGATTTCCCATTACACTTCATGCTGTTGTTGACGAGATGAAAATAAACTTCGAAATCCAAATACCTTAAACCTCCTCCAAGTGGTTTCGACGAGATATCTCGTCCATCAAGATATACCAAGTGGATCATTCATCGTCAGAAGAATAAGCTCGCAAATCCAAATTTGCCTCGTGCCGCGGTAGTCCGGTTGGAAGAGTAACGGATTAGCAACCGGAGGGTTGCGAGTTCGAACCGAACCAAAGACCGTCGTGTGCCAAGGGGCTGGTACACGTTAAATCTGTCGTGGCCTCAAATGTCCTCACGGTCAGGTGACGAGGTGAGACCTCGTCATCTGACCGTGGTTCAAAATTGCGTGGTGTTGTCCTCGGATTTGATCCCGGACTGTCGCCAAAAGCCCGTTG
Source organism: Meta bourneti (assembly GCA_933210815.1). NCBI lineage: Eukaryota > Metazoa > Arthropoda > Arachnida > Araneae > Tetragnathidae > Meta > Meta bourneti. Next base: position 29,937,609 of record OW119931.1, on the reverse strand, counting down.
TTTTTAATTAACGTCCAGTGCGACGTTAATTAAAATACCCACCTACCTACCAAATATTGCCTAAAAATATACAAAAAAGACACAAAGCACCAACACTTTCCAGCACAAGGCGCCAAAATGAAAATGAGAGATTGGTGTTTTGGTAGAATTACAAGAATAGGCTCGTAAATACAAATATTGCCTCAAATTACACAAAAAGACACAGAGCCCCAGCACTTTCCAGTGCAGGGGGCCCGACTTCCAGAAACAAGTGCATGAGAAACAACCCGAGAGGAAGTGGTAGCGATGCGTAGAGGCGGCGAGGCTTCGGTTATTTATCCCCCATCATGTGGAGAATGATGAAAATGAGAGACGTGTTTCGCAGCAGAATTACAAGAAACCGCTCAGTATATCATTTCCCTGCTTGACGAAGGGAAGGGAGATAATAACCAATTTCCTGAGAGAGCCGCTCCGGTCCCAGTCACAGTCTTCCCCGACCCGAGGAGGCTATTTTAAGCAAATCTCCACAGAAAAAGTTATCAATGTAGCCACTTCCTCTGCTTCCACTACTGCGACGTGTCGTTTGCGGCGCTTTTTATGCCTTTCCCTCAATATGCACGCGGGTGCTTTATGCAAATAAATGAAGCAATAGAGCTGAAGGAAAATAAAATTCTCGTATTTTTAATAAAATAATATTTTAGAGATGGGCAAACAAAACTTATTTTCCGTGTTAAAGGTAAAGGCTCATTTACACTTGTACGTCAATCCGTATCAGTTTCCGGATGCGTCGGACCAATGACCAACGAGAATAGAAACGATTGACAATTCTCGTTCTCGTCACTCATTGGTTATCCGGACAGATTCGGATTGATGTAGAAGCGCAAAGGAGCCTTTGATGCCAATTTACAAACTGTTACTATGAACTGCTTCTTTTGAATTTGTTCGCTGCTTGGAGACTAAATTAAACAATTATTAAGTATTAGGAATTGATAACAAAGATTCATTGAAACAGTTTTATTAACTGCTTAAATTGACCATTTAGTGATTTTTAAAAAATTAGTAATTTCAGCCCTTTTTATTTAAAATTTATGCAATAAAATTTCTTCACTCTCCCAACAACATTCGATCAATAGCTGTTTATATTTTTGATCTTGTTCTTAAATGTTAATTTCTAATAACAGTTATTTAAATAACAGATCGAAATAACACCCTTCTTTTTAAAAATTTTAGTTCCAAAATCCTCTTTTCATTCCTATCTTCGCTTTTTTTTCAATAAAAACTTTACAAAGCATTAAAAAATTGCTTTTATGTTCTTTACATAAGAAATAAAATTGGAGCTCAAAAATTAACTTCAATCAGAATTAAAATTCCAAGAACAAATTCATTGACATGAGTAATGGATAAACCTGTATGTTGAGGTCTGAGACAATAAAAAAAATTTATTCCTCAATTAATTAATTGAGAATAGATCAATGACAGATAATTAATCTGACAGTTTTTTATTCTAATTCACCAACTTTTCTTGAGTCGCTATTCTACAACTACACTTCGATACAATTTAATTTAATTCCCAAGTGTTGCACACTTTCAAATCGGAAAAAATGGCAATTCAATCAAAATTATTACAGGCGCGTCAAAATGCAATGAATAAGTTGGAAAACGTCAAGGAACCTCGGAATAATTTTTTTAGCGATGATCAAATAATTAAATTTATTATTTAATTTAAATTAATATTGGCAATACATATTCATTCTGCAGAAAAATAAAATTGCATTGACACACACGTCACGGCATCTTTTATCTGAATGCAAAGTCAAAGCGAAAAAAATAAGAATACAGAATCAGATTCAACGTTCGCATTTCCACAGAACGACTCGAACCGCTATCAGCAACACAAAAGACGGAAGTCTCAGTTCTCCGTAAAAAGGGAACATTTACAGCATCGGCCGTGAGAAAAACTCTCAAAAGACAAAACGAGAAAATTGTGAGAAAAACGTCCAAAATTGCCGCTTCCCTCGGCGGAGATTTACCTTTATGAGATGGTCGATAGAGAACGTCTCAAGCCGGCGGCGCGGTTACGGTTAAGTTGGCTGGCACACTGCCCCGTGTTCCATAACCATGTTATTTATTCAGTTATAGAATATTAGACAAGATTGACGATCAGTTTCGGAATTCATTGTGAAAGGTTGACTTGGTGCGTGTGAAAGAGCCCGTAAATTCGTGAATCGAATTTTTATACTAAGTAGTTATTAAGGTTCGAAAAAGTACAATGGGCGGACGAGGATAATAAATATCGTCTGAATCGGTTCTTCACTTTTGAGATGGAATTTTTTAAAGAGGCGTTTAAATCGCCCACTGCAGACATGCATTATCATCGGAACTAGATTTGTATTCAAATTCATTTGTATTCTAAGTTAAAAAATTCTGAGGTCATCTTTATTTTGGTTTCTTTCTTTTTCCCCTGTTCTAGTCTTCGATGCACATCTAGAAGGATCAATTTTCCTTTACATTGATTTGAAAGCGAACATTGACATTTCGTTCTATACTTAAAACAAAAGTCGTATATTTTATTGCTTCGATTTCTGTGGTAAGTACTTGACGAGAGTAAACAGAATACGTAATATTATAAGCTGTCAATAAATATTATTTCAGCGCGTTTAGAAAAAATCTAAAATTTTTACGATACTCAAAGATAATTGTGATTTTTTTCGAACATTTAAGTAAAAAAGGAATAATTAAGAATTGGTGAAATAGAATTAATGTATTGCAACACTTAACTCTTTTTTTAAAACAGAGTTAATAGCTTTAGGAAAAATAACAGTATTAAATTTTATTTAGCAAAAGATTACCTGATACAATGTAAATAAATACTCAGTTGTTCAGTTCTACCCTTCATAAATTGATTTCAAACTGCTGGGTAATTATTAAAATCTTAGTTTTCAGTAAATATAAAATCTATGGACTAGACATTGTACACTAAGCATTCTTAATTACGAGCGACAGTTAAAAGAGACACTATTTTTTAATGAAAATTTTAATTCAATTAATTTAATTCAAAAATTTAATATCCCTTCAAAATACTTCTAAAGAAACTAATTGAGTGTGAAAATGTTATTTTTGGGGAATAAATTAATAAATAAATTAGTTATTAAAATAATTCAAGATAATTAATAAAACAGATATCTGGCAATAGTTTAAAGGCAATGTTTTGGGCTACATGAAATTTACTGGTCCCTTATGGCAATTATTTTAACATAAGGGAGTTAAAGTTAAAGGGCCGTTAATTATTTAACATAAGGGAGTTGTTAGTTAAAGCTGCCGTTTGAAAAGTGCGTGAGAGCTTCGAAATCCAAGTTCTAATACTCGACCCAAAAAATATCTAACTTAGGATGCAATACTTAATGTACCTGTTCATGGTGGAGCTGTACTTAAAAATGCGTTCATGCAAAAAAAAAAGCCGCACATTAAAACTTGCCTAAACAACAAAAAAACACAGAACATAACATTACTAAGTGTTTCCGATGTGTCTGACTATTAAAACTGACAACTATCCAAGTTTGACAACATGCTTAAGACAAACATTTCTGGTCAATTGTCTTATTATCACGTGTTATACCTTAATCCGTACACAAGGGAACCAAAAGCTCAAGTAATAGTTGTCAAATTCCATTCCTCTTCGAACGTGCTCAATTAGTAAAGATATAATCAATAACGAAAGAGGAAAAATTGTGACAAGTTATTGATGGTCAAATTATACTATTCAGAACAAGCTGAATTGTTGAATTAACAATCTTTCAAAGAAATTCGGTTCTGATTGATCAGAACCGAATTTGCCCAGAACAACTTGCCGGTATGGGAGAAATGGAACATCGTGCACATTCTTTGTACTAGCCGACGTTCGAAGTTTTCTTATGAGGTATTACGATTTCTCATGACAACTTATGTCCGAAATAATATTTAACGATGCATATATTAGAGGAAATTTAGAAGACAAGTACTCTTATCAACCAAAATCAGCTGATCACAAAGTGACAATATAATTCCAAAACTTCTTTCAAAATGATAACACAACAAAAGAGAACATACGGAATTAATGGAATGAAATAATTACCTCTTGCATCCATTCTGCAACAACAGTTCTCATATATGGTTTCAGATCATTTTGGACGCACTTGAAATAATTAGACGCAAGCACGTATCTGTCCTCAATCACTAATAAATTTTCGAACACTCTCGAGTCCTCGATAAGCACTGGGTCTTCATAAGCTCTAATAACATTTTCGGATTCACAACAAAAAAGATCCATAACTATCTCTAAACACTTTGGCAACACTTGGACAACTTCAGCAGAGCATTTTTGTAAACAATGACAGGTGCACTTAGGAGAAGAAATTTCTCGTTTCGGTCGAGTATTTCTTGAGTATATAAAACAAAATTGCAATTTATCACAAGGAATGGAATGTGGTTAACATGTGAGTGGCGTTTCTGAGCAATTGAAGTATATAGTTGTTAGTTAGGAAAAGTTTACAAGTTTCTTTTGGATGCAAGGACAAGAGCAGCGCAGTACAAATGCTTCAACTGCTCATGACCAAAAGAGACCCAACCGCCGAAGTTTCGACAGCTAGGAGAGAAGGCTGGGAGAAGGGTTGCCGGGCTGTGGAAGTTTCTGAAAACCGCCAAACACGAGTACAGAACAGGGGGAAACTTCGCGTTGGCAGGCATGTGTTAAAAGCCCATAGCAACCGACCATTCTTCCAATCTCGCATTGAATGGAATGTTCCAATCGCACAGTCGTCAGCAGATTTAGGGTGGGTCTGGTTTCAGAAGCTAGTTTTCCTGGTGAAAATACTTCACAGAAAGTACAAATGATTATAATCAGGCAATCTATTATTTCTCTATCAAAACCGCAAGCTCAATTATATTCGATATGAATCGCTTTTGTCAGCAATATGCCCATGAGAAATAAATTCGGAAATGCATCTTTTTCGATCATCTAAATTTCTACAACATTCTTGAAAATGAAACCCATTTTTATTTCTACTTAACATATCTCCTCGAAACGTAAAAGGTTATAGGAACTGAAAATGATCAAATTTATTCCGAAACAAAAACAACCGGCAGAATATACTATATCTACTTTTCTTCTAATCTTCAATTTTTGTATGCATAAAAATAAATTATATTTTGTTTTTAGGATCTGAACGTAATGAATAATTGGTTCGTTTTCCCAATAATTAAATAGAATGGCGAAACATTAGTTTATTTTGTTGAGCATAAAGCTCGAATTCTAAGTTTTATTCGATTTAAAATAATACATCTGATAAGAAAGTACTAAACTTTAGAGCCTCCTTTCGCAACTGAACAAAGTAAAAATATTTAATTTTATTTCAATTAATTAATTTGTTAATTTATATTTAACAAATTACATTTAACTCTCGAGTGCTGTAGTTCGTTAAATGTCACTAAATCAGCCAAATGCGGCGATAACGACCGATATCTGGTACAAACTGCTACACAACGCATGCGCCGGCCAATCTTCAGGGATTCTCGTTCTTATTGGAGATTGGAGTATTCCCCCGTCTTCGCCGGCCCATTCACAAAATCTGAGGTGCGTAAAATGTGCGGTGATATCTGCAGCAAAGGGAGGGGAGGGCAGAGACGTCACGTGATGAATCGCTCCTTCGGAAGAGACAATATGAACAAGGTCATTGCTCGAAGCGAAATTTTCCCATTCGATTCTACTGCTTTCTGTTACACCGAAACGATAATTATGGAACATAACTGTCTCTCGTCAATTGCTCCCATCGATTCTGTTGTCAAATGGAGACAAGGAGTCAAGAATCGCAACATTATTTCCTTCACAAAATCTTCTAAGAGTAGATAAAAGTCTACTGTGTTTCGTTTTCCGAAAATATAGGTCATTTTGAGTCTATATTTTGAGTTCTGAATGAAGAACTGCCTATGAATGGAAAATTATGTTATTTCTATTAAAAATGGGAAAATAATCAGATTTCTCAAAATCGGTGGAGAAATCATGGAATTTACTTCTAGTTTTGTATTTTGGGCAAATTGTATGCCCGCCAACATGAACGGTTTGGAACATACAATGCACAGATTTCGACTGAATTGTAAGATTAAACATGAGATTTTTCACCCCCTTGAAACTGCTTACTTGTGGAAATTCACCTTATACTTTTATGTCGCTGTCGGGAATTTGGTACGATACTTAAATAGGTAAGCTACTGGCAGTTATAAGTTATTAATTTGAATGTGAAAGTCCTAAACCTAAATGCATGCGGCGCAGGTTCGATTCCTGTCAGATGCATTTGGGTGTATTTCTCTCTTCTGTGTCAGTAAAACTTTTATTGTGTGTCTATTACTTGATCTTGTGTCTGGCTCAGCATGGTCCTTGCGCCATAAAACCCCATAAACAAACCTAAAGCATATTTCCTATTCACACTTCGGGGATCCTCATGCCTCAAGAACCTCCCCCCCCCCCGTCCTCCTCTAACTACTCCGCTCTCAATGATACATTCAACTGCAAATCTAAATTCTCTGTGGAACACGAATCATATGACATACCCTTATCGAAACCGACCAGAGCATCAGGTCCCCACTTTTATATTCCCCAGTTCAAAGTTAGGTGACGGGCCCCTCATGAAATGCAGGTGTTCATATAGAGTTCTGTTTGAATACCACTAGAACTTCTTCCACCACAAAGTCTGCGTCTATCTGTTGCCGTAGAAACGGACCTTATCTCATTTTCCACAGGGGATGCTGAAAGAGAATGCAACCACACTGGCCCACTAACTGCAAATTGGAAACATATTTTTGATTTATTTGCTGCCCAGATGATATTAGACCACCTCTTTCCAACATTGAGTGTCCCCTACCCACAATGAACGAGCCAGTTCCTTTAGCGACAGCCACCAACCAGATTTGGTGGTGTGAGCAATTCTCGTGGCAGACAGAGAGTGCGTAACGCTTATACACCAGAGATTTTCAACCTTTTTCATCTCATGGCACGCATAAACTAATTACTAAAACTCTTGCGGTTTTTAAAAAATTATATTTTTTGGCGATTTGACAACAAAAATAAGTATAATTTTGATTGAGCTACAAAAAATAGTAATTACTTACCCTTTTTGCTACAAAAAGGCTTTCTAAAAAAAATTTCAAAAATAGTTTACCTGTACTTGGTGATAAAAAAATAAAACACTCAATGATTATTTTTAATGGTATAACTTGAAATTATTCGTGAATACACCTGTTTAAAAGTTCAAAACTAAACCGTTGAAATGGAATAAATCATACACAATTCAAACCGTTCCACCATCTGTAAGGCACACCAGTGCCACATGCGACAGCTCCTAATTGTATCAAATTACATTAAATTCTGTCTTTTATCACTCCTATTTCTTCCTTTTCCTCAAGTGCTTAAAGTCACTTTTCTTTAACTTCTCGCTCTTATAGTAATGATTAATTAACTATAAAATTTTTTATATTAATTAATCATTACTATAAGAGCGATGTTGAGGTTCGCTGATTTTCAGACAGGTGTTCCGTAGTTGATACGTCCGTTCCGGTCGAAAATCGCTGCTTTTTACATCTCTGCCCGCTTTTCAGCTTCCTTATCACAACTTTTTTAATTCAGAGGTAGGTAGATTCCGCGGTAGCCCGGTTGGAAGAGTATCTGATCAGCAAATCGGAGGGTTGCTAGTTCGAAACTCGGTTCAACCGAAGACCATCGTGTACACGGTGGCTGGTTAAATCTGTCGTGGCTTCAGATGTCCTCACGTTAGCGTGGTGTGGAAGTTTGGAGAGTGGGGTGCCAGCTCAGGTGTTGCCTCGTCATCTGACCGTTTAAAAATTACGTGGTGTTGTCCTCGGATTAATCCCCGACCGTTGTGTTGCTCCAGTGCAACGGTAATTAATTGCCATTTTCTGAGGTAGGTAGTTAATTAGCGTCTCACTTGAGCAACACAGTGGGCTATTGCCGACTTTTTAATTCAGAAAAAATTCCAGTGCATAAACCTCTAATTTTCCGGTAACTACGACCTTACCCTCCCTCCATGTTGTCCCAGCTGCACCCCTAGTGACGCCACTGGTTTTGTAATGTGTCTGCGGAACCCTGTAAAAATCAAAATCGATCCGCTTGCTTTTGTATCATATGGTCATACAGCTTGTGGTAGACAGCTGGCGCCTCCGTCTATGTACGTCTACGGGTCTATTCAAGTGTTTCTTTTTGTTGGTGATCTGCTGGAACTCAAATATTTTTGATAACCAACCTCTACTTCACTCGAATCGCAGTTTCCCAACCTATTTTGGTTCAATTCAAGGATAGTATTTTTCGGCCGCTTCTCTGGAAAACTCTCCCAAATAAAAATCTGTTGCAAATGTAGTTGGGACCCTGTAATTGTTGAATTTATAAACATTTATGTAGCTGTGTGTAATTTAGAATTTCGAAAAGTCAGTTTGGAACTGAAATCATCAGACAGCTTGGGGCTGCGGTAGCCCGGCTGGAAGAGTAACGTCTAAGTAACCGGAGGGTGGCGAGTTCGAATCCAACCAAAAACCGTCGATGGGGCTGGTGCACGTCTTATCTGTCGTGACCTCAAATGTCCTCACGTTGGAGTGGGGTGCCAGCTCAGGTGTTGCCTCGTCATCTGACCGTGGTTCAAAATTATGTGGTGTCGTCCTCGGGTCTTTCCCTTCGGGTTTGATCCCGAACCGTCGTCAATACCCCTTTGTGTAGCTCCAGTGCGACGTTAATTAAATACCTACCTACCATCAAACAGTTTATTGTCAATTTAAAAGACAAAGACATCACTTTGCAGTGGGTTCCTGCGCATTGCGAAGTGTATGGCAATGAAATGGCTGATAAGTTAGCTGAACTGCCAATCACAATAGGCCCTGTTCTTGTCTGGAACTACCCTTTCACTTGATCACTTTGGTGTACTTTATGGAGGATCCCTGTGGAATGAATCGCTATCTTTTTCAATTCCAGAGTGAACCTAATGAAATCCATTACAGTGAAACTTCGATTAACCATCAGTTTTGTTAACCGTCAGTCCGTTATTAAAAGTTATTAGTACGTACACACACATACATACTGTACTCATCATACATACATACTATACCTCTACGTAAAGTACGGAACATTGTGTGCCGCTCAGAAAGCACGAGCCTCGAAAAAACGAAAGAAAATGGCAGACTATTTTAAAATTTGAATATATACGTACGTCTAGAGCGTAAGTTCATGTAACAATATGTACTTATACTGTACTTAATGTAAATTGTGTATTGTTTATTTCTGTAAAATAAAATACATGTACAGTGTATTTCCAGTTCGTGAACGTGCATTTTTTATCATTCGTTCATATGAAATCGATGGGGGTGGGTTGTTTAAGGTTTTTCTGTTACCCATCTATTCGATTAACCGTCACGGTCCCGACCCTGACGGTTAATCGAAGTTTCACTGTACTTCAAAAAGATCTTTACAGCAGTTGCCACTTTTTCTGCTAAAACCAGAATAGGCACATTGTAACTCAGGCCCACTTTAATAATTTTCACTAGGCTGATTCAAATAAGTGCCTTGATGTGGAAGAGAATTTGGAGCATATCTTGTTCGACTGCACCGGACAAAAAATTCTCTCAAAGAAAATTTTTTGATTCGTTATCTATTCTTACTGTTTTTTCTTTTGTGAAAATTGCTTCATTGGTTTATAGAAGACATCGTGAAATCGGTAGGTATTTAATTGTAATTAACGTCGCACTGGAGCAACACAACGGGCTATTGGCGACGGTCCGGGATCAATCCCAAAGGGTAGGATCGAGGACAACACCACGTAATTTCGAACCGCGGTCAGATGGCGAGGTCACACCTGAGCTGGCACTCCACTCTCCAAACTTCCACACCACGACAACGTGAGGACGTTTGAGGCCACGGCAGATTTAACCCGCACCAGCCTCCTTTGTGCACGACGGTCTTTGGTTGGATTCGAACTCGCAACGCTCCGGTTACCGCGGCCCGAGTTAATATGTCGGTCTCATGTATCAAGATGTAATGAAACTGAAATTATAAACCAATTCATATGAAAATGAAGAGTGAAAAATAATAACAAACGCATTAGACTGATCACTATTATTCAAACAAATCATTAAAATGAAAAATAATCACCGATGAGAAAGATGAATCACAATTTGTGTATGAGGCTCTATTTTCGTAAGCAGCATCCTTAAATAATCGTGGTTATAGCTATATGATGGGTCCTTTTTTCGTTCAAAGAATTAATAACAATGCACCAATGTAGTGAGTGTCAGTGTAGCCAAGTAGATAAGTGTTTGCTACCACATTTTTATGGGACAAATAGGAGGGTTGCGAGTTCGAAACGCAGTCCAACCGAAGACCGTCGTGTACACGGGGGCTGGTGCACATTAAATCTTCGTGGCCTCAAATATCCTTACGTTGGCGTGTAAATATTTGCGGTCATTCTTGGATCTAACGAGATTGTTATCTTTTATGGCTCATTATAATCACTTGAAAGTTAATATTCTGGTAACCAAACACAACAGAAACCGACCTTTTCGAAATCCTGCCTACGCTGTGTGCTAGTTAGAGATAGGCAGCAATTCCTATAGCGATTCAAACAACAGTGTTGTTTCAAAATAACAAGCAGCAATTGTTATTGTTATCGAAAATATTAACAGTTGCCGCGTGAAGCAATTTAAAACAAATATTTTTTAAGAAATTGAAATTGATAAGAATATTATAGAATGATTAGATTGAAATGATAAGAATATATATAAATTACTTACCATTCTTAAATTGTGTAGACTAATTAAAGCAGTCAAAAACTAAAAGTTTGTCAATTTCTTGCAGTTAATAAGAGCTGTTGTATTTAACTGCTAAGTGATAACAGAACGATTAATATTAAGTTAATAATAACTGTTTTCACAAATATTCAATAACAGTTGTTACTGTTATCGTAAAATAATAGTTTTGTCCACCTCTATAGTGCTAGCCGTGGCCATCGTGAAGGCCAGAACCTGCGGCGCTGCGGTCGCTTTGACGTCATGATACTGGGGCTATTTTTCCTTCGTTCTCGCAGACATGCATTCTTGAGAAGACGCTCGAAACCTGCAAAAATTTATCTTTCTTCGGATTTAAAGTGATAATTGATTCAGATCGTTCCTGGACGGTATGATGAGTGTACATAGCAAAAAAAGGAAAGGGGAAAGCATCTTCTCTACTTCTTCATGGTATATGAGTGATGGTTACTTTTATGGGGATTCATTAGGCGCTTTTCATTGTTAATGTATTAAGTATAAATGATACGGAAAAGATCACATGTCATTTAAGTAAGAGTTCGGATGGAGAAAGAACATTTTCAAGAGGATGTCCTCAAGCCCATCCCTCCGAGCAGTGATTAGGGGCTCGCAAGTACCGGATGATCTTAATTATTTCAATCTAAAATGGAAGGTATAAGGTGGTGGCTTCGTGCTAGCTCAGTGATGAAATTCAGTGGATTTCAGAAAGAAGATCGCTTTGGCGTTCCACCCTGATTAGAAGCAGCTGAACACTGACCCCATCTCAACCCCTCACCGCAGGGGAGGAGTATTCCAGGAACTTCCAGACGAGCTCAATGAAAACGCCGACAGGTTGTTTTCTATCCCTGCCTCGTTTCTTCGACCCAGAGTGTTCAACTACCCCCTTTTCCCGATTGGAATTGCTTGAGTGACCTTGAGAGCAAGCTATGGTCAAGGCAGTAGTTGCCAACCGGTTTATACGCGCACTCCTTGACAGTACGTTTGTATAGAGATGGGCAGTATCAAGCACTTTGAAGTATCGAATAAGTATTCCAATACATACACTAAACACGATTAATGCATAGTAAGAATCGTTCAACTGCAAAAAGATACAGGCAATTATATGTATATAATTGATACTCAATACTTTGAATGAATACTTTGGTATTCGAAAACTTGGAATGGTAGGTAGATAGCTGAATTAACATCCCACTGAAGCAGCACGACGGGCTATTGAATACTTGGTAGGTAGGTATTTAATTAACGTCGCACCGGACCAACACACGGGCTATTGGCAACGGTCCGGAATCAAGCCCCAAAGGACACCATGTAATTTTGAACCACGGTCAGATGATAAGGTCACACCTGAGCTGGCATCACACTCTCCAAACTTCCACGCCAATTGAGTACTTGGAATGAATATTTTGGTACTCGAATACCTGATGAATACTCCGGTACTCGTACACATTTCATGACTACTTTAGTAATCGAATACTTTGGATGAATGCTACTGTATTCTGATACAAGAAAGAATGGAGTGCATCTAATACTTTTCAGTACGTGAGTACTTTTGTTTTCGAAAATACTCCCATCTACTATATAGTCTATCCTCATATGTATGAAAGGTATTTTAATTAACGTCGCACTGGAGCAACACAACGGGCTATTGACGACGGTCCGGGATCAATCCCGAAGGGAAAGATAGAGGACAACACCACGTAATTTTGAACCACGGTCAGATGACGAGGTCACACCTGAGCTGGCACCCCACTCTCCAAACTTCCACACCACGCCAACGTGAAGACATTTGAGGCCACGATAGATTTAACGTGTACCAGCCCCCTTTGTACACGACGTTATTTGGCTGTATTCGATCTCGCAACCCTCCGATTGCTAGTCTGTTACCCATCCAACCGGGCTACCGCGGCCCCTTCTGTGTCAGTAAAACTTTCATTGTGTGTGTCTATTTCTTGTGTCTAGAGCAGAATGGCCACATATGGCCCTTGCGCCATAGAACCCTCAACCCCCCCCCAACCAAATCTCTGAACAATATCTCTCCAACATCTCTGATACATTCAAATCCGTTAAGTGCAGTACACGGGTTCAAATGTTGTCTATTCATTGGTCGTCTAGAATTACATAAAGTAAAATTAGGTGAATTCCTAAGTCAATTGGGCCGCTGGAAGAGTAAGAATTAGCAACCGGAGGGTTGCGAGTTCGAAACCAACCAAAGACTGTCGTGTATAAGGGAAGCTGGTGCACGTAAAATCCGTCGTGGCCTCAAATGTCCTCACGTTGGCGTGGTGTGGAAGTTTGGAGAGTGGGGTGTCAGCTCAAGCGTGACCTCGTCATCTGACAGTGGTTCAACATAACATGGTGTTGTCTTCGGATCTTTATATGGCCCTTGCGTCATAAAACCCCAAAACCAACCAACCTCAGATCTTTCCCCTCGGGATGGATCCCGGACCGTCGCCAATAGTCCGTTGTGTTGTTCCAGTGCGACGTTAATTAAAATACCTACCATCCTAAGTCATTTCTAGGTAAATGGGAAAATGTGGCAATAGTTCAGTGAAGACGTAACCAAGCAACAGCTGAACCACGAGGAAAACAGAATTGGAGACTGAATCAGCAAGCATCTGAAGAGATACCAGGGTTTTAGCATAATCCACATCAATCGAGGGCTGTGGTAGCCCGCTTGGAAGAGTAGCGGATTAGAAACCGGTTGCGAGTTCAAAACTCCAACCAGAAAGCCGAGTACGGGGGACTGGTGCACGGTAAATCTGTCGTGGCTCCAAATTGACCTCACGTTGGTGTGGTGTGAAGTTTGGAGAGTGGAGTGCCAGATCATTTGACAATGGTTCAAAATTACGAGGTGTTGTCATCTTATCTTTCCCTTCAAGATTGATCCCGATCCGTCGCCGATAGCCCGTTGCTCCGGTTCGATGTAAATTCACATACCAATGAGTAGTGTTTCGAACTATATCCCAGTTAAACATGGGGTGGTAGACGGGCCCCTATGAGTTGGCGCCCCTGTAACTTAATAAGAATAATAACTTAGTTTCCTAAAATTGAAACCACTCAATCACTTTTTATAAAATGCTCGACAAATTTTCAAACCTGCTCTTGAGTTCCTTATATTGCACAAAATGTTACAAAACGTACTCCTTCGTACAATTTTCCATATTGTTGCTGCTAATTTCTCTGATCAAGGTATAAACCTAGACAAAGTTCAAAAGACCATGTTGTACAAGCCGCAAAGGAATCAATTCCTGATCATTCAGCTGTCCCACAGAGACACCAATACATTAAAAGATATGGCATGGAGTTGGGGTTGTCGAATGTAGACAAGAGTAACGGATTAGCAACCGGAGTGTTTCGAGTTCGAATCCAACCAAAGACCGTCGAGTGCAGGGGGGTTGATGCACGTTAAATCACTCGTGGCCTCAAATGTCCTTACGTCGGCGTGGTGTAGAAGTTTGGAGAGTGGAGTGGCAGCTGACGTGTGACCTCGTCATCTGACCGTGGTTCAAAACTACGTGATATTGTCCTCGGATTTTCCTTCGGGTTTGATCCCAGACCGTCGCCAATAGCCCATTGTGTGTGTCCAGAGCGAAGTTAATTAAATACCTACCTGCTAATCCCTTGCTCTTCCAACTGGGCTACAGCGGCCCGACTACGAGAGAGATTTTTAGTGTAAACAAAGAAACCAGACGAAAAGTGAAGATTCACTATCTCTCTCTACCCAAATACTCTCAAATTGTACTCCGGTGTTACCTTATAATGTAGTTTATCGCTGTTTCGTCAACGATTGGTGTGTAATCTAATTGGAGTTAATCAATCAATGATCAAAACCCAATTCGGAATTCATTCTCTGAAATTTTCGTTGGCGAAATGGTGAAATCATATTCGAAAAACAAGCCACATGGCGTCAAGTTCAGATTACGAGCATGAATCCGCTGCAGTAACACTACGCCACCTAAGCTTAACCTTTCCTAACCAGTTGAGGTCCTTCAGGGTTAGGTCAGAAACGAATTTTACTTGGAAGCAGCCAGACGGAACACGAATTACGTATTCTGATGAAATGATGATAAAAATTCCTAAATACGTTTCAACCGAAGCTAATTTCATTCAAGCTTCGACAAAACGATATCTTTCCATGTTCTACTCAATGGAGAATCCGCATCACTGCAATTCCTAAATCGCTGCAGGGGCAATTTAATGAATGGAAATGGCAGCAGAATATATCGCGGATTCATTAATTATTGGATGACCATGAACCCTTGGGAATTGATAGTCAAAAAATAGAACTGATTAAATTGATACACTGATGAATTCACAAAAGGATTGCTAACTTATGGGTCTCACATCAAATGCAGATGTGTTCAAAAGATTTATAATCACAACTCGAATCAAATTTCGGGGTAAAAGGTCTCACAAACATACTTATTGCTTTTTGCCACATAAAAATATTCATGTCTCGACATGTAACATATACCAGGCGTGGCAAATCCTTTTATATAGTTAGTGTGAGCAGCTCTCTACAAATTTACATACTGCGGATCAAAGGTATTCGTCCGCCTCACGTTTATAGCAATTTTCATGGATTTTATAAAGATGTAGTTTTAATTTAGATCTAAAATTTAACTACATAGAAGATCTGTCACTTTATTTTAGTCCCCATCAAAATAGTCGAATTATGAAACCTTTTTGCTAAAAGTATTTAAAATATAACACACACACAACAAAATCAGGGTCACTAAAGTGTTCGACCGCTTTCTGTAAAAAAGTACAAGTGTCTTTCAAGTGGTTTCGACGAGATATCTCGTCCATCAAGATTTGACTAATTTTGCTGATGACGAGATATCTCGTCATCAAGATACTGCCGATTCTTTTTACGATGACGAGATCAAGATCTGTTCAATTTTTTTTCCAATGACGAGATATCTCGTTCATCAAGAACTGGTCAGTTTCGTTAATGACGAGATACCTTGTAAGGACAACCACAGAAGGGTTAAACAAAAACGTGAAAATCAATGTCCATAAAATTTTTTTGTGTTTTGTCTTACACCCTAGATTGTTTTAAATTTAAATACCATTGTTTCAACAGGTATTTGGTCAAATTGGAACCAAATTTGTTCTGCCACTGCTTGATGACAGATTTTCAATTAATTTCACTATCTTGACACAAAAAATGTATGATTTCTTCAGATTTCCTTATAAAGATAATGATAAGGATCTTTAAATTGTGATGCGACTTTGAGTCGTTTCGATTTATTATATATCAGCCACACTTTTGTGTGCAAAGCATTACACGTTTTGAGTTATTGTCAAACATCGGCCGATTCCTGCAAATTACCCTGAGTTATTTATCTCGTCTGTGTCAGTAAAACTTTCCTTGTGTGGGTATGTCCATTTACTTGACATTGCTGCTACGTTTGGCGCAGCTTTGCCAAATATGACCCTTGCGCCACAAAACCTACCCAACACAGTCAATCAAATATCTCCAATAATTACCCAAGTTGGTGTCACGACCAGGCAATAATAAACACTCGTTGGAACACAAAATGAATTTCCAAACCTCAACGAATTAAAACAATATTGCTACCCAAAACAACATCCGAAAGGGATCAAAACTTTCCACTCTATGTCAATTCCACAAAAGGCATTAGAAGCACAGTTTCAACACTTGTTTACCAGATAAAATGTAGCAGTTTGCGCAAGCATCATCAGGATCGAGAGCCCAACGGATGAATGGCAGTCCATCACAGAAAGTTCAACACACTACTAAAACTCGAGCGAGTCATTGTCTGTCCTTTGATTGGCATTCCCTCATCAGCCTTAATAGCCCGAGCCCATGTGGCAGGAGACAATGATCGCCCTTTAGTCACCGCGAACGACGTTTATGTAATAAAAGGGTTACTCATGACGTCTGGGATCATTTTCTGGAGGAAACGCTTTTCTAATGAATCTCACCCCGATATTTTGTGAATGGATGGCACGAGGAAAACAAATACGACGTGATGTTGGGTTGCTACGCAACAAGGACAACGTCGAAACCAAATAGTGTATTAATAGTTTCATTCGTTGTGGAGATACTTGCGTGGTGTCGTTAATTTTGTTGCTAAGGTGTTGGCAAGAAACGATTCGTTTGATAGAATTGGCGTGGTGTGGAAGTTTGGAGAGTGGGATGATTGATCAAGTGCCATCTGACCATCATGGGAATGAGTTGGTTTGAGTTTTAGGGCGCATGGGCCAAATTTGGCCAAGCCACACCAAGCACAGGACAATCAACATCAAGTAATGGACATACACACACAACGAAAGTTTTAATGAAAAAGAAGAGAGGAGAGAAATACACCCAGTGAGGAGCAGTATTTATATAAACTGTCAGTTGCAGACTTGTGCCGTCTACAACTCGCAGGTTGCTAGTGCAGTTGGCAAACCACAACCACGGCAGCCCATGATAGAAATGGGAGATGAATTAGTTTTAAATGGGATGAGTATGTTCCTACCAATTTTAAGGATGATACCAATTGGGCAACCAGAGGCTCTGCGGTAAAGGAAGAGAAAAAAAATATGTATTTGAAAGTAATATACATAATTGGGCTGGTTGGCTTTGTGGCGCAAGGGCTATACTTGGCCAAACTGCGCCAAACACAAGACAGACAACGTCAAATAATGGAAATACACATAGGGAAAATTTTACTGACACTCAGGGTAAGATTCGGGAATAGAGCCTGCGCAGACAACTAGTTGGTTGTTAGCGCAGTGGGCAAATTCACTTTTCCCGATAAAATTTAAGATTTTGTTCCAAAAGTAAAAACTTCTAACCCTTTGTTTTATATAAATACTGCTATGAAATGGTTTTTAAAAGGAAAATTTATAGGTGAAAATATATTACTTTATCTGGAATGTATTTTAGAACATCCAAAATGTTGTATTTTTACTTTTTTATCAGGAAGTTAAATCAGACTCCTTGACATTAGAATATTTTTTTTTATTTCCAATGGCAGGTGATGATTGCAAGACTGGCTACTGAAGCCATACTATGCAATAAGCAGAAGAAAAAGTCTAGACGAACATTAGAAAGTCAAATGAGAGAATATTTGTGTAATAGTCGAAATACACTGCTGGCCACCCAAATTGCAACACCAAGAAAGACAAGAGATATCACAACAAAATTTATTTTGTAGATAACATGTTGACCAAGTATCAAATGATTAAATTTATAGACTTCTGTGAAGTGTGGTTCCTGCCAAAATCAGTAGCCAGAGTAGCCGCCATTGTTGGAGATCACCGCTGCCACACGCCTCGGCATTGATTCAAAGAGACTTTGGATGTGTTCTTGGGGTACAGCAGACCAAGCAGCTTCCACACGTTGCCAAAGTTGATCTGGTGTGGCAGCTGGGGATGTATTCTGGGTCAATCGTTGAGCAACCATGGACCACATGTTTTCTATCGGCGAAAGATCCGGAGAGCGAGCTGGCCAGGGAAGCAATTCAATCTGGCGATTGACGAAGAACCCTTGGACAATGCGTGCCACGTGTGGTCGCGCATTATCCTGTTGAAATATGGCTGTGGGCAAGCCCTGAAGGTAAGGAAGGACAACTGGCTCCAACACCTCGGAGATGTAGCGCTGGCTGTTTAAAGTACCGGCAATGCGTACTAGAGGAGTGCGAGAGTGATATCCAATACCGCCCCATACCATAATACCCGGTGCAGGACCAGTGTGGCGGTGCATAACGCAGCTGTTCAGCATCCTCTCTCCACGGTGTCTCCAGACTCGAATCCGACCATCGTGGTGTTGCAGACAGAAGCGTGACTCGTCAGTAAAGACAATTTCATTCCATTCTGCCGTCCACATCCTTCTTTCATCGCACCATTGGCGGCGGAAACGTCTGTGGTTCTGCGTCAAGGGTAGACGAAGCAATGGACGTCTTGCGGACAGACCACTCTGCTGTAAACGGCGTCGAATGGTACGCGCAGACACTGGATGATGCGGTACAGACTGAATGTGCTGTGCTATGGTTCGTGATGTGGCTGAGCGATCCGTCACTGCCATACGCACAATATGCCTGTCATCACGTGAAGTGGTGCACTGAGGTGGATGCGATCGAACACGTCGGTCCGTCGTACCCTCCTGCATCCAACGATCACATATCCGCATTACAGTTGTTTGGTTTCGTCCAACACGACTACCGATTTCCCTGAAAGATAATCCACAATCTCGGTAGGCCACTATCCTTCCTCTGTCGAACTCGGATACTTGATCAAAAGATGATCGCTGTTTTCTACGAGGCATAATTGATCGTTTTTTTTTGAAAAACCACAAGAAAAACACAATTGCAGTACTTGAAATCGTCGAAATCTCCAAGCCTTAAATAGCGCTTTGAAGTGGCGCCACAGGCGCGCGTGATGTGCGTCTGCGCTGAAATTCTAATCATTTGCATATCTCACCTCCGCTAATGCATGTTGTAAATTTCATATTATTTGCATGCTTCCTTCAGGGTGTTGCATTTACGGTGGCCAGCAGTGTATATCCAGAAATAGTTACAGGGTTGGAGATTGGGAGGAGCATATTCAGGGGGTGGTGGTACCCAGAAGCCCCCTCCCAACCTCAAATTTTCCTCATGTTAAAAAAAATAAATGTTAAAGTTTGCTTAACCCATGTTATTCGAAGTTTCGTATAAAAAAATTAGTAAAAGAAACGCAGGCAGTTCTGAAACCGGTCTAAAATATATGTAAACGAAATGATCATTTAGCATTATAGCGACTAGATCGGTTCACCTGTCTGATTGGTAAGGGTAGGTAGGTATTTAATTAACGTCGCAATGGGCTATTGGCATGTTGGTCACATTTTTTGAAACTCTTCTCAATAGCAATGCTCAGTCCTTTCTTTTCACGAATGCTCGGCTATGAACGAATGCTCGGCTTTTCCGACGGCTCAGTCTATGAAAAGACTGAGCCGTCCGAAATTATTTACGTGGAGCTGTGCACGTTAAATCTGTCGTGGCCTCAAATGCCCTCACATCGGCGTGATGTGGAAGTTTGGAGAGCGGGATGCCAGCTCAGATGTTGACGTCCTCATCTGACCGTGGTTCAAAGTTATGAGGTGTTGTCCTCAGATCTTTCCCCCTTCGGGTTGATCCCGAACTGTCGCCAATAGCCCGTTGTTCGATGTTAATTCAACCACTAATCTATCGACCAGACAGCAACAGTTGTGGAAAATATTGAGTCGACGATGAATGCTATTGGGATAGCAATGAAGCAATTTAAATTTAATTTTTTTTAAATTGAAATTGATAAGAATATTTTATATAAATAAAATATTTTTAAATAATTTAATGGCTAACTAAAGCAGTAAAAAACAATTTAAATTAACCACTAATGTCCTCTCCGACAGTTAATTAAATTTCGTTGCTAACTGATAATAAAACTATTAATATCAGTTTGTAACAACTGTTATAAAAAATTAACAATAACGGTCGGTACTGTTATCGTTAAATAACAGTTTCGTCCATCTCTACCAGAATTTGTGGGGAAGCCTGAAAGATCTCCGAGCTTCCAGCAAATTGCGCTTCCCCTGATGGAGCGTAAATGGGCAGCGGTCGTAAATTGCGACTGTCAAATTGCTTTTTAACAGTACGGGCGACAGAGAAATTTATGGCTCCAAATTACAGTTGCTGAAAAGCTGCAATGCTTTTCAATGATCAGACCGTTTCTCACTGAGTTTTTAATGGCCGTGACACACCAGAGGGTCCAGCACGGGCGTTAAACAGAATTCGCGTTGTAAAATGCGTAGGCAACACTTTGTGTATAAAGTGCTGTTGCCTATGTTTTGTTGAAAGTGCCAACGGGAAGTCAAGCATTTTATGATTTAACTCAAAAATCTTTAATCTCGACGAACTTAACCCTCCTGGTGGTTGCCTCGACGAGGTATCTCGGCATTAGCGAAACTGGCCTGATCATGATGGACGAGATATCTCGTCATTAGAGAAAATCTTGATCTCCTCATCAAGAAACGGTAACATATTCATCATTCAAGTATGCAATCGGGATTCTTTATGACGTCGTCGGCGGCGAAATTTGATATTTCTTGATGGACGAGATATCTCGTTGAAACCACTCAGAGGGTTAATCGCTCGAAAAGGAATGGAAGAAACCATTAGTTAAAAGAGGAACCAGAAGAATTATTAGAAACCAGGGGTGGCTGAAGTCTAATTTCAATCGATTGGAAAACATCCATTGGTATTTAGGGAAATCGCTATCACATACTGTAATGAATGCTTTTTGAAGTAGGTAAAAGAGCGAGTGAAAGGTTCGCAATCAACAAATTTAGGGGGTGGTTCACAGGTTTCTGAGAGCGAAATGCTATTTCAACTGAATTCATAATGAATCTGTGAACAGGAACTCAATCGAGAAATGAATTACGAAGAAAGAGGGATTTAAAGAAATCCTTCTGGATTTCGCCACATATATAGGACCTGCCGTAGTCTGGTTGGAAGAGTAGCGGATTAGCAACCGGAGGGTTGAGAGTTCGAGGCTCGATCCAACCAAAGACGAGACGATCCAACCAAACGAATCGTTTCGTGATTTTCTTTACCTTGTTTTCCACTTCAACGACGTTTCGTTGGAAGAACTGCCTATTCTGGGTAATTGGGCTACCGGTTAATCGAGCCAACCGTTTATTCGGGGCCTCACTTGACGAGATAGGTAGGCAGTTAAATCAACGTGGAGCAACACAACGGGCTATTGGCGATGGCCCAGAATCAAACTCGAAGGGAAAGATCCGAGGACATCTCGTCATTCTGACACTGTCAGATGGAGAGGTCAACACCTCAGCTGGCACCCCACTCTCCAAACTTCCACACCACGCCAACGTGAGGACATTTGAATCCACGACAGATTTAACGGGCAACAGTCTCCGTGTACACGACGATTTTTGACTGGACAGAGATTCGAACTCGCAATCCTCAGGCTGCTAATCCGTTGCTCCAACTAAAGAACTTTGTGTACGTGGGGGTTGGTGTTCGTTAAATCTGTCGTAGCCTCAAACGTCCTCACGCTGGCGTGTTGTGGAAGTTTGGAAAGTGGGGTGCCAGCTCAGGTGTTAAGCTCGTCATCTGACCGTAGCTCTCAAAATGAAGATGCGTTGTCCTCGGATCTTTCCCTACAGGATTGATCCTTATAGTCGGCAACAGCCCTTTGGCTATTGCCGACTGTACAAATTCAACTGCCTACCTGAATATGACCCTGGCGTAAGAAGATGTCATGCTAGGAAACAAATGGGGGTAAGGGTTGACCAGGACACCCCTCTGAAAACGTCCCTTCCGTATGGAGATGCCTTGCTTTGAATGAACTTTGTGTGAAGAAGCAAAAAGCAATCCTTCCCGTTCCATCTGTTTCCGAATTTGAAATTTCATTCAATCATTTTTACTCCCTCACATACTGATGAGGAACTCGTATTTAAATGCGGCGTTGAATAAAATCATTCACGAAGCAGATTCCACACCATTCCGCGAATATTCGTAAAAAAATTTCATTCACTTCCCGTCCGCATTCATTCATAAAATCGCCGACTGAGGAGGACGAGCAGAGATAACAGACTGTCCGGGAGTCCGAAGTCGAGGAATGTCAAACATCCGCAGAGGTGGAAGGCAACCTGTTGCACCAATTAGAGTTGGATGCACCTGTGAGCAGTTGCCTAGTAATTAATTCATCGATAACCTTGTAACTAGGAGGATTGAATTTCGGGATGAAAGACGAGCTTAATAGTGCCCGTTTAGGGTGATAACGTCGTTTCACTTTACTCTGGTACATATCCCTTATTGGTATCAATCACTAGGAGGCAGTTGGATTCGTGCGTTGCTTGACAAAATCTTGCATTCTGTGCTTCTTTTGAGTACGCAAAAGCCCCAAAGTGTTTGAAGCAGTGTATGCTAAAAATCATAATTAAAAAATAATACGATTTATTTTATTTAAATCAGATTTCTTTAAATTTAAATAGGATCTTTATGATTTTAATCTATTAATTTTTAATTAATTTATTCATTTCATATATTATCTTTTATTACTTCAATTAATTAATATTTAATTAATTAAAACCCTTACAAGTTTAAATTTGTTGGATATGAGACAAGCAAATCACAGTGTAGTTTCTTGATGGTTTTGATTTGTGTTAAACAATAATACGAGTATATATGATGGTTTAGGAAATATAGCAGGGTAAATGTTTGAAAAACACGACATAGAAATTAGGAAAGTTAACCACATGATAGAGTAAATAGTAAAGTGGCACAAATTCCAAGTATAAGTAATGCTTTTTCACCTGGTTATCACGCTGTTTAGATTACTTTGTTCTTAACCCATAAACCTGTGATGTATGTAGAAATTTTAAACATAGATAAATAAAGTTGAAGGGTCATACAAACATCATATAAACTCTTGTACAAAATTATTCAAAAGTCATACAATTTACATTTTTTTATATTATATATTTAGGATATATTAACAAAATGTACATAATTTTTTAAAGTATTTTCTTATAAAATAATTAATTAGACTTATTTTTGAGAAAATAGAAAACAAAATAAAAGGAAAATGTATCAAGTTCCATGATAAAATTTCTTCTTTAAGTATAGTAACTATTGACATCTACATAGTAAAAAGCACTTTTTTGTGAAAAAATATTATTTGTAAGTAAACAGTAAAAATGAGGCAAGATATGAAAACACATAAATTGAAATAAAAAATTCCTATTTATAAAATTTTCTCTGTGCAAGCTTAGGTAAGTATTTCATAGGTATATTCCAAGTACAGAACAGGGTTTGAACACTACGTATAAGAAAATTAAGAGAATTCACTGGATTTCTAGCTTTCAATACAAATTTAATTATTGCAATAATCATATATAATCATTAAAATAGCATTCCACTTCATTTTACAATTTATTTTGTAAACATACTCATTAAATTATCAGAAGGGCGAATTAACTCTTTGACATTCCAAATTTCAATTTCATAAATAATACTTATGTTAGCAGTGTTAAGAATATGGGTCAATGGATAAAATTTCCCAATAAAATTTAAATAAAAATAAAAATTAACCAACATATTACACAAAACAAAATGAAAATAGTAAAACTGCCATTTATAAGGATTAATGCGCAAAATTAGAACACTTTTGTGATACTGCAGAAAATCTTTTCTCCTTGGAACTTGGTGTCTATTTCCTCATGGAGACTACAATACTAAATATAAATAACTTGAGTGGATATAGTTTGAGAATCTTCACCCATCATACGGAGGGATGATTCATAATTGGTCACATGCAATTTGTAATTACAAGGAATGTTTAACGCTGATGAACAGGCTCATGATTGACACCTGTTGGTCAATGGCCCAAGAAGGAAATACATACTTGTCTAGAAATAATTATCTTAATCAACGAATACTGTTATTTAGTGTTCTCAAAGGGAGGGTAATTTTCTGTATAATTTTTTGGGGTAACTGAGTTACAAAGTTCTTAAACTTATTTGGATAAAGTAACAGGCATCATGTTTAGTGTATTCTTTCATTTTCAATACTATTGAACTTAATACAGGAAGTCAAAAATTATTATTTAAATTAATGTTTTTTTAATTAAAATAACTTGATTTTAATCGGCATACCTTGAATAGAATTAATTTTTTATTTATTACGAAATTTTTTATAGTGGAACAAAAAACGTGCCATATTTTAAGGTAATCTATCTTGCATTTTTCCGCTGGTAATTTTTAATGCATGGTTGAAAGCAGGGGTATTAAAATCATTTCTGCTGATGGAATCAGTTTAGAGCAGTGATTTTCAAACGGTGTGCTGAAAGAATTGCACTGGTGTGCCTTGTGGATGGTGAAGCGTTTTGAATTGTGCAAGATTTATTTCAGTTTAACAGTTTAGTTTTAAACTTTTGACAACTAATACCAGTATAATTAATTTTGAATCTTATTTTTTTTCATTGCAAATTATCATATATATAAATAAATCGTTTTTAAAAAGCCATTTCGGAGCAAAATAAAGTAGGTTCTTACTACAATGTTTTTGTAAATCAGTCAAAATTATATCTATTTTTTTTGTCATTTTATTGGTCTGTTTTTTATATTCTATTGTTCTACGGAACATCAAAATTTTTTTAGGGTGTTCTACAGAATTTTAGTAATTAATCTTTTTTTTGCATGATGTGTAAAACAATTATAGCTGGTTTAAGAGAATGGTCATAGTAAATTGTGTTTCTGTTGATACAGAAAAAATAATTTGCTTGAATGTTTTTTAGTTAGAGAATTCTCTCTGCCCTTAACGGGTAGGAGCCTATTGAATCAGGGAATGAATTGTTAAAATTTCCCCAAAAAAAATGATTAAATCGGTAAAGACGAGCGGCGACACAACGGGCCATTGGCGACGGTCCGGGATCAACCCCGAAGAGAAAGATGAGGACACCTCATCATTTTGAACCACGGTTAGATGACGAGGTCAACACCTGAGCTGGCATCCCACTCTCCAAACTTACACCACGCCAACAAGAGGACATTTGAGGCCACGCCAGATTTAACGTGCACCAGTCTCTACGCACACGACGGTCTTTGGTTGGATCGAGTTTAGAACTCGCAGCTCTCCGCTGCTCTTCCAACCGGGCTACCGAGGCCCACCAGAATTGAAGATTGGGCTTCCTCGAAAATTAGTGTGCCGGTCAGGTAGGCCTAGTTTGGTAAATGTGCCTGGGTGTAGGACGATATCTTTTATTCTGTTTTTGTCGAATGTTGGCTGCAGAAGGAGGTAGTTCCCTGATATAATATCTCACAACAAGTAAAAAATTATGACCATCTTCTCATCCCTTCACACAGAAAGATTCTTCAAGGACGTCCGATGCATTGGGTCACTGGAACAAAAAGTTCTCTAGCCAATCAGACTCACGAAATCCCTTCTCAAATATTGAGAGAACCGAAAGGGACTCGAAATATCGTTCTCCCCAGACAGCTGAAGTGGCGAGCGCAGGAATGCTTAAATCGAAACGCCACTGATAAGGCACGATAACTGTGTGTGTAAGTTGCGCAATTCGGGTTCTGGTAACAGATGGTTGGCAGCGGCAGATGCCGTCAGAACAGGTGTAGATAGCCCCAAATCCTATTCAAGATCCTTCCAAGAGAGCAAAAGTCAGGGTAATCTTCACCACTTCCTGAACCTTGGCGATTCAATTAGTTCGTCACTCGAAATAATCGATTTCATTAAGGAGCGTGGAAAGGGGTGATTCTGAGTGGGCCGATTGGGTTAATTTGGTAGTTTTGAGTTCTCCTTCCGCTCTTTGCGTACCTGTTGATAAAGCGGTACACTTGCCAGGTGTTGTGTCTTCAAGACAACAACTCCACGTGCCAGTTGTTTAAAGGGTTAAATAGTCGAATGCTAATTTTCCTTATCTTGATTCGCGCATCGACCTTCTGATGAAACAGACGGAGCATGCGCAGGCAGCTTTACGTTATTTCTTCCAGTTTGAAGATCTGTCGCGTTGTTGTGGGTAAAAGCATTAATCCTAAATTATTGATTGGTTAAAGTGATTATCCACCGTGATCAAAATCGCTAGTCTGCGCATCGTAGCAAATTGCTAAGATGATTTGTAAGCCCGCGTGATTTACCATTCAGAGATCTTACAACAGCGACTCAACCCATATACTCTATCAATTCCATTAGAAAGGCGATGTATTCGCAGAGATGACATCACAAACAACAGGTCTCCACATAGAAGGGTTTGCCGGTGCTGTCTGTCTATCACGAGAACCGTTCCCGTTTTTAAGCCTGTGTGGTGATTGTGGTCCCTATAGAAACTGGATTCGTTTATCTTGAGTAGGGGTGATTGGTGCAGCGATGAGCACAGACTTGCAAAGACCAAGGGCCCCCATAGATTCATTGACTTCTTATGGGAAAGCCTCCAATAAAACACATGAAAGTTTATTGATTCAAAAATTGTTTTAATATTTGGTTCCATTTTTGTAGTAGCGAAGCCAGAAATTGATTCTAAATTTTCATTAGTCAAGCGGTTCCTATTTTTCGATTTGTTAATATTCATGACTGAAAAAGTTTGTTCACAGATACATGCCCCGCGCATGGCACCACAGCTACTTTGTTGTACGCATGTGCAAATTTTTTAAAAATTACCTATCGTGTCACTAATTAAAGTTAAAATAACACATGGTGAGGCGGGCCGCCAGCAAATCAACGTAGAGCCACATGCGGTCAGCGGTCTGTGCATCCCTGCTCTGATGGATGTCTTATTTTCTTTTGGAGGTAAATGTTAGAAAGTAGTTTACTGTTACAGATCTTTCTTTGTAGCAGTAAACTACTTTTCTTTGTAAAAATTGTAACAAATATATTTCCACTTTGTAAGGGGAAGGCATTCATGCACCTTATTGGATGGTTAGAGAAGCTTGAAAGAAGCGATTTTGTTGATCTTTTTCTTCTTGTTGTCCAAGAGTTTCTGGGGCAAGGAGTCCCATTCTCACACTAGATGGCGTCTTGTGAGGTATTTGATGGTGTCGTGTAGGCTGCAATGCGATGTCCGAAAGCATCCCAAACTTACTCTATTGGATTGAGATCTGGTGAGCGTGGTTGATACGGATTCAGTAGTATCCCAAATTTTTGGCTACCTTATATACAAAAGTATTCTGCCCTATGTAGTTTTGTATGATCATATAAAATTTGGGTTTGTTTCCCTGACGAGCAAATTTTCTTTTCTCTCGCTCTATCTACTCTCTCGCATCGTCATCTGACGGTGGTTCAAAATTACGAGGTGTGATCCTCACATCTTTCCCTTCGGGAATGATCCCGGACCAATAGTCGGTTGTATTGCTCCAGTGTGACATAAATTCAACTACCTACCCACCACTTCATAAAGAATTTCTAATTTTTCATTCATTTTTTTGCAGATAGGATTTCAATTTCAGGTCGTTGTTTCGTTGTTGTGTTCTTTCAGGATACCACCAGCACAGTTCCCTATGCATATGGTCTACAAGGTTGGATCAGTTCTCCCGATAGACAGTACCGATGTCATTTTGGGTTGAATTAAATATTTTGGACCTTGCATTGTCCAAAATCCAACTCAAAATAACATCATTATCATGATGCTGATCACTTTCTCAGTCCCTGACCTCGCCATCTGACAGTGGTTCAAAATTGCGAGGCGGTTTCCTGGGATCTTTCCCTTTGGGATTGATCCCGGACCGTCACCAATAGCCCGTTGTGTTGCTCCAGTGCAACGTTAATTAACTACGTGACATTTTTACCCAAAATATTTAAATAATTATACTTCATCTTCATTTTCAATACGTAGATTTTGTTTTGGACTTGGGGCGGTGTAAGGTCCTAAAAGGTATGTCTCGTCTGCACAAGCCTTTCGGCACGACCACTTCCGTTGTCAATGACTATCAGCCAAGATTAAGACATCGAATTGTACTTAAAAGACACCAGTTGAGGGTGTGTTGCAGTCTAAGCCCGGCAATCAGTCAGAGGCGTCCGAATTTATCACTTCGGAGCTCATTTCATCTGCCAAAGTCAACAGGCGGCTGCGACTCACAGGCGCTGCACGGGCTTTAAAATTGTCACTTTCAATGGAGAAGGAAAAATAAAGGTGTTTCGTTTTCTTTGCTTTGGCAAGCAGCAAGTTGGAGAGCTCTGGTGATAAAAGAGTTCGTTTCCTTTTCACAACACTTCACGAGCTGGAATACAGCCCTAAAAATGATGTCCTCTTTTAATAGAATGAGATCGCCCAGAGACCGCCTGTTTCGGGGCATCGATTTGAGTACCCCTCCCATTTGGGCACTCCAGACCCCAGGAATAAATAAGACTGACCAGTAGCAGATGATAGGCCCCTCATAAAATAAAAAGATGTATCCCAATTAGATATATATAGAGCAGCGGTAGCCCAGTTGGAAGAGCAACGGATTTTCAACCGTAGGTTGAGAGTTCGAACCTCGATCCAACCAAAGATCGCCATGTACGGGGAGGGCTGGTGCACTTTAAATCTGTCGTGCCCTCAAATGTCTCCCTGTTGGCGTGGAGTGGAAGTTTGGAAAGCGGGGTGCCAGCTCAGGTGCTGTCCTTGTCATCTGACCATGGTTCGAGATTGGATGGTGTTGTCCTCGGTTCTTTCCTTTGGGGTTTGATCCTTGGACGTCACCAATAGCCCGTTGTGTTGTTCCAGTGTGACGTTAATGACCATGACCATTATAACTTTTCTGACGTTAAAAAATAGACTTCATTACGATGCAAAACTATGAGCGTTAGACCTTCAGGAAAAGAATAATCCTATTAGAATTTTCGTATATCCTGAAGATTCCGAATATCCGGTTGCTATGCGACTCCAATTAGTTCGTAGGTTGCCGAACCTTTGAGGGACGTTTCTTTCTACTCTAATATAAACATTTTTGCTTTTAAATTTAGTAAAAAATTGGTACACACAGGAAGATTTGAAACACCTTGTCTTCTAACCCCCCTCATTGGCATATATTTAGGTGTGTACGGGTTGCACGAGCCCAAGATACCCTAGTGATACATTCTTTCCCATGGGGTTTACAGCCTCTAGTAAACTGGGGGGAGGTCGAGACCCCAGGACCAGGATGCCCAAGCGATCTTTCTCTCTTCCTCCTCTTCATCCTTTCTTTTCATAATTACTTGTCTATCTTGTGTTTAGTGCAGCTTGACCAAATATGGCCCTTGCGCCATAAAACCCAAAACCAACCGACCTATCTTGCTCACAATAAAATACAATTGCTTTATGTACATTGAAATATTCTATTTGCATTGAGATATAGGCATAGTTGCATCTAAATGTAGTTTTATTTGCAAGAGAACTTAATTTTATTTCTATTGATTTGTTTGGAATGTGATAAGATTTGTTGCATTAGTTTGTGCCTCTTGCTTGAAATGTGATTGTATTTTACACAGTTCTTTTCTGCTTGAATTGTTTCGTTTGCATTGAAATGTTGTCTTAAAATGTAATTGTGCCTGTATCAGTGTTTTTAAATCTTTTTTATTTCATGTCACGCATAAACTAATTACGAAACATCTGCGGCATACCAAAAAATACAACAAAGATTTTGCCGAGCTGGCCAAAAATAGATAATTCTTATCGATTCACAAAAAAATAATATTTACCTACTTTTGGTTCCAAAGGGGCTTTTAAAGAGAAATATTTTTGAAACTATTTATGATACTTTGCAATAAAAATATTGTACTCAAAGTGACTTATGCAGGTATTATTTACACGGGAATTGCTTAAAATTGTTTGTGAACACAAGTCCCAAATGTTTAAAACTACATCGTTGAAATGAAATAAATCCTTTCTCAATTAAATCGTTTCATCTCCTCTAAGGCACACCAATGCCATTTTTGGGGCACACCGCTAGGTTGGTTGATTTGTGGTTTTATGCCACAAGAGCCATATTTGGCCAAGCACACACCGTTAAGAAATCGCTATTGTGTTTCAATCGAATTGATGTCTATATTGAAATTTACATGTGGTATTTTGGCACTCGTATTTCACTCTTAAGGGATAGAAACTTATGTTTAGTGTGACCACCCATGATAAATTGATGAACGTTTCTCTTAAGTGGCATAGAGTGTATTTTAAGTCATTTTTTATTAACCTTGATTCAGTAAAAAAGGGAACTTTTTTGACAGAAAGCACTCACCGCTGAAGGACTCCTACTTGTATCGAATGAAGGTACTGTGAGGATTCATTGACAGACCCTCAATTATCCCTCCCAAAGGCAAACCCGCCGACAGGTCGTAAAAAAAGCCGGACAATACATTTCCATCTCTCTGGCGCCAGACGGTCGGGACTTGGATCGAAGAGGACAAAAGGAGATTCGTTCCGTAAAAGAGCCCAGGTGTTTAGGAGTGCACCTGCCAGGTGATTAAGTCCACCTGCTAGGTAATCAAGCCACCTGCGCTAAGTAGCTGATCCCATTTTACGTCAGAGAGTCTCTACCGAATCAGCAACCTCAAAAATGAGCAAAGTAAAAACGAACCAATTAAAAGTAAGAACCAATCAAGAACGAACGAATCGGGAACCACCAGCGAACAAAGGCTGGGAGGTTTCAAAAGGAAAAGTAGGGAGTCGAATCGGGAGTTCTTGCCTGTGATCTCGTTCGAGAGGCTTAACTCAGCGACCCTTCGAGCGGTCACTCCTTTGGGAGAAAATACATTTCTTGAAGACGGTTCTCTCAACCTGAGAGGACGCGTTCTTGTAGCCTGGCGTAGGCTGCCCATTTCGAGTTCTTGCCTGTGATCTCGTTCGAGAGGCTTAACTCAGCGACCCTTCGAGCGGTCACTCCTTAGGGAGAAAATATATTTTTTGAAGACGGTTCTCTCAACCTGAGAGGACGCGTTCTTGTAGCCGGCGTAGGCTACCCATCTCGAGTCTTGTTTGTTTCCCGAGCTAACGTCTTAGCTCAGTGACCCTTTGAGCGGTCAACCCCATTAAGGAGCTCTTACTAATTTGGAAGACGGTTCTCTCACCCTGAGAGGACGCGTTCTTGTAGCCTGGCGTAGGCTGCCTATCTCGAGTTCCTGCTTATTTCTCGTTCGAGACTTGAACCAGCGACCCCAGCGGAGCCGTGCCTGTCTTGTGCCGATCCGACGACCCCAGCGGAGCCGTGCTGTCTTGTACTGACCCGACGACCCCAGTGGAGCCGATCCCTGATTGTGCCGAGCCGACGACCTGCGGAGAGTTCGGTACCGACTTCTCGTCCGGCAGTGAACCTGCCTTGTCCTGTCGTCCAGTGAGGATCCAGTGCTGATCTGGTGAAATCGTCACCCGACGAGTAGAGTTTCATCTAGAGACTGTTGAGATACCTTTCTCCAACTCAGAGACTTTCGTACGTCCTGAGATTTCGACACCCTGTCGCATCCAGTTAGCAGAGGCGTGAAAGTGTCGTGTAAATAGATTCTAATATAGTCCAGACATTGTTTTAAATAAAATTATCGTTTGTTATTTAAGCTAGACTGTTCTCTGTAGATTTGAATCTACCACGCTACTCAGAGAATCACTACAGTCTACTTAAATTATTGGTGGCAGCAGGTGGGATTGTTAGCCATTAAATAAAAAATTGGCAACCACACCTTTTGCGTAGTAAGCCCACCCAGGATTTATTACGTGAGGACATCCAGTCCAGAGGCAAACTCAAGAAGAGTTGTGAAGTGAGAAAAAGCAGAACCATCCAGAACTGCTACAACGTGAAGGACATCCTGTCCAGTGTTGAAAAAAGTGTTAGTGTGCCAGTGAAAGAAAAAAAAACGAACGCCCGTCTGACATCCCAACAGAGGCAGAGCAGAGACCTGTCGCAAAAGCAGAGCCAGTCGTCAGACAAGGTAAGCTTGGCATTTCTTTAGAGGCAATTTAATAGATTATTGTTTTAAATTGTTGAGAAAAAAAACTGTTGTGAAGAGTGTTTAAATTTTTAAATTGATTTAATTGTGGAATCCATTCTAAAGAAATTCTGATTACTAGTGTATGCAAAGTCGCGGAAACGTTAGGATTTAATAATTGCAGTAAATTTGTAGTGAAGATTTGGAAATTGTCAGTTTAGCAATTGCTCGAATAAGTTCCAGGGCTGTGGATGATCTTGTACCTTTAGCACATAGTTAAATTAACTTAGATTGTGAAGTATCTACGCAATTGTGAACTACCTAGGCAAGTTGAATGAAATTTAGTGAACTTGTAGTAGAGATTATTATTGTGTATTATTTTAAGTAAAAATATTTTAATATTGCATGAGTCTGGAAAATAGTTAAGGCTTAGGAAATTGACTGCATTGTGTATTATTATTTTATGTGTGTATTGTTATTTGAAAATTGAAGTTCAGAATAGTTGGTGATTGAATTTTGTAATTGTGTCACTGGGAAAATTTAGTGTAGAACCATGGCGTTTTTAACTAAGCAGAAAAAGGTAGACTTGCAGAAATTAGCATACGAGTTTAATGTTGAGTTTGGTTCCGACGATCGAATCATCGATCTAGCAAGGAAAATACAGGGATGCAATGATTTTAGCGAGGAGAGCGCTAAAGATATGATAGTTAATATCATAGAAGAGAGGAAATTGGCCGAGGCTAGAGAAGAGAGGGAATTGGCTAAGGAAGAGGAAAAATTAGCTAAGGAAGAGGAAAAATTAGCTGCGGAAAGGGCTTTCGAACTAGAGAAGCTAAGATTACAACAATCGGGAGAAGTAAATAGTTTAAGTTCGTCTAGCCATGATAGCGGGAAACCGTCTAAAAACATTAAATCAGTCATGCAAAAGTTTGATGCTGACAAAATAGATATGGCCTTGTTCTTAACTCTTTTTGAACGCCAGAGTAGAAAATTAAAAATCGAGTATGACGAATTGGTCTCACAGCTGCTTAGTCTGTTGCCGATTGAAATCGCGGAGATTATTATTCGTGAACCCGAGGAATTGAGTGATGATTATGATCATGTAAAGTCCGTACTTCTCGCTAGATTCAAGCTTAGCGCAGAATCCTTTAGATGCAAATTTCAAACGCATCAGAGACAAAATGGCTCTTTATGGAAGGACATGATCTTCGAACTAAGAAGCTATCTAGAAGGGTGGCTTAGCGGAATCCAAGTTGAGGATTTTGATTCTCTTAAGAATCTGATGATCGCTGATCAAATGAAAAGAAGGGTACCGGCCGACATAAAGGACCACTTTATTGATCAATGGGGCGAGTTGACCGAACCGAGCGCATTGGCTGAGAAGCTAGACGCGTACGAGTCAACCCGTCGAGTCAAGAAACAGGTGTTCTCCAAACTACCGGAGAAAAGGGCTCTCGACCGCCCAAAACCTATTGAAAAGCCGAATCAGGGAAAGAAATTCGGGGGGGAGAAAAATCACGGAAAGGACTGGAGATCGGGAAGTAAGGGAACCAACACAGAATGGCGGACAAGGGAATTTGAGAAACGTAGTGGCCCCGTTTGTTTTAATTGTAACTTACCTGGTCATATACGCCCTCAATGCCCCGAGTTAAAGAAAGTAGCGGAACCCTTAAATAATCTTGCTACGAGCGCAAATTTTGCTCCCTCATTTGAGCCTTATTTAAGCAAGGCCAAAATAAATGATGTTGACATGGTATTGCTGCGTGATTCAGGAACAACCATTGACCTGGGACCCCTAGACTTGGTGAAACCTGAGGATTTTACAGGCGAGCACATTTGGGTTAAGCAACCTCTGGACAACCACTTCAAGTGCCTACCTTTGGCAAGAATTAAAATCGAAAGTCCAGAACTCGGCGTAATTAGAACTAAGGCAGCAATTGTAGGTAAATCCGTCGAAATGCGACATTACCTCTTAGGAAATTCCACCCAGGAATTAATTGAATCGCAGAGAGTAAAACCAGAACTGGTAAACGCGATTATGACTAGGAGTCAAACCAAACGTCTGAGCCCTGAACAGACTGTAGTTGAGGAAAACCAGACAGAAATAGATCCACTTGAGGTAACGGAACCTGAAAATGAACTAGAGGACGAAAATTTGGGGATAGAGTTACCACCCTTACAGGAAAATTCGGAAATCGAATTAGTAGGCATTCACGCTGAAACTTTTGCCAAGGAACAGCAGAATTGTCCCGAACTCAAATCTATTTGGGATAAGGTCAGGCAAAATAAAACGAGTGAGTTCGTGATTGAAAAAGAGCTACTCTTTAGGCAGTCTAAGGATCATCGAGGCGAAGAGCGGAGGCAGCTATTAATACCCGCTATATATAAAAATAAAATTTTAAGCCTTTGTCATGATGGGTTCGGATCCCACATGGGCAATACGAAAACTAAAGATAAGCTGTTGCGCTATTATTTCTGGCCCCAGTGTATTAAGGAGATCGAGGAATATGTGAAATCGTGCGATGCTTGTCAGAAAGTCGGGAAATCCTCGGAACAAAAGAGAGCGCCCCTTAAGTTAGTGCCCGTGATCACCGAAGTGTTCGCGAAGATGAATATAGACATTGTGGGTCCCTTGCCAATATCACCGAAAGGGAACAAATATCTCCTGACGGCTATTTGCCTTGCTTCCAAATACCCGGAAGCTATTCCTTTATCAGCAGTGAACTCAGAAACCGTCACTGATGCCTTGCTTGCTATCTTTAGTAGAATAGGTTTCCCCAAAGAACTACAACTGGACAATGCTACGTATTTCACTAGCAACCTCACAACTACCTTCTTTGAGAGGTTTGGGATTAAGGTGGTGCGTAGTTCGATCTATCATCCGCAAACGAACCCGGTGGAACGGTTCCACCGGACCCTAAAGAGACTTTTGAAAGCGATGTGCCTGGAGCTAAAAGAAAATTGGGAGGACGTACTTCCATCGGCTCTCTTGGCTTTGCGGAACGTCACCCATGCGTCAACCGGTTTTAGCCCCGCAGAGCTAATTTACGGGAAGAATTTGAGAATGCCCGAATCCATTTTATTTGACAAATGGTGCCAAAGTCCCCCATGTGAAGACATTGTCACGGAGTACGTATTCCAGTTGATAAATCGATTGCGACGGTGTCAACAGGTAGCCACCGCAACCGAAACGGACGCAAAAGTTAAAAGGAAGTCGTACTACGACAAAGGATCGGTGAAGCGCGAGTTTAAAGTAGGCGATCGCGTCTTAGTATTGTCATCTTGCCAACAAACAAAATTCGCCGTAAAATGGGTTGGTCCGGGAACTATAGAGAAACAGCTTTCGGAGACCAATTACGTTGTTAAGATGCCAGGGAAGGTAGAGAAGGTACGAGTGTACCACATTAACTTATTAAAGCCATACCACCAGCGGATGGAAAGCGTAAATGTTTTGATGAGCTAAGTATTCTCTCACGACACCGTAGAATCTGATTTGGATATTCAGTATCCTATCGCAGATCCGAATATTTTTGATTTCGGAGAGGTAGTGAAAAACAGTAAATTGGAAGAGCGATGCACGCAGGATCAAATCAATGAACTTGGGAAATTGTTAAAATCCCATAGGCAATTATTTTCAAATGATCCCGGTAGGACGAATCTTATCGAACATGATATCGATTTAATTAGTGACAAACCCATTAGATCGAAACCCTACCGCACCTCTCCTAGACAAACGGAAATCCTCAAGTCAGAAATTAAGAGGATGTTGGATTTAAAAATCATTGAGATCGGGGAGTCCGATTACACTTCCCCTATGATTTTAGTAGAGAGTCCAGGACGTGACCCTCGCCCTTGTGTCGATTATCGTCGATTAAATTCCATCATTAGGACGGAATATTATCCACTGCCTAATATGGACGAGCGAATCGAACAAGTGGCAGCCGCAAAATATATAACGGTCATAGATCTGACCAAGGGATATTGGCAGATACCCTTGAGTCTTAAGGCACAAAGATTGGCCGCTTTCGTGACTCCATTCGGGTCATATAGACCACTAGTTCTTCCGTTCGGACTAGTAAACGCGCCATATTGCTTCTCAAAATTCATGGCTCAACTCTTACAAGGGTTAGATGAATTTTGTGTACCCTACTTAGACGATGTAGCTATATTTTCGCAAACTTGGGAGGAACACATCAAACATCTCGATGTGGTTCTTAAGAAAATCACGTATGCGAAATTAACAATTAAACCTGCCAAATGCAAGTTCGCACAGAGCAATGTCAAATATTTGGGACATATGGTAGGGAGTGGATGTAGAACTCCGACTGAGGCGAAAATCCAAGCGGTAGTTGATTTCCCCACACCCAGGAATAAAACACAGATCAGACAATTTTTAGGTTTGAGTGGATATTACGCCCGGTATATCCAAAATTATGCCATAATAGCCGAGCCATTAACGAGGGCATTAAAAGGAAAGAATAGAAGGGAGGAGGTAGAGTGGTCCACGGAATGCGACTCAGCTTTCCGAGAGCTGAAAACGAAACTCACTGAGAAGCCGGTGTTGTACGCCCCAGACTTCTCAAAGGAATTTATCCTCCAAACTGACGCTTCCAACCAAGGAATCGGGGTAATCATGGCACAAAAAGGGCCAGATAAAGTTGATCACCCGATATTATATTTAAGCCGGAAGTTTACCGACACAGAAAAGGAATTCTGCACTACCGAAAAAGAATGCGCAGGCATTATTTACGCAATTAAAAAGCTGCGGCATTACTTGGACGGACAACGCTTCACTATTGAAACGGACCACAATCCGTTAGTATTTTTAAAGAATAACTCCGGGAATAACCCGAGATTGATGAGGTGGGCGTTGGCTTTACAGCCCTTCAATTACCAGATCATCCATAGGGCTGGGAAGGACAACCAACATGCAGATTGTCTGAGCAGAATGCTGTCGGAAAATTAAATAATACCAAAAGTACCGATTTAAATTGTACATAAACCCCAGTATTTGATTGAACTTATGTGATAAAATATAATTGTATCACAAGAGTAGGATGTAAGAGTATTGTAAATAGTAGATGTAACTTGAAATTTAAGTGTTGAAATCATGTTAAAATTTTGTATATAAATTCTTAAAATTGTTGCCTCTAATGATGTGTCGAGTTGCCATGTCTAACCCTTGCCTTATAGATTTTGCCATACCACAAAATCTTTCTTAGGGGGGAGGGGTTGTGAGGATTCATTGACAGACCCTCAATTATCCCTCCCAAAGGCAAACCCGCCGACAGGTCGTAAAAAAAGCCGGACAATACATTTCCATCTCTCTGGCGCCAGACGGTCGGGACTTGGATCGAAGAGGACAAAAGGAGATTCGTTCCGTAAAAGAGCCCAGGTGTTTAGGAGTGCACCTGCCAGGTGATTAAGTCCACCTGCTAGGTAATCAAGCCACCTGCGCTAAGTAGCTGATCCCATTTTACGTCAGAGAGTCTCTACCGAATCAGCAACCTCAAAAATGAGCAAAGTAAAAACGAACCAATTAAAAGTAAGAACCAATCAAGAACGAACGAATCGGGAACCACCAGCGAACAAAGGCTGGGAGGTTTCAAAAGGAAAAGTAGGGAGTCGAATCGGGAGTTCTTGCCTGTGATCTCGTTCGAGAGGCTTAACTCAGCGACCCTTCGAGCGGTCACTCCTTTGGGAGAAAATACATTTCTTGAAGACGGTTCTCTCAACCTGAGAGGACGCGTTCTTGTAGCCTGGCGTAGGCTGCCCATTTCGAGTTCTTGCCTGTGATCTCGTTCGAGAGGCTTAACTCAGCGACCCTTCGAGCGGTCACTCCTTAGGGAGAAAATATATTTTTTGAAGACGGTTCTCTCAACCTGAGAGGACGCGTTCTTGTAGCCGGCGTAGGCTACCCATCTCGAGTCTTGTTTGTTTCCCGAGCTAACGTCTTAGCTCAGTGACCCTTTGAGCGGTCAACCCCATTAAGGAGCTCTTACTAATTTGGAAGACGGTTCTCTCACCCTGAGAGGACGCGTTCTTGTAGCCTGGCGTAGGCTGCCTATCTCGAGTTCCTGCTTATTTCTCGTTCGAGACTTGAACCAGCGACCCCAGCGGAGCCGTGCCTGTCTTGTGCCGATCCGACGACCCCAGCGGAGCCGTGCTGTCTTGTACTGACCCGACGACCCCAGTGGAGCCGATCCCTGATTGTGCCGAGCCGACGACCTGCGGAGAGTTCGGTACCGACTTCTCGTCCGGCAGTGAACCTGCCTTGTCCTGTCGTCCAGTGAGGATCCAGTGCTGATCTGGTGAAATCGTCACCCGACGAGTAGAGTTTCATCTAGAGACTGTTGAGATACCTTTCTCCAACTCAGAGACTTTCGTACGTCCTGAGATTTCGACACCCTGTCGCATCCAGTTAGCAGAGGCGTGAAAGTGTCGTGTAAATAGATTCTAATATAGTCCAGACATTGTTTTAAATAAAATTATCGTTTGTTATTTAAGCTAGACTGTTCTCTGTAGATTTGAATCTACCACGCTACTCAGAGAATCACTACAGTACTTACAGATTCTTAAGTGGATAGCGTTGTTTTTATTCATAAAGTGATTATTATGCATGAAGGAAAAGGTCACTTTCAACGGATATCCAAGCTATAGGATTCCAGAAAAATGTATTTTTTTGTTTACAGCAGCGATTTTCAACCTTTTTCATCTCATGGTACACATAAATTAACTACTAAAATTCTGCAGCAAACAAACATTTTTTTGCTTATCTAACGAAAAAATGCGCATAGTTTTGATTGATTTACAAAATAATAGTTGTTAC
Organism: Meta bourneti; assembly: GCA_933210815.1. Classification (NCBI taxonomy): domain Eukaryota; kingdom Metazoa; phylum Arthropoda; class Arachnida; order Araneae; family Tetragnathidae; genus Meta; species Meta bourneti. The sequence continues at coordinate 29,898,600 of OW119931.1, read as the reverse complement.
CCACCCTTTTTGCTTTAAAGTGTTTTTTTTAACGTTTTCTTTTTGAAACGATTTATTTATGATACTTTGTAATAAAAAAATACTCAAAATTATTTGTTGCTAGTATTAACCCTCTGAATCGTCAAGAGATTTCCGAGTTTACAGTATTGCCTTTACCCCGCACCACACATAATGACTAAATAATCGCAGCTATCGTTTGAAACGAACCCTAGAAAAGATCCTATTGGCCAAGAAGACCAAATTGGCTAGAAATGATGCAGGGAAGGTTGCAGAACCGATATATGCGCGTGAACCCCTCAGAGGGTTATAAATAGAAGTGTTACTTGAATTTACTTGTGAAAATTTCAAAACAAACCGCTGCAATGAAATAAATCTTACACAATTCGAAACGCTTCACAGTCCTTTCGAAACACCCGTTGAAAATCACTGGCTTACAGTCTTAGATAGTGAGCAACCTTTTTTTTGACAGACAGTTACGTCAACTCCGTTTTAAGACACTTCACTTCAATCCATTTGATATCATGTGTTCAGATGTTTAGACTTTCGTAAAAATACCTACACTTAAAAAAACCCTGCACAATTCCAGACAATTGCAGTGGTACACACAAAGGGGTGAAGCCTCCAAAACCAATGAAAAATCCAGTTTCCTTCATACAAAATTCCTGTGGTGGAGCAAAATTTACCATGATTCTATCCGTGATAAAATTTTCATCTGGTGAACAAATTCGAATTCTGCCAGGTTCGATTCTTCCCTGGGTGTGTATTTCTCTCTTCTGCATCAGTCAAGCTTTCCTTGGGTGTGTGAGTGGGATGCCAGCTCAGGTGTTGTTCTCGTCACCTGACCGTGGTTCAAAATTAAGAGGCGTTGTCCTTGGATCTTTCCTTTAGGGATTGATCCCGGACCGTCGCCAATAGTCTGTTCTGTTGTTCCAATGCGACGTTAATTAACTACCTACCTACCTTGTTTGTGTGTACGTCCATATCCTCGACGTTGTTTGTTGATCAAAAATGAGATCCTTGAGACATGAGACCCAACCAATCCAAAGAAAACTTCTGCGCTTCTGGACAACCGAACCCTTTTTTGTGTAGCCATCCCACTTCCATTTATTTCCGCGCTTCTGCATGTCATAAGGTTGTCCTTTATCAACACCCAGCGAAGAAAAATCGTTTCTTAAGACATTCTTATCGGTCAAAGAGAACGCCCAATGTTCCTAAATGCAGCTCCATTGATAGGACCACACCGCCTCCGCAGTAACCATTCAGAATATTTTTAATCTCTTCCGATCGAAATGTACCTGTCGAACGAAACGAACCAATGCCGAGTGATAGAGCAGCTTCGGCACCCATTGAATAACTCAGGAAGTGTCCTCTCCTTTTGTGACAAGATAACGCTTTCGAAAGTGCGTTTGAAAACAGCCGATACAGTTGAACTTTGGCATGGCGGTGTTCTTGGGGTTTGGGGTGGTCATTCCCGATGATTTGATGAAGTGGTTTCGATATTTAAATTAATTTTAATTATCGGGGTGAGGCGAAAAGATAACCTGGATAAAATTGTCGAGGTTTAACTTCACATAGGTCGACATGAACAAGAGAGACGCATGTTGTGATCGTATGTTTTCGTTATCATCCAGAGTTAGATATCGAGTAAACAAGGAAATAAACATTGGTACTAATAGAGTTGTTTATCTTCTCTTCCCCTTCGCATGTATAATGTTGGGCTTTAGTGTGATATAACTGGTTAATAATGGCGGTTCCACAGACATAATGTAAATTATTCTATATACTTAATTTTTTTAATTATTTGAAATATAATTTCTCAATATTTTAAATATTTTTTAACGTGTTTTATTGTTGGTTCCTTATTCCACTTGGTCTAGACCAAGTGGGATAAGGAACCAACAACAACCAAGCTAGACCAAGTCTTTGAGTTCATGTTCGAAATGTTCAGGACGAGCAAAGGATTAAAAATACGTATCTTCTCTGAACAGCCCCAAACGAGCAAGGACCAGGAGAGACTTTCTTCACATTAAAAAACACATTACCGTCCAGTAGCAAACCCTTTAAACCATAATCAGATGAAATTGATCTCAAATGTCCACTGGCTTGTCTAGAGATGGCAATCTGCTGACCTCTACCTCATTCGAATTTGAGAACATCTCCTACATGTTTTGTCTGGAAGCAGCTATGGGTGGGAAGAATTTTCCAAAAGATATTGTCTTCAAATATCCTCCTCTACTTACAATATTTGAACTAACAGAAATTCTCATGCCCTCGAACCTGCAAAGGGCAATATGCTAAACATGGTTTTCACTAATTGTAACAATAACAAACTAAAGATTCTTTCAATTTTTCTCTCATCTTTCCAGTTTTTACGTAACTTTTCTCAAATTTTTCTTGTTTTAAAGTCAATATCTTAAATTATAAATTATCAGTTTTACTGCATTTACTCCGTAATAGATCCGTTCGGAAAAGAAGTTTTTGAAAGGAAGTTTTATATGAAGACGGTGATTACGACTCAACCTATTTGCGGCACCCTGGAGACGGCAGTCGACCTTGGATCAGTCGATTTCTGAATAGGTGTGATAACGCTTTAGGAAAAGGCTGCCATAAGATAAAGCTCATGAATGGTGACAGCCACGGATGTTTTCACCCTGCCAACTCGTTATCAATGCCCTCGCTTTCAGCATAGAACGGTAAAGTAGATAGGTAGGTATTTAATTAACGTCAGCACTGGAACAACACAACGGGCTATTGGCGACGGTCCGGGATCAATTCCCGAGGGAAAGATCCGAGGACAACTCCAAGTAATTTTGAATCACGGTCAGATGATGAGATAACACCTGAGCTGTTAGCCCATTCTCCAAAGGGGAGGAATCCCCTTTGGAGAAAAAAGGGGAGGCTAAAGGGGTTGCAGGATGCATTTTGAAACAACGGAGAATTGCATTAGTGTATTTTTAGATTACTAAATATTTATAACCTATCATAAAAGATTTGAAAACTTATGCTGGGACTTTGAAGAATATACAGTAGAAATTTTAACAAAGCCAAAAGTAAAGTATCATTTATTGCTGATACATTGATTGTAAACCAAAAAAGGCTATAGATATTTGTATGCCCACCAACGTTCATGAATATAAACAAAACTTTAGGGAGCTCGAGTGTAACTTAATGCTACGATGAGTGTATAATAATCCCACGGAAACATGCATAGAACGTTTGGTTTACCATCAAGAAATTAGAAATCGTATGATGCTTTTAGAGTTTTAGCTGTAATTTTTTTTATTTATTTTAAGATTTAATTTTAAATTTATTGAAAATATATTTTTTAATTTAAGGCCTTAGAAGTTTTTACTGTTTCAAACAAAGGTGATAACAAAAGTTTATGTTTAGCCTGCTCTCTCAGACTGCACTACTCCAGTGTGTACTTATGAGTCATTTTGGCCTAATTAGCCCTCGCGCAGCAAAAAAATTCCTTACAGCGACAAATAGAACTCCCAATTTGCATCTAGTGCATTCTAAGGGAGGGCAAAAATTGAAGATGAGTCAATCGTGGACACACAACACTCAACGTCATATATTGTTGGGAGTGTCTCCTCTATGTCAATTAGCCCCCGTTGGTAGAGTCGCGGATTAGGAGGGTTGAGAGCTCGAGACTCCTTCCAACCAAAGACCGTAGTGTATAAATTTTATTAATTTTTGAAATTCAATGAGTACACTTTTTTTAATTTCAAAATTTTTGTGCATGTAAATTAAATATTTTCCCCTGACACAATTATTATATGTTAAAAATTTTATTTTTAGCCTTTATCTTTACGCTGCATTCTATAGTTTAAGCTTTATAATCTTGCTTTGATGCAGCTTGTCCGGTTTTGGACCTTTAGCCATAAAATTCAATCAAATCCAATAATACCATATCCCATAAGCATTTTTACTCAAAGATCAAACGGTGAATAACTCTTAAAAATTAAGTAACCTTCAATATTCTCTTAGTTAGGCTAACTCTAGTTACTTTGCCATCTTCATTACCTTGTTAAATGAAAATTAAAAAAATGCTTTCGTTCTTGGTTAAATAATTTTTATATATTTTGGAAAGGAAATCGCAAGCAAATAAATTGTAAAAAACGGGTAAATTTATTTCTGTATGTGGTATTATTCATCATAGGCTTACATACCAGCAATTTGTTACAATTATGACCAGCAAATTATTTTTCATAAAACGGAATAAAATATTTCTTGCGTTTACTTTGTATGTGGATTATTTGAACATGAAATGAATTTAACGAAGGCTACCTTTTTCTATTGTACCTGATATAATATTTGATTTTCTTACATAAGTGCTTATCGATAAGGCTATAAACCTATCACAGCCTCCACAACTATCTTTCAAAATATTTTCGATCTTTTCTTATCGGTGAAGTTGCAATAGTACTCCTGAAATCCAATTCAAACAAGGCTGCTCCATCTAAAACAATGGTGTATCGATAATACGAGAGATGCGAGCATGTTAAAGATAAGGCTAAAAGAAACCACAGCCTCCACATGATCATAAGTATTTTTAATCTCTTCCTATCGAAACGTACCTGTCGAACGAGAAACAAACGACGAACAAAGATAAAAACGAAACAAAACACTCCTGCTTCTATAAAACAATGTACTTATCTTACTTTTTAACAAGGTGATTTATGCAATGGAACAATCCACATTGAATTCGTCATTGGAATATCTAGTCTAGCAGATTTTTAAATGGCTTTAATGGGTTTTTTCAAAAGGTCACAAGCCAAACCAATTGTGGTTAGTTAAGTGTTTAGCATCAATCACCAATGCAAAAGAAACATTGAAATGCCAATCAAGTACACGAAACAGTCGCTCAAGTACATGCCAAATGCCACTGTCTCAAAACAGTTTCCTCCCTGATGACAAGCCAAATTTGTCAACAAACAGAACCTAAACAACTAATCTTCTCCTAAAATTTTGTAAAAAAAGATGATGGATTTCATAAACACAAATTCTATAAGTTGTATGAGAAGAAAATCTTGGTGAAATGTTTGAAAAATCGAAGATACTTTTTATAATATAATACAAGTATTTTCAGAAAATTAAACTCTATCATTGGAGTGGATGTATACAAGACAAAATACGAATATAGCACACTATTATTTCTCGTACATACAATCTCTTTGCACACAAACGTGATTCCATGAAACTAGTGCATTCATATATGGGTGTATATCTGGTACGATTCCTCCCTGGGTGCATTTCTCTCTTTTGTGTCAGAAAATCATTCCTTGTCCACGTCCATTTACGTGACGCTATTTCGTGCATCATGGTGAAATATAGCCCTTGCGCTATAAAACCAAACCAACCCATGGGTTCTTAAAAATTATACTCCAGACGAAATGAATCAGGATATTTAAAGATTTCAATTATAAATTTCAACGGACGAACCCTTCATCAACATACAAACATTATCGCATAAAACTAATGCATGCATATCCCGCGGTTATACAAAAAGCAGCGTTCTTGTCATGAATTAGGGTTATTGATTTCCTTGATGTTTCAACGAACGAACCCTTCATCAAATACAAACATGGTCACATGAAACTAGTGTATGTTTTATGAAAATTATGAGAAAAGGTGTAAAAATGCAGCATTCCTGATGTTATGAATTAGGCTATTCAAATAAAAAACGACTTAAAGTAAAGATTTCATTGGTGAGAATAGTTTCATTGAATGAACATTTCAATAGAAATATTATCACATAAAACTAATGTATGCATATTCCATCAATATGTATAAAATGACGTTGTTAATTAAGTAGGTAGGTCAATTTACATCGCATTGAAGCAACACAACGTTGGCGACGTTCCGGGATCAATCCCAAGCGTCATTAGAAAGGGTATTTAAAGATTTCATTAATAGTTTCAACACAACTAAGCTCGCAGTATAGTTTAATGACAGCTTCATCAACATAAGCTTGTCCGTTATTCTCGTTTAGACTCCAATAAGAACTAGTCGTTATCGTTGGTCGACTATTTCAATGTGCGTCTGGCTTAAGTAACACACAAATTGAATCAGAAGGTGACAGACTAACATGCTCATACGTACAGTAACGGAATACTTCTGCGTATGTCGAGTGGTCGTGTACAACCAATGTGTAGCTTCCCTTCACCATGCCAAATAGCGCCCTTTATCAATTCCAGGTTGAACTTACGGACATACTTCCCTTGTGAATACGGTTTAATTTTGTGTGTACCTACCTACCTTACCTCCACTTAAAGTTTGTGCAGGGAGTTTTAAAATATAATTATACATTTCAAGAGTGAAATCTCAAACTATTTATGCTTTTTTCTAACGTACGTGGTTCAGTAATCGACATTATATATTGGCAAATAGCAACAGATACAAACAATATAAAATCAACCGCTACGGTATTCACAAATCAATTTTAGCGCTTACTTCAAACATGTTTGATTAGAGCTACATGCTTCTATGGAGCTGCATAATGTTGCTAAGACTACACGAAAGAGCTCGAAATTCTTCAGCAACCTGATTCAAAGTAGGCAGTCAGAAATCTGGAAGATAGCAACAATCGCAAAAAAGAACATGAGAGCGAAAGTGAACTATGTTTAAATTTCAAAAAACACCAGATGAACATAATGTTATGCAATTAAAGTGAAAATTCAGAATGTAATTGTAGGTACAGGACTGAGATGTGCAGTTTTTGTCATACACTTTATTGGAAAAGAGAATTAACAACATATGAAGAACACAAAATGTTTTTTTATGTTTGATCAATTTTAATTTCCTTTGATTTATGAAATGTACGTATCGAAGCGAAGATTTATTACAAATAGATTTAAATATGGTGTGAAATGTAAGTAACGACGCTGCCGATTTATATATGCAATTTAGAAATTTTAAAGCAAATGTCCGGCGCGGATCTGCTAATATATGGGCCATTTCGAATCGCACAAATAAGGGTAATTTTCGACCGACCCCCTACGATTTTCTTTAAACTCTGCTAATCTGTTTCCCAGCGATATATAAGAAATTCTGGAAATTTTTAGCTTCCAACTTGCAAGTTTTTTGTATATTTTTAAATTTGAAAAATTGGGCACACAATTTTCCGTGATTTTCGACTCACTAAATCTGTACCTCTGGACCTAATTGTCCAATCCTACAGAATGAGAGCTTATTTTGTAGAAAAATGTGCAACCTTTCTAATGACGTATAATATGACCTTACAGGTGACCTTTAAATTTCAAGGTCATTCGATTTGACCTTTGACCTACAATTACAAAAAGTATAAATTTTAAAAATATATGTTAAAGGTACACTACTTAACTTTGCTTCTGAAAGTTTCATAGTGGACACACATTGGCTCATAGCTAAAAAATATTCGAAGTAAATAGAAGTATGTAATCAGTACCCATAAGCACCTGTATCTTTTGACCTGTTTGTCCAACCGAGAGGAAAAAGGGCTTAGTTTATAGAAAAAAGTATAACCTTTCTGATGATGTATTACATGATGCCATTAATGACCGTTCTGATTTCAAGGTCACGCATAGTATCATGTAATATATCATCAGAAAAGTTACCTTGAAGGTTTTGAAATTATATCATTTTTTCCTAAAAAATTTGTTAAAAATACATTATTTAACTTCATTTTCAGAAAGTTTCAAGTTGGAACACGCATAGATTCATAGAGAGACAATGTTCCAAATAAAAACAATAAAACATCTATCGAAAACTGCGCTTTACTTATTAGGATTACCAATCACAGAATGAATTCGAATGAAATTACCAATTTTTGTGGAATGTGGGAAAAATTCCAACTCGGTTAAAGGTTTCAGAAAGATGCGGCATATTTCCCCAAGACCTTTCGGGAAGGTTTCGGTTACGAGTCGAAAAAAGGTTAGTTCTACTTCAGGATATTAGAACACTTTTTGCTGCTATCAAAATAAGGCAAGAAGAGTCGAACTTTAACAGATCTTTGTTACCTTTCAGTTTTGAATATTTCTCCTTTTTAAATTTGTTAACTGTTTGGATGGCTGAATTAAATAACAAAATTTATTGCTGCAATCCATGCGTGTCCCAACTTGAAACTTTCAAAAAGCAAAGATAAATAGTGTACCTTTAACATATATTTTTTAGAAAAAATACACTTTTTGTAATTGTTGGTCAAAGGTCAAATCCCTTGACTTTAAAATCAGAAAGGTCTCTCATAGTATCATGTAATATTTCATCACAAAGGTTATATTTTTTCCTATAAAATAAGCCCTTTTTCATCTCGATTGGACAAACAGGTCAAAAGATACAGATGTTATGGGTACTAATTACATACTTCTGTCTACTTCGAATATTTTTTAACTATGAACCCATGCATGTCCCACTATAAAACTTTCAGAGAGCAAAGATAAATAGTGTACCTTTAACATATTTTTTAGGAAAAAAAAATATAATGCACTTTTTTCGTAATTGTAGGTCAAAAGTCAAATTGAATTACCTTAAAATTAGAAAGGTCATATGATACGTCATTTAGAACATTTCGTCGTACATTTTTCTACAAAATAAGCTCTCATTCAGTAGGATTGGACAATTAGGTTCAGGGGTACAGGAGATTTAGTGAGTCTAAAATCATGAAAAATTGCCCAATTTTTCAAATTTAAAATTAATATACATAAAAAACTATTGCAAGTTGGAAGCAAAAAATTTCCAGAATTTCTTACATAGGCTGGGCAATAAATTAGCCAAGTTAAAAAAAAATCGGTGGTGGTCTGGTTGTGGACTGTGAGGGTTGACATGGAATGACCCATATATATATATATATATATATATATATATATATATATATATATATATATATATATATATATATATATATATATATATATATATGTGTTTGTGGATTAATATGTTAGAAGTGAATTGAGGAGAGCATCATTACTATTAAATATTGTTTTAATAAAATCTAGGGGAAAAGGGGGTTAATTACAGGGGTCAATTATGTACAAATATCAGATTAAACATCAAATCATAGTGGGATTAACATCCTGGTGGCACGTCCGTGCAAAGCCACGTCTTAACATCAAATCGCCCGGAGTCAGTCTGCGGGGTTCGCGCCTTCTGGCGGGAAGTGCTCCGATTGGTCTTTGGGAAATGTTTCCCGCGCTTTTTGGAACGTGGGCAGGTTGGCGCCTAGACATTCCGACATATATATATATATATATATATATATATATATATATATATATATATATATATATATATATATATATATATAATTCAAATTAACAAAACAAAAATATATCCAGGAATTTAAACACAAGAAAACTTAGAAAAAATGAAGTGTTGGTGGATTAGGGCGTTGTAACGGCGGCTAGAGAAACGATCACCACGGCAACGTGGGAAAATGGAAAATCTTGTTGACTCAGGTGTCGAGAGGAAAAGCCCACACTCCATAACGACCACCCGAAAACATCTTCTTAATGATTTCTTAACGACAGCCAGCCAGCAGGGGTCGGAAATCGCTGTGGTTTCAAAACAAAGGGCAGGCGCCTTTCTGTCGCTCTCTTCGACATTTCGAGACCAAGAAGATTGATATAAATGATGATGAGTTTCCGACAGGGTTTGATGGACCCTTTCAAGTCCGCCGAAGTCTGTCGTAAAAGTTGAGGGGAAAGACCAACGTGAGACAGCCAATCAAGAACGTGAGAAATCTTCAACACCCAATCCAGAACCGACTAAAAGGCGGACCCGAAACGGAAAGGAGGAGTCGATAAGCACCCAACATATAGAGTTTTTGGAGATATCATCAGAGAGAGAGAGATCACGAGAGGAGAGACGGAGACAGAGGATCACAGAGGATCAGAGAGCTTGGAGAGAAGCGGTCAGCAGAGACCGTTTTTGGAGCTTGAAGTGAATATCCTTTCACTGTTGTGCATTTATCCCACCTTGGGATCCTATACTCGCCGGAGTATTTTAGTGAGAAAGGCTCGACCGTAGCCGTAAAGGAGAACCCTCCTAGAGATCCGTGTAACTGTTCATCCTAGTAGTGATCCTGTCCAGAAAGACTGAGATTTCCTGCCTTGGAACTCTGTACTCACTCGAGTAATTTTGTGTTGAGAATAGGCTCACCCGTAGCCGTGCGTTAGACTTCCCCGAGCGAAATTGTGAGGCTCGCCAGCAGCCCTAAGCGCCTCGATAGAACTTTGGACCTTCCAAGGAACTAATATTAATGAACTTTACATTCATTTTCCGACTTTTTGTACAAATTGTAAAATAAACCAATTTAGTCCAGAATCGGATATTTTCAATGGTAACTAGTCTAGCTACCCGTGAATCAAGACGTTACAGCGTCATCAGGGAGGAGCCTCACCCAGTCAACACAATATGGCGTTTTCTGCGTGTGGGTGGAAATTAACCAAAAATAGCCCACACACCCCTCCAAACACCGTGAACAGACAGGCAAAAACAAAGACCAGAAAATCAAAACCACAGAAGAGAAAACAAACTTGTTGGCGATCTTCATGTAGTTTGCGCGGTTTATTAATTTGGGTAAGTTTGTTTTCTCTTCTGTGGTTTTGATTTTCTGGTCTTTGTTTTTGCCTGTCTGTTCACGGTGTTTGGAGGGGTGTGTGGGCTATTTTTGGTTAATTTCCGCCCACACGCAGAAAACGCCATATTGTGTTGACTGGGTGAGGCTCCTCCCTGATGACGTCCTAATCCACCAACACTTCATTTTTTCTTGGTGTTCTTGTGTTTAAATTCCTGGATATATTTTTGTTTTGTGATTTTGAATTATATTGCTATCCATGTTTGTCTGCAGCTTCAGCGCGCATGCATAGACAGTTCTGCTTTCTGTTCTGTCTTTTGTGTTCGGTTTTCCAGCCATTTGACTTTTTTTTACCTTTGGCATTTTGCTGGTCTGCATTTCTGCTGCTTTGCGTTTTAATGTTCTGTATGTTTGAATGATTGATTGTTTATTATATATATGTATATATATATTTTAAAAATGATAGAGAAAAACAATCTCTCCAACACTCGAATTAGAATTTGTCATCTGATCATAGCTCAAAATTGTGAAGTGTTGACCACGGATCTTTCCGTTCGGAGTTGATCCCGGATCTTCGCCAATTGCCAGTTGTGTTCATACAGGAAATATAAAAATAGAGTGAGAAATATTAACCTTTTATATGCCCAGGATCATGTTATCAAAACTAGTAGAACATAACCCTAGATTACTTTCATCTGCCGAATGGAAACGAACACTCATCATTTGATTGGTAGACGGGACAGAAGAAGCCTATATATTGATTCATCATCTGATTGGTCCACGTGACATACCATGATGGTACCTGGTGATTTCACCATTTTTGTCGCCACTCAAAAGAAATGGGCATTCACACATCTACCGAGTCATAAGATGTATCGCCAAACGAGGCGATAAGATGCCAAATCTGCCAACTAAGTCAAATTTTCAAACACCAGTCACGTGACTACTAGTCGACTTGTTGGTCACACTTTTTGAAGTTCCTCTCAAAAGCAATGCTCAGTCTACTTATAGTACCACGTCTATGAAAGACTGGTGTGGAAGTTTGGAGAGCTCAGATTTTGCCAGCGCAGATTTTAACCCCTGCCACCTGACCGTGGTTCGAAATTGCGAGGTGTTGTCATCGCATCTTTTCCTTCAGGATTGACCATGGACCATCGGCAATAACTCTATTCCTCTAGTTCCTCCTAGACAATTTCCTCTAGTACGACGTAAGTTCAACTGTATACCTATCTTTTATCTTTAATTTCAATACGCAAATTTTGCCTTACTCCTGCGATTCAAATAGACTTTACTCCTGCTATCCTAACCAACTTTGGGCCGCGGTCGCGGTAACCCGGTTGGCAGAGTAACGGATTCACAATCGGAGAGCTGCGAATTCGAGTGCAACCAAAGACCGTCGTGTACATAGGAGGCTGGTGCACGTTAAACCTGTCGTGGCCTCAAATGTCCTCACGTTGGCGTGGAGTTGAAGTTTGGAAGGGGTGCCAGTTCAGGTGTTGACCACGTCATTTGACCGTGGATCAAAATTACGTGGGGTTGTCCTCGGATTCTTCCTAGGGGATTGGTCCCGACCGTCGCTAATAGCCCGTTGTGTTGCTCCAGTGCGACGTTAACTACCTGTCTACCTACCCGTACCATCGCCTACTCATCCGGTGTTACTCCAGTGCGACGTAAATTCAACTACCTACCTCGCATTGGAATGACTAAATGTTTTGTCTTTGTTTATAGTAGATGCCCTTTTCATTGTTTGATGATTTGACCTAGTGAAGTCTTTCGAAGTGCTCCACCGTGACCGTGACATTCGGCAACCAGGGCCTCCCGGAGCCAAACAGCGCCGAGGAAAGTGCTAAAGTGTTTGAGGACTTCCGCCACCGCATCAATTAAACCACATCTTCACCAAAAATAATAAAAAAGGAGCTCGCCGAAAGTGAAGGAATGTGCTCGTCTTCCGGCTCTCGGGGCTTTCCGAAAAGGAAACGGTGTCATAAAGTTGGATGTGTTATGCCTCACAACACAGAGCCTGACCATCCTCTCCCTCTTTGTTTGTGGATGGCGTAGCTATCTAATCGCCTCAGTTTTGTCCTTATCTTGTTATCACCGAAACCTTCAGGGGCAGGAAATTTGCACTTTCTGAGAAACTGAATGAATGGATCCCCTTATCGCTAGAGTTTCTCCGTCCAATAAAATCCTGTGGTGAAAGCAGTTATCTCCTGAATGAGGCCTTAGCCATGACTCTAGTCTTATCCATAATGAATATGCGACACACAGGCACGCACTCAGATTTTTGCTTTGGAAGATGTTGAGGAAATGGTCATCTTCATGGTCCTGATGGGGAAATTTCTTGGTTAGGTTGATTGATTGGTTTGAGGATTTTATGGCCCAAGGGCCATATTTGGCCATGCTGCGCTAGACACAAGACTTACAACATCAATCTTGGATAGGAAAGTTGTTATTATTATGGTACTAATGGGAAATTTCTTAGTTGGGAAAGTTGTCATTGTCATGGTACTGATGGGAAAATTTCTTGGTTAGGTTGATTGGTTTGAGGATTTTATGGCGCAAGGGCCATATTTGGCCATGCTGCGCTAGACACAAGACTTACAACATCAATCTTGGCTAGGAAAGTTGTTATTATCATGGTACTAATGGGAAATTTCTTAGTTGGGAAAGTTGTCATTGTCATGGTACTGATGGGGAAATTTCTTGGTTAGGTTGATTGGTTTGAGGATTTTATGGCGCAAGGGCCATATTTGGCTATGCTACGCTAGACACAAAATTTATAACATCAATCTTGGCTAGGAAAGTTGTCATTGTCATGGTACGGATGGGGATATTTCTTGATTGAGAAAGCAGTCATTAGGACATACCACTTTTGGAGCACCAACTGCACAAAGCAGCCTATCTCCACATCGAAAAGAGAAAAAAGTTTTCGAATAAAGAATATTACAAGGGAATTATTAAGGGAGGGAGAATTTTAAGCTAAAAATATAGATTTTGATGAGTGTGTGAACAACATAAAAATCGGCTAGTACAAAACCAAAAGGCACTCGCCAAATCGCAAGATAGTCAGGAGGTCACCCATCTTCTGACCTCGAGTGTTTGGGTTTATGGTGATCAGTTGTGGCTCGGGGACGAATCCCCTGTATACTGATGTTTACTCTTAAAGAAGAGAGCTAACATTTAATAAGAGAGGCTGAAAGAAAAAATTTAAAGAAAAATTTGGAATTTAAAGAGAGAATTTACTTTAAAAGTAGTGTTATAATTAAGGTCCTATCGTGTCCATTACTCTAGTTATTGATGATCAGAATTTGAGAGAGATGTTATTTAATGGGGTAATTAATTTACGGGAATTGGAGTCATTAAAACTCAGGGTCCAAGCGAAACACTCCACACTCACGCTTGGGTCGATGTGGAAAGGTGTTAAACTGTAAAAAGTGGTCATCATCACTGGTACTTATGGAGAAATTTCTTGGTTAAGAAAGTGATCATCATCATGGAACTGATGGGGAAACTTTTTGGTTGAAAAAGTTGTCATCATCATGGCACCGATAGGAAATTTTCTCTCCCCTCAAACCTCTCAATTGATTCCTTGATTCAACAGCTCTCCCGTTTGTAAAAGATGGATGGGTTTGAAAAAATTAAAACTTCGGTTTTCGCGTGTGAAGTCTTTCACAGGGCCGTTCCTGAGTGGTGTACTGGTCGTGTACTTGCACATAGTCAAAAAGAAATAAGGGCGGCCCCATAAAACATGTGCAACCGGCTTTCAATTTCAAATAAACAGGTCCGGCAATAAATGTGAGGCATCTGGGTCTTACCTGGCCCCCTCAATAATTTCTCTTAGTTGGCGCAGCTGCATTGGGTACTTGGGATGCGTAATTTTATTCATGAGAGGTCTGTCATCCCAACATAATACTAGAGCATAGACGAAATAAAAAAGTAGAGAGACGAAATATATTTTTATGTGACCAGAACTAGTAGTAATGTGACCCTTAGGCTATTTTAGTCTGCCGGGTGGAAACGAACATTCATCACCTGATTAGTCAGCGTGGCATAGTTGCAGACTTAGGGGATTTCACCATTTTTGTCACCACTATAGAAATGCGCATTCACACATCTACCCTGTCATCAGATGAATCACCAAACGAGGCGATAAGATGACAAATCGGTCAACCAAGTCAAATTTTCACACAGCAGTGACGTGACTACGAATCAACATGTTGATCACACTTTTTGAATCTCCTCTCAATACCTTCTGCTCAGTCTACTTATATTTCACGTCTATGAGAAGACTGGGACATTATTTTCCGAATTTCCTAAAGGGCATTGTTTTATAGCAGTGATTCTCAAACTTTTTTTTGTCACGGTACACTTTTAATAATTTAAAAATTTGGCGGCACACTAACAATAAGATAAATTTAAAAGAATTTTACTTGGTTAATTGATTGATGTACCTAAAATATATTTTGTAAAAATAGCATACGATAATAATTTTCAATGAAATATAAAATGAAATTCCATTACAAAGTAAACAAAATGTTTATTTAATGATAAATTACAAATTACATTTAATGCGAAATTTGAGCTTGGTGTTTTTTGATAACTTCATTTATATTTGGGCGCAAAAATGATAATGCTACTCTCATTTCGTGATCCAGATTTAAAAGTCTGGATCTTTTTTTCGTTTTTATGTTGGTCAAAGCCGAAAATCCGAATTCGCACGAATAAGATGTAGAAAATTGTAATAACACACTTAAGGCTTTTTGAGATATTGTGGGATAATCGTATTTAAGATTAATCCGGAAAGAATTAATTGATTCTTCTGAATATTTTGAAATTAAATCTCGGTTATTACACACCGAAATTAGTTCTTCCTCTTTCAAAGTTAATTCATACACCGACGTGTCGTTTATGACAAAGGGATTTCGAATCCAATCAAATTTTTTTACTTTTTAAATTTGGGGGGGGGGGGTATTTCAATTAACGTCACACTGGAGCAACACAACGGGCTATTGGTGACGGTCCGGAATCAATCCCAAAGGGAAAGATCCGAGGACAACACCACGTAATTTTGAACCACGGTCAGATGACGAGGCAACACCTGAGCTGGCACCCCACTCTCCAAACTTCCACACCACGCCAACGTGAGGACATTTGAGGCCACGACAGATTTACCGTGCACCAGCCCCCTTTGTTTTAAATTTGGAAAGTAATGACCAATTCTTTGCTCTAGTATTGTCAAATGATCAATAACTATATGAATTATTTTATAGCAGTCTTTTGGAACTGACTCAAACTTTTCTAAACTACCTTGTTGTGCTTTATTCTTCCATAAAGTAATTTTTTTTTGAAATCCCAACAATTTATCGGCTGAGTTTAAAATATTTTCTTTCGGTCCTTGCATACTTGTATTTATGTTAATCAGATAAATAAGCTAGCTTAGCACACCATATTTTGTCATCCAACAAATCAACAAAATCATTCTTATCTTATTCAAAAAAATATCTTTATCTCTTTTTTAAATTGAAGCACGCGAGATAAAACTTTCCCTCTGGAAAACCACTACTTCCGTGTGCAGTAACAACGATTCGTATTTAGACTTGACTACATAGCCTGGCATAATTGACTAATAGGCAACTTTTTAATGGTCTTGGTTTTATAAAATTAATCATTTTAACACATTCTTCCAGCACTATTTTCAATCCTGATGGTAATTGTTTTGTAATGAGTGTTTCCCGATGCAAAAAACAGTGGGTAACTAATATAACTACATTATGTTCCCTTACATGAGCTACAAATCCTTTCATAGATCCAGTCATAACCGGAGCACCGTCTGTGCAAATGACAATGCACAAACTCCACGAAATTTTAATTTCTTAAATACGAATTAATTTCATCGAAAATATGTTTTCCTGTTGTGAAATCAGATAATTCACGACAACATAAAAATTGATTAATTATATCGTTTTTGTGAATGAATCGAACGAATGTAATTAAGTGTGCTTTTCCTGTAATATCAGTTGTTTCGTCGACTTGTAGAGCAAAATTTGAATTTGCAAGTGTAGAGTTTTAGCAGTATTTTCTTCAATGTTTCGGGACAAGTCTATAATTCTGCGATGAATTGTGTCATTTGAAACTGGTATTGTACAAATATCAATTTCTGCTGATTCACCGACCATTCTTTTTACAATTTTATGACAAGCAGGTAATATAATTTCTTCAGCCAAATTAAGAGGTTTTAATTTAAGAGCAATTAATTCAGTCACTTCATAAGAAGCTATCTGAGCTTTTTCAGATACACTAAATTACTTTTTTAAAAACCTTTACTTGCTTGGATCTTGCAGATAATGATTTTTGAAAGTAGCTTTTGTCTTTTGATGCAAGCGAAGGATGATTAGTTAGCAAGTGACGTTGGAGTTTGCTCGGAACCATAGCACTGTTTGATAATTTACAACCACATACCACACACTCGGGAACAGTTTGGTCATTTTCCGTTGTAGATATAAATCCAAATTTTAAGAAGTCGTCATTATACTTACGGAGAACATTACATTTTTCGGCGGAGGAAACATCTTTACTTGTACTAGGCTCGTTAGCCTGATCATTAACATCATCATTATCGTCGTTAAGCTTTCTTTTTTTATTCATTTATTCATTTTAGGAGGTTCTTTAAAAATAAAAATAATTTTGTCAAAAAATTATTAAAAACGACATATCGTATATTACCTTTGAATCCGTTTTAATTAAGTTTGACGACACAATATTATGGTATTGCATATGCGAAAGCGGATATATTAGTAACCTAACCCTATGCACACATCAAGCAGGCGACTAATAGACTAAAGTAGTAAATAGGTTTGTTTGGGTTAAATACAGAACCAGTACAGAACTATAATAGTCATGCGCATTGGTTCAGCCAGTCCCCTCTAGGAAGGTTGAACCAATCGAACTACTTGTCTGACGTCGCTTATGTATGGGTATTCCCAGTGGCGGCACACTTCAAGAATCTCGTGGCACACTAAAGTACCGCGGGAAAGTGGTTGAGAATCACTGTTTTAGAGAATCTAATGCTTTTGAGAAGAGTGAGCGGCTTGCTGAGGTTTGCACTTGCGCAACTCATACCTCAGGAACGGCCCTAGTTGTCCAAGCATTTTTATGTTGACGTACAAAGCTGAAGCATTCGTTATGTGTTTAAGATTCAGGATGTTGAGAGTTACATATAATAGAAAACGTGCACCAGTTTCTTAAAAGAATACATATTAGCATACCACCAATCTGCCATCAAATCCCATTATATTGTCTGTTTCGGGTGCAACTTTACGAAAACTGTGGATTTTTACCCCACCACAGCTGTAGGTCATCTAAACTGAAGAGAGAACTTTATCCTAGAATTCAACCTTTCATTCCATAGAAACAGAAACGTGTTGTGCCCGAATACTTTTGTTACCAAGTGTCTGTTATCTCAACAATTTACCCTCGCAAAATCTCCCCCACAAAATTTCCTGCATCATGAATCAATATTTGATTTGCAATCGCTAGTGATTACCTTTTACTGATGATGCTTTTATCTGACCTCTTACTCCGGACTATGTGTATGTTGTTTGTCATAGGAATATCCATCTCCTAGAGAGATCATATATGTACGATAGACAACTGGAGTTCTCTTTAAAGCAGAGGGGAATAACGTCGATCACTGTCCAGTAATAGGGGGACCGTGCAGATGTTTTCCGTGGGTTATCGCTTCCAGAGAGGAATGCTTTTGTGACAAATCTTTTCTAGTGTCTTGTTCTACTGGTTTAGACAGAGGCTTCCAGTGGCTTCTCGGGGGAGGGGGGGTGCCACTGTGATACCGATGGACTTCAGTCACCCCCAAAGCAATAAGAAATATATTGACACAGAAGGGAGATATACATCCAGGGTAAGTTACAGGAATAGCACCTGTGCCGCATACATCTCGCATGTTACCAGCGCCATGACCAAACCCACTGAGCCATGATAGCCCCAGCAGTTGATAAATCTGGTGTTCGGATGGTCAACTTTGAAGGGCAGTGGTTCCAAAAGTGTGAACCGTGGCCCTGGGGTCCTAAGAAAACATACAATCTTTCACTAGCCAAAATAGAGCTTACGATAAAAAAATATATTATTTTATCCGATTCTTTTATGTTCTAAAATCTAAATCAATTAGTAGGAGATTCCAGTATTTATTGATTTGGAATAGACTTGAGAATGAGTTAATATTGGAATATGATCAGACACAAAACCACGCATTTCTGAGCTAACTGCTGAAGAGCAACCCTTCATTATTCACATTTAGATTAAAGTATATATTTTCATGTGTGTGTTTATAAAATAATTTTACAAGTTAAGTTTTGATTTAACCCTCCAAGTGGTTTCGACGAGATATCTCGTCCATCAAGATCTGACCAATTTTGCTAATGACGATATATTCGTCATCCAGGTATTGCTGTTTGTTTATGGTGATGATAAGATCGAGATCTCTTCAGTTCTTTGCCCAAATGACGAGATATCTCGTCTATATCAAGATATCGTCAGTTCTACTAACGACGAGATTTCTCGTAGAGACAACCACCAGGAGGATTAATTAATAGATAAGAGCTTGTATAGTAATAAGTGTTTATTTTATTTGTTTTCTCTTTGTGTTTCAGAACTTTAAATTGTCATCATTTATCTTTAATGTAAAGTTTAATGTTTTATAACTTATTCAAGATATAAATATCTTACACCCAATATTAAGGTGAAAAATAAGAATCACAATGGTCTTAGATGCAGATCTCTCTCATCATGTGCTCTATTTAATTTCATATTCTCAAGAGGTCTGCGAAAATATTTAATTTTCAAGGCGGTCCTTAGACTACTTGGAAATCCCTACGTGAAGCGATTGTGGGTTCGTATTTACTGATATTTCCTTTTCAAGTTTGAGTCAACAAAATGAGTTATTTAAATCCGCTCAACAAAGCTTAGAGAGAAACATTATTATGTTTTTACACGTAGAAAGCATTCTTTGGAGACGACTGGAGCCCACTCAAGATTTCTATATTAAATAAAATGAGTTACTTCAAATATAAAAATGCATCTCAAGTATTAAATACTCTTTATGAACAATGGTATTTCTTGTGGCCATTCAGATAAAAACTTTGAGAGGCAAGATGCAATTCTTATCTTCTTCTTTCCTTGTATTCGCGAAAATCTCTTTAGGAAATTGTGAGATAATCGATGTCCTCGTTGGGAGCTCCTCTCCTTGTAATAATACAGGTGAAAACAAAGTAGGTTTGTTTGAGGAATGACGAAATTCACAATCAGGAGCCACTTGGAACAAAGCATCGATTCTACACCTCCGTGGAACAATGCTCACTTGTGTTCATTTGTTCTCTCACAAGAGGAGATCTCTACTGAAGTGGGACCAATAGAGAGGAAAAGATAATTTTTATAATTATTGTGTTTTATTGCGTGTATTTTCAGTCTGCTTTCGAGTTTGATTGCCTTATAGTTTTGATAAGGGATACTTGCAGGTTATGACAGGTGTATACGACAGTGGAGTTTCCGGAAGGGACCGCTGGGGGTCAAAGCCCCCCCAAAAATATTGATTTTAATTTTTAATATATATATATATATATATATATATATTTTTTTTAATAATTTCATAATATTCTTCAAACAAAATGATAATTAATAAACAGTTAATAGTTTATTAAGAGGTGGGTTGAATCGAGTACTATAAAAGAATCGAAAATCGAATATTTGCTAGTCGAGTACTTTCAAAACACACACACACACACACGATCACAAAATATCTTTTACAAAAACGATTAATCGTTAGTTTGAATCAATGAACTGTGATATAAAGCTATGAATAATTATGTATCGAAATGTTTTGGTCTTGAAATACTTCGGATGAGTATTTTTGTATCTGAATACTTTAGATACAAAATATTATATTAGATATATATAGATATTTTTGTATCTGAATATTTTAGATTAATACATTGTATCTGAATATTTTGGTATTCTAATAATTTTGTATCTGAATATTTTGGTATTCTAATAATTTTGTATCTGAATATTTTGGTATTTGAATACTTTGGATGAGTACTTCTGAATTCGAATACAACGAGAAAGAATCTAGTACAACAAAAAGAATCGAGTACGACGAATACTTTTAAGAATCGAGTATACGAGTACTTTTGTATTCGAATATTCTCATCTCTAGTTTATAACATAGATCATCTACTACGAATTACGAAAGATAAAAATTTTGTTTACATTCTGACAAAATATCTCACATGTGTAGCGTACAAACGCTTCAAAAGTGCTAAGAACATAAAAAATCATTTCACGAAGCAAAATTGGTTCTTAATGTCATTAAACTCTCGGGATAAATATTTGGTGAACAATTACTGTTGCACAAAAATTTCAACTTCTATTCCTTAAAAAATCCGCACACGGCCTTAAAAGATAAGCCATGTTTATGTTTCTAGCACAATCGGCACAGAGTCATAATAAAAGTCGAATACCCTATATTAAATTTTATTTTATTTCAAAACGTCCGTCATTTCAATTGATTTCAGAACAGACAAAATTTTATTTCTGAGAGGCGTACTGTACAAAATTAAGATCTTGTTACGCTTTTACAAAGACCTTTTTATTATTTTTAGTTGCCTGACTGCAAACTTTAAAAGGATTATTACAAATGCATAAAAATGTCATCTCGGTTGATCCACGAAACACAGCGTAAGATGTGCCCATAATCATTGCTTCCATACTTGTAAAGTCATTAAATTACTACAAAATAATGAAGATTAATTCATAAAATTGTTGTATATTACTAGTGTATATATTACTAGTTATAGCAGCATACGTATTATTATTGGTTCTCTTGTCGGTGGCAACCATTTTAAAATATGCTGTTAAAACAGTTGCCTCTTAACACTTGAATTTTTTTCCGAAACAGTTGTTACGTGCAAAAAAGCGGGAAAAGAAATAGATTCAATCCGTAAATTAAAAGGTTTATTTTTCTAACATGGTCTCAGCTTATTTTTGTAGGTATTACTTCTAGTCTTTCACTACACTTTCCATACATCTTGCAATGTAGAGAAAATGTTTTCTAACTTCAAAAGCTTTCTAACGGGCGCTCTTTTAAACAAGTTTCTTTTTTCGATTTCTTACCAGCTTTTTTATACATTAAAAGACGATGTTAGTGACATTCTTAGGTCGCCTTTACACCGTTAATGTTATCTTCATTGGACAGCTCACTTAAAAATTGAAGAAAAAATACTACAGTGTAGATCGTAATATTAAAGCTATACCTATATAAGGTTGGTAGTTGAATTAACGTCACACTGGAAAAGCACAACGGGTTATTAGCGACGATCCCAGATCAATCCAGAAGGGAAAGATTCGACGAAAACGCCTCGTCATTTTGAACCAAGATGAGATGACGACTTCAACATCTGAGTTGGCACCCCACTTCCATACCAATGTGAGGAAGAAAACCTGGTTACAATGAACTCTTTTTTATGACATGCATATGTTAATAAATTTCAAGCAAATGGTTGGCAATACTGTTGGATTTACAACCTGTCATACAGCCGCCATCTTGTGCCAGTGTTCGCAATCACAGCCTGACAGACGCATTGTACAAGTGTTTATTGAGGTTTTTCGAGAATTTTAATTGCTTCTGGAGAAGTGCTCTGGCATTGTATCGGTTGAGTACCTTATTTTATGAATTCTATATACTTTATTAAATGTTGAGGGAGTATTATTTCATTACAAGAATTAAAAAAAATTCGTGCATTTGTATAAAAAAAACGAAACCCTTAGGAGGGATGGTTATGACGGCTACGCCATCGTTTCAGTAAGCCCTTTCTTCCCATTTCCGTATCTGCCAACCCCAGCCACTGGGAATCCTCAGCGAACTGATCCGAATTGCAGAATTTTTAAGAGGAAAGCCTGCCCCGTCCATTCCCATGGACCTGATCCCCGATGATGCAACTTCCTTCATTCCATCGAAGAAAAAAAGCAACCTCTTTTGGCCTGGAAACATACGGGAAACGGCCGCTGAGAATTGCGGAGAAAATCCCCCAAATAAATTTCACAGCAGCCCCGGCCGAATTCCATAGGGCCTTCCCATGCGCTGCACGCAGGGTCCCCTTGACCTTTGGCCCCACCTAATTCGCCCTTGATTACGATACACCAGCAGATGGCTGCCTGCTCCATTCAATGGCCCTTACGCACAGAAGGCAAAAAATTCCGCGCGCTTACTACAGAATCATTCACGAAAAGCAGATATTGGACTCAAATGCTGAGTGTGCACCGCGCGCCATCTTTGGTTCCTGGTCTTTGGTCTGGGTGGTTTAGTTCAATGCTTGTCCATTTGATTCAACGGATAGCAACATGCCTGTCAACTTTTACTTAGTGCAGTATTTCTAAACTCGCTGAAGCCTAGAGAGGCAAGTTCTGGAGCTTCTTTCAGCGAGAAATGAGTACTTTTAATCTTCTGGTGGTGGTCTCGACGAGGCATCTCGCCGTTAGAAGATTACTGAGCAGATATTGATGGACGAGATATCTCGTCATTAGAAGAAATCTGACGAGATTTTTTATCTCGTCATCATCTAAAATCGTCGGTATCTTGATGACGAGATATCTCGTCATTAGAAGAAATCTGACCATATTTTTTTATCTCGTCTTCTTCTAAAATAGTCGGTATCTTGATGACGAGATATCTCGTCATTAGAAGAAATCTGACCACATTTTTTATCTCGTCATCATCTAAAATCGTCGGTATCTTGATGACGAGATATCTCGTCATTAGAAGAAATCTGACCATATTTTTTTATCTCGTCATCATCTAAAATCGTCAGTATCTTGATGACGAGATATCCCGTCATTAGCAAAATTGGTCAGATCTCGATGGCCGAGATATCTCGTCGAAATCACTTGGAGGGTCAAATATTCATTAAAACTCTATATATAGTTGGCTCAGCAGAAACGCATTTTAGCTGGCAAAAAACAACAGTCGTTTAAGAACTATTTATTAGTTCTTGCATAAAAAAATAATAAAAATAATAGGCATTTTGGTAGGGCTAAATTTTTGTTCAGATTACATAGGCCGTGGAAATGGTAGAACCGCGGATTAGCATCCGGATGATTGCGAGTTCGACACTCGGTCCTTCCAAAGACAGTCGTGTACGTGGGGGCTGGTGCACGTTAAATCTCTCGTGGCCTCAAATGTCCTCAAGTTGGTGGTACCCACAGTCAAATGACGAAGGGTTGATCTCGTCATCTGACCGGTTCAAAGTGACGAGATGTTGTCCTTGTACCCTTGCCTTAGGGATTGATCCCGAACCGTCACCAATAGCCCGTTGTGTTGCTCCAGTGGGACGTAAATTCAACTACCTACCTATCGAACGGATTTCAATTTTCCAGTGCATTTCTCATCATGATGAAGACATGTATTTAGTGTCAAAAAGTACGTTTCCGAAAGATGTCAGGTAATGAATTTCCGCTCCAGCCGACGACATATTTCTCTTATTTGGCGCGAAAAAGAAGTCGAATTTGTATTTGTTGTATTACAACATGTACCATCAAGTAATTCCACTCACGAATGAAATAAACTTTTCTCCGATGAACGTAGTAAAATTCGTATTTTATAAATGTGAATTTATACTATCAATTATTAATTTTAAAAAGTAAAGGCCTAATCAATTGGCAAATAGATCCTTGGATAAAAGATGTAAAAACTGAAAAGAGAATATAAGTATGTAATCTAACAGGGGAAAAGAGAGAGATAATTGGTGCGATAATGATGTTAATTTCGAAACACATGATTCGTGTGTGCGAATATTTATAAAGGTTTTTTTCCCTAAAATTATGAAAATATTTCAAAATAATTGGACTGTTCTGACCTTTAATAAATTTGATTTAGCTGATTGGAAAAAGGTAAAATTTTTTCACAAATAAACTGATGAATCGAATGTAGTGGCTTCCACCTCCTGAGATCTGAATTAAATGTTTCTGGACGGTAAGGACACATCGTCCATGGCAACACAAAAGTCGTCAAGTACAATTTGGAGTTTTAAAGGCGAAATTAATATTTTAGATGCACCTAGTAAGTCATTTTCGTAAATAAATACTTCTTATTTTAACAAGTTAACAGTGGAATGTTTTGACGTTGAGCTGCATCGCGAGGGAGCAAAGCGAACCAATGAAAAGTGCCGAGCAATGTTCGGGGGTTGACGAGCGGAAACGAACAAGGGATGTAACCTAAATACATATATAAAATGTTCTAAAATTACAAGTTTGTTCATTGCAATAAAGTTTAACAATAGCAGAAAAATCAACAGAGTAAATATATCAGAATAACACGCGACCTGAGGAAAATATCACACGCCTGAGCTGGCACCCCTTCATCCAAACTCCCACGTAAGCACATTTGAGGTAACGACAGTTTTTACTTTCACCAGCCAAACAGGAGCTTCAAAAAGTGAGATCAACATGTCGACCAGTAGTCACGTGACTGCTCTGTGAAACATTGATTTGGTAGGCCGATTCGGCATCTTATCGATTTATTTGACGATATAACATCTTATTACAGGGTAAGTGTGTGAAAGTACGTTTCTACAGAGTAGCAACAAAAATGGTGAAATCGTCAGTCTTCTACACTGTCGCACGAACCAATCAGATGATGAATCAATGGATGGGCGTCTTCTTCCGTCCCGTGGACTAATTAGATGATGGATGTTCGTTTCGACCATGCAAGCGAAAGTAGTCTAAGGGTCGCGTTACCTTAGACTACTTAAAACTAGACTAGTAGTTTTGATATAACATGATCCTGGACACAAAAAGTTACCATTGATCACTCGTCTTTTATATTTCATTTATGGTAACAACGGTAAAACAGTTTCAGGTGCGTCAACTAGGACAGGACCTTCCCTGAGGTATCGGTTGCCCACGAGTAAACAAACCTCTTCTCAAAAACATTTAATATTCCAAATAATTCCCTCTTGATAAATAATTTTTGATAATTTAAGTGAAACTCAAGATAAAAATCCTCATAGATCAATTGGTATCAATCACTAGACAGATGAATTCCGTGCTGATTAATGTTGATCGGAACAGAAGATCCGAATTGACAATAAAACTGCACTCCGCAAAACACGTAGTTGATTTTTCAAGTGAATTGGAACAAAGCAAGTTGACTTTGTCAGTACTATTTGAAAATGACTAAGTTCCATGTTGTTCTTTTCGATCAACAGAATATGTTGTGAACAGGATTATCCACCTGAACCTAAACACGGCGTGAGAAATGGGGGTTGTTTACTATACGCACTTGTTTACTGAGGAGGGAGATTCAGAGGGTCAAGAGGTCCACCAACTCCACCCCCGGGCGTTTAGAACCCTGCCTCTGCGCACCTTTATCTTTTTCTCCTTTCCTAAATTGAATTTTTTGTAACCCTCTTGGTGGTTGTATTGGCAATGTATCTCATCCTTGGCAAAACTGACCAGATCTTGATGGACAAGATATCTCTCCATTAGAAAAAAACTGACCAGATCTTGATCATATTAAAAAAAAATCGACAATATCTAGATGACGAGATATCTCGCCATTAGCAAAATTGGTCAGACCTTGATGGACGAGATATCTCGTCGAACCACTTGGAGGGTTGGATATTAAAGTTTTCTTTGTGGAAATATGAGGTGGCTAATGAAAGTAAGTGATCAAAAAGGCATCTACAATTGTGCCGTGTTAGTCAAGGTGGCAGAACCTTCAAGTTCAGAAATCTAATTAGCCTTCGTGTAGCAAAAAATTACTGTAGAGCTCAAAGCCGAAACCAAACCAAGTTTAATCGATATGGGTCAATGGTTATTACAGGTAGTTAGTCAATTAACGTCTCACTGGTGGAACAAACAGCGGATTATTGGGGATGGTCTGGGGTCAATCCTGAAGGGAAAGAACCGAGGACAACACCTCGTAATCTTGAACCTCAGTCAGATGACGAGGTCAACACGAGCGGGCACCTCACTCTCCAAACTTCCACACTACGTCCAAGTGAGGACATTTGAGGCCATGACAGACTTAAGGAGCAGGAGCTTCCACGTACATGACGATGTTAACGGTTATTGCTAATTTGTGAGAACAGTTATTATCAACAGTTTGTTATTAATTAGCAACTAACATTAAATTTATGTGCAACTGCTAGAAATTAACATTAATGGTTAATTTTAACATCATTGTATGCTTAAACTAGCCATAGAAGGATTTTCAAAAATTTATTAAATTAAATTTTAATTTTATCAATTTTTTTAAGAATTTAAATTCTAATTTATTTAAATTGCTTCACTGCTATCCCAATAACTGTTAACATTTTTATAACAGTTACTAACTGTTATTATTTCAATAACTCTGTTGCTTAACCTGCTATCGGAATAAGAGCCCATCTCTATAACCGATCATCAAGCAGAATGATTCTGTTATCCACTTACGTAACTAACTATAATTTGCAGCCATCTCATGTCACTTAGTGATCTATTTTCTAACTTACCCTCGTATCAAAGGAAAAATGATAAGATCATTCAAACGACTTGCAAAACCGCAAGAAAGAGTGTTTCGCCATAAACATAGATATTAGAAAAGATAGATTATTTGAATCTCTAAGTACGAGGAAGTGAATCTGACTAAAAAATTTTCTCACTAAACGGTGATCCGCCGACATGATGATTCTTTGTTTTCTTCTGATGATACTTCTCCTTATGTTTTAAACCCCTGAGGGATTCACACCCATAATTCCACCTTGCAACCTGCTCTTGCCTTCTCCAGATGACTTCGAACCAATTTTGACCTTTTTGACCAATAGAATCTTTCCAAAGTATGCTATTCTGAGGAAAGAAACAGTAGAACACTTCTACAGGATTCTATTCTAAGAAAGGGCAGCGGTAGCCCATTTGGAATAGCAGCGGATTAGCAACCGGAGGGTTGCAAGTTCTAAACTCGATCCAGCCAAAGACCGTCGTATACATATTCGTCTGCTGGTGCATATTAAAGCTGTAGCGGCTTCAAATGTCCTCACGTTGGCGTGGTGTGGAAGTTTGAAGAGTGGGGTGCCAGCTCAGGTGTTGTTCTCGTCATCTGACCGTAGTTCAAAATTACGAGGCGTTGTCCTAGAATCTTTCCCTTAGGGATTAACCCTGAATCGTCGCCAATAGCAAAATTTTGCTTTATAATTTTCTTATATATTTGCTTAGTGCGACGTAAAAAAATATAAGAAAATTAAAATAAATGTAGCAAATCACACGCGTGATTTGTGTATGTTTTAAATTTAACCTATTGGTTTAAACCCAATGTTTTCTAAAAGAAATTTATTAATATTACATGCGGCCTCCCAAGTTCCTTCAAAACTGAAAAGTGGCCCTACCATGGATCTGTGAATTTAAGAATGCTGCTTTATACATATTTTCAAAATATTTTCTTTTGTTTTATTAAATAAATAGATGTAAGAAATTGCTTACTATGAAATGAAAGACTGTGCTGAACATTAAGGGGACTGCTAGCATCTTTTATGTAGACAGGAGGAAGACAGGGGGTACTTAAAGTTTGATTGGTTGGTTCGAGTTTTATGGGTCAAGGCCGAATAATGAAGAAGCTGCGTCAAACGCAAGACAAATTGCAACCCAATAAAAGCAAATAAAAATTTTCAGATGCAGCCAAAACCACAATAAAAGTATATTTAAAAATAAGATCCGTTATATGAAAGGAAAAAAGACAAATTTAAACGCTAATCTAAAGTTTGTTTTTAATTTTCCAATGAAGGATTACAATAGAACAAATAGACAAAAAAATACACACGGAATACTAAGAAAACTGAACAAGGCTATAAAGATGAAAGGGGGTCTATAAGCCCATTCGGGTCCTCTCAGTATCGTTCATAAACCGTATAGCCAATTTTCAGTTCATTTAATCGCAAAAGTGTTGCTCAGGGTTCACCACGGGGTGGTGGAACTACTATGCACCCCAAAATGGAAAGTATGAAAAAACATCGACCATCTAATGCAGTGTTTCTTAACCTTTTTAGTGATCGACACCCCATTGAATCTAAAAATAAGTTCTCGCACCCCCTTGATAAATGTGTTCCTGTTTCTTTATTTAGGAAATTACTCCTTAAGATAATTCATTTATTGAAAAATAAACACATACATTTACATATACATACAAAACAATATCTCGATTTTTAATGGCTACGTTGTTGTTTATTCATAATACTTTTGAAGCGAGGTTCCTTTTTTGAAAGAGAAAACGCGTAAGTCATCACTTGCATTTAAGCGATTTCTGGCTTTTGTTTTTATGTGCAAAATTGATGAAAATTCCGTTTCACACAGGTAGGTGGTGGCAAATGGTAAAAGTGTCTGCAATGCTGCTTTTGCCAGCTGTGGATAAGGTTTTAACTGTGTACACCAGAATTGTTCTGTCCAGTTTTTCAAATTCCATTTGAATACGTGCATTGGCTCGCATTTCAATAAGATCGTCTTTTATTAAATCGCTGTCGTCCATCGAAACTTCTTTCGCACCCCTGGAAATGCTTTCTCGTACCCCCAGGGGTACACATCCCGGGTTAAGAACCACTGTTCTAATGAAATAGACGGAGCGTCACTGACGTAATATTGCCAAAGTGTTTGGACATGATGGTTACAAACTAGGTAATTGATTCAAATGTTATGAAAGATAAAACCCCAACAAAGACACTAACAAAAGACGTATGTAAGTAAAACATGTGTGTATAAACTTCAGATACCACTCGGGTAAGAAGTCATCATGTTGACTCCACCAAGTCTAGTCCATTATTCTACCATGCCGCCATATTTGTCCATGAAAACACAAATCCCCCCTTGCATTTCACATTAAAAAGTCCCTCCCTCAGTGGGAGTCCCATCCGGTAGGAATCGGAAACCAGGGATCGGGCAAAGGGTGTCCTATCACCAACGAGAAAAACCAAGTCAGGAATTTTCATTCATGCCAACAGGTGTATATATGGCTCTTCAGGTACACCTGGGCGATGGCATTCCAAGGGTGCAGAAGGGCGACAGTTCGCAGGGCCAGAAAAAACTGTTTGCGCCCCTTTGTGAGGCAGAATGGAATTTCCGGCTCAGTCGAACGCCGTTGCTGCTTTTGTGGACGCTCTGGATACTCACCCCCTGTAAATTTCCAGAGGACCTCACTTCATTCATGACTTTCTTCTCTCTCCATCAAGTGCAAGGATATTAGAGGAGGGTGGGGTTTTACTATCATTACTACCACTATCGCTAATGTCACCTCGACGCTGTGAGTCACGTTTCAACAATTGGAGGTGCTGGGCTTGTGAGTACTTCCTTCGCACTGGCCTGAGTGTCCTTCGGAATATTTATTCTCGGTGTTTCTACGAAAACGGACGCCAACTTGATTCAAAATTACGAGGTGTCCTTGGTAGGTAGTTGAATTTACGTCGCACTGGAGCAACACAACGGGCTAATGACCGCCGTCACTAGCCCGTTGTGTTGCTCCAGTGAGGCGTTATTTAAAATACCTACCAAGGACACCTCGTAATTTTGAATCACGGTTGGATGACGAGGTCAAGACCTGAGGTGGCACCCCATTCACCAAACTACCACACCATGTGTGATTCAAACTTTGTTCGTTAGTAGTTGAATTTAGATCGTACTGGAGCAACACAAAGGGCTATTGGCGACGTTCTGGGATCAATCCCGGGGCCGTCGTGACTCAAAGGGTATTACCACTGCTCTAGCAACCTTCGAGTTGTAGGCGGCTCAGGTTCGTTGCCTATCAGGTTCATTCCTCCCTGGGTGTAGTTCTCTCTTCTGTGTCAGTAAAACTTTCATTGTGTGTCTGTCTATTGCTTGATATTGTATGTCTTGTGTTTGGCGTAGCTTGACCAAATATAGTCCTTGCGCCATAAAACCCTAACAAACCAACCGAGGACAACACCACGTAATTTTGAACGACGGTCAGATGACGAGATCAACACCTGAGCTGGCACACCACTCTCCAAACTTCCACACTACGCCAACGTGAGGATCCCAAAGGTATAAGACCTCTTAATTTTGAAACACTGTCAGATGACGAAATAACTAGTCGAAAACCGAGTCCTCTGAACTCCCAATTCTAAAGAAACAGATTGAGATTTTCCCTGATGTTCATAAAACAAAAATTAATCAGGGGGCAGTTAAAAACAACAATGTAGCCGATTTCGCGAAACAAAAGAAAACGGCATAACGACTTCATCATACTTCAGGTATCAATTCATAAGACGACAATATCTGCAAATACTATCATATACCTGAATTTTCGTGTTTTCGGTCATGGAGCCGATTTTCCATTAACAAATAGACTTTCAATTTAACAGAGAAACTGTAAGTTAAACTGTGTTTTTAACAGAATTTTTTCACATGGGGTTTTTCGGTTGTTTCAACATCTTTTGCAAATTTTATTTGTTCAGAAAATTTTTTAAGTTCAAATTTAGTGGTTTTGGGGGACACATATGGAATTTTAGGTCATCCAAATCCCATCCCTAAGAACTAATAAAGAGTGAATTGTTTGTATAAAATTTTATATTTTCATATCATTTTAATGCAGGCTGACCATACGTACCATTTTGAACTGGACAGTACCGATTTTTATCATATTTCTCGGCCGTCCCATCGTTTTAATAAAAATGTCAAAATTGTCTCGTTTTTAATAAAAACTAAATATACTCTAAGATTAGAATCATAAATTATAATTTATGATCTTTTATAGTACATCAGAAACGGATATCAGTAAATTCTTTTATCTGGTGGCTTTGTTATTCAATGCCGGCGGTTTAAGTTTCGCATTTTTCAGTTTTAAGTCTCATTTTTTAAAGCTTAAACCCTCCTTTCGGGTTGTCTCAACGAGATATCTCGTCTTTAGCAAAACTGACCAGATCTTGGTCTTGTTATTATAAAAAAATAGGCAATATCTTGTTGACGAGGTATCCCGTCATCAGCAAAATTGGTCAGATATTGCGTCGAAACCGTTTGGATTGTTAATTCTTGCAATGACGATCTTCAGAAAGAATTTGTCGTCTTACTTTTTCATGAATACGGGACGCGGTAGCCCGGTTGGGGGAGTAACGGTTTAGCAACCGGAGGATTGCGAGTTCGAATCCAACCCAAGACCGTCTTTTGCAAAGGGGGCTGGTACACGTTAAATCTGTCGTGGCATCAAATGTCCTCACGTTGGCGTGGTGTGAAAGTTTGGAGAGTGGTGTGCCAACTCAAGTGTTGATCTCGTCATCTGACCGTGGTTCAAAATTACGTGGTGTTATCCTTGGATCTTTCCCTTTGGGTTTGATCCCGGACCGTCGCCAATAGCCCGTCGTGTTGATCCAGTGCGACGTTAATTAAAAAAGTATAAAAAATTTACATGAATACGGAATATTACATATCTCCATCTCGTTAGTGCCACCCCAATGTCCCGTTTTCGTCTGAAGGAAATATGGTCATCCTATTATATTAACGACGATGCTATTCGAAAGTGCGCGTTTCGAACATATATAATAAAACCCTTCAGATGGTAAAGAAACAACAAGGCGTTTTTTAAAGCATTCGGACTACAGTACGTCATTCCGCCGCGTATCAAATGCGGATATCGGATAGTATTTTTAATCGATCTCGTGACTGTTAGTCAATCCGAAAGTTAGTTTCCTGAGGATAGAAACGATAGCGAGAAGTTTCCTCAATCCAAACTAACAATTTCTAAGTCACTTCCTCTTTTTATTGAACAGAAATTTTCCATTTCATGCTCAAGAGATTCGAGAAGTCACATTATAGATTATGAATAGAATCCGGAAAAAAATAAACCTACAAATTCGCGAAAATGCTATGTATTGACCCCATAATGGACGTGGGAGGTGACTATGGGCCTGAGCTCCCTTTTGGTTACGCTATGCCACTGTTGTTTAATTTATGGTTTCTAAAATATCTAAAAATTATATCTAAAAGTATAAAATTAATTTTTTATACTTTTTAATTAACGTCGCACTGGAGCAACATGACGGGCTATTGGCGACGGGCTAATTTATTCATGGAATACTTTTTTATATTATTCAAATAAATTAAAATTTTTGTTCTTAACTAACTATGCCATAGTATTCATAGTATGGGGGTAGGTATTTTAATAAACATCTCACTGGAGCAACACAACGGGCTATTGGCAACGGTCTGGGATCAAACCAGAAGAGAAAGATCCGAGGATAAAACCACGTAATTTTGAGCCACGGTCAGATGATGAGGTCACACCTAAGATGGCACCACACTCTCCAAACTTCCACACCACACCAACGTAAGGACATTTGAGGCCACGACAGGTTTAACGTGCACCGGCCCCCTTTGTACACGGCGGTCTTTGGTTGGATGAGAACTCGCAACCCTCCAGTTGCTAAACCGCTACTCTTCCAACAGGGCTGCCACAGCCTCTATAAATGTCAGGAAAAGAATAATGTAAATAATTATGATGAAAAAGAAAGCGCTAGCGATATTTATACGGAAAACCTGTGATAATATGGTTAAATTATTAATAAGTATGCAATTTTCTATATCTGTCAACATCAATGTTTAATTTTTTGATTCCTTTTAGAATTATTAATTAAGATGTAGTTTTGAGTTTTATTGAGTTCTGTATTGGTAAGGTTTTGTGATATTGAAACAAACAGATGTATTTTTGACTTCTGAGATTTCGTAACTGACTTACTATTCTGAGCATTTTGAGTCGTAAATATTCACGAACAATGAAGCTCTTATGAAGGATATGTTTTTATTATTTTTAGTAAGTATTTCAAGTTTGGAAAGATGTTTGATACTTTTGGAACGTGTGAATTTTTTTACATGCACGGACATGCCTCATATTATTAACACTTGGTATAAGGGCTTTGGGAAGTGAATCATTCGGACGATAAGAAAAAGTGCAGTCGTCAGGAAGTATGGAGCCAGGACAGCTGGTAAAAAGAATCTTTTAGAGCTGATTTCTGTATTTGAAAACACCTGACAGGCCATAGCAACAACCTTGAAATATCGAAACGTAAGACGACACTATCGGAAATATACCAAAATTTTGACAATTTAATTTTGGAGAATTCCCCCAATTTACCCTTTTGGCACACCTATTTACCTGAGCTCGGTGATTGTTTATTTTGTTGCTTGACCTAAAAAAATCTTGAAGAAAGTTGTAAAAAGAATCTTTTATTGCTGATTTCTGCATTGGAAAATATTTGACAGCCCATAGCAACAACCTTGAAATATCGAAACATAAGTGGTTGGTTGGTGTTGGGTTTTTTTTTATGGCGAAAGGGGGCCATGTTTGGCCACGAAACATAAGTGGGCGCTGTCGGTTTTTCATCAGTTTTGGTTAACTTAAATTTGGAAATTTCCCCCAATGTAACTTTTTGGCCCATGTGTTTACCTGAGCTCGGCTGTTTAAATGCTTGGTATGTAATTCTATACATGTATATTTCTGTTGCTTGACCTGCCACTAGGCTTGCCAGAAGATGAATATCAGAAAAGAGAACATTTGGTAAAATTATTTAAAACAAAAAGAGGACGCGAAAAGCACGCATTATTAGTGTATAATTGTTAAGTATCTAATAAAAAGGATCATCTTTGACGAATCTTGAATATCAACTAACTGAAGGAAAATCTGCTGAACATATTACGTATTTTAAAAGAAATTAGTAAACGCGAGAACAAATTTTAAATGAAAACACTGACTATTTATTTAAGTCTTTTTTCAAAACGTTACAAAAGATAAGAACCCTTTTAAAACAACAAACATATAACAAAATAATAGTAAATACATATCTAATTAATAGAAATTAAACATTTTACTTTTCATATTTCCTTGAGATAAACAATTCGAATGACGTTTTAGCATGAAGCTCGATATATACTGGAGGTTGAACATCCTATTATACGCTCAAATATTCCTATTATCGTCCGGGAACCCGAAGGGAAAGATCGAGGACAACACCACGTAATTTTGAACCACGGTCCGACGACACCGGATACCCATCTAGAAGATGAACTGAAACTGCGGAGCTCCAACTGTAAACAAATATTCCACTTTCCAACAAAAAGCATATACAACAAAGTTTTAAGTTAAGAAAACTTTAAAACCAACAAATTTTTTCTGTTTCTTAATTGAAGTTTCTTGAATACGGCCTTGTTTGATTACAGCTAAATTAATGCGGACTGACGCCTCTGAACTAAGCCATTTCGTAATAATTCACTCATATAGGGAATTGTTGCGAAATGGCTTAGATATTCGAATATTGTTTGGATTTAGTATTGATCTGGTGAGAACCAACCTTAATAGTTCGAATCCCAGCCATGTTCTTTAGAACTGGCCAGTTTGTTTTTAAAACAATGTGTTCTGCTAATACCAACTGTTATTGAACTGCCCCTTCAAGGAAACAAAGCGCCATTGCAACTCCACAAATACTATTAGAAATTACTTACAGATATCGTTTTCAAATATAAGTATCATCGCATTTACTCTTCCTCAGCGCCTAGCTGTCTCCAGGCGTCATCTGAAATATGATGCGATTTCTTGTTTACCCACTCCCAGATGATCGCGGAAAAATACTACGAGAATAGTCTACTCGTGAATGAGTGGCGTCGGCTTCATTCCCCCAAAATGTCGTAAATAACACCAGGAATAAGTGTTAACCTACAATGGGTGTCGTAAACGGAGTGTAATTATGGGAAGGATTCATTACTCCGAATTCATTGAGGTAGTCTAAAGAAAAATTCCTGAACCCTAATGACTCGAAACTTCTTTTCCAGAAACGGTTTTGTGTTCCAAATTCGAAACATTTTTTAGCCATTTTTTTTTGTTTTTAAAGTTGTGGCAACACTTCAGATTTGGAATCGAAAAAGAAATTCTAAAATAGATTTTCACAATCACGATGAGGAGGCATTAACAAACAAATCGAAGAAGAAAAAAAATTACAATGTTTCTTTTTACAAAGAAAACGAAATGTTTTTGTGAAAAGTGGGAATAGGCTGTTCCCGTTCTTTTTGAAAAACAGGTGAGTAAGAACAACTTGTTCTTTTTGCCTCATCCCTAACAATCACGATGAGAGGGGTATAAACAAACTCAGATGGAATACGAAGATTTTACTTCATGCTCTCACATGACACACATCGTTTCGGTCACCTTAAAATGTAGTTCATCGCCGTTTTGGCGTCTAATCTTATTGGTGTTGACACATCAGCTATCATATAGTACCAATTTGGAATTTTTATTGGTGGTGTGCTGTAATCGTATTCCAAAAACGAGCCAACTGACGTCACGTTCGGAATAAGTATAGAAAACACGTATCGCCGCAGAAACTCTAACGCCACTAGGAGGGAAAATACTGTTCTTTTTGGTGAACAGTTCTCTCTCTCTTTGCTGTTCCGTTCTTTTTAAAAGAACTGTTCTTTAACCTGCTCTTGTTTTACCACTGTTCTCAAATGTCTCTACAAAGAAGCCCTGTTCCTTCTAGACTATGTGGCGACAGCAGTTTCCGTGATAAGCAGACAAGGACCTCATTTTGTTGACATATCTTAGTACTTTGTAGGCATGCATATGTCACCGT
Organism: Meta bourneti; assembly: GCA_933210815.1. Classification (NCBI taxonomy): domain Eukaryota; kingdom Metazoa; phylum Arthropoda; class Arachnida; order Araneae; family Tetragnathidae; genus Meta; species Meta bourneti. The sequence continues at coordinate 29,862,390 of OW119931.1, read as the reverse complement.
TAAAACTCGAAAGCCGTTAATGTGCACATTACCTAGGTAATCTGCAGATTAGCTGATTAGTTTCGTTAAAGTGCGGAATCATCTACAAATAAGTTTTCCGCACTTTACCTAGGTAATGTGCACAATAACGGCTCTCGAATTGTTCAAGTGTAAAAGTTTGTTTCTCTACTTTCCCCTTTCTCCTTATGCTTCCACTTTCTAAAGCTCGTGTCGCCGCCGTCTTGCCGTCGCCGGCTGCTTTCACTTTCTCATAATTTATTTACGTCTGCTGCTAGTGCTTAACATAGCTAATTCCGTTTTCAAATTCGTTTCTGCCTGCTAGGCCCCGTTCACATGAGGCGTTTTCTAACGCGCGCTTTACGTCAAAACAAAACACGAGTAGCCGAAGTACATAGAGTACTACTGAAGTGTTCACATGCAGAAATCGCGAGAATCCATGCGCTAGAAAGCTTCTCTAGCGTTCAACAATCTCTGTCGTTCTAGCGATTAGAAGGTGCTTGGAGATACACCGTTCACATGACACTAGTTTTGAAGATCATTAGGGCTTTTTTATTCCCCTAGTCCAAGTTCCTATCTTCGCGAACGTTAAAGATAGAGTGAAAATTTCAACGGATTTGAAATCTGGGGAAAATTTTACACACTTGATCGATACCTAAAATGTGATTTTCTTTAAATAAGTACTTTTTCAACTGTAACTAATATTTTCGCGATACGCATTTGACGAATATATTCATTACGAACACAAAAGGGAGTATTTATCTCGTTTTTATAGAAAAAATATAACTTGATTGGAATATTTTGTATTAATACACTGCTTTATATTTATGGCCATTAAAAATGGGATGAGAAAATTTAATCGTATTCGATTTATTGAAGAAATTTACCCTGCTTTCACACAAAACTTGTAAAAATGTGATAGTTTACAACTAAAGGGGATTGTGGGTAATTTTATTTCTGAGAATAACGTATACCGACAACTGTCCGTTTTAGTTTTCATCTGCGGCAAACGTCTTTAAATAAAGCTAAAATTAAATATTCAATTTAAAAGCTAAATTTTAAAGTTATTTTTTATTTGTCCTCAATGTGAAATGCGTAAGATAAGCTTCAATTTTTATTCATTTTTCACATCCTCGTGTTGCATTTAACTCGATATCAATTTTGAAAATGAACTTCTGATTTACTGGACTTAATTTTACTGTAAGCTTATTTTTCGTAGAATTTTTATTTTAATTTTGCAGTTAATGATATTACTATTTTAATCGAAATTTTTATATTATATATTCGTGTTGACGCAAATTCTATTAGCAATCTCCTGGTCTTTGATATGCACTGCTTTTTGGTTTTTCTTTGAGATTTTTTTTTTAGTTTTAACATAATTTTCTCGTTTCATCGTGGGTTTTAATCAAATTTTCGTTGAAATATCTCCCAGTCGTTATTCCATTCGTAGTTCCATTTGTGCTACAAAACCCCCTGAGAGAGGGTAGGTTGGAGGGTTAGTTTTCGTTTCGGATAGTCGGAACTCAGGGAAAATTGTGTTTAAAGTTTAAAAACTAATTATTGTTATATATGTGTTATTTGTGCTGATACATTAAAATGTGTTTAGAGATAGGTTTTAAAAAATATAGATATTTATTTGAAGGAAAATTAACTACAAATTAGCTATAGATCGTAGGAAACACGATAAAACCTGAAAAAATAACAAAAAATGTTATCGCCAGTGTCGGATTTTGTTTGCGTGTCATCTTTTGATAGTACTTCGTAGACAATGCCATATAAACAGAAATTCCGTTTCCAATTTCCTGGTTCTAGAAATGTAGTTTTTTGGGGGATATATTTTTACTTGACACTGTCAATTTTTAAATTTTAAGAAAATTGTTTGGCCATTTTCCGGTTAGTTTCGTTTTAATCAAAATTTTATAGAAATATTCGAATTTCTCATACGTAGTTTCGCTTCTACGATAAAACACATGACTAATGATTCATATGCTAGCTTCTTGAGCCCAAAAAATCCGTGATCACCCCTTAACACTAAACAAATCCTTCTTACTATTTTTTATTGGTGGGTGAATCATCGACACTGGAGAGTGAAGGTTATAGTTTTTTTTTCTCTAGCCTTGACAGTAAAAACGAATACTTTAGGATTTTAGAACTAATGAAAATGTTTAATAATGCCACAATTTGAACTACATAAAGCACTGTTTGTGATCCGCTGGCTCATACTAGTTCCCAAGTTCAAAATAATCCCGTCATTCGAAACATTTAGAAAAACGTATGAAAAGCTAACGTGCAAAAATTGACAATCGAGGTTGATGGCATTGCACCGCAACGCATCCTATACAATACGTTACGAAAGATTTATCTGTTTAGGTTGTCACTTCTGGTCAGCAAGTCGATTACATTGCATTTATTTATGTACTAGCAGTACCCACACAGCGTTGCTCGTGACATCATTCTTTTTTTGTCCTCACTGATTCTGAAAACATTAAAAAGGAAAAACAGTAATTTTAAGAATGAGTCTCACCACCACCCGACATGACACGGACGGACATGTCGCCTCATTCCTTCCATCTCACTGATTCTTGCTTAGAGAGCTTCAAGATACACTGTGTTCAATGTTCTTCCATTTGGAGCTTGTATGTAAAGATTCTCGGCTTTTCCAACTCTTGAAAAACCCACATACAGTTGACCATTAGAGAAACACGGTTTAATGAGATCGAGTTCTACAACTTTCAGCTATTGTCCTTGTGCCTTGTTGATGCTCATGCCGAAACTTAAACGAACAGGGAACTGAAGACGTTTAAATTAGAATGGGAGATCCGAAGGGATGATTGGGATCCTAGGAATGAATACTTCTTCGCCTGCGGCATGTCCAGTCATGATGGTGGCTTCAATAATATTCGGGATCAGTTTCTTGATAGCCTAGTTCCATTGCAGAGTGAAGGTGGATGCAGATTTATGAGAAGCATAATAGGTGCCCCAATTTCTAGCTGCAATATGTGTGAGGGTACTCCAGATGACTTCAATGTATTCAAAAACTCTGGTACTCCAGATGGCTCCAATGTGTTCAAAAACTCTGGTACTCCAGATGGCTCTAATGTGTTCAAAAACTATGTTGTATCGTTTACAGCCTCATCTGTATCACATGTAGTGTCGATAGATTTGTATTATACAAATACAGAAATTATACAAATTCAAAAGTAAGTTATGAAAAAACCATTATTGAAATAAAAATGTGATTGAATCTTTAAATATAACGCTATACTTTTGAAAAGTCTTGTTATGTCACCTCACTGATTCCGACAAACAACCTAAATGAATCACAATGCCAGCGAAATCGAAACCAAATTAAACAGAAATAAACACTATTACTTCATTTCATGTAATTTATTAACTGAGTTGCAGAAAATTTCTTGATGGTAGGAACTTGGCACTTGGAGTCGAACATGTAAGGGGGTGGAGCTTCAGTGGTTTGCTTTTCATTGGTGGTACGAAAAAGGACAAAGCAGTGACAATATAGAGAAACCAGAGTTTCAGAATTGAAAAAGCTGATAAAATCAATTAAAATTTAAAAAATAATTGTGTTGAATCCAAAAAATAAAAGGATAAAGTAAAAGTACAGAAAAAATTGGAAGGATTAGAGTATATTTATATTTTTAAAAATATAGAGGCAAAAAATAAAAATTATCATCAGCCGGGTTCGAACTCAGGAGGTCTCCCTCCAAAGCACTAACCGCGACTTCAGTGCGTCGCTTTACCCACTACGCAATCATTTCAGTATGAGAAGGGGTGTTTTTAGTGAAGGGATAGCATGCGCGATAAGTCTGTCAGATTGGTCTGCGCAGATACGTCATAGTGGAGGAGGGACTACACGTGCAGCACAAAATATTAATTAAATTTTTTTCTAGATTAAATTTTAAAATTCGGGCTTCGAGGGACATTCAGTCACCTTTAGAACTACCTGTGTGCCGAATTTCATGGCTGTAAGGGCTATAGATTCGTCTGGACACCGCATACACACACAAACACTTCCTTTTATAATAGTAGAGATAAAGGTTTAAATTCAAAAAACTTTATTCACAGGCAATTAGGGAACGGATATTTTACAAATGGAAATATCAAATTTTTATGTCATTTTGAATATTTTTTAGATTATTTTAGCCATTTTATTGGTCATTTTTATACATTTCTAAGTTAACCAAATCCAGGCTCTTGTGAACACAGGGAAATCAATTTTAGTTTGGGAAAGAAAGATTTTCATCCTATATTTAATGGCTGTAAAACATTTGATAAGGGGCAACGAAATATCTTATTAAAGTGGCATTCCCTTTAAAAACAAGGCAATACTTCCGCTTACGCTTAGTACAAAAGGAATATCTGCAAAAAGATTAGTTGCGACTGTTGATAAAAAATTTCAAAGAAAATCATGTTTTTGGTATCGATCTGACGTAAAATTTTACGATGATTTGAAATCCGTTGAAATTTTGACTCTATCTTTAACCATTCAAAAGATAGAAACTTGGATCAGGAAAATAAAAAACGATTTAATGCATAACGGAAACTGACCTCGAAAAACGTCCAAGAGGTGTTACATGGTAACGCTCGAAAAGTCTTATCAAACGCTCGTTAGAAAAAGTCCATGTGAACGGGGCCTTAGCGCGTGAATTTGTGCCGTGATCTTTCGTGCCACAAATAGGTGTGCTTGTCGCAAAAATCAATTACTATGTAATTCAAAGTGTCACCAATCTTTAGATTACATTAACAAGTAAGCATACATTTATCATGTTTTTTGCAAATTCATTTCCTTAATTGTAATAATACTTTTAAACCGTTTATTTGATTTTTTGTATTATACTTTGTTCATTAATTGATTCTGTCAACTATTCTGTTGATTGACTGATTCTTTAGATATTGAAAAATAAATAAATAACATGTTTCAACAATTGTCAGTATATTTTATTTACATCTACTGATTATTATATGAAATTACTTATAACTTTATGGGATAAAAGTATAGCGTGTTTTTTAATTAGTAGTACCTAGTATACTGAGTTGTTTGTCTGATTATTAATTTAAGCGTACAAAAACGTTGCTGTTCGACCAAAGATCTTATTTTCACTTTAACGAGTGCCTAGTAGGTAATGTGCAGATTACCTACGTAGGTAATTTGAGAAATCTGCACATTACCTAGGTAATCAGCAGATTACCTGATTTCCGTATTTGAGCGGCAACACATATATAAACCAAATACAAATGACGGTATTTATTGGTGTGTTTTTCTCTAGTTGTGACAGGAAGAAAACGAAAGATAAAATAATTTGGATTGTTAATCGATTGACTGATTTTTTATGGCCCTAGGGGCAAATCTGTCCAAGCTGCGTCAGACTATCAGTAATTAAGAAAAGAAAATCAGAACATATCCGCAAATTTGAAGTTCTTGTAAATTGAAACGTTTAAATTCTCTCTGGGTCCTCCATGGGGGTGGCTAATAATGTCCCGAATCTGAACCATCTCATGAACGGTTTCCCAAACAGATATGAGGTGCCTAGAACAAAACAAATTCGCAAACGAAAGTAATAATTTTTTTAGATTTTAATGTCATTTTTAGGTCAACAAAATCCAGGACCAGATAATCATTTGGAAGACTTGTATAGCTTTATGTAACAGGGTCGGTAGGTAATTAGCGACGCACTAGAGAAACACAACAGGCAATTGGCCTGTGTGGCTCTGTGATCCATCCCGAAGGGAGAGATCGTGGACAACACTACGTAATTTTGAATCACGTTATGCAATAGGGAGTTTCCCTTTAAAAGATTATAAACATTTAAAAAACGCATACCTGGATTACCACTTGGAAGTAAAATTAGTTTATCAGAAAAACAGGTTAATTATTATCTAGTCTATCTAAACACGTTTAAAACATGAAAAATACAAGTCAAAAGATCACTCTCAACGCATTAGTTTTATGTTGAGATGCTTGTTTCCGAGACGTCTAAAATCGTAATAGCTGACTTAAATGTCCCTTTTCAACTAATAGGAGAGCATGTCACCCGATCCGAATCTCCATTTTTCACAGCGAAATACGTCATCACATTTGAAAGTTTGCGTTCCATTTCTTTGTAAAATTCGGTTTTAAAATAAAGTTAAAAGCATTGCAAATCCCAAGAAGGAGTAGAGGCGACACCACCGGAGAGAAAGCTAGACAACAAAATCTTGATCAGTAATATCTTAAATTCTTTTAAATTTGTTTAAAACTAAAAATTCATCACCATATTATTGTCTAACAATTATAAAATTTCACAATTATTACGCTAGTCTTCTCACAAATTCTTTTAAACGTCGGGGCTTGGTTCAGTCGAGAACAGATTGAGACAGCTCTGTGAGAGCAGAGCGAGAACAGTTCCGGGAGCAGTTCATCGAGAACGGAGAACAGGGTCGGAACAGTTTGAGAGCAGGAAGCAATAACCTTACAGGAAGTAGCAGGAGTAGTTCATGGACAGAGAACGGGCGAATAAATCAACAATAAACAGAGTGAGTCAAGAACTGTAGGATGAATAGCTGTGTTTCGGACTTAACATAATTTAGAAAATACGAAAATTTTTAGCGAACTTAGAAAATTCGGAAGAGAAACTACTTTCTTTGCAAAATTCCCATTTTAACCCGTAATATTAAAATCGTAGAAGAAAAAATTATATACAATGTTTCTTTTTACAAAGAGAACGAAATGTTTTTGTGAAAAGTAGGAATAGGCTGTTCCCGTTCTTTTTGAAAAACAGGTGAATAAGTACAAGTTGTTCTTTTTGCCTCATCCCTAACAATCACGGTATGAGAGGAGTATAAACAAACAAAATCAGATGGAATATGAATATTTTACTTCATGCTCTCACATGATACACATCGGGTCACCGTAAAATGCAGTTCCTTGCCGTTTTGGCATCTAATATTAATGGTTTTGACACGTCAACTATCATGTTAATTCGGAATTTTTATTGAGGGTGTGCTGTAATCGTATTCCAAAAACGAGCCAATTGACGTCACGTATAGAAAACACGTATAGCCGCAGAAACACATCTTTTTAAACGTCTTGTCCTTAGAAAAACTGACCAGAACTTGATAGATATCATTAGAAGAAAACTAGCCAGATCTTGATCTCATCATCAAAAATTGGGCAATATCTTGACGAGATATCTCGTCATTGCAAAATTGGTCAGAGTTTGATGGACCAGATATCTCGACAAAACCACTTCGAGGGTCAATCACTCCATATAATTGAAGCCACTGATTATCTGCTTGCAACCGAATCATCTTAATGTTTTTCACCATTAGTTGCTTTTGATTTGATGTAGTAAGGGTTAGGGTATAAAAATGGTAATGGGCAGGACCGTTCCCTGCTGTGATACGGCACACTTGCACATAGTCAAAAAGATAATAATGGTGTCCGAAAAAGATTATGCCTCCAACTTGAAATGAACATGTCCAACATTACATTTTCCGGGCCCAACATGTCCAACATAACATTTATTATTACCCCTCGGGGGCACAGTTTTACGTGAGTACAGGCTTCACAAACCCGAGGTAACCTAGTGATCTATTCATTTCCCATAGGGTTTACCGCCTATGGTAAACATGGAGGTCTCAACCTCAGGATGTTCAAGCGATCTTTCTCTATTTTCGTCTCTCTATCCTTTCTTTTCGCAATTACTTGAAATTGTCCGTCTTGTACTTGGTTCAGCTTGGCCAAATATGGCCCCTTGAGCCATAAAACCCAAAACCAACAACCGAATATTAGTAATTTTACGCTTTTGCAGGCTCTTTTGTGATTAGTAAAAGATGCTCATGAATCTGGCATGTTCTTTGGGTTAGAATATTCGAAAAGAACAAACAGGGGAAGGAATGGAGGAGCCACCGGGTTGGTTGTTTCGTGTTTTTATGGCTCAAGGGCCATATTTGGCCATCTGCGCAGCGAGCCACTGGGTTCGAAATGAGCTTGGAATTTAAAAAGTCCATCAAAAGTACATGCTGATAGCAGTTATATCAGAGAAAATCGCAGATGTAAAATATGCTTCCAAATAGCGGGAAAACAAGTGAAAGATATTCGATGTGTTCAACGCTGTACTTGTTTAACAATTCGGCATTTAGACACTGGGATATACGAAATTGTTTTCTGACGAGGGTCCAGAAAACAATTGGCAATAAACAAAGAGGGTGAATGTAGGGTGTTCTTTTAGAAAATTAAATATATTTGATAAGGTAGGTAATTGAAACGTCGTGCTGGAGCAACACAACGGGCTATTGGGTCGGGATCAATCCCGAAAGGAAAGATCAAAGGACAACGCGTCGTCATTTTGAACCACGGTCAGATGACGAGAACACCTGAGCTGGGACCCCACTCTCCAAACTTCCACACCACGCTAACCTGAGGACATTTGAGCCCACGACAGGTTTAACGAGAACCAGCCCCCGTGTACACGACGGTCTTTGGTTTCACCGAGTTTTCGAATCCGTTGCTCTTCCAACTGGGCTACTGGATCTTGCGTCCAAATCAACCAAACACCCAAGTGGGCTACTGGATCTTGCGTCCAAATCAACCAAACACCCAACTGGGATACTGGATTTTGCGCCCAAATCAACCAACCAACCAACTGGGCTTCGGTGGCCCGTATTTGATGAGAGGGGACGACTTGCAGAAGTTTGAATGCGCGAGCAGCTCATATCTCAGCAACGGCCCTAGCAATGGGGCCTCGGAAAAGCGGCCTGCCTTCAGATTGTTTGGATTGATGGGAAAAATTATGAATTTTGTAAATAATCGGACAGTACTCATGTTTGGCTCCCCAAATACTCCATTCCAAACGGAATTTCCCACTGGTTCCACAGAGTTGGTCCCCCCTTGCTCATTCCAACACAAAAAAAATAAGCAATGAGACAATACGACAGTTCCAGATTCTGAAGATATCCATTCTCTGAAAATAATCGGAATACTCTTGAATACACTGGCTTGGAAAACTTAAGGTAGGTAGTTGAATTAACGTCGCACTCTAGCCACACGGGCTATTGGCGACGGTCCGAGATCAATTCCGAGGGGAGAGATCCTAGGACACCATCTCGTCATGTTGAACCACGGTCAGATGACGAGGTCACACCTGAGCTGGCACCCAACTCTTCCACACGTGGGGACATTCGAGGCCACGACAGATTTAATGTGCGTTTGGTTGGATCGAGATCCGAACTTGTAACCCACCGGTTGTTAATCTGTTACTCTTCCAACTTGGCTACCGCTGCCCCGAAAATATTAAGGAACAGTATGGTTTTCAGCTGCTACTTTGCAGCGAAGTGATCTGGATGATGGAAAATGATACAAAAGGTGCGCTGAGTTATCGAACCGATGAGTCAAAACAAAATAATAACAGAAACGAACAGTGAAAAGTCTGAACTAAGGCGATAAGAGACAGATGGGTACCTGTGTAAAGAAATAGAGATGAGGAAGTTCTTTATAGGCTGCATGAGCACCCGAACACTGATGCAGACTATACCTCATTTGCATACAAAAAATGAGGTAGCCTATGAGTTCCTGGGCTTCGGTAGCTCAATTGGAAGGGCAAAGGATTAAACCAAAGACCGTCGACCGAATCCAACCAAAGACCGTTGTGTACAAAGGGGGCTGGTGAACGTTAAATCTTTCGCGGCCTCAAATGTCCTCACCTTGGCGTGGTGCGGAATGTTGGAGAGTGGGCTGCCAGCTCAGGTGTTGACCTCGTCATCTGACCGTGGTTCAAAATTACGTGGTGCTGTCCTCGAATCTTTGCCTTCGTATTTGATCCCGGACCGTCGGCAATAGCCCGCGTTGCTCCAATGAGACGTTAATTAAAATACCATATCTTCCCCCAAACCAACCTAAGTTTTGAACGCCAGTGTGTGCTTTCTAAGCAATGTCCTCTTCTCAATTCGATTCAAAGCTTGCGATGAATCAGGATTCGGTTTGCGACGTTTCCACCGATTTTATCAGACTGCGTCGGCGGTCACGACTCTCCGCCTTTACTCTCCGAGACAATGGAATTTCGGTCGTGAAGCACCGTGAATTTTTTATGGATATTTTGCCCCGATCGTCCCCATCTACCAACCACTGACCCACATATCCTCCGGCAGACTTTTATACCTCCTTGGACATTCTATCGGAGTTATGAATACTCAGTGAAGCGTGTACACTGGCAACAGAATAATAGAAAGTGTTAACTTGGAGATTTACTTGTGTTCACAGGCGTCGGTGGATTGCTTTGTAAGTCCTTTTTTTCTCGTAGAGGTCAATGCTTCGTGCCGCTTGCAATAAAAATTCCGTTTCCGAGAAACGGGAAAAAGAGGAATATGAAGAAATGTATCGTTGCTATGCGTGGGATTGGTATTTCGTTTTTCTGTTCGAGTCTCTCTGCCTACTAAAACGTATTAGGGCCACGATATCCCGGTTGGAAGAGTAACGGATTAGCTACCGGAGGGTTACGAGTTCGAATCCATCCAAAGACCGTCGTGTACCCGAGGCTGGTGCACGTTAAATTTGTCGGGGCCTCAAATGTCCTCACGTTGGCGTGATGTGAAAGTTGGAGAGTGGGGTGCCAGCTCAGGTGTTGACCTCGTCATTTGACCGTGGTTCAAAATTACGTGGTGCTGTCCTCGGATCTTTGCCTTCGTATGTGATCTCGGACCATCGCCAATAGCCCATTGTTTTGCTCCAATGCGACGTTATTTGATATACCTACCTATTGGTTGAAAGAATCCCAGGAAAGAATCTATTGGTCAAAAGATAATCTAAGAAAGTCAAAACTGTTTAGAAGTCATGCAAGATAGATACAGGTTACAAAACGGATAACCCCGCTGGTTAATGAATCTTAATTTCTTTCATCAGAGGGGGTTATATGGGTTAACATGGAAGCGACGCCACTGCTTGGTTGACATAGTAGCATGCTCTCAAAAAAAGACGGTAGGTAGGTAGTTAATTAACAACGCACTGGAGCATCACAACGCGCTATTGGCGACGGTCCGGGATCCATCCCGAAGGGAAAGAACCAGAGACAATACCTCGCAATTTCGATCCAAGGTCGGATGACGAGAACAACACCCAACTTTCACCCACACTCAACACCACGCCAACATGAGGACATTTGAGGCTGCAGATTACAAAACGGATAACCCTTCTGAGGGTTAAATAATTTTAATTTCATTTATCAGAGGGGGTTAAATAGGCTAACATGGGCGCTACACCACTGCTTAGATGACATAGTACCATGCTCTCAAGAAAAGACGGAGAACGGTTATTCTGTCTACCCCTTTTCGGAAACGTGTCCAGAAAGCTCAATGCCGTCCCACGATCCTCGCAACGCAGTCTGTCAAGGCATCACTTTCCACTCCACTTGCTACACCGCAGGAATACTCCTCGACTCGCATACATCAACCGGCCCATGGGAAAGAGTCGTCCATGAACGACCTTGAATTGAAATGTGAACTGCGACGTCACCCTCCCGAGTCCCAAGGTAATTCCCGAGATCCCTCCCCATCCTAATGAGGCAAATCAACCTGTTAACCACCGACTTTCTCAAGACACCGCGGCTACCTTGTTAAGCGAAGAACAAAATAAAGGAAATTTCTCACGAGAGAAATCGAATAAACAAAAGAGGGACGACGGAAAAAGAAATCCTTGGTGGAAATGTTAAAAAAAGAACCAAACATGCCGGTTAGTTGCCGAAGGTGGAACAACCGGTGGAAGGGCACTGTTATACCGATAACAGTTAAAATAACAGATTGTGGCTATGGACAAATTGACGTAATGCTACTCGCAGGTGGTATCGTTCTATTTCTCGACTGTTTATTTTTGCTGTAAACAATTGTGGCTTGGTGGAAATGTTAAAAAAGAAACAAACATGCCGTCTAGTTGCCAAAGGTGGAGCAAACGGTGGAGGGGCACTGTTATACCGATAACAGTTAAAATAACAGATTGTGGCTATGGACAAATTGACGTAATGCTACTCGCAGGTGGTATCGTTCTATTTCTCGACTGTTTATTTTTGCTGTAAACAATTGTGGCTTGGTGGAAATGTTAAAAAAGAAACAAACATGCCGTCTAGTTGCCAAAGGTGGAACAACCGGTGGAGGGGCACTGTTATACCGATAACAGTTAAAATAACAGATTGTGGCTATGGACAAATTGACGTAATGCTACTCGCAGGTGGTATCGTTCTATTTCTCGACTGTTTATTTTTGCTGTAAACAATTGTGGCTTGGTGGAAATGTTAAAAAAGAAACAAACATGCCGTCTAGTTGCCAAAGGTGGAGCAAACGGTGGAGGGGCACTGTTATACCGATAACAGTTAAAATAACAGATTGTGGCTATGGACAAATTGACGTAATGCTACTCGCAGGTGGTATCGTTCTATTTCTCGACTGTTTATTTTTGCTGTAAACAATTGTGGCTTGGTGGAAATGTTAAAAAAGAAACAAACATGCCGTCTAGTTGCCAAAGGTGGAACAACCGGTGGAGGGGCACTGTTATACCGATAACAGTTAAAATAACAGATTGTGGCTATGGACAAATTGACGTAATGCTACTCGCAGGTGGTATCGTTCTATTTCTCGACTGTTTATTTTTGCTGTAAACAATTGTGGCTTGGTGGAAATGTTAAAAAAGAAACAAACATGCCGTCTAGTTGCCAAAGGTGGAGCAAACGGTGGAGGGGCACTGTTATACCGATAACAGTTAAAACAATAGTTTGTGACTCAATCACCCAAAATAACATGTTTTACATAGGAGAAAACACGCATTTAATGTCGATATTTTCACACTATGGACAAATTGACGTAATGCTACTCGCAGGTGGTATCGTTCTACTTCTTGACTGTCTGTCTTTGCAATGTAAACAATTGTGGCTTGGTGGAAATGTGAAAAAGAACCGAACATTTGCCAAAGGTGGAGCAACCGGTGGTGGGATGAGGGGGACTATTATTCCGATAACGGTTTCAAATAACAGTTTGTGGCTCAATCACCGAAGAGGACATATTCCACATAGAAGAAAAGACGTATTTAATGTCGACATTTACACACTAAGGACAAATTGACGATACGTCACTCGCATGTGGTATCCATCGTTCTGCTCCTTGACTGTCAATTTTTAGTTGTGTAAACAGTTAATACAGTAGTCACAGTTGCAAGCAAACTAGCGGCTTAACAAAGTTATTGCTGCAAATTTTACTACCATTGACAGTTTTCAAATGTTACCGAAAATATTAAGTGCATGTTGTAGCCGAATCTTAAAATGCAATTATAAAATGACTGAATGTGTCACAAAAATAATGTAAATTTAAAAAATAAATTTTATTAGATAGGTAGGTGATTGAATTATAAAGTTTCATTGGAGATTGTCGAAACTCCGAGATCAATCCCGAAGGGATAGACCCAAGGAAATTTTGAATCACATAAATCGTATTAAAAAGTTAAAGGTCTAAATTATTTAAAAAAATTTAATTACTTTGATTTCAAACAGTGACTTCAGTTAAAGGGGCCGCCGTGGCTCAGTGGGTTAACCCACTAAGTTATCAACCTGAGCTGTATGCTGCGCAGGTTCGGTTTCCCCTGGGTGTATTTTTCTCTTCTGTATCAGTAAAACTTTCCTTATTCCGTTACTGAAATATTTTTTCCATTTCTCTCGACTTTGGCTGGCTTGTAATGGACATACACGCAGGCGCAGCTTAGACAAAAAAAATCCTTCAGTTAAAATTAACTTTAACGGCAAAAAAACTGTTACATTTATTTACAAGCTGTTATTCAGGGGTCCCACATGGAGGTGGAAGTCACCGCTAATGTCTGCCAAATTTTTTATTATCTCTTTATACCTATAAATATTAGGATGATGCAAAAGTTCGTCCCGTTTTTTTAACAAAATTTGAAGAAAAATTTTATTTACTAAAAATAATTAATTTAATCAATATAGTATGTGCCGTTCTGTTCGATGACCTTTCGCCATCTCTCTCTGGTAGCTGCATAATCCCGCGCTCATAGAAGTTCTGAGGTTTCTGGCTAAAGAACTGAACCACCAGGTGACGAAACTTTCTGAACCACTTACGGTACGCGGAATCGTCAACGGCGATACAACTCACCATACGCAACACATCTTCTTTTGCGTCTGCGAAGCCTTCTTGTCTTTTCGGAAATAAAAAAGCATAATATGTCGAAAATTCTTATTTTCCGCCATTTTTAATGCTCAACAAAATTTAGGAAACAACCAAATAACACAATTTTTTTTCCAAGAACTCGCTAAAATTCCTTCTTTCAAACATCGAAACTTTACACGGTGAAGTAGATAACACTTCGGTTTTGCGATGCAATGCCATCTAGTGCCAAAAACGGGACGAACTTTTGCATCAACCCAATATATATTTCGCTTACCAGAAGTGAGTATCTAAGCAGGTAAACTTTTGTGGGTTAAACTCATAGAGTTCCGGTACAATACGATTGTAATCAATTCCAAACAAATTTCTGTTTGGGGATGGACGGTATTTTTTGTCTGCGGATCACAGTTTGGATTGTTTGAATTTTAATGATGCAAAATATTGGCCAAGATGTGCTAAACACATGACAAAGAAATACATGTCAAAAATTTTAACCCTAGAATGGTACCTAAAAAAATCTATGCTTAATGGTACCTATAAGTCCCATAGACGTACACCTCCGAAAAAGTTACTATACCCTCTATAAATGACTTCTAATTTTTTTCCTTTAAGTTTCTCAACTCAAATAATCAAAGGCTGCATTTTAGAAAGTTTCACAGGCGTATCAGGTTTTGGAGAAAAAAAATACTGACCTTGAAGTGAACTGCTCAGCAATCTGAGGAACACTGACCCCCCAAGAAAGCTTCAGTGAGGCATACCTGGGAGGTGGGGGTAAGTTTCCGCCGCAAAACAAAATGGCCGCTGTTCTTCCACTGAACTACATCTCTTAGACTTATAGGTACCGTTCTAGAGTTAAATTGTATTATATAATAGTAGATTAAATAGAATTTGTAAAATGTACTGGTGAAAACATGTGTAGGATAAAAGAAGTGAATAAAAACCAAGTGAGGAATCCTAATTTAAAATATGAAGAGACTAAAATTTTAATCACACAAATTGTAAAGGCTTAATATGAAGTAAGAGCGAAGATGGAGAATATCCCCATCTTAATTGATTAAACTTAATCAAATGCATTTCATTATAGGTGATGAATTGCAAATACAGTAAAAACATGAATGATGGGGGAAGGTAAAAAGTAATGGTTGAGGAGGTGATTCAACAAATTCGACAAAATTGATGAGGTGTTAAAAATTCGACGTTTGGTGATGTTTAAGATGGTAAAGTTTTTTATGTAGTGGTAATGTTTAAGATAGTGAAAAAAAAATCGATATATGGCGTATGGTAAAAGGCTCAGTTTAAGAAACAGATACAACTTGAATACTGTGCAAGTAGTGCCTTTGTAAGTAGTCAATGTTCACTAAGGAATCGAAAATGAGTGACTCCAACAGATGGATGGTTTAGATTTGGAGCATTTAGATGAACAATTCTGAGGTTCAAAGTAAAATGCTTCGTTCATACACTTCAAAACTAGAGAATACTTTCAGTTCTCAATCTTCGATTCACTCACTAATAGAAAATCGTAGAAAGATTTTCTTTTTGGCGTTGAAAGTTGGTAGATAACAAATTTTTTAGGGCCAGAATCTGGCAGATGAAGGTGTTGATTCTACTGGATGCTAAGTGGCCCCGAGCGCCAATACCTAAAGAGGTGACATTTCAAAAAAGTTTATTAAAATGCTTTGAATTTGAAACTTGAAAAAATTACACAACTTTTAGCTCAATTTTATCCTCGCCACCGTTTCGAAAGTTATGATTGTGAAGTGATACTTTCATATATGCATTCCGTCTTTATAATTATACAAGGCCTGAAAGTCAATTCTTAATCTGTTGTAGTCGCTTGTTTTCGACTCCTTACTGGACATGACTCCTTACAAAGGCACTTGCACTTTATTGGACTCGTATTTATCGCCTTTGCGAACTGGAGGACATGATTGGAGACTAACTGCCTTTAGGACTAACCCTCAAATTCTTGATACTGCAGTTACAAATACTGTAGACAAAGTTTTAAGATATATTTTATCACTTCAGATCTCTATTGGGCTGCTCGTTAAGATGATGACCAGAAGGGTTGGAGACTTGCGTAGGATTGAAAAAAGTCAATACGTAGTTTTTGTTTTTGGACAGAGGACGTGATCAGCCTCATTTATAGACATGATCAGTCTAGCTTCGCGTCTGGTCAACAAAATCCGATAATAACCGTTACCTGAAAGAACCGCGTGTACTGTTACCGTACCACTGTCGCTTACACCGCATAGGAGTTCTATCTGTCCTCTGGACATGACTGCAGACTACCTCAAGGATAGCCCTAAAATTCTTGACAATACAGTTGCAAATATTGAAGACAATATTTATAAGAGATTTTTTATCATTTCAGACTTCAATTGGGCTGCTCGTGATTGATGACCAAGAGAGAGGAAGATTGAAAAAATTAGTACGTAATTTTTGTTTTGGACAGAGGACGTGATCATGCCATAAGTTCAGAAACGTCTAGCTTCGCCTCTGAACACAAAATCCGATAATAACTGTTGCCTCAAAGAACCGCTTTCACTGTTACCATACGATTGTCAGTTACACCGTATTGGAGTTCTATCTGTCTTGAAGCTTTCCCTTCGGCATTGATCCCGGATCGTCACCAATAGCCCGTTGTGTTGCTACAGTGCGATGTTAAACACCTACCTACCTATTTATAATCTTTGTGAGCTGGAGGACATGAGTGGAGACTACCTCAAGGACTGCCCTAAAACTCTTGACAATACAGTTTTAAACAGTATAGACAATGTTATAAGAGACAACTATCTCAGGGACTGCACTAAAATTCTTGACTATGCAGTTGCAAATAGTGTTGGCAATGTTTTAAGAGATATTTTATCACTTCAGACCTCTATTGGGCTGCTTCTCGACTGATGACCAAGAGGAGACGGGCTTAGGATAGAGACCATCGACAGGAGATGGGCTTAGGATGGAAAAAATGGACAGACATGATAATTTGTCCCAGGTCCCGAAAGGTTTAGCTTCATCTCTGGTCAACAAAATCCGATAATAACCGTTACCCTATTGGAGTCCTATCTGTTCTCTTTGCGAACTGGAGAACATGACTGGAGACTACCTCAAGGACTGCCCTAAAATTCTTGACAATACAGTTGTAAATAGTGTAGAAATGTTTTAAGAGATATCACCTCAGACCTCTATTGGTCTGCTTGTCGACTAATGACCAAGAAGGATCATCGTCAGGAGACGAGCTTAGGATGGAAAAAATTACAGACATGATCATCTGTCCCAGGTCCCGAAAAGTTTGGCTTCATCTCTGGTCAACAAAATCTGATAATAATCGTTACCCTATTGGAGTCCTATCTGTTCTCTTTACGAACCGGAGAACATGACTGGAGACTACCTCAAGGACTGCCCTTGACAATACAGTTGCAAATACTGTAGACAATGTTTGTAAGAGGTATTCCATCACTTCAGACCTCTATTGGGCTGCTTGTCGACTGATGACCAAGAGGGATCATAGACAGGGGAAGGGTTGGGATTGAAAGAATGGGCAGAGGACGTGATCATTCGTCCCAGGTCTCGAAAAGATTAGCTTCACCTCTGATCAACAAAATACAACCATTACCCCAAAGAGCCGCTTTCACTGTTCCCGGGTGAAATAACAGTTCTGCACTGGAGAAAGAAGAGTCGAGCAACCTGCTTCGCTGGCGGTCAGAGCCGAGTCTTCGTCCCCCCACCTCAGCTTCTGAAGATCCCGCATCGCCTCCGGGTTCTCCCCGCTCAAGGAGGATCTTCCGCGGCGGCGAGGCATGCCAAGAATGCCGTCCGGACCGCATGGTAACTACGGCGGCGTGAAACACTTCTCTAATCTGTCTCACCTGTAATTCATTCAGGTGTTTGTTCTGGATGTCTAGGTCGGATGGAAGGTCAAATGGATCTCGGGTGGGTGCCCCGATTCACGTGAAGATATCATCGCTCGTTGTGCGTCTGGCCAAGTCTCTTTTTGGGGAATCAGGAATGTCGTTCGGGTCTACAAGACTTGCCCAAATACCGGCTCAAGTAGTGTAATTGGCCTCTATCATTTTGGATGGTGGAAATATGTAAGGGTGAGGTAACTTGGTGAGATGGGTGGTCTTGATCAGTGTTATCACTAGGGGAGCTCGACCCCTTTAGGCCCTCACCCCGAATAATCTCTAGAACTTGGCCATGTCCAGAGGCGTCGACTAAGGTAGGTATTTAATTAATGTCGCACTGGAGCAACACAACAGGCTATTGGTGACGGTCCGAGGACAACCCCCTAAAGGAAAGATCCGAGGACAACACCACGTAATTTTGAACCACGGTCAGATGATGAGGTCACACCTGAGCTGGCACCCCACTCTCCAAACTTCCACGCCACGCCGGCGTCACTAAGGAAATTATAGGGGACCAAGCAGTGGCGTAGCGTCGATTGTTGACAGGTTTCCCTTGACAATTGCAGTAGCAACTCCTATTGGGGCCGCTGTAGCCCGGTTGGTAGAGTAGCTGATCGGTAACTGGAGGGTTGCGAGTTCAAAGCTCGATACAACCAAAGGCGGTCATGGGGGTTGGTGCATGTTAAATCCGTCGTGGCCTCAAGGGTCCTCACGTTGGGCGTGATGTGGAAGTTTGGAGTGGGGTGCCTGCTCAGGTGTTGACCTCGTCATCTGACCGTGGTTCAAAATTACGAGGTGTTGTCCTCCTTCGGTACTGATCCCGGACCGTCGTTGTGCTGTCCCAGTGAGACGTTACGTATAGGAAACTACTTATAGGAAAAAGGGATCAGTGGATTTATACACTGCACTAGCAACCTGTGAGCTGTAGATGGCAGAGGTTCGATTCCTTCCTGGATGTATTTCTCTCTTCTGTGTCAGTAAAAGTTCCATTGCGTGTGCTTGTCCAGTACTTGACGTTGTCTGTCTTGTATTTAGCATAACTTGACCAAATTATGGCCCTTGCACCATAAAATTCAATGCAACCAATCAACGCCTACGGAAAAAATTATAAGTCATTGACTGAATCAAGAAAGCAGGATGTTAAAATTTGTTTTTCGCGCATATCTAAGCGGACTTCAATTTCGATTTCAAATTTGCACTTTCTCCAGCACTCTAACGTCGTGACTACGCGGACTCCTTATCACCGAACCACGAGACTGATGTGCTCAATCATCTTGACATTTGATAATTTATGTAAATGATTGGTTAGCGATGTCTGTCATGCGTATTAGGTATCCCTAAATGGTCTATTCCATTGAAACTAGCCTCAGTTCAGCTGATATGTGCAGTTGGTCCTTGGACCGTTAAAATATTAAAGGATGAAAGATTTTGGGGAATGCATCCTGCTCAGTGGCGTCACTAGTACTAATTCCTAGTGGCTCGACAACTCTGCACCCTTTCATTAATCTCTCGAAGGTGTCGCCAGTCATAGTCCATGTGTAGTAGTGTCAACTTAAAGAAATTATTGAGAGTCAATTAAGACTCCAGTTTCCAGGACTTCCTTACTTGAAATTCAATCAGGTGTTCGTTCTAGATTTGTAAGATGGGTGAAGTCTCAGTGCCTCGAAGGCGTGGTAGATTGGTTGGAGGAGTACCGGATTAGCAACCGGAGGGTTGCGAGTTCGAAACTAGATCCAACCAAAGACAGTAGTGTACATTCTGTCGGGCCTCAAATATCCTCACGTTGGCACGATGTGGAAGTTTGGAGAGTGGGGTGCCAGTTGACCCCGTCATCTGACCGTGGTTCAAAATTACGTGTTGTCCTCGGATTTTTTCCTTCGGGATTGACCCTGAACCGTCGCCAATAGCCAATGTGTTGCTCGAGTACTACGTTGATTCAACTACCTAACTATCCATTATTTCGTAGCAACATTTTAAGATTCAAAGAAATCCATAGACCTCAGCAGTCTCTGATTTGAAGTCAGTATATGACTATTATTAGATTCAAAATCCTCTTTGAGCCGAAGACGCCTATCTAATAAGCTTTTGTTAGCAAATAATAATAATTTGACTATGAAATGTTTTAAGATAACACATATTTTGTTACATAAAATGCTAAGAAATACATTTTAAATAGTGTCGAAAGAGGAAGTTATCATTTAGGATTTCAAGAAACTGATCTAGAAAACAAAATGTCTTGATCCCATGGGAAAACGGGTCGCAGTAGCCGGGTTGGAAGAGTAACGGACTAGCAATCGGAGGGTTGCGAGTTCGAATCCAACCAAAGACGCGTGTACAAAGGGGGCTGGTGCACGTTAAATCCGTCGTGGCCTCAAATGTCCTCACGTTGGCGTGGTGCGGAAGTTTGGAGAGTGGGGTGCCAGCTCAGGTTTGACCTCGTCATCTGACCGTGGTTCGAAATTACGTGGTGTTGTCCTCGAATCTTTCCTTTGGAGGTTGATTCCGGACGGTCGCCAATATCCCGTTGTCTTGCTCCAGTGCGACGTTAATTAAAATTCCTACCTACCCAGGAGAAAACTATGGAAGTAAAAGTCATAACGTCAGTCTATTGGTTGAAACATTGTAGATACCTTTATAATAATTTTTTTTAATCTTCCGATTGTCTAAATCTCGAATTTATTAAAACATGACTACAATAAAATTATTTCGGAATTAATTCCTTTTCTCTTCGATTTCATTTCTCACAGCTTTCCCCTAAGGCAGTTTTACACAATTCTTCCTACGAAAGAACACTTCACAAATCCTGAAATTTTAAAGGAATAACTTGGTTATATTGTAGGGCAGGTAGATATAAATAATAAATAAAACAAATGATTAAATCTAAGCGTTAAGGAAATCTTCAAATGTTAAGTATTTAAAACATATACATATATACTTTAAAAAAAATTTCAATCGAAAATTCACATGCAGGCGGGGAAACAATTAAAATTATTTTGTTCGACTGTAGAAATCCAGAGTTGTAACTTCCTATCAGACTCGATTTTATCTCTTGTATAGAAAATTGCAAAAATTATTTCCTTTCGTTTTTATGAGTTAATTTCATCACACTTTGTAAATATATATGCCAGACATGAAGACTCATGAACCATGAAAAATTTGTTAAAAATTCAATAAAATTTGTCCCAAATTATGTGACATCAAGAAGACCAAAAGCTTACGAAAGTTCATAAAGCCTCAATAGCACTTTTCCTCTGGATAGCCATTTCTCCTCAGTATGTAATAAAAGTGCGTTATGTGCCATCTCATCGCATCAAATTTTAAATTATCTGAATTGAAGTAGTCCCCCGAAATTTTACATAGTTCATTTTTACGGTTTTCTCGAAAATGGTTTTTAAATATGTAAGATTTTTCGTTGCTAGAGTTTGAGTCAATGCAAAACACGACTTTTGGTGGTTCTTGTAAGAAGGAAGATACCTGGAAGATACGAGCTACAACTCCCTTCATCTTTCCTACCGTTGCTTGTCAGTACCATCTGAATAAATATGAATACACTTCTCCCAATCGATTTCATGTCTTGTAAATTAATTATTAATACAAACGAATCTCTGATAATTTTTCTTGTAGATACTCGCACAGTAGTAAACTTCAATACTTTTATGAAATATGTAACGAACAAACTCTACATAGTAATACAGCGAGTCCTGTGATGTCTGTAGATTCATCCATTTGCAACTCATCTTCACCTGCTAAGTCCAAGTCGATGAATTAGCTCTCTCTCTATGTCAACTGAAAGATTATTGATGCAACGCACAAAAAGTATTATTTGATAATTGTATTGCATCTAATTTTAAGTAACCTGCATGGCATGATGTTTGTCACACAAAGCTTGAAAAGCGTGTCTCCAATTCAGGGGCGCACCACGCCAACGTGAGGACATCTGAGGATACGACAGATTTAACGTGCTGCATCCCCTAACCAACACGATGGTCTTTGTTTGGGTCGTGTTTCGAACTTGGAGCCCTCCGATTGTTAATCCTCTTCTCTACCATCGTACTACTGCGACTCCGAAATACAGCAGATGAAGTTACAATAACACAGGTCTACAAAAAATACTTTTTGAAAATTGCTTTAGTTTCAATAACTGATTTTTATATTATTTTCAGTGCTGATTCCAAAAATGGAATCCATTTTTAGGTCTTTTTCACAAAACGATTTCATATTTTGGGGGAAATAACTCAAATCAAAATATTTTGACATTTTTATTTTATCACCTCATGAATTTACATTTATATCCTAGCTCTGTCATGATTTAAATGATAAATGAGTTGATGAAAAAGGTTACAAATCCTTATAGTAGCGTTTTCTCTTTTTCTCAAAACTTTTTCCGCTTTTCTTGTGAACTTGCCGAGATCGTCTCTTTTCAACATCCAGCAGTAGTCGGTTATCATGCTGATATTCCACCTTCCTTGATATTGCCTTTCCATTTCCTTTGTCTTGGTGAAATCTTTCACCTTGCTCCTCTCTGACTGCACCTAAATTTTCAGGGAAATAGTCCAGGTGCGAATGGAGAAAATGAACTTTTAAGCTCATATTACACCCTAATATCTTGAAATTTGCTAACATCTCTTCTACACTATATTAGTTTGGGTCTCTTTGGTTTCCAAGAAAGCAGGTAACTACTAGTTTGAAATATTTCCATGCTCTCGCTTGTTTCCATTTTGAGCTCAAAATTTTTATTCTTCATCAATTTTTTTTTTCTGATGTCCAGGTCCTACAAATACTCCTCCCTTCAGCTTTGCTTCGGATAAATCCGGGAACTGTTCACAAAGAACATTGAAACATTATCCTTCTTTTGGTAATGCCTTGACAAATTGTTTTATAAGGCCTAATTTTATATGAAGCTGTGGAAGTAAAACCTTTTTTGGATTAATCAAACTTTCCCTTTGAATATTTTTGACTCCAGGGTCCAATGTCTTCCTTTTGGCCATTCTTTCTTTAAATAATGTTCTTTTCTATCACGGCTGTCCCATTCGCAAAGAAAACACGGGGATTTCGTGTAACCACTCTGTTCACTAAGCAACATAAATATCACCTTCAAATCATCGCAAACTGCCCATTTGTGTTCTGAATACGAAACTTTATTAAATAACACATCCTCTGGGAACCATTTCTTTCTACTAAAAGTAAAAAGCGCTTCTACTCAAAGCTCGGAATTATATACGCGTGTACAGCACTGAACTAAGAAAGATATTGATGGGAGTAGGAAAAATGGCAGAAGGGGAATGATAGAGGGGAGGACAGATACCAACAGGTTAGTGATCCGGTTTTAACTTGTTTTCTCTGGCTGTCCTGTTGTGTTTAACAGACAGTTTACCAGTTTAGAGCAAAATCCTAAATAAATTATAGTTTATTCTTTCTTGGATAGAATTTACATAGAGCAAATTTTTACAGTGAAACTTCGGTTAACCGTCACTCTTTTAACCGTCAGTTTCTGTTAACTGTCGGTCTGTTTTATTAAATGTTAATTAAATATTAAAAGTTATTAGTACGTACACACATGTATACAGACTGCACTCATACACATACATACTATACTTCTACGTAAAGTACGCAACATTGTGGTGTGCCGCTCAGAAAGCACGAGCCTCAAAGAAACAAAAGAAAATGACACTATTTTAAAATTTAAATATGTATGTACTTTTAGAGCGTAAGTTTATGTAACATATGTACATATATACTATACTGTACTTAATGTAAATTGTATATTGTTTGTTTCTGTAAAATAAAATATATGTTCAGTGTATTTCCAGTTCGCAAACATGCATTTTTTATCATTCGTTCATATGCAATCGATGGGGTGGGTTGTTGTTTACGGTTTTTCTGTTATCCGTCTATTCGATTAACCGTCACGGTCCCGGTTCCGACCCTGACGATTAATCGAAGTTTCACTGTATTTAAAATCTATAAATATGTTTAATAAGTTCATACAATTAATATTACGTTGCTCGTAAATATACAAAATTTGTACACATTAGACCTGTGATTTGCGATAAAACTGTACGTGATGGAATTTTTTAATTATTTTTCCAGTAACTAGCATCCAAAAAACTATAAAAAACACTAATTATTTTTAAGCCAATATTTTCATCGCAGATCTGTGTAATCAATGTAAACGTTTCTGGAATCACTGAAAACAATTTGGAGACAAAACGCCGACTAAATAATGGGAATACTCCCAGTAATAATACTCAGAATGCTAAGAACGCCAGGTCTTTCCTTTCGAATTCATTAAAGAATAATTTCAAGAAACAAGCTCCAATTCCGTTCCCAGATCAATTTTAAACACGGCAACTTTCCTCTGAAATCGCTACCCGTAACATTCCGAATTTTCGTTCTTTTTTATTCCTCATTTCGTATCAACACTCAGATTCAAGGTAAACATGAGACTTGTCAGTCGCAATACTCAAAGAAAAGCCCGAGAGGGAAAAATAATTTGCGCAGTTGATTGATGATTTCACTTCGCTGCGATGGGAAATGGAAATTCTGACAAAAAGCTATCGTCTGCGTTATTAGAATAATAAAAAAATGATTGGAATAAAACAATCATAAAAAGCGACTGCATTCCGTTTTAAGTGAGTCTGCGCAATTAGTTGTGAAAATACAAAAGCAAGAAAAACAGTATTTTATTTAGTAAACTCAACATTCGAACTGTAAAACAGATCTCGAAAGTAACTTGCCATATATTCTGATTTTACCCGGATTCTGTGTTACGTGCAAAGAATAAAAACAAAGAGTGTGTTTAAAAAACGTTGCCAATAATATTTCGAGAATGTTTTTTTTCTCCATTCAAGGTCTATTCATTGAAAACGTGAAGCATATTCTTGTTCTTTTTATGTGCTCCCATAATTAGTTCTTTTCTTTTTCTTTTTTTACTTTCTTCGGATTCCTTTCTGTTCGGTTATAAAAAAAAACGAAAGTATCGCGTAGCAGATTTTATCTTTATACAGGTTTTAGACATCGCTGAATAAGATATGAACTAGAACACCGTGTTCAAAGTGTTACTGCAT
Source organism: Meta bourneti (assembly GCA_933210815.1). Taxonomy (NCBI): domain Eukaryota; kingdom Metazoa; phylum Arthropoda; class Arachnida; order Araneae; family Tetragnathidae; genus Meta; species Meta bourneti. Next base: position 29,837,276 of record OW119931.1, on the reverse strand, counting down.
TTCTTTGTAGCATTCATTGCGTTCATCTATTACATAAAGAAGAGGAAAGGTTTATATCTAGGTAAGGTGAGAGCTTTTGATACTAGCTACGTGTTGTCATTCTTTTTGTGCGTTGTTTCTAAAGGAGTTAATCGATTTTCTAAACATCGAATGTTTCATTGGTTCTAATCGCTGTGTAGTGCGATTTTTCTATTTGAATCGTTTCTAACTGCGATTGAAACCTGTATATAACTATTTATCTGGGGTATCGGCTGGGATTTCATCATGGATTATTAGTTAACTTGCATTTGGAGACTGATTACACTTGAACATACGAGGCTTTGCCGCCGGACTATTCCAAAATAAAAAATAGAGTTCCATTTTTTTTCAGTACGATTTTCGATCAAACTGAAAATAACTAAAAATGTCGCATTTTTACACAAATAAAACAATTTTAGGCATAAAGATTAACGTTTGTAGTTAGTACTTCCCTTCAGGGGGTTCTACCCATGCAGCCATAGATATAAGTAGACTGAGTTACAAACTACTGACAGGAGCTTCAAAAAGTTTGACGAATATGTCGACTAGTAGTCACGTGATTGCTCTGTGGTAAAATTTACTTGGTTGGCCGATTTGGCGTCTTATTGCCTCGTTTGACCGAAAAGTAGTCTGTGGGTCACACTACTAATGGGTCACACTACTAATAGGTCACACATGATCTTGGGCACATAAAAAGGTCACCATTGTTCATTCTACTTTCAAATTTCTTCATGGTCATAGCGTTTGTAAGTTCATGGATGTTGGTGATTGTCCCTGTTCTCCTTTACAAATGTCCATTATTTCGCCCCTTGTAGTACCGAAGAGGTCAGTGATCGGGCATAAGAAATTTAAAAAATATATATAATTTAATTGAACTCTTAATTTGATGTCACACATGTCACTTAGTTTGATGTCACACTGTTTGATGTTTGAAGCAAACCCACTGTGCCACGGAGTGCTAAGAGTTCAATATTAATAACGATCTGTATCACACAATTGTTTCGCAGAAACAGACATACATGTGAAGAAGCATCTGGGACCTACCTGGGACCCCCTTCAATAGCTTCCCCTTGTTCAGGCCACTGCACTGGATAGTTATACAAAATTTTATGTCATGAAGGACCTGTCATCCCAACTCGAAAGTGAGGGCATAGAGGAAATATAATACAGCGAGTAATGGTAACCTTATTAAGTGCACAGAATCATGTAACCAAACCTGGTAGTAACGTGACCCTTAGACTACTTTCGACTGCCGGGAGGAAACGAACATTCATCATCTGATTGGTCCACGGGACGGGAAAAGACGACCACCCATTGATTCATCTTATGATTGGTCCTTGCGACATAGTAGACTTATTCGATTTCACCATTTTTATCACCACTTTATACAAATCATTTTTTGCGCATTCACACATCTACCCTGTCAAAGATGTATATCACCAAAAGAACCGTTCAAATGTCAAATCGACCAACCAAGTCAATTTTTCCACAGAGCAATCGCGTAAATACTGGTCGACCTGTTCGTCACGCTTTTTGAAGCTCCTGCCAATAGTTTGTAGCTCAATCTACTCTGACTGAGGGCTGGAGTATAGATGTGAAATTTTTCAAGTGAAGTAATAACTACAAACGCTAATCTTTATGTCTAAGATTGTTTTATTTGTGATTAAGGTATGACATATTTTAGTTATTTTCAGTTTGTTGAAAAACGCACTGATAAAAAAAATGGGAACTTTTTAGTTTGGTGTAGTAGTCCGACGGTACAACCTCCTTTTTCAAGTGTAATCGCAGACACTTAGTCTCCGAATACAGTCGACTTTCAAACCATGACGAAATCCCAGCGGAAACTCCAAATATGTGGTCACACAGGTGCTCGCATACTGGTTTCAACGTAGCTGGAAACGATTTACTGAAAGGTGGCAAGATTGACAATAAAACACAAATCCTGAGAAAAACACAAGTGGTAGGTTTTGAAGGAACTCCGCTCTCTGATGAAATAGACGGGACATGTGGGCGGAATCACTGTCGCAAGATCTCAGAAGTGTAGTTCACATGGGATCGGGAAGACTTGAGTCGATTGGCTATTAAAGCACAAACTATTGATAGACAGATCGAAAATACTAACGTTAAACATAAAGTGGCTCGTTGCGTAACCAAGGTCGTTGCAAATGAAGTTTGGGTGGGTTGTCTATTGATGGATCCAGGGGACACGGCTTAAAATTTACGTAGGAAATTCTTTTTTATGCTTCTATGTATCCCAAGTCTTCCGGGATCGCGGTAACCCAATCGGAAAAGCAACGGATTAAACCGGAGGGTTAGGAGTACAAAAAATTCGGTCTAGCCAAAGATCGTCGTGGTGCGCTTTAAATTTGCCGTAGCCTCAAATGTCCTCACGTTGGCGCGGTGTGGAAGTTTGGTGGGGTGCCAGATCAGGTGTTGACCTCGTCATCTGTTCAAAATCACGAGGCGTTGTCTTTTGATCTTACCCTTAGGGATGGATCCCGGACCGTCGACAATAGATCGTTGGATTGCTCCTGTGCGATGTTAATTAACAACCTACCTCCATTAATAGGCAGATCGAAAATACCTAATTGAACAAGGCAGAGATTGAATGCGTGACTTATAAGGCTATTGTAAATTTAGTGCGAACCGGTTGTCTATTGATGTGGGCGTGATCTTGAGATCGGGATTATCGACGTTTCATACTTGTTACATACCTGTATCCTAAGTCCTTAGAGTGGAAATAACTCATTAAATGTGAAGTGGCTAGTTGCGTGACCCACAAGGCTCTTGGAAATGTGGATTGTCTGAATAAGTACAAGGCACTTGATCCTTTGGTCCGAATTCTTTGGAGGTCCATAATTCTCAATACCTGTACGTATCTTAAATCCTGCTTATATTGGAAATACCTAAGTGGCAGGTTGCGTGACGCCCAAAACACTTTTATGTCCACTAAAGAAAGCTGAATGTTTATGCAAGGTCAGCCTACTTGACGTCACGGAATACTTCTTCAATGAGGGTGCTAATTGGAAAGGTTTGACTCGGCTCAAAGTGCGAGGCGTTCGGTCTATCCACAGAGAACCGAACCAAGAGTTTGTCCTGGGAACGGAATGTCGAAGCTGATGTCTTGTTTCCAGAGACGATTAGGACCTGTTGCATATTCAGTGAGGGAGGAACAGAGATTTAATTTGGAGGAAAAGACAGACGAGGGGCGACTGTTTGTCTTAATGAATAGTCTTCTGTCTTCTCTCACTGTCTTTCTTTTGCTTGTTGCAAAAGGATACCGCGAATCCGACCGATAGACTTTAATTAAGTCATTAGTGCTTCGACAACGACATGTTTTCCACACTTAAGATTTTACATGCGGATGTGGTAGGATACCATTGGCGGGATGTGGAAGTTTGCAGAGTGGGGTTATGGAGGAAATATAAAAGTAGAGTGAGCAATGGTAACCTTTTTATGTGCCCAGGATCATATGACCGAAACTAGTCTTAGTGATGTGACTAGTTAATAATTAGTGATGTGACCTTAAACTACTTTCGTCTGCCTAGTGGAAACGAACATTCATCATCGGATTAGTTGACGGGACAGGAAAAGACGCCTATCCATTCATTCATCATCTGATTGGTCCGCAAGACATAGTAGTAGACTGGCGATTTCACCATTTTTTCGCCACTAGCCTACTGTTACAACTAAACTATCATAAGATTTTATTTCGAAAACGATAAAGTGCCGAATGGCCAACCAAGTCAGTTTTTCACAGAGCAGTCACATACTACTATTCGACATATTGGTCACACTTTAAAGCTCCTCTCACTATCAATAGTCTACTTATATTTCAAGTCCATGTGCATACCTATCTTTCGAGTTTGAAAGGTGTTCCCCGGAGACTGGATTGGTTGGTCAATTTGTCCTGGTCAGAAAGCAGAAATTTTCCGTTCGTTCAATCTAAACTATTGAAAAGTCTTGTAGACCCTATGTATGGGGTCTGCCGTTGTATTTTGAATGAATACAATATTACTTGACCCGAAATGGAAATCCTCTCTGCAGAAAAATGAATGAAAAATCAGAAATTCGATTTGAAGTGACGGGTAGGTATATGCGTCGCACTGGAGAAAAAAACCGACTATTGGCGACGGTTCGGGATCAACCCCGAAGGGAAAGGTTTCAACTTATCGAGACATGGATGGATGTTTGAGTTTTATGGCGCAAGGTCCAAAAGAGATATGGCATAGACAGGGCATTCATTCCTAGGTCTGCATTTGAATGTTCAAGAAAAATTAAGTGCGGTCAACATGAAATACAAACTTCCAAAAACAAAAATAAAGGGAATGCAAGTTTGTTATTGGATCCTTGAATATTGCTTTCAATCTATGTAAAATCAAAATAGTCGAAAATCCATTTATCAGAGTCGATTTGATTAAAACAACATATATTTTTTGAAATCGGAAAAGGGGCAGCTTGCACTTGGAGGTAGTTTTGTCTCAAGGACGGCCCAGGTCATAAGAGATCGAATAACTCTGAGTGATGTTAAGTTCTTTCAATTGCGTTGAATCATATTTCATGAAGCTCAATTTTTCATCACAGCGTCTACTCTTCTGAATTACTTCGAACCAAGTCATCGTTTGATGGGCATAATTGACGTTACGTTTAAAAACATGATTCATAGCCCATTCCCTTATTTAAATGCCGTTGTGCAATATGATTCAGCGGAAACTTGTTTCTCATGTCTCCTGAGGATTTCAATGTTTTTGTCGAACATCGCGTGCACTCCATTACTTTTCATTTGAATTGTTAAGTGGTTTTGATCAACATAGCCTCACATCAGTTGCAAGTCAGTTTCACACATAGGCGTGTACGTCGGTTCCCCCAATTGTAGCCATGAAGTCAAAAATCATCTCAAGTTCACAAATATTAACATAAATTAATTCTGCTTTTAATGCACATTTTAATTGCTATACGCGCGTATTAAGGTGTATTTTTGATGTTTTAAATTTAAATCTCAATTTTAAAGGTAGTGTTTACTTTCATTATTATAAAAAAAGGAGGTGTACCCATGCTTTAGCTTCTCCAGGAAAGGTAAAGATATTGCTAAAAGTGACTAGAAAGATTGTTCATCACTGCCGTAACCCAAAGAGTTCCCTATTTCCCCTTTTATACCAACTTCTCCTGTAAAGAACTGGAGTGTGTTCTCCAGGAGATCTTGATTCCACTGAAGGTCCTGGACCTGACGGTATCCACAAACAAAATGATTTTCTACTTGAACAGTTTGGCAAAGATTACTTGACCTCTATAATCAGTTCTGGAACTGTGGTAGGCTGCTTGAGGGGCGGAAAAACTGCCCTTTCTAGACTTGTGAACTGGCACGTCCGATCTCTATGCTTCGTTCAGAGCTATAAGGGATTTCCAACATGCCCTGAACAAGCCTCCCCAAGTCACCTTCTGGCCTGTGTTGGTCTGGCAAGAGAGAATCTCCATGGATGCCCTGATCTAATGTTGAATTTTTTTAACGTGATTCATAGAGACGATCTATGACTCAAGTTCAAAAACAAGTCTAGTTGTTACGTATTCCTTAAGGCTCTAGTTAGACTTTAAAGAATAAGTAACAACAGCCGGATGCCTATTTCAGCCTCCCTCGTCTATGAGTCACGCTGGAAACCAAGTTTAGTTCCTGTTACTTATTCCTGAAGACTCTAGTTAGGCCTTAGAGAATAAGTAACAACGGCACATATGCCTATTTCAGCCTCCCCTGTTACAAATAATTCAGACTTCAGTAGACAGCGGAGGGTAACTTGAGCCTGACAGTTTGTAGACAAATGATAACCAACCTCAGCAGTTTGGGCAGATATTCCTGACGCAGAGGGGGGTATTTCAATTAACGTCACACTGGAGCAACACAACGGGCTATTGGTGACGGTCCGGGATCAATCCCAAAGGGAAAGATCCGAGGACAACACCACGTAATTTTGAACCACGGTCAGATGACGAGGCAACACCTGAGCTGGCACCCCACTCTCCAAACTTCCACACCACGCCAACGTGAGGACATTTGAGGCCACGACAGATTTAACGTGCACCAGCCCCCTTTGTACACGACGGTGTTTGGCTGGATTCGAACTCGCAACCCTTCGGTTGCTAGTCCGTTACTCTTCCAACCGGGCCACCGTGGCCCCTTGACCCAGAGGAATCTGGTTGGATTGAGTTTTATTGCTCAAGGGCTATGTTTGGCCAAACAACATCGAGTAAATGGACATACACACAGGGAAAGCTTTACTGACACCGATTAGAGAAATACACGCATGGAGGAATTGAACCCACGCCGCCAACAACTTGCAGGATGCTAAAGCAGTTGGCCAACCCACTGAGCCATGACGACCCCTTTTGTCTCAGTGAATGATACCAATTCATATGAATATTTTTATCTTGAATTTCACTTAAATTATAAAAAACTATCAAGATAGATTTATTTGAATCAATAAATTTTTTTTGAGAAGAGCGGCCTGTTGAAGGTTTACTCGTGGGCAATCGATTCCTCAGGAAAGGTCCTGTCCAAGTTGGCGCACCTGAAACTGTTTTACCGTTGTTACCATAGATATAAAATATATAATATAAAAGAGTGAATAAATATAAAAGAGTGAGTAATGGTAACCTTTTTATGTGTCCAGGATCATTTGACCAAACCTAGTAGCAACGCGATCCTTAGACTACTTTTGTACGAACATTCAGCATCTTATTGGTCCACAGGACGGTAGAAAACGCCCATCTATTGATTCATTATCTAATTGGTCCACGCGACAGCACAGCTTGGTGCTTTCACTATTTTTATCGCCACTGTATAGAAATGCGTATTCACACATCTACCCCGTCATAAGATGTTATATTGGCAAACGATGGCGATAAGGTGCCAAATCGGCCAAACATGTAAATTCTCCACAGGGCAGTCACGTGACTACTAGTCGATATGCTGATCGCACTTTTCAAAGCTCCTCCCAATAATAATGCTCAGTCTACTTATATTTCACGTCTATGGTTGTTACTTATTCCTTAAGGTCTAGTTAAACAGCAGACCTAGTCTATGAGTCCAAACACGTTCGAAAAGTCTAATACTATATCAAGACTTCTATAGAAATCCTCTCTTGCCAGACCAATGCAGGCCGGAAGATGACTTGGAGAGGCTTGTCCAGAGTTACATTTTAGGCAAGTTGGAAAAGCCTGGGGTCCCTGAACGAAGTGTAAAGTTTAGAAAGCCTAAAAAGGGTGGTCTGACATTTTCTATGGTCTCCTGGTGGTTGTTTCGACGAGATATCTCGTCATTAGCAAAATTGACCACATCCTGATGGACGAGATACGTCGTCATTAGAAAGTGACCGGATCTTGATCTCGTCATCATCAAAAAATTGGTGTCATTCGCAAAATTGGTTAGATCTTGATGAACGAGATATCTCGTCGAAACCACTTGGAAGGTTAACAACGATTAACTCTTGATTCGTTTTCGTTATTTGAGTTCTCAACAGCGAGGTAGGTAGGTAGTTAATTTTAATTAACGTCGCACTGAAGCAACACTACGGCTATTGGCGAAGGTCCGGGATCTATCCCGAAGGGAAAGGTCCAAAGACAACGCCTAGCAATTTTGAACCACGGTCAGATGACAACACCTTAGCTGGCACTCCACTCTCCAAACTTTCACACAACATTCTTAACGGCGAATAGCTCTTGATAAGTTAGTGGGGAAATGCTCACCATGGCCCCTTTGTCAAGTCTCTGCAATTTCATTAAATATATCTATTCCAGATGATCCATTCGACGTGAATCATAGAAACTGTTTTTACCATCGTGTTAGAGCATGTTATCAGGACTCAAAAGCCATTATTTAAAAGTGTCTTGGAATTCACGTTAAGCTGTGGTAAACAGCCTCATCGTCGTCCTTTGTAAACGGCCCCTCGTCCTTAAAGAGCTTTCTGCCATCTTCAGAGACCGCTTAAGGGGGTGAAGGGGGAGGGAGATGAAAATCGCTTTAAATCACCCGCTGACCGATAGAGAGGGGGAGGAGGGCGAAAATAGCGTGCAAAAAGAAAAGAAAATGGATATTCTGTTAAGGTGTTGACTTTCTCAAGATCTTCCCTTCCATTTCGACATACTTCTCTCCCATCCCCCCGGCGGATCTCTTCTCCAAATCCTCCCTCCAACAACACCGGTGCTACATGACAAGCCCCCGCTACAGTCCCAGAATGTGCCAATCGTAAATGAAGCTGATTGCCACAACCTGCGCTTCCGCCAAAAAGCCTCAGTTCTTTCTTCTTGTTTTGGTTCGTCCACTGTTTTTTTTTTGCCTACACGGTGTGTGTGTGTCGATCGGGAATTTTTAGATCCAGCCGTTGGCAACATCGTGCAAGGGCACGCCTCTGAAATTGCTTCATCCTTGTTGGCGCAGCTCTTCATGGGCCGCCCTTTTGTCCCACAGGAGACACTTGATGTGTGCGGTGCCGGCCCCCTTTCTTGTTGGCAGGCGCGTAATAGCCTGGGATTTTTAATGGTCTGCCATGATTATTCTTATTTGGGTTTGATATTGGGGCTGCTTTGATAGGCTTCCAAGGGTGGCGTTTTATTCGCAAAAAATGCCACTCAGAATGCGGATGCCTTCAAGGTGAAACGAGAGTATTGTGGAAAGTGTCGAAGCTCCCGCTTTCTTTCTTCGGGTCCAGGCCAATCGGGCCAATCGGTTTCTCTGATTATTGAATACGTAAAGAACAAGTAGAGAATGGTGCCTAATAGAGTTGATCGGAAGTCAACTTCAAATGACACCAGTGCTCTTATGCCCTCAGGGCACATCTTTAGTTGTGTACGGGTTTTACGGACCCGAGGTACTCTAGCTATCTTATCTTTTCCTATGGAGTTTGCTGTCTAGCTATCTTATCTTTTCCTATGGAGTTGTAAACACGGGTATCACGCTCCCTGGATGCACAAGCGATCTTTTTCTGCTCTCATCCCATTACTCAATCCATCTTTTTCCTTTCACGACATTGGGGCAGTCGTGGCTCAGTGGGTATGCTCACTGCGCTAGCAACCTTCGAGTTGTAGGCGGCGCAGGTTCGATTCCTGTCAGGTGTATTCCTCCCTGGGTGTATTTCTCTCTTCTGTGACAGTAAAGCTTTCATTGTGTGTCTGCCTATTACTCGATATTGTATGTCGTGTCTGGCGCAGCATGGCCAAATATGGCCCTTACGCCATAAAAACCCAAAAACAATCAACCAACTTTTCACATTTTTTACTTGAAGTTGTTTGGCGCAAATGTCTTGTGTTTGGCATTTTTGCGTTTTATGGCCCTTGTGCCTTAAAACACAAAAACAACCAAAAACCATCATGTTTGCATTGTACATTACTGTTGTCCGTCTTGTGTTGGGTACACTTTGGCGAAATGTGACTCTTGTGCCATAAAAACAAACCAACCGACTCTTTTTATCCATTCGTGAAATGGTTTGATTTTGGTTTATCTTTTCCAGCTTTCATCCTACTACTCTGTTCCACAACCTTTTTTTGGAGCCGCTGTAGCCCAGTTGGAAGAGCAACGGATTAGCAACCGGAGGGTTGCGATTTCGAAACTGGGTCCAACCAAAGACCGTCCTGTACACGGGAGCTGTGTGCGTTAAATCTGTCATGGCCTCAAATGTCCCCACATTGGCGTGGAAGCTTGGAAAGTGAGGTGCCAGATCAGGTGTTGACCTCGTCATCTGACCGTGGTGCAAAGTGAAACAAAGACCAGAAAATTACCAAAGTAAAACAAAGTTTAACGAACGTGATTAAGCGTTCACTGTTGTTGTAAGGTTCTCCGGACAATACACTGAGGAATGTTGGACGGAAGGAACCATTGGATCCCCGAGGGACGTTTGTGGGGGTGACCTCGGACAGTCAAGCGAGTGAGGGAAAAGGGGGAACTGTAGGGGTGAAGAAGGAAAAGGGCTCGACCCGTGGACACAGAGAATGTAACTGTGAAGGTCCTTTGAGGGCATAGTCCAAGATTTAGAACTGTAAATAGACTCGTGTATGATACCCTAGAAATGACAATAAATGTGTACAGTAAATTTAGCCCTGAAGAAGAGTCATTCTCTCTGGTAACATGAATGGTTAAGAAAAGAACCACAAGCACAGTGGCGCAGCCGGCAGAATATCGGCAGTGACGCTTCTTCAGAGGAAAATTTACTGTATACATTTATTGTCATTTCTAGGGTATCATACACGAGACTATTTACAGTTCTAAATCTTGGACTATGCCAGCGAAAGGACCCTCGCAGTCAACGGGTCGAGCCTTTTCCTTCTTCAACCCTACAGTTCCTCCCTTTTCCCCTCACCCGCTTGACTGTCCGAGGACATCCCCACAAACGTCCCTCGGGGATCCAATGGTTCCTTCCGTCCAACATTCCTCAGTCTGTTGTCCGGAGAACCTCACATTTGTGTGCAAGAAAATGAAAGGAGGACATATTAAACAATAAAGGTACTGCTGTCAAACTCATTAATGACCTTTCATTCTGCCAAACTGATATTAAACTGGACAAAAAATAAAATTCGACGTTTTCAAAGCAAGGGGACAGGCCTAGGATTCAAACTTTTCCTATACTTTGCCTATACTTATTCCTACTTTGATGATTCAAACTCTCCCGTTTCCAGTTTTCTTGTCTCTCTATTGCTGTTTTATGTGCTAACTTGACGCGTTGTCTCAATGCCTATTTATTTAGAACTGGATATCGGAATTCACCTATTTGTTATTTATGCAGTTCTGGACGACCAATGAATAGCGAACGCTTAGACACGTGTTCTGCACTTGATGGTTTTGATTATTTTGTTCAGACACATTGGGTAGTAGGAAGGCTTAACTACAAGTATTTCCCAAGTACTCAAAAGGCCGCGGTAGCCCAGTTGGAAGAGTAACGGATTTGCAACCGGGGGTTGCGAGTTCGAAACAGTCCAACCAAAGATCGTGGTGCACACGGGGGCTGGTGCATGTTAAATCTGTCGAGACCTCAAATGTCTTGACATTGGCGTGGTGTGGAAGTTTGGTGTGTGGGGTGCCAATTCAGGTGTTTTCGTCATCTAACCGTGGTTCAAAATGACGAGGTGTTGTCCTCGTACTTTCCCTTAGGATTGATCCCGCACCGTCGCCAATAGCCCTTTATGTTGTTCCAGTGCGACGTTAATTAACTACTGTCTACCTTCCAATATTCATATTTTCATTTACGTTACTCATATTCATATTTATTCGTTTTTGTTGTTACTCTTATTTCACTTGACATAAATAAATTCACCGTCGGTAAGTCCATAAAAGGTGTTGCCCTCAGGATGGTGATTAAACTGGCCAACAAGCTCTTTGTTACGGAAAAGATTAATAAATTATTAGACTTATAAGCAAATCCGGTATTACGGCGCAAGGGACAACGTTAAAGTAATAGAGAAACTCATACAAGGCAAGTTTTACTGACACAGAAGACAGAAATATATCCAGGATAAGTTACAGGAATCGAACACCTGTGCCACATGGAATTCGCTGGTTGCTAATGTCTACCTACCGCTGGTTACTAATGCTACCTAGTGGCAAACCGAGCCATTTAGGTACTCGAGCATTATTCAGATGACTGGACTCAGTCACATTTTTGTTTTGCCTTAAAAATTTACAGGCTCAACACTAAAACTTTGTACACCTCAGAAAAATTATAACCCGTCTTTATTCTCGTGCCTTCAGAATAGAGCAAATTCAAAGGTATTATTCAATAGAGAAGTTAATAACTTTTTTACCATAATGCAAAATTTTAGGTCTTTCCTCTGGATAGTTTTTACGATAATGAATTTAATATTAGCTACTTTTGGGTTGGGTTTTTATGACGCAAGGGCCATATTTGGCCATGCTGCGCCAAACACAAGACAAACAACATCAGGTAATGGACATATACACGCAGAGTTTTGCTAACACAAAAGAGAGAAATATACCCAGGGAGAAATCAGACCAGACAGGAATCGAACTGCAGCAGCAAGGGAAGACAATGTTAAAGGTTGTATTGTGTACTTAGTTTTAAAGCTTTTACTTTATCATTAGACCTTGAGATTTGATTTGACGATAATGCGAAACAAATGAAGAGGAAAACATTTTCAAGTAGGACTGTTACCTAAAGCTTGGAAGTGCAATTTGTTTCATTCACTTCATCCGAGATTGTTGATTGTTGTTTTATGGCGATTTGATGTTCGGCGTAACATTTGCCGGGTTCTCTCGCTTTACGACTTCGAATTGTATTTCCATTCTAAATGAGTATACAAGCTTTGTTCTATCGTTCGTACGCCGAATGGGCAGGTGCTTCAGCCTTGAAGTTCCAAGAGTGTCCTTCGACGTTTCCATTGCTTCAGGTGCGACCACCAGAGATGCTGCGACAGGTTCGACTGTTTGAAATAAAGTATATAGAATGTATTAACTCTCCAAGTGGTTTCGACGAGATATCTCGTCCATCAAGATCTGGTCAGTTTTGATAATGACGAATCACCTCTTCGAAACAACCACCAGGAGGGCTAAAGATAGAAATAGGGTTGTCCAAAGCGACAGCAAAGTAACCATACCATGCGATTCCTTGAGGAAAACCAACTAAAAGTATTGTCAGTTTTTCGATTGGACGTGGCTTCGTAAGATATCCACTTCGGAGGTTTTATGACCGGACGGATCCAGTCATTTCCAGACCCACTGGATCCAGTCATTTGAAATGCTGCTGTCGTGTCCATTTCTGAGTCAGACGTCGCACTCTGTATTTTACACAGCTTTGGCTATGTCGATTATCCACGGTAGCCCAGTTGGAAGACTGACGGATTAGCAACCGGAGGGTTGAGAGTTCGAAACTAGGTCCAGCCAGAGAGTCGTATACTTGGGGCTGGTGCACTTTAAGTCTGTCGTGTCCTCAAATGTCATCACGTTGGCATGGTGTGGCAGTTTGGAGAGTGAGGTGCCAGCTCAGGTGTTGTTCTCGTCATCTGACCGTGGTTCAAAATTACGAGGCGTTGTCCTTGATCTTTCCCTTCGGGATTGGTCCTGGACCGTCGCCAATAGCCCGTTGTGTCGCTTCAGTGCGACGTTAATTAACTATCTACCACTGCAGAGTGCAGCTTTTCTCCAAGCATTTGAGTTGGTGCAGAAGTGAATAGACACCTTGGGCACATTTTGAGTTGTCACTTGCAATTGCTTCTGTGAAGAAGATCTGGAACCGCCACAAAGATAATAATTCCCTCGGTTTGCTGCGTTGATGAGATTTAAATAAGTTTCAAGAGCTTTATTTACAGCTACGAGTTCACTGGTGTGACATCTTAGCGCCTAAGAGTCTAGGATGGCCGGCTGCAGACCCGGAAGTTTCCTGTTAAAAAGTCCTTCAATACTGCGCTTGCGCATGTGAGGAGAATGAGAAACAGTTAGCTCACGGACTCCGTCTAGATGAGACGTCTTCGTAGCAATTCGTAAATTTTAATATGAAAATAAGCATTTTTGTTTCGCGCGTCCATTGTAAACCCATTGTTTTGTCTGTGTTAAAATAAATGTTATTTTTTAATGTCCAACAAAAGTTCGGATTAATTCATCACAGACTAGAGTTTTGGTGTCCTGGAAGTCGGATGGAAGCAAGAAAGCAGGAAATGCAGGTAGGCCCACCCTTGTATTAAATTAAATTTATTGAGGTTCTGGCTTTCCGAAATTAGTGAGGCAAAGAGCCTAAATAGTTTTGGTTAAAAAAAAAGAAATGACTACATATCCAATTTTATTTTGTGGTTATTTAAATTTTGTCTTTATGAAAGTTAATAGAAGTTGATGATAAAGTGAATTTGCATGTTCTACTGGGTAGATATTATCAAGTTGATAAAGTCACGGCCAAAAAGTGCCAAATCGAAAGTGAACGAAAATTTAAATTTCGTTTTGATTTTACTGAAATTTTGTGTTTTGTGCATTTAATGATTTGAAAAGGATCAGATAATTTGAATTACATATGGTAATTACGCATTAGTAAAAGAAAACAAATATTTAATTGCAACTATATATATTGCATCTTGTGTATTGTATATGCTACGATATAGTTTAAGATTCTGTTATTATATTTGAGAATTGTATGTTTGATATTAAATCTTATCTAGTATTTGAAGCATATTTGGCATTGAGTATATTTTGTGAATCATATAGTTTATTAGAAAATATTGGTAACTATATTTATGATAACAAAATTGGATTGTTTACTAATAAGTTATTCATCGATCATGGCTTTTCTTTCTCGTGGGAGAAAAGAAGACCTCCTCGAACTCGCAGATGAACTTTGTGAAAAGGTATCGCATGATTGTAAACTGGTTGAGATAAGGAAAATAATCCTAAACAGTGAAAACTATGAAGAAGAGGAAGTTAAAATTTCTTTAACTCGTATTATGGAAGATAGGATAAAGAGAGAGAAAGAAGCAGAAGAAGAAATTGCCAGACGAGAAGAAAAAGAAGAAATTGCCAGACAAGAAGCAAAAGAAGAAATTGCCAGACAAGAAGCAAAAGAAGAAATTGCCAGACGAGAAGCAAAAGAAAAAGAAGAAATTGCCAGACAAGAAGCAAAAGAAGAAATTGCCAGACAAGAAGCAAAAGAAGAAATTGCCAGACAAGAAGCAAAAGAAGAAATTGCCAGACAAGAAGCAAAAGAAGAAATTGCCAGACAAGAAGCAAAAGAAAGGGAAGACCGTAATATTCGAATGGAAGAAATAGCTTTAGAGAAGAAAAAGCTAGAAATGCAAGCTGCAAGTGAGCTAGGACTATCTAATAGAGAACGGATGCCAAATCATAAAATTGAGCTCATCAAAATTACCCCGAAATTTGAGGAAAAGAAAGATGAAATGGGTCTATATTTAATAAATTTTGAAAGAAGAGCTGAGATGGCAGGTGTGCCTAAAGAAGATTGGGTGCCGTATTTACTAGGCGTATTGCCTTCGGAAATTTCGAGCATGATGGCTAGAGAATCGCCTGAAGATGCAAAGAATTACGAATATGTGAAAGATATTATTCTTCAGAGGTATAAAATGAGTTCTGAGAAATTGAAGCAGATGTTTTACCGTCATCAAAAAGTCCCGGATAAAACATGGAGGAGTTACGCTCATGAACTTACAAGCTACTATGATGAATGGGTTTCTGATTTGGAAATCAAAACTTTTAAAGAACTCAGAGACTTGCATATCACTGAGCAGATTAAAAGACGAGTGCCGTCTGAAGTAAAAGAACATTTTCTGGAGGAGTGGATGGACTTAAATTCTCCGCTAGAATTAGCTAAAAAAATAGATCAATTTGAAAGCTTGAAGGAGAGTCTTACACCCAGAAATACTAAAGGTTCCCAGAATACAGAGGGTATCAAGAAAACACACGTTGGTTTTCATAAGTTTGAGGGAGAAAACAAACCCTTTGGGAAAACAGAAGTAAACAGAGAAGATTACAAAGAGAAAAATTTTGAACAAAGAAAGCAACTTCAATGTTATGAATGCAATTCCTATGATCATCTTAGACCTCAATGTCCTAAGTTGAAGAAAACTGAAATCATAGCCGCTAACGAAATTATGGGAAAGGGAATAATAGATTTGATGTCTCCCTACATTAGTGTCGGAACTGTAAATGGATCTCAGATTTCTATCTTACGAGACACAGGATCCAGCATAGATCTAATTCCTAGGAAGTTTGTTAAGCCACACATGTATACGGGTGAACATGTATGGGTAGCATCTCCTTTAGCGGATAACCCTATTTGCTTGCCTTTAGCGGAAGTAAATTTAGTGTGTGAGTTGGGTCATGTTATAACCAAAGCTGCTGTCAAGGATAACTTCCTAGATAAAGAACGCTACTTACTAAGTAACAAGACCGTTGTACTTATAGAAGATATGAAAAAAGACAAAGGCTCTGATATTGAAGTAAAAGACTCTGCAACGCCCAAGTGCCAAAGTTCTCCATATTTAAATGAAACATCGAAAAACGACTGCCCTTGTAACAGTAACCGTTTTAGTTCTAGCAGTGTTACTCCTAAAGAGACTGGAATCGTTGAAAATTTGTTACGTTCATATGGTTTTATACAATGTTGCGAAAGACAAGCAATATATTTTTTTCACTACAGTCAATTTTCTGGAAATATTGATAATTTAAAACGTGGTGATGCAGTTGAATTTAAAATCACTCATAATCGTCGTACTGGAAAACAAATTGCTAGTTCTGTTTGTAAAATAATGTGTAAAGAGACAGTTTCTGGATTTGAAACCACTGAAAAAAAGGAAAATACTGAAGGTAAATTTGCTTATGAAAATAATGGTGAACGGCCCTATTCTGCTGAAAATGTTGATGGTAATGTAGATTTTCATCCTCCTAAAAAGATCACTTTTAGTATTCCTATTGACAAAAATACAAGAAACCTTAGATCTTGTAAAATGCGTTCGGAACAGCCCTTACCTGTGAGATACCGTGGTGTTATCTGTGCTCTTAAAGGAACATTTGGTTTTATTAAAAGGGGTGATGTAAAGGATATGTTTTTCCACTCTAGTGAATGCAAAGTGTTCAAAAATCTTAATCTTGGCGATGATGTTGAATTTGGAATACAGACTCGTAACAACAAGGAAATTGCTGTAAGTGTAACTAAATTGCCCTTAGGGACAGTGATATTTGAGGACGTTGAACCTGAAAGTTTGGTTGGTGAAATAACTGAATGCTTAGACAAATCTAAAAGTCGTTTGAGGAAAGCATAAAAGTTACGAGACAAAGTTGAATTCACTGTGATCCAGGATTACGAGGTAGTCCATAGAAAGGGAAAACAGCATATAACACTGATAATTTAAGTCGTACACCTCACGTACAAAAATAAAGTGCTATTTTTTTGTGTTTGTATTTGTGATATCTTGCATATATAAAAATATTTTATTCCTAGTGTACATTGATACATTTGAATTGCAAAAAAGTGTTAAATTTGAATTGAAAATCTAAATATTTTGAAATTGAATTTCTTCTTTGATGATTATTACTGAGTAAAAATTTTGATTATACTTTGTTAAAATTATATGTTTTTTTTAATTTAGAGTAGGCGGTACAGCCAGGATCTTAAGGGTGTATGGTCTACTTGCATATTGCTTTGGGCATGAGTTGTTGTCTTCGCGAAAATTCTGTTGCTGCTGTTTTGTATCTTTTTTGCAGGTGTCTGTCTCTGCAGAAAAAGAATCTTGAGGAGGGAGGAAATAGACTGTGACATCTTAGCGCCTAAGAGTCTAGGATGGCCGGCTGCAGACCCGGAAGTTTCCTGTTAAA
Source organism: Meta bourneti (assembly GCA_933210815.1). NCBI lineage: Eukaryota > Metazoa > Arthropoda > Arachnida > Araneae > Tetragnathidae > Meta > Meta bourneti. The sequence goes on along the minus strand of OW119931.1, from coordinate 29,819,953 downwards.
AAGTCCTTCAATACTGCGCTTGCGCATGTGAGGAGAATGAGAAACAGTTAGCTCACGGACTCCGTCTAGATGAGACGTCTTCGTAGCAATTCGTAAATTTTAATATGAAAATAAGCATTTTTGTTTCGCGCGTCCATTGTAAACCCATTGTTTTGTCTGTGTTAAAATAAATGTTATTTTTTAATGTCCAACAAAAGTTCGGATTAATTCATCACACTGGTGAGATTGGAGGAAATTTTGAATTTCCAGCCTTTGTAATTATTCTCCATCTGGAAACATCAGAAGTGCGCCATGTCCTTTATTCATGTTTACAGTATAATCTATTAGTGAAGTAATTTGAAATCTCAGAGCTAAAAGTACCAAACAAACTATCATTTTGGGCATCCCTGGTATTGCCGGTACCCGAGCGTAAATAGAAAGAAGAGTTCGAAAATAAGGCAACAGATGGATGTGAGCATTATTTGTATGCTGGTGAACGGCCGCACCAACTACGAACTATGCGTAAATAAAAGGGTGTGGTTCGATTTCATTTTCCTCAGCTGTATACATCTATCTAGTCAGCCCAGAAAACATCCCGTACTGATAGAAATGTCAGTACGTGGTTTTCGCCTCAACTTTAAAGGATTAAGAAGGGTAGGTATTTTAATTAACGTCACACTGGAGCAACACAACTGGTTATTGGTGACGGTCCGGATCACTCCCAAAGAGAAAGATCCGTGGATTGGGAAGGGAGTCTTGGCTTTAAAGAAACATAATTCTTCGTAGGATGATTTTCATTTCTAAAATTAAATTAATTTCTACAAATAAAGTACTACAAATGCATGAAATACTTCTTCAAATAAAATGATTATTTTATTCTAAAAATAGTTGTCGTCCATTTCTGAGTCAGATGTCTCCATGTGCATTTTGCACAACTTTGACGATGTCGATTATTTTCTCGCTGTTAGTTATATTTTATGAATTAATATTTACTGATACAATAACTTAATATTCATAACTTAATATTCATTTCGAGGTATGAGACAATGGTAATGGACATTTTTCTGCATTCGTATCGTATCAACCCCCAACAAATACAAACTAAAAGTAAAAAGTATCTTTCCAGAAACATTGATTATTTCTCAATGCCATTTAATGTAATTTACTTTGTAATATTTGCGGAACTACCTTCATACAGTCATTCGTGCTGTTTTTAATTCCTCTTGGTCTAACACATGCTAGACTAAGTCCATGAAACCACTTGTCTTTAAAAAGTCCGAAGCCATCAAAGGATTGTCAGAAAGGTTAATGGAATCCAAACCGACACATGAAAGCATGTGAGCCGGGGAAGCCTGTGAGTTCGTGCATTTAGGACATACAGGAAAAGTTCTATGTCCATTTTAAAATTTGAGTGTTAGTATGGCCACTTCTGAATCTCGACAAATCCGTCCGTGATTTTCGATCACATTAACACCTCCAAAGCAAAGCCTGTGCGAGTTCCTCTATACCAATTATGAGTAGGGGGAGATCTCTATATATTACTGCAGATCTTGGACTTGTGAAAATTTCCTGGGATAGTAATTAGTTCAATGACGTTAGTCTTCACGGAACCTTCTTTAGTTAGCCCGTCGAGTATGTCATTTCCGTTAATGTTAAATCATAGTAGTCATAATAGATATTCTGTACTTAGATCAACTGGAACGCGTCACTTTTCATGCCCTTACAGTGATCCTTTTAAAATTCCTAGTCTGGTAATGGAATAAACCTTTTTTCGATAAAGATTTTTTTGTTTCTAATGTCATACAGGCAGCAAACAAAGTACACTATCCAAAGTTAGTAACAAAAGTACGCACAAACAATATATAAAATTGGTAAGACAAGGTAAGAAAGAAATAGCTGCCAAACTTCTAGTACATTAAGACATTTAAGGCCACGACAGATTTAAAGTGCACCAGCCACCACATACACGATGGTTTTGGGTTGGATCGAGTTTGGAACTAGTAATCCTCCGGTTGCTAACACACGATTCTACCAACTGTGCTACCCCTCTACTCCCAACTAGATCCTCTAAGACACACACAGAAGCATCATCTTTAGTGCACGAAAAAGAACCAGCCATCAGCGGCATCCATATATGGATACCTGTATGCTCGGCATCCCCAAGTAAAATTCGGTGGCAAAATTAAAAAAAATAGCAAATGAAACCTGAAGCAAAATCGATCATTCTATATCTGTGTGAGACGTTGGTTTTAAGTCCTTGATTTTCACCGCAGAAAGTCAACCAGGGATTGATGCTGATACCCCATCCTTTCAGCCTCAAATGGCTCCTTTCTACGAAGGTACCCATTGCGTATGACAAACGCCTAATGGCGTTTGTCATACGCAATAGGTACCCAGCACACTCTTCTCTACCCACGCTTCTTTCTGAAACTAGCATCGAATCTAGATAATATGCGCAGTGGGTACTTGCGCATGATCTATAATTCTCTCCCGATTTTCCAGTCTTTGTAGAAGACTGCCACCAAGCTCCAAGACAGTGTTTAGATCATCCCCAGAGTTGTCAATATTGGACGCAATGTGCCTTTGGGACTCCTTTTTTACCAGGGCTAGATTGTTTTGTATTGCATTGTCTTTGGGGAAAAGACAACGGCGAAGGAATTGACGTGTAAGATTATCTAAAGCTGAACGTAAGATTATTTTTCTATAGCAATTTTTTACTGATAGCAATGTAAATAACAGTGTGTTATTGAAAAATAACAGTAAGCAAGTCGTATCGTAAACAATAGAAGTTACCGATAAGTGTTATTGGGATTGCAGTATGGAACAATTTGAGTAGACTTGGAATTTTAAACTAAAAATGAAATTTATAATAATGTATAGTAAAACTAGAAAGGGTATAGTTGCTAATTTTTTAAACTTACGTAATTGTCAATTTAAACAATCAATCACTCTTAAAATCAACATCTAACATCAATTTCTTTTTGTCAATAGCAACCGTTAAATTTAATTGCTAACTGCTAGTGTTAGTCGCGAACTGTTGAAAAATTGTCAATATTAGCAGTGAATAGTAACTATTATCGCAAATTAGCAATAACTGTTTACACTGTTATTTTAAAATAATATATATATATGTATTATATTCAAGGTGAGCACACTAGCCAGTTACCCAGATACCGTCTTAGCACATGGGCGCACTGGTTAGTGGCCCAGTGCCAGTGCCATCGTAACGAATGGGCACACCGATCAGATCCCAGGACCAGTACCGGTGTAACGCCCAGGGCCAGAACCATCTTAACGCATGATCGCACTGATCTGTTGCCCAGGGCCAGTACCATCTTAACCCATGGTCGCACGGATCTGTTGCCGAGTGCCATTACAGTTGCAACGCATGAGCTCACTGGTCAGATCCTAGGGCCAGCACCGTCTTAACGTATAGGCATACTTGTCAGTTGCCCAGGGCCATTGCCGTCTTAACGCACGGTCACTGGTCAGCTGCTAAGTGCCTTGTTATTCTAGGATCCCGTAGTATTATTACAATATTGCGATTATCAGGTTGAATTTACTAAAACTAGAAACGAAATATAAATGAACATTTTTAGTATAGTTATAACTCATTAAAACATGGGCCATAAAACACAACCAACCCCTCGGAAATAAAATCCCGACGTCTTCTGCCATTGCTTTTCACACTCGAATATAATTTGGGTGTGAGGAAAACATTATACCCTCAAAACCAGGGATGTCAAGACTATAAAACCTATCCTGAGCTCTAATCTTTTCACGTCTTCCTTGTCGTTTTCTCTTCTTTCTTTCCCTTTCCTTTTGTTGCTGGAAAGAAGAAAAGATCGGATCACCTTCCACCGTGTTGTAATTAACATTTTTCCAGTTCACGTGATGCAATTTAATGAATTACCTCCCTCGATTGAACTGGCACCGGAGCACCGAATACCTCCCTATCGAACGCTGCATCGGGCAGGTATCCACTTTCTCTCGGCTCCAGAGCTCCCTTCTGAGCGGTTCCATTTTCGTTCTTTCTTCCTCGGCGGGGGGCCACGGCGGAAGTGGGTGAAATGCGATCGCCGGGGAATGTTGCGTGTCGGACCCGGGTCCGCTCGCAGGGGGCCCGAGACTTCAGTCGACACCGACGCCCCCTCCCTTTGGCCGTGGAGGAGGGAGGAGGTGTGTTTTTTGTGCTTCTTTTTTGGGGTCCCACCTTCGCTTGATCCCGTTGGCCTCCGTTTTAACGACAGTTCGATTTGGATGGAGGAGTCTTTCTATGGGGCTTTTCTTATTTGTTATTCTCGAGATGGCTTCGGTCTTTTGGCTACTGTTCGTTCTTGGAATCTTGGTACCAGCCCAGAGACAGTACTGCCGAAAACCTTCTGAAAACTGGTCAGTTCTTAGGACCAGTACCGTCGTAACATATGGCCATACTGGTTAGTTTCCAGGGTCAGTATCGTCTAAACGCATGAGTACATTGGCCAGTTCCCAGAATCAGTACCGCTGTAGCACATGGCCACACTGGTCAGTATCATCTTAACGCATGGGAACTCTGGTCAGTTCCCAGGATCAGTACGTCGTAACACATGGCAATACTGGTCAGTTTCCAGGGTCAGTATCGTCTAAACGCATGAGTACATTGGCCAGTTCCCAGAATCAGTGCCACCGTAAAGCATGGCCATACTTGTCGTGCCATCTTAACGCATGGGCACACTGACCAGTTCACCAGTACTGCCCTAACACATGGCCATACTGGTCAGTTTCCAGAGTCAGTATCGTCTAAACGCATGGGTACATTGGCCAGTTCCCAGAATCAGTGCCACCGTAAAGCATGTCCACACTGGTCGTGCCATCTTAACGCATGGGCACACTGATCAGTTCACCAGTACTGCCCTAACACATGACCATACTGGTCCGTTCTCACGGCCAGTATCGTCTTAACGCATGGGCACATTGGTCAGTTCCTAGGGCCAGTATTGCCATAACGCGTAAGCGTACTGGTCAGTTCCCAAGACCAGTACTTCCTTAATGCATGGGCACTAGTCAACTTCCAGGGCCAGTACTGCCATAACGCATGGTAGTATTGTTCAGTTTCCATGGTAAGTACCGTTCCTCCATAACGCATGGGAGCGCCAAGTCAGTTCCCATTGTCAGTACCATCGCAAAGCTTGAGCACACTGGTCAGTTGCCCCCCTGTACAAGTACCTCTTAACGCATGAGCTCATTGATCAGTTATCCAGAGTCAGTTCCGTCTTTAAGCGTGGGAACACTGGTCAGTTACACAGGTTCAGTATCTTCATAACGCATAAGTACCAACGGAACGCTTGTGCATTCTGGTCAGTACCGTCATAATGCATGGACGTATTGGTCAGTTGCCCAGGGTCAATGCCGTCTTAAAGCATGGTCCTACAGATCAGTTGCCCAGTGTCTCATGATTCAAGGACCCTCTGGTATTGTGGTTATCAGATTAAATTCACTGCGCTTAGAAACAAAATAAAAATGAAAATTTGTATTATTGTTATGAAACTAATTGAAAGCTTCTATTTTATTAGCAGCAATATTGCTTATACTACAGGTATACACTTTAAACAAGATCTGGTGATGCACGTGTTACTTAAACACAAAGCAGGGAAGAGAATTCCATCCTCGTTATGTTACAACATTCCGTTTTGTTATTATTTCTTTAGGAATTTACTGTTATTTTCGTTCCGCCAAGAAAACACCAAAAACGAATATTACTGTTCTTTTAACCTTCAAAAAATCAATCTTTAGCTCAACATGTTTTTGCCTTTGAATAACTTTTCGAGTTCAAAATGAAAAAAAAAATTCCATTCTGAGAAACATTCAGCGGGCCATTACCTAGTTTTTTTCTGCCCATATTTCAGAAAACACTGAAAAATATGTTCAACTAAAACCCAACCGAACCGGGCTTCGATCAAAAAGCTTCTCCTTTTCTCGGAAATTGTACAATTTATTTCACACCAGAAACAAACAATCCCGAAGGAATGAATCAAAAACGAAAAGCTGGACCTCACACACACACACCAACCAACAATAACGCAAAGCAATGGCTGCATTTTACCAAAAGAAGAAATTCAACTTCCAGCGAAAGGAATGTCTTCTGTCTTCAAGCAGCCGAGGCAAACAGAGTGGAAATTATCTCTAATCAAAAGCACCAGCGCATCCTGATGAATAAAAGAAACCTGTGCGAAAAACTTCAGAAAGATCTATCATTTCGCTTTTGTTTCCGTTGCCAGATGAAAAGGAAACAAAGAAAAGAAGGGGGTAGTCCCCCTCCCGTGTGTTTCTCTGGAATGTGAAGGAATTGGGTTTAGTTGTTGGGTGTAAGAAAACAACTTCTGTCAAAGACTCACCGAATGAGCCCGACCTATAAGGTGTTGGGTAATAATTACAAAAACTGGAGATGAACTCGATGGAATTAAAAAACGGAAGGCTGATGGGGTGAAAAGTCGCTTTGATTCCACCGAAATGCTATTACCCGTCCATTTCAAATTCTTTGTTTCTTGTATTGATGACGGTGCATTATGTGGTGTTTTAGTTGTTTCCATGACTCCGTAATTTAAATCGATAATGATTGCGAACACCTGCGCTTGCAAGTTGCGTCTCCTGTGGTCTATGTTTGTTTTGTAAAAATTCCATTCTAAATTAAATATTTCCTGGCAGATGGAAGCGTTTAAAATATAGGTGGAATTGTGATCTGTTACACATGTTCTCTCGATTTTGATTCCTCGTCTAACCTCCTTTTTGCATCCCCTCTTGTTGTTTTGTGTTTGGCGCAGCTTGGCCAAATATGGCCCTTGTGCCATAAAACCTCAAACTAACAACCCGATTCTTATCGCTCTCATAGTATGTAAGATTACAGACTTTACGAAAACGAGTCAATTTTGTGTTTGAAAATTGTATTTTACATTTTTTCTAGAATGATTGTGAAAAGCGTTTTTAATATATTCTAGTACGTTATTAATCGGTAGGTAGTTCAATTAGCATCGCACTGGAGCAACATAATGGGCTATTGGCAACGGGCCGGGATCAATTCCAAAGGGAAAAATCCGAGGGCATAACCTTGGAATTTTGAACCTCGGTCAGATGATGAGGTCAGCACCTGAGCTGGCTCCTTACTCTCGATTAGCTTGCTAATCCGTTGCTCTTCCAACTGGGCTACAGCGGCCCGATTTTTGACTTGAATACGCCTTTCAAATCGGAACAGTATTGAGGCATATATATATAAAGTCGAGCGTTACAAAAAAGCGCTGCAACTGTTTTGTCTTATGATTGGAAAAGAATGTCAGAAAAGAAACGCCGGGAAAGAATATCCGTACCTGACAGGACCTTCGGATCGAGTGCGCAGGCGTACTGAGCCCGGGAAAGGGGTCCGCAATATGTCGAAATTCTACGGTGCTGAGCGAGCTCTGGGCCAGAGTAACTTTGAATTGCGGGGAGTGAGGACTGCTTAAGTGGTGTCATTCGAAAGCTACCGAACTACGCTACAATCACAGGCCTTTAATTGTCCTTCAATATTAATATCAAACTGCACTTTAATCGTTCGAACTGTAAATTTATTGTTGAATATTCACAATAAACAATCGTTCAAACTTCCTACGTCTGCCTCATTTATTCCACAATCCAACATCAGGTCCAAGTATACGGTTTGTGTCCTAGGCACAGCCTTCAGATTCAGCCAAACATTTTGCTTGCAATGTACGAAGCTTCGATTTTCTGTGATACATAACTACAGCGCATGTTTTCGATAGCTTTTAAATTCCAAAATCATTTCGGGAAGAGTTCAAACTCCGTTCGCTTTGTCTTTGGTGAGGACTTTTTTCTAATATACTAATGTAAACTAAGAACAGAATAATGCAGGCTCAAAAAAGTATCTTTTTGCAATCGCAAAAAGATCCTTCAAAGTTAAAGTTGGAGGCATACTGTCCTTGTCTTTCGTCCACCCCCTATATTTTCTAACAACATACTAGTACACGCCCAGCACACCACTATGGAACGGTCCTATACGCTGTTTATGCTTTCAAAACAATTTTTTATTTTTATGCACTTCAGTACGCATATTGGATATATATTTATAATATTTACTCTTATATTTTTGGAGAATGTGCTTGTTCAGATCTCTTGAAATTGGTGCTCCTGTCTTTAGATATAAGGATTCTACGGCCCAATGAGTTGAGTCGGGCAACACTTCATATTTGCATATTATTTGTTGGGGAATTCAAAACTTCCTGTACGAACTTTGACGAGAGGTAGGGACACAAAATTAAACCATATTCGCAAAGGGATGTATGTTCACGTGAAAGAGAGCGTTGGGGCTCGATGGATTAGCCAGGGTGGACTCGTCGCTTGGCCACCACGATCACCCGATTTATCAGTGAGGGGGTATCTGAAATTAATTATGTACGAGACCTTATCGCAAGAGTCGTTGTCGCGGCTGCAAGGGAAAAATTGATCTATTACGCCTTAAAGAATAATAGTTTTTATAAATAGTATCAATAAATAGTTTTGACAATGACTGTTTTGCTGAACGTTGGTTCTTTTTACCACTTCCTTTCACTCATGAGAGGGATTTTCAAAGTAAACAAATGAACCATATGGAAAGCGTATATATTACTTTCGCTATCCAAATGCTCTTGCATAATGCAAGAGTGTTCAAATATTAAAGTAATCATTCCAAGTATTCAGATAAAAAGTATTCCTCCAAAGTTTCCAGAAAAAGTATTCATCCAAAGTATTCAGATAAAAAGTATTCATCCAAAGTTTCCAGAAAAAGTATTCATCCAAAGTATTTGAATACAAAAGTATTCATCCAAAGTATTTGAATACAAAAGTATTTAGGTACAAAACCTAGCCTTATATAGCAGTTTGCTGATTCTTACTATCGAGTAATTGTTTTTTGAAAATGTATTCGAATACTTATTCGATACTTGAAAGTAATCGAATATCAAGTATTCTATTCTTAAAAGTAATCGATTCTACCCATCTACAAATATCCTTTAAAATTCATATATTTTTTGAATGAGAGAAATTTTTTGGGAAAACAGACCAGACAGTCTGCTAAGATTTTACTTCTGCTGTCCAAATGCTCTCGCATGATACATATTGGGGGTACCTTAAAATGTAGTTCATCGTCATTTTGGTGACTTTTGGCATTTAATCTAATTGATGTTGACTAATCAACAATTATTTTTCAATTAGAATTTTTTTGGCAATGTTGAAATCTTATTAAAAAAAACGAGCCAAGTCACGTCAGGTTCGGAATACGTACAGGAAACACTTTCCGCCCCAGAGAAGCACTACCTCCATCGATATTTAGCTTGGCAGAAAGAGCCTATAGTAAACAATGAAGGATATAAAAGAGAAAATTAAATTAATTACTACACAATTTTGCTATACATATAATAGAAAAACAATAATTCAACATCAACAAAAAGAATTTAACACGACATACGTTTATATTTTTATTTAGTTACAAAATAATTCCCCAACTGGATTGTTTTCATATGAATTCCTTCTTGATACATTTTGATTTACATTTCTAATGTTTACATAATCGAAGAAACCGACCATGTTTTTATTTATTAGATGCAATTTGTGAATTCATTGTTGCACTAACCACTCAAGTGCAAAGTAAAAGATTACAATAATTAACAATTGAATTGTTTCTTTTCAACCCAATTTATTCAGTCATTCTTGTAAATGCATTGTTTATTGAAAAATAATTCATATTATTTCGCGAATAAAACCTCATAGTCATTCTCTAATAGCTAAATTTTATAGGGAGAAGACAGCAATAAACTCATTATTTTTTACTGTCAAGATACTGAATTTCCACTAAATCATGATTTACAATTCATCCAAGGGTTTTCTCTATCAAGATTAAGAAAATAATTTAACTGAAGAATGAGAAAAAGAGGTAAGACATTTTTTATATTTAAGATAGCTATCGAAAATAATAGTATTTTTAAAATCATAGGTTATCTTTAAAGGGCGATGTGATCTTGGTAGGTATTTTAATTAACGTCGCACTGGAGCAACACAACGGGCTATTGACGACGGTCCGGGTTCAGACCCGGAGGGAAAGATCGAGGACAACATCCCATAATTTTGAACCACGGTCAGATGACGAGGTCACTTGAACTGGCCCCACTCTCCAAACTTCCACACCACGCCAACGTGAGGACAGTTGAGGCCACGACAGATTTAACGCGCGCCAACCCCCTTATACACGACGGTCTTTGGTTGAATTCGAACTCTCTACCCTCCGATTGCTAATCCGTTACTCTTCCAACCGGGCTACCGGGGCAGCGATTTGACCTTGAAGTTTTATCATTTGAAATTTGACAAAGATAAACGTAGTACGAAATCTGATCCAAAAGTATCCGACCTTACAACTGAAAAATAAACCTGCTTTACATATTTATTTCAAACCTTGTCCCCTTCAAAATAGTCCCTTTCTGAGTCGATATACTTCATCCAGTGATTCTACTGCTGAAAGCATTTTTCATCACGTCTTGGGACATGTATGTTTCTTTTGATTTCTTCCTTGTTCTGAAATCGTACGCTCGCTTACGCTTGTACGTCAATCCGCTGTCCGAATTCCGATCCGTCGAACCAATGAACGACGAGAACGGGAATGATTAAACCTATCAATCACTACCGTTGCTCATTGGTCTAACGGATTCGGATTGACGTACGAGTGTAAACGAGCCTTTTGGGTGAGGTGAGATAGGTGCATTCGTAGGGTGTGTCCTCTGAATATAAAGCTTGTCTGATTGTAGTAGGTGCTGCCACCTACTGAAAAAACCTGTAGGAGTCCTATATATCAGTTTCACCCCTATAGACCTCCGAATTCAGACATGAAAGTTGCGCAGACCAAAGAAAGGTATGAATGAAAAGATGTGCTTTTGCTTCAGCCAAAATACTATCATTTTACAAGTAATAAAACAGCCATGGTAAGCACTTGCCCCATCATGGGGGCATGTGTATGCCAAAGCGGACCCCATGAAATAGCATTGGAAGGTATTTAAAACTATAATCAACGGTGAGAGTTGTGTGTGAAGCAAATAAGAGTGTAGATATATTAGTAAAACCTCTGGGAGCGTGTGGGAGGGTCGCGATAGCCCATTTGGTAGAGTCACGGATTAACAACCGTAAGGTTGCGTGTTCGAAACTCTATCAAGCCGAAGACCGTCGTGTACGTGGGGGGGGGGCAGTTCAATCTGTCGTGGCCTCAAATATCCTCTCGTTGGCATAGTGTGAAAGTTTGAAGAGTGAAATGCCAGCCGAGGTGCTGACCTCGTCATCTGACCGTGATTCAAAATGACGAGGTATTGTCCTCGGATCTGATCCCGGACTATCCTCAATAGCCCGTTGCGTTTCTGCGGTGCGACGTAAGTTCAACTACCTACCTGGAAGAGTGGTAAGTGATGAAATTTTTAAACATTACTGGGGATTGAGTAGTTATTGGTTGAATATGAGCTGCGAAAATTTGGGTTCGCACTTGCTCCACCCAACCTATGTGAATCTAAGTTTTCTTTATTTATGTTTTAATTTTCATAATCCTCATAAATTATTAAGCGTGTGTTCATTTAATGTTACGATTGGAATAGAAAGCACGGGGAGAAGATTGAGCCCCCTCAGAAATTACTTTTTGAATAGGTGCCTGCCTGGTACCTTGTTGAAGCCCCTAACAACTAGTTGTAAGGGTCAGAAGTTTCAGCGTCCTTGGCTTCGCCGTTTGGGGTCGGATTTAGATAAAATAAAGTGAATTCAACGAGTTCACCACCAACTGCGAGAGAATGGAAATGAGTAGTTGGTGGAGAACATGGCGGTTTCGACGCAATAGTCGTCGAAGATGATGTAGACGACATTGTTTTGTTTTGTTTTTGTCTCCAATGTCTTTGCCTTGTATGGAGTGTCATAATCTACATTATCCTGTCCTTGGCCTGTGTGCAATTCCGTAGTCGCCATTGTCCAATGTACCTTCTCTTTGGCTTGTATGCAATGTCGAAGTCGACATGGTCCTATGCGCTCTATGTCCTTGCTCTGTATGCAATGCTGTATTCGACATTAACCTATGTGCCTCCTACACCCTTGTCCTATGGGCAATACCGTAGTCGACATTGTCCTATGTGCCTCCTATGCCTGTGTGGGATGCCGTAGTCGACATATTGTCCCGTCTCCGCCTACCCACCAGTGGGATTTTTCACATTAATCTATCGTAAGAAAAGGGGTCTCCCATGAAGTTACTTTATTTTAAATGTCCTTTAATATTTTACTTGTTTTCTTTCTTTTTTGCAGCGATTATTCTGAGCATCGTCGGTGTGATAGCCTTTCAAGTCTATAGACTCGTTGGAATCAACTGGAAAGAAGGAGGTGAAATTTATTTTTATGAGAGTAGCAGTAATAAGAAAAACAAGGGGGGCACGAGGTTGTACAGTAATAAACCTCAAATGCAGCCATGAAATTTATTTAAAAAATAATCAACCTAAAATAACATTACTTTTCAACAAAGTTCCGTTACTTTTCAATGCATCTGTTCCATCGTGGTACAAGTTTTTTTCTCTCAGAAAAAATGTTTCCGCCTGAGCAATTCCTTTAGTTGTTGGTCCGTAGTGAATGACTAATTTGCTACACCAACAATAACCACTAGTCTACGTAACATAACCATATAACACTATAAATACCTGTTGTCGTCAGCTGTGGTAGCCGATAGTCGTCTGGCATCTGCATGCGTACCACTTATGCGATCCATCGACCTTAAAATGAAATAGACGGAGCATGTGCCCGCATCTTCATGTTATTTCTTCCAGTTGCTCGGTTTGAAGGTCTGTTGTGGGTAAAAGTATGAATCCTAAATTATTGATTGGTTAAAGTGATTATCCGCTTTGGTCAAAAACACTAGTCTACGCTTCCATAGCCAATCGGCTAAGTCGATTTGTGATTTACCCTTCAGAGATTTTACGACAACGACTTCACCCACATGATCCGTCTATTTTATTAGAAGGTCGATGGTGCGATCATTTTTGACAACACTGAGCAAAGAGCCACTTCGTTCAGTTCTTGGTCCGTAGTGAATGACTAATTTGCTACTTCATCAACAATCGCCACTCGTCCATGTAACATAACCATGTTACTTACACTATAAATATCTGTTGTTGTCGATGGTCCACATGAGTACCACTTATGCGATCATTTTTGAACATTTCTACACAACCATAGACACTCTGTTGCGGCAAGACAGTTATTGTGCTGAAAGTCTGGGGAATTTCGGCTCTTGACACACCTTCAAATCACAAAACATGCAGCACTGAACCCTGCACTTCGGTGCAAACGGAAACCGAAGTGGACATGGTTGATGCAACGACAATGCAACAAACTGGCTTAGCAACTTCAAACCTGGGCAGGATCGAGTACTTTTAAGAATCGAATACCTGGTACTCGAGTACTTTGAAGTATTGAGTAAATAATCGAATACATATACAAAAAACGGTTACCTCATAGTAAAAATCAACCAACTGCGATAAAAGGCTATGAAATCTTTTGTATTTGTATACTTTGGTGTTCGAATAATTTTGTGAATGAATACTTTGGATGAATACAACTACATTCGAATACAACTAGAAAGAATCGAGTACAATAAATACTTTTCAAAATCCAGTACTTTTGAATACTTTTCAGAATCGAGCGCAACGAATACTTTTAAGTATTCGTTGTACGAGCACTTTTTTATTGGAATACTCTCATCTGTAGACAGAAGTAGTGAGGCAGAAACCTTGCCTAGCGATAGACGCGAAAACTACACTGCCAACTTAAACACAAATACAGCTATACATTGCGGATGTGTGTATGTGTTTAGTAAAACCACCGTAAATTTCTAAAATCCTGAATGAGGTGCCCTCGTACGATTTTTCTTTTGGAGCCAAACGAAATTCGCCAAACGGCCCTCTTCTGAAAAGTTAAAATTCCGGCAACCTCATTGCCCCAAATTTTATAACCGAATTACTTAGGAGGAAAGGTTGGTAGTTTTGCAATGATATAGGGGTTTCTGCATATTAAAAGTAAATTATGTAAAAAACGAAAAATAGTAGTCAGGTTTCTTTAAATGACAGGCACACAATACACATTACATTTGAGTGTCAGAGGATAAATATCAATTGCAATTATCAATTTATTTCTTTATATTTTTTGGACCACGGTACCGTGACACACCTGTTATTGTTTCATTTCTAAGAAACTACATTTTAAAAATATTTCCGCACAATCGAATTTGTCATTATTTATAAATCACTCCATCTTTGAATTTTAAACTATGCAAGTATCATACCAAGAATATAGAAAATGTGAACAAGAACGGAAGAAAAAGGTATTTTACACAAACATAAAAAAATGCAAATATCTAGAAATGGGAGACTTCGATAGAAAAGTACACGTGCTCTCGATTCTTAAAAGTATTCGTTGTACTCGATTCTTAAAAGCATTCGTTGCACTAGATTCATTCTCATTTTCAAACACAGCTATTTTAATTAACGTCGCTCTGGAGCAACAGAATGGGCTATTGGCGACGGTCCGGGATCAAACCCGAAGGGAAAAATCCGAGGACAACACACCGTCATTTTGACCACGGTCAGATGACGAGGTCTGAGCTGGCACCCTACTCTCCAAACTTCCACACCACTCCAACGTAAGGACATTTGAGGCCACGACATATTTTTCGTGCACCAGCCCCCTTTGTACACAACGGTCTTTGGTTGGATTCGAACTCGCAACCCTCCGGTTGCTAATCCGTTACTCTTCCAACTTGGCTACCGTGGCCCTTCAAACACAGCAGTGTTCATCCAAAGTATCGCATCTGACCGTGGTTCAAAATTACGTGGTGTTGTCCTCGGCCCGTTGTGTGTTGCTCCAGTATAACATTAATAAAAATACCTTCCATCCTCATCCAAAATATTGAATACCAAATTATTAAGATACAAATTCGAACATCAAGTATCGATAATTGAAAGTACTCGAACACAAAGTATTCGATTCTTCAAAGTACACGATTTAGCCCATCTCTTCGAAAATTTTATATTTATCTACACTATTAATGTGTGATAGTTTGTTGGAAATCTATCTTCGTCTCAACCACAGCACGTAGAGATCTGAGAGAGGTGTCAAAATACGCAGAATAAACTGGGAAAGTTATTCCGCCCATTTAAAATTTTCAAAAATTTAAATTTTAACGTAAAATGTTCAAAAAATTACCTGATTGGACAGAGTGCCGTGATGTCACTGGCTGATTCCGTAACGCTTCCGTAGCGGTTTTTGCCCCAACCTTTTTTTTTTGTCAGACTTGACTTAAATATTCGTGTTAAATTCGAGAAAAAAACGTAAAAATGTTTAAAATTCAAAAAAAGTACTTTTTGGTGTCTTACATTTTACTGTTTTAAATAAACATTTAATGCACTACTTTTCCGAGCCTTATATTTTACTTCTTTAAATAAGCATTATTTTTTATAATTATTTCACATCCAATACAGCAAACCTGTACCACTCAACTCTTAAATCCATCGCAATATGGAATTTCAAATTGTTTACTGCTGCCTTTTTTATAGCGATTGTTTTTGTGTTGTAATTACTCTTTTTTTTTAACAACAATGCCAAAAAGAAAACGTTCCATAACAAGAAATTCAGCTAAATAAAAATTACGTGAAAGACGTCACAATGAATCTAAGGAACAAGCTGCCAATAGAAGACTGGTCGAAGCTGAACGTCAGGGTGAAATTGGGAAATTTACACGAAGACTTGCAATGAGACGGCGAAAAATTTAATATGTCGTTTATTAACAATCAGTTATCCCGTGACACATTAAACCATAAAACTTTTAAGTCCGAATAATAATAATGATAAATTTATAGAATTATATCAGTGAATCTATAAGAAGGCATGCAAAAAAAGAGTAAAAAATCCAAGAGGGAGGTATTTACTAACACGTTGTCCTCCGCAACGCGGGGCCATACAGCTAGTATAGTTTTAAAACATGATATAGTAAACGCAAATTGTAACATCACGCAAAACCAAATTTTCCTCAACCAATTGAAATGATGAGTACAGCGTTGTTTTTCGTTATCGAAACAAATTTTCTCAAAAGGTGAAAGCCACAACACAAAACGGAAACAATTGTTTCCAACCTCAACTCCGCAACCTCAATTTGAAGCACCACCCAAACTATTTCCCCAAATTCCATTCCTTTCTAAGATAGCGACGTAAATTGCAACTCCCCAAATTCGCCCAAACCAAAGAAAGTGTTGATGTTATCCTTCATGGCCTGCAACTGATTTATGAATGTTCGCAGCCCCTTTGAAGAATCCGGTGGACGAGGCCTTCAAAAAGTTCCTGAAATTTGGCAGCCAATTACCGGGGATCCGACTGATGTACGGAGATGATAACGGATACCCATTGAGTAAACTGACCAACTGGGACACCGTACTGGGATGCTTCCTCTACTGCTTGGCTTTCGTCGGCTTGCTGTGGTGTAAGTATACTTATTAGAGATGGGGCGAAACTTATTTTACGAAAACAGTGCAAACCGTTATTTAGAGATGAACTATTACTCCGAAAGCAGGTTAAATAATAGTGATATTGCAAAATAACAGTTTGCAACCGTATCGAGAATATTAAGTCATCGATAAATGTCATTCGGATAGGTAGGTATTTTAATTAACGTCGCAATGGAGCAACACAACAGGATAATTGGCGACGGTGAACTATCACGAAGAGTAAGATCCACAAGTACAACGCCTCGTAATTTTGAATCACGGTCAGATGACGAAAACAACACCTGAGCTGGCACACCACTCTCCAAACTTCCACACCATGCCAACGCGAAGATATTTGAGGTTACGACAGATTGAATGTGCACTAGTCCCCACATACATGTCGGTCTACCGCGGTTCAAAATTACGAAGTGTTGTCCTCGGATATTTCCCATCGGATTTGATCTCGGATCGCCGCCAATAGCCCGTTGTGTTGCTCCAATGCGACGTTAATTTAAATACCTAATGTAGGGATGATTCAAATGCTGTAGAAATCTTGAGGCAGGAGGCAGTCGCTTACAAAGCCTGGAATTGAGGTGTGAATGATTGCCCATGAGCAAGACCCAATGCGCATATTTTCTGGACTGAATGCTAGCCTCAGTAGAGAACATGTGGTAGGGTAGAAGGGTCTGTATTGAAGATATCCATTGCGTGTGATAAGTCATTAAAAATCATATTAAGAAGCCATTTGAGGATGAAAGGATTGAATAACAGCAATCCCTTGTTGACTTCTTTTAATTCAATCTCATTGCTTGCAATAACTCTTACGATGTTGCTTACTTCAATCATTCTTTTGTGATTTTTAATCATTTGAAAATGTTCTCCCCAGACTAAAACGGCACCAAAGAATATGTTCCACGAAATTTTGGTTGGGTAGGTAGGTTTTTTAATTAACAACACAACGGGCTATTGGCGACCGTCCGGGATCAAACCCGAATAGAAAGATCCGAGGACAATACCAAGTAATTTTGAACCACGTTCAGATGACGATGTCACACCTGAGCTGGCACCCCACTCTCCAAACTTCCACACCACGCCAACGAACATTTGAGGCGCGGCAGATTTAACGTGCTCGAGCCCCCTTTGTACACGACGATCTTCGGTTGAATTCGAACTCGCAACCCCCCCCTGGTTTCTAATCCGTTACTCTTCCAACTCAGCTACCGCTGCCCAATTTTGGAGATGGGACATGAGGAAAGTTTGCTTGAAGGATGTGACGATTTTGGAATGCATGCTTAAAATGGTTTTCTATCCCTGGTCAAAGTTATATCTTGACCTAGGGAAATCGTAACACCAACAGAACAGGCGAAGAAAGATAATATGAAATTCTGGTCATTCTAGATTTGTTACTAAGTTAAAAGTAAACAATACGTTTCCAGGATTGGCGTCTTTAGCGCGGTTTCTGGCTCCAAGTTTATCGTTCGGTGCCGGAAGCGATAGCAGTGATTAGGAATTGATGAAACAAATAACCTGCTATGGCGGTGATGATTTTGAGAATGGAAGTCTCCCCCACCCCCCGGCGAACTTAAGGTCGCTTGCCCAAATGGACCTCCCCGTGATCATCTGCCATTCACCAGTGTTTATTAACTATTGTTATAGATTAAAACGCTTAACCATATCAATATTATTAACTATTGTTATAGGTTAAAACGCTTAACCATATCAAAATATTATTAACTATTGTTATAGATTAACGCTTAGCCATATCAATATTATTAACTATTGTTATAGATTAAAACGCTTAACCATATCATTATTATTAACTATTGTTATAGATTAACGCTTAGCCATATCAATATTATTAACTATTGTTATAGATTAAAACGCTTAGCCATATCAATATTATTAACTATTGTTATAGATTAAAACGCTTAACCATATCATTATTATTAACTATTGTTATAGATTAACGCTTAGCCATATCAATATTATTAACTATTGCTGTCGATTGACGAATCAACCTTGTGAAACAGACAGTCTCTGTCGTAAGATCTCAGAAGTGTAAGTCACATGAGCTTGGGAAGCTATCTAAGCGAAAAATCGTGCTTTTCATCACGCTCGTCAATTAGACTTACAGAAGAATTCGTTCTTCCAATACCATGTGACCTTCACACGGATACCTTGATACCGAGCGATCGGTCCCGGGGTAAACTCAGTATTGCAACAAAGCTTCTCGATTGATTGACGGTTTTGTGACATCCTGAACAGTACGGGTATTTTCATGACGGACTTCTCACATCCTTGTTTCTACGTCCAATTAAGACTGTTTCTGACAACAGAAAGATTTTCAGAGTAGCAAAGGTCACCCCTGCTTTTAAACTAGTGACCCTTGTGCCTGGGGTGATCTCCTTAAGCACTCTTTTGATTGGACAGAAACAAGGGGGTAAGATTCGTAAGAAGGGGAAAAGAACAAGACTGATAAGTGGGAGGTGTGCGCCATTTTTTTTACTCTGAAGAGAACAAACTGAACATTTGAAAAAGATGCAACCTCAAAATTTAAATCTTTAATGTTACGTCGTGTGTCCTTCTTTTATGCGATGTCTGTAAATAATTTTGATGTTGCAAACAGTTTTAGACTGAATATGTGACAGTTAGTTGAATTTATTTGCAGTGACAACACCTCTACCGGACGTCTCCATCCACCTGTTCATCGTGACCAATTTCGAATCCCGCACGACCGAACCAATTCCGGAAGTCCCTCAAGAAATACACCTTCCCGTGTGGCATCCAGCTGGAGGAGAGGGCCCCGTCATGCAGCCTGTCCCAATGCCCACATGACATTACACCAATTTACAGACTCCATTCCTTTCTATCCAATAAAGAACTAACGCTTCCATTGCGCTTCTTCCTCTCTTGGGTTATGCCATATCTACGGGGTCATTCGGAACTCAGAGAACAAACTTCAAGGGGTGTTTGAGCACTCTAAAAGAACCATATTTTGTACAGCAATGTATGGGCGCAAGTGACGTGTTTAGTCACAAACACAAGAATTGCGCAAGAAGTATGAAACAAAATGTTTATATAGTTGTTTTACAGGGCCGCGGTAGCCCTATTGGAAGAGTAATGAATTAGAAACTGTAAGATTGCGAGTTCGAAACTAGGTTCAGTCAAAGACAGTCGTGTAGGTGGGGGTCGCTCAATCTGTCGTGGCATCAAATGTCCTCCCGTTGGCGTGGATTGGAAGTTTGGTGCCAGCTCCGGTGCTGCTCTCGTCATCTGACCATGGTTTAAAATGACGAGGCGTTGTCCTTGAAACTTTCCTTTCGGGATGGATCCCGGACCATGGTCAATAGCCCGTTGTGTTGCTCCAGTACGACGTTAATTAACTACCTACCTACCTTCCATTATTTTACAATTACTTATTTGCTTTTTTTACAATAACTGCTCAGAGGTGCCATGAGCAACATTAATACAAGCTTGGCAGCGTGGTAAGCTTGCGAAACCCACCTTTCAACTGCCGGGTTCCATCAAAGGAACGATGTTCAAGAGCGGCAAACCAAACAGTGCAGTCTGGCGACTCTCCGCCAATCCATGGCATCGGAGCTGCCAGGCTTGCATTAATGTTGGAGGTCGTACCTTTGAGCAGTTATTGCAAAAATCATTGCAAATAAGAAGTTGTAAAATAATGATGCAAGTAAACATCATGTTTCATTTCCTGCGCAATTCTTGCGTTTGCGCCAAAACGCGTCATTTGCGCCTAAACGCGTCATTTGCGCCCATACATTACTGTAAAAAAATGATTCTTTTAATATGCTCTTACACCCCTTGGAGTTTGTCCCATGAGTTTCTAATCACCTCATATATTGCTTTTCTTACTGTCTGTCTACTACGAAAACTGCTCCAGACAGAAATTTTGTACCTGTCTGTACCCGTAGAAACGACCCATTTTCTGTATCACCAAGGGATCACCATGCCCGAAATGATGTGGTGAATTCAGAGATTTTGATGGAAATCCCATCAACCCTTATCTCCAAACTGAACTGTTCACATCATATTACCACATCCAATCCCCTTAACCTTCCTTGTGGTTGTCTTGACGAGGTATCTCGTTGTTAGCAAAACTTGCCATATCTTGTTAGACGAGGTATTTCCTCAGCAAAACTTACCACATCTTGTTAGACGAGGTATTTCCTCAGCAAAACTTACCACATCTTGTTAGACGAGGTATTTCTTCAGCAAAACTTACCACATCTTATTAGACGAGGTATTTCCTCAGCAAAACTTACCACATCTTGTTAGACGAGGTATTTCCTCAGCAAAACTTGCCACATCTTGTTAGACGAGGTATTTCCTCAGCAAAACTTACCATATCTTGTTAGACGAGGTATTTCCTCAGCAAAACTTACCACATCTTATTAGACGAGGTATTTCCTCAGCAAAACTTACCACATCTTGTTAGACGAGGTATTTCCTCAGCAAAACTTACCACATCTTATTAGACGACGTATTTCCTCAGCAAAACTTACCACATCTTATTAGACGAGGTATTTCCTCAGCAAAACTTACCACATCTTATTAGACGAGGTATTTCCTCAGCAAAACTTACCACATCTTGTTAGACGAGGTATTTCCTCAGCAAAACTTACCACATCTTATTAGACGAGGTATTTCCTCAGCAAAACTTACCACATCTCATTAGACGAGGTATTTCGTCATTAGAAGAAAACACGATCACTATCATTAGAAGAAAACTGACCAGATCTTGATCTCATCTTCATGAAACAATTGGCAACATCTGGATGACGAGTATCTGACGACTTTTTTCTCGTTTATACACGGACTCATCCACGTGAATTCTCCCTCACACTGCACCGCTTCCATTCCTACAAGCTCATACACTCGTCACTCGTTCAATGGCATTCTTCAAACTACACGCGCAAGTTGAATGAACGATACGATTACTAGGAAGATTTCGATCATCTTAATGTTAGTAGCCTGGGAATCTAAGAATGCAAAACCAATGCCATGCAACAGAAACAAACTGTAACAGACACGAAATCAAACCACGGAAGCAAAAAAATAATGATAATAATAAAATCGACACTTATACTGAACCAGACAATCAAAGTTCATTTTCACCCGAGAACAAAGAGTCTTCCGCTCAAATCTCGTGTCAAGAGTATCCCAGCTATCCAATACCCCACTGATGAAGAAGAAGCATCGCACTCACGTTCCCATAGCAACATAAGCCAATCGGAACTGGGAGTCAGTCCGTTCCCAAGCACATAGGAAACGTCGCGATTATTAAGTCACCTTCTGTTCGTCTTGTTGCAAAAAATGGATGATTTTTCTCCCCATACAAAAACTTCTATGTCAGGTCTTAGAGAGAGTTAAGTGGAGTGTTTCTAGCCACATTGATTTGAAAATATAAATCCCGATATACAGCAGGTACTGAGGCGTATTTGGATATCTTTAGTCAGTACTGCCTATAAAAACAGTACAATTTTTTCCCGATTCCCTTTTCCTTAATGGATTCTACAATATTCATCTTCGACAGAAAAAGATACAAAGAAATTAACAAATCTGTCATTACACAATACTGTTGGTTTGGTCGTTTTTAGGTTTTAGGGCGCAAGGGCCATGTCTGGCCAAGCTGCGCAGACACACTATAACGTCCCTGGAGCACGATCCCCGTGTTTACTAAAGACAACACACCCCATGGGAAAAGAAGAGATCACTAGCGTACCTCGAGTCCGTGAAGCCCTACAGACCTAAAGAAGTTGTGCCCCTGAGGCAAACACTATTGGGAATTTTCAGATCAGTCTGATTATGCTAAAATAAATTATTTTTATAATCCCTGACACTTCGACCTTCGGCAGTACAAGAGGCGAACTGAACATAGACGAGAAATATAAGCATTGCAACTGAGAGGAGCTTCAAGAAGTGACTAGTAGCTAATGACAGCTCTAAAAATTAGCCTGGTACGCCGATTTGGCATTTCATCGTCTCCTTTGGCTATAAAACATTTTATGACAGGGTAGATGTATAAACGCGCATTTGTATAGAATTGTGACAAAAATGGCGAAATCACCAAAGTCCAATAGCATATTGCGCGGACCAATCAGATGATGAATCAAAGGATGGTCATCTTCCGTCCATTGGACCAATCAGGTAATGGATGTTCGTTTCCACTCCAGACGAAATTAGTGTAAGGGTCACGTTACTACTAGTTTCCGTCACATAATCCTGGGCATATAAAAAGTTACCATTACTCACTCTACTTTTATATGTCCTCTATGGAACTGACAGCTATTTGTGAAGGAGCACCCAATAGGTAAGTCGCTGTTACTCCTACCCAAGACAATAATCAACATCCATGCGCTTACAAACCGAGATTCGAACCAGAACCTACTGGACAGGTTATGATCATATTACCAGTCAGATGGGGAAATAGATCTATTCTTGAGTTAAACATTATCGGAGCCTTAACAATATTTGTCGTATCTGACACATTAGTGTATAATAAGGGTCCCTTTCTTTTCTAATTGTCCAAGATTTACGCTAGAGTTTTCCATGTGTTGTTTGTCGCCAATAGCTCTAATGCGACATGAATTCAACTGCCTACCTATCTTTTTTAATTAGGCCTTTCCAAGCCGCCTTTGCACGTGGCCTGTAAGGACTTAAAGTAAAACTAAATGGCGACAATACTGCCCCAAAATAACATATTTGTTTAAAGTCGAGTTTTCCGACCTACCTAAAAGAGGTACACATGCAAACCCATTGGATGCTGTGCAACAGCGACGAAACATGCTGTACCGCAGACACAGAAAATCTTTCCAGGTACGGGGGGGGGGGGAGGGTAACCGTGGCTCATTGGTTTTCCCTAACTGCGTTAGCTACCTGCGAGTTGTAGGCGACGCAGATTCGATTCTTCCCTGAATATATTTCTTTCTGCGTCAGTTAAACGTTCCATGGTACGTAGGTATTTTAATTAACATCGCACTGGAGCAACACAACGGGCTATTGGCGACGTCCGGGATCAAAGACGAAGGGAGAGAGACCCGAGAACAATACCACGTAATTTTGAACCACGATCAGAGAACGAGAACACTCCATGTGTGTGCATGCCCATTTAATTGACGTAGTGTGGCTCAGCTTGGTCAAATATGTCACGCTCCAAACTTCCAACATTTGAGGCCACGACAGATTTAACGTGCACCAGCCCCCGCGTACACGACAGTCTTTGGTTGAACCGAGTTCCGAACTCGCAACCCTCCCGTTGCTAATCCCCTGCTCTCTCAACTGAACTACCACTGCCCACAGTAAGTAATTAACATACACGCACAAGGAAAGTTTTACGGACTCAGGAGGTAGAAATACACCCAAGGGAGGAAACGAATCTGCTCCGCCTACAGCTCATAGCTTGCTAGCGCAGTGGAACAAATTCATCGAGCCACGGCGGTCCCTTCAACTTGCAGGATAAAAAGGGAATTGCCACGCATCGATGGGTAATAGTAGTAGGTAGTAGTTATAAAGTCGCACTGGTGCAATAGAACGGACTATTGGTGACTGTCCGGGATCATTCCCGAAGAGAAAGATCCAACAACGCCTCGTCATTTTGGGCCACGATCAGATGACGAGAACAGTTGAGATGGCACCCCACTCTCCAAACTTCCACACCACGCCAACTTGAGGACATTTGAGGCCACGACAGATTTAAATTTCACCAGCCCCCGTGTACACGACGGTCTTTGGCTGGACCTAGTTCCGAACTCGCAACCCTCCGGTTGCTAAACCTTTGCTCTTTCATGTCGGCCCTAACAAAGTCCAGAGATAACGAGAAGCTTCAACACAAAGCCCTCTCTCAAACCCCGTGTCAAGCGTATCCCAGCCACCTAATACTGGATGCTGAAGAAGAAACATTGTTTCGAAGCCCGTTCCCATAGCGACAAAAACGGATTGGGAGTGGGAGTCGGTCCTTTCCCGAGAACCCGAAGAAAGAAAAGCGTCGCGATTAAAAAGTCACCTTCTGTTTGTCTTTTTGCGAAGTGGATCACTTTTTCCACGTTCCAGCCGATGCACAACGCTCCTGTATCTGCTGCCGTGACGTCACCTGCCCGACAGGGCCGATGACCCCGCACACAGCAGTCGATCAACAAGCGAAGGACAAATGCGCTCGCTCGGTGGAAAAAGAAACGCGAAAAGAGAAAAACGACGGCGATAAAAAAGGGAATGAAAACAGCAAGAAATCGGGCAGAGGACGTCCAGACGAGGTTATATAACGCCGGGATAAACGGATGTAAACTGGGCTGATAAGCGCAGGGAAAAGGGTTCTGAAAAGAAGAGTTTTGTAAAAAAAGGAGATACATTTTAACGAGATGTGAGAAAGAGTGCGGCTGTTTTGTGTGATTGTTTTGGATCACGCGTTCTCAGAGTTGAATTGTTTGGGATTCCTTGTAAGACAGCGCTCTTTAGAACACATGAGCAGCGAGTGATATTTTAAAAAATCGGCTATTTCCTCTAGTTACTAATTAAGGATGAAGCTGGTAACACTGCGCACTCCTTAAAACTTTTGTTTCATTTCAGCTAACAATTTTGCTATGAACACATTTGCGCACAAATAATATTTGGAGAGTCCTGACTGGCTCATATCTGGTACCACTTCTGGAGGTACTCAAATATACGGACGTTGCTAACGGTACAAGACAAACGGACGTTGCTAATGGTACGTACTCCGTAAAGCATTTATTTGATTCCAGTTGAGAATTGTTATGCACACATTAACACACAAATAATATTCGGTGAGCCCCGACAGCTTATACTTGAACCAGAGACCAACCTAGAGCCTCTCTCAAATATACGGACGTTGCTAATGGTATGCACTCCGTAAAGCATTTGACTCCAGTTGACAATTATTGTGCACACATTTACACACAAATAATACTTGGAGAGCCCCGACAACTTATATTTGAATTATAGAGACTAACCTAGAGCCTCGCTCAAATATACGGACGCTGGTCACGGTGTTCAATCCGTAAAACATTTTATTCAAGTTAAGAATTGCTGTATACACATTTTTACACACAAATAATATTTGGAGAGCCGAGACAGCTCATATCTGGTACCAAAGAGACCAGAGACAACACATGCTTTATACATAGGTATGAAAAACAACTCTTCTGTCTTTTGGACACGACATCGAAAGGCTTCTTTCAAGTTCCCCTTCTCAGTGATCACCCCCTAGTCCCCTTTCGCCCCGGAATTCTCTCCGCTTCTTCGAAAAGACCCGGATGACCGTCTGAAGGACACTCCTATCCAAGGTTTATAGTATAAAGTATATACCTTGACCCCCAACTAGGACCATCGGGGCTCAAATGGTTCATTCCGAGCCACATTCCTTCTCGTCTGGGCGGAGAACTTCCCATATACTTGGAACTAGATGAGCAGAATTGAGTACTTTTAAGAATCGAATACTTGATATTGAATTCTAAGATTTACTTTAGTATTCGAGTCCGTTTGCATCTAATCCCTTTGATATTAGAGTTCTTTGGTATTCGAATACTTTGGATAAAGACTAATGCATTCGGATACAGCGAGGAAGAATCAATAAACGATTAATTTACATTAAGAATCAGTGCGATGTAAAGTTTTTACATAAAAAATGTTGGATGAGGGAATACTTATTAGGTATTCGAATGCTTATGATGAATACTTTGCTATTCGAGTACTTTGGTATCAAAGTTCGTTGGTTTTCGTATACTCTGGATGAAAACTACTGTATTCGAATACAGCGAGAAAGAATCGAGTACAACGAATACTGTTAAGTATCGAGTTCACGAGTACTTTGTATTCGAATACAAAAGTACTCGTTCTCTACTAAGAATGATAATACTTTTCTCTGAGACGCTGAAGATTTATCAACATGACTAAATTTATTGGAAACTGACTGCAACAATAATTTTTTAAAGTACCAATAAACTTCGATAAAATTTCAATCAGAAAATTAATAACTGTCATCAGCCATCCTAAAAGCAATGGAAATATTGAATTTTCATCGGTTTGAAAACAACTCGCGTCTAGTGCAAATAAATTTAAGAATCCGGCGGAAATCATCGGTACAAAATAAAATACTAAACAAGCTCATTCTTTTCATGAACGGTTTTAAAGATGCCGAGCACTCTACAATTCACTCACTTTTTGAATGGAGATATGTTATAAATCCAGTGAAAAGAATGGTTGACTACGGGTTTCACAATCGGTTTTTCAAAACTACCCGCCCACCTCTTTTATATATTCCATTAACTTCTGAGAACAGTGTTCACCTAACAAAACAACCCTGTTGAAGAAATATTTTAAAAAGTTGTATTACATTTCTCAGAGCGTGAAGACCTTTTTCCGCTCTACCATTGGCTTCAAAGAAGATGGCATGTCGTTTTTTTTTCGTTTTTTTAACAACATTGTAAACAGCTAGCGGACATCACGCAAACATAGCTGTTGTAACCACATGCAAGGTTTTTTTTGCTGGTACACACTGAACGGAGTGGCTGTATTTGTTCTGCTGCTACACTCTGGACGGAGTGACTATTTTGTCTGCTCGTACACACTAAACGGAGTGGATGTATTTTTTCTACTGATGCACACTGAGCGGAGTGGCTGTATTTTCTACTGATACACGCTGGGCAGTGACTGCACTTTTTCTGCTGGAACAAACTGGGAGTCGTGTGTGTATTTTTTCTGCTGGAACACACTGGGGTGGCGAGGCAGTTCTTTTTTTCCAACTGGTACAGGAGCCCTGAGTAAAAATGTGGATGCCCTGTAAACATGTCTATTCAGCATGGACTAGGATTGTATTGGTGTTTGTCATGGAGTGCTTTGAACATCAACAGTATGCTTGGCAAAGAAGTATTCAATCATTTTAATGAATCTTGAAGTGCTTGAAGTTAATTACAAGTAAAATGCAACACTGAACTTTTAAATGCAGGCGAAATAAAATATGCGCTAGCTTGCCCGTGCGAGAATTCTCGCATGAACAATTCCACCCCCATCCTTTGCAAGGGTGAAAGATGTTATCGAATTTTTTTTATATCCAAAATATCAAAAAAGTTTATTCTATCACTATTTACAACACTTCCTCCTTGAGATCACTGTTAGAATTGTTCCAACAATTTGTGTAAAGCACGTAATTCTTCCGTCAAAAGGCCTTAATTATCTTAACTCTCTAGAATTCACAAAAATTGTTAAGTTGTATATTTTCAAAAAACTTTCTTTCAAATCTTAACCTCGCGTGGAACATGCGTCGTTTGATATCCCTTTATCATCAAATCATATATTCATAAATTATTGATATGGAAAGAAATGAAAAAAAATTCAATACATAAATAAATAATTCATCGCTTGTAAGAGACGTAAAATCTGTACTATAGAAATAATATAGATGATGGTTCTTGTAGAAATTAAGGTTGGCTGGTTATGGGATTTAAGGCGTAAGGTCCAAAAACGGACAAACTGTGCTAAGCTCAAGATAAAAATATTAAAACCAATAGAAAAACTACGGCCTTTTGCAATTTTTAGATGATTTTCAGCACGTATTAAAGTTTTTTTAAGGGCCTTTAAAAACCAAAATGAAGAATTAAGTCTTTCTAAGGCCCGTGGGAACCCTTGTAAATCTGGGCTCTCGTCAATCAAACAGACATTTGTTAAAGCAGCAATCGATCATTATCCATACAGTAACTGCTTGACAACAAACAGTAAATTCTTGATCGAATCTAAAAGTGATTGTTACGGGGCCCCCCACATAGGAGTGTCGCCGGTACCATGGTATCGGGACTGGAGGGGACCCTGAAAAATGAGGAACGTTTTTTGTTGTGCTGTAGTCAATCTACTTCCTAGTTTAAAATTTATAAATCTTCATTATATTTATGATAAATCTGTGTAAACGTTCAATGGGAAAGAAGGAAAAAGTCCCCGTCAAACACTGAGAACTTGGAATTTCTGTTAAATGAATTTGGAATTACATTTTGAATGAGAATGAAGTCCCGTCATTTTACTGTCAACCTAGGGGAGCCTCAACTTAGTGATAATAAGGCTCATCATCTAACATAGCACTAGAGCGCTTCGTCTTACTGGTACTGGGGTTCATCATGTTATATGGTTCTGGGGCTTGTCTTACTGGTACGTGGGTTCGTTATCTAACATTGTGTTGTAACACGTCGTCTTACTGATACTGGGATTCATAATCTAATATGGTATTGCGACTTGTTGTCTTACTAGTATTGGGGTTCGTCACTTACGGGTACTGGTGTTCGTCTACTGATACTTCGGTGTGTCATCTGATATGTTTCTGAGGCTTGTTGTATTACTGGGGCAGGAATTCGTCATCTAACATAGTATTGTTGCACATCGTTTTACCGATTATGGGGTTCATCAACTAATATGGTACTACAGCTTATTGTCTCGCTAATACTGGAGTTCGTGATCTTACTGGTACTGAGGTTCGTTATCTAATATGGTAGTGGGGCTTGTCATCTTAGTAGTACGGGTGTTTGTCATCTTACTATTACTGGGGCTCGTCGTCTAATATCATACTGGGGAAAATCATCTTATTAGCACTGGGGCTTAACATCTTACTAGTATTTTGCTCTGACTACAGATGTGGTGGGCCTGACTTATGAATCAGACCAAAAATACAATGCTTAAGTGTGTTTGAAATTGACACAGTGCTACTTGAAAAGTTAGTCCAAAAACGGCCCAAAAAGAGAGGTTACCAAAAATAACTTAAAGACAACTAAATATACACATGAGCAGGCAGGTTACGTTGAACCCTCCCGCTTGACCATCATTGATCCATCATCATCCATATTCAGGATCAACGCTTTCCGGCGATACTATTCATACTTTATCGAAACGATTGCCCAAATGAAAAAAGGTGGCGCAGTGTAAAAACCCTAAATAAGCACCTACCCTGCTGTCAGATACAGTGTTATCGGAAGAGACAACTTAAATATAATCATTTGACGTTTAATTAGTGGTGACGCACGAGGTGGTCCTAAAAATACATCTGGTTCTGGTGGCTTGGAAGCTCGCAGAAGATGTCTCCAATCTCTTCCGTGGCGCTTTGTCCTGTTTTGTCGAATCGTTTCCGGCTTCCGGGATCAATCCTTTCACGGTAGAGTCCTCCCTTGGGACATAAATAGTCCAGACTCTCCATTTCCAGAAAATCCTATCGGATTTTCAGCAGGCTTCGCTTTTTTAGGTAGATGTGTTTCCGCTGTCCACACCTATACAGGCGAACGTGCGATGCTCGTGTTTTCCTTTATCTCGCGTTTTCACTGAAATTCTTCTGTGCACTTTTGTGACTTTTTTTGTGCGAGTGTGGAAAAAAGAAGTTTCTGTTTTTCGGGCGAGGGTCAAGAATGTTTCTTTGCAAAGGGTCAGAGAGGAAGTGGTTGTCATCATGGTACTGATGATGTCATTTGGGGGAGGGAGTACTAGGCCTCTTTTCTCTTCAAATTTCATCCAATCGATCCTCCTAATTCAATAACTCTCTTCCCGTTTAGTTCAAGATGATGCGATCATAAATTTAAAAAAGATTACCTAACTCCTCCAGGCCTGCATTCCTTGGTTCAGGGCTGCCACAGGCGACTTTGGCTACTAATTTTCAAACTTGGCGACTAGGGGTGCGTTTTTAAGGTTGATAAGGCCACATTTGGCCATGTTGCACCAGACACAAGACACACAACATCAAGTAATAGACACACACAATGAAAGTTTTTACTAACACAGAAGAGAGAAATACACCTAGGGAGGAATGCATCTGACAGGAATTGAACCTGCGCCGCCTACAACTTGAAGATTGCTAGCGCAATGGGGATACCCACTATGACACGACGACCCCCTACTCTTAAGGAAAATCGTCTCAAAACCTCCTATTTTCAAAATTTTGGCGTTTTCGAAAATGTTGACTTTTATGGAAATTCATCAAAGTTTCGCGAAATTTTAGTTAATACTTTGAACCCCAATTGTGGACGCAAAAAATATTTTTGTAATTTTTTGGGGGGGTGGACGCGTCGCTTGGAAATTCCACCTCGGAATCCTCGATTCTCCAGAAGACGTAAGCAAAACTTATATTGTTACCAAAGTTCACTCATTCAATTTTTTATATATTTAAAAAACTGAATTTTTATTTAAGGGGACCTCAGACTCAATCTCAAGTTATAACACTGCTTTCTTGGTGACATAAAAATTCAAGTGGGCTATGACCCCATCCCCTTACGAAAAGCTCTAGATTTAACATCCTTCCCGTTAACTTCATAAACGTCATAAAACTTATTGCATGTCCGTAGAAACTAATTTTTAAAAATTATGCAATTAGTTAGAATTAAATCGATACCACTTAAGATATTGCGCTAACTTAAATGTTTTATTCAATAAAAATACACCTATTTGATTCATGATTTATTTCAAGTGCATTTTTTATATACTGGTACTTAAATTTACGCTTCGGTAAAGAAAGCTACGGATACAAAATGTTTGTAAAAGGTCGATTTATCGTGTTAGAGCCAACTCCCTTTATTAGTAGGTATATTCTGTGATATGTATTTCAAAATCGGACATCTTTCACTGGAAAACATCCCACGTTATGACGGCCTTAATCTAGCTGCAGCCTATACAACCTATTTATAAATATGGCATTGGTAAAGCCATATTTCAGTCATTATTTGTGTACAATATAAGAAATATGATGATGTACGACGTACGCTGCGCTTTGTTTGAACACGAGGTTATTAAACTGTCGTTATGTAACTGTTATTTGTATTTTAGTAAACTTTGTGACGTGCGTCCAGCGAAAGTTATAGTAATATACGTAGTTCGGATGGGTAAGTAGTTGAATTCCAGTTACACTGGAGCAACACAATGACCTGGATCAATCCCGAATTGAAGGATCCGAGGACAAAGCCTCGTAATTTTGAACCATGGTCAGATGCCGAGGTCAGCACCTGAGCTGGTTTAGCTGCGACGGTTTAACGTGCACCAGCCCCTACATACACGGCGGTATTTAATTGGATCACGCTTTCGATATACCCTGGGCTATCTCTCGGCAACAATAAACACGTACATTCAGCTACCTACCTAGAAATTCCTTTGAGCTCAGTTTGAAATAAAATTCTGGTTACGAAAACTGTTTTACGCTAAACTGATTAGCAGTAACATTTCAATTAAAATACAAACTTTTATTCAAAAATATAAACAAATGCTGAAATTGAAGACTTACAATGCCACTACGACACTCAAAATCTGCATGTTTGTGTTGTTCAATCGTTCTTTCAACACACCTCACTCTATGCTAAGCCGGTGCAGACCGGTCTTAAAATAGATGCGATCAAAAAGTACTTCCTCACACACATTACTCCCACTGAAAAAGGATTTATAAGATAAATATTTACACCCCTCGTGATGTGTTTGAAAATGAAATTTATGTCCCCAAGATCTCCCTTGCACCGATTTTATTCTGAGGACATAATGATCGAATGAACAGGATCTGAATCCCTAGTCTCCAAGTTGAGAATATTCTACAAGGCAAAAGAGACTGAGAATAGGACATAAATTTGGGATTAGTAATCCCTCTATATGCGATTCGAAATCGTTTGCCTTGTGGTTAATCCTCCTCCCCGCATAGAACGTAAGGCTCGCACAGAAGTATGCCGGTCCTACCGTAAAAGAGGGAGGTAAAGGTAAATCCCATCTCCTACAACCTGTGATGACAGGAACATCTATAAATAAGGATGAAAAAACCGATGCTGTATTCTTGTCTGTAGTATAAAAAATTGGTTGAAATTAAAGACGTTCTTTGGAACTGCTACATACGCAATTTAATTGATATCGCTAATCGATAATTGATATTAAGTTTCAATAAAAATTCTAAAATAAATTTTCAATGGATCCCATCAATGTTAGTATTCCGGGCAATGAGAGAGCTGACTTATTGGCAAAATCTGGAGCAAATAAACAACCTGGAACAAGAGATGGTACTATCATGCTCTCAGAGGACACCTGTCTGTACTTTAAAGAAATTGCGCGGATCACCTCCAGTACCCTTTTATCACTGGTACCTCGGGGAACACCAAAAGAGCTGCTTGCCTTAAATTTGCCACGGAAAACTTTCTCTATGATTGCCAGGCTCCGATCTGGCCATTTGAAAAAGATGATTTTCATTGATGGCCAGAAATCCTTTCCCACCTGTATAAGGTGCGGCTTATTACCAGCCTCTCCTTCACACATTCTGAATTGTATTGGAGTCATACATGAAGATATTTTTAAGGACCCATCTGTCATTTCCCAAAAACTTTTTTTGCACAGACTCAACGACTTAGCTGAATTTTTTTTTATGCTGGGATAAGAAAGAATTGATATCTCTTCGCTTGTTAGCCTGGCTACACTCTACAGCAAGATGCGAGGAAACCAATAGCCTGATGTGTTGCTCCAGTGTGACGTCAATTCAGTTACCTACCTACCAGTAAATAAGAGCAAATATGAGATGCTATTTTCGTCAGCTAAATGTAGGTGGCGGTAGTGTTTCTGCGGCAGAACATGCTTCCTGTATTTAATCAGAACAACGTGACATCACTAGGCTTGTTTTCCGAACTTTTGTTTCCAGCACTTCGCCAACAAATTACCAGTTAATTAGTTAACGCCAATTAGATTGAACTCTAAGTGGTGATATACTACATTTTAAGATAACCGATATGTATCATGCAAGAGCGTTTGGGTAGCGGAAGTAAAATCTTCACCGTCCGCCTGGTATGGTAGGCATTTTTAAATAACTTCGCACTGGAGCAACACAACGGGATATTGGCGACGGTCCGAGATCAAATCGAAGGGAATGTAGGTAGGTATTTAATTAACGTCGTAGTGGAGCAACACAATGGGCTATTGACGACGTTCCGGGATCAACCCCTGAAGGAAAGGATTCTAGGATAACACCACATAATCACTTTGCGCCTGATTTATTTGTCTGCATCGAAAATCCCTCTGATAGACCAGTAATGTATAGAATGAAATATTATTTTTGTATGTAAAAACACTAGTCACATGAGAAATAATGTTACGCATAATACGTTAGGAGAAAATACCGCTTTTGTAACGTAAAAACCTCCGAAATTTCTGCATAAAATGAAGTAAACGCCATTGGTCATAATAAATCAAAACTAGAGAACTGAACGATGCTTTCTTGATGGCATCATGTCGTGGTGAACGCCACCATTAAATAATTTAAGTGACAAAACAGGAGTATACATAGCAATGTAACCAAACTCCATCGTGAAGCGCTTTGTGATAGACCAAGTTGTACTATCTGTCACGCGTCTTACTAAATTGGTGACTAGCGGACGTGATTATGAATCACGCACTTTAAGGTGCATTCCTTAACGGCTTTGAAAAAAAAGTTTATGCGATCGACTGAATCAAAATACCCCGTGCAATCCTACTCCGTTCCCTCCTAACCAGCTCTTCTACAAAAACAGAACAAAAAGAAATTACTCCTCTCGTTAAACTAGCGCTATCCCTGCAGCCGGCTTGTCAAGATGAGACTCAGATCCATTCAAAAGTGATTTACTTTTCAAAAAGGAAAAAATTAATAGCCAACTTTCTGCGTGAGACCCATGTTCAGCATGGAAAGCACCTCATCCCACTTAACTACCCCGCAACGCAGAAAATAACGCTTTAACTGGTTTGTCTTGATACAATGTTGCCAGTACTTCGAAAGCAAAGGGTTGGAATAGAAAAAAAGGACCGAATTTTAATTTTTTTTTATGCACAAACAGCGAACTGTCTTTCGTTCTTCACACATGGCTGCGAGTGTGTGTCCTTGAATGAAGTTGGTGTTTTTATCGCCAGAGGGGGTACGTGGATGTTTGCTCTTCCTTTTTTAATTTACGGGTGATGGAAGAAGAAATGGTAAACTCAAATTGAATAAATACATTGTTTTGATAATCGTGCAGTCGGTCGAAAGTTTTCTTCCGTCAGTTTGCTTGAAATAATTGTCTTTTCATGTGGAAACATTCGAGTGTTCCAGCTGCAACTTGCAATCCGGATTTCAGTTTTTTAGATTCGAATCGTTTCGTGATTTTCTTTACCTTGTTTTCCACTTCAACGACGTTTCGTTGGAAGAACTGCCTATTCTGGGTAATTGGGCTACCGGTTAATCGAGACAACTGTTTATACGGGGACTCACTTGACGAGATAGGTAGGCAGTTGGATCAAGGTGGAGCAATACAACGGACTATTGGCGATGGCCCAGGATCAACCCCAAAGGAAAAGGAACAACATCTCATCATTGTAACACACTGTCAGATGGAGAGGTCAACACCTCAGCTGGAACCCCACTCTCCAAACTTCCACGCCAACATGAGGACATTTGAATTCACGACAGATTTAAAGTGCAACAACCCCATGTACACGACGGTTTTTGGCTGAACAGAGATTCGAACTCACAACCCTCAGGCTGTTGCTCCAACTAAAGAACTTCGCGCACGTGCAGGGTTGGTGCACGTTTAATCTGTCGTGGTCTCAAATGTCCTCACGTTGGCGTGGAAGTTTGGAGAGTGGAGTGCCAGCTGAGGTACATTCTCGTCATCTAACCGTGATTCAAAATTGCGAGGCGTTCTTTCCCTTCGGGATTGATCCCAGACCGTGTTGCTCCAGTGCTACGTTGATTTACTACCCACTACCTACCTGCACTGAATTGCTTCGGTAGACAAATTCTTTATTCATTCATAGAACGGTGTAGTCAACAGTGACGAACAAAACATAGATTTCCGCGGTCTTCTCGTTCCCTTCTGATTAATAGCACCCCATTTAAAGCATCGGAAAAGAACGTTCAGAATCTGCCTGTGTCCATTTTTTTTAAATCTCCGTGTCAATGTTTTGTTATTCTTTCCACTAAGCCTAACATGTCCGCCACTTCATTCGCGCCGGAGAAAAACGAATTCTCTTCTCCAGAGCAAATAAACGTT
The DNA here is from genome assembly GCA_933210815.1 of Meta bourneti. Taxonomy (NCBI): domain Eukaryota; kingdom Metazoa; phylum Arthropoda; class Arachnida; order Araneae; family Tetragnathidae; genus Meta; species Meta bourneti. The sequence continues at coordinate 29,784,423 of OW119931.1, read as the reverse complement.
CCACAAATCATGGGCGCCTCAAGCTGTGTGAAAATTGCGATATGTCCGATGAAACACGTATTTCTGACAGGAACAAATTTACTACATTTCGGAGAGTGGAATTCGGTAAATAAGATGAGTGGAGATTACCTTCTAGTGGAATGGCGGCACTTGTGTGAAAATGGCCGCCAAATGCATCGCTACAAAAGGCTCTCTGACAAGGCTTGAGTTATGTACCGCGCATGCGTCTTGTTATTATTATTATTATATTTGGGGGAAATATCTTGGCTAGACAATTGTGTGGAATATGTTGTGGAAGGACGGCGGTGAAGAGGTCAATTTTCTCAGCTGATGGAGGAAAGTTTATTTCTACTCCATTGTGCTTGGAGTGATTTATCGTCCACGCGAGTAATGTCGGAGCAGAGTGTAGTACGGGGAATATTATTAATAGAATCCGGAATGTGTTCATTAAAAGTAGCGAAGCATTCACGCAAATATGCACTCGCAATACAAAATATACGCTAAAAATATGCGTTAAACTTTTTAAACGTGCGCTATAAGGGCGCTAACTAGACTTAGGAATGGATTTTAAATGTAAAATTTCAACCTGCATCTTCACAAATATCAATTTGAGTGTTTTTCAATCACTGTCCAGAAAAAAAACGCGCATGTGAATTTACCCAAGTCATGTCTCGGCCGAACCGATTAACGAAACAAAATTTTAGATAGGACACTTATTTTGGGATGTATAGGATATTTTTATTAGATGGGACACTTATACCTTTTCCTGCCTTCGTATATTAGCAAACGTATTAAATCCCTATAGGGGTCATCTGACTTTGGTTCAAAATTACGTGGTGTTTCCTCGGATCTTTCCCCTCTGGTTTGATCCTTGACCGTCGTCAATAGCCCATTGTGTTGCTCCAGTGTGACGTTAATTAAAATACCTATCTACCCTATAGGGGCTTGACCCAATTGTTTAGATGTACAAGAAATGCAATCCCAATTTATTATATATCCAGACTTACAGGGAGTGTTGTAGACTCGACTCACTCTTGCATACCACATGCTCCCCAATTGGGAATGTGCTCGTAAAATCCGTATGTCTTATCGACCTGCAGATTTAACGTGCATGTACCAAGTGTACACATGAGGTTCAATGGGCGGTGCGAATTCGAACTCTATCAGGATCTTCCTATCTTCGCTCCAGTGGATCGATGTTTGACGCGGACTGGTTTGTCACTTTACGGTCTCTTTTAGCCGCATGAGGGATTATTAGATCTGGACCTACGAATTAAGTAGATTCCGACTTCCATTCCTAGACAGGGGTTAGAAACCAGAGCCTGTTGGACCGCGAGCCAGAGCTAGTGGAACCATAGACGTTGAATATACATAGACTGAGCATTGCCACTGAAAGGAGCTTCCAAACGTGTGACCGACATGTCGACTAGTAGTCACGTGACCGCTCTGCGAAAAATTGCCTTGTTTGGACGATTCGGCAATCTTATCAACTCGTTTGCCAGTACATCTTATGACAGGGTGGATGTGTGAATGTGCTTTTTTATAAAGCGGACACAAAAGTGGTGAAATCGCCCAAGTGCAAACGCGATTTGGATGAGCTTAATTGAAAAAAGAATAAAATCCTAATATAATTCGCTAGTGTGTCGGATAATGTTAGATATATTGAAAGCTTCTCTAATGTTTAACTAAGAATATATCTATTTTGGCGTGATCAAACTCGTGCTAAAATGATCAATTATGTTAAGCAATGGCATGTTTGTTAAGGACCTTGTTTTCAGCACATCTTCCGTGTTGTAAGTGGTTCGTACTTTTACTCTGTCGAAGAGGATTCGTTTGGTTGGGTTTTGTGACGCAATGGTCCTATTTGGCCAAGCTGCGCCAAACACAGAACAGATAACGTCGGATAACGGACATACACGCACAAAGAAAGATTTAGTGATACAGAAGAGGGAAATAAACACAGGAAGGAATCGAACCTAACAGGAATAAGATCAGTTGACTAGTTTTGGATTTTACTCCAAACACAAGACAGAAACGTAGAGTAATTGTAAAAAGAAAGGAATAGGGGAGGGAGAGGAAAAAGTAGAGAAAGATAATTTGGGAAACCTGGGGTCGCAACCTCTATGTTTACAAGAGGAGTAAACCCCATGGGAAAAGAATAGAGCGCCTATAACTGCGTCGCCTACAACTCTCAGTAAGCTGCTTCAGATAAACAGATTTATCTGTAAGATGAAAAGGACAAGGAGACAAAATTAACCATCACTAATTCAACCAGTCTTGAGGGTTGTTCGTCCAGAAAGTCCGTCATGGCTCAGTGGGTTTGCCTACTGCGTTAGCAATCTGCGAGTTGCACTTTCCTTGTATGTTGTGTACGTCCATTATTGAAGTTGCCTGTCTTGTATTTGGGGCAGCATGGCCAAATATGGACATCCCATCACAAAACTCAATCCAACCAACAACTTGGAAGTCAGAAGTGATTTGAAAACTTAATAAGTGAAGAGGATTGAACTGCTTAGTTTAGTAAATAAATCCTTTTTGTGTGTCGGGGTGAAAGTCCGGTTGAAAGAGTAGAGGATTGGCAACCGGAGGGTTGCGACTTCGAAACTCGATCCTCGACCAAAGACTGTCGTGTACGCTGGGGCTGGTGCACGTTAAATCTACCGTGGCCTCAAATGTCCTCACGTTGGCGTGGTGTGAAAGTTTGGGGGGGGGGTGTTTCAATTAACGTCACACTGGAGCAACACAATGGGCTATGTGAAAGTTTGGAGAGTGGTGTGCAGGTGCTGGCCTCGTCATCTGACCGTGGCTCAAAATCACGAGTCGGTGTCCTCGGATCTTTCCCTTCGGGATTGATCCCAGACCGTCGCCAATAGGTATTTTAATTACCGTCGCACTGGAGCAACACAACGGGCTATTAGCGACGGTCCGAGATCTAGACCGAAGACGACACCACGTAATTTTGAACCACGGTCAGATGACGAGGCAACACCTGAGCTGGTACCTAACTCTCCAAACTTCCACACCACTCCAATGTTCGAGGCCCCGACAGATTTGACGTGCGCCAGCCCCCTTTGAACACGACGGTCTTTGGTTGGATTCGAACTCGCAACTCTGCGGCTGCTACTCCGTTACTCTTCCAACCGGCATACTGAAAATAGTCCACTGTGTTGCTCCCTGTGCGACATTAATTCAAGTACCTTCCAAACTACCTACGCTTTTCTGGGACCACCCCATCAAAATTGTCATTACTCCAGGACATGTTTCCTTTTGGGTGGGAAATCGGAAAACCGAGACCACCCCCAGCACTAAGAACAAGCGCTCTACCGATGCCCAACAGGAAATTATAAACAAAAAAATTAATCAATTTCCTGCTGATGCTCTGCAACCTTGAAGCCCCAAGACGCGAAGAAGTAAAAGCTCCACCAAAGCGATCACATTCTCCCACACAAACTACACCCAGACATCTGTAATTTATTCACAGACCAAAACTAACTCAGAAGTTAGGTTTGCAATCTATTTCTTCGATCACTTTTTCAACCGAAAAGGAAACAAACCCGGGGAAAGATTATACGCATTTAGACGGCGTTCTCACTCTCCGGCCCGCCGGCCCATCATAATGATACACTCCGGCGTCCATGCACAACGCGCGCTCATGCACAGCATTCATCGCATGGGGGTTCCCACGGACCGAGGGCAGATCATGCAGAACCTGCATGCAGATGTGATAGGAGCAGACTCATTTCCCTTTTAGCGGCGCTTAAAAGAGCGAGACGAAGCTGCTCGATTTAATCACTCCAATCATGATTTTTCCCATCGGTGGATTCGTAACGGAATGATGGTCCGGGCTATCATACAGGTGGTCAGCGGCACACTGATGAAATAATGGCCCGCTCGTGTTGTTTATGTGCCGTAATGTGGCCATTCGAATGCGTGATTTCATATGGCCGAAATCAATATGGCCGTGTGATGCCATATTGATTTCGCCGCTGTTCTCACGCGGGAAGCTTAACCCTTCGAGTGGTTTGGAAGGTAGGTAGGTAGTTAATTAACGTCACACTGGACCAACGCAACGGGCTACTGGCGACGGTCCGGGATCAATCCTGGAAAGATCCAAGGACAACGGCTCCTAATTTCGATCCACGGCCAGATGACGAGGTCAGCACCTTAGCTGGACCCCACTCTCCAAACTTCCACACCACGTCAACGAGAGGACATTGGAGGCCACGACAGATTTAACACGTACCTGCCTCCGTGTACACGGCGGTCTTTGGCTGGACCTAGTTTCGAACTCGTCTCAAGTGTGTCCATCAAGTGTTTGCTATGATCTCGTTCCATCAAGATTTGATCAATTTCGCTATTATAAGATATTGCCGATTTTTTTCATTGGCCTTCTAATGAAATAGACAGAGCATGTGGGCGGAGTCGCCGTCGTAAGATCTCGGAAGAGTTAAAACGCGTGGGCTTACGAATCGATTTAGACGATTGGCTATCGAATTGCGAAATAGTGCTTTTGATCATGGTCGATAATCACTTTAACCAATCAATAATTTAGGATTCGTGCTTTTTCCCACGACCACCTGACAGATCTTCAAACCGAGCGTCCGCAAGAAATGACATAAATCTGCGTGCGCGTGCTCCATCTATTTAATTAGAAGGGGTTTCTCACGGGGGTTTAACCCTACAAGTGGTTTCTACGAGATATCGCATCTATCAAGTTAAAACAATTTTTTAATGTATAATTTTAACTCTCTGAGTGTCACGAGATTTCCGAGTACTTCAATATTGCTTTTACCCTACAGCACACGTAATGGCTAAATAACCACATCTATTGGTTGAAAGAATCCTACGAAATATTCTATTGGTCGGGAAGTCGAAACTGATTAGAAATCATGCAGGAATGGCTGCAGCGTGAAAACTTCAGTCAAAAGAGATAATATGATTTGGTATTAACCTTCCAAGTAGTTTTAACGAGATATCTCGTTAATCACGATTCGACCAATTTTGACAATGGCCTCTCCATCGAGATATTGCCGATTCTTTTATGGTGACGAGATCAAGATCTGGTTAGTTTTTCTAATGACGAGATATCTCGTCGTTAGAAAAATCGGTCTGATCTTGATGGACGAGATATCTCGTCGAAACTGCTGGGGGTTGATTTCGCCTTTTTTTCCTCTTTCTCGCGCTTCCTTTGAACCCTCTCATTTGAATGTCTCAGAGCTAAATGTAAATACTTCCCCAGGTTCTCTTCGTTTACATCCTCAGCCCCGTAGACATATCGTGAGGATATCTGTTCTTCTGGCCGTGATCATCGTCATGTAAGGAGCTCTATGAGTAAAGTATGAGGGAAATATGAATGTATTTTGCGAATAACAAAAGTTTAATATTCGTAGTTTTTTAAGGGAGGTCCCATCTATATATGCATAGGTAGATATTTATATATCTCGATATGTTTTAAACATTTATGTATCAAGCCTCAACCATTTCAAGGAGAAAGGCACTTCCCCCTAAATTATTCTGCATTTACCCAGACGTTATAATTTATTACCACACTAACGTATCCTTCCAGTGAAAATTTATAGATCGAGTCATATATTGCTTTGTCCTTCAGGCAGACTCTGCTATTTGTCAAGAAACGATTTTCTCTTGCGCAACCTCCACAAATAAGAAATTCATGTCCATCGTTGGCCATGATGGGAGTTCCTGAGGGTGAGATACTGGACGATATGCACACCTGATGCTTCTAAAGCCGACACCAAGGTCACTCCGACATTGATCGACTTTCAAGATCTCAACCCCTGACCTACAAGTCCGCCCCGAGAAAAACCACCACCGCGGATCCTTCCCGAAACACGCATGAATGAGCGTTTGCAAACACGAAAACGTTCTCCTTCCAAACGACCCTCCAGAGACACTCCTGGACATTCCATTCCTAGGAACTGGACGTTGGCAGAAGAAAAGATCGTCTGAAACGCAAACGAAAAGAATTTCGAAAAGGAAGCCCAGTGGTGAAGCACTGCGTGGAGGCAATAAATAAGGCAGTTTCAGGAGCTGGATGGGGTGGAAGGGGGTTGCCCGACCCCAGAGAGCCATTTGCAATGCCACTTGTGATCGTTCCGCTTTCCATCGGCAACAACCCACCGGGGGGGGGGGCTATATTTAGTGACGTGACAGGTATGGGGAGGGGCTTTCGCAACGTGGCCGCGCTGGCTGATGGAATTGCCGGCACAGGTAAAGAAGGGACTTTGAGTGATTAAGTATTAAAGTAATTTAATAGTTGATTGCTTTTCTAAGGAGTAGTGTGTGTGTGTGTGTGTGTGTGTGTGCCTGCAGTCTTCAATCTGAGGCTATTAATGTTGACAGGTGTTGGGGTGGTAATGGATGAAATTGTGTGGCGCACTTGGTGGTGTGTGTAACGTTGCTGCGGTGGCACCGGTGCTGATGAATGAAATTGTGTTGCACTTGCTGTGCAAAATATCGCTGAAAGGAAGCGTTTTTATGCAGAATTTGTTTGGTGTTGGTTGTTTACTACAACTTGAATACCGTCAAAGGGACTACCGGGATTAAATTGATGAGGCGAAATGCTGCAAAGGCTGCTAGTTTTTATACATAATTTGTCTACAATTTGAATACCGTCAAGGGGATTACCGGGATTAAATTGATGAGACGAGATGCTACAAAGACTGCTAGTTTTTATACGAGATTTGATTGGTGTTGGTTGTTTTTTTTACAACTTGAATACCGTCATGCAGGTAAAAGGATTGCTGGGGATTAAATTGATGAGGCGAGATGCTACAAAGGCTGCTAGTTTTTATACAGAATTTGTTTGGTGTTGGTAGTTTTTTACAATTTGAATACCGTTAAAGGGATTACCAGAATTAAATTGACGAGGCGAGATGCTACAAAGGCTGCTAGTTTTTATACAAAATTTGATTGGTGTTGGTTGTTTTTTACAATTTGAATACCGTCAAAGGAACTACCGGGATTAAATTGATGAGGCGAGATGCTGCAAAGGCTGCTAGTTTTTATTCAGAATTTGTCTACAATTTGAATACCGTCAAGGGGATTACCGGGATTAAATTGATGAGACGAGATGCTACAAAGGCTGCTAGTTTTTATACGGGATTTGATTGGTGTTGGTTGCTTTTTTAACAACTTGAATACCGTCATGAAGGTAAAAGGATTGCTGGGGATTAAATTGATGAGGCGAGATGCTACAAAGGCTGCTAGTTTTTATACAGAATTTGATTGGTGTTGGTTGTTTTTTACAATTTGAATACCGTCAAAGGGACTACCGGGATTAAATTGATGAAGCGAGATGCTGCAAAAGCTGCTAGTTTTTATACAGAATTTGTTGTTTGGCGTTGGTTGTTTCTACAATTTGAATACCGTCAAGGGGATTACCGGGATTAAATTGATGAGAAGAGATGCTACAAAGGCTGCTAGTTTTTATGCGGGATTTGATTGGTGTTGTTTTTTTTAACAACTTGAATACCGTCATGAAGGTAAAAGGATTGCTGGGGATTAAATTGATGAGGCGAGATGCTACAAAGGCTGCTAGTTTTTATACAGAATTTGTTTGGTGTTGGTTGTTTTTTACAATTTGAATACCGTTAAAGGGATTACCGGAATTAAATTGACGAGGCGAGATGCTACAAAGGCTGCTAGTTTTTATACAGAATTTGATTGGTATTGGTTGTTTTTTACAACTTGAATGCCGTTATGAAGGCAAAAGGTTTGTGAAGATTAAGTTAATGAGACAAGAGGTTACAAATCCTCCTGATCCGAGATTTTAATTCCAGAGAATTTACCAAACATATTTATTTCTATTTGCAACATATTAAATACGCAGACGTCACAATACATGGAAAACTAGAGCGGATAAAAATGTCTTTCGAATAGCTTTAATTTTAATTAATTTAGAAACACGAGCCGATTTCTGATCCGCACGTCAGGGGTTGAGTTGCATACCCGCTGCAGGTTTGAACAATTGAAAAAAATGTCTAAAATTGTGTTCAATATAGTCTGTTGGTTTAAATAGAGAAGAGATGCACAGCATACAGCCCTCGATGGCCTTACATCTATTAAACATTGGGCAAAACTGTAGAACCTTATTTTTCATTTTAATCGGCTCTTAAAAATTAATGGGTTAAATTTTCTAAATTGCAGAAAAAAAGTGTCGTGGAATAAAATCGGAAAGGCGTAAGATTGAATTCTAAGTATGTATGTATGTATTTTAATTACGCAGATTGATAGCATAGTAGGCAAATTAACTGAGCCACCAAACAGCAAGGAAAACAAATCTTTTGGAGTAGGTAGGTATATTTAATTAACGTCACACTGGAGCAACATAACGGACTATTGACGACGGTCCGGGATCAAACCCGACGGGAAAGATTCGAGGACAACACCACGTAATTTGGAACCACGGTTAGATGTCGAGGTCACACCTGAGCAGGCACCCCACTCCAAACTTTCACACCACGGATTTAGTTCTTAGAAGGTAGACCTTATTACGTTATATGTCTGAGAAAAAGCCGTTTCTTTTTCTAGATGGTCTAGGGATCAGTTTCTCTCGGACCGTATACAGCGGGCCTCCAACTAGAGGAAATTGATCCTCTATGTTCAACGACATATGTCAAAATTTAAAGAATTTCTTCAAAATCCCATACGAAAAGGTGAGTTTAAAAATTTGATAGCGAATGCTCAGAAAATGTTAGGCATCTTCGGAAGCACATTCTGTGTGAGCAAACGTTTTATGAACCAAAATAAGTGGAGATTGCTTATAGGAAAATGCCTCGCGTCACCATTGATGTTTAATAAATAATTCCCCTTACAAAGATATATTTAAAATTAAGTATATATAAAAAAAATTCTCAAAAACTACCAAATGGCATTGTAATTTGGTTTGGTTTTATGGATCAAGGGCAATATTTGACCTTGCTGTGCCAAACACGAGGCAGACAATTAATGCACATACTTACACAAAGAAAGCTTTGCTGACATACGAGAGAGAAATACATCCAGTGTAAGCTACTGGAATCGAACCTGCGCTGCCTACAACTTGCAGTTTGCTAGCACAGTGGGAAAACAACTGAGCCACGACGGCCTTAGCATTGTAAGTGCGAAGCAATGCGAGTAATTAGAGTTCGAAAGAGACAATTGATGAATGGTGTAGGAGATGAGTTGATGGATTGAGAAAGGGATAGAACGAAATTTGAGTTGTATTGAAGTATAACTAAATGTATCGCGGCATCCAAAAAATTGAATCAAAATAAAAACATCTCCAGAATTTGTAATCAGGGAAATTATTTGTTCGTAGAACAATTTAAAAATATCAAAGAGTTATAAGGGATCAAAACTACAGCATTTAATTTTAAGAACAAGTTGGCTTCTCTGCATACTTACTACATATGCAGGAAATTGACATTTACAATGTACGATGTACTTTTAAAAAGATCTAGGGTCCACTTTTTTATTAAAATATCCTCTGGTTGAAATGGGTAATACAGGTAAAAAGAAATTAGCAGTTCTGAGACAATCAAAGAAAGGTGACTAGATACAGTTGCATTAATTGGGAAAGAATGACACAATTTTTCTTCCCTCAACCTCTCACGACTGAAGAATCAAGACGCTTTCTTTTCAGATTGTTCTAATACAGAACTTGAAAATGCTTCATTGAAAAGTTTTCGGTCTTGAGATACGTTCTTTATTCATCAACTGAACGATCCATGTCATTCTCCAGTACAGACAGTTCTTATCGTCCGGCTCCCGCTAGATGGCAGTCGAGTCACGTGGATTTGGACGAGTGCATTAGCTAAATAAGGGGACTGGTTGTAACGTAAACAAAGGATCAGTACAGACAGTTCTTATCGTCCGGCTCCCGCTAGGTGGATTTGTTAAAATATATATTATGTTACAAGTATCTAAAAAACTTGGATTCGTAGACCTTTTAGTTGGAATATCTAACACTGTCAACCTTCTTCCTGTTCTAGTGCGACACCTTGCACAGCAATTGCGCATGACGTTTTGGACGCATGACTGTCACCAGACGTTTTTATAACGTTGCTATGCGGACATTCTGTTATGAAGTTCTATGCATTTTTTGCTTATCTGTGCAGTTTTTGGGATGTCTCTCAATAAACTGTTCTCTGTTTACTTCCACCTAAGACTTTTTTGTCACTCAGCACAAAAACGGACAGTGGAAAGGGGTAATCTCTTGGCGGTATGCTGCCGTAAGTCAGGAGCGTAAAACAAAAGTTGAGTTAATTTGACATGTGTCATTCATTCTTTTAAGGAACTAGACCTCGTTTCCAATTATACGCAACTATTTAATGATTCCGGAACGAAATCGATTTAGTTCAAGTCAGCTTTCTGATACATTTTGCTTCTAAGTTTCACATTCAAAAACCAAAGCTTTGATTTTTTTTTTAATTTTCATATCCACCCATTTTAAATGGGGAAAGGGTTAATGAATCAGAGGATTTGCTGTGAAAAAATTAAAGGAAAAGAGGTCTAATAACCCCTCCTCAAAATGACTGCATCAGTACTGCCACTTTCTCAGTTTGTTCCAAGGAAAGATTCTGGTCTCACATCACAGAAGAAGCGCCGGTATCACGCAGACCCAACCTTAGAATAGCCTCCATTACATAACGCCACCTGTCCGATCCTCCCCCATCCACAACAGACGCTTCCACTAAGTTCACTGCTCACCTCCACAATCACCAAACCTTCACGCTGATTGTAACTTTGACATTCACGGGGTTTCTGATTAGCGACCTCTAAGAGGTGGCCAATTACTAGCAAAACCCTTTGCTACCCTTTCAGGTTAGAACATCGTGGCGGCCTGTTATTGAGGGTTGTTCCATCCTTGACATAGTCCCGGAGGCGAGCAGGGAGCGAGCTTGGGCGATCATTGTCGCTGATGCGAATGGATGACCTTCACTTCTTTGAACTGCGTTTGCCATCGTTAACCTGGGTTTTACGTTATGACCATGGAAACGTTGGCAAAGTTGGATTCTTTGACCAACCGTTACATGTTATCTGCGTCTCTCCCTACATTGGGGATTGGTCGCCTGTGCCATGGTACCAGGACTGTAAGAATGCCGCGCGTTGAGAATTTGGATTCTTAAACCAATTAGGGTACATAGTGTCTGAGTTGTCTGCACCTCTCCCTTTATAGAGAATTGGTCACCTGTACCAGGACCGAGTGTAGGAGCGCCCATTTAATGTGGAGAATTTGGTTCTTAGACCAATTGTTATATAGTGTCTGAGCTGTCCGCACCACTCCCTACATTGAGGATTGGTCGCCGGTGTCGGTACCAGGACCGATTGCAAGAACGCCCATTTAATGTCTGTGTGTGTGTGTGTGGAGAATTTGGATTCTTAGATCAATTAGGGTACATAGTGTCTGAGTTGTCTGCACCTCTCCCTTTATAGAGAATTGGTCACCTGTACCAGGACCGGGTGCAAGAGCGCCCATTTAATGTCTGTGTGTGTGGAGAATTTGGATTCTTAAACCAATTAGGGTACATAGTGTCTGAGTTGTCTGCACCTCTCCCTTTATAGAGAATTGGTCACCTGTACCAGGACCGAGTGTAGGAGCGCCCATTTAATGTGGAGAATTTGGTTCTTAGACCAATTGTTATATAGTGTCTGAGCTGTCCGCACCACTCCCTACATTGAGGATTGGTCGCCGGTGTCGGTACCAGGACCGATTGCAAGAACGCCCATTTAATGTCTGTGTGTGTGTGTGTGGAGAATTTGGATTCTTAGATCAATTAGGGTACATAGTGTCTGAGTTGTCTGCACCTCTCCCTTTATAGAGAATTGGTCACCTGTACCAGGACCGGGTGCAAGAGCGCCCATTTAATGTCTGTGTGTGTGGAGAATTTGGATTCTTAAACCAATTAGGGTACATAGTGTCTGAGTTGTCTGCACCTCTCCCTTTATAGAGAATTGGTCACTTGTACCAGGACCGAGTGCAAGAGCGCCCATTTAATGTGGAGAATTTGGTTCTTAGACCAATTGTTATATAGTGTCTGAGCTGTCCGCACCACTCCCTACATTGGGGATTGGTCGCCGGTGTCGGTACCAGGACTGTAAGAATGCCGCGCGTTGAGAATTTGGATTCTTAAACCAATTAGGGTACATAGTGTCTGAGTTGTCTGCACCTCTCCCTTTATAGAGAATTGGTCACCTGTACCAGGACCGAGTGTAGGAGCGCCCATTTAATGTGGAGAATTTGGTTCTTAGACCAATTGTTATATAGTGTCTGAGCTGTCCGCACCACTCCCTACATTGAGGATTGGTCGCCGGTGTCGGTACCAGGACCGATTGCAAGAACGCCCATTTAATGTCTGTGTGTGTGTGTGTGGAGAATTTGGATTCTTAGATCAATTAGGGTACATAGTGTCTGAGTTGTCTGCACCTCTCCCTTTATAGAGAATTGGTCACCTGTACCAGGACCGGGTGCAAGAGCGCCCATTTAATGTCTGTGTGTGTGGAGAATTTGGATTCTTAAACCAATTAGGGTACATAGTGTCTGAGTTGTCTGCACCTCTCCCTTTATAGAGAATTGGTCACCTGTACCAGGACCGAGTGTAGGAGCGCCCATTTAATGTGGAGAATTTGGTTCTTAGACCAATTGTTATATAGTGTCTGAGCTGTCCGCACCACTCCCTACATTGAGGATTGGTCGCCGGTGTCGGTACCAGGACCGATTGCAAGAACGCCCATTTAATGTCTGTGTGTGTGTGTGTGGAGAATTTGGATTCTTAGATCAATTAGGGTACATAGTGTCTGAGTTGTCTGCACCTCTCCCTTTATAGAGAATTGGTCACCTGTACCAGGACCGGGTGCAAGAGCGCCCATTTAATGTCTGTGTGTGTGGAGAATTTGGATTCTTAAACCAATTAGGGTACATAGTGTCTGAGTTGTCTGCACCTCTCCCTTTATAGAGAATTGGTCACTTGTACCAGGACCGAGTGCAAGAGCGCCCATTTAATGTGGAGAATTTGGTTCTTAGACCAATTGTTATATAGTGTCTGAGCTGTCCGCACCACTCCCTACATTGGGGATTGGTCGCCGGTGTCGGTACCAGGACCGATTGCAAGAACGCCCATTCAATGTAAATAATTTGTATTAGATCAATAGTTACATGGAGTTTTAAAGAGCTCATCCGTGAGAATGAAATATGGGAACTGGAGGATACAAAATTATCCCTTTTCGAGGTCTTTATGCCAAACCACATTGCGATGCAAGACAGTCGACAACTGATGCTTTTAACAACCCCTTTCAGCTTCGGGCAAAGTTACTGCACATTTTCGAATTTTAATTGGACACGAATTTTAAGAGGACACTTACACCGCATTGGTGTGCATGCTTCTCCCGACTGCCCTTTCTGTTCGACGGGGGGCTTTATGAATTTCAGTCATGTTTTATTTTGCACTTTTTTATCTGACGATCACATCTTATTTGACGACCTTTTTAACCGGGCTAATTTGTACTGGGCTGCCCGTAGGAAATTATGGTCCCTGGACTTTTCCTGACGTAGGAAAAAAAGTTTCGGGCAAAGTGTAACATCTCTGCAGTTAGGTGGGATCGCTCTTCCATTGTTATCACCTGATACCGAATCATGAAAAAATTTCACTTGCAAGTCAAGTGGGCCGGATGATGCTTGGAAAATAAATGGTATTTGGACAACGAGAGGCAAAGAAACAAATCTGTGGACCTACCCATTTCCTGCTTAGGAAGGGCCATGAAAAGGCAACAGTTAATTAATCTTGAAAGTTAAATTATGTGTACTTTTCTTTGTCATGGAAAATTAGTTTCAGTGGGATGACACCTCTGTGAAAAGGGATGCAATACCAAAGGGTGATTTCCTTCGGAAACCCATTTCGTAATTTTTTTTGCTTTTTATTAAAGTACCCAGGTATGCCCATCAAATTAATAAGTCCCTTAAAAGGACTGGATAGGAGACATTTCTAGTGGTTATATAGAATCTGAGTTCTTTGCACCACCCCTTACGTTGGGGATTTTTCGCCGGTACCACAGTACCGGATCTGATGGTAAGAGCATACAGAGAAATGTGGAAAATTTGTGAACTGTAATTGCATTCCGTTTTCTAAGAGGTATAAATCTTTTCATTGGATTTATAACAGTAAAGCTGTGCTATAAATGCGAAAATAGAAAGAGAAACAGTTGTACATTTATACAAGTTAAACAGAGTACGTGAATGCATTACAGATTTGATTTGATAAGAGTGAAAGAATCTTACCAATTACACATATAGAACTTCTTGATGCACTTGGAAGACTGTTAGGATTATGGCCGATGATTTGACCACATATCCTGAAATAGAAAAGTCCGTTGTTCTAAGGTGGTATGAGGGTAAAAACCTTAAGCAATCGTTCTATTCTTTAATATTTTGCTGATTGCTGATATATTTTTTAACAATTGCAAATTTTTGAACCATCAGCACAATCCAGTTATTTCGGAAGTACTTTCCCATCATGACGGTTTAATGTTATAGTTTTAGACAACTTCCTTTAAATCCGGCAGCAAGCCCAGCATTATACGCACAAATAATTTCACAGCTTCCTTCTAAAATTCTGTTTAATTGATTGCACCTTGCTTGTTATGAATGTAACATAAATCTCAAAAACACGGTACTGGTCCCTCGCCAAATTGGCGACCAAAATTTTCGTTGCCAAACGGTTATTTGAATAGTCCTACAACGGATTACCATATTCCATCATTATTGACATTTGGCTATTTAAATTAATCGCCAAACCTAATGCTTAAGCTCAACGAAAGCTAACTTAACCTAATGCTTAAGCTAAACGAAAATACATTTCAAAATAGGTTTTAAAACCATTATGTAACGGCGGCTAGAGAAACGATCACCACGCCAGCGTGGGAAAATGAAAAATCTTGTTGACTCAGGTGTCGAGAGGAAAAGCCCACACTCCATAACGACCACCCGAAAACATCTTAATGATTTCTTAACGACAGCCAGCCAGCAGGGGTCGGAAATCGCTGTGGTTTCAAAACAAAGGGCAGGCGCCTTTCTGTCGCTCTCTTCGACATTTCGAGACCAAGAAGATTGATATAAATGATGATGAGTTTCCGACAGGGTTTGATGGACCCTTTCAAGTCCGCCGAAGTCTGTCGTAAAAGTTGAGGGGAAAGACCAACGTGAGACAGCCAATCAAGAACGTGAGAAATCTTCAACACCCAATCCAGAACCGACTAAAAGGCGGACCCGAAACGGAAAGGAGGAGTCGATAAGCACCCAACATATAGAGTTTTTGGAGATATCATCAGAGAGGACGAGAGACGAGAGAGATCAGGAGAGGAGACGAGAGGAGAGAGAGAGAGACGGAGACAGAGGATCAGAGAGAGAGCTTGGAGAGAGGCGGTCAGCAGAGACCGTTTTTGGAGCTTGAAGTGAACTTGTTGTTTGTTCATTGTTGTGCAATTTATCCCACCTTGGGATCCTATACTCGCCGGAGTATTTTAGTGAGAAAGGCTCGACCGTAGCCGTAAAGGAGAACCCTCCTAGAGATCCGTGTAACTGCTCATCCTAGTAGTGATCCTGTCCGGAAAGACTGAGATTTCCTGCCTTGGAACTCTGTACTCTTTCGAGTAATTTTGTGTTGAGAATAGGCTCACCCGTAGCCGTGCGTTAGACTTCCCCGAGCGAAATTGTGAGGCTCGCCAGCAGCCCTAAGCGCCTCGATAGAACTTTGGACCTTCCAAGGAACTAATATTAATGAACTTTACATTCATTTTCCGACTTTTTGTACAAATTGTAAAATAAACCAATTTAGTCCAGAATCGGATATTTTCAATGGTAACTAGTCTAGCTACCCGTGAATCAAGACGTTACAATTATCATTTGTTTTGATTTAAATCACTTGAAAAAATTTATTTCCAATTGGCAGATCGATTCACGAGCGGAATAACGTAATTATGCTTGATGTAACCATTGTCAAACAGGAAATACAAATTAGGCCTTTTTTAATGGCACGTAAGAGAAGTATCATTGTTTGACTATCAAAACTTCGTAAGCCTTGAAATCAAAATTATTCAGGAGTGATAAAAATCTAGATCCCAAATTTCAGACCAGTTATGAAATGCGAGATTTAAAAATTCGCCGATAGAGGGCTTTATAACTGACATAGGACTTAGAGACTTTTGAGTCAAGTTTAGTAAAAATATTTGTAACCAAATAATGTTAAAACCTCAAAAACAATGGAATTAATAGGTTTTGATAGTAAAATACAACTCCGGAGTGGTAAAATTTAATGGTTTAGAAAAATTCCAGCAGAGAAAATCGTAGCTAAGTACTGTTCATTCGTTTTACAGTAAATTATACATTTCATAACTTGAAATTAAAATTTATAGCTTCATAACTTGCAATACAAATTCATAAATTTCAAGTCACCTTTTATTACTTGATGCAGCCCAGTTGTGAGTGCATCGGATTAGCAACCGGAGGGTTGCGAGTTCGAAACTCAGTCCAGCCAAATACCATCGTGTACATGGGGACTGGTGCATGTTAAATCTGTCGTGGCCTCAAATATCCTCACGTTGGCGTGGTGTGGAAGTTTGGAGAGTAAGGTGCCAGCTAGGTGTTTCTCATCACCTGACAGTGGTTCAAAATAACGAGGCGTTGTCCTTGATTTTTCCCTTCGGGATTGATCCCGGACCGTCGC
Source organism: Meta bourneti (assembly GCA_933210815.1). NCBI lineage: Eukaryota > Metazoa > Arthropoda > Arachnida > Araneae > Tetragnathidae > Meta > Meta bourneti. The sequence goes on along the minus strand of OW119931.1, from coordinate 29,767,705 downwards.
CTGGGGCCTTCGTGGCTCAGTGGGTATGCCCACTAGACTAGCAACCTTCGAGTTGTAGGCGGCGCAGGTTCCATTCCATCCAGGCGCATTCCTCTCTTCTGTGTCAGTAAAGAGTGTATTTCTCTCTTCTGTCTCAGTAAAGCTTTCTCTGCGTCAGTTACTTGATATTGTATTGTGTCTGGCGCAGCATGACCAAATATGGCCCTTGAGCCATTAAAACCCCCAAAACCAACCAACCGGACTGTTGTCAATATCCGGTTGTGTTGCTCCAGTGCGACGTTAATTAACTACCTATATACGTACATATCACTTGATGTTGTTTGTCTTGTGTTTGGCGCAACTTGGCCAAGTATTTTCCTTGTGCTATGAAGCCTATCCAACCAAGTCGCCTTTTAAAATATTGTAATCTAACATCTCCCGCATTCTACACTGTAGAACTCCAAAAAGAGACTTGCGCTATAAAACCTATCTAACCAAGTCGCCTTTTAAAATATTGTAATCTAACATCTCCCGCATTCTACACTGTAGAACACCAATAAGAGACTTGCGCTATAAAACCTATCCAACCAAGTCGCCTTTTAAAATATTGTAATCCAACATCTCCCGCATTCTACACTGTAGAACTCCAAAAAGAGACTTGCGCTATAAAACCTATCTAACCAAGTCGCCTTTTAAAATATTGTAATCTAACATCTCCCGCATTCTACACTGTAGAACACCAATAAGAGACTTGCGCTATAAAACCTATCCAACCAAGTCGCCTTTTAAAATATTGTAATCCAACATCTCCCGCATTCTACACTGTAGAACTCCAAAAAGAGACTTGCGCTATAAAACCTATCTAACCAAGTCGCCTTTTAAAATATTGTAATCTAACATCTCCCGCATTCTACACTGTAGAACACCAATAAGAGACTTGCGCTATAAAACCTATCCAACCAAGTCGCCTTTTAAAATATTGTAATCCAACATCTCCCGCATTCTACACTGTAGAACTCCAATAAGAGACTTGCGCTATAAAACCTATCCAACCAAGTCGCCTTTTAAAATATTGTAATCTAACATTTCCCGCATTCTACACTGTAGAACACCAATAAGACACTTGCGCTATAAAACCTATCCAACCAAGTCGCCTTTTAAAATATTATAATCTAACATCTCCCGCATTCTACACTGTAGAACTCCAAAAAGAGACTTGCGCTATAAAACCTATCCAACCAAGTCGCCTTTTAAAATATTGTAATCTAATATTTCCCGCATTCTACACTGTAGAACACCAATAAGAGACTTGCGCTATAAAACCTATCCAACCAAGTCGCCTTTTAAAATATTGTAATCTAACATCTCCCGCATTCTACACTGTAGAACTCCAAAAAGAGACTTGCGCTATAAAACCTATCCAACCAAGTCGCCTTTTAAAATATTGTAATCTAACATCTCCCGCATTCTACACTGTAGAACTCCAAAAAGAGACTTGCGCTATAAAACCTATCCAACCAAGTCGCCTTTTAAAATATTGTAATCTAACATCTCCCGCATTCTACACTGTAGAACTCCAAAAAGAGACTTGCGCTATAAAACCTATCCAACCAAGTCGCCTTTTAAAATATTGTAATCTAACATCTCCCGCTTTCTACACTGTAGAATTCCAATAAGAGACTTGCGCTATAAAACCTATCCAACCAAGTCGCCTTTTAAAATATTGTAATCTAACATTTCCCGCATTCTACACTGTAGAACTCCAAAAAGAGACTTGCGCTATAAAACCTATCCAACCAAGTCGCCTTTTAAAATATTGTAATCTAACATCTCCCGCATTCTACACTGTAGAACTCAAAAAGAGACTTGCGCTATAAAACCTATCTAACCAAGTCGCCTTTTAAAATATTGTAATCTAACATTTCCCGCATTCTACACTGTAGAACACCAATAAGAGACTTGCGCTATAAAACCTATCCAACCAAGTCGCCTTTTAAAATATTGTAATCTAACATCTCCCGCATTCTACACTGTAGAACTCCAAAAAGAGACTTGCGGTATAAAACCTATCTAACCAAGTCGCCTTTTAAAATATTGTAATCTAACATCTCCCTCATTCTACACTGTAGAACTCCAATAAGAGACTTGCGCTATAAAACCTATCCAACCAAGTCGCCTTTTAAAATATTGTAATCTAACATTTCCCGCATTCTACACTGTAGAACACCAATAAGACACTTGCGCTATAAAACCTATCCAACCAAGTCGCCTTTTAAAATATTGTAATCTAACATCTCCCGCATTCTACACTGTAGAACTCCAAAAAGAGACTTGCGCTATAAAACCTATCCAACCAAGTCGCCTCTTAAAATATTGTAATCTAACATTTCCCGCATTCTACACTGTAGAACACCAATAAGGGACTTGCGCTATAAAACCTATCCAACCAAGTCGCCTTTTAAAATATTGTAATCTAACATCTCCCGCATTCTACACTGTAGAACTCCAAAAAGAGACTTGCGCTATAAAACCTATCCAACCAAGTCGCCTTTTAAAATATTGTAATCTAACATCTCCCGCATTCTACACTGTAGAACTCCAAAAAGAGACTTGCGCTATAAAACCTATCCAACCAAGTCGCCTTTTAAAATATTGTAATCTAACATCTCCCGCATTCTACACTGTAGAACTCCAATAAGAGACTTGCGCTATAAAACCTATCCAACCAAGTCGCCTTTTAAAATATTGTAATCTAACATCTCCCGCATTCTACACTGTAGAACTCCAAAAAGGGACTTGCGCTATAAAACCTATCCAACCAAGTCGCCTTTTAAAATATTGTAATCTAACATCTCCCGCATTCTACACTGTAGAACTCCAAAAAGAGACTTGCGCTATAAAACCTATCTAACCAAGTCGCCTTTTAAAATATTGTAATCTAACATCTCCCGCATTCTACACTGTAGAATTCCAATAAGAGACTTGCGCTATAAAACCTATCCAACCAAGTCGCCTTTTAAAATATTGTAATCTAACATTTCCCGCATTCTACACTGTAGAACACCAATAAGAGACTTGCGCTATAAAACCTATCCAACCAAGTCGCCTTTTAAAATATTGTAATCTAACATCTCCCGCATTCTACACTGTAGAACTCCAAAAAGAGACTTGCGCTATAAAACCTATCCAACCAAGTCGCCTTTTAAAATATTGTAATCTAACATTTCCCGCATTCTACACTGTAGAACTCCAAAAAGAGACTTGCGCTATAAAACCTATCTAACCAATTCGCCTTTTAAAATATTGTAATCTAACATTTCCCGCATTCTACACTCTAGAACTTCATTAAGAGACTTGCGCTATAAAACCTATCCAACCAAGTCGCCTTTTAAAATATTGTAATCTAACATTTCCCGCATTCTACACTGTAGAACTCCAAAAAGAGACTTGCGCTATAAAACCTATCTAACCAAGTCGCCTTTTAAAATATTGTAATCTAACATTTCCCGCATTCTACACTCTAGAACTTCAATAAGAGACTTGCGCTATAAAACCTATCCAACCAAGTCGCCTTTTAAAATATTGTAATCTAACATTTCCCGCATTCTACACTGTAGAACTCCAAAAAGAGACTTGCGCTATAAAACCTATCCAACCAAGTCGCCTTTTAAAATATTGTAATCTAACATCTCCCGCATTCTACAGTGTAGAACTCCAAAAAGAGACTTGCGCTATAAAACCTATCTAACCAAGTCGCCTTTTAAAATTTTGTAATCTAACATTTTCCGCATTCTACACTGTAGAACTCCAAAAAGAGACTTGCGCTATAAAACCTATCTAACCAAGTCGCCTTTTAAAATATTGTAATCTAACATCTCCCGCATTCTACACTGTAGAACACCAATAAGAGACTTGCGCTATAAAACCTATCCAACCAAGTCGCCTTTTAAAATATTGTAATCCAACATCTCCCGCATTCTACACTGTAGAACTCCAAAAAGAGACTTGCGCTATAAAACCTATCTAACCAAGTCGCCTTTTAAAATATTGTAATCTAACATCTCCCGCATTCTACACTGTAGAACTCCAATAAGAGACTTGCGCTATAAAACCTATCCAACCAAGTCGCCTTTTAAAATATTGTAATCTAACATTTCCCGCATTCTACACTGTAGAATACCAATAAGACACTTGCGCTATAAAACCTATCCAACCAAGTCGCCTTTTAAAATATTGTAATCTAACATCTCCCGCATTCTACACTGTAGAACTCCAAAAAGAGACTTGCGCTATAAAACCTATCCAACCAAGTCGCCTTTTAAAATATTGTAATCTAATATTTCCCGCATTCTACACTGTAGAACACCAATAAGAGACTTGCGCTATAAAACCTATCCAACCAAGTCGCCTTTTAAAATATTGTAATCTAACATCTCCCGCATTCTACACTGTAGAACTCCAAAAAGAGACTTGCGCTATAAAACCTATCCAACCAAGTCGCCTTTTAAAATATTGTAATCTAACATCTCCCGCATTCTACACTGTAGAACTCCAAAAAGAGACTTGCGCTATAAAACCTATCCAACCAAGTCGCCTTTTAAAATATTGTAATCTAACATCTCCCGCATTCTACACTGTAGAACTCCAATAAGAGACTTGCGCTATAAAACCTATCCAACCAAGTCGCCTTTTAAAATATTGTAATCTAACATTTCCCGCATTCTACACTGTAGAACTCCAAAAAGAGACTTGCGCTATAAAACCTATCTAACCAAGTCGCCTTTTAAAATATTGTAATCTAACATTTCCCGCATTCTACACTGTAGAACTCCAAAAAGAGACTTGCGCTATAAAACCTATCCAACCAAGTCGCCTTTTAAAATATTGTAATCTAACATCTCCCGCATTCTACACTGTAGAACTCAAAAAGAGACTTGCGCTATAAAACCTATCTAACCAAGTCGCCTTTTAAAATATTGTAATCTAACATTTCCCGCATTCTACACTGTAGAACACCAATAAGAGACTTGCGCTATAAAACCTATCCAACCAAGTCGCCTTTTAAAATATTGTAATCTAACATCTCCCGCATTCTACACTGTAGAACTCCAAAAAGAGACTTGCGGTATAAAACCTATCTAACCAAGTCGCCTTTTAAAATATTGTAATCTAACATCTCCCTCATTCTACACTGTAGAACTCCAATAAGAGACTTGCGCTATAAAACCTATCCAACCAAGTCGCCTTTTAAAATATTGTAATCTAACATTTCCCGCATTCTACACTGTAGAACACCAATAAGACACTTGCGCTATAAAACCTATCCAACCAAGTCGCCTTTTAAAATATTGTAATCTAACATCTCCCGCATTCTACACTGTAGAACTCCAAAAAGAGACTTGCGCTATAAAACCTATCCAACCAAGTCGCCTCTTAAAATATTGTAATCTAACATTTCCCGCATTCTACACTGTAGAACACCAATAAGAGACTTGCGCTATAAAACCTATCCAACCAAGTCGCCTTTTAAAATATTGTAATCTAACATCTCCCGCATTCTACACTGTAGAACTCCAAAAAGAGACTTGCGCTATAAAACCTATCCAACCAAGTCGCCTTTTAAAATATTGTAATCTAACATCTCCCGCATTCTACACTGTAGAACTCCAAAAAGAGACTTGCGCTATAAAACCTATCCAACCAAGTCGCCTTTTAAAATATTGTAATCTAACATCTCCCGCATTCTACACTGTAGAACTCCAAAAAGAGACTTGCGCTATAAAACCTATCCAACCAAGTCGCCTTTTAAAATATTGTAATCTAACATCTCCCGCATTCTACACTGTAGAACTCCAAAAAGAGACTTGCGCTATAAAACCTATCCAACCAAGTCGCCTTTTAAAATATTGTAATCTAACATTTCCCGCATTCTACACTGTAGAACTCCAAAAAGAGACTTGCGCTATAAAACCTATCTAACCAAGTCGCCTTTTAAAATATTGTATTCTAACATTTCCCGCATTCTACACTGTAGAACTCCAAAAAGAGACTTGCGCTATAAAACCTATCCAACCAAGTCGCCTTTTAAAATATTGTAATCTAACATCTCCCGCATTCTACACTGTAGAACTCAAAAAGAGACTTGCGCTATAAAACCTATCTAACCAAGTCGCCTTTTAAAATATTGTAATCTAACATTTCCCGCATTCTACACTGTAGAACACCAATAAGAGACTTGCGCTATAAAACCTATCCAACCAAGTCGCCTTTTAAAATATTGTAATCTAACATCTCCCGCATTCTACACTGTAGAACTCCAAAAAGAGACTTGCGGTATAAAACCTATCTAACCAAGTCGCCTTTTAAAATATTGTAATCTAACATCTCCCTCATTCTACACTGTAGAACTCCAATAAGAGACTTGCGCTATAAAACCTATCCAACCAAGTCGCCTTTTAAAATATTGTAATCTAACATCTCCCGCATTCTACACTGTAGAACTCCAAAAAGAGACTTGCGCTATAAAACCTATCTAACCAAGTCGCCTTTTAAAATATTGTAATCTAACATCTCCCGCATTCTACACTGTAGAATTCCAATAAGAGACTTGCGCTATAAAACCTATCCAACCAAGTCGCCTTTTAAAATATTGTAATCTAACATTTCCCGCATTCTACACTGTAGAACACCAATAAGAGACTTGCGCTATAAAACCTATCCAACCAAGTCGCCTTTTAAAATATTGTAATCTAACATCTCCCGCATTCTACACTGTAGAACTCCAAAAAGAGACTTGCGCTATAAAACCTATCCAACCAAGTCGCCTTTTAAAATATTGTAATCTAACATTTCCCGCATTCTACACTGTAGAACTCCAAAAAGAGACTTGCGCTATAAAACCTATCTAACCAATTCGCCTTTTAAAATATTGTAATCTAACATTTCCCGCATTCTACACTCTAGAACTTCATTAAGAGACTTGCGCTATAAAACCTATCCAACCAAGTCGCCTTTTAAAATATTGTAATCTAACATTTCCCGCATTCTACACTGTAGAACTCCAAAAAGAGACTTGCGCTATAAAACCTATCTAACCAAGTCGCCTTTTAAAATATTGTAATCTAACATTTCCCGCATTCTACACTCTAGAACTTCAATAAGAGACTTGCGCTATAAAACCTATCCAACCAAGTCGCCTTTTAAAATATTGTAATCTAACATTTCCCGCATTCTACACTGTAGAACTCCAAAAAGAGACTTGCGCTATAAAACCTATCCAACCAAGTCGCCTTTTAAAATATTGTAATCTAACATCTCCCGCATTCTACAGTGTAGAACTCCAAAAAGAGACTTGCGCTATAAAACCTATCTAACCAAGTCGCCTTTTAAAATTTTGTAATCTAACATTTTCCGCATTCTACACTGTAGAACTCCAAAAAGAGACTTGCGCTATAAAACCTATCTAACCAAGTCGCCTTTTAAAATATTGTAATCTAACATCTCCCGCATTCTACACTGTAGAACACCAATAAGAGACTTGCGCTATAAAACCTATCCAACCAAGTCGCCTTTTAAAATATTGTAATCCAACATCTCCCGCATTCTACACTGTAGAACTCCAAAAAGAGACTTGCGCTATAAAACCTATCTAACCAAGTCGCCTTTTAAAATATTGTAATCTAACATCTCCCGCATTCTACACTGTAGAACTCCAATAAGAGACTTGCGCTATAAAACCTATCCAACCAAGTCGCCTTTTAAAATATTGTAATCTAACATTTCCCGCATTCTACACTGTAGAATACCAATAAGACACTTGCGCTATAAAACCTATCCAACCAAGTCGCCTTTTAAAATATTGTAATCTAACATCTCCCGCATTCTACACTGTAGAACTCCAAAAAGAGACTTGCGCTATAAAACCTATCCAACCAAGTCGCCTTTTAAAATATTGTAATCTAATATTTCCCGCATTCTACACTGTAGAACACCAATAAGAGACTTGCGCTATAAAACCTATCCAACCAAGTCGCCTTTTAAAATATTGTAATCTAACATCTCCCGCATTCTACACTGTAGAACTCCAAAAAGAGACTTGCGCTATAAAACCTATCCAACCAAGTCGCCTTTTAAAATATTGTAATCTAACATCTCCCGCATTCTACACTGTAGAACTCCAAAAAGAGACTTGCGCTATAAAACCTATCCAACCAAGTCGCCTTTTAAAATATTGTAATCTAACATCTCCCGCATTCTACACTGTAGAACTCCAATAAGAGACTTGCGCTATAAAACCTATCCAACCAAGTCGCCTTTTAAAATATTGTAATCTAACATTTCCCGCATTCTACACTGTAGAACTCCAAAAAGAGACTTGCGCTATAAAACCTATCTAACCAAGTCGCCTTTTAAAATATTGTAATCTAACATTTCCCGCATTCTACACTGTAGAACTCCAAAAAGAGACTTGCGCTATAAAACCTATCCAACCAAGTCGCCTTTTAAAATATTGTAATCTAACATCTCCCGCATTCTACACTGTAGAACTCAAAAAGAGACTTGCGCTATAAAACCTATCTAACCAAGTCGCCTTTTAAAATATTGTAATCTAACATTTCCCGCATTCTACACTGTAGAACACCAATAAGAGACTTGCGCTATAAAACCTATCCAACCAAGTCGCCTTTTAAAATATTGTAATCTAACATCTCCCGCATTCTACACTGTAGAACTCCAAAAAGAGACTTGCGGTATAAAACCTATCTAACCAAGTCGCCTTTTAAAATATTGTAATCTAACATCTCCCTCATTCTACACTGTAGAACTCCAATAAGAGACTTGCGCTATAAAACCTATCCAACCAAGTCGCCTTTTAAAATATTGTAATCTAACATTTCCCGCATTCTACACTGTAGAACACCAATAAGACACTTGCGCTATAAAACCTATCCAACCAAGTCGCCTTTTAAAATATTGTAATCTAACATCTCCCGCATTCTACACTGTAGAACTCCAAAAAGAGACTTGCGCTATAAAACCTATCCAACCATGTCGCCTCTTAAAATATTGTAATCTAACATTTCCCGCATTCTACACTGTAGAACACCAATAAGAGACTTGCGCTATAAAACCTATCCAACCAAGTCGCCTTTTAAAATATTGTAATCTAACATCTCCCGCATTCTACACTGTAGAACTCCAAAAAGAGACTTGCGCTATAAAACCTATCCAACCAAGTCGCCTTTTAAAATATTGTAATCTAACATCTCCCGCATTCTACACTGTAGAACTCCAAAAAGAGACTTGCGCTATAAAACCTATCCAACCAAGTCGCCTTTTAAAATATTGTAATCTAACATCTCCCGCATTCTACACTGTAGAACTCCAAAAAGAGACTTGCGCTATAAAACCTATCTAACCAAGTCGCCTTTTAAAATATTGTAATCTAACATCTCCCGCATTCTACACTGTAGAATTCCAATAAGAGACTTGCGCTATAAAACCTATCCAACCAAGTCGCCTTTTAAAATATTGTAATCTAACATTTCCCGCATTCTACACTGTAGAACACCAATAAGAGACTTGCGCTATAAAACCTATCCAACCAAGTCGCCTTTTAAAATATTGTAATCTAACATCTCCCGCATTCTACACTGTAGAACTCCAAAAAGAGACTTGCGCTATAAAACCTATCCAACCAAGTCGCCTTTTAAAATATTGTAATCTAACATTTCCCGCATTCTACACTGTAGAACTCCAAAAAGAGACTTGCGCTATAAAACCTATCTAACCAATTCGCCTTTTAAAATATTGTAATCTAACATTTCCCGCATTCTACACTCTAGAACTTCATTAAGAGACTTGCGCTATAAAACCTATCCAACCAAGTCGCCTTTTAAAATATTGTAATCTAACATTTCCCGCATTCTACACTGTAGAACTCCAAAAAGAGACTTGCGCTATAAAACCTATCTAACCAAGTCGCCTTTTAAAATATTGTAATCTAACATTTCCCGCATTCTACACTCTAGAACTTCAATAAGAGACTTGCGCTATAAAACCTATCCAACCAAGTCGCCTTTTAAAATATTGTAATCTAACATTTCCCGCATTCTACACTGTAGAACTCCAAAAAGAGACTTGCGCTATAAAACCTATCCAACCAAGTCGCCTTTTAAAATATTGTAATCTAACATCTCCCGCATTCTACAGTGTAGAACTCCAAAAAGAGACTTGCGCTATAAAACCTATCTAACCAAGTCGCCTTTTAAAATTTTGTAATCTAACATTTTCCGCATTCTACACTGTAGAACTCCAAAAAGAGACTTGCGCTATGAAACCTATCTAACCAAGTCGCCTTTTAAAATATTGTAATCTAACATCTCCCGCATTCTACACTGTAGAACACCAATAAGAGACTTGCGCTATAAAACCTATCCAACCAAGTCGCCTTTTAAAATATTGTAATCCAACATCTCCCGCATTCTACACTGTAGAACTCCAAAAAGAGACTTGCGCTATAAAACCTATCTAACCAAGTCGCCTTTTAAAATATTGTAATCTAACATCTCCCGCATTCTACACTGTAGAACTCCAAAAAGAGACTTGCGCTATAAAACCTATCCAACCAAGTCGCCTTTTAAAATATTGTAATCTAATATTTCCCGCATTCTACACTGTAGAACACCAATAAGAGACTTGCGCTATAAAACCTATCCAACCAAGTCGCCTTTTAAAATATTGTAATCTAACATCTCCCGCATTCTACACTGTAGAACTCCAAAAAGAGACTTGCGCTATAAAACCTATCCAACCAAGTCGCCTTTTAAAATATTGTAATCTAACATCTCCCGCATTCTACACTGTAGAACTCCAAAAAGAGACTTGCGCTATAAAACCTATCCAACCAAGTCGCCTTTTAAAATATTGTAATCTAACATTTCCCGCATTCTACACTGTAGAACTCCAAAAAGAGACTTGCGCTATAAAACCTATCTAACCAAGTCGCCTTTTAAAATATTGTAATCTAACATCTCCCGCATTCTACACTGTAGAACTCCAAAAAGAGACTTGCGCTATAAAACCTATCTAATCAAGTCGCCTTTTAAAATATTGTAATCTAACATTTCCCGCATTCTACACTCTAGAACTTCAATAAGAGACTTGCGCTATAAAACTTATCCAACCAAGTCGCCTTTTAAAATATTGTAATCTAACATTTCCCGCATTCTACACTGTAGAACTCCAATAAGAGACTTCCCTGTGTCACCATTGTCTCACAGAATGAAGGGTGGTCGCCTTAGAAAGGTTTTACTCAATTCAAACTGAATAACTATAATAAAAACCATAAAAACACACGAAATCTTAACTACATACATCAATAGGATTCCATTAACATTCCATCCCCCAAATACGTGACATTTTAATGAAATCAACTTTAAGACTCGCATTCCATACATGCTACATTAAGCACAACCGTAAGATCAAAATTTAAGATGTGCTTGATTTTAAATTAATCGCTCAACATCATCCGAGATCAAAGCAAAACCGCAAGTCTATTAATCAGGTCCGCTGACAGGTTTCTTTTTTCAAGAGGGATTTCTTTTCTTCGATGTTCGTCGCTTCTTTGTGGAATAGGAATTAGAATATATGGCCTCTCCATATTGAAAGGAGAAAACTGTAATTATGGTTAACATATATCCGTAGGGCAGATCTTCCCTAGTTCTACCTTCTAATTTGACCTCACATTGCATTTTTTTGCTCTATCGCGCGGTTTTCTTAATTTTTCCCTGTCATCATCGCAAGTTCGGCCTTGTTAAGTATATACTGTAGAGCGGTGTTTGTAAGAAACGATTCACTTTCATAGCTTTTTTTATGTGCAGAGAATATACTTAAAAAAACAAACACGGCGAGCGTCTCAAACGATACGGAATAATGACATAAGCAGAGCAATCATTGATTGGTTAAAGAACTTTTCGATTTCAACTTCTACTTTTAAATTTGTAGGTTCTGGTAAGAAACGATTCACTTTGGCAGCTTGTTTATGTGCAGGAAATGTAATTCAGAAACAAGCACTTTGAGAACGTTTCAAAAGACGCGGATTAATAAAATAAGCAGAACAATCTTTGATTGGTTGAGAACTTTTCGGTTTCAACTTCCACATTTAAATTTCCTGCCAGCTCAGGTGTTAACCTCGTCATCTGACCGTGGGTCAAAATTACGAGGTGTTGTCCACGATCTTTCTCTTCGGGATGAATCCCTGTCCGTCACCAATAACCCGTTGCGTTGCTCCAGTATGACGTTAATTCAACTACCTACCTACCTTGTATTTCTCCTGGTATAGGCCGCGTGTGGGGAATCGTTTGATAGTAATTTTGTTACATTTCAATATTAAATTATCACCTGTGGCAACATGTATATAAATCGTTGATTTGAGTATATTATCGGTTTTCGATGTGGATGTCTAGATGCTCAAACTTTTCTGTAGTCAAACGCTTATTTTTCCATTGTCGGTTGGTTTGGGCTTCATGGTACAAGGATCATATTTGGTCAAGCTGAGTCAATGTTCAAAAATTCATGGCCTTTGCTGCAGCGAAAGCGACTCATGATGAGGTCGGCTTCGGAGTCAATGGGGTCTCGTTCACGATCCCCATAGGAAGAAATCGAAGCATGATAAATCTGGTGATCGTCGTGGCCAAGCATCAATATAACTGATGTCAAATTGTTGTCGAAAATATTGTTCACATACATGCGTCGTTCATTTCTGCATATTAGTGTACTCTATCACATCCGAGTAACACTTGCAGTCATACTGTCTGTCTACCACTTGCGCCGATGCAGAGGAAAAGTCACCCCTGTCTGTTGCAGTAGAAACAGACCTTACCCCATTTTCCATAGGGATGCCTGAAGAAACGTTTTCAAGTTTGTCACATTGGCGCAGTTGATGACAAATTGGAGATGTTTATGTCAAGATTTTTACTGTCGCCGAGGAGATCTATATCAGTAAACTACCTCTTTTCGCGATCAACATACGCGAAAAACAAAGTGAAGAATTAAGTCATCCTGAGAGACACCCCTACTCAAAATAAACGAGCCCTGTTTCTATAGCGACAGCCACGATTCAGGCTTGATGTCAAAAGGAATTCTCGTCGTAGACAGAAAATACATCTCTATATGGATATGGTTCAATTTTGTGTTCCCTGTCTTCCCTTAATCCTCTACTGAGCGTCAAGAGATTTCCGAGAACTGTTTTACTTTTACCCTTTAACCCTCCCAGTGGTTTAGACGAGATATCTCGTCCGTCAAGACATTACCAATTTTTGTGACGAGATATCTCGTCAAGGTATTGCTGATTTTATGGTGATAACGAGATCAAGATCCGATCAGTTTTCTTCTATTGACGAGATATCTCGTACATCAAGATCTGGTCGGTTTTGATAATGACGAGATACCTCGTCGAGTCAACCACCAGGAGGGTTAACTCATATAATGACTTTTTCTTACATCTATTGGTTGAAGGAATCCTAGGAAAGATTCTATAGTCCAATAAGGTCCCAATTGGTTAGAAGTCGTGCAGGGATGACTGCAGGTTGCATGGTGGAATAATGTGTGTGAATCGGTTGAAGTTTAAGCAGGAAGTTTTGAAACAACCTGTGTATCACAGTTTCCCAAAGTGGGAGGTGGTTCAAAATTACGTGGTGTTGTCCTCGGATTGATCCCGGACCGTCACCAACAGCCCGTTGGGTTGCTCCAGTGTGACGTTGATTAAAATACCTACCTACCTATCATACCCAAATGGGAGTCGAAGGAATATTGGGGGATAATGCTGGACATGGGAGAATAGGGATGTTGAGGAGCAAAATTGGACAATAAGATACTAAGAAAATTGTCGGGTAAAAATGTTTTAAGTCAATACTTTTCCACGCGAAAATCACATTCGCTGCAGTGATGCATTGTCATTGATTCTCTATACTGTAAAGACGAACCGAATGCAAATAGTCGACCGTGGAGATTTAACCTTCCTGGTGGTTGTCTGGACAAAGTCATTAGACCAGTTCTTGATGGACACGATATCTCATCATTAGAAGAGATCTTGATCTCGTCATTTTCAAAATTGGGCAGATTTTAATGGACGAGATATCTCTTTGAAACCATTTAAAGGTTTAAGGATACTGTAACGTCTTGATTCACGGGTAGCTAGACTAGTTACCATTGAAAGTATCCGATTCTGGACTAAATTGATTTATTTACAATTTGTACAAAAGTCGGAAAATGATTGTAGAGTTCATGAATATTAGTTCATTGGAAGGTCCAAAGTTCTATCGAGGCGCTTAGGGCTGCTGGCTAGCCTCACAATTTCGCTCGGGGGAGTCTAATGCACGGCTACGGGTGAGCCTGTTCTCAACAAAAATACTCAGATGAGTACAGAGTCCCAAGGCAGGAAATCTCAGTCTTTCCGGACAGGATCATTAATCTCCACTACCAGGATGAGCAGTTGCATGGATCTTTAGGAGGCTTCTCCTTTACGGTTACGGTCGAGCCTTTCTCACTAAAATACTCCGGCGAGTATAGGATCCCAAGGTGGGATAAATGCACGACAGTGAACGGGTGTTCACTCCAAGCTCCAAATCGGTCTCTCTGCTGACCGCCTCGCTCCAAGCTCTCTCTCTGTCTGTCTTCCTCAAAAACTCTATATATATTCGGTGCTTATCGACTCCTCCTTTTCGTTTCGGGTCCGCCTTTTAGTCGGTGCTGAATTGGATGTTGAAGATTTCTCACGTTCCCGATTGGCTGTCTCACGTTGGCCTTTCCCCTCGCCCTTTACGACAGACTTCGGCGGACTTGAAAGGGGACCATAAAACCCTGTCGGCATCGGTCATCGTAATTTAAATCCGTCCTCCTTGTCTCGAAGTGTCATAGAGAGCGACAGAAAGGCGCCTGCCCTTTGTTTCAGAACCACAACGATTTCCGACCCCTGCTTGCTGTCTGTCGTTAAGAAGATGTTTTCGGGTGCTTGCTTTTGGTGTGTGGTCTTCTCTCGACACTTGAGTCAGCAAGATTTTCCATTTTCCCACGCTGCCGTGGTGGTCGTTTCTCTAGCCGCCGTTACAATACTATTGACGATAATAGAGTCTAGTATATACAAATTTGGTAGCACAACATCAGGGGTTCCTCCTTTTCATTAGTGATTATTTTTAAATTTTTTGATTTTATGGATATTAATTACCAATAATAGCGAGTAATGTAGTGTGTTTCTGTGCAATTTATTTTTTGCTACTTCATTTTAGTAAGACGTATAGTTTCAGTCTTAAGTTTTACTTACAAACAAGCCTTTTTGAACTCTAAAATTAGTGACACAGCTGCATAAATATTTCGATGAAATTCAAAAATAATAGGCAGCTGCACTTGCAATTAATTATAAGTTGATTTTTCAGAGAGAGGCGTCAAAGAAATTGTCCTTGAAAAGAGGGCGTTGAGCCAAAAATGTTTGGAAAACTATGTGGTAGACAAGCAGTACATCTTCATGCGAATACCGTTTAATTTTGTGTTCTATACCTCCTGTGAAAATTTACGCAGGAAGTTTGGAAACACCCTGTAAATGGAGTCAAGAACAGAACAGATTTGGAAAAAATAGGCATTTTAGGGGCTGTTTAGTTCTGTGTAGGGTCTGAAAACGTGTGAACATTGTAGCCACAAAAAAATTCATTGTTATTATTTTGTTTTTCTTTATTTATTATGCAAGGCCACGGACAAACCGCAAAGAAAATAAACAGCCCGCGGACAACCAGGTATTCACAATGTCGCACCAATAACTTCCATTGAAACACCAAAGTTTAAACCACACTTGACACACAAAAAAAGATCACCATAAGCAGATGAATCGCCAATTTAGGCGCAAAATAGCTCTCCGATCCGGATTAATTTTGTATTCTCTTCCTTATGTGGAAGTTTAAGCAGGAAATTTTGAAACACCCTGTAGATCGAGTCGAGAATAGAATAAGATTTTTCTGGTTAAAAAAAAGGCATTTCAGGGTCTCTTTAGTTCGACATGGGTCTGAAAATGAGCAAACATTGTATCCACAAAAAATTCATTGTTATTGATTTGGGTTTTTATTTATTTATTTATTACGCAAGGCCACGGACAAACCGCAAAACAAACAAACCGCCCGCGGCCAACCAGGAGTGCGCAATTCCGCGTTAATAACTTCCATTAAAACACGAAGTTTAAGCCACACTAATGACACACAAAAAAGATCACCATAAACAGATGAATCGCCAAATTAGGCGCAAAAAAGGGGCTCGATCTGGATTGTTATCATTTTGTTTTTACTTTTCTCGGCCATCAATTTTTTTTCGGCGGCGGGGCAGCTGTAATGATAAAGTAGGAACCACGAATCCCCAAGCGTTTATTGTTCCGTCCAGAGATGGACGAGATAAAAAAAATGGAGTCCTTGAATCCTCGAGTTCCGCTTCTGAGTCCCCTGACCGTTTACGGCCTTAATCGCTTTATTAAAGATCTACCGAGTTGCGATCAGGTAAAAACAATAATAAATAAATAACAAAAACATAAAGACCAAGTCACACAATCAGAATTTATCTGAGATAATCGGTCTTTGCACGCTCCTTCCTAGAGAACAGTAAATCACTCCTCGAAGAAAGAAAAAAGCAATAATATATATAAAAAAAGGAGCTTTTGGGGTCTCACGGTAGAACTGTTATGGAATGTGGGACCACCGTATAGGGGGTGTAGGCATGGAGAGGCCTCTAGGGAGCTGTAGCTGAGTGTGTTGTCGAACAGGATGGGGTTTGTGCGAGCTGTCATTAGTGTGTTTTCATTGGTCAAACAGTGTTCGGTTTGGATTTGGGAAGAGTTGGAGGAACAATTGTTGAGATGTCTGGCGGAAGGTAGATTTTGCAGGAATGAGGAAGTGTAAATAAAAAAAACCTTTGTCTTGTGATTGCAGAACAAAGGAGAACAAAGAAAGGTGATGTTTTGGGTGGAACTGGGGAGTGGATGTGTTGCGCGTGGTACTAAATCGAGCCTGAACCAGAAGCGTTAAATTAGAGGAAATTCAATGCTTTGTGGCTTGAGGAAGAACAGAGAATTCAGATTACTAAATTGGTTGAATGAACATTCTAATCAATATGAATTGTATGATTTTAGATTTAAAATTTTTTAAAAATCCAATTTTAATTTTGATTATGACGACTGAATTGATGATTTTTTAAATTCCACTCTGCACGATATCCTATATCATCAACGTTGTTTGTTGTATAGTTAACATTTCTTCCCTGGCCTCAGTATCCCAGTTGGTAGATTCACGGACAATACAGTCATAAGCCACAGAAATATGCTCTCTAATGAAAAAGGAAATGAAAAACAAGGCATTCAACAGAATGTCTGATTGTTTGAATGAGCGCGTAATACTTGAAAGTTTAGGATAGCATTACCGCTTTATGGTGGATAAACCATTATAAATTTGGAATTTTTAAAATTTGAAAGGCGGTTTATGTTGCCCCCCAATCCCTTCTATGATAAATCAAATATCGTATTAGTTATTTACATATTTGAAGTGAAGCAACCCTCTTTTTTAAGAACGTACGACGTTAATTTCATGTTAATGTTAAAAATGTTAATGTTAATGTTCATGTTAATGTTAAAAAAAAACAATTTGTGATGGAGACAATTTGTTACATCTACAGAAATACAAGTTCTGGATTGATCTCAATTTGAATGCTAATACTCATCCCGTGATACTTGGACGATTCTCAGTTCCACTGATGCCCCGTCTAGGGGTCGGTCAGGGAATCGTGCCTTCAGATAATAGGGCGATATGAAATTACATAGCTGTTTGATGCTTCACCGTGCATAGCATTCTCGATTGCCGTGACATGTGCTATAAGCAGAACGGTGAAAGTTCATGAAATGTATGTCTTCAAAAGAAATAGCTGCGCTTTAAATGTGAAAACGTGAAAGCATCGCGGGGAGGCAATAATTATCCACAATGTAGCTATAGATTTATTTTTAAAAAAAGCTTACAGTAACGCCATTTTTCAGCGTCGTCCCCTTGCTTTTCAACCCACTTGTCCAACGTTTCTCAACCTACTTCATGGTCGAGAGCCACGCATGCTCTGTCTCTTTGAGTACTTGGAGGATCTTTCCCTTCAATAGGGGATCAAGGCTGCCTCCATTACATATTGGAACATATTTTTCTCTTTGATACCAAATAACGTGTCACAACCCCTAGTGATCTGTCCTCCCTTCAGTTTTACTTTGTCCGTCATGTTTGGCGCAGCTTGGCCAAATATGGCCCTTGCACCATGAAACCCGACCAGATCAAGCGATGTCCTTTCAAATCGAATTTCAAACCTTTTTCTTTTCCAATTGCAGGAAGACGACGGAAACGAGCGACAAAGACTAAAGACAGAAAACAAAGTTAATTTTAATACAAGTCATGGCCTTTCCCTGCCTCGCCGCAGTAGCCTGGTTGAACGAGTGACGGAAACGGAGAGTTGCGAGTTCGAATTCAACCGAAGACCGTCGTTTACAAAGGGGGCTGGTGCAAATTAAATCTGTCGTGGCCTCAAATGTCCTCGCGTTGGTGTGGTGTGGAAGTTTGGAGAGTGGGGTGCCAGCTCAGTCATCTGACCGTGGTTCAAAATTACGTGGTGTTGTCCTTGGACTTTCCCTTCGGGGGGTTAATCCCGGGCCGTCGCCAATGGCGCGTTGTGTTGCTCCAGTGCGACATTAATTCAACTACCTACCTACCTTTCAGCTCTTGATCCGTAGGGAATGATCAATTTGCCACTTCATCAACAAGACATTCGTCTGTATAATAGCACCATGTTATGTACGCTATAGACTGTTGTGGTAGAGGGTGGACCTCTTTATTCCTAGTATTTGCGTGACCATTCTTGAACTCAAAACTCAAGAATCGAATATGTTTAGTACTTGTTACTAATTCCCTTGGTCAAGGTATAACTTAGGGTATACCTTGACCAAGGTAGCATAAGGTAAGTCCAAAAGACCATGTTGTAGAAGCGACTAACTCCTGGTCATCCAGAAAGTGTCCATCAAAGACACCAATACATTCTAAAATAGGGAAATATCTTATGAGCATGGGGAATTTGATACTTAAAACTGTGGACTCGAATTTAGTCTTGCTTATCTTCATAATTGTTGCGAGACTCTCCCTGGATCAAATTAATCAATCGTTCTCTATAAAAATATAGTTTATTTAATCTGACTCCATAAATGCTACATACAAATATTTTACACGGCTGCCTTATCAAGAATCCTTTTCCGAAAAACACGCAGAGAAATTATTGGCTCATTGCCAAGAGCAGAAGCAGTGTGATCTCTCTCACACTGCTTAGAAACCAAATTATACAAAACCATGCCAATAACTCAAATACAAACGATAATTCGAACTACTTTTAACAATAATTGAACGTAACTTGGATTATCATTTCCGTATAGGACGTTTGCCAAAACCGTAGATAATTTTGCCTTTTAAAATGTTTCCAGGAGCACCACGTGGAGATAGGTCTACATTGCTATCTGAAGAGCACCTGCTGCTCTGCATTAAAACCCGATAAATGGACATCTACCACCTGCAAATTTGGACTTTGTTCTCTAGTCGGGACCTCTGAGGCTATAGTACAGATGGGCAGCTAACTATTTCTCTTTCTTGTCTTGCCTAATTTATGTATTGCTTATGCGTACTTTTGTTACTAACCTTTGTATTGTACATTTTGTCGCCATTTTAATTGGATATAGGGCCATATTTGGTCAGGCTGCACCAAAGACAAGACGGACAATGTTTCGTAATTGTGAAAAGAAAGGATGGAAAGAAGAAAGTAGAGAGAGATCACTTGGGGCATACTGGGGTCGCGATCCTCATGTTTACTAGACACAGTATAAGGCCCATAGAGGAAAAGAATAGGTCACTAGGGTACCTCGGGTTCGTGAAGCCCATGCACACTTAAAGGTGAGCTTCTTTAGGGGGCTTCTTTACTGTAAAATTCCCTGATGTTTGATACACTGAAACTATAGTCCCTATGATGGAAAATGTATTAAATAGAGTTCTCTGCAACGATACTTACTTTTGTTTACCACTTATGAACTTGAAACCTCAACAATAAAAATCTATTGCGTGTCAAACTTGTGCTTTCATGGAAACAGAGGTTGTGAGTTTGGTCTGACATCTTCGTAATAACTCGCCAGCGAAGCACGATCAAGTTCAATTACTTGTGCAACGTAACTTCTCTGGAAATTGAGGACAGTGTAACTCTCGAAATTGCTTAACCTTAAAATCTCTAAGTGCACGGAGTAGTTTTTACGTCGGACTTCTCACGGACAAAAGGTATAGTATCTAGGTTACGGTTTGTTTTTCTTTGTCCTATCCCTTTATTCCCTCTTCCTCCCAAGCTTCATGAAACACAATAATCGCTTAGAAATTTGAAACGAAGACAGCGGGAGGAAATGTGGGATGAAAAGATTGCAAAAGTGCATGGACCAAAGTCGGTATTGAAGGGTATCAACCTGCCCTCTGATGTGGAATGAGTGTCGTAACTCCTATGACTGCTAAATACGTAAACATCGTCTTTTATCTTCGTTTTCGGAAACACGCAAGCCTCCTCAAGACAGACTCAAAATAAACATTTTACTTTTGTTTAAAAAAGTTCAATTAAACTGCATCAAACCGCGGAAATCAAATCAGGAAACAGACCACGCATTTCTGATTCAAGATAGGATAGAATTCCACATATTTCAAATTTGGATGTAAAGTAGAGATTTATTATCTCTTCTCCCTGTCAAGGACGCTGTAGTTGGAAGAGTATCGGATTAGCAACCGGAGGGTTGCGAGTTCGAAACTCCATCCAACCAAGGACCGTGTACATGGGGGTTGGTGAACGTTAAATCTGACGTGGTTTCAAATGTCTTCACGTTGGAAGTTTTGAAAAGTGAGGTGCCAGCTCGGGTGTTGTTCTCACCATCTGACCGTGGTTCAAAATTAAGAAGCGTTGTCCTTCATCTATCCCTTCCGGATTGATCCCGGACCGTTGTCAATTACCCTTTGTGTTGCTTTAGTGTGACGTTAATTAACTACCTACCTACCTTCTATAATTGCAAAATATATGAACGTCGTTTTTTATCTTCGCTTTTAAACACGCTTTCTTCTCGAGACAAACTCAAAGATTTTGTTTTCGCTTAACCCTTCAAGTGGTATCGACGAGATATCTCGTCCATCAAGATCTGACCGATCTTGCAAATGACGACATATCTCGTCCATCAAGCTCTGATCAATTTTAGTTTTGCCAATGACGAAATGAAACTGCCCTATTATTTTCAAGTAGGAAAACAAATTGCCCCTTGCACAGAACTGGTGTTAATTTGGAACAGGTTTTTGTGCCAGATTTTGGCCGCTATAGGGCAATTTTCAAGACTACAAACCACCAGGAGGGTTAAAAACGTTCTATTAAACTGGATCAGACCATGGAAATCAAATCAGGAAACAGGCCGCGCATATTTGATAGAAGGTAGAAAAGAATTCTATAAATTTCAAATTGATAAATAAAGTACACTTAGAGATTTGTTATTTTTTCCATCTTATATATATATACTTTTCTGAGTTGTGCCATTTATTAGAATATTTATAGGGATGATCGATGGATTTGGATGTTAATGATCTGTAACATTTATCAAATTTTTTAATTCTAACATGAATTTAAAAATATGTTTCAATTTCTATCTTGCAGCAAAGAATGTTTAACTGCTCTCGGCTCATGTTCACGCTCAGTCTGTATTTGTCACAGTTTGTATCCGTTGCTAGTGGTTGAACAATAGAGGTGAAGCCGACAATGATGTCGAAGCCATAAATCTCAATGCACACAATCTTGAATTCGAATATGGTTGGATTGGCTACTATGAGAAGGTTTTAAGTGTGCTAGATGAAGAAAGAGAAGCAAAGATTGACGAAATCGGAAAAATATCAATAAAATTAAGAGAAAAAAATCATATCTTTATTCGGGAATTTAACATAAATGATGTTTTTATTTTGGAAATTTCATTGATGCGTAAAAAGTTTCAGGCCGCCATGTGGTAAATAATCAATCGAATTTTATTTAGAATTTTAACTTCCATTAAAAAGTGTTTCATAATCAAATCTGTTCCTCGTTAGGAAAAGATCCAATGTACATTTTGCAAGTTTCAGCTCATAAAGCATTTTTCATCATTATTTTATTTTTAATACAAAGTACAAAAACGCTTTCCAATACTTTAATACTTTCATACGTATTGATAGGACATTGGCACTTTTTATTTTATTATAACCTTTAAGTGGTTTGTGGACATCACTCAAAATCAGCTAATTTGGACATTTGTCCTTTTCCTTTCAAGGTGCAGAAATATTTCTGTTGCATTTTTCAAGCGATCTCATAAAAAATTGCTCACTTCAAATCGAATTTCTATGAAACATCCGCAACCACCTAAGATTTCCCCGCTCACCCATCCCTCTAAGAGAAAGTAAAGCCTTCAATCCTCAACAACTACCAGGAAAGTCGATACATAGTAAAACGAATCCATAAAAAAAAGCGAAAGCAAAAACAATTCTTTCGCATTCTTGGAATCCCCAAAACCATCTCCACGGCCACTGCGAACCCCCTAAACGTGACCTTCTCCCAATTACGCAATAACTCAAACCAAAATCCCCTCATCACGACTCTTCCACCAGCTTTCTTTATTTAGTTATTGTTACGGGTAACCCTTACGCCTAATTACGCATCCTGATCACTTCCCAAGGCGTCGCATCCGCCGCACGCAAGCGGCAGCCTCCTCCCCGCAGTGTGTCGGTGCCTTCCCGGGAGCAGGTGCAGAAAAATCTCCGCTCAAGGGACCGTTATGCAGGCGAGAAGTATGCAGGAAAAGTGAATGGCCCGGGGCTGGAAGGGGTTGTCACGTGACGCTGCCACTGCCATTTCGGGAGCTTGTGACAGGAACCGGATATGGTAGGGGGCGGAATCATGTGTCTTTTGTCTGCGGAATCGCGTTTGGTGCTTTTTTGGGGGTGATTAAAAAAGATGTCGAAAAAAACGAAGATGAAAAAGCCTGTGTGAGTGCGGGCAGACACAAATGGGTTAGTGGGACCGAAACCTAAACTTAGGCAGCTGGATCAGATGTCATTGTCAAGTAAAAAAGGATTCTCAGAGTTGGGCAGGAAGGAATGACATTATGGAGTTTAAGTCGTATTTTTAAATCTCTCGGGATTAGAGCATGTGTGCTTGGAAATAGAATACATGTATAAAACCTCTCCCTTTTTATTCTTAAATTCTGTAGTATATCTATATCCTCACACCTCGTTTCAACCTTCTTATGGAGCCGCGGTAGCCCTGTCGGAAGAGTAGCGGATTGGCAATCGGAAGATTGCGAGTTCGAAACTAGATCCAACCAAAGACCGACGTATACGTGGGGGATGGTGAGCGTTAAATCTGTCGTGGCTTCGAATTTCCTCACGTTGGCTGGGTGTGGACGTTTGGAGAGTGGAGTACCAGCCCAGGTGTTGTCCTCGTCATTTGACCGTGGTTCAAAATTACGTGGTATTGTCCTCGTATCTTTCCATTGGGATTGGTTCCAGACCATCGGCAATAGACCGTTGTGTTGCTCCAGTTCGACGTTAATTTGACTACCTACTTACCTCAACACTCCGTTTTATTATTGCTGTTTCGGGTATAATTCTGAAATAAGACTCAATTGCGATAACAAATCCATGCCACAGATACTTTTCTAGGTTCTCTTCCATAACCCCATCAGCTCTAAACACGTGTTAAAATAGGCTGATAACTATCTTGGTTCGATTTGGACAAGTTTATTTTCGCTATACGGGGCTATTTACATAGTAAGAATTTTGATAAAGCTTAGGAGAAACTTCCAAAACAAAAATTGTGTCAATAAAACTTTCATTGTGTGTCTATTACTTGATCTTGTATGTCTTGTGTCTGGCGCAGCATGGCCAAATATGGCCCTTGCGCCATAAAACACCCAAAACCAACCAAAACAAAAATTCTAGGATTCTCTTCAATTCCAATCGATGAAGTTGTTTGGGTTTAATGGCACGAGGTACAAAAACGGACAAGATGCACAAACGCGATAAAATAATAAAATCCTTGTATAAATAAATAATAGTAAAATTATCGAAACCAGAAACGAAATTGCTAAGGTCTTGAGCAATTGTTGAATTGAGCATTATTAATGAAAATAATCAAATAGTAAAAAATTGTCTTGCGATTAAATCGATGAACAAGCTAGTTTCCAAATACTGATAAATGTAGTTGATAACCCCAGTAACAGTACAATGCTGTACCTATACAACTCAAATGTGAGATAATTATTTGTTACGCCAAAATTTAAATTTTTTTAATGTCGTGGTCTATGTTACAATTTTTAACAGTAATTCTTAAAACAAAGCATGCGGAAATTTAAAAAAAATTGCCCAATTTTATTATTTTGCGATGAATAAACAGCAAATGACATTTGATAGAGATTTTAACCATGACAATTTTTTTTCTATAGCCTAAATATCATCGAATTTAGACGATTGGAAACAACTGTACGTATTCTACAGTTTTTTTTAAACTTTCTCTTTCCTTTTATAATCGGTAATTAGCCCTCTCGTAGCAAAAATAACCATCGAACATCTCACCAAACCTACAATTCGCCAACATACATGGCACAGAAATCGCGATTATTTGTAGATTGACGAATGGCAACGAGGTACGTCACGTCCAGAATGCGTAAAGGAACAAATATCACCTCAGAAGCCCTACCCCTCTATATTTAGCTTGAGAGAAAATGACTCATTTTCTCGCATATTGACTAAAACATCTTAAACAACCAAAGAAATTATAAGGTGTGCCTAGGACACAAACCGTAGTTTTGAAGTCAAATGCTAGGCCCTGATGTTGGATCGCGAAACGAATGTAGACATAGGAAGTTTGAACGATTGTTTATTGTGAATATTCAGCAATTAATTTACAGTTTGAACGGTTAGAGGACAATCTTATTTTTTTAAAGGCCTGTGATTGTAGCTTGTACGATAGCTTTTGAATGATACCACTTACGTAGCCCTCAAACCACGCAATCCAAAATTACGCTGGCCCAAACCTTGCCCAGCATCGCAGTATTTAGACATATTGAGGACCCTCCTCCCCGCACTCGGACATGCCAGGTGCGGACATGCTTTTCTACACGACGCTATACAGGGTGATTCTACGGTCATGGGACAAACTTCAGGGGGTGATAGAACACAACGAAACAAACACTTTTCCCCATAGAATGTATGGTCGCAAGTGCAGCGGTTGGCCGCTAGAGAGCGCAGTCAAACACTTGTATAAAAGCGTTACGTCGGCGATGCGAGGCCTGCGTCAGGTGTGGTGGTCGACATTTTGAACAGCTTCTGTAATTGTGCATTTGCGTTGTACTTAGCGACTGATGTTTGTACATGTCGTTTCAATTCCCTGTGAAAAGTTTCTCATGTTTTGTACATGTCATTTCTTTCTTACCCGTTGTTCCTTGTACTTATCTTTAATTTATGCAAATCTAATTGTATTATTTCGTTTTGTCAAGCAGTTGTTTATTTGACATTAAAGCGTTGTTTCCATATATCATGCCTCTTTCCATCTCGAGTCGGACCGTGTGTTTGTGCCGAAATGGAAAGCGCCCTCTAGCGACCATACATTCTATGGTGAAAAGTGTTTGTTTCGTTGTGTTTTATCACCCCCTGAAGTTTGTCGTACTAGTTTCGACACACCCAATAGACATTCTATGGGCTTTTATACAAGTGTTTGACTGCGCTCTCTAGCGGCCAACCGCTGCACTTACGACCATACATTCTATGGGGAAAAGTGTTTGTTTCGTTGTGTTCTATCACCCCCTGAAGTTTGTCCTGTGACCGTAGAATCACCCTGTATTTATCTTCTGGATGTTCCTTTTAGTTCTGAAATCATAAGACTTCACAGTCGTGACGCACTTTTGTAACGCTCAACTTTTCATGCACACCTCCCAGTACTGTTTGGATTTTAAAGACGTGTTCACTTCAAAAGGCTTCATTTGTATTTGCAGTTTGGCAATGGTTGCATCAAGGACTACGTTATTCCACCCGTGAATCGAATCTGCCGATTGGAAATAAGTTTTTCAAGTGATTTAAATCAAAGCTCTTCTAGTTCTGAAATCATAAGACTAAACAGTTACGACGCTTTATTGCAACGCTCAGCTTTTCATGCATCTAGGTAGTTGATTAACGTCGCACTGGAGCAACTCAATGGGCCATTGGTGACGATCCGGGATCAATCCCGAGGGAAAGATTAAAGGACAACGCTGATTAAAGGACAATTTTGAACCACGATCAGATGACGAGAACAACGCCTGAGCTGGCACCCCACTCTCAACTTTTCATGCATGCCCCCAGATTCCGATTTTAAAGATTATATTTTAAAGACGTATTCACGTCTTTAAAATTGAATTAAATTCACGTCAAAAATCAAATAAATGAACCTCCGAGTTGATATATTCTCTTTTCTCATCGCCAAGTCGATTTATTCTCTATTCTCTCATTAAGACTTTTCGAGTAGAATGACACAATTTCGCATCTTTAATCCCGCTTTATCTGCCCCATTTTTCGCAATCTGATTTCTTATCTGAGAGCAGACATGAACTCGGAACCTCATTCGTTTTTTTTACTCCCCACTAATAAGAGATGGCTATTTCCTAAAATTGGAACCAAGAATCGACATTCAAATTCATCCTCCCAGGTGGCGTCGATTCCGGGGCAATACCTGTGTCTCAATCCCCCACTAGATTCCAAAGCACATTATCCCTTCTTTTGATGGATTCGATCGAGATAATAATCGATGATTTGTGAGTTAGCAGCTTGTTTTCATCTCTCCCGAAACCGAAATTCCCAGCACACCAAGCTACGTAATCATGTCAAGGCTGAGTTTTGCTTAAATGCGTAGCAAAGGCACGCAATGTTGGGGGCTCATTTTTTGGCCATGTTGGAGAAGGAGGAAAGAAATCAGAAGCAGAAAAAGTTGGGCAAAAAATTGTCTGCTAGTGGTCTAAAAGGGAAGGATTTCTTTTGACGGATTGAGCTGTCTGCGTCAGCTGTTGAACGGAGGTCAGAGCGAAACAAAGAACGTTCTTGATTAGCTGTTTTTTGGAGATTAATTGCCTTCTTCCTTCGTCTTGGGAGAATTTGTGAGAATATTTCGGTCTTTGCCCTTTTCTTCTCTGCTCTAAGCAGAAGTATTGGAGAAAACCCTAAAAACAGGTGCCATGTAGTGGCGTAGCTAGGGCCACCGCCATATGCAATGGTACCATGTAGTTGTAGTCTTTGTCTTTTTCTTCTCTGCTTTAAGCAGAAGTCTTAGAGAAAACCCTAAAGACAGGTGCCATGTAGTGGCGTAGCGAAGAACGCCGCTATATATAATGGTACCATGTAGTGGCGTAGCTAGGGCCACCGCTATATGCAATGGTACCATGTAGTTGCGTAGTTGTAGTCTTTGTCTTTTTCTTCTCTGCTCTAATCAGAAGTCTTAGAGAAAACCCTAAAGACAGGTGCCATGTAGTGGCGTAGTGAAGAGCGCCGCTATATATACCATGTAGTGTCGTAGCTTGGGCACCACTATATGTAGTAGTACCATGTAGTGGCGTAGTTAGGGCACCACTTTTTGTTGTGGTACCATGTAGCGGCGTAGCTAGGGCCACCGCTTTATGCAATGGTACCATGTAGTTGCGTAGTTGCAGTCTTTGTCTTTTTCTTCTCTGCTCTAATCAGAAGTCTTAGAGAAAACCCTAAAAACAGGTACCATGTAGTGGCGTAGCTAGGGCCACCGCCATATGCAATGGTACCATGTAGTTGTAGTCTTTGTCTTTTTCTTCTCTGCTTTAAGCAGAAGTCTTAGAGAAAACCCTAAAGACAGGTGCCATGTAGTGGCGTAGCGAAGAACGCCGCTATATATAATGGTACCATGTAGAGTCGTAGCTTGGGCACCGCTATATGTAGTGGTGGCGTAGCTAGGGGCGTCACTATAATGTAATGGTACCATGTAGTGGCGTAGCTAGGGCACCGCTTTTTGTTGTGGTACCATGTAGTGGCGTAGCTAGGGCCACCGCTATATGCAATGGTACCATGTAGTTGCGTAGTTGTAGTCTTTGTCTTTTTCTTCTCTGCTCTAATCAGAAGTCTTAGAGAAAACCCTAAAGACAGGTGCCATGTAGTGGCGTAGTGAAGAGCGCCGTACATATAATGATACCATGTAGTGTCGTAGCTTGGGCACCACTATATGTAGTAGTACCATGTAGTGGCGTAGTTAGGGCACCACTTTTTGTTGTGGTACCATGTAGCGGCGTAGCTAGGGCCACCGCTTTATGCAATGGTACCATGTAGTTGCGTAGTTGTACTCTTTGTCTTTTTCTTCTCTGCTCTAAGCAGAAGTCTTAGAGAAAACTCTAAAAACTGGTACCATGTAGTGGCGTAGCGAAGAACGCCGCTATATATAATGGTACCATGTAGAGTCGTAGCTTGGGCACCCCGCTATATGTAGTGGTGGCGTAGCTAGGGGCGTCACTATAATGTAATGGTACCATGTGGTGGCGTAGCTAGGGCACCGCCTTTTGTTGTGGTACCGTGTAGTGGCGTAGCTAGGGCCACTGCTATATGCAATGGTACCATGTAGTTGCGTAGTTGTACTCTTTGTCTTTTTCTTCTCTGCTCTAAGCAGAAGTCTTAGAGAAAACTCTAAAAACTGGTACCATGTAGTGGCGTAGCGAAGAACGCCGCTATATATAATGGTACCATGTAGAGTCGTAGCTTGGGCACCGCTATATGTAGTGGTGGCGTAGCTAGGGGCGTCACTATAATGTAATGGTACCATGTAGTGGCGTAGCTAGGGCACCGCTTTTTGTTGTGGTACCATGTAGTGGCGTAGCTAGGGCCACCGCTATATGCAATGGTACCATGTAGTTGCGTAGTTGTAGTCTTTGTCTTTTTCTTCTCTGCTCTAATCAGAAGTCTTAGAGAAAACCCTAAAGACAGGTGCCATGTAGTGGCGTAGTGAAGAGCGCCGTACATATAATGATACCATGTAGTGTCGTAGCTTGGGCACCACTATATGTAGTAGTACCATGTAGTGGCGTAGTTAGGGCACCACTTTTTGTTGTGGTACCATGTAGCGGCGTAGCTAGGGCCACCGCTTTATGCAATGGTACCATGTAGTTGCGTAGTTGCAGTCTTTGTCTTTTTCTTCTCTGCTTTAAGCAGAAGTCTTAGAGAAAACTCTAAAAACTGGTACCATGTAGTGGCGTAGCGAAGAACGCCGCTATATATAATGGTACCATGTAGAGTCGTAGCTTGGGCACCCCGCTATATGTAGTGGTGGCGTAGCTAGGGGCGTCACTATAATGTAATGGTACCATGTGGTGGCGTAGCTAGGGCACCGCCTTTTGTTGTGGTACCGTGTAGTGGCGTAGCTAGGGCCACTGCTATATGCAATGGTACCATGTAGTTGCGTAGTTGTACTCTTTGTCTTTTTCTTCT
This sequence comes from Meta bourneti, assembly GCA_933210815.1. NCBI lineage: Eukaryota > Metazoa > Arthropoda > Arachnida > Araneae > Tetragnathidae > Meta > Meta bourneti. Next base: position 29,738,132 of record OW119931.1, on the reverse strand, counting down.
CTGCTCTAAGCAGAAGTCTTAGAGAAAACTCTAAAAACTGGTACCATGTAGTGGCGTAGCGAAGAACGCCGCTATATATAATGGTACCATGTAGAGTCGTAGCTTGGGCACCCCGCTATATGTAGTGGTGGCGTAGCTAGGGGCGTCACTATAATGTAATGGTACCATGTGGTGGCGTAGCTAGGGCACCGCCTTTTGTTGTGGTACCGTGTAGTGGCGTAGCTAGGGCCACTGCTATATGCAATGGTACCATGTAGTTGCGTAGTTGTACTCTTTGTCTTTTTCTTCTCTGCTCTAAGCAGAAGTCTTAGAGAAAACTCTAAAAACTGGTACCATGTAGTGGCGTAGCGAAGAACGCCGCTATATATAATGGTACCATGTAGAGTCGTAGCTTGGGCACCGCTATATGTAGTGGTGGCGTAGCTAGGGGCGTCACTATAATGTAATGGTACCATGTAGTGGCGTAGCTAGGGCACCGCTTTTTGTTGTGGTACCATGTAGTGGCGTAGCTAGGGCCACCGCTATATGCAATGGTACCATGTAGTTGCGTAGTTGTAGTCTTTGTCTTTTTCTTCTCTGCTCTAATCAGAAGTCTTAGAGAAAACCCTAAAGACAGGTGCCATGTAGTGGCGTAGTGAAGAGCGCCGTACATATAATGATACCATGTAGTGTCGTAGCTTGGGCACCACTATATGTAATAGTACCATGTAGTTGCGTAGTTGTACTCTTTGTCTTTTTCTTCTCTGCTCTAAGCAGAAGTCTTAGAGAAAACTCTAAAAACTGGTACCATGTAGTGGCGTAGCGAAGAACGCCGCTATATATAATGGTACCATGTAGAGTCGTAGCTTGGGCACCCCGCTATATGTAGTGGTGGCGTAGCTAGGGGCGTCACTATAATGTAATGGTACCATGTGGTGGCGTAGCTAGGGCACCGCCTTTTGTTGTGGTACCGTGTAGTGGCGTAGCTAGGGCCACTGCTATATGCAATGGTACCATGTAGTTGCGTAGTTGTACTCTTTGTCTTTTTCTTCTCTGCTCTAAGCAGAAGTCTTAGAGAAAACCCTAAAAACAGGTACCATGTAGTGGCGTAGCGTAGAACGCCGCTATATATAATGGTACCATGTAGTGGCGTAGCTAGGGCACCGCTTTTTGTTGTGGTACCGTGTAGTGGCGTAGCTAGGGCACCGCTATATGTAATGGTACCATGTAATGGCGTAGCTAGGGCACCGCTCTATGTAGTGGTACCATATAGTGGAATAGCTAGGGGCGCCACTATATATAGTGACACTATGTAGTGGCGTAGCTAGGGCGTCGCTTTTTGTAATGGTACCATGTAATGTCGTAGATGGCGCTGCTATATGTAGCGGTACCATGTAGTGGAGTAGCTAGGAGCGCCACTATATGTAGTGGTACCATGTAGTGGCGTATCGAGGGTTGCCACTATTTGGTACCTGTTTTTAGGGTTTTTATCAGCTCCAGTGTCTAAAAGGACATTTCAAAGATATTCATTAAAAATTGGTAGGCGTGGAAGTTTGAACGATTGTTTATTTTGAATGTTCAACAATTAGTTTACAGTTTGAACGATTAAAGAGCAGTTTGATATTAATTATTGTTGACAGATTATTGCCTAATATTATAGCGCATTTCGATATCTTTAGAATGACACCACTTACGCCACGCAATTCAAAGTTACACTATACCAAAGCTAGCCCATCACCATAGAATTTCGAGATATTACAAACCCCCTCCCAGCGTTCAGTGCGCCTGCGCACTCGGTCCGAAGGTCATGTGAGTTACGAACATCCTTTCTCTACGCGACGCCATATTTATCTTCTGGATGTTTCTTCTAGTTCTGACATATTCTGTTTCCATAAGACAAAACAGTTTCATGTAACAATTCTTTTTGTAACGCTCGTGTCACGAGATTTCCGAGTACTGCTTTTACCCTACATAATGACTAAATAACCACATGCATTGGTTGAAAGAGTCCCACGAAAGATACTTGTCGAGAAAGTCAAAACTGTTTAGGAATCATGCAGGAACGGCTGAAGGGGTTGCATTAGGGTTAAATGAGTGTGAACCCTTAAAAGGGTTAAAGAAATCATGTGATTTGGTATTAAAGAATAAAAATATTCTCGAACATGAAATTGAGGAAACCTTGAGCTTCTCCCTTGCGTGTTTCTTATTTAACAACACGACTAATTGATTAATCTATTGGTTGAAAGAGTCCTAGGAGATATTTTATTGGTTAATAAGGCAAAAACTTGTTAGGAGTCATGCAGGGAAAGGAAAAATGAGGGTGAGCCCCTCAGAAAATAAAGCATACTTTTGTTCTTGCCACAGAAATATTTAAATATTTTCCAATGATATTAATAGCTATTATGCTTTCCTTGCTTGGGCTCTTCAGACCCTCCTGGAGACCCATTAAAAGGAGTCGTTGACTTTCCAAGTGGTTTCAACGAGATATCTCGTCCATAAAGATCTGAAGAATTTTCCTAATGACGATGAAATATCTCATTCATCAAGATTTGGTCAGTTTTGCCGGATACCTCTTCAAGAGAACCACCAAGAGGGTTAACAAAGCCAAACTTTTTGCTAGTTTTTATGTATGTTGGATACTTAATGACAATCAAAAGTTGTAATTATTGTGAATAATTGAAAATTTTGTTTGAGACGGAGGGCGGCATCATCCTCTGTTGCCCCAGGTCCGAAAAAGTCGAGTTCCAAAAGGGAACACCAACTTTCTAACAAATGCTTTCCGTCAATTGTTTTCCGATATGACCAGATGCCCCGTACGTGATAGCTTGATATAAACTCTCTTGTGTAAAGAAAAAAATGAGATATATCCAAACATTTAGTATAAACTTGAAGGAAAGAAAGTTTAAGTTCAAAAATACTTTTATCATAAAAGAATAACGCAGACAGGTTAGATTTTAATGACTAAAATCTGTGTGATTTTCCCAAACCCAATGGAATGCCTCCACATATTTTAGAGCGGCGTATCACGGATAGTATTAAGCAAATTTTGAATAATCTTGGGGCAATCTGATCCAGTATGCCTAACCATGACCACTTCAGACAAGTGCCAGGGTGCTTCGTCTCATTCATCAATCAATCCTTGTCTCCACATCAGCCCTTGGGCCTTCTCGTCGGTTCTTTTAACCGAGCTACCAATTTGGGTTGGCCATCGAATAGAGGTGATGTGTATCATAAGTTCGCTGGGTTACCATTACGAACAAGGACGCATGCATTCAGAGGAATTTCTTCAGATTGGCGCCTCTGACTTGTTGAATAGGAAACTGGAAAGTGGAGAAGATTAAGGTTGCCTCCATTGCATATCAGAACACATTTTTCTCTTTGATACCAAATAACGTGTCACAACCTCGAGGTACCCTAGTGATCTGTCCTCCCTTCAGGTTTACTTTGTCCGTCATGTTTTGCGCAGATTGGCCAAATATGGCCCTTTCACCATGAAACTCGATCAAATTAGGTGATCTCCTTTAAAACCGAATTTCAAACCTCCTTTTTCAATGGTAGGAAGACGACGGAAACAAACGACAGAGACTAAAGTTAGAAAAAAAGCACGAAGTTGATTTGAATACAAGTCATTGCCTCTTCCCTCACTACTCGGTACTACTACGAAGGGTTTTGAAATGAATGACTGGCTTGAGCCATATTCGGCTATACTGCGCCGAATACGAGAAAGACAACGTCAAGTAACTGGATATAGACACAAGAGGAAAGTTTTACTGACGCAAAAGAGAGAAATACACGCAGGGGGAATCTGATCTCAAAGAAGAATGAGATTCCATCAAGCCCACAAAGATGGCATTTGGGGCTAGGAGAAATATCTATATGGTGTAGGGAACCAAAAGACAGTCATGTTCAGTTAGAAGTCGAAATACATCAACGGCTTTTCTACAAGGGCGCACGGCAATTTTGTATTATTGACTGTGACGTTGGCACAATCAAGGCAATTATTGAGGTGGGTTCCTATCCTGTCTGAACGGCCACACAGAGGGCAAATTTGAGAGTTGAACAAGCGAATCCAGACTGACAAGGAGTTCCAGTCTTTCTCTCTTTTGATATACCTTTGTGAAAGTCGAGAATGTTTGAGATTTCTGTATTTACAAAATCCTATCATTCAAGGGGGACTGCTGTAGCCAGTTTGGAAGCAGCAGGTTGGCAATCGAAAGGTTGTGAGTTCGAAACTCCACCCCACCAAAGACCGTTGTGTTTGTGAGGACTGGTTCATGTAAATTCTGTCATGGCCTCAAATGTCCTCATGTTGGAATGGTGTGGAAGTTTGGAGATTGGGATGCTGGATCAGGTGTTCACCTCGTCATCTGACCGAGGTTCAAAATCTTTGCCTTCAGGACTGATCCCGGACCATCGCCAATAGACCATTCTGTAGCTCTAGTGAGACGTTAATCTTCCTGGTGGTTGTCTCTACAAGGTATCTCGTCATTATCAAAAAATCAGAAGATCTTGATGGGCGAGATATCTCGTCGCTAGAAAACTAACCAGATCTTGATCTCTTCATCATAAAAGAATCGCCAATATCTTGTTGACGAGATATCTCGTCATTAGTATAATTGGCCAGATCAACTACCTATCTACCCACCTATTAATTCCTTCCTGTATGAATTTCTCTCTTCTGTCAGTAAAACTTTCATTGTCTGTGTGTCTATTACTTGATATTGTATATCTTGCGTCTGGCGCAGCATGGCCAAATATGGGCCTTGCGCCATAAAACCCAACTACCTACCTATTATTCAAGGAATGAATAAGTTTAAATTAATATATTGTGGGAAGCTTCGTTACGACATGTTTATTAATAGCTGGAGGTACACTGCGCATGTGTTTCGGCCGCCCTTATTTTTCCCGACTGCACTCAAGGGCCCGCTAAGTAGACCACACAGGAGCGGCCCTGGCCCCTGTTTGAATTGCTACACCCCCGAAACACGTAAGAATGCAGAAGGCGACCTAGGAATAGGCCAGTTGTGCATGAGGCAGCGCCCCCATCTAGAAGGTAGTTCAAAACGCTACCGTCTCCGGTGGTCCGAAGCTGGGGCGCATGCGCAAGGCCCCCAACAGCGGACACAGGAAGAGAAATCTCGAAAATGGGACCAGCTTTTCCTCAAGGTCATCACAACCACAACTCTCTCTCTCAGTAACTGCTTTCCTCCATCGACCATCAAAGATCTTGAAACATCCTTGAAGACATATTGAGAAGTTGCTTTCGCTGAGGGTTTGCAGCTGTAAAAGAGAGGGCAGTCGAACCGATTGAAATGGAGGACATTGCATAATGATATAAAATCAAGGATATGCCTTTTTGTGTGAAAGTAAACATGCGACCCATAGCTTCAAACATTAGCGCTCATGATTACAAAGATTATAAAAACGAAACAATGACTGGATATGCATCTCCTCATCCGACATAGATTTGCACTCGCATCATCCAACATAGATGCTAACAAATTAAGGTTTTGAGCATTAGTTATTCAGTAAAACTGATTATCCAAGGTAATGTGGACCGAATCCACCTCGAATGAATAGAAACTGGGTAGGTAGGTAGGTAGGTATTTTAATGAACACAACGGGCTATTGGCGACGATCCGGGATCAAACCCAAAGGGAAAGATCCTAGGACAACACCGCGTAATTTTGAAAGGGTTCTTTGGTTGGATTCGAACTCGGTTAATCCGGTTGCTAATCCGTTACTCTTCCAACCGGAATAGAAACTGGGATAATGCGGACGTAATAGCACTTACTAGTCTATACGAAGTACAGAAAAAAATTTACTGTACTACACGTTACTACGACATACCATTATTGCTGCTGATAGATTCAGGAAGTAAGGATTACTAGAATCTCACGTTATATGTGACAGGCAGCATCTGCCCACTAAACCAGACCAATCGAGAACAAAATGCGCACAAATATGCTCTATTTAAAGCCTTAAAGAATTCGGCTCCATAGGTAATTAAACTTACCTCACACCGGAGCAACGCAATCTAATTTAGCTCGGATAACACGGGCACTCGGTTAATAGGAGCACGGATAATCAAAGTTCTGCTGTATTCCTTCGAAATAGTCAGATTAGAATCCTTATCGATGTTGTCCACTCTTGAAAATCTGCATTGTATGACTGAGTGGTTGTTTTGGGGTTTTATGGCGCACGAACTATGTTTGGTCAAGCAGCGCCAAACAGAAGACAACTTCGAGTAAGAAATGTTATGAAAGGAAGAAAAGAGGGATTGGGGAATAGGATAATGGCATGAAAGCAGAAAAAGATCGTTTGGGTATCCTAGGAGCGTGACACCAATGTTTACTAAGGACATTAAACCCCATGGGAGAAGGAAAGATCACTAGAGTAGCTCGAGCCCGTGAAGCCCATACACACACCTAAAGGAGATGTCCCTCTGTGGGCACTTTAGTCAATGGATCGTCGAGTTTACGATATATCCCCCTCAAGAAATCTGAGAGAAGGGGTATGTTTGGCGCCGCTTGGGTCTTGCGCAATTACAATCCAATCAACCAAATGAAAGAAGGCGAAGAGAGCAAGACCATTCGTCCCCGACCCCACATTCTAAACTGCAGTTGAAAGTTGACGTTTTTGACGGAAATATTTAATTTGGTTAGTTTCATGTTTAATCTATTATTGGGTTGTTGCAAAGGTTCGTCCCGTTTTTGACTCTAGATGGCATTGCATCGCAAAATCGAAGCGTTATCTACTTCATACGTGTAAAGTTTTGATGTTGTTTGAAAGAAGGGATTTCAGCGAGTACTTGGGAAAAAAATTGTGTTTTTTACAAGTTTTGTCAAGCATTAAAAGTGGCAGAAAACAAGGAGCATTATTCTTATATAAGGAATTCTTATATCTTATATATATATATACAAGGAGCGTATTATGCTTTTTTATTTCCGAAAAGGCAAGAATGCTTCGCAGACTTAAAAGAAGGTATGTGTTGTGTAGGGTGAGGGTGCCGTTGACGATTCCACGTGCCGCAAGTGGTTCAGAAAGTTTCGTCACCTGGATCAGTTCTTTAGCCAGAAACCTCAGAACTTATATAAGCGCGGGATTGTGCAGCTATCGGAGAGATGGAGAAAGGTCAACGAACAGAACGGCACATACTATAATGATTAAATTCAATTTTTAGTAAATAAAATTTTTCTTCAGTTTTTGTCAAAAAAAGGGACGAACTTTTGCATCAACCTAATATTCTGTCTCAAAAATGGACATTTTTAGATCTCTGTGAGGCAGCGGTGGAAAGGTCCACGAGGAAACTACGAAAGACTGGTGCTTCTTGAATGCCAGCAGGTCTCAATATATTGGGGAAATGGTCAAGGAGTATTTTTAAAACAATAATTAAAGCACATTTCTTATGAAAATACAGAAAGCCCGAAATCAATCATCCATCTTAAAATCTGCCAACATTCTTTTTTGGCAATCAAAATAGGAATGAAAGTATGACAGCATACATTTTTTGTAAAATGAGGTCAAATATGGTTCAGAAGAATGTTACCCGCACAGAAAAAATCGACGTATCTACGAAAAACACCTAAAATCTTTACCTCTTATTACATAGAAAAATTTATAACGTTCATCAGAACCTTCCTCCTCTTCAGTAACTTCCATTCTCCTGCAGCATTTTCTGAAAGGAGGAACTTGAAAGAAAACTCACGAGTCCCTTGACCAAGGGCTGATAGTTTGTAAAAACAAAAAGCAAGGGATGAAAATTCTCTCTCAAATCCCCCCGTTGGTGTACTACCCTCTGTTTTATGACTTTTTTCTCCACCGGATATGCTTTGACGATCACAATGAAGTCTTTTGCGCGTTCCGGAACTTTATCAAACCCTTCTCAGAACCCCCTTACTAATGATCTGGGCAGTTTGAGAATGTTACAAAGTGAGAGAAAAGAGGATCTTTTTTGTTGATCTGCTTAAGGGTTAATCATTCGAAGACGTTAGGGGGTGTCAATGTAATTGAAGAACACTTCCTCTCCTTTTGCTTTTCTTACAGTTTGGGGACAGAATCCGTTTCCGCTGCTCTAACAAAGGGGTGATAACCCTGACAAAAAAGGGGAGGGAAACAGTGAAATTTACTGCTTCCAAAGCAAATATTATGTGACCCCCTCGATAGGGGCCTGGTTGAGGAGTCACATTCTCAAGACCGTGGGGTGACCTGCATCCTCAAAAGTAAGAAAATTAAGGTCATTTAACCTCCTGGTGGTTCTCTCGACGAAGATCTCGTCATAAGCAAAGGGGACCAGATCGTGATGGACGAGATATCTCGTCATTAGAAAAACTGACCAGATCTTGATCTCGACAATGTAAAAAAAATCGGCAGTATCTTGATGACGAGTTATCTCGTCATTAGCAAAATTGATTGAATCTTGATGGACGATATATCTCGAGGCACTTGGATGGTTAACGACATTAGATGACAACGTTAACTGAGGTAACATGACGCATATAAATATTACGACAACTTAATGTCTGAAGAACAGTTACCTGCCCTTTAAGTGTTTCAAGACTTTCTGTACAAACTTAATAGGGAGGTAAGAGATGCTAATATTAACCCCTCCTGGTTGTTGTCTCGAAGTTCCTCGTCATTAGCAAAACTGACCAGAACTTGATGGACAAGATATCTCGTCCAAGAGAAAAAAATTCAGACCAGATCTTAATCTTGTCATTGTAAAAAAATTGCAATGTTTGACGAGTTTTCTGGTCATTAGCGACATTGTTCAAATCTTGATGGACGAGATATCTCGTCGAAACCATTGGTGGGTTAAATATATAAGTTTTTGATTAAGTTGCATTTAAATTATCAAAGTTTTTATCAAAGGCTGTTTATTTGGAACATCAAACTGTTTTTCCAAGAGTGTTTTACACGTGGGCAGAACGGTCCCGTTCCAGTGTATATTTCAAAGTGTTTCTGGCCACAATGAGTTTGGTATTTAAATCTCAAATCCAGGTGTAGCGAACTGTAGTACAGCCAAAATATGGCAGTAAATCGACAAACCAATCCCTCTATGCCATCACTACAAAGCGTTTAAACACCAAATGTGCTAGACAAATTTGGAATTTAAACTACAAAATCGCCATTACAGTTCCCCCTCGTGGAATCTTGGGAGATTCAGCCCCCACTTTGAGAAACAGCTTATCCGGAAGCATCCACAGTCCGATCCAGATAGAGCGGCTTATCGAGAAAAACATATCCATCTCACTCATTCACGGAATCCGAATTCTTCGCAACCCTCGAGGTTCTCTTACAAAATTCCGAAACTCCACTCGGCTCATTATCCCTTTCACAGCCACCCAGTTGGAAGCGACTGTAACTCGACCCCAGTCAGACAATCCACCAGGGACATAAACTGCCCTAGAACCATCGAACCGACTCCCTGACAAGCTAGAAAGGACCCTGTCCCATAAATAAGAAACTGAATACGGCCGTAGTATCTGTTGCTCCCGTTGAAACTACAGGAAGGTAGGGTTTTTGAACCCCTATCGAAGATAAATATTGTGCGAGACGACAAGTGGGTGTTTTTTGAAATTCGGAGGATCGTCTGCGAGTGAAAGTGTTCCTTCTCCGCCCCTGGGTGGTGGAGCACTTTTGGAGATTGCGACGGAGCGGAAATCGGCCACATGGAGCTTCCGTCCCGACGGATTTCTCGGAGTTGGCGACTTGGGCGGTCAGTGTCCCCACATTCCACACTTCAGCGCTTTATGTGACTGAAAAGTTCAGCCAATTCGAGAGGATCTTTTCCTAGTGCCTTCAAGGCAGTGTGTAGAAAAAGCAGAACTCCCATTTAGCGAGGTTCTTCAGTAGAGATGGGTAGAGTCGAGTACTTCTTAGAATCGTATATTGATTTTAGAGTACTTTCAAGCGTCGAATAAATATAAAAAACAATATATAGTAAGAATCAGTCAACTGTGTACTTGGGATGAATATTTTGATAGTCGAATCCTTCGGATGAACGCTTTGGAATCTGAGTACTTTTTGTATTTGAACACTTTTGTACCCGATTACTTTAGTATTCAAGTACTTTGGTATTCGAATACGTTTTTATCCGATTACTTTGGTATTCGAATAGTTTGGTTTTCGAATATTTTGATATTCGAATAGTTTGGCTTTCGAATATTTTGATATTCAAATACTTTGAATGAATTCTCTGTATTCGAATGCGAGAAAGAATCTGCTGCTACGAATGCTTTTAAGTATCGAGTACTTTGGTATTCGAATACATTTATATCCAATTACTTTGGATGAATTCTACTGTATTCGAATGCGAGAATGCTTTTAAGTATCGAGTACACGAGCACTTTTGTATTCGAATACTTAATATCAATACTGCTGTATTCGAATACGAGAAAAAATCTAGTGTAACGAAAGCTTTTAAGTATCGAGTACCTTTGAATTCGGATAATCTCACCTCTAGTCGTTAGTACAGGACCCTGCGAAAAATATTTTGTATACAAATGTGCAGTCTACGTTTAACAATTTATAAATATTTTCATTGAATAAAAAAGTAGTACAAAGTCAATGAAAAAAGATAAAACGATACACAGGTGGGCAAGGGGAGCATTGAGTACTTGGTACATGAATTTGAATTTCATAAGATGCCCACGCAACCATCATTTATCCTGGAACAAGGACCGAAACTTAACTATGTATAGAGGCCAGTACAGCGCATGGGGCTGCCTCAGGGATATGGGGAACATCCCCTTCCAAGTCTAGTATTTTAAACAAAATATCGTCATCTTAAAACAGGTATTAACTGACAAAAGGAACTTTTTACTTTATAGCTGTTTAAAGTGTAACTATTGGTTTATAGGCTCAAAAATTAAATTATAAGCATTTTGATAGTATTATATATCCTTTAAACAGATTACAATGTGGCTGCATTTCTTATCATGAAATTAAGTATCTAATGTCTCCGAAAAATATCAGTTGATAAGTTTCTGTTATAAGCTGACGATATGTTCAAAATATAATCAAATTACGTAAAAGTGGGAATACAGTTGTCAACAATTAAGCGGAATATAATAACCTCTGTGTTTAGTAGAACCCAAGATGATGTTTTTTTTTTAATTTTTATGATAATAATAATAAAAGGATCTGATGCCATATATATAATTTTCATATCACTGAGATTAAAACCTTATCACTATTTGCATCAATGTAACTTTCATTTTAAAGGTCTCGAGAAGCAAGAACAATTTTCTCCTATGACACATTTATTTTTTATGTGCAAAATTGTTATAAAAATTATGTTGTATCAAATCAAAAAGGGCTGCAAATCAAATTTAATGGTAAACTGTTGTAAAAAAACCTTTCAAATAGAGCGAGCTTTTAATATGTAACCATATATCTCGCTTCGAACTTCAATCTATTAAACGCGATGACAAAAGATGAAAACATGAACTTCAGCTCCTTCGGAAACGCTGACTGGAAACTTTTATTTTTTATTAAACCAACAAATTTAGAGCAAAGATAGCATTATGATACAGAGCGTGTTTATCTAAATTACGCTGATGAATTGCATGCGATAGCTGCTCGATCGGGAAAACCATTAGGCAGATTGATTTTGAATTGCGCAATGTCGTGCAATCATTGTCATCGGACACACCTTATTTAGTGTGAAACATTTCCACGGGTCAAAATATAAACCGATATCACCTGCATTATCTTAGTTTAGAATGTTTGAAAATAAAAAGAGGACCGAAATGAGCAAATCCGTATGGTGTTTTGTGTATAGATTGCAGCCGCCCATTCTTTTGTTTTTGTTTACTTATTGCAAGTGAAGGAATTAGTGATGACGCGTGCTATAAAGTTCATTTTTCAAGCAGATGAAAAACGAAAGGGGCAACTTGCTTTGAAATCCATAGAAAAGAGAGTACTTCAAAATATAGCTATATTTCAGATACTATTAGATTCTACATGCAGCATTTTATTATGGAAAAAAATGGTATATGCTGATTCTAATAACTACATAAACACAAGTGACTGGAAAAACAGAATAGAGAGTAGGTGTTCAGATTGCGTTCTCAGACTGAGAAAATTCTTTCTATGATTATTAACTCAGAGGAGATGAGTCAGTTTATAATGTATTTGCTAGATATTCAAGTATAAACCAGCAATTTCCAATCTATTTCATCATATGGTACACATAAAATAATTACTTAAATTATGTTGCACACCAAAAAATATATTTTTTGCCGATCTGACAAAACGAGAATAGGTATAATTTTGATTTATTTACCTTTTTGGCTCTAAAGTGGCTTTTTCATTTTGAGACTATGATACTTCGTAACAAAAACGATAACAATGCTCAAAATTATTTATAAGGGTATTGAAAATACGGGTATTGCAATTATTTGTGAACATATATGTCAAAAGTTGAAAACTAAACCGTTGAAATGAAATAAATCTTACACAATTTAAAACATTTCGTCATCCGTGAGTCATACCAGTGCCATTCTTGCAGATGGGTTGAAAATCGCTGGTATAAACCACTTACCAACATTTTAAAGTCAATGGAGGACACAATACTTCAACTGAAGGACATGTCCTCCTTTCTGCTACCACATGATCACTCTAAAATAGAAACTGAAAATTTCGTTTATTTTTTTTCTTGATAACCCAATTGAAATGGGAATGATTCAGTTGGAGCCTTTGTTTAATGAATTACTTAACTGAATTTTATCTACTGCTTGGTGTATTTCTCTCTTCTGCCTCAGGGCATCGCTCCTTCTGTGTGTATGTCTATTATCTGACGTAGTCTGTCTTCCGATGGGCGCAGATTGGCTAAATATGACCTTTCCGCCATAAAACCCAACTAACCGACCTATCCCTGCTGAGAATATTACCATGAAATAGAACTTCATTTTTAAGTTTTATATCTGACGACCAATCGATCTAGAGATCAGGCTTCTGGATTGAAATCTTCCTGGTTCGAATACGGGGTTAGGTCATGGATGTTTGTCCGCCTGGAGTGAATGTGGCTATAATGCGTACTGTGTATGTGAGGTGCAGCGTTAACCCACCCCCCGTGGTGCTCCAGTACTATGCCAAGTGGCTCACAATTCTGCCCTTGTAGTGCCATGATGAGTAATGTTCAATTTAATTCATTGGGGGAAAAAATGTCACCTTATTCTTTAACCCTCCTCGAGGTTGTCTTAACGAGATATCTCGTCATTAGCAAAACCATTAGCAGATCTCGATGGACGAGATACCTCGTCAATAGAAGAAAACTGACCAGATGATCTCGCTATCATAAAAATCGGCGATATCTTGGAGACGATATATCGCGTCAATAGCAAAATTGAGAAGATCTTGGTGAACGAGGTATTTCGTCGAAACCATTTGGAGGGTTAAACCTCCGCATTTCAAACATTCCGTACTTTTCAAAAACAAAAAGTGTGGCTGTCCAGAGAAATGGATGTTAAGTTCAAATAAAGTTAGCCAGCAAAAAATAGTAAAAGGGACGAACAAAGGAATACTTTTGTGTGAGGCACTAAAAGGGAAGTACAAAAATAATTAGAGAGAATAAAAAAAACATCACCTAATTTTCATATTTTAAATTGCTCTCTCTCTCCCAAGATCTTTCACCCGTCCCCAAAGACTTTGCACCACATTCCAAACAAAACAAAAACCCAGAAACTATTTCACCCTGCCCCACCCCTTCACTCCGTTGCCATTCTGAAAAGCACAAAAAGAAGGGGAAGGGAGGGAGAGGGAAAAAAAGAACACAGGTGCACCACAGAATACGGCGGAGGCTGCGCCATTGTCACAACAATGCTCTCCAAAAACGCTCACAGCTGCTTGTCAAGAGGATAAGAAAATTTCTCCTTTTCCCTGCCAATTTTTTGTTTACCACCTGACGCAGGGAATATTTTCCCTTTTCCCACGTTACTTTGAAGTCATGCCGGCCCTCGAAGCTGGTAAATAGCATGCGAAAGAATCCAAAAGTGGTGGCTGGTGAATCGGAGATGGGCTACAGCAACCAGATGTCGCCGTGCTGTTGAAACAATACTTGGATGTTTGGGATCACTGTCATCCGAAGGGCCCGACTACGTTTGGGAGGGGCGGAGCAGTATGCTGAATTATCTGTACAGAAAAACGTTTTCTAAACTCTTAGTTCAACGTTTTATGTCTTCAGACTACGTTTGGCAGGGGTGGGTCAGCCATGTTGGATTATCTGTACAGAAAAATGTTTTCCAAACTTTTCGTCCAACTTGTTTTATACAAGTCACCAGTGCTTTATACGCATACAGTCCAACCACACACTGAAACAGCATGCTATACAACATGCGCATGCGTACTCCGGTTCTGAACAGAAAACATGTCGGTACGCATGCGCATTTCAGCTAATTTAGTGTCACAGTACTGTAGTTGGACCTATGTGTGGCTTATCTTGGGAAATTGATAGACTGAAGTACTTGGTTAGGAGTGTTGCATTCATACTCCGTTTTTGTACAGAAAATATGTCGGTACGCATGCGCATTTCAACCAATTTAGCGTCGTAGGACTTATCTTGGACCTATGTGTGGCTTGCCTTAGGAAATTGGTAGGCTGAACTGTTTGGTTAGGAGTCCTAACCTCGTAAGTGTTGAAGTCGGGTTGGCTGACTTGGAATGTCACCGTTACCGCTTGGTTAGGAGTGACGCATGCATATCCCCTTTCTGTACAAAAAACATGTCGGTACGCATGCGCATCTCAGCCAATTTTAGAGTCACAGCACTGATGTTGGACGACCTATGAGTGGCTTGCCTTGGTAAATTGACTGAAGTGCTTGGTTAGAAGTGGTGCATGCGTACTCCGTTTCTGTACAGAAAACATGTCGGTACGCATTCGCATCTCAGCCAATTTAAGGGAGCACAGTATCTTTAAAACCTTAAAAAAAATCGATTTTCCCATTTTGATCTATTTAGATAGTTTGAAATGTTCTGATTCTGGTAAAAAAATCGCATGAAAAAATTCGCATTCGTTCGTAATGAGGATTTTTCGAATACACCTATTTTTATTTTCAGCTGTTCGTTTGTTTACGTTTCTAAGTTTTGGTTTGGAATTATGCTATTTATTTTTTTCGAAAGTTTTAATAACATTTTTACTGTAACAAATATAAGCAGAATATGTACTACTCAACTCTTTCATTTCACAAATCTATTTGTTTACTTGAGCACGTGAATGCTAAAAATAACTATTTCAACTTTAATTGCATTTATCTCAGAATGGTAATTTTCAAGCTTGCTCGCACTATAACTGAAACTAATGAACGTAGACTGCTGAAATTTTGAATGAAAATAGATTATCAAAAGGGCTTCAAAATGAAACCAAAATTTTACTCAAATATAGTATGAGCGAAAATTTGGAAAAAATTAATGAAGTGAAATATTAATTGATTCTTATATTTATGCGTTACTTAACTACTATTTTTTGGTTTTAATTTAAAATAAAAGCATTGTGTTACTTATATCAGTCATTAGTTTTATAGAAAATGCACAGGATGACTCAGAATGTTGCGTACAAGTTATGCTTGTAAAAAAAGTATGTTAAAAAATGACCTTATGTAAATTCTAGTAAAATATTATTTAATTTTTAAAAATCAAACCAATATTTCTGCATTGTGTAGTATAAAGTATAAGTAAACCCTGAAAAATATTTCATTATGATACACATAAAACTTTTGGTGATACAATTTACCGAAATTAGTCTATTTTATCTGTTGATTTGTATGATTAAAGGTACTGTGCCCCCTTAATGTCACAGCACTGATGTTGGACCTATGTGTAGCTTGCCTTGGGAAATTGGCAGACTGAAGTGCATGGTTAGGAGTCCTAACCTCGTAAGTGTCGAAGTCGGGTAGGCTGCCTTGAATGTCGCCGTTACCAAAATATTATTACTGACTTTCTTAACGGTGATATTTAATTAATAAATAAGCTTTATTTGTATTATCATACTTTAGGGATCCATTTATACAATGGCATTAATGGTAACTTTTAGCAGTATCAAATGTGGTCCTCCGCTCAATAAATTTATGGACTTCTTGTTTCACCCTCTGATTGATTGATTGATTGTTTGGTTTTATGACGCAAGAAGCGTTTAACCTTATAAGAGTCACAAGATTATCAGAGTAGAGAAGAGTTGTTTTTTGGCCCATCACACTCACATAATAACTGGATAACCACATCCATTGGTTGAAAGAATCCTTGGGAAAATTAACCTATGGTAATAATCTAAAATTAAAACCAGGTAATTACCTAAAATTTAATTAATTTAATCATCTGAAATTTAATTATTTAAGTTTTTAAAAATCAAGCGAAGCATTATTACGAAAACATTTCTGAAAGGCATTTTCTGTCAAGATAAATGCAGATAGTGGTAGCATTTTGGCGGCGGAATGTGTTTCCAATATATATTCCGAAAATGACGTCACTTGGCTTGTTTTTCGATTACGATTTCAACGCAAAAACACTACCTGCACACACATTTAGCTTGACAGAAAAAACACGTCAAAGGAAAATTAAAACATTCTTATAGTTATGATTGTTATGCTTTTAATCTTAGATGTAAAATTTGCTTTGGCTACTCATTGGCGAAACGCGGGAGCACTTTTTGGCAACCTTGGAAAACTTTAGCAGAAATGGCTGTCGATCTTCAATGCCTGACTTGTGTGTGTATTCAATTTAATTACAAACCTAACTTGTTTGGATGAATCGTGACTAACGATCTCGTTGTCCACGGATGAATTTACTCTGATTAAATCTTTTAAATTTTAATTAATATTATTTGTAAAAAGTAATTGTTAATAATTAAAAATTAATCAATTTAATTAGTAAAAATCAAGCAAAAGAATGTCATGAAAATAGTTCCAAAATTAATATCACAATTCTCGCCTCAGATATTTGCTAACTATAATTTTTATCTCTACTTTGTTGTGAAATATCGTTTTTATCTGCAGTGTTAGAAAGGAGAATAAATTTATTTCATGCTAATTTATTCAGATTCACAAAAGAAAATTGAAGAAAAATTCTGAATTGATACTATGTTTTTCTTTAAATAAATATTCAACTAACTTCTATACATAAAAATTAAATAAATAGTTGTTATTATCGAAGTTGAAAACTCAGCACTAATCTACGGTAATTGCGAAATTCAACAATACTTATAATTAGCAGGTAAATCTTGGTGAAGATAAAAGGTGCGAAAGAGATCAAATAAGTTAAATAGCAGAAAGGCATTTTTTCACTTCCGTCATTTATAAATCTGATTTTGAATTGCACTTTCAAAGTATGAGAGGGATTTTCAGTGTAAGCAAACAAACCAGACGAAAAATGGAAATTTTACTTTCCTTTAACAAAATCATCTCGCATGATACATATCGGGATTACTTAAAATGTAGTTTATCATCATTTTGTAAAAGTTTGACGTTTAATCGAATTGGCGTTGGACTATCATGTATCCATTTGGAATTCATTCTCCGGAATTTTTATCAGCGCGTACTGAAATGGTATTCGAAAAACAAGTCAAGTTACGTCCCAATCGGAATACGCACAGGAAACATGTTCCACTTCAGAAACATCATCTGCACTTAACTTCATAGGAAATGCCACTGAAAGTAAATAAATACCTGTTATTATGGAAGATAAAAACAAAACTTTGCGAAATTTAGCAATGATTATGATCAGCTGGTATACCTTAATGGGAAAAAAAGTAAAAAGGCTCCAGCACGTTTAGTAGCAGATTTTGTGTCATTTGTAAATCTGACGTTAAATCTGACCGCATTCTGAAAGTATAATCCAAAAGAAAATTTAATATTTTATTAAAAAATACAAAACATTTGAAACAAATTAAAAGGAAAAAAAATGCTCCCAAACCAAAAAAATGCTCAGAAATCTAAATAAATGCTCTAAAGAAAGAAAAAGATCCTCAAAATGCAAATGGGAGTGATACAAGTCCGGGTCTCATTTACAAATAATCACTGAATCCAGATATCTTAGGCGCGTAGTCTCGAAGGTCGTATACAGCCCCTTGTAGGTGCTTTTCTGCACGGACTGTATCACGGAGGGAAAACCAGTTCTACGGTTTTAGCGCTCGTCTTCGCTATCACTCGTTCAGTGCAAACTTTTGAAAAATAGTAAATGGTGATTAAATGTCATTTAATTTCCTCCAGTAGGCTCTGGAGTTGAAGAATGCATAGACTATTCTCTAATTTGTCTATTTTCAGGTAAAAACGCGTAATTTCATTTAGCGTCGGTCATTGAACCGAAAACCTATTATCAATTCAAATCAATGGTTCGAGGTAGCCCAGTTGGAAGAGCAACGGATTAGCAACCAGAGGGTTGCGAATTCGGAACTCTGTTCAGTCAGAGACAGTCGTGTGTACGGGGCTGATGCATGTTAAACCTGTCGTTGCATCAAATGTCCTCACGTCGGCGTAGTGTGGAAGTTTGGAGAGTGGGGTGCCAACTCAGGTGCTGACCTCGTCATCTGACCGTGGGTCAAAATGACGAGGTGTTGTCCTCGGATCTTTCCCTTCGGGATAACCCGTTGTGTTGCTCCAGTGCGACGTTAATTAACTACCTCTATCTCTCTCTGTCAAGTTAATGTAGGTAGAGGAAGTGTTTCGTACGTATATCCCGCTCATATTCCGAATGTGACGTCACTTGGCTTGTTTTTCGAATGCCATTTCAGTACGCGCCGATAAACACTCCAAAGAATGAATTCTAAATTGATATGTGGTAGTTGATTGGTTTACGGTGTCAACCAATCATTCAACCGGTGTGTTGAAAGAATTGCACTAGTGTGCCTTACGGATGGTAAAACGTTTTAAATTGTGCAAGATTTATTTCATTTCAACGGTTTAGTTTTTAACTTTTGACTAGTGTGCGACAAGTAATTTCTATACAAATAATTTTGTATATTATATTTTTATTTCAAAACATTATTAATAAATTGTTTCAAAAAGATTTTTTTTAAAAACCGTTTTGGAGCAAAAAGGGTAGGTAACAACCATTATTTTTTTGTAAGTCAGAGGTATAACTATTTTACTGTTACATCGACAAAAAATATGGTATATTTTTGCTGTGCCTCAGATTTTTAATGTTTAGTTAATATATGCCATGAGATGAAAACACTTGAAAACAGTTGGATCTAGGCCTATTAGATTAAACGCCAAACATCGCCAAAATGAAGATGAACTACATTTTAAGGTAACCCCGATACGCATCGCACAAGAGCATTTGGTTAGCGAAAGTAATATCTTCAAATTCCGTCTGGTTTTTGTTTACGCTAAAAAGTCTCATAATTTATTGGCGATAAAAATGTCTATCAATCAATCAATCAATCAATCAGAACGAAGAATTGAATTTGGAAAAATGAATCAATTTTTAACTTCGAATTTTTTTTAATATACCAAACCCTTTTTTCAGACGATAATACCACAAATAAATGTAGCAGCGGCTCATATTTTTTTAATTTAGTAGTTTTGTTTGATTGGGGAGAAAGATCAGTTATTCATTTTTAGTTATTTTCAAAATATCGTACTCTCTCTCTGTATAGAAACGAGTAATTAATTATTCAGTTTTCTTGCCAGCGAGTAAACGTTTCTGAAAAGAACAATGTTTTTAAATGCTGTTATTCTTGAAGATATTGGAATTTTGTAAAATGAATATTAAATAGCGGTATGTCAGATTTCGTGATGCTAGTCGATACACGTGGAATTTTCAACCCAAAGATCTATTGTTTGTACTTATTGTTGTTAAGAACGTTTAATTTCTCTTACATGCATCAATTTTTGATTTATTATAGGTAATTTTCTGCGTGATAGTTGATAATTAAATTAATATATTAATTAATTGAGATGTGATAGTTAAAAAAGAGCACTGGAAATTAATTACTCATGACTTTTTAATCATTTTGTTATTGTTATATTTCTAAAACGTCTTTCAAAAAAAATTTTAGGGCTGATAATTAAGTTAGGTTTTTAACTTTTGAAACAATTCTTGAAAATTTGACTACAAGACTATCTCCCCAAAATGACTAAATGCAATTGGATTCGTAATAGTAAATCTTATATCTTATTACACATATAAGACAGTTGATTACAACCTTTATTCAAATCACCTAATCATATATAATGGATTTTAGTGTGTTTTTATTTTGCATTTTTTCATATTTCCAGATGAATTATTGATCAAAAATAGAGAACACATTTTGTATATTTTTATTCATGTTATTTACATATTTTTATGGTTGCAAAATACATTTATTATTTTGTAAAGAACATCGTTTTTGTTTATTATTATTACACAGAACATTTTACTTTACAAATCACATTTTGTGTATTTTTATTCCTGTTATGAAGTTGTTCATGTCTTTTTATGCAATGTGACAAAATGTGCAAAAATTAGTCATGTTTATACAATTATTCTCCTGAATGTGTACTTTAAGTGCATCCCATTCGCTGTTTCTCAACGTCCTGAAATACAGTGAGAACTTCGCGTTCTCTTCAAATTTTTGTTCTGTGGAAATTTATACTTTTTTCAAAAATGTATCTTTGCCTCTTTTTCAATAGCTTAAGAGTTTCATCAGAATGGAAAGTTCTCTGTTTTTTTAATTATATGACTTGTTAGATTAACGTGCCTAAGTATGCGTCTGATTAACGTATCTACATATGTCTTACTTGTCTGATTTACGTACCTACATATGTTTTACTAGTATGATTAGAGTATCTACATATGTTTTATTTGTCTGATTAACGTATCTACATATATTTTACCTGTCTGATTAATGTACCTATGTATGTTTTACTTATCCGATTAACTCATCTACATGTTTCACTTGTACGATTAACGTATCTATACATGTTGTACTTACGTGTGTGTGTGATTAACGTATCCACAAATGTTTTTACTTGCATGATTAATGTATCCACAAATGTTTCGCTTGCATAAATAAAGTATCTACAAATGTTTCACTTGCTTGATTAATGTATCCACAAATGTTTTACTTGCATAAATAAAGTATCTACAAATGTTTTACTTGCATAATTAACGTATCCACATGATTTACTTGTATGATTTACGTATCTACACACGTTGTACGTGATTAACATATCTACAAATGTATTGCTTACGTAATTAAAGTGTTTACAAATGTTTTACTTGCATAATTAAAGTATCTACATATGTTTTACTTTTATGATTAACCAAACTTCGTTCTACGCTGCTTAAACTGGTTAGGGTGAACTAATAGAGGATTTGAGCCACGTGGGCATTTTCCTTAAATCCCTGTGTCTAGGCGAATATGGAACATGGACAAGAAACGTCTCGTGAAGCTCTTTTCCTTCTCTTGTCCCATCCCTTCCTACGCAAAGACAGTCACCCAGAACACACATGGGTTCTTCATCGAATTGCTAAACGAGCATTTGTTTGCAGAAAAAATTCACTGTTTTTAGACATGTTTGCGTTTTTTCTGCTCATGGGTTTTGTTAATCTTAGATTTACATAACATAGATTAGCTACCTTCAGTATTTACCTCTGTAACACCATGAACATTTTGGAAGTGCCGGATCATCCTCTGAATACGGCCCTTATTCAGTTCTCTGTAACGTGGTTACTGAATAAGGGTGATCCGGCTCTTCCAAAATGTTCCTGGTATTACAGAGCTAGATGCTGAAGGTAGATAATCTATGTCATGTCTACCTACACAACGACGGCTAAAGTGATTCCGAATCGTATTCTCACTCCGTAAACCCTACAATGTAAGTCTCACTCAGAAACGAGTGCCAGGCAAACGAATAAATGCCGATCTGAATACACCCCGAAGGCTATCAAGGGATAGAAGAATCCAGCTTCCTTCTCTGTGCGGTCTGTTTTTATAGCAGACTTCACCTCCAAAATAATTGGTACACTGCTCCCCACACCCTCACTGAGCAGAAATAATCTCTTTTTACGACTAGATTACAGGCCTTGCCTCCTGGTGTGGTATTGACTGCTTCTGAGAAGAAATCTATCACCGTCGCTCAACAATGGCCAGAGAAGGGGTCTTTATCGTAAGGTTTGATTGAATGTTGCTAGAGTGGAGAGCACAGCTGCTTCAGCGTGGCCTACAGCACTAGATACTTTCGGCAGTTAGCATGCTATGGCACATTCGCTTTAATACTTATTGGATGCTTAATGTCTGGGACCGTTCTTGAAGCCCATTACTGAAGACCTTGGAGTTCTATTTTGAAAACGGGGCCGCGGTAGCCCGGTTGGAAGAGTAACGGACTAGTAACCGCTTCAATACCTATTGGATGTTTCCGGAGAATCCAACCAAAGACCGTCGTGTACAAAGGGGGCTAGTGCACGTTATATCTGTCGGGGCCTCAAATGCCCTCGCGTTGGCGTGATGTGGAAGTTTGGAGAGTGGGGGTGCCAGATCAGGCTTTGACCTAATCATCTGACGGCGGTTCAAAAAAACGAGGTGTTATCCTCGGATGTTTCCCTTCGGGGGTTGATCCCGGACCGTCGCCAATAACCCGTTGTGTTGCTCCAGTGCGTCGTTAATTACATACCTACCTATTTTGATAACATTACGTATTATTTTAGGTAGGTAATTGAATTAACGTCGCACTGGAGTAACATTGGAGACGGTACGAGATCAATCCCGCCAACGCCTCTTAATTTTCAACCGCGATCAGATGACGAGGACAACACCTGAGCCGGCACCCCACTCTACAAACTTCCACACCACGCCATTGTGAGGACATTGGAGGCCGGGACAGATTTAACGGAAACTTGCCCCACGAATACAACTGTATTTGATTTAATCGAGTTACGGACTCGCAACCCTCCGGTTGCTAATCCTCGACTACCAACCGGGCTATTGTTTTATACATAGCAGAGGAGATAATAACTTTCCAGCTTATTGGATAAGATAGGACAAATCACTTTCGGAGCACCCGTTGCAATGCAACTCATCTCCACATCATAATTGGAATTAAATTGGCTTAAGATAAAATTTACTCGAGGGGGAATTTTAACTTAACGTATATTTAGATCCAGGGGCTTGGTAGACATAAAAATCAGCTAATACAAAATTGAAATGTACCCGTCGAGTCACTGGGTAAACAGGTGGTCGCGATCCAGAGTACTTAGATTTTGGTTTCGTGTCGGGACGTTATCCCCTGGACTGTAACCCATATTTGGCCAAACTGCGCCATACACGAGACTGACGACGCCAAGCAATGGACATACACGTACAAGCAAAGCTTTTCTGACACAGAAGACGGAAATATATCAAGGATGAATCGAAACTGACCGGTCTCTTGCCCACGACACCGTAGGATTCCTGTTACGCCCTTCATCTTCTGTGTGCATACTTCGAGATCCCTTCTGTCCCCTCCATTTCCCAGCACACCTTTTAATCCCCGGATGACATTCTTGTCAACACCCCCACATCCGTTCAAAGGGAAGACGATCGCATGGTTCCTCTTGGTCAGCATTCCTTGGTGTCTGCCCAGAGAACCTCATTACTATAGTAAATACATTATTTTTACCATCCATCTGGTTTCGATGAAACATCTCTTCCATCAAGATCTGATCAATTTCGCTAATGATGAGATATCTCATCATCAAGATATTTTTGATGATGATAAGATCAAGATCTGGTCAGTTTTCTTCTAATGACGTGATCTCTGGTCGAGACAACCACCTGGAGGGTTAACTTTCCTGATGGCATATCGCGTCGAAAACTGCCCTGTACTGACCAGCCTGGTAGGTAGGAAGGTATTTAATTAACGTAGCACTGGAGCACACAATGGGATCAACCCAACAAGGGAAAGATCACCACGTAATTTTGAACCTCGGTGAGATGACGAGGTGACCAATCTGATTCATAAACTTCCAAATTGTCACCAGCTCTGTACAAGGAAAATTGTTTTTCCCACTTGGATTTTCATTCCCTTGGAGTAAGACGGCAATTTTATCTAGATGAGATATTTCGTCATTATTAAGACGTCAGATATGTTAGAAAATATTTCTCGTCGAAACCAATTGAAGTATTAGTTATAATAACTAGTATGCTAGAGAAGAGTTTGTTTCCTAGAATGCCAGGCTGATGGATGTATAATCCTGTAAACATTCCTATGGAGGAAACGAGGAAGTCTCAGTGTTAACTCCGGGCGTCATGGGAGGTACTGCCACATCGCAGCCACCGCGAAATGGGAGGGGGTGCCTTCCTGGAGGACTTAAGGGAAAGCAAATCCGCATTTACCCATCGTCTTGAAGAAACCAGGTAATTTCAGGGCAGCCAACTCAACTTCGACACATGAGGTTCGAATTCCTAACCAAGCTCTTCCGTCTACCAGTTTCTTAACCCTCTTTATGGTTGGCTCGACGAGGTATCTCGTCATTAGCAAAACTGACCAGATTTTCATGGTCGAGATATGTCGTCAGAAAAAAACAGACCAGATCTTGATGGCCGATATATCGTCAGAAGAAAACTGTCCAGATCTTGATGGCCGAGATATATCGTCAGAAGAAAACTGACCAGATCTTGATGACCGAGATATGTCGTCAGAAGAAAACTGACCAGATCTTGATGGCCGATATATCGTCAGAAGAAAACTGACCAGATCTTGATGGTCGAGATATGTCGTCAGAAGAAAACTGCTCAGATCTTGATGGCCGATATATCGTCATTAACAAAACTGACCAGATCTTGATGGCCGAGATATGTCGTCAGAAGAAAACTGACCAGATCTTGAAGGCCGATATATCGTCAGAAGAAAACTGACCAGATCTTGATGGCCGAGATATGTTGTCAGAAGAAAACTGGCCAGATCTTGATGGCCGATATATCGTCAGAAGAAAACTGACCAGATCTTGATGGCCGAGATATGTTGTCAGAAAAAACTGACCAGATCTTGATGGCCGATATATCGTCAGAAGAAAACTGACCAGATCTTGATGGCCGAGATATGTTGTCAGAAGAAAACTGACCAGATCTTGCTCATCATAAAAAAAATCGGCAACATCTTGATGACGAGATATCTTGTCGAAACCACTTGGAGGGTTAAGGCACGCCCCTCACTGGTCCAACATCAATGCTGTAACACTAAATTGGCTGAGATACGCATGCGTACCGTCATGTTTTCTCCAAAGAAACGGAGTGCACATGCGCATGTCGTGTGCTAGGTCTCATGCTGCTCCAGTGTGTGGCCGGGTTAAGAGCGACGTCTTTAGACCCTCGGTCACTGGTAGGGTTTATTAGATTGTAGAAAAATATTTTTTTTTTGCGTTTATATTTTATTTTTCGAGATATTTTTGCGTGCATACGTCTAAAAAATCAGACCTGTACTAAGTGACCCATACGGAAAGTTGAGAGTTACGAAAAAATGGATATCGAGTTCGGCTTAATAATTTCTATATCATCAACGTGAACCAAACCAACCTAAAGTCATTCGATAACTGAGGGAACAAAGACTTGTTAGTGATCTTGAGTTCACGCGCCGCGATAAGAGGGGATGATGAGGAGTGGAAGTGTTTAGGGGACTTTCCGCTGCGCCACGAAAATTTCAAATTAGTATAACTCGAGACTGCGAAACGCTACGACGTCGAAATTGGTCTAAAACGAAAACTAACGTCGATCTGTCGATTTAAAGTATTAGAAGTGAAATCTAATGCAGTGTTGATTGTGAAACTTAGGATCGCAGTTGAATTTTTTTTTGATTTCGCAAACTCGTCGAAAAGCCAAGCAGAAATACACTGAAATCGACGCGGAAGAGCAATTAGTCAGCTTTCGATAAACACTTAATTGACCACTGAATTTGTCTTTATTTCATTTACTACACCCAAATAAATACTATGCGCTAACGAGGCGTACTCACGTTAAAACCTTGGGGCTCCAACACAGCCTTACAGTTCGTTTATTAAAATTGGATCCTAACTCTTTCAGGGGACCGTCATACCTCAGTGGGTATACCTACCGCGCTAGCAACCTTCGAGTTGTAGGTAGCGCAGGTTTGATTTTTGTCATGTGCAATTCCTCCCTGTATGTATTTGTCTCTTCTGTGCCAGTAAAACTTTCATTGTATGTGTCTGTCTATTAGTTGATATTGTATGACTCGTGTCTGGCGCAGCATGGCCAAATATGGCCCATGCGCCATAAAACCCCAAAACCAACCAACCATCCTCTTCAAACCAACCGCACTCTTCAAACCAACTGCAAACTCCAATCCGACCTACATAACAACAATATCCCATGAATCTTCGCCCCGTTAGTTATTTGACTTCTTGACTAGTGAAATAACACTCCGGACATAAAAACAATGGACCAAAATCAACGTTCAAACCCAACCAACCAACCTAACTCTTTCGGGGATCCCTCCTCTGTCCATGCCACCGACACAGACTTTCGAACAAAGAACAGAATAACATATACGCCCCCTCGATGTCCCTTCCTGAATATCTGTTTGTCTTAATCGTCCCATAAAACCCGAGTTCTGAGGATGCAGTTATGATGCTCCCATAAATAAACGAGCCGGAGATGGTGGCAATGATAATTCTCAGCGACGGGAACCGTTAGCCTCTTCCAATAAAGATAGGGGACGCGCATCTAGACTTTCGGTGGTCCCTATTTCAGATAATGCTGACACTTGTCCGCATACCGCGACCCCCTTTCGAGAACTGCTGCATACTTTTGCACGAGGGGTAGCGGTGATTCTGTTTATAAGATACCCTCTGGTTGTAGCATAAACATTTTGATTATTGGGATAAAAAATGCATACCGTTCCTGGGGTATGACCTGCCCACGTACAAACCTCAACAAGCCCCTCCCCCTCTTCTCGGAAACCTTTTATTTTCTAAAGGAACACCGCCCTTCGTTCAGGAAACAATTTCAATGGCCCATTCTCCTCTCTCCCGGGGGCTGGTTCATGTTAAATCTGCCGTGGCCTCACGTTGGCGGGGTGTGGAAGTTTGGAGAGTGGGGTGCCAGCTCAGGTGTTGACCTCATCATCCGACCGTGGTTCAAAATGACGAGGTTGTCCTCGGGTCTTTCCATTCGGGATTGATCCCGGACCGTCGCCAATAGCCCTTTGTGTTGCTCCAGTGCGATTTCAATTAACTACCTACCCGATTCCCTAATCGCTACGTTCTATGAGCATTACGCTTAAAGGTTTTTTCGACTGTTTTGATGTTGGTAAGTAATTGATAGGTATTGACGAATTTAGACGTATATTTTACCTTAGATGTACTAACTTGGATTTTTCTCTAGTTTAACCCCCTCGGGGGCACGTCTTTAGGTGTGTACCGGTTTCAGGTACCCTAGTAATGTACCGGTGTTTAGGTGTGTACCGGTTTCAGGTACCCTTGTGATCTATTCTTTTCCCATGGGGTTTACTGCCTCTAATAAACATGAGGATAGCGACCCCAGGATGCCCAAGCGATTTTTCTCTACTTTCTGCTTTCCATCCTTTCTTTTCACAATTGCTTGACATTGTCTGTCAAGCGCTTGGCCAAATATAGCCATTGCGCCATGAAACCAACCAACCAATCTCTAGTTTAACTAGCTTCAACAGATGTATTTGATAGCCTTTCAATTCCAAAATCTTTCCAGGAAGGTAGGTAGTTGAATTTACGTTGCACTGGAGCCACACATGGGGTATTGGCGATGGTCCGGAATCCATCCCGAAGGGAAATCCCCTTTGTTTGAAGGGCTGTCCCGATCACACTACCTGACTACCTACAAACACACTTACATTGAATTGGAGCTATGTTGGAGTTCAGCTATCGGTCCTCTTTGCGAACTGAACGAAATGACTGGAGACCACCTCAGGAACTGCCCTAAAATTCCAGACAATACAATTCCAAATACTGTAGAAATCTACAGTGTAAATGGAGGCTTTAATTTAACATACTTTACCACCTCAAAGGGGCTGCTCGTCGACGGATGGCCGAAACGCTGGAGAGGGCCGTAGTATAAGAAAAAATTCGGACACCCTTCCACCAGAGAGTTGTGGACGATTAGCTACAAGCAATCCATGGGGCTGTTCGTCGACGGGTGGCCGGAGACGGCTGTGGGACAAGAAACAAATTCGGACACCCTTCCACCAGAGAATTGAGGACGCTTAACAAGCTACCTATGGGGCTGTTCCTCAATGGGTGGCCGAGAGGTCGGACACGGGCGTAGGACGAAAAACAAATTCGGACAGCCTTCCACCAGAGTTGCGGACGCTTAGCAACAAGCTACCCATGGGATTGTTCGTCGACGGGTGGCTGGAGACGGGCATAGGACAAGAAACAATCAGACAACCCCCAGAGAGTTGTGGTAGCTTAGCAACAAGTTACCCATGGGGCTGTTCTTCGACGGGTGGCCTGAGACGTCCGTAGTACAAGAAAAAAATTTGGACACCCGTCACCACACACACAGAGTTGTGGACTCTTAGCAACAAGTTACCTATGGGGCTGCTCGCCCCCTCCATAACTCGGGGGGGGGGTGAGATGGCCAAGAGGTCGGACACGGGCGAAGGACAAGAAAACCAATTCGGACACCCTTCCACCAGAGAGTTACGGACGCTTAGCAACAAGCTACCTCATGGCCCAAAGGATAGGATAATGCTTGTCCTTTTTCTCACGTACTTTTAGGCATGTGGCGGAGGGGGCACCTCATAATGAACCCTGAGACCTCCTATAAAGGCGAGGAGGGAGCTTTTTCCGAGAACGCCCCTCCATAACTCGGGGGGGGGGATGCGAGATGGTCTGGAGGGGGCTACCTTCTAGGGGGGGACTGCACTGTGAGAAAGCTCGAGGCCCGGCAGTGTTTGTAAATATTTTGCGCAGGATTTACGGTTTTTGTTTCGTTTGCAAGGGCGGTGAGTGGGAACAGAGGGAATGGTGATTACGGGGGAATGTCGAGGTTCAGTCTTCGAGTGGTTTTTTTTAAGGATCAAATAGAGATGTCTGTGATTTGGACATAAATATTCCGTGTTGCGGCGTGTTTGTGTAGATGTAAGCATGAAGCAAATATTGTGATTGGGAGTTCTTACCCATTTGTTTGTGTTCAGTTTACGTGGAGCGGAAATAGGACTTTTGTAATTAACTCCTTTTGTTAACTCCATAGGCGGAGCTATACTTCTTGGAACTTGCTGCAAATGAGGCTCATGCCGCCCGCATAAAGTTTATGAAAAGGTATGATCGTTGAAATAATGAGTATCAATATGCTAAATAGTAACAAAAGACAGTCGTGATCACGGGGCTGGCCTCAAATGTCCGCACGTTGGCGTAGTGTAGAAGTTTGGAGAGTGGGGTGCCAGTTCAAGTGTTGACCTCGTCATCTGCTCGTGGTTCAAAATTAGGAGGTGTCCTTGGATCTTTTCCTTAGGGGATGGATTCCCGACGGTCGTCAATAGCCCGCGTGTTGCGCCAGTGCGACGGTAATTAACTACCTACCGATGTTTAGAAACAGATAGATCGATTTAAAATTTATGGTTACTATAGTTTATCAGAAAATAATAGATTAAACTTTGCTCTTTCCAAATAAAACAATTCTGTGTGTCGAGTTAAATGCACAGTGCACTCGTTGGAACAACATGACCTATGAAGCAAAGAGTGAAATGAATGACTCTGGCTTGGGCCATCGCATTATTATCTCATCGTTTCTTATAAACACCAGAAATTGAATCTACGAGAAAAATATCAATAATAGATGGAATTTCAAGTAGGAAAATTGGGAAAGTTTCAATGTAGAACTCAAAAATCTAAAGAATGCTCCAAGCGAAACCATTTGCCAAACTAATCAGCACCACTACCAATAGCTGGATCCCAAGAGGCGGTGAGGACATCAATGCTTGTGTTTGGTCACGAAAATCTTGGAATTGAATGATAATTTATATCAGGGTTCCCATTTAAGCAAAAGAAAAATAAGGCATTTTGCAGACTAACTTTTAATTTTTAAAGGGACATTCAACAAAGATCTTATTGTGGATAAAAGAAACATCGTGCAAAACTACCCAGTTTCGCAGAAAAATTAGCTCGACTAGGAACCCCAACTCCAAACAATCTCCGCTACAACTCCTTCTAAAGTCCGTTTTCGAGCCCCTTCAGTCTAATTACAACCGCGATTTCAATGTTGCCGCCATTTTATAATAGGAGTATAAATATCTGCTTCCACCAAGGAAGACATACCAGACCTATACTGTCGGTAATTTACTCACTTCCTACACAAACTTTTCTTACACCCACTTGAAACCACAATCAATGACATTTGATCTCAGTCAAGTATCATTAATATTGTTTTTTAATGCAGGAGAAATAAAATATGCAGTTTCAGTAAAGAAAAATGCAATGGTAAAAAATGAGAGCTGAGGACATAGTACCCTTTGAACAATTTTTTTAAATTTCATATTCGCAAGAAAATTCTTTAGTGTATCTTATTCTAATACACGTTAAATATACATTACAAAAAAGAAAAAAAAATTCATTCACAATAATTAAAAAATTTAATTTTTGTAAAAAAATTTCAATATTTTCAAATTCCTACTCCCTCTGCAAATTTAATTTTTTTCAAATTTTTTTAATTTACCTTCCATTTTTTATTCACCTTCCCCACAATTTGTGCATGGGATTTCCTATCACGTTGTTAGTTATTTGTTTATAAGTATTTTTTGACAAACACTGAAAAACACCAAAAAAGACAGTCATAGTTGATTTCATCTATTTTTGAAAAAAATAACTACTTTTCCAAATTCATATTCCATGCCACAAAGTTATCAAATATATCATTATAAACAACCAAAAAAGTTTCAAATCTCAACATCATTTACAAAAAAGCCTTAGCATTTGAAAGTACACTGTAGTCATGAAAAATAAAAAACTGAGAAGAAGCACTGTTAAGTTTTCAATGCTTTCGGTTTCAGTCTTTACTTTCGATAGGAAAACTTCAATAACTCGCAAAATAATGTAGCTACAGATATAAAATTTCGCGCACATATTCCTTGAAGTTGTATAATTAATAAATGATAATAAAAAAAATTTGACATTTCGGTAATTTTTAGGCTACTTGTCCCCTTAGTTTAAGGCTTTTAAATAAATAATAATGCTTTTTAAAAGTCGTTAAAAAACAATGAAAAATCAGACGTTATTTTTTTAAGGCCAGTGGATGCATAGTGCAAGTGGGGCTGTATATACTGTAGTACTGTATGCCGGGACTTCTGGAGTTTAAATACCGGAGGTATTTAAAAACTAGGGGGATGAAGCCAAACAAATTCTCAAAAATCCATTTTCCATTTACGAAGTAGGTGATATAATCCTATCTATATAAATTTGAACTAAACAGGGACGTAAGAGAATACTTATATTATGATAGACAGATTCAAGGGGAGTTTCCATGGAGATCGAACCCTCAGTGAAGTAATTTTATGTTAAGAAATTGAAAATTATGTTTTGAAGCTAGCGTAAATTGAAATTTTTTTTAATTACAAAGGATAAATATACGTATGAAAACATTCGGAAGAATCTTCGAGCGTGATTCTCATTTAATACGACATAGTAAATATAATTTACTATATAATATTTAATATAATTCATGATAGCGTGGTGGCATCAAAAGTAGCCATAATAGTCTCGATTACTCGAATGATTCAGAGATACAAGTGATTAATTTACTTTACTGAGTATGTAATTTACTAATGAGCTAACCGGTTCAAAGGATAGTTCGAGTGTCCAAGGTATCCGGTCAAGGCCAATTAGGTGGTCCTCAGTGGGTTCGCCCACTAGCGACCTGTGAATTGTAGGCTGCGCAGGTTCGATTACTCCTTGGGTGTAATTCTCTCTTCCATGTCTAAGGCTTTCCTTGCGTGTTTTTGTCTATTACTAGTTATCTGTCTTGTGTTTGGCTTTATCCCCTAGCTTGGCCAAATATGACCCCTTGCGCCAAAAACACCCCAAAACTAACCATCAAGGTCAATTAGGGGTCGAAGGTCACTTTCGGGGGCCGGACAGGAAGTGAAACTACAGACAAGAAGAGTAGAAATGATTGAAGTGTTACGGGTCTAGTGATATTCGATGTCGAATGTCCGGTCAAGGTCAAGACGACACTCTTTTTATTGGTCCCCTCCATGGAATGTTCTCACAGGGGGTCAGACAGGAAGTGGTGGAACTAAAGACAGGAAGATTGGAAAGGATCGAAGTACGTATATTTCTTTTACTCATTTCATTGAAAATAAAGTAGAGGAAGCCTCTGACAGATTAAGGTTGCGAGTTCGAATCGAACTAAATATCGTCTGTTCAAAGGGGAGCTGGTGCACGCTAAATCTGTCGTGGTCTCAAATGTCCTCACGTTGGCATGGTGTAGAAGTTTGGAGAATGGGGTGTCAGCTCAGGTGTGACCTCGTCATCTGACCGAGGTTCAAAATTACGTGGTATTGTCCTCGGATCTTTCCCTTTGGGTTTGATCCCGGACCGTCGCCAATAGCCCGTTGTGTTGCTCCAGTGTGACGTTAATTATTAAACCTACCTGACAGATTAAACCTGTCACCCCCCACTAAGAACTTCCTTGACTGTATGCTTGCTAATTAGTATCTAACTTACATCTTTTATTTAACATATATTTCTATGGACCATATATACTTAAAGTACAAAATATTGTATGTGATAACTGTTGATAAGCGGAAACGGCTAGAAAATGCTGAAGATCCAACTTAATTCTTCTCTATAAAATACAAGACTTGCAACAACGATCACTTTTTATGCCCTCTATATCCATTAGTTTAAAGTTAAATAAAACATTTAAATACTTTCACGGAAACTGCTGCCGCACAATGAATAAATGTTAAACATGGCATAATAATAATAGTGAAAATTAAACTGCCACAGCTTAGTTATCCCTATTCGCACAAAGTTCACTAAAGGGGTTGAGGTAAGGTAGTTAATTAACGTCGTACTGGAGCAACACAACGAGCAATTGGCGAAGGTTCGGAATCCATCCCGAAGGGAAAGTCCGAGGACAACACCTCGTCATTTCGAACCACGGTCAGATGACGAGGTCAACACCTGAGCAGGCACGCCACTCTCCAAACTTCCACACCAAGCCAACATGAGGACATTAAGCCACGACTGATTTACCGTGCAACGGTCTTCGTGTACACGACGGTCTTAGACTAGTTTCAAACTCGCAACCCTCTGGTTACCAAACCGCTACTCTTCCAACCGTGCTACTCTCTAAAGGGTTTTTTAAGCCCCTAAGCCCCCAGACTATCCAGAGAGTATAAAAAAGGGGTTGAGATTCACTGCACTATCGTCTGCACCGGGGTGGGGTGCAGTGGGTCGTGAAGGGTCACACGACTCACACCTGTTGCCTCGTGCCAAAGATTTCCTCCGATTTTAAAAAGAAGCGAATTAATCACCGTCAATACGTAGAACAACAATAGCGATGCTTCCTTCCAGTTCTACAAACCGAACCCGTTACCAACGGCAACGGGTTACAGTCACGGTCCCTCCGGAAATTCTAAATTTCGATTTCCTCGGAGTTGACTTTGCCGTTTCCTTGCCGCGGAGCTATCGTGGGGACAGATCTGGCTGTGGGGGCGGCGAAGGAAATGGCTTTTTCACCATATTCCGAATTATAATTACCTCCATGAGTGCGCAGACGACATGATTTGACCGCCAAAAGTGCGATCCCCCGTCGATCCTACCGTGAAATCGGATCAAGCGGGCGGTCAACCGTTCACTGCGACTCATCGCCTCTTTTGGCGGGGTTTGCTTGCTTTGAGATCACGCATTTTTAGATGTGTGCATGTGCTGTTAGGAATTAAAAAAGTTTTGAAAGCGATTTTTAAGTACAGTCAAATTTATAGCGATTTTCGAAATAGCTGTTTTCCTAGTTGAGGTCTGGCCAAATGGCCATAAAACCCTAACCAACCTAGTCGAGGTCAAAGGGCGTCCACAGAAAACCGGACGCCAAAGAAAAGTCCTTTCTAAAGATACTCGGTAGAGAAAGGAGTTGTAGAGAATAAGTTTACTCGGGTTCGCAGACCATACACCGTCCTCCGGATTGGTTTAACCTGCCTGAAGACTAGATATGGCCCTCCGGAATAACCTGTCCGCAGACTACAAATAGCCCTCCGTATAGGTTTACTCGGCCCACAGACCAGATACTGTCCTCTGGATAGGTTAATCCTGTCAGCATATGTGATACGGCTCTCCAGATAGGTTTATCTGGTCCGCAGATCAGATACTGTCCTCTGGATCGGTTTAACCAGCCCGCAGACTTAATACTGTCCTCAGAATAGTTTTACCCGGTCTGCAGACCAAGTCCTCTGGATCCGTTAACTGCAGACCAGATGCTGCCCTCCATGTAGGTTTACCTAGTCCGCAGACCAAATACTCTACTCCGAATAGGTTTATCCGGTCCGCAGACCAGGTACTGTCCTCCGGATAGACTTAACCGGCCCACAGACCAGGTACGGCCTTCCATGCAGGTTTTACCGGGTCCGCTGACCAGATACTGTCCTCTGAATAGGTTTACCTGGTCCGCAGACTCGAAAGGAAACTGTTAGAGTGTGAAATCGAGTGTGTTTCTGAAATCACCTTTACCCTCGAATCAAAATTTTCATTCTTCCAGAATCTTTAGCCACCAAAACTAATCCACCAAATACTAATAGACGTGTTCAAATCGACGGAAACTTAATATTTCTGCTGATTTTGGGGCGTCCGTCAGCACAAAAAGCAATTTGATTGGACTGAAGTCCATCAGTCAGCCCTCTGGGTGCGCCCCTGCATGATTACCAACTTCAGGAACTTGGCCACGTTGGCGATCGAGTCGGGGTTGCCGGAGCGTTTCATTACGCGAAGATCGTCGCACTTTTTCTCCTCTTAATGGCGTTCGACTTGGATTGTTTCTCTTCCTTCCAACTTACCGAGGCGAAAAATTAACGAGGACCCGTTACACGTGAATCCGTTACACACGAATAGTAGCGCGACAAAAGAAAAAGACGCCACTTTTTCGTTTCCGTTCCGTTTTTCGGCAAGGTGCAACTTTTTCTTTGTTTGTTTCGGAAAGGAAAAGCCCTCACAAAGAGAGTGAAACAATGAGCGAGACGTGAAGATCGTGCCAAGGGGCTATGGGAGCAGTTTTAATTGGTTTTCCGGTACTGTCCCAGTTGCGTGCCGTGTTGGGTCCGTGGAGGAGATGGTATCGGAAATGGTATCGCTCATCGGATGGGTGGTACCATCTGGGAAAGCAAGTGCAAGAGGGTGATCTGAGAACAATGGGACCTTCGTTATCCGAGCCCATGTTTACCGAACTTTACCGGTTAAAAACTATTTGTTTCTAAGACCCTTAGAGCCCAGACTACCCAGAAGGTGTAAGGCGAAAGGGACCAAGAGGCGAACCTTTGTCAGGGCCCAGCCAAAGTCCCCAGGGCCCTTAGCCCCAACCGGACAATCAAAACACAATTCATTCATATAGAACAGTGATTCTTAACCTTTTTAGTGGTCGGCACCCCCCTGAAAAATGTGTTTCTATTACTTTATTTGGGAAATTATTTCTTTTGCAAGATAATTTATTTATTGAAATATAAACACATACATTTACATATACATACAAAACAATATCTCAATTTTTAATGGCTACGTTGTTGTTTATTCATAATAATACTTTTGTGAAACGAGGCTCCTTTTTGAAAGAGCCACGCGTATGTCATTACTTGCATTTAAACGATTTCTGGCTTTTGTTTTTATGTGCAAAAGTGATGAAAATCCCATTTCGCACAGGTAGGTGGTGGCAAATGGTAAAAGTGTCTACAATGCTGCTTTTGCCAGCTGTGGATAATGTTCTAACTGTGTACACCAGAATTATTCTGTCGTTTTGCAAATTCCATTTGAATGCGTGCATTGGCTCATATTTCAATAGTATCGTTTTTTATTAAATCACTATTGTCCATCGAAACTTCTCCCGCACCCCTGGAAATGCTTTCTCGCACCCCCAGGGATTCACACACCCCAGGTTAAGAACCACTGATGTAGAACAAACGCAAGTTACAAAAATAAACAAGATCCAAACACCAGTCAATTACAAAAGCCATCTATATCTTGTAGAAGAAATAAGAATACACAAGTAAACAATGCACTAAATGATTGAAATGAACAAAAGTAATATTGCATAGTCACTGGATCCCGTAGGACAACTTGATTGCATAGAGATTAGTGATTATAAAATTTACAAAGTGAGCATAGAAATCAGACAATGCAAAATATAAGCATAACGATGAAACATGCATATACATACGTAAACATACTATATCCATACACCATATACATATATAACCGTTAAAATTATACAATGTTTTAAGTTAAATATTTGGAAGTTTTTATACAGGGACAGTTCATCAGCCTATAGATAGATATTAAATTACTTATAATATTATACAAACTTTGTACTTTAAATGTCTTAGATTCTTTTAAATGAAGATGTTCTGTGAATCTACATTTAAATAAAGTGATCCGCGTCACCAATTATTCCGCAAGGATATAATGATGTATTTTTCATGAGGAACCTTGATGAGATAACGGACCATGGCCCATGCGATAAAAAAAAGTCATTTTTTTGGTAATATGAGTAGAGGTGTTGACTGTGGGTAAAAATGACTCAACTCTCAGCCCTGTGGTTGCTAAATTCCAAATAGTTTGCCATTGTGTATTTAGGTTTCCTTTTAGATATTTATTTAAATAGGAACAAGGAATCGGGACCTCCACCACAAAAGGAAGCCATTTTTGCGAATTGGTTAGTCACTTCGTTGCCATAGATACAGGTGCGGGCTTTAACCGTTACCACCGAGATAATAAGGCCAGACCGCTCTGACGTTTCAATCACGTGACTCGCTAATTAGTAGTCATAACAAACATCGCCGCATGGCCAGCTACTAATGGATTGCCTTTAATGTAGCGTAAGAAATTAGGTTTTTTATACTATTTTACCTGAAAGTAAGTGCAGTTGCAGTTAAATATTGTTATATAACATTTGTGGAACATTACAGTATCAAGGTGTTAAAGGCTTTCGTCAAATAACACGTTTAACGTGTGTCCAGATCGATTTCTTTAGGCTTAACCACGAGGCTATCCAAAATGCCCTTTAGATGCTGTGTACCTTCTTGCTCTGGAAATTATGAATATGGTGATGCACCAAAAGTGGCGGTTTTCTCCTTTCCAGAGGTTGAAAATATTAGAAAAAGATGGTTCAGGGTGATTCCACGAGTCGGCTTTACGCCATCAAAACGCAGCAAAGTCTGCGAACTTCATTTTCAAAACGATGATATCGTCCGGAATGTATCGTCCGAAAGCCTTTAACACCTTGACACTGTAATGTTCCACAAATGTTATATAACAATATTTAAATGCAACTGCACTTACTTTCCGGTAAAATAGTATAAAAAACCTAATTTCTTATGCTACATTAATGGCAATCCATTAGTAACCGGCCCTGCGACGATGTTTGTTATGACTACTAATTAGCGAGTCACGGAATTGAAACGTCAGAGCGGTCTGGCCTTGTTATCTCGGTGGTAACGCTTTAACCCATTCCAAACCGAAGCGATCTCTCTGTTGTAACTTTTACCTTAATGCTATTTAAAAATGTGATTTGTTGAGTGGTTTTTAAGGACATAATCACACTTCTGCTGTCTGATCGTATATTAACCGATACGTTATTTGTCTTGGCCCATTCGATATCCTTAGAAACTGTGATTTCAGCCCGGAAAACAGCATTGAAACTTGTTAGTTGATTACAGAAGATTTTGATAAGTATATTATTTTTAAAAATGCATAAAATGAGCCCACGTTGTCACCAATTCTGGACCCGTCCATATAAATTTCATTGCGTGGATTCAAAATTTTATCCCTTAAAAGGATTATAGGTTAGTAGGATTAATTACATTTTGCGGAGTACTGAAGTCTAGTACTTTTATGGAACATATCTCTTCTGGTGTGGGGACAATCTATTCCTGTTATAGGGAAGTAAAATTTCATCCTTATTTTGTAAGGTAACACCAGAACGGACAGGGATATGAGGTGGGTGATTGGCGGTCCCTAATTTAAAAGTAATGTCGAAAAGTAAGAGTAAGGGGTGTGGGGCAGAATTAACACGTGCCATATGGATTATTTTAAGAAACAGGTGTTAATTTCCAACTGAATAGAATTCTTTTATGATCTCAGTTAATGACAACAAAAATCAATTCATTACTTAATTAAATTTAATTGAATTTCCATTGAAATTTGCTAATACTTTTAAAAAGAGTTATCGTAGCAAAAAAGTAAACGTTTTAACTATTTCAGCAGAATTATGTGTTCTCCATTAGAGTTCGTATAAGTTTTCAGTCTGAGTCACAAAAAATAATCTGTAAAAATCAATCTGTGTTGTTTTGTTAGTATTATTTTTTTGTACTTTGCGTTTGCTTTTTTGGCCCAAGGAAAAGGTCTTTAGGCGTCGTTCAGTACAAAAAATAATATTAAAAAAATCCTTCATGTTCATGCAAAACTCTCGGTCGCCGACACTTGAAATATTTCAATTTCTCGAGCAGATAAATACAAATATTATATTTTAAAAATGAAGTTTAAAATTTAATCAGTTGTATCCCTATGGGAATTTCACGCTATCACAATTAATACAATAACAATACATATACAAATATATTCCACTTTATTACTTTAAATAGGCGCCTCATGGTTACACTGTACCTCATGGTCACATGTAACCAAGGCAAAATTTGATGCAATTGGCGTGCCGGCCATTTTACCCCACGTAAATTAAGGTTGGTGATTTATTTGTTGAAGGTTTATTCTTTCAAGGGATAGGATCCCACAAAGCTTGATATGTAAATATTGTAGATACATTAAGACTGCTGTATATAAATATTTTCATACTTGATGTTCTGATATCTAGGAATGGTCTAGATGGGCGATGAAATATGAGAGGGTCCACCACCTTTTAGAAAACTCAGAAAAAATGTAATTTTCTCGTGTGCAAAATACATTCATCTAAGATGAGAGGTCTTCACCCGATTGATTTTTCCACAAATTCAAGTTTTTAGGATAGTGCCCCTTCAAAGAACTGTGGATTCTAAACACTAAGCTGAAGTAAAGTGAGAAAAGTAAATGCATAGCATTTTTACGCGGATGCTACTATGGTAACGGGAAGGGTGGAGAGGGTGTGACCTTGAGAAGCCTATGTGAATGTACCTATTTTTCTTCAATCTTCTCCCTAATTGAAAAATCCCCGTCAATTGAAAAAAATAGTTTAATTTCATTCGAGTTTGGGAATAAAACAACGCAACCTTTTTCTAAATGAACAGTTGATTTTATAAACCAGTTAAACATTTAATACTTTCCCTTAGAATGTCTCACAAAGGATTATAAGAGCGTTTGAAGACTTGCACTGCTATTTTTAAACATTTGGTGCTGCCATCTATTGTTCAAACTTAATATATTGGCAATAAAAAGAAGTGTCCGAAATAAACTCTATCAGTTTTACCACACGTAAATTTTCTTCTCTTTTACATGCATTATAAAGGAGTCAATCATTTTCATTATAAGTTTCTTATAATATACTAGGTGTATACTCTTACTACAGTTGTTTTAACAAGGTATTACTTTTAATAATTTGCTGTTGCAAACGCAAAAATATTCAAGGAAAAAATCACTTTGTTCCCCCATAATGTGTTTTGTTCAGTTTTCCAGTTTTCGTTGGAAAGGGCACCCAAGTTCTTTGAGTCGATCTTCGACATTTATATCATTTAGGTGTTATCATTCACATTTTTGGTGCTGCCATCTAGTGTTCAAAAAGTGAACACTAGACAATTCTTATCTTTTAGCAACCACCACTGGTGTTTTTTAAAATTTGATGAGGCAATTATTATTTTAAATGAACCAAACTTCTACATTCAAATAAAAAAGACTGAAAATATTTAATAGTGTCAAACAAAGATAATTTGCTTTAGACAATTTAATGAAGGTTTCAGTCCTACAATTTAATTAATTATAATAATGTGTTCAATAAACTGATTCCAGATTACAAAACTGACCAATGCTGATCCTTTCATTTTGGAAATTAAATGGGACTAACCGGCCTTCATTTCACAACATGTGCGAAATCCCGTTTCTCAAAGTCGGGGGAAAATTGGTTTTCTGTTAAATCTAGAAGAGTTGGCAAGTTCTGTCTGTCTACCACGAGAACTGTTCTAGATAGAATGTCTGCTGCTGTCTGTGTTGCCATAGAAATGAGACTGCTTATCTATACATATAAAGCAGAGTTGGCATCTGTCTGTATACAAATTTACACCGTTTGACCAATCTACACCAAATTTGGTACACTTATTCTTTGGAACCCTGCGAGTAATGTAGGCTACATATTAACTCCCATTCTATTTGTCTTGGGTGTGCAGAGGGATGTAACGTCCTGTCATCCTGGACATAGTACTTTCTAGGGGGCGCTCTTTCCCGGTCTGGCTGTGCAGATGACGCCAGAGTTAACATCTACAGGAGTAGTTTCTCAAGATGACCTTGGAGTTTTTTAGAATCTTAGAGTATGGTGCAATCTTGCGTTTGCTCTGAAAATCGCTCAGTATCATATCGTTTATGTATCCCGTCAGTAAATTCTTAAACTGTAGTTTTATTATTGGAATGTAAATTTTTATGATTATTTTTGCAGAAAGTGGTCTTTTTTATTGTCGATTTGGTACAGGAGACGAAAGACAATTCGAAATCCTCTTAGGAATAATATTGCGCATTTATAAGATAATATCAGACCAATTCACACTGAATTTGGCACATTCATCCTGTAGAATTCTGCGGGACATATAGGCTATATATTAACTCAGTTCGATTTGTCCTGGATCTACAGGGGAGGGCTAAAAACAATTCGAACTCTCCATAGGAATAATATTGAGTAATACTACGATAATAATCAGCAATTCAAGCCAAGAACGCCGGTTGATTCAGCTAGTATTCTATAGGAGATTTTTGAAGTATTTGAGTTTATCACATTGGTGCATTTAGTGACAATTGGCTCACCAGGCGTTTGGGACATAAGATGGTACCCCAGGTAGCACAGCCATGTATTTAAGATGTGTTGATAATTTTCGCATAGGCACGCGAATAAGACACTCAGATGTCAACGGCATACTACATCTCTCTCCCTATCATATTTACGCTGTTTGCATTTCCAATGAGACGAGCAATTCAATTAGTGAACAACGAAGCTCAATTTGTAAACAGAAAGTGAAGATGTGGTAAACTGTGTTTAGTACGTCGTGAAGTGATTTGAAACTGGCCTGGAGCAGAACAGCGGGGAGGAGAGATTCTTCTCCCCTTCCCCTTCTATTTAGGGGAGGCTCTTGTACACTAAGGGCCAGATTCAACTGTAACATTTCTCGATCATTTCGCCTTGAAACTCGATGGGTCGTGGCTTAACGCCGATGTTTCGATGCAACTGAAACGACTCGATCGTGTATACTCGATTCACTGATCGAGGATATTCTACTCCTCTGTGTCACGAGTTGGCTCGATTCGATCACTTTTTTACATTTCTTCCGGAGATGGCGGATATCATTCATCTTTCAAAAAGGAGAATTCCTCGATATTTACGAGTTCGAGGAAGTCCTTTCGATTTACCCAGACCCGCAAGTATTGAGCTCGACGGCCACTTCGTTCCTTCCTTCGTTCCTTCCACTTCGTTCCTTCCTATGTTCGGCTGAAGTGGCATAAGCAACGCCGAATTTTCTCACGAGATCGTGGAGGACTTCTAAAGCGGCAACCAAAACTTCGCTTTCTTTGATCATTCTATAATTGTTAAAGGAAGGTGGATTGAAATTAGGAGATTGTGAAAAGATAGTTAATGCTTAAAATTGGGAGAGCGAAATTAAGGAATTGGTTTCACCAACTTGCACAATGTCGTTCGTAGAACTTTTAGAGTATAGAGTGATAAACTGAACAGTCAAAAATAGGTAAACAAACATGACGCAACTTCACGTTCTCTTATTGGTTAATCGACGATCATGTGACGTCACAACCATTTGAGCAATCATCTTACTACTGTGGTAACACTAACAGCCTCGATCGTATTTAGACGGGGAAATGAATTCCAAAATAATACTCGATCGTAGTGATCGATCACGTTTCAGTTGAATCTGGCCCAAGTTTACCGTCAAAATATGCAGACTCGCTTTTCAGTAATTGAATGCGATGCAATTGCAGTGGACGTTCAGAGATTAATTGTAGGTGGGTAGTTGAATTTATATCACACTGGAGCTACACGATGGGTTATTGGTGAGGGTCCGAGATCAATCCAGAAGGGAAAGATCCGAGCTAATTGCAGTAACATGGCTGAGGTGAGCGCTTTTTGCCGTGCACTGCATCAGAAATAGGAATTAATACCAGTAGTTACATGAAATAGGGCTTTGTGTTTCTGACTAATTATATTTCATTTGGCGGTTATAAAATGACATTTCGATGCTTATGTTCGTAAAAAGCAATGTAAAAAAAGGTATGAAATGTGATTAACGTCACTGACATCAATAGATGTATGAAACTATGTTGAATAAAAAAACATAAAGAACTCAAAAAATTGTACCATCACCAATTGGCGATAATTATGGAATATGGTAACCGGTTATAAGCTTATTCAAATAGTCGTTTGGCAACGGAAATGTTTGGAGCCAATTTGGCGAGGGACAATTATCGTATTCTTGAGTTTTAAAATTAATTGATTATGAGAAAAATTAGTTGATTTATTGAGAAAAATTAGTAGTCATTGAATAGATTAAGAAATGGGTGTACCTCGAGAACACAGTACTATCGCCAATTGGTGATAATTTTGAAACATGGTAACCCTTCAAGGTTTATCCAAATAGCTTTTTGGCTTCTCATAATCATGTCGCCAATTTTTCTATGGGCCGATACCGTGTTCTTGAGAGTTTTTGGCAGCAATTTCAGCGCAGATACTGATAAGAACAACGTAAGGACTCTGATGCGACTGTTACACTGCATATTTAAAAATACTTAAAAAGGATTGCCGCAGACAAATGAACTGATAATAATGCGTATACCGGGACCGTATTTAAACACAGGTTGGTTGATTGATTTCGGATTTTATGGCTCAAGGGCCATAAGCTGCGCCAAACACAAGACAGACAATACAATGAGGGAGGAAGAAAAAGCAGAAGGGTAGACGAGGGTAAAAATGAAAGGGAGGAAAGATCACTCGGGGTTGGGATGCCCGCACACGCGTAAAGATGTGCCTCTGAGGACATATAGACAATCAGTGATAGAAACACAGGAAATATACAACACCTCCTCTCTTCCTAAAGGAATTTAACCACTACCTATAGTCGTCTGGCATATTCTGAACGTCGTAACCTTATGATCGGTGATGCTGTAAAATTCTCCCTTTTAGTAGCCGATTGAACTGGTGAACTTGATTGGGCAGAAGTTGAGTTTGTTCTCTCCCAGGTTCCGATGTTGCTGTTTGTGATAGAGTAGTGGTCTAACACATTGTGTGTTGCGTAAACTTGGCTTAGCACAAGAAATATCTGTATTAGGCAGAACCCTTCTATTACGAAGTTGGTCTTGGTGTCGATGGATTGCTATGCGTGGGTAAGCCTGATCTGTTTACTTCACATTTCTTGCTTGCTTTTTCGCGGCACCATGGATTATTTGTATCATCGCTTATTACAAAGACGCAAAAGACGATGGAGCTCACTGAGGGACAGTTATAGGAAAGGTATCAAGTCACAGACAACTCAAAGCGGCGACGGCGCAGAGAAAAAAAGTTGGCGATATGATAAGCAGATATCTTTCATGCGACCTTTCTTGTCAGACAGGAAGCAAATCCGGAATCTCGAAAGATCTGATTTGACAGAAGCGGAAAACCAAGAGTGTAATATCGTCGAAGATTATTACGAAGATTCGATGTATAGCCTTGGTAGTGTTCCAAGTTGTTCATCTATCGCGTTCAGTTCGCCTCGATCTTACAGCGTTGCCTCCGATAGCTCCCAAAAAATCTATTGAAGCAGCTGTGGCAAAATCTAATATCAAACAGAATAGGAAAAAACCATCAACGGCAGAAGTACTTCAAAACTTCTTGGAAGAAAAGAAGCGCACTCACGAAACTCCTGACTCACGAAATGCTCCATCAGATCCCGTAGCAAAATTTTTCGAATCCATGGCGGAAAAGGTGAAAACGTTTCTTCCTCACTTGCAGGTTGATGTCAAATCTAAAATTTTCAATATCGTTAACGAAACAGAAAATATGAATCTTAACGATTTGTCTAAAAATCTCCGAATCATGCGACATCTTTAGCCATATCACCACTTCAATCGTCGCCATTTTATCCACAGAACTATGTTGCAATTCCACACAGCTCGATCAGCAATATTATCCATTGACCTTCCATGAAAGTGATCCAGTGTTATGCCATCGACCTTCTAATGAAATGGACAGATCAATTAGGCGGAGTCGCTGTTGTAAGGTCTCCGAAGGGTAAATCAAGTGGGCTTATGAATAGACCTAGCCGATTGCCTATCGAAGCGCAGACTATTGTTTTTGATCATGGTGAATAATTCTTTGAAATTTATTAAATGACCATAGATCTTTTTGAATGTTTTAAACTTTAATTTGAAAAGAAAACATTTTAGTGGTAAATCCTATGGTTAGATGATGTACCATGCACAACACAGAATCATCGTTTTGTATCCGTAGATTACATCTTTAAAAAGAATATCGCTAAAATATAATTTTGGTAAATGTATAGAAAGATGATTTTTTTTCACAATTATAGACTCTAATATATTCTTTAACTTTTTGATTCAAAATAAAGTGATCAAATTTTAGTA
Source organism: Meta bourneti (assembly GCA_933210815.1). Taxonomy (NCBI): domain Eukaryota; kingdom Metazoa; phylum Arthropoda; class Arachnida; order Araneae; family Tetragnathidae; genus Meta; species Meta bourneti. Next base: position 29,693,259 of record OW119931.1, on the reverse strand, counting down.
TGCCGTTACTATAGAGAAATCCTTAGTATAGATTTATATATATTTTTTCAACCTACCCCCCATAAGAGATACATCAATTAAAAAATGGAATTTTCAAAATTTCCCATTTTTAGTGGGCAAATTGGAAAGGCTTGAAAGGATCAAAACACTCCTGTTTTCTTATTCTGGACAAAATCTGTCACCATGGTCCTATATATAGCAGAACACAACTAGTCCAAGTGTTTTTCCCCTTTCACAGTGGTGATTTTCATCGGAAATTTTAAAAATGCACATTTTAATAGTCAATTTTAACCGTCGGTAAAATTGAACCGAAATAATCGGCATTTTAGACTGAGTAAAGTGGGTCTTCTCATTTTGAATTTGTTCAAATAGGGGCACTTTACATAAACACTTCAATTGCAAAAATGGAGGTGTTACAAGCATCTAAGAATCCCTCTCCTCCGAGCGGAAAGAAATGTTTCAAAAATATAATTGGCTTTGAGCTATCTTTAAATGTATAAACAAAAAATGAAACTTTTTTAAAAGGGTTAGAAATGTGTTGAAATTTGGCATAACTTATAGAAAATACATTATAACTGCACTATGTATGGCCCAATAGAGAAATGTTGGATTTTTTAAAAAAATCTTATAAAATCAGACTTTTTGCAAGCAAACATTTGTTTTTCGGAAAAATAAAGCTGTTTGAACTCTTTGAAATTCTTACATAGTAAGTGCATGGATTTTGAAATTACTTTATTGCATTAAATTTGTTAAAGAGCTGACGAGAAGCTTGTAACACGTATCCAGATCTTACCAATTACTAAAAATAGATGTTTGACATCGCGAAGCTTGCCATATCTTCTGTAGGACGAAGCAGAAACGCAAAGGACAACTAAATTTTACTTAATTTTTATTAAACTACTTAAAATAATTTTACTTATTAAAATAAATAAATTTCAGGGCAGCAATTGATTAATCTAAGATTAAGACAAGCAATTCCATCCATATTCGTCAGAAACGAAAGACTGCCAAAACCTCTTTTCTTACAAATCTTAGAGGAAGCTACGAAAGAGTTCTTTACCTGAAAAATAAATAAATAACAATATATTAGCATAAAAATCTGACCTTCCAGAAGTATATATTACAGGTGTGTCCTCTTTTTCGCAAAATAGATCGATATGTGTAACAGCTTCATTTGATGTAGTATTTAAAAAATAAAATTTAACAATTAAATTATTAACCAAAAATAACATGACTAAAACTAAAATACTTTAAGAAACCTGACGCGCTATTTACCGAATGGAGAAACTGAAAGTAAAGAACTCATAAGAATTGTCCCAGTTAATCGTGGGTAGTGCATACGTCGAACACAACAAAAAATTTATATGGGTTTGCTTTTGTTTTTGAGCAGTTTTGTTTACCAAGATCCTAAGCCGCTAGAATACCCCCAAAACGAACTTCTCAACATAAAATCTATTAAATTTTAAAAAGATAAATAAAACTTAATAAAATTGGGCTAATGAGAGTTTAAAATCTAATTTCCTATGATAAAATTTGATGTACAAAAGGGGGGCATATTGCTATGGCGGTTCAGTTTAGTTTTGTTGTCTGACTAGGTGCTCTCTTTCACCGAAAAGATTACACTAAAGAGAAAAACACTAAGCTGTGTGTAAATAATCCTGGTTACCATAAAAATGTCTCATAATTTCAATCTAGCCATTGAAAGGTTAGAGAATTTATACCCCAAAATCAGAACGTGAACTAACATTTATTATTACGATGTTCATAGTTAGTGTATTCAAATTTCTGTACGATTCAAATCAATGCAATATCGATGCAAAATGGCCGTTATTAAAACCAATTCCATCGTTTATAAAAAGAGACATCAGTGAAAATGTCTATAAAAAGTGTAATAATGCAACTGAGGGAAAAGGATCAAGGTCAAAAGTGTATTGTGTTTCTTGAATTCCTCTGACAGTTAGGGTTTTTGGAATGGGAATATTTTTGCATATTATGAGAACAGTGGAACAAGGAAACGATACACACGCTTAGGCTGCTTGTAACCGATAGTGCAGTGAAAGCTAAAAGCTGGAAACAGACATTTTATCCGAAAATGCTGCATATCATTTGCATTGCTCATGGTCTCCACCGTCTTGTTGAGGAGATAAGGCGCCTACATCCAGAGGTAAATGCTTTGGTATATTTGTTACCGTTGTAACGGCGGCTAGGGAAACGGACAATCTTGGCGGCGGACCAAGCGCCGAAGAGGAAGCGACCACCACGGAAGTCGAGATAGGGGGTCTGACCAATCTTGCCGGCGGATCGTGCCGAAAGGAAAAGACCACCCGAAAACATCTTCTTAACGACAGTACCACGCTCCAGGTGGCGGAAATCGTTGGTGGTTTCGAAACAAAAGACAGGTGCCTTTTTGTCGCTCTCTATGACATTTCGAGACAAAAAGGACGGAGATGAATTACGATGACCATTGCCGACAAGGGTTTACGGTCCCCTTTCAAGTCCGCCGAAGTCTGTCGTAAAAGTCAAGGGAAGAGGCCAACGTGAGAGAGCCATTCGGGAAGGTCCGAAGATGGTGAGATTTTCAACAGCCAACCAGCACCGACTGAGAGGCCGACCCGAAACGAAAAGGGAGAGTCGAGAAGCACCCGATATATATAGAGTTTTTGAGAGGGGATCAGACAGAAGAAGAGAGAGGAGGTTAGCAGAGACCGTTTTGGAGAGAGAAGTGAACACCCGTTCACTGTCGGCGAAAGATTGCCATCTTTCGGGAGAGCTCATCCGAGCTGGTAAAGCCCGATTTATCCCACCTTGGGATTCTATACTCACCTGAGTATTTTATTGAGAAAGGCTCGCCCGTAGCTGTGAAGGAGACCCCTCCGAGAAACCTGTGTCGCTACTCGCCCGAGTAGTGGAGACTTCACCGAGATCTAAAGTTCACCAGAACTGACAAGGCTGATTTATCCCGTCCCGGGATTCTATACTCACCTGAGTATTTTATTGAGAAAGGCTCGCCCGTAGCCGTGAAGGAGAAGCCTCCGAGAGATCTGTGCAACTGCTCATCCTAGTAGTGGAGATTGATCTGATCCGATCTGGAAAGACTGAGATATCCTGCCTTGGGACTCTATACTCATCTGAGTATTTTTGTTGAGAAAAGGCTCACCCGTACCGTGAATTAGACTCCTCCGAGTGAATTGTGAGAGGCTCGCCAGCAGCCATAAGAAGCGCCTCGATAGAACTTTGGACTTTCCAACGAACTATCGAACTCTTCATTCATTTTACGGACTAATTGTAAAAAGTGTAAATAAAATACATTAGTCTAGAAACGGATACTTTTCAATGGTAACTAGTCTAAGCTACCCGTGAACTAAGACGTAACACCGTGAAAGACCGAAATTAGAGAATGTCAATATTCTCCGGTGAATGTCGACACATGCCAAATACGTCGGTGAAAGATCGAATATTTAGTTATATTCTTATACATTGTAAAGACTTCAGACTAAGATAGATGGCGCTCTTGCGCATGCCCAGAAGGACTTTGAAGAGGGAAAGAGGAGAACGAGTGTGGCGAGAGACGTGTGGGTTGTGTTTTTTGGAGAGTGATCGAGACTGAGATGTTTCGTTTTTGATATTTACTACCTTTATTATTTTGTGTTGTGTGTCGTGCCTGTACTGTGTCCTGTGAGTTCATTAAAATGGTTTGAACCAAAAAAAAGGAGTATTCCTTGTGATGATAATTTAAAATTTTGAGCAAATCAGTACAACATTCGGACCATCACCGGTGTATGTCGACAAGCACCGGTAAGCTCTGGTGGGGGTCGAAACGAGAAGGCGGAGATGCCACAGCCAGAGAGGCCTCTCCGCCTTCAGTTTACGTTGTTGCAATAAATAAGATTGTATAACGTTAATCACATAATTTATGTGTAAGTTTATTATTGGTATTATTTTCTTTTCTCATTTAGAATGTACTGTTCGTTTTAGGTTCAACAGTTTATTTACATGTGCTGTTACTTAAGCTTTCTCCTATTTTGACATATATCATACGTTTTAATAATAAAGTATGATTTAAAAAGTTGCATTTTTGTCTTAACGTAACAAAAATATTTTTATTCAACATTCACCATCAGTGCATGCTGAATGTCGACATTTGCAGGTGTAAGCGAGAAATGATGATATTTAGCAAATATTTCGGACATACACCAAGCGACTATGTGAATGCTGACATTCACCGGAGAATCTCGACATTTGCCAGATATCGGTCTTTCACAGTAACATATTCAGTAAAAAGGATATTTTTAAAAGCTTCAGATCGTGTGGCTATTTTTTGGGAGGTACTTCCAAAAGTCCCTCTTCCTCTTTAGATGTTCCTTCAACTATTAATGCTCTGGCTTTCATAACTATGGCAACTTAGCTTCCACTATAACAAGTGTTGGGAGAATCATTTCCTTTGTTGAGCAGCCTTTCAAATGAAGTGAACTACGCAGTTACAGTTCTCACTTCTTGGCTCCGCCCCCTCTGCTGGTTTCAGTTCGCACTTTCGAAAGTGCGAGAGTCGCTTTCTTCCTTGTTCCTTCTGTTTCTGCCTTGATGTGCTGTATTTAATAAAATAAACTGAAATTGTTTTGCTGTGAATAGAAGGTAGAGATCTCACCATAAAAGGTTGATATCGGTTTGATATTATAAAAGAACCTGAAAAGTGGATTAATGTTATGTCCTGATGTTTCAGCTTTTGACAAAAGTAATATATTTGATGCGGGAGCAAAGGGAATCCCTTAGGTCACAACCGGTTGACCTAACAGTATCCAGGAGGCGGTCCTAGCAAGAAGCCCTGACATCAAAATAATTGAGAATATGTCCCGAGTTCTTCGTGGGAATGTGGAATACGATCTACGGTGGACAGACATCGAAATTTCTCAAATGAAATTTGTCCCTCTGACATCATGTTCAGTTGGATATGTTTTTTCAGGACAAACTAATTCTATCTGATCACAAGGGCTTTACCAATGAAAATTTATCGGTAAAGATGTAGAATCCGAGACATGTTTGTCGCCAAGCAATTTTTGTTGCCAAACCAAGATGGCGTCCTAAGCCAGTATGTTCGTTAAAAAAAAACAAAAAGCGTTGACTTTCCTACGCGAAACACCTTTTGCATAGGGTTGCCAATTAAAGCTTAATCAAAACAACAAGGTTACCATGTTTGGCGATAAATCGCCACGGTCTCGGATTCGACATCTCACCCAATTTATCAATGTATTTTATTATACAATATCACGCAAATATGTGAAAACTTTATTTTCGTTCCCATAAAGTTTGGTTTGTTATCCTTCGATAATTTTTTTGCTACACGTGGACTAAATAAGATCCGTGTAGTTAAATCTAAACGTTAAAGGGTAGGGTTGGAAATGATAATCTTTTGCGAATCACAAGAACAGCGCTGGACGCAGAGTTGAATTTGTTGACACATAGTCTGAAAAAGAATTTTAATGTCTTCTGTTTCAGATGTTGAATACAAATTTTTATTCGGTTGATAACGTCAATACTGGTGTTTGGCCTGTCTTAATCCCTTTCGAAAAAAGAAAAATGCTCCAACAGTTATCGTAAATTCTGGACCTGGTTTTAAGTACATTTAGATATTCTCCGTACAAAAAAATTATAAAATTAAAAATCATACAATTGGTTGTCATCCCACTAGATCTGTAACAAATTGAAAAATTTTACGTTTTTTACAAAGTTCGTGGTTTTTTTTTGTCATTATAAATAAAAAAAAGTACGTTGATAATTTTGATAGAACCTATAAAAATATTAAAATAGCCATTTAAAAATCTATAAAAGTCTAAAACGTAAGATGGGGAAACAAAATTATGAAGACTTCACGAAATGTTCATGCTGCCATCTAGAGGACAAAGAGACAGTTAAATAATAAATATGGAATTATAAAACAGGTAAATCTAGAATTAATAATTCTATTCAAAGAAATTGATAACAAACACTGAACATTACACATTTTTGTCTAACACATCTAAATATCTCCAAAGAAGAAAATTTCATTAATAGAAGGAAACCGTCTATCTTCGGTCATTCAGGTATCATTTCCTGTGAAAACATCTAATTCCAATTTTTTTTAATTATATAAATTACTAGCAAAATTACCCAACCTTACTAAGGTTGAATTGGTTAACTATAGATTGAAGAAAAATGACCAGAATATATAACTTCTGTCTTTCATAGAATAAAATATTTTAACACATTTCCGACATTTTTATAATTTCTACAACTTACTTTGAATACAAATCCTATACATGCTATCCATCCACGTAATACATTTCACATACATCGCGCCCTTGCTAAAGCTACAAACTGACGAAAGGTAGATACTAAGGTAGCTACTACAAAAGACGATTTTGTGGGAGGATTAGGAATTCCCTTTCTTAAGTTCTTTTCCTGCTCAACTCAATTCGAAACGACGAATCTACGGTAAATACTCTCTCCCTCATGATTTACCTACCAATATTTGTTGACTTATGGCACTCTTGCACCAGACATGACATTTTCGAATTTCGCCATCCTTAAGGATGAAAGATTGAAAGGATGAAAGATTAATTTGATAAGATATTCATCAGTAAGTTTTTTAACACATTTCTTCTTGAGAATTCTATTTTGTGTCGTATAATAATAAAAGAACTTGTTTTAAAATTGAATGAAATCAGTACATACAAAGGTAACCTAATTACAATTTTTTTTAAATTGGTAAATCGATTTGACAGCGTTTTTTTTAAATCATTGTTTTCAATAAACTTAACATAGCAATAAGTTGTTTAATATAGCTTCAACTCGTAAAAAAAGCCACATTGACCTTCTGTCACTCTGACAATGAATTTTTAACATTTCAAAAGTCCTAGTTCGGATTTTTTAAACTTTAACGCTCCTTCAATAACTGCAGAATTCCACTTAATTCTCTTTATTATGACTTACATGCCACTTAAAACGAATATTTTGTGGTGGTGTTGCGTGTGATGAAAAGGAATTAAAAATTAACATTTCATAAATTTACAAGAGCAGCGAAATAAAACTGAAGTAACGTTGGCGGGAAAACAGTTGTCCTGAAGATATTAATCAGTAATTGTTTTTTCAATCTCAGGATCTCGCACAGTTGCCACAACTTACGATTAAAACGTGGACAAAATTTAGAAATGCGAAATTAATTCCGATCGAAAAAACAGAAAATATCACTGCACGTGACCAACCAAAACGAGTTTCCGTTTCGTTCCCGTTCGTTGAAAAATATCGTCTGTCCAAAATATTCGAAAATCGTTTATATTTCGCAAAGAAAAATTAAGACTCAAAGTAAATGAAAAGTATCAGAGTTAAAATTCCGTAAAAAAATAATTTTGCAAAATAATTGCTTATTCGGCAGTACTGGTAAAACAATCGAAATATCAAACCTGACTCTAGATATCAAATATGTCTGAATATACAATTGAAATGTTAGCTGACGCAATTGATGGGAATAAGATTTTAAATATCAAGAACAACTATCTTTATAACTCACACATAGAAAAAATAACTTTTTGAAATAATGAAATTACGACTTTCAGATGAAGAATTTAATAAAGTTTGTAGACGATTGAAATTATGCATTAGAGCCAAAGATGTTTGAAGTAAATTTTTTTCCTTTTTTAGTGCAGGTCCCGCAAGTATGAATTTATTTTTCATCTTTATATTATGTTCTCGATTTTTGCATAAAGTGTGTAAAATTGACGATATTTGAAATAAAAAGTTTCAAAAAAAATTACAAGTCTTTAAAAATCTGTGTAATGTTAAGCTAGAATACTAAGAGTATCCTAATAGTACGTTAACGGATGCCCAGATACATGTGTTTCCCTTCGGTAGTTTCAAATTAACCTACACTCCTACTTGGATAGAACTTTTAATTAATTATGAGTTAAGTACCATTTTTCAAGTTGTCCATTAGTTTTCATCAGAAATGTTAACGAAAATTTAATTTTAAAACCACAATGAATTCTACTGAACTCGAACAAACCATGAAAATCGAATCAGAAAACATGCTACAAATTTTGAATAAAGATATTACGGAATCCCAAACTTTTTAAATTAGTAAGCATAATAAGCTTACAGGTAACGAATCTTTTAGTTATCCGGTAAAATGTTCTTTTTTGGTGTGATGTTGGTTCCATAGGTTTTTGGAACTTGTTTTTGAACGAATTGTATGTTTGTTGTGTTGTATATTATATTTACTTCAGAACGAGGAATTATTTGCAATAATTTTTATTTCAAGGACTTATATATAAAAGGTAGAAAGATTCCCACTTTACATCAATTAAAAAAATTGTTTCATTCAAACACACAAATATATTTTTGTCATACAAAGATAAAAATTTTCACTGTTCAGTATCCTGAACTTCTTAATCTCCTGTCATTAAAAAAGGGTGATAAAAGGTTTTCATCTCCTAGAACTTCGTCTGGCTCATAAAGATCCTTCATAGGAAAGATCTTCAATCCGGTTACTTTGTTAACTTCATGAACATCAGTCTGAAAAAGAAGACTAAATAAATACTATTTCATTATATTTAATATTTTGAATCCAATCCATCATTCTTCCAATCACAACAATACAATAATATTTTTATAGTCAAAAAACTGCTCACGATAGATCTATATTGTGGTGACAATTTCAATAATTTACAATGGTCTAAGTTTGATTAGGTCTGTCGCTATAATCATTTTTGATACACAAAGATAAATCAGACCGCTGGAATTATAAGGCAACCCGTTTTTTTGTACCGCTCAAGTCCTTCGAAAATAAAGCAGTTTTTCAAGAGTAATGAAATCGAAAGAGGGGTAAATAACAGAGTTGCAGTTTGAATTGAATCGTTAGGTCTCCGATTCTTCATCAGCTGGTTATTTTTCACACAAAGTGATACGTTATTCTGACTCACTGAAGTATTACTTTAAAAACATTTGAATGAAAATTTTAAATATGACTCGAATGTACAAAGGATTCAATCTTACTTTAATCGAGATAAAAGTTTGTAAAAAGTTGTAAAACCCCATCCATATGCCATTTGTGAATATTGCTACTATTCGTTGCTATACATTTTTAAATTTGTAGATAAATAAGTATAGGTCAGGAAAAATTGTAAAAGCAACATAATATTTATATACTTGCTGTATATTATGAATTGAAATTGAATGATTTTATCTTTTGAGAAGGGAACAAAATTTCAGATGAAATATTTTATGAAGACATACTTAAATACGAAACACTTAAGGTCTAGCAACTTTATTTTTAATAGCGGAATTTCTCGAATATTGAATTCAGTTTAGGGGGATATGTTTGTAATATGAAAAATAAGCTCAGATTAACTTAATTATAAACACGAAATGTTAAATACACCCCTGTACTAGGTTCTGACTTCCAAAATTTAAAACGTCAACGAAACTTCTCAAACTGGGCACTTTCTTCGAAAAAGAAAGATTTGATCGATTTCAGTTTGTACCTATGTATTAAATGAGATTAACATTATGATTAACCGTATGGCTAATAAAGGGAGGTAATGAAATAATCAACTGCAATCACAGGGCAGTAGCAATTGTATTTAATCGATTCATAAATGAGAGAAAGGAATCATGTAATACCTTTACTGTAATACAAAGAAACGTTTTCTATCTTAAAACTTAATTTGTTTTAGGTGCTTTCCTATTTCTACTGTTAAAATAAAACATACAACACTGTTAATATACTTTCCTTGTATTTGGAAAATTCCTCCTTACAGTGGTCTATATTTTTTATAATATACGCTTCGATTTCCAAGTCGCCATCTTCTTTTTCCCATGCTATACATTTGAAGAAATGTGTGGGCACCCAAACACAATTTTCTCCTATAGTTTCGATGACGATATTCTTTTCATTTTCCCTAAAAAGTAATGCAAAAACAAACTCCTAGAATGTCATTTTATAGTAGTTTTATAATAGAGTATATATGTACAGGGGTTGGGCAAAATAACGCAAACATCTTGTATTAAGCCATCAACATTTTCTTTCAATTTGACTTAACTGTCAATTGCATAACCCTTCTAATACAATTCATAAATGTTTTAAAGAAGAGATATAAAATTTGACTGGGGAACATTCTGAAAGTTGTATGAAACTATTTCAATATAGAGTTAGGGGTGTCCATTGAAGCCCAGAAGACAGGCATTCTCTGTTGAAAAGAGTAAGCCGTCGACTGAATCAAGATCAAACATTTTGTTTTCTCAGTTTGTGTTTGACGCAAATCTTAGGGGATTTAAGTTTCGATTTCAAATAATCCCCTTTCTGTCTCTGAGGGCTTGTCACCCGGATGCACAAGTGGATGGTCCCTGATGCTCCTTCGACTTGGAGTTCGGTGATTGCTGTATCTCATTGGTGAGTAGTGTTTGCTATACGCAGTATTTATTCCACGACCATCTCTTTGACGTGCCATTGTAGAGATGGTTACTTTTTCTTTATAGCAGTGTGAACTGTTATTGCTAAGTTGGAATAATAGTTATTTTTAACAATTTTGTTTACAGTAAGCAACTTACACTGACAGTTATAGTGAGGCAAAGATTTTGCATTACGTTAAGAAGGCAGTTGATCCTGAGCCAGTCGTTGGCGTGGTGTGACATCATTACTAAGTCCAAGAGTTAAGTCGAAGAATGGTTGAAAACCATTGGATTAGAACTAAAACTTTCAAGAACAAGCATTTCCCGCATGGTACAGCTGTATTATACGCTTCGTTTCATGGCAACGCTCTTGGAGCGTTTTTTGAATAATAAGCTTTAGCCCAGTGGTTTTTAAACTTTTTAATGATCGGCACCCCCTTGAATCTAAAAATAAGTTCTCGCACCCCCTTGAAAAATGTGTTTCGATTTATTTATTTAGGAAATTACTTCTATTGCAAGATAATTTATGTGGGAATTGACCTACCGCGCAACTCGCGGAGCATCACGTCATCGTGTGACGTCACGGAGGCGGAAGCGGCAGACGACTTCCAACCGCCACAAGTGTAACATCGAATTAACAGCTCTTAGGAGCACTTTCCTTCGCCCCCTGTAAATATTAAATACCCTAGATCCCTTCAATAAATACTTTTATAAATTAAATATAAATTTGTTAACTTTATTTCACCCAAGCCCCCACAAAATTGGGGATTCAAGCCGGGATATGAGCTCAGGACTTTCGATTTGAGTCCTTTTGTTCGAATTAAATTATTAAGACTTGGTCGAAATGAGTGTTGATACTAGAAAGGAGGCCAGCAGTTACATCAGCCAACTAGTCGAATTCCTGAGCAATGCCGTTCACCATCGTAGACCATCAACATCGAAAGACAGCTCCGAATCATCAACATTCAAATCGAATTCCAGACCAAGGCCGTTCACCGCCGTAGAACATCAGCATCGAAAGATAGTTCGGAATCATCAACATTAAAGATAAGCCATATTTTTGTTCTTAAAAAGTTGAGTCACGAATTTTGTAAACTGTTAATTGAAACCAGAAGTATTTCAGAAACCCTGTTAATGAAGCTACTTCGTTTCGTTTTTATACTATAACTGTTTTTCTTCTAATTGGCTATAATTCCATAAATGTTAATTGTCATTTAAGAAATATTTTGTTAATTAGTATCGGTATTGAATATCAAATTGTATTCTGACTGTTTATAGTTCTAACTTAAGCAATTTTGATACCATTCGTATGTGTTTATAATCAGATGAATCAGATATTTTAGTCTTTTAAAGTATACAATTTTCCTAAAACAGTAATTAAATATCGGAACCTAGTAAAATAATCTATTCCCAGTCAATAATCATAACGATTAAACTGTGTCCGAAAAATAATAATTTAGTTCCGTTTGTGAATCAGAAACGGAAGGAAAAAGTTTGAAGTGTTTACTTTTATCTTTTTCTTTTAACGATTCTTGCATATTTTGTTATTGTGCGCGATTTGTTGTTTAGAGCAGTGGTGCGCAAACTATTTTCATTTCTGGCCCCCCAATTTTGTGTACTATTTTGTCGCGACCCCTAGATAGACAATAGAAGTTTTTTTAATCATCAACGTAGTTAAAGTTGAATTCCTTTGGGGATTTGCGCTTATGTTTGTGCCTTATTAGAGGTCTGAATAAAACACATAATTTTACGAAGCAATGGTTTTATTTATGCATATGGGTATAAATATTTTTTAATGGAAAATACTTTAAAAAAACTTACAACATAAAAATTCAATGTGAGGTAAGCGCTTCCAAAGAGCTCATGACTGCTTCTATGTTTGGATCTGTAATGGAAATCCTCTCGATCCAATCGAGATCGATATTTTGTTTTAATGGCAACTAATTTTGAAAAGCCGGTTTCACATAAGTAGGTCGATGCAAACTGAATCAAAATATTAATTCCCTTTTTCTTCAAATCGGCATATTAGTTTCCAATCGATAACCAAAATTTTTGGCAAGTCAGACTTAAATTGAATGCGCAGTGTTTCGTCGCTTGAAACATCAATTAACTGTTCTTTTTCATTTAAAGAGATATTGGATTTAAAAATATCAAACGAAAATGGATCACGTATCCAACCCAATTCATTTTCTGGAAATTTTTCGAAAAGTTTTCTCCCAATTTTATCATATGACGGGAAATGGTGTTTTCAAATATCAAGAAATCTATATTATTTTCTTTAGTAAATTTTGAAAAGCACAGGAACATGTCTGTATTGTTTTTGTTCAATTCTCCTTGCCAAAATATCAGCTTATTCTTAAAAGCTTCAATTTTACTGCTCTATGTTAAAATATGTTTGTATTCTCTCCCTATAGACTTAAATTCGAATCGTTAAGTTTTTCGAAAATGTCAACCATGTAACTGAGTTTTCCGAGCCAATCTTCATTAATGAATGAACTTGCCAATATATGTTTTTTTTCTACCAAAAAATGTAAGCTTCGTTTCTCAAATCGAAAATACGTCACAGTATTTTGCCGCGTGAGAGCCATCTGACTTCGGTATGTAGTAATAATGTCTCATACACAGAACCCATCTCATCACAAAGTATTGAAAAGAGACGACTGTTTAGGGAGCTGTTGCTTTAAATGTAATTAATTACAATAACAACATCCTGTAATATCTTGTGCAATTCTTCATCAATGTCTTTTGCAACAAGAGCTTGTCTATGCATCATGCAATGGTTGAATGCTATATGGGGAACAATTTTCTTTATTAACCCTCTTAGTCCTTTATTACTACCTGTTAATGCTGCAGCACCATCAGTGCAAACCGCGACACAGTGTGTCCAGGTAAGGTCAGTTGTTTCAAAATATCTATTAATAATTTCAAATATTTTCTCCATTTGTTTTTCCTTCCAATTTTTTACAATATAAAAAAATCTTCTGATATGTCTTCTTCATAAACGTATCTCACATAAACAATTAATTGAGACAGTTTAGAAATGTCAGTAGTTTCATCAAGTTGTGGAGCAAATACAGGAGAGTTTTGTAATCGATTTAATAGAACTGATTCTATATTACGTGATATGGTGGAAATTCGGCGAGAAACGGTATCTCTTGATAATGATATCGTTTTTAAATCGTTACCATATTTTTCTCCATGCATAATTGATGTCATTTTAATTGCTGAAGGAAGAATGAGTGATTCTCAAATTGTATGTGGTTTCAAAAATTTCCCTATTAAATATGAAACTTCTAAGGATGCCCGTAAAGCCTTCTCAGGAATTGTGTATTTTTTCAAAAATGCATTTAATTTTTCATACTTTCAGCTCGTTTTCTAAAAATGTTTCAGATTTATTTGCTAATGCTTTATGCTTGGTTTCCAAATGTCTTTTTAATTTAGCAGGTTTCATACTTTCATTTGCTAATTTATCCCTGCAATTAACACACAACGGATATTCTTTCCCATTAACAACGCAATATATAAATCCATATTTAATAAATTCTTCTCGATATTTTCTCAATTTTTTTATTAGATAGCACATTTCGTTCGATATTTTTTATCTAGAAACAGTGCCATTGGATTCATTCACAGTTTTTCTAAGTTCATCGGATGTTGGTCCATCATTCTAATTTGTATTGTCATTCTTTTCATTTTCTGGACGTTGGGTACCAATTTTTAGCCATTTATCTATCATGAGGGTATTAAAACTAAAACTAAACAAAATTATAAATGTACAATATTTCATTTCTTTGGTTTGTTCAATCACGTGCGGCTACCACGTGGGAAGAAAATAAAGTCCGGGATTACTCTGTATAAATCATGTTTATTTGTAGCTTATTCAGACGAGAATTAAAGAAAAGAAAACTTAATTATAAGAGAAACATCTCTTTATACCAATTGCACATACTCGCTACTTAAAATAAAAAATACAACACTGAAATAAAAATTTACACATGGTAAGCGAGGCAAGTAAATATCTCAACTGGTGTTGCCAGTCGATCACACATCTATATTGTACCCAGAGGTTACAGTGAATTATAACATACAAATATTGGAGCTTACTTAAAAAATACAAAACAAGTACAAAATTAATTATAGTGATTTAATATAATTATGTTTAACATTACTTACTCCAAAGATGGGAAAATATATATTTAAAAATTACAATTAGAGTTTATTTTTCAAAATTCCTCTTACTATGATCTTAAATTTTTACACGCACTTAAACTGCAAAAGCAGGCTTTCTTTAGTGCTCCGTCATCTGTAATCTAAAAACAGAACTAACTGTTCCCTTACACGTTTTAAAATAGTAACCACCCTGATAGCGTTTCCAGAGAAATATCAGAGTAGGATAATTGATTTTCGAAAAAATCAAAAACGAAAAAAATAATTCAACATATAGAAAAAACAGTTTTTCTTTATAAACATTTTAATATGTATATTGATTTTTTAAATTCATTGTTTACTATTGCCCTCCGAGCACCCTACTGAACTGTCCTATATTTAAAAAATATGTTATGTGCATACCCGATTGCAAATTTTACTTAAAATTAGCAAAAGCAGTATATAAACAGAAGTACAGAATGCACTTGAATGAACGTAAGAAGCAGCAAAACCGTACTGAGGCACAGACGGAAAGAACTGCACGGTCCTAGCTGTGATCACAGTATAAAGACTAAATAGCAGGGGTGCACAACTAGATTGAAAGAGCTGTAGTAAAGATGGCCACTGCTAAACGTCAGACCGACCCAAGTTGCATATGAATCACACCGGAGAGCAGGTAAAGGGCATCTCAAATTGACAATTATCTTTTATCACTATGTCTGTTCGCCTGCCGGTTACCGAAGTATAGGTATTATATACTAATACAGACAATTGTTTTCGTAAAAAAATATAGTTCTTTTTTTATAAATAATATTATCTCATTTCACTTCTTTACTGGTACCTGATACATGTTGAAGAAAAGCCTTATATTTTTATTGTCAAATAAATCTCTTTGAATTTGACGACCCACAAAAATTTTCAAGCGACCCCCAGAGGGGTCGCGACCCCCAGTTTGCGCACCACTGGTTTAGAGTATAGCTGATACCGGAAGTGAAAAGTTTTTTTTCTAATTGGAAGTTTTGGGAAGTTCGAAGAGTGTTTAATCTTATTTGTGTTTCCTCTTTATTTAGTTATTGCATATTCTAGGGTTGTGAGTATAGTATTACGAGTATTTGTGTCTTATGAAAGTGGTAGGAAATTTGCAAGTGGGAGGTAGTGTTTTGTTTAGTTACTGAACTGTACGAAGTCGTCTCAGGAATTTTGTTTGTTTAGAGTTTTTTTTATGATAAAAAAATTCCTCCATTAATTGTATTGTAAGAGGTCGTGCGAGAGGATTTTTTTTGTTTATATATATATATATATATATATATATATATATATATATATATATATATATATATATATATATAGAGTTTTTTTTTGATAAAAAAAATTCTTCCATTTGATAATTTGAGAATTAGTTGTGAACTATCATAATTCATGTTTTGAAAATTGTACTAAATGAAATTTAGATACGGTATTGTTTAATTTTAAGCATGGCGACGTTTCTAATGAGAGCAACGAAAGTAGAGCTGCTCGAGGTTGCAAATGATTTTGGCGTGTCAGCAACAGAATCTATGAAAAAGGCTGAAATCGCTTCTTTAGAATCGGTACGGGAAGAACGGAAAACGAAAGAATGGGGAAAGGCTAGAGGAAAAAGAAAGGGAACAGAATTTTGAATTGGAAAAATTGCGTATAGAAGCCGAAAAGCAACACCAAGTAAATTTGAGTACGGTTTTAAATATAGAGAAGTTTCTGAGAACGAAACAGAGAGAACCCGAAAAATCCAGCTTTCGCAAATAACTCCCAAGTTTGACGAAAAAAGGGATGCCATGGGTTTATACCTTATAAATTTTGAACGAAAAGCAGATATGGCACGAATGCCAAAGGAAGAGTGGGTGGCTTACCTGTTAGCAGTTTTGCTTGCAGATTTATGCAACATGCTTGCCAGAGAAGCACCCGAGAACGCGAACAATTATAATTATGTTAAAGATCGTATTTTAAAGCGATATAAAATGAATGCAGAAAAATTGAAGCAGCATTTCTACATGCATCAAAAGTCGTCTGAGAAGACGTGGGAAACTTTTGCACATGAACTGTGTAGTTACTTTACAGAATGGATTACTGCCATGGAAGTTAAAACGTTTGAGCAGCTTAAAGACTTAATAGTGGCCGAGCAGAGGTGGACACTAGACCCTATCAAGTAGCACTTTCTTGATAGATGGATGCAGATGAAGACGCCTTTCGAGTTGGCGGAGATGATTGAAGAGTATGAAACTATCAAAGAAAGTTTTAAGAAGAGAGATTTTCCTAAAAAGTTTGAAAATCCTGGACCCAGGAGATATTTTGGTGGACCTCATAATAACTTTCAAAACAGAGGAGCCATGAGGTAAGAAACGTCAAACAAGAACCGATAGCAAACAGACCAACGACAGCGCACTCTTAGAGTAATGGTCAGAAGAAATCTCTATGTTATGACTGTGGTTCTCCAGACCATTTGAGTTATACTTGCCCAAAACGAGGTCAACGAATGGGCAGAGTATCCCCAAAATATGAGCAATCCTCGTACAGTCATCTGAATCATGTAACAGAAGTCTCGCCAGATGTGACAGAACTAGACGAGTTCTTGAGAGAAGTGAAGCTCGGAGACATTAAAGTGGTCGCTCTCCTCGACAGAGGAAGCAAGCGCAACCTACTAAGAGAAGACGTGTACAGGAAGATGAAGGACCCTCCTACGCTTTCGTATAATACCTCCGTTCTGTCGGGAATTGGCAGAGCAATGGTAAGAACAAAGGATCCTTCCGACATGCGGTTAACGTTGAGGATCATGTATCAGCTAGACTTCCATGTCATCCCAACCAGAGATATGGATTATGAAGCCATTATCGGAACTGCATTTCTAAGCAGAGTTCCTATTACATTACAAGTTCTGAGACCGAGATATTCAAGAAGGAACCACTCGATTGGGTTCTCCAGGCGGCAGAATGCACAGTGCGAGATGAGTTGGAACTTAGTCACATACAGGGTACGAGGAACTGTTGAAAACCTAGTGTCCTCCTGTAAACCAAAGAAGATAAAGACCACTGAAGTTTCAATGAGGATAACTTTAGAAGATGAAAATCCAGTATACCAAAGGGCTCGTCGTTTGTCTTTTGCAGAGAGGCAAGAAGTAAACAAACAAATAGATGACTGGATCAGGAATGGGATCGTTCGTCCTAGTTCCTCCGACTACGCTAGTCCAATAGTGTTAGTTAAAAAGAAAGATCTCACCACGCGACTTTGCATAGACTACCGCAAATTAAATCGAAAATTGATCAAGGATAGGTTTCTCCTGCCCTTAATTGAGGATGTTTTAGACAGATTAGTGGATGCGAAAGTGTTCACTACATTAGATCTGAGAAATGGTTTTTTCCACGTCTCTGCGGAAGAGGGCCTCGTTTATCGTACCGGATCGCCAGTACGAGTTTCTCAATGTACCTTTCGGATTAAGCACCAGCCCAAGCGTTTTCCAAAGATACGTAAATAGTATCTTTAGAGATATGATGAGAGAAGGTACTGTAATCATCTACATGGATGATTTAATTATTCCATCGATTGATGAAGCGGAAGGTGTGGTAGAAGTTGTTCTACAAAGGGCATCCGAATACGGACTTGAGATAAAAACAAAAAAATGTCAATTTTTGAGGCGTTCTGTGGTTTTTGGACCACATCGTTGAAGATGGAAGACCCAGGCTGTCTCAAAATTTCCTATACCCACCAATGTAAAACAACTGCAGAGCTTTTAAGGACTCACGGGCTATTTTAGAAAATTCGTTAAAGATTATTCGAAAATTGCAAAACCTTTAAGCGACCTCTTGAGGCAAGATAGCTCGTTCAAGTTTGAAACTTGCCAGATTGAAGCTTATCAAAAACTCAAAGATCTGCTAGCTACTGGTCCGGTTTTACATCTCTTCAAGCCGCGACGGAAAACCGAACTGCATACCGACGCGAGCAAATACGGATTTGGTGCCACACTTCTGATAATTCCGGTTTCAAATACAAACTTTGCATTTTACTAACGAAAAATTTTAATTGAATATAATTTTAGTAGAACTGCAAACGGGGCTCATATTTTTAGTCCAGAATTTCAATGCGTAATTCGAAGCGTCTATTTTATTTAAAAGGCAAAAACATGTGAAATAATGGATCAAAAATATCAAAGCTATGCTTTAAAATGACTTGAAAACATGCCATATTGCATAAAATTTAAAAATAAAATGTAAGCTCTAACGAAGATACCTAAACGAGTTTAGATTTTTATAAAACATACTTGTATATATTTTAGCAATGTCCTAATATACTTAACATGATAATCCGTTATTTCATGCATAGTATACAAATTTTAAAGACGATAATATGTATGTCAGTGATTCCCAAAAGCGTCTTTTACAAGTGGACTATCAAATTAGGTAAAAACAAAGCACAAGAAAGACAATTTTCATTTGATATTGTTCAATGTTGAATATCAATTCGAATTAAAGTGAGGAAATATTCAAACAGTGAGATCGTTCGTTGATGGTAAGAAGTGGCGTAATGAGTCTCATTAAAGAAATTATGCGAGAGTCGGCTTTAAAATCTTTATAGGTAAGAAAACTTGGCAATTGGATCAGCGGCTTTTGGCTTCCCTCTTTAAAAAACTCCTAACAATTTTTTCTAAAAACAACAAATAATGGTCGGCATGGTAGCAGAGTGGTTAGCCGCTGTGGCATCTGGTTCAACAGGCTCTGGGTTCTAATCACAGTCTAGGAATGAAAATGCGTAATATTTCGAAATCAACTCAAAATCGTTGGTCCCGATCTAATTATCTCTCCGACTGCGCGTACGTAAACTTCTCTAAATGTGTTCATAATGTTTTGTCCAACTTCTGTAAATGTATATCGGATAAAAAGTTCCTCTCCGAATGAAATTCAAATAGCGACCTGCGACTCATGAGATTAACAATAAACTGGATTGAAAATGTTTGAATTGGATAGAATTACGTGGAAAGAGATGGAAAATCATTTTAAACAGTTATTTTACTTTTCAAAGATAATTCTTAACGTAATTTCTTCAAATTTACCGATTCTATTATGGTATTATCTATTAATTCGTATGATTGAGATTTATACAAACATCGCCTTGAAGACTGGTCCAGTGCAGATAAAAGTACGAACACAGTCAGTCTCCAGAGTCCGTTCCCTCACATAAATCTCCAGCTGGTTCCAAATCCCACTATCGAATTTTGGTTCCTGAAAAAAGGCAATAATTACAAGCCGTGCATACAGTGAGTAAAAAAACAACTTTCGAAGATTTCATAAAAATATGCTCACTTTTCATAAAGTAAATTTTGTTTCGTTACATAAAATATCTTCGGACGAAATTAGATTTATTAAGCAAAAAATTAATAAAAAATAAGTACGAAATATTGTATGCCTTGTATTCACAATAAAAACAAAGGTAAAAAAGTATTGGGGCACTTTGGGGGATTAACTGAGTTTTTAATAGTAACAAAATCAATACTTTTTAAAACCGAATTTACGTTTAATGACTTCTCTCAAAATATTTGGCATTATTTTTAAACGATTTTCAAATTATTCATTCTATTTCCCTCATTCTGCGAGGAGTTAATTTTTTCGAAGCTAATTTTCACAGAAAATTTTAAATGTGTTAATCCTATATTGCAAATAATCCCAAATATTTTAAAAGTTTTGATCTTCCGAACTGAGCAGTGAAAATTGCTATGAATACTTGACTTGGAAAAAGTTTAGATTTCATAGCATCTCCAACATTGCCCCAGGTTAGGGTTGATTGAATAGTACGTGTTATCACCGAGACACACACACAAGGAAAACGCAGTTAAAAAGAAAAGCTAAAAAATTATTGAATTGTGATCTACTGTTTCTCATTTTTTCAAAAACTGTAAATTGATTATTCGTGTATTGAAAGCAGTTCATTTTAATTCGAGATTTTTACATTTCGTGTGAGGGTTTTTCAGTGGAAACATAAACAAAACCAGAAGAAAAGTACTTCCGGTTGAAAACTAATTTGATTTATCGCCGCTTTGACGATGTCTGGTGTTAGTTTTTGATTCCTTTTATAAACAATATGCTGAACTTTGAATAACATGCCAAGGTAAGAAGCAGATTACCAAATCACTAGTCTTATAAATTTAGCTTTAAACAAAATTCCTCTCAATTGAAATTTTTAATTCAAAATATATTTTTATTCTTAATATCATCAATATCGTAACAAATTATTTTGTTACTCGTCTGTTAGGAAAGGGGGATGGAATTCAGTAAGTGTAATGGGTTACTGTAGCATGTGGAAGTATTTTCGTCCAAAATAAATTGATGGAATCTTTTTCCTCCAATGCCAGCTGGGACGCATTCAAGCATTCCGTTGCCGAGAACGTGGCGATCTCAGTGTTGAACCGCGGCACCATGGGAGGTGTTGCCACATCGCACCCACCGTGAACAGGGAAGATATGCTTCCATGGAGGATTTAGGGGAAAGTGGCCCTCATTTCCGTAGTCTTGAAGAAACCAGGAACTTCAACTAACCCTACTTCGGCACATACTCGTAACCAAGTCTACCAGTTTCTTCAGAGCGATGCTTTCAGCAGCTGAGCCACTGAAGGGACTTCGATGAAAATTTTAAAAAGATCGATAAAAAATGGACTTTTTACAGTTATAGTCATATTTTTCTATGAAAGATAGAAGAAATTATTCTAAACACTCTTTAATATTATACATTTAATTAATTAAACCACACTAAGTTATTCTACAAGTATAAAATACAGTAAAACCTCGATAAGTCTTCACTCAAGGAAACAGAAAATTTTGACGACGCGGAATGAGGACTTAGACGGAGTAACCACAGAATGTACTCGAATGTATTACTGTAAAGATCATGTAAATTTTAAATTTATCACGGCATTCATAACCTTTTACCTCGTAAATTCAGCATCTTGAACTGACGTAAGATTATTTCTACTTGTTTCTAAGGCTTCAAGAACATGCTTCTTTCGGTGGTGAGAGAATTCACTAATTTTCACTTCCATAGTTCGCACTTGCACGCCTTATTTTTGTAAAAATTCAGTAGTTAAACGCTGTTATCGATAACTATGTAGTCATTTATGTTAGAAATAATACATCCTTTTTCAATTGACGATTTCAAATAAATTCAATAAGGAGCAGGGCCAGAGTCCTCATTTTCAACTTCATTTTGTTTGCCATCAGTCTCAAACAAACAATTCATATCTTAAGACCTTTCCAGTAACGAATTATCTGGTGTAACATTTGAATTCGAGAAGAGTAAACTAGGTTTTAATTGCATTGTCGTCAGTAAGATCTAGACGGGACTGAACAAAATTGACTACTTATCCAATGACGAGTTATTCACGTGGCGACATATTGAGGTTTTATGGTAGGTGTATGGGTCATTCCATGTGAAACCGCACAGAAAAGGGTCACTTTCGACCCTAAACCCTCCGATTTTTTTAAAACTCGGCTAATTTGTTTCCCAGTCATATATAAGAAATTCTGGAAATTTTTAGCTTCCAACTTGCAATAATTTTTTAAGTATATTAATTTTCTGAATGAAAGCGTATATTGTTGAAAAATGTACAACCTTTGTAATGGCGTATCATGTGACCTTTTCAATTTCAAGGTAATTCAATTTGACAATTAACAAAAAAAAGTGTATTTTATTTTTTTCTAAAAAATACACGTTAAAGGTACACTATTTACCTTTGCTTTCTGGAAGTTTCATTGGGGACACGCATTGGTTCAGAAAGCAAGGATAAATTGCGTACCTTTAACATATATTTTTTAAAAAATATACTTTCTTGTAATTGTAGATCAAAGGTCAAATTGAATGACCTTGAAATTGAAAAGGTCACTTAGGAGGTCATATGATACGTCATTACAAAGGTTGTACATTTTTCAAGAAAATACGCTTTCATTCAGTATGATTGGATAATTAAGTCCAGAGGTACAGGAGATTTAGTAAGTCTAAAATCATAAAAAATTGCCCAATTTTTCAAATTTGAAATTAATATACATGTGGATTATATTTTAAAGATCAGCATTTCATCTGCCACTCCCCGTGTGTAATACAGGAAATGAAGAAGCGCCGCCAAGTCTGGACTGGATTAGGACGATTTTCCCAGAGACAGTTGCAGAACGATGACGCGAGAAGAGGATGGCGTACGGCCATGTCTAACTAATATCCGATGAAGTGAAATTGTTAACTATTTTTAATCTGTAAATATTCCCCTTTATTTGTAAATAAACTCTTTAATTGTTAATTATGTCGCTTTTATCCCTTTTGCTAAAGTAGAGATTCTGGATGCAAAGTCATCCTAAAGTAGTTAGAGTATCCTACATACACTGCTGGCCACCGTAAATGCAACACCCTGAAGGAAGCATGCAAATAATATGAAATTTACAACATGCATTAGCGGAGGTGAGATAATGCAAATAATTAGAATTTCAGCGCAGACGCACATCATGCGTGCCTGTGGCGCCACTTCAAAGCGCTATTTAAGGCTTGGAGATTTCGACGATTTCAAGTACGGCAATTGTGTTTTTCTTGTGGTTTTTTCAAAAAAACGATCAATTATGCCTCGTAGAAAACAGCGATCATCTTTTGATCAAGTATCCGAGTTCGACAGAGGAAGGATAGTGGCCTACCGAGATTGTGGATTATCTTTCAGGGAAATCGGTAGTCGTGTTGGACGAAACCAAACAACTGTAATGCGGATATGTGATCGTTGGATGCAGGAGGGTACGACGGACCGACGTGTTCGATCGCATCCACCTCAGTGCACCACTTCACGTGATGACAGGCATATTGTGCGTATGGCAGTGACGGATCGCTCAGCCACATCACGAACCATAGCACAGCACATTCAGTCTGTACCGCATCATCCAGTGTCTGCGCGTACCATTCGACGCCGTTTACAGCAGAGTGGTCTGTCCGCAAGACGTCCATTGCTTCGTCTACCCTTGACGCAGACCCACAGACGTTTCCGCCGCCAATGGTGCGATGAAAGAAGGATGTGGACGGCAGAATGGAATGAAATTGTCTGACGAGTCACGCTTCTGTCTGCAACACCACGATGGTCGGATTCGAGTCTGGAGACACCGTGGAGAGAGGATGCTGAACAGCTGCGTTATGCACCGCCACACTGGTCCTGCACCGGGTATTATGGTAAGGGGCGGTATTGGATATCACTCTCGCACTCCTCTAGTACGCATTGCCGGTACTTTAAACAGCCAGCGCTACATCTCCGAGGTGTTGGAGCCAGTTGTCCTTCCTTACCTTCAGGGCTTGCCCACAGCCATATTTCAACAGGATAATGCGCGACCACACGTGGCACGCATTGTCCAAGGGTTCTTCGTCAATCGCCAGATTGAATTGCTTCCCTGGCCAGCTCTCTCTCCGGATCTTTCGTCGATAGAAAACATGTGGTCCATGGTTGCTCAACGATTGACCCAGAATACATCCCCAGCTGCCACACCAGATCAACTTTGGCAACGTGTGGAAGCTGCTTGGTCTGCCAAGAACACATCCAAAGTCTTTGAATCAATGCCGAGGCGTGTGGCAGCGGTGATCTCCAACAATGGCGGCTACTCTGGCTACTGATTTTGGCAGGAACCACACTTCACAGAAGTCTATAAATTTAATCATTTGATACTTGGTCAACATGTTATCTACAAAATAAATTTTGTTGTGATATCTCTTGTCTTTCTTGGTGTTGCAATTTGGGTGGCCAGCAGTATACATAAAAAATTATTACAAGTTGGAAGCTAAAAATTTCCAGAATTTTATGACTGGGAAACAAATTAGCCGTGTTTAAAAAATTGGTGGTGGCCGGGTTGTGGATTGTGCGGTTTGACATGGAATGACACGTATATAAATTATAAAACATTTTTTAACCTTGATAGTCACTAACACATTACCATCGGTGCAATACAGCTAAGAAAGAAAGTAGCTTTTCCACTTTCTTCAGATGAACAATGATTTGCGGAAGCTGCAAGATGTCCTTTGGATTTTCCACTGTAGCGATAATCAGATAGTGTGGATCTATATAGTGGGTCTATATTCTCGTCTTCCTTACATTTCTTTCCTTTGCGTGTAGGGTTTTTGATATCATCTTTTGTTATGCACTCGCTCACCCAGTTAGGTATTTTAAAATGATTGTTATAAGAAAAAATTAAATCTTCTCTTTCGTAAATATTTTTCTGACTCGGGAGGCCGAGAGCCTTTATCTCTTTAATCCGATTCTGAAACGGATCTTCAATTGGATGCAATCTCACTTCTCTTTTAGAGATAATTGTTTTAGAACACGCAAAACCGGATATGAGCCCAGCACTTCCCACAGCAAAGTATACTACTTTCCTAAGTCGCGCAGACATTATGGTTGAAAAACTTTTCACTTTTCTAGTGTGTAAGATAACAATTGTTTAATCTGAGATCAATTAGGATGACTAATCGCAACTATTCACTTTCAGTAACAAGGTTCAGATACGCAAAAACTCATGTACAAATAAAATGTATTCCGATCCTTTCTTTTTTCTGAAAAGAGAAAACAATATGAGTTATCGGTATGTACATAGTATATATTCACATAAGAAATATAATAAAAAGATTTAACTATATCTGAGTGTCACGAGTTTACGAATTACACATTTAATGACTTCATAGCCACATCTAATGGCTGAAAGGAAACATTTTGTTGGTCAAGATGGCAAAAACTGGTTAAAACCAATGCAGTGAAGACTGCAGGTTGCAGAGCAGATAAGCGTGTTTGATCCTCAGTGTTAAAATTTAAGACTGACTAAAAGATATCAATGCTATGTAGCGTTGATATCTATTTGGCAAAGTGACTGCAGTGTGAGTCACAATAGTCTCATAAATTTTTCTGCAACACTACATTGTTAAGGAAAGGATACAGTTAATGGAAATATTTAAATGTCTTATTGACTACTCTTTGCGACAAGTAGATATCTATCCTATAATCTAATCCGTGTATGTTCGCAAAAGACATTATGTATGAATACTTTTTAATTCAGGTCATACCAATTTGCATTTGAGAAAATGGGTGGATCGCTTGGGCTAGTTTCTTTCCCTGTATTGTTATGTTATAATAAGCTCCTTGCTTGGTGAATTATGTCGAGGTTTCGCTCATAAGCAGAACTTGGGGGTTTCCCGCTGGATTGGCGAGAGTCGAGATGAAAAGGGGATCTTCTGCCTTGCCTTAACGAAGGGAGGAGACAGCGAACGGGAGGATCACACTGGGATTGTTATGAGAAAATGGCAAGTGTCGTATTAGGGATTCAATCACCCTACAGATGGCGCTAAAAGCACCATCAGACTGATGTAAGCATGAAGCCGAGGTTTGACTTGCAAAGTATTTTACAGAAGTTTGATCCCAAAAAACTAACGATATAAGCCTCTACTTAGTTCTCGTCGAGCGTCAAGTGAAACGAACGGAAATTCAGAAAGAAAATTGGGTGTCATATCTAATAGGATTTCTACCCTATGACGTTGCGCAAATAATTGCCAGAGAAAACGAAGAAGTGACGGATGATTATGAAAAAACTCTTACTTAAAAAGATATAAACTTGCTCCCGAAAGATTCCGCCAATTGTTTACGAAACACTACAAGGGACCCAAAATTACGTGGTGCGACTTCGCCTATGAACTTAAAAATTATTATCAAGAATGGATAAGAGGACTGGATGTAAAGACTTTTGAAGAACTGTCTAATTTAATTATTACTGATCAGATTAAGCGTAAAGTACCATCGGAATTCCGTGATCATTTCATCGACGAATGGTCTCGATTCAAAATACAGAAGAAATTGCAAACTAGATGATTACGAAAACGTTCGAATTTTCGTAAACAAAAAAGTGAAGGAAACATTTGGAAGGAGAATCAAACAAACACGTTTAAACATCAGAATTTTAATTACAACAGAGAAGAAACGAAAAATTCCATAGACCGGAAATATGCACCCCCTCACATCGGACAACATCGATTCAAGACGAGAGAAGATTACCAAAGCACGAGAAATACAACTTCAAAGGAATGCTATATATGTGGTTTATCGCACTTCGTAAGAGATTGTCCTAAAAGATACAGCAGATCAACAAATATTAGCAAGAAATAAAAAAACAGAAGATGAATTGACTGCTGAAATACGATCGGAGCATCTGGTGAAAGAAAAAATAAATGTTCCTATGAACTCTCTTCAATATGTAAACATTCTAGTAGATAATCGAGAACTGAAAAGCCTAATCAATTCTGGAGCTCAAATTCCAGTTTTCAATTCAAATTTTATTCTCAAGTTTTAAAATTAGCTCATGAATCTGTTTTTGGAAGTCATATGGGAATGAAAAAGACGAATGAAAGAATACGATATAGTTTTTATTCGCCTCACATGACTAGTGAAACCGCCGAAATTTGTAAATCATACAAAGAATGCCAACTCCGAAGCCCAGAGAAAATGACTGATAAAATTCCTATTAGGCCCCGTTCACATCGACTTTTTCCAACGCGCGTTAGATAAGAATTTTCGAGCGCTATCATGTGAACATCTCTTGGGCGTTTTTCAAAGTCAGTTTCCGTTATGCATTAAATTGTGTTTTTTATTCTCCTAATCCAAGTTTCTATCATTTGAATGGTTAAAGATAGAGTCAAAATTTCAACGAATTTCAAATCAACTTAAAATTTTACGTCAGATAGATACCAAAACATGATTTTCTTTGAAAAAGTTATTTTTTGTCAATTGTCGCAATTAATTTTTCTAAGATATTCCTTTTATACGAAGCGTCAGCGGAAGTATTGCCTTGTTTTTAAAGGGAATGTCACTTTAATAAGATATTTTGTTGCCCCTTATCAACTGTTTTAATTTTGCAGCCATTAAAAATAGGATGAAAATCTTTCTTCCCAACCTAAAATTGATTCCCTTGTTCACAAGAGTCTGGATTTGGTTAACTTAGAAATGTATAAAAATGACCAATAAAATGCCCAAAATAATCTAAAAAATATTCAAAATGACGTAAAAATTTGATATTTCGATTTATAAAACATCTGTTCCCTAATTGCCTGCGAATCAAGTGTTTTGAACTTCAATCTTTATTCATAAATAAATGCAATATAATCGACTTGTTGACCAGAAGTGACAACCTAAACAGGTAAATCTTTCGTAACGTATAGTATACGATGCGTTACAGTGCAATTCCAATGCCATCAACCTCGGTCGTAAATTTTTGAACGTTAGCTTTTCGTACGTTTTCAAAACTTTTCGAATGACGGGATTATTTTGGACCAAGGAACCGGTATCAGCCAGCGGATCAGAGAAACAGTGCTTTATGTACTTCAAATTGTGGTATTAAACAATTTCATTAACTCTAAAATCCTAAAGTATTCGTTTTTACTGTCAAGACTAGACTAGCAACTTGAATTAGATATGGAAAAAAAGAAGATCACCCTCTCACAAGCAAACCTGAATTCTACAGCTAAACTTCGATAAGTCGTCAGTTTTCATCACTCCCATCTAATTATCATAGATGACAACGTAATTCAACTCTCATATGTTAGTAGTGAATTCAAATGCTATAACTCGACTTTTTGGGAAGGTGTTTAAAAGTGCAGAGTTTGTGTTTGAGGCAAACAAAATGAAGTAGAAAATGAGGACTCTGACCCTGATTTCTCATTGAATTTATTTGAAATCACAAATAAAGGGAGATGTATTCCTGACATAAATGAAAACAAAGTTGCAGTCAACAGCAATGTTGCAGTATTTTTTCAAGCGACGATAAAAGATTTAACTACTGAATTTTTAGAAAAGTGTAAAAGTGAAAATGAGTCAATTCTTTCACCATAAAAAAAACAACTTTCTTGAAACCTTAGAAATAATTCGACATTACCTTAGGTCAATTCCAGATACTATTAGATGATGAATTCAAAGCCCTTAATGTTTTAGAAGTTGGCAGGTGTTTGTTCTAAACAGTATTAAAACTGGACCCTTTCAATATAAGTGGCTTCACTGCGAAATCTCATTTTCAAAATTCCTAGGCCTATTGTTTGTTTAGATCCAGTTATGTGGTTTGTGGTAGTCAGGGAACTTCCAATTTATGTATGCCTTTCTAAAGCTATTATATTGTTTGTTCTCCTGAGCTAGATAAAGGCTAAATATTCTAAAAACACACCACCTACAACAAGCATGCCCGATCTCTTGGAACCCTTTAAAATTTTTATGGTAGGCCCAAGTACCCCAAACACAAGGGATAAATATACAAATAATATGAGTAACCAAATATGCAGAGTGGTTCAATATGTCTTAGGTTCATTATCAGAAGGGTCGGAAAGTTCTTGGAACTCTTTGGGACCTACTATTTTTATAGTTGGGTCCAGCCCTTCCTCCAACACGAGTTTATATTACATATATACTGATAATATTGGAAATGATTTATATAAACAAAATAAAGAATTCCAAAACATTTATATATAAAGCAAATAATTTCTCCAAGTTGGAACCCAGTCATCCTATCCACTACAATTATCTTTAGTGTCCTGAAAGTAGGGAGGCCACTAATTGTCAGTTTTAAAAGTAATCAATCTGAGGTGTTACTGAGTAGCAGCAAAATTTTAAAATGATTTGTATTGTCCCATGTTTCTTCACTTTCAATATTGTTAAACTTAAGGGAGAAAAAGAAAATTAAAGTCATTTAAATCAATAATTTTTTTAGCTGATTTAAATCGGCATACCCTATAAACATTTAAAGCAAAATATAAAAACTTGAATTTACCGTGCATCATAAACTTCATTTTATTTAGCTACTACAATGTTGTTGAGATAATTGTTATTCGACAAAAAACTTAAAATAAGAATATTCAGAAAAAATGGAGATTTGTTAATGGAGAACCGTATAGCGGATTCAAAAGTAAAATATTTGATTGTTTACAACTCTCTAAAATTAAATTAACCAGATAAATTAAATGTGCGTAAAAAATTATAAATATTCGTAACAAAACATCTTTGTAATTAAAAATTATCAAATAATGGATTTAATTTAATGAATTTTTAATGCAATAGGAAATAAAATAGTACAAGTACAATAAATAATATAGATGATTACTTAGATAAATAACTACATCATTAAATTATAAATAATTTTATTCAGTTGATTGTTAAGATATTTTGCAAAAATGAAACAACTCAATCGGGGTCGCTCAGACCCGACCAATCCTGACTATGTCACTTTTTTAACGGAACATATTTAATTAGTGCTACTTATTAAAAGACAGTGTAAAAGACATTAATATAAGAAAATAAAACCAAACAGAAAATAAGGAAATCAGAATAAAATCCCTTTTCATGAACAGAATTATCTACATACCCCTTGAAACTGAAAATGAAATAGCTGTATATTAGCCACCCGTTGGATACTCTAGAACTTTCTCAACTAGGGAGGGACTCGACAAAAAAGATTGCCATGTTTTACCACTTCAATAGCATATTCAAATTATAAAACAATCAAAACTGAAGTTCATCCTGCAATTTCCGGCATGCGCAGTTTCTTAGTTCTAAAGCTCCTGATAGTGCCAAGGTTTGTAGAAGGGGAATAGGTTTGCTCGAATACCGAATGCGAAACTCGGTTTGAGCGGGAAAGTGATTGTGAAATACTGGCGCCCTAACGTTTCCCATACAATAGTGATAGGCAAATCGATTCTTTTGAAACGAGTCAGTAAACAGATTTATTCTGAAGAGTTGTTCTCCGGAAGCAACTCACTTCGGACTTCCGGTACATGCAGCGCCATCTGTTGGTAATTTTTCACACAATACCGTGTTTCTTTGGTTCGTTGAAGGGAGAGGAACCTCGGCTTCTTGGAATCATGGAGGAGAGATAAGGATAGAGAGCGCATACCCATTCAGATGGTCGAAAACGTTGTTCCTCGAGTAACTTCACATTTTAGCCCAAGGCTAAACCCAATATTACTTCATATTACCATGTAACGTAAAACTATCTTGCGATACCTTCGCCTGCGGAATGTAAAAATATCGGGCCTTTCACCTTTTAGAATCAAATAAGCACAAGAATTAACGAATTGTACTTATTTTGTTACAAATACGGCCTTCGTGATTAAACAGATAATTTCGACTTAAAGTATTTGCTGTCCGATTTTGCGTATTGTGAACCATTATTTCATAAAAGTAAAGTTTCTTAGCTTACCAATTTTTTCTAATTTGCATACTTAAAACGTTTCCAAAGTAACCAAAGATTAAAAAAAACAGTGATGCAGAGTAGAAAATTCACTCTGAGATTAATGATTTTAGATATCTTTGTTTTGTGAATATTGAAAATGTTTTGATTTGAAAACTTGTAATTCGTAGCCCTCATGAAAGCCACCAGAAAGAAAACAATTAAATTTTGAAACAGATTTTTTTTTCAAATATAATATTTTCACTGTGAATAAATTTTACGGTTTTTGGACAGGCATTTTGTCAATACATATATATACACAGGGAGACCATTGATTTCTTAAAAATGACTCGTAAATATCTTTAAATGATAAAAAATATTCTATACACTAACAGATGCACTTAATTTTATTTGCATAGATTACATAAGGGCAATTCCATGAAACACGGAACATTCAAATGGGACATAAAATTAAAGAAGGAAATTTTGACTAAAATATAGTCTTAATATGAAAAAATATCAAAGAAAAACCAATGAAAATGCCACTTGCTGTACAGTAATAAAATTTAAATAAATGAATTATTACATATAGGAAAGAAAAAGTTAATAAATTGATGAAAACGTATTTGATTATACATTTAGTTTACATGAAATATACAAATGAATCAGTGACCTTTAAATAAAGTTGATTTATTATTTATGCTTCTTAATTTATTTTTTTGGAGGTCTTCGTTGTAAACTTTAGCTACATGATGTAACATTATTTTAAAATGTCCAAATAATACTGATTTTATTAACAAAGCTTTTTGATTTTCAATTGCATCCTGGTTTAGAATGTGGTCATTAAGAACATAAAAAGTCGGTAAAATCGAATTTTGTGGGTAAGGCATCTGATTTCAACCAGGTGCCTCCAAATATTTCTTTGTCAAAGCATTCCTGTTCGAAATGTTTTGAATAAATCTTGCTTGAATTCGTTGATTTAAAACTTTCTCGGCGCAGGAACTTTTCCCATTCCTTTCTCCTTTTTTCATCACGTGGAAAACTAAGAAAGAAGTATAGAAGAAAAATATATATAAAGTCATTGTCGTATCTGGTTCTATTTAATGGGTTATCAGCGAATCTCAGGCAATGCAGACAGCACAAACATTTATTATGTAACAAAATATTTACAATTTACCAAGGAGCGTCCTACACGACCACTCCATGACCATATCATCCGAATATCTGCTTGTTCGATCGTAACACACTCTGACGGTGCTTTTAGCGCCATCTGTAGGGTGATTGAATCCCTAATACGACAGTCATGTTTATATATTGAAGTTTAACAATTCAATTTTAAAAAAATTACATATGCCAAAATTGATGCGTAAGAAGTATACTGCTCTATTCCTTTATTGGGCTCATTTCTTCATTTTATATTATTACTAAAACACATTTAAAAATGTAGATACACTATTTAAAGTGCATTTCTAGGAAACGCAATTAATTTGAGTTTTTATATCATTCCTACATTTGCTAAATCTACATTTACTACATAGTATGTAATATTGTAAGTAGTAAAAATTAATTTTTGATTTCGATGCCCTAGGAAACATTTTTGCAAGATGTGGGCCTTACGAAATTAATGCGTGCATTATTCTAAGCATGTTTTGTATTAACGTAACACAAATTTTAATTAGATTAGACAGCTATTTTAAATTAAACCAACAGTCGTACTTTAAACAATCATTTTAGCAAAACTAATGAAATTTCTAAAAATAAAAGTGATCCATCAGTTCCTATTTCTATTCTAAAAAGTTGATGCAGTCGAGTGAAACCATGCGCTCTCTATCCTTATCTCTCCTTTATGCTTGGAATCCATTTGTGGGATGGGGATCGTAGAGGAGATATAAGGATAGGGGTTGCAAACAGGTTCTACGAGTAAAATCATGTGATGTGCGGACGGTTCTGATAGGAGAACGTTCTTCATGGCAGTGTTTCCCAACCTTTTTCCGTCACGGCACACCTCACCAGCATAAATAATTTCACGCCTCATCTCACAAGAATAAATAATTTCACGGCGCACCTCACAAGCATAAAAATTTACGCCTCATCTCACAAGAATAAATAATTTCACGGCGCACCTCACAAGCATAAATAATTTCACGCCTCATCTCACATGAATAAATAATTTCACGGCACACCTCACCAGCATAAATAATTTCACGCCTCATCTCACAAGAATAAATAATTTCACGCCTCATCTCACAAGAATAAATAATTTCACGGCGCACCTCACAAGCATAAAAATTTACGCCTCATCTCACAAGAATAAATAATTTCACGGCGCACCTCACAAGCATAAATAATTTCACGCCTCATCTCACATGAATAAATAATTTCACGGCACACCTCACCAGCATAAATAATTTCACGCCTCATCTCACAAGAATAAATAATTTCACGCCTCACCTCACCAGCATAAATAATTTCACGCCTCATCTCACAAGAATAAATAATTTCACGCCTCATCTCACAAGAATAAATAATTTCACG
This sequence comes from Meta bourneti, assembly GCA_933210815.1. NCBI lineage: Eukaryota > Metazoa > Arthropoda > Arachnida > Araneae > Tetragnathidae > Meta > Meta bourneti. The sequence goes on along the minus strand of OW119931.1, from coordinate 29,659,946 downwards.
GCGCACCTCACAAGCATAAATAATTTCACGCCTCATCTCACATGAATAAATAATTTCACGGCACACCTCACCAGCATAAATAATTTCACGCCTCATCTCACAAGAATAAATAATTTCACGCCTCATCTCACAAGAATAAATAATTTCACGGCGCACCTCACAAGCATAAATAATTTCACGACACACTATGAAGGAACATTTTTCTATTAACATGATTAATTTCTTCTATTTCATACCAGGAATTCAATTAACAAGATCTTTCATTCGTTTCAGGTAAGTCATCCTATGCAGTCATAAGCACGAAATAAACGAAACAAATGGAATGAAAATACCTAATCCATACATTCTCAGTGATTGATATTTGACATAGTTTTTATATCGCATCTATGAACTAAATTGGCAGATTTGACTGAGTGAAACTGTGATTAAAATTTCAGAACACATAAGTTATAAAATTACGATGTGAAAATACAAAAGTAAAATTAATTATACACAAGCGAATTACTGACTATGTACACTATATGGACAAAAGTATTTGGACGCTATCAGGTTGTTTTTTCTGGTTAGGACTCGGCCCATTGCTTTATGTACCTGGTACCATGAACGCTGACGTGTACCTCGATGTTCTGGATAATTCGGCCTTGCCTAGACTGTGGCAATACTACGGCGATGATGGTTGTTTCTTCCAACAGGATCAAGCTCCGTGTCATACTGCAAAACGTGTGCTGGACTGGTGTCCTGAAAATGAGGGGAATTTGCTTGACTGGCCTGCTCAGAGCCCCGATCTCAATCCCAATGAGCACTTGTGGGACGACGGGTACGACACCGCCACGCACGCCCATCTTCACAACAATCTCTTCCCACTGCCTTGCAAGAGCCATGGCGAGCTTTTCCTGGCCAGACTTACAGAGAACTTGTGGAAAGTATGCCTCGACGTGTTGCAGCTGTAATACAAGCAAAAGGAGGGCCTAAATAGAATAATAAAGCACTTTTTCTGAAAAACATGCAGTGTCCAAATACTTTTGTCCATGTAGTGTATGTATAAATATGCTAATAATAATTTAATGACAAAATAAACATTTTAAGTATTAATATAAATATCTACAATATTCTTTTGCCACAATTAATATAGATATTACCTTCTTATTTCAGTGAGATAATTGGCCATATTTCTGTGAACACAAGTTTTTTATATCTGGGTCTATGGCCGAAGGTGCTACACGCAATTCATGATCAAGACTTTTCAATGATGATCTCTAAATTCTTGATAGTGAGCATAGAATAGAAACTTTGTTCATACATGTATGTTGTAGCAAATGGCAAAAGAATGTTTATAGCTTTTCCGCCAATGGATAGCCCTCCAGTACCGTTGCCCCATAATCAGGACTTTGTGGCTAAATTTTTCGCGGCACACTTCCAGACCGTTCGCGGCACATCAGTGTGTCGCGGCATATCGGTTGGGAAGCACTACCCTATAGGATTTAGCATAGGGACAGCAAATTGACGCGTTGAAGCCAGCAATTTTAGTGAAAAAAATGGTTTCATACTGTTGTGCATACAATTGCAAGGAGAGAGGAACTAAAGGATCACCCTACCCATTTCACAGGTATGTTATTATTTACTTATCTGCTTTTTTTAGCATTTAAAGCATTAAAAGAGTAGCCTTGCATCACATCATAGTATAATCAATGTTTATTCGTTATTGTGAATACTTTTTGCATTGTTTGATTTCGTGAGAACAATTTGAATACCTGTAAGCTGATAGAAAATGTTTTGGAACCATTAAAATTACGCATTTTGCGAAATTTTAAGCCGGCCACTCACGGTCGTTCCATCGGGCCAAACGGAATGCCGTCACTCCAAAAACGTGTTGTGAGTGTGAAAACATGTCTAGGTTTAAATGGAGCGGAGCGGCGCGACGGATACCCAACAGGCTGGAATTCCATCTTTTCGTTCCATCGCGCCATCGCTCCGCGTCCACGTGAGGAAAATTACTTTTGGGAGCGAAATGCAGCACATGGGTTACTACAGATTTCGTAGTTTTGGCAGACTTGGAACAAAAAATGAATCTGGTGTTGGAGACAATTCAATTTCAGCCAATTTTGATTTGAGCGAGTGTCTTGTGGTGTAGAATTGTAACCTCGTGGAATGCTTTGTAGTCGTGAGTGCGGCGTCGTGTGTGAAAATAAATCGCATATCCTTTCTTATATTCCCTTATTGTAAAAGTTGTTTTGGATTCTCATAATTATTGCCTTTTGGAAGTATTCGTGTTATGTGTTTGTCTGTTCAAATAGTTTTTAGCATTGAATGCTTATTGCCTTTTATTGTTTATTTTCGTAATTGTGTGCTGTTTATTATTGTTACTTTTATTTGTGCTTCAAAGTTTATTTTGCTGCATGATTACTACATAATTATTTTTTATAACTGCATTTGTGCACTTATCATTTGATACCGCTTGTAACGATTTCTCTGGGTAGCGTGGTAGATTCAAATCTACAGAGAACAGTCTAGCTTAAATAATAAACATTAATTTTATTCAGAACAATTTCTTGGTTATGTGAGGGTCTATGTACAAGGCACTTTCATGAATTCGATGCCTCTGCTAACGGGATGCGACAGGTTGTCGTAATCTCAGGTACGCACGAAAGTCTCTGAGTGGGAGAAAGGTCTCTCAAAGGTCTCTAGATGAGACTACTCGTCGGGTGACGATTACATAAGATCAGCACCGGATCCTCACGGGATGACGGGTCAATTCAGGTTCCCTGCCGTACGAGAAGTCGGCACCGGACTCTTCGCAGGTCGTCGATTCGGCACAATCAGGGATCGGCTCCACTGGGGTCGTCGGGTCAGCACAAGACAGGCACGGCTCCGCTGGGGTCGTCGGATCAGCACAAGACAGGCACGGCTCCGCTGGGGTCTCTGGTTCGAATCTTTCGAACGAGAACAAAGCAGGAACTCGAGATAGGCAGCCTACGCCAGGCTACAAGAACGCGTCCTCTCGGGGTGAGAGAACCATCTTCCAAATTAATAAGAGCTCCCTAATGAGGTTGACCGCTCAAAGGGTCGCTGAGCCAAGCCGCTCGAATGAGAACACAAGCAAGACTCGAGTTGGGCAGCCTACGCCAGGCTACAAGAACGCGTACTCTCGGGGTGAGAGAACCGTCTCTTAATGCTTTTCTCCCTAAGGAGTGACTGCTCAAATGGTCGCTGAGTCAAGCCTCTCGATCGAGAACACCGGCAAGAACCGACTATTCGACTCTCTTCTTTTCCTTTTGAAACCTCGCAGCCTTTGTTCGCTGGTGGTTTTTCTGATTGGTTCTCTCTTGATTGGTCATTACTTTTAATTTGTTCGCTTTCGATTGGTTCTGATTCGGTGGCGACTGTCTGACGTAAAATGGGATCAGCTACTTAGCGCAGGTGGGCTTGATCTCAATATTTGCCCAGAAACTTCAAAGTTGAATCCCTCCTCCACCCCCAAGTCTTCCACTGAGGTATCCTCACCTGCCCCAATGAACACTGATCAACAATTGGCTCAAACCAGCCAGTCAATCCCACACATATACAACCTTAAAGTACTCATGGATGTTTAAAAAAGCATGTATAAATGCACTAGCCCTGTAGACAAGCTTTTCATACTAGTATATAACCTTGATGGATCTAACTCCATCCCACATTGAGTAGTCCCCAGCACTGTTTTAAACCTGCAAATTTGCCATCTAATTTAAACCTTATTCCATAGCTTGTTAATCTAACCCTCTCCCAATTCATCTTGAATGTAAAACTCCAACTTAAATCTAACTCTTGTTTCCTTCTCCTGTACCCTTGAAATTTTATTGAACTAAATTTTACTTCGTTCACCAAATTTTAATAATTTAACACCCTCCAAGACTGGATAGACGAACCATTTCATCACAGGAACGATAGACTGCTTACTGTCAAATGTATTACCAGCTCTTTGCTCCTAGCTTGCGCAACCCTACCTGCTCGACTTCCAAGTCCCGACTTATTTCAGTGCAAAGGACATTTCACCTAGAGATAAAGGGCTATAAAACCCCAACCAACCTGGAGGGACTTTGACTCAGTGACTTTCAAATACTCACATTTCAAAGAAAAACCATTGTATTTTACGTTAAAAGAATCTGAAATTTCTTTTTCCAAAGTTTTCATGTTTTAAAATTCTAGAATCAGTGGATTTTATTTAAAAAGAAAATACTGGCTAAGTATATATATATAGTTTCTATTTCAAAAATTCAAATTTCAGTATTATGTATTTCTTCACCAATTTCCCATGTTTAACAATATATTTGTTCAGTATTTTTCAATTTGTTACATTTACTAATTTTTGTACTACATATATTTTGAGCTAAATAAATTCTAGAATTGTTACCTGCATAACAAATCAATCGAAACAAGTCAAATGTCAACATTGTTTGGATAGGTTGAAAATTAACAGTTAATTTTGTTGTGCAGTTAAATTCTAACGAAGTTTTCTGTCCTAAGTGTAGGATTTCGCAACTTTTTGGAAGACATGGACCGTTATTCCAGTGAATAAAAATGTGTTTTGTAAAAAAGAAATAAATTGGTAAAAGTGGCTATGTTTTTGGCATTATCATGCAGCTTTCATGATTCTTTTGCAAAATGATTTTCAGGTTTCTTAGCCATTTTAAGATTTTTTTTCTCTTTATTTTAGTGTTTTCAATGAGTTTTCTTGAAATTTAAGGCAAAAAGGAGTGAAATTTAAGGAGACTGAACAAAGTATTATAATTCATTTAAAGTTTGCTCATGTGATTTCAGTAGATTAAAAAAATGAAGAGAAACTTTTAATATTTAAAACATTGTTGGTTGACTTAGAAAATTATTCTCATTTGATCCCATTAATAGGAACTCATGGAAATTTCACATTAAATTCGATAATTGTAGACCAATGAATAAAATCTCAATTTCCCATAGCAAACTAAAAATATTCAACAAATTAAAAACTATCCAAGCTTCAATTTATGAAAAGCTGACAGAAAATGTAAGCTGCATTTTTTCTCGTTTTCTTTACAAGACTTATTTGTACTGACAAATAGAGTCTTCAAGCTGGCAGAAAAACCTAAAAAGTTAAAATTTTTAAAGTTTTTGTCACAAGGATGTTTAGATTTTATTTAGTCAAAATCCTAGCCGGTCCATATCTAACAACGTTACTATTCCAATTGCTTTTTATTCAGTAGGTTTATTTATTTCATCTAATAATTTGAGAAATACAAGGTCTGGTATACAATGGTTGAAATAAGAAGATAAAAACGAAGTTTTGTTCAAAACTTACTAAACGAAAATTTTCTTTCGGCATTTACGTTGACTAAATCTAATTATTAAGTGTTTCATATAGTCTATTGATGCTATTATAATAAATATAATTGATAATAAACATGAGTTAAAAGTATAAAAACAAGTATCTGAGAAATTTTTACCTCCATTTTACGATACTAATCTCTATTAGCGAAGGTTTTCTTCCATGAAGTACAGGGTTCGCACAGGCACAAAGGTCTTATTTTTCATATTTAATTTCACTTGCATTCTAAATCAAAGTTAATGATACTTGTCAATCGTAAAGAAATTGATGATATGGTATATTTATTGGTTATCTAAAAATTGAAATTTTTAAAGTGGATTCGTGGAACTCAAAACTAACACGTGTAAAAACTTCATCTGAGCACTCACGGGTTAATTTGTGATCCAAGTTAAATATAGCCTTTGAAAAGGGAAAAAGGCCTTGAAAAGGTCAAAAATTTTCTTTTGTTCGAAGAATACAAACTCTGAACTACCATACATCGATGTATTTTAGTCCAAAAATCCCACATAATCCACACACACGACTGTTTTAAGCAAATTGCCTACTTACAGGTCGAAAGATACACTGGTTTGACAAAATAATATGAACACCTGTGAGAAAACAACACTCAACGGAACCTGTCGTATACTCCCGCCCTCTAGTGTGGAAGAGTGCCACCTAGCGGGCGAAAATGTGCACACATCAGTCTAATAGTAGCAGTGATAGCGTTCGTATGCGAAATATATTGGGGCGTTAAAACTTCGTTATGGCTGACCTCACAGATTTCGAAAGAGGCATGATTGTTGGAGCCCGTCTTGCCGGAACCTCAGTAACGAAAACGGCCACCCTTGTTGGTGTCAGGAGAAGTACCGTGTCGACGATAATGACATCCTACAGCAAACAGGAAAAGACATCATCTGCCAAGCATAACAGTGGACGAAAGTCGAAGCTGACTGATAGAGACAGAAGAGTTTTGAAGCGGATTGTGGCCAGAAAGCACAAGACAACAGCATCCCAGATATCATCTGAGATGAACACACATCTACAGGAAGGTGTATCGACAAAAACTATCCGCCGTGAACTGCATGCAGCAAACATACACGGTAGAGCGGCTATTCCAAAACCATTGGTGACACCGTGCAATGCCTTGAAACGACGAAAATGGTGTCACGATCATAAGAATTGGACACAACAATGGGAGAATGTCATCTGGTCAGACGAATCGACGTTCACATTATTCCAGACTAACGGACGTGTTTACGTTTGGAGAACGCCAGCACAAGTCTTTGATGTTGACTCTCCTTTCTACTGTTAAGCATGGAGGGGGATCAGTGATGCTGTGGGGCGCGATGTCTCACCGTGGTCTCGGTCCACTTGTTGTCCTGTAAGGGCGGGTTAGAGCACCGGTTTATGTCAGTATTCTGGCCGACCATCTTCATCCAATGGTGCAAACTTTGTTCCCTGATTTTCGACCTGTGTTACAAGATGATAATGCGCCCATTCACACTGCTGGAATTCTCGGAGACTGGCTTGATGAACACGATGATGAACTGCAACACCTCGTGTGGCTCCCTCAGTCCCCTGATCTTAATAAAATTGGCCCTTTGTGGGGTATTTTGGAGGGCAAACTGCGCAGGTTTCCACCTCCAACGACACTTTCTGAATTAGTGACCTTTTTGCAGGAGGAGTGGATACGTATCCCTGTAACTGTTGTGCATGACTTGTATTTGTCCATTCCACGACGGATACAAGCTGTAATGGATGCAAAAGGAGGGCCAACAGCCTATTAATAAAGATTTTGTCTCATTTCACAGGTGTTCTTATTATTTTGTCCACCCTCTGTAGCTTCGTTTCATACCAGAGGACAATCAATGGATTTCCGACCTCCACGGTTTTATTATTTGTCCCCTTCCCCGCAATGCAATCAATCGCTGCATATATCACGCCCGAAACGGCCCCAACTTGGGACCAATGCAATCGTATAATTTTCAGTTAAGTCAAGTATTCGCATTTCAAAACCTATTAACAATGATGAGATGAAATAGTATATTACAGATGGAATATGTGCAAAATTGGACAACCAACATGGTCTGCCTACTGCATGCGAAAATTCCGATGTTCTAAAGTTAGAATTAATTATTTTCCCGCTCTGCTTTGAGCGTTTCCATCGTGACCAGAATGCATGGAACTCCAACCAATTAGAAGATCGCTCTCGGAATACGAAAGCTATTGAGTGCTCTAATAAGAATGGGGGAAGGCTTTCGCTTCTCTTGCCTCACATATATAATATATAGTAGCTACTAGGTTAGAATTTCCCTTTTTTATCGGTGATAAAATCTTGCAAAGGCTCGAAACTTTCCTATTTAAAAAAAGTCGAAACATACCCATGACAAAATCTACTGTCACTAGTTCTTGCAAAAAAATTGATTTCAATGTTTTTTCCTGTCATATAAAGTGGTCTTTGAAATAAAAAAGAAATTGCAAATTTCAAGAAAGTTTTTGAACACCTAACAATCAAAATTAAGACAAAGTTTTATCAGTATTTTATTCTCAGTAAAGGGGGTTTTGTATTTGGTGATTTGCTCAATTAGGGGGAAGTCATAGCATTTTGTGTACTCCTCAATTGCAAAAATGGAGAGCTTCAGTTTCCTAAAATCTCCCTTCCAAACGGAAAGAAATCTCTAAAAATAAAATTGGTTTTGAATTTTCAAAACATGCACACACATAATTACACAAAAAAAATGAAGATGTATGAAAATGATGCAACACCACCCTTTGTTAAGATGGCGTCCCAACTCCCCTTCCCCTGTAGCAGGTTTCTTCTATTCCACAGCTATTCTATTCGAAAGGCGGGAAAAAACTGACTCTGACTCCAGTAAGAAAACGTCTCAAAGATGCCAAAGCCAAAAGATGTGCCAAGAAAGCGATAACTAGTGAAATGTGATAGTTGCAAGCGATATCATGCCAAATATGATTACCCTGAACACATTCTAAATACCCGCCTCGGGCGATGCATTTCGCTCCCATTTGACCCATTATGCTCATTTTTTGTAGTCTCAATAAATTCTGTCAATATGTCAATAAATTCTTTTATTCGAATCTTGAGAAATCGCTGATTTTCTCAAGACAACACAGGCCACTGGGAAGGGTAGTATGGAACATAAACTGCAGCTTGCAAATGTCTGGCACTTCGATGTTGGAAGAGAGAGAACACGACACGTTTAGACATCAATGCATTCTGTCAGTTTTTCCACTGAAATTCGATAGACAATCGCATCTATAGTTGGCCACCAAATCCACACTAGTTGCTCCATTTTCACACGGCTCAAGCATCTGGCACTCTCGATCATAGTGCTCCCTGCTTCAGATAACAAATTATACATCACAAAAAAGTTTATTAGATGTTGACATAAACATAAAAAATTCAAATGTATATATATAAATTAAATGTGCGATAAATTTTTAAATTTTTTATAGAATTCTTATCTTCGAATGTGTAATGCATTTCATATTTTTACTTTACGTTTGATCGTTATACGATCAAATGCTGGCACAAAATACATCTGTGCAGCCATTTTATGTTCTTGATGGCTTGAGAAAAATGAAATTCAAGTTCTTAGAAGAAAAAAAAATTAGGTTCTTAGCAAGGTTCTTATCTACAAATACTCCACAAAAGTATGTATAAAGCATTACAATTTTGCACATAAATCTATATCATTGTATTTATAAAATAGGTTATAATTCAGAAAAAGATCAATTTTAATTACGTAAAAACAGCATGTAAATAAAATAACCAACGAATAGCGCAAAATAAAATATATTAAGCAGAGCACAATTGTACAGTATTCTGAATACCACATTTTTCGTAAGTCGATTTTTTACGATCGATTTTAATTAAATAAAAAATGCACAAATTAACACTTTGAAAAATGTTAACAAAAATCCATAATCTTTGGGCGAATGTCTTAACACTAAATAGAACTATTTCGTTTATACTTCTATCAAACAATTGGGATTTAAAATGTTAGCGTAATTCATTTAACTTGATTGTAAAACGATTTTTAAAATGACACACAATTTCACATTAGTGGTTTTTTAATTTATGAATATATTTCATGAAAAACTAAAAACTTACCTTTCAAGAGAAGCGGGAAACCTGAACAGAAGTCACCGTTTGCATCAGCAACAAAATCAGCCCATTATTAGGGACATCGGACCTGCACTAAGGGCGCTGTGTAAGTCATATCTTCAGCGAAGTCTATCTGTTACTCTGGTTTGAAGAGTAGAAACTTACAATACAGAAGCACTTCCAAATCAAAATTGGCTTTAAAGCTAGAAACATTTTTGTGCCAAGTCTGTCAAAACGACGAATATGTAGTACGATTTTTGATTACGGTGCTGCTTTTCTCTTCCAAAAGTAAACCCCGGAATCAATTCCGAAGTGAAAAGTAACAAGTGTGTTTAGTTACTATGGCAACAAGCTCAGGTTCTGACCTCGTCATCTGACCGTGATTTAGAACTCGGACAATTTCAGAATTTCAAGGTGTCTTTAGACACTTCTACTTTAACTCGATCATCTTGTTTTTGTTTCTCATTCCGTTTTTACCGTATTCCTGAAAATTCGCCGGGCGTTGAAAAACATCGTAATTATGTAATTACGATGAATCTAACGAGTGAAAGAACGTTCTACGATATTATTACTATAAATCTTCAATAAAAGCTATGAATGTCTTAGGGTTAAAATTACGCATACGAATAATAATGTTAACTTCGCAAGTACAGAACGTTTTTTGATATAAAACAGCTTTCTTTACTGAATTCCTGTATATTAAGTGGATTTTCATTCAAAATTTTATGAATCGTTTTATCCCAGGGTGTTGAATTAGATTTTGATTTACATGCAGTGGAAAGCGAAAAGCTCTAGAAACATCTTAATCTTCATTTTCTGTGCTTGATTTTAAAAATGTTTACAGACCTACTATTTTGAGTCTTTCTAAATCACCTTTTCTGATTTTGTGACATTTTGGTAATTGGTGTAGGTATATGAAGGTTGATTCAATTAATTAACGATGTGTGTTCCATATTTATTTACAATTACAATTTAGAGAATTACAGTGCTAGACGAACGCTAACTGTCAAAGTCTGATCTCCAAAAATACAGTTAGGTAACACTGTAATATATATTATTGTAGGGTGGCTCATAATTTATTGCTATCATGATTGGCAAGGTATTTACTCTTGGGGTCTTGTATTTTGTGCAGGGTGTACCATATGGCTTCCAGGATAAGTTCATTCCTATGTATTTACGATCTGGTGGACTGTCTCTCACTCATTTATCCCTTATGAAATTATTACTTTTGCCCTGGCTGTGTAAAGCCGGATTTGCCCCCTTCATTGATTTATTCTGGACGAAATGGCTCTGGCTCATGTTCAGCTTAGGTGCCCTGACTTTCGTTTCTTTTCTCGGTATGTTCATAAGTACTGATTATTTCGTCCTGATGTCAGCATGGCTGTTTTTACTGAACCTGTTTACAGCATTCCAGGATGTATCAGTCGATGCACTGGCGATGATCATCTTGCAGGATTGCGAAAGGGGACACGGCAATACGGCGCAGGTGGTCGGGTACAAGCTCGGAGCTCTGTTGGGTGGCGGGGTTTTATTTTGGGTTCATTATTACCACGGATGGTCATATCTCTGCCTCTCATTGGCCAGTTTGTACATAATGTCAATTGTGGCATTCCTCCCCATGTTTTCCCAGAACATTCTGGCCAAAGTAGGCGACAAGGCCAAAAAGTCTCCGCAGAAGACAAAGAGAGACGAAGGCGAGAGCAGTGTGGTCTTGAAGCCCTTCAGCATTGAAGAATCTCATGAGTCTCTGATAAGGCGTAGAAGTAATGTGCAGGATTCCACAGAAGTACCGGAGGAAGCAGTGCCGCTGTCTCCTGCATCTGAAGAAAGAAGACATAGTGTGTACGAGATGCTGAGATTAGTTTTTGCTACAAAAGGAACTATACAAGTCGTTATATTTTTGCTAATTTATAAACTAGGTGAGTATTTGAAAAATATTCTCACACAACTTTTACCCCATTTTGTATCTTATGGATGAATGGTAACTTCAACATAGGGAAGAAAATAGCAACTGAATTATTGGGTAAGATGTATCTAGCACCATGTCTGGTGGCAACGCTCTTGGCATGTTTTTTGGTGCTTTTTTAATAGCGAGATGGCAGGCAAAAGTAACTCATCTCTATTAGGGTTATTCCCATTTTTATGGCAACCTTGGCAAGTGGAAAGATTTATAAAAATAGTATATTTATAAAGATAAAAAAGACGTTTTTTAAGATTTCTTTCCTTGGCGACAAAAAGTGCACCAAGAGCGCGTTGTCACCAGATGAGGTGCTAGATACATCTGTACCAATTATTGTATGTATAGAATAAGAATAATTTATGTAGAGAATTCTAAAATTGTTGTAGGAACCGCGGTAGCCTGGTTGAAGAGCAACGGATTAGCAACTGGAGGGTTGCAAGTTCGATACTCCATCCAACCAAAGACAGTTGTGTACATGGGGGCTAGTGCACATCTGTTGTGGCCTCAAATGTCCTTACATTGACATGGTGGGGAAGATAGGAGAGTGGTGTGCCAGCTGAGGCGTGACCTTGTCCCCTAACCGTGGTGCAAAATTACGAGATGTCCTCGAATTTTCCCCTTCAGGCCTTACCGTCTCCAATAGCCTGTTGTGTTGCTCCAGTGTTATGTTAATTCAATTACCTACCTACCTAAAACTGTTTCAATTTCTGAGACTCAAAACATTTGTTTCTTTGCTAATTGTATTAGGGGTACTTACGTTCAGTTACATATCTAATAAAGACTAGCTACTGTAGTATTACAAAAATATTTATTGAAAACGTTTTGTAGTTTCTCTTGAAAAATGTTCTTTAATTTTATGCACAATTTTGTCCTTGTCACTGAAGTATATTTCTAATGCTGTGCATGTCAAGTGAATGCTTTCATACAAGGTACAGCTTTGATATAGACTTTTTTATGGCAACCCTTTTGATGCATTTTTTGGTATACTTTTGTAGCAAGTTGTGGCAGGCAAAGGCAATCCCTCTTTATTTGGATTATGGCAATCTCGTGACCAACCTAAAATTTTCATTTCCTAGCCTTTTTCATTCTTGAATATTTTGGGTATCTTTTGATTACATTGGTTCTTTTTTTATTTCCCTCCCAATTTTTCCATTATAACGTCTTCTCTTTCCATTATAGTCACAGATTGGCAACTGAAGGATTATGAGCTCAAAACTTAATCGAACCAGACTCCTGTATGTGGGGGCTGGTGCACATTAAATCTGTAGTGGCCTCAAATGTCTTCACGTTAGTGACATGGTATCATGTGGAAGTTTGGTGAATAGGGTGCCAGCTCAGGTGTTCATATGAACCAGTCAGCTCATTGTCTGACTGGTTCAATATTACGAGGTGATGTTCTCGAATCTTTGCCTTTGGGATTGATCCCGAACTGTGCAGGTGAGATTCTTCATGAAAATTATTTAAAAAATTTTCAAATTCCTGAAATGATAATAAATAGATGTACAAAGCTTGAATTGTTTGATTGCATAGTGTTGTCATCAAAAACAAATCCCCCAAAGCGGTAAGTTTATCAAAAATCACCCCTTAAGTAAGGTGTGAAATGTGAGTAATGACACTATCATCAATAGATATAAGCAATTAAGAAACTTTAGCTCAGATGTCCTGTGTGTCTGCTTGTAATACTTGTTACTCATAGTTTTCTTGTTTTCAGGAGAAAGAGGGGTACTTTCAACATTTCCCTTATTTCTGGTTGATCAAGGTGTATCGACCAAAGATATCGGTTTGTGGAGTGGAATCTGTGGGCAAACGTGCAGTCTTTTGGGATCGATATGTGGTGGTTGGCTCATTTCTAGAAAATGGTAAATGCACTGTGCTATTCCTTCATTTAATTAAAATGATTGTTTATTTAGAACAAGAGTGAGGAATCTGACCCTAAGGGCAATTGCATGATTTACTCTTGAACACCTCTTCTGATCAACTTTTTATCAATTGCCCATCAGTCATCTCACATTTTAATTAACGCATTCGGAATGTCCTCGCTCATACATCTTTGAATGCCATTACCGCTTCTAAGCATGATTTTTACCCTTTTCCACCTTGGAAACATCCAAATTTTTCACAGTTGCGCCCATTCCTTGGTTATGAAAAATCAAACACAAGTGCCATCATTTTTTGCTGCTCATCGCCATGACTACAGAAATTACACAGAGATCTACACAGATAACTTGAAAACCACACAACATGTCGGCTCAGCCTTTGTGTGTGGTTCAGCCACTGTGAGTTATTCATTACTCTGTGTTCTTTCTGTTATTACGGCCGAATTCTATGCGATATATGAAGCACTGCAACATATCTATCAACTCAGGAGCGGCAAAATCATTATCTATACAGACTCCAAAAGTGTCCTAAAATGCATTCATCAGATTCCCCACATCTTTTAGCTCTTGCCATTTTAAACATTAATAGGCAACTCACTCGACGTGGTTTCGATATCTGTTTTAGTTGGATTCCTGGCCATGTCGGGATTCTAGGCAATGAGCGGGCTGATAACGCAGCAAAGAATGCTGCGACACTTTTGGGTCCACACGTTCCATGCAATGATCTCCGACAAGCTGTCTGAGACATTATGTGGAACGAATGGCGCAACGATTGGAGCACGCAACATCTCAACAAGCTCCATGGCATTCACTCATCACTTTCATTATGCCCATCATTATTCCGATGTGATTTTAACTCGTCTTCCTATCGACCACACTCGTTTTACTCACAGGCATCGTTTATTAGGAGAGAGTGCCCCTGTGTGTAGCTCATTTATTTAAAATGTGTGGTCCCTTTTACCTTTCATCATATTTTAATCAATTGTCCTGTTTTTAATCGTCACCGCCAGTATTATTTTCATAACACAATTTTAAACTGACAAGATTTGGTTGGAGAAAATCCCCATTCAAACCTATTTAAATTTTTACAAAACATAAAATTTTTTAATTCCATCTGATCCTTTTTTTATCTTTCATGATTTAAACTTCATCAATACTTTTTATTATGTTTATGACGAGAGGATAATCCTATACTTTTTATGATCAAAATATTTTGAAGTAATGTACCTACTTATTTTTAATCTACATTTATTGCTTGACAGATTTTTAAATACTTTATTCATTTTACTGGGTTGAATTTTGTCTTGCGTTTGGTGCAGCTTGTCTGCTATCGTACCTTGCGCCATAAAACCCAAATCAACCAACCTTAAGGCTAGGTGTAGTCTTCTAGATTCTTAAGTCCTTCCTTCCTTTTGACTGAATCCAAATTTTACAGAAAAAATTCTGTTTTTAAAATAGGCTGGAATTCTGTTTTTAAAGTAGGCTGTCATTAGTACCAAAGAACAAAATAAGTTTCAACAAAGTAATCCTCCCAGACTGACCAGCACAATTAGAACATTAGTAAGCCATAAGGGCTAAATTGATGTCTACAACACTCATGATTTAGTTCTAGTGCTCTAACAAAAAGTGAACACAGCAAAGTCATTAAAAAATTAGTTAACTTTAAAATTAACAATTAATTTTTCATCTTTTGAAATTATTAAGTACATAGTTAGATTTTTACAAAGTAATGTACATTTTTAAGTATCTAATTGAAGTTTTTTTAATGTGGCCTTATTTGAATACAGCTAAATTAATGCGGATGTCCAACATGAAAAGATTCCCCACCCTTGATCTAGAAAGTTTTATAGAAAGCACTGTCTATAGTCACGTATTGGTGGTGTGGTTCTCTAATTCTTGAAGAAATCCAGAGGAATTGTGAAATATGCTTTATATATCTGGAACAACACAGAACTCAACATACTCATCACAATGAATATTTTCCCTCAGGAGTACATCTTTAGGTGTGAACGGGCTTCACGAACCTGAGATACTCTATTAATATATTCTTTTAATATGGGGTTTACTGCCTCTGGTAAACATAGGGGTTGCGACCCCAGAATGCCCAAGTGATCTTTCTCTACTGTCTCATCTCCATCCCTTCTTTTCACAATTACTTGACATTGTCTGTCTTGTGTTTTGCACAGCTTGGCCAAATATGGCTCATGGACCATAAAACCCCAAACCAACCACAATGAATATTTACAGATTATATTGGTTATATCTAATGCCAGGTACCACGATACCTCTTTTATTCATGACATTCATATGAATTAAGTGAAATACTAAAAATTGTACATAAATGATAAAAAGAAAGGTTAACTGTACCTTTTTAAGTTTTATTTGAACATCCTTTAACTTTTAATACTACTTTACATACACATAAAGCCAAATAGTTGTATAATTCTGACTTCTACAAACCGCTGTCAGTTCAATTATCTTTCTTCTTTAAGACATTGTGCTTTGAATTCAACCGTAGTACCTTGAGCTGTCTTAAGGTAATGCCGAATTGTTTCTAATCTTTTATGGTCCCATGAGAACATTGCAATGTTATTGACATCTATGTAGTCATTTATGTCAGGAATAGTTTGTGCATCCACTTTCAATTTTAATTTCAAATAAATGAAAAAAAGAATCAGGACCAGTCCTCATTTTTGACTTCATTTTGTTTTCTATCAAACACAAATCCTGCATGTTTTAAGACCATTCCACAGTGAGGAGTTCATTTGAATTTCTGACAAGTAAATGAGGGTTTAACCCTCCAAGTGGTTTCGACAAAATATCTCATCCATCGAGATTTGATGAATTTTGCTAATGGTAAGATATCTAGTCATCAAGATGATGCCCATTTCTCGGTGATGACGAGATCAAGATCTGGTCAGTTTTCTTCTAATGGTTGTGATCGTGTTTTCTTCCAATGAGATATATCATCCAACAAGATCCGGTAAGTTTTGCTAATGATGAAATACTTTGTCGGGACACCCACCAGGAAGGTTAATTACATCTGAAGAATGATGAGTTATCGATAGTGATTTAATAATGACTTTGAGATAATGACGAGTTATCGAGATAATGATTTGAGTTTTACTGTACATAAATTTTGTTTAGGACTCTATTTTGGCCTTAAATGAGAGGACTGTTGAGTCAGCAGATAAATTGGTTTGAAGGGTAAAGAAACTTCACACCATCCAAATGATTTCATTAGAAGTTATAATGATCACTTTCTCAGCTCCTGCCAAAGAAAAATTCTTGGTGTGCACCTGTGCTCTAGTCTGCATTGGTGAAGAAAGATAAAGCATGCCTTACTTTCGCTTGTTACTTTCTTTTACACCACTCTTACTGCTGTTTTATAACTGATGTTGTGTTGCAAATAAAAATACAGCTAGAAACATTTTTTCAGGAATTTGTCAAACTTCCTTTACATTGGGTTGATCGCAAGAAGTGGACCAATATTTGTTCAATTCATTATTGTTAATTTATGGCATCCGAATGTATCATCAATCTTTCGATCGATTTTATTTTGTAAGTATAGCTTTATTTAATACGTGTTTGTTTCTTATTTGGATGGAGAAGTTTATGCCTCATTAAAATTAGTAGCTTTGTTCCTCCATAACTGTTTAATCTTGTATATTTCAGAGGCAATTTAAAAAATATACAACTTCTAGAAAATTTATGGATAAACTTCCCCTATTAAATGTGTAACTGTTAACTATCAAACTTGTGTTATACCTCCTTTGTTTTAATGAGAAAAGTTGAAGAGTATTAATTTTTCAATACATAATTTACCCTTCAGAATTTTAAACAGTTACAATTAGAATATATACTGTTGGACCACGGAACTAGCTCCAGTTTCACCAATTTACAAGTCTTATTTCATGCATCTTTTGTTTCAATTTATAAATCCACTGCAGTCAATAATTAACTTGAACGAAATTGCCATTTAGAGCAAAAGATTAAAACCTTAACCAAACATGTTGTCTAGAATGTAAATGTTTCAAACCATGACCATTATAAATGTGTGTGGCATATGCTGTTTATGATTCAAAACGCTTCCCTACATGCATGTGTGTTTGTGTGATTCATTAAAGAATAATATTGAAAAATATTGGAATATTAAATATGTCATCACTTGACATCCATATATGTTATATTAACCTTCTGTTATTTTAGTTTTTAGTGCTTCAAGCTTATGTGTCTTGGAATTCACAGCTGGATTAGTCACCACTGCAATTTTTACTCTGATGATGTCCTGCTCATTGCAGGCATCACCTACATTTCAAGCCACACACTATTCTGTGCTCTCGTCAGTGGAAACTGCTGGGAAATTGCTGTTTTCCTCTATTGCAGGGATTTTAATAGATGCAGTGGGCATTTCCAAGGTTTATTTTCTGTTTCTGGTCCTATCTTCGATGCCTGTGTTGATCGTTCGTTTTATTGACGTCTCCTAATTGTGTTGATATGTATTGAGCTTCCCTTGGTATTTAACCCTCCTGGTGGTTGTCTCAACGAGGTTTCTCGTCATTAGCAAAACTGATCAGATCCTTGATGGACGAAATACCTCATCCATCAAGATCTCGTCATTAGAAGAAAACTGACCAGATCTTGATCTTGTAAAAAATCGGCAATATCTTGGCAAAGAGATATCCTTGGTCAAATATCAAAATTGGCCTTATCTTGATGGATGAGATGTCGTCAAAACCACTTGGAGGGTTAGTTTTTTATTGTTTTCACTTTGAGATAAAAACTCATCAAAAAGAGATTATCTTCAGTTTCAAATTTTGATTTTTTTATAATGAAGTATAAAATTTTAATGTGTCATGTTAAGTTATGATCTTTTACCATTTTATCTAGGACAAGGATTGAGGAATTAACTTTCTGCTCTCATAAAATTCAGTTTCGAAAACCTATAGATGTGATTTTTAATATGTCATTTTGTTTGCATTTATGCAAAAACATTTTTGTACAGCAGAAATGTAAAATTTTGTGAATTTGTTTTCTGTAGTGTTGACTTTAAGCTAATCATTGAGATTGATTTGATGATTTAAAGAATCATTGAGACTTTAGATTAATAATTGTGGTTTCATATCACAGTTTATGTGTTGATCTGAATATTTAGCATGATGCTCAGTGCTTTTGCACTTGCTGAAATATAGTCCGATGTAGAGAATTCTACGCTGAAGGAGCTATTGTTATCTATTGATAGTATCGTTGAGTACATTCCATGCATATAAGTTAGTTTTGGATTTAGTACAAACTGCAATGGAAATCAATCACTTATAATTGAATTGTCATATTTTTTATTATGTTATTAAAACTTTAAAACCAATTTCTCATGATTGATAATTTTTAAATTATGAAACAATTTTTCATAATTTGGAGACAAAGTAATTAAAATGATTAAATACAATTAGATTCGTAAATGTAAATCTTGTGAAAAATGGCAAGCCATATACACCAAGACAAAATAGTTGGTAAAATAAGCATTTATTTTTAAAAAAAAATAATTTATGCATATAGCACTTGATTGCAATCCATATGCAAATTACTTAACCATTTATCATGGATTCAAGTTTGTTTTTATTTTATCTCATATTTCCTAATGAAATAAAATGTATCAAAAATACAAAACACATTTGTATTTGCAGTCATTAACTTCGTGGTTTTTTTATTTATATTGAATGACAAACTGCACAGTTCAGTCATATTTTAACAGTTATTCTCCTGAATGCCCACCTTAGTTGCTGCATATTCACTTCTTCGAAAACTATTGGTTAATGCAGACCTAGTGACATTTGAACAAAGTGGCAACACTGACTATGAATCTCGTAGCAGTTAATTTTATTTGTTTATAAATGTTGCAGTGTAGTAATATACATATTATGCCAATTGCTTCACACATTAGTGAATATGTAGAGATATATTCATTAATCTATATAGAGATATATCCACATTGGTTGTGATGGTTATTTAAACTGGGCTTTTGTCTGTTTGCAAGTTTCACCACAATTTTAATCCAAACCCTTTGACTCTGCTTCCTAACCAGAGATTTATTGGGTCATTATAGTATAGATTTTCCCACCCTGTTTCAAATTTTACTGAATTTTAATTTTAGTGACAGGTAGAAAATATCTACTGGAATAACCTACACTACCTTTTTTATTGTTTGCCAAATTGTATCTATTCATGTTATTGAATTAAAACTCTTAAAATAGTTTTTATGTATAATTCTATTCTTTTCACACCTCAGTGTAGGTGCTTTTTAACTTTAAGAAACTTGGAAATTCAATTCTGCATATGAATCATGACAGAAAGTTTTGTAACTTATTGTATTTCTTATTTCATGTCTTATTTATATCCTGAAGAAATTGTTACTTTCTATGTAATATCAGGTATTAAGGTTAATACTCCACTTGAATTTGTAATTTTCTCGGTGTAATCCAGTATGTGGTTGTTTCTATTCATGTATGTGAGATGGTGTGTTATAGTTAAGGTGTTTAGTTTAAAAAATTACCTATTAACATTGCAGACAGGGCCAGTCTTACAAAGCATGGGGCTTGATTCGATCAATCTCTTTTGGGTGCCACAAAATATTAAATTTTTTAAAAATTAATGATGCTTTTTGCAATGAAGGAAATTGAGTAGTCGACAGTAGAAAACATTTTTAAAGTAAAAATTATTTAACAACGAATGCATCTTAGAATCCCATTCATGACAAGGCCTCATGGAGTGCAAGGTGGCCCCATTTGCATGAATCGGTGGAATTGGCTTAGGTCTGGCACTGATTAGATATTTGTTCCTGCACTGTAAAATTACTATTAGAATATCATTAACCGGTGCACATGATAATTGGACTTCAGTGGACAAAATTCATTTTTAGCTATTAAATATTTTAGATAATTGCTTGTTGAGCATAAGTTGTTGAATGTATTATATGTGTCATGTAGAAATCTGTTTCTGCTAGCAATGCTCAGAAAAGTAAACTATAAGGTTTAGAATTAAAATGACTATTAATTTATTTTACAATGGTATCAAAATATGTCTTGTAACTTGTGTATTGAATGCAAAAGATTGTACAGAATGATTGTTTGCATCTTTTGTATAAATTATTAGAACAATTCCTGGCATTGCTGTGATACTATTGCGCTTGTTGCTCAGGTATGCTGTTACATTCCACCTGTGTAACAGCTGAAAAAAAAGCAAGCAGTAGCTAAGAAAGTAAGAGGGTTAGAATCAATAATTATCCACAATGCAGCTATAAGCTTCATTTCAATAACAAGACAACATACATTAACATCATTTTTCAACATTTCCCTTACCTTTAAATGCATTTGTTCCATTGTTATGCAAGCTTTTTTGTGCCCTCTAAAACAATTTTTTGATGGACACATGCACAAATTCTTTCAGGTTTTGTTACTTAAAGAATGATTAATTTACTCCTTACAAGGTTGTCATAGGTGACTGAAAGGCCTGTGACAGCCTTGTAAGGAGTACTGTTTTCTACTATTTTCTTGCTACTATTTTTTAACTTTGGCGACTAGGGATATTTTTCCAATTCATCTCAAATAGTTAAAAATTATTTTTTAAAAATTCATTCCTATTTTCAAAGTTTTGGCGACGTTTTTTTTTTCAAAATTTACCAAAGGTCAACTAAAATTGAGTCCTTTTTTAACTAATAGCGGACGGAAAAATATTTTTTTTACTTTTCTTTAGAAAGAATATTTTCCAAGGTGACGCCAATTTTGAAGTTTTGGCGCCAAGTTGTGGCATTCATGAAAGAAAACACCAGAATCTGGTTAATAAATTGTCATGAAAACCTTAGAAAGTATTTAGTTTTTAATTAAAAAATTTTAATTTCATGGCAAGATTTTCGATGTCTGTTTCATACTTAATTAGCTCATTTTGTTTTAGCTGATTCAACTAAACAACTACAAACAATTGGGTTTAAGAGGAGACTTTTCTGCTGCTATTTTTGAAAATTTCTCCTGTTATATCACAAGTGTTTTGGCTCTAGCAGCCCTGTTGTGCTGTGAACAGAAAAGTTAATACACCTGCATTGCTGATAATTATTGGAACAACCTCGTACATAGCTATGAGTATTGAGGTTTGCTTTCAAAAATAATTTTAATGTATGTTCTATGTAAGAAAAGTTGAGAGAGATAGAAATACTATACTCAAATTATGTGGCTCTTATAAGTGATGTTTCTTACATTGAATGTCAGTATATGTTAAAGCAGCAGGTAAAAGAGAGCTTACAAAATAAATTTAACAGATTAACAAAGCTATCTATTTAGATTTACTTTAGGTGCCTGATAAAAGTATACAGCACTATTTTTTCATGAAATTTGTCACCATGCTACAAACCTAAGAGCTACATGTTTTACTTTGTTTTATTTCTTTAATTTTCAGTGAAATAAATTCTATGTTTACATTTTTGTTGAAAGAAATGTAGTGCAAACATTTTTTGTTTGAACTATTTCAAATATTTGAATTACTTTTCTAATGGATGGTTTATTAGAATAGTTATTTAAAAGTGAAATATTCAACGTCTATTTTTAACATGCTATGCGCTGTTAAATTTTATCAATTATTATATTCATATCGTTGTTTTTATTGTTTTAAAAGTACAGAGAACCTTTGGATTTGAATGGGTCCAAGTTTTTTGTGATGTAATGTGGTATGATAAAGTATATTTATTCATTGAAAAAAAATGCTAAAATTCTATAAATGATATATATGATTCAATACTTGCTGTGTATAATCATAAGATATTTTATATTTCGAGGGGTGGTAAGTATGAAAATTCTCCCAGATAGAAAATCTGTATTTTTATGCATCCAAAACCACTGAAAACTCGATCTACTGTATCTAACCTGAATGAAATGAAAAGAAACTATCTTTAGCAGTTATGGGGAAACAAGATTTAGATTGCAATAATAGATAGGTTTACGATTTAAATATCCATTGTATGCATTAGTTTCTTATTGTACAACCATATCAGATATGTATGAGCATTTTTAAATGTCTTTAAAATGCATGTATGTTTTAATCTAATTCAAAGTATTGATTTGTTGCATCCAGTAGCGTGGCCAGGATTACGTTCGGAAAGGGACCAAAGTTATAAATGCGATTTTCTTTATGCTAAATGAAAATCTTAAGCTTATTCAGTTTTAAAACAACTTTCGCTGGCTTTATATTGGGTCAATTTTAAAATAAGGGTATAAATAATAAATACAAATCGCTTAAGCTTGAGGGACCCACCTCCGCTTGATGCGAGTACTGAAATCAGATTTAAATTCGTTTGTGTTTGCCTAATATTCATTCATAAACAGTAATCCATGTGGACACAATGACCGTCTTATGCCCGAACATTAAAGGTTAACATATTTGCAGCCGTCTACTGCAACGCTTACTTCGTCAACCGCCAGTTATGGTCTCTCTTCTACTCATTTTGGCGGGAAAACTGCTATTCTGGGTGCATCATGTGAATCGAGCACGCATGGCGTCTTTACGTCTGGACATCGGCGTTCACTGGGGGCGAGGGATTTCTGGCATTCCACATTCATGACATGAATATATCAGCAATTAATGAATTCATTCATGGCATAAATTCACATAAGCAAACATTGGAATTTTTTTCTCGAAATTCGTGTTTAGTCTTTTTACTTTTGAAGCATGGGTGCGGTATATAAATATGCAAATGTATGGAATGGTCACTAAGGAAAAAGTTGTCTTTATACTTTCATTTCTTGTCGTGAGTGATTAATTTAATAACTTATTTAAAAACCTTTACCCAAGTTTTTTTTCTATGTGTTTTTAATACAGTAAAACCTTGATAAGTTTCCACCTGGGTAACTCACCAGTTTTTTTCAGTCCAGTCTAGCTGTCGTGGCTCAGTGGATATGCCCATTGCATTAGCAACCTGTGAGTTGTAGTCGCCACAGGTTCAGTTCCCCACTGGGTGTAATTCGCTATCCTGTGTCATTAAAACTTTCCTTGTGTGTGTATGTCCATTACTTGACATTGTCTTGTGTCTGGCACAGCATGGCCCTTGCGCCATAAAACCCAACTCAGTCTAGCTGTCATTGACGACAATGTAATTGAGCACTCGTTTACTCGTCGCGAATTCAAATGTTACTCCAGATAACTCATCACCGTGGAAGGGACTTAAAATATGTGTCCGATGGTCAAAAAAATGAAGTCGAAAATGAGGACCCTGACTTCTCCAAACACAAATGACTACATAGATATCGATAATAACGTTGCAATATGTTCTCAAGTGACTAAAAGATTTAACTACGGAATTTTTTACAGAAAAGCTTGATGAAAGTGAAAATGAAGTTCCTTCACCACCTAATAAAACACAAGTTCTTGAAGTTTTAAAAACAATTAGAAATTACCTTACATCGGTTCAAAGTACTGAATTTACAAGTATATGAAAAAATACTGATAAATTAAAAATTTACATGATCTTTACAGTAATGTATATTGAGTACATTCTGGTTACTCCGCTTATGTCGTCGAAATTTCTTGGTCCAGTGATTGACGACTTATCGAGGTTTTACTATATTTAATTTTTAGAGGTATAAAATATGAAAAAACAACTCCTTTGGGGGCTCAGCCCCCACCCCCATTTGGCTACGTTACTGGTTGCATCTCTAGTGTATATGTGATGTTACAGAAATATGTATCCAGCGTATAGTTAAGTACATTTAGCTATGTGCAGTATTCTTATATAGTCATGAATGTCTGTGATAGAAATTTTACGGGATTAAAAATCCAAAGAATTCACAATAGAAATGCTAGAAAAGGCTCTTGGGCCAACCTGTAACATTACGTGTGTTAAGTATACTTGAGTCGGTTCTTACGTATAGTATGAACACGACTGTGTTTCTATTAGCAAGAGCCTGGCTTTGGAAAATTCCGTATGGCCTTGTATATTTGAGAAAATGTATATTTAATCAGAAAAAGTTTGCGAAATTAAACAATTTTCCTATCAATAAAAACATTGGGGAAACAACCTGGTCCGTCCCATTTACATACCTGCCAAATCTTCCGAATTTTCGGGAAAACTGCTTTTTTCCTGACTTGATTTTTCTTTTCCATGTGAGAAATTTTCAAATGACGCCAAATTCGTCATTTGATGCCAAGTCGTGGATACCCATCAAGAAACGATATTGCATCACTGCCAACTTTTCTGGAGTCTTCCGAACGAAATTGGTATCAGGATTTTTCTTTACGGAGAACATTTGCAAGTGACGCCAATTTCGAAGTTTTGGAGCCAAGCAGTGGCAACCAAGATAGAAGCACATCGAAATCAGTGGTTTACAGATTTGTCGTAAAAACCTTTTTTTGGCACTTGTCTCCAGGAAAACCTTCAAATATACCTGAAAAAACACTCAGGGAAAGTATGTTTTTTTGTCTATAATTGGCGCCATTTTGTGTAAAATATCGCCAAATCGGCTTCGTTGAAATCGAACTGCATGTAGCAGTAATAGTAGCAAAGAGTTGTTTTTTCTGTTTCGAATTGCTCGAGTCCAATTGGTGCAATTGTCGCTAATTTGGCTAGTTATTTTATTATTTTTCATTTCTGATATAGTTGCAACATTGTTTTTTTTTACATTAAAAATCTTCCGGATTTTTTTTCTTGGTGGTTTGGCAGGTATTTATTTATCACATCCATCCTTTTTTTATTGACTCTATCCGGCCGAACATTGTTTCTAATTAAAATCAGTTATACATTAGTTTAAGAAACTTATCTTCCAAATCACTAAAAAATTGTCTGTATTGTCCATCTATCAATTCTATATCCCCCTTTTATTGTTTCTAACCAGTCTACAATTGTTTTAACGTAGTTAAAAATGATAGTTGAATTTTTAATTAAAATCTTATCGAAATTTAAAATAAGTAATTTTGAACTGTATTAACTAAGTGAAAAAAATAAAGATTTATATAAATTTTAAAATCTGTTTTCAAACCTTTTCCACAATAAATATTTTGGTCAGTCCCCCTCCAATTATGGATATGAAGCTTTCATGACGAGAAAAGCCCTTGAAAAAAAATTTTTCACTTCAAAGCAAGGCTTGTTTTCATTTAAATGATTATAGTGTGAATGCATAATTCATGAAAATTGAAGAAAAGTTTATTTTAAATGCTCTGTATAAGTATCAACTATCTTTGAAAAATGCTGTTGAATTTCGAAATCGAATTTCGTGTGTTGATAAAATTAAGATACTAAAATTTTGTCATCTTCGAATTAAATCTATGAATTGCACAATTATAAAATTGGATGAATAAAATGAAATAAAAATTCTACGTACTTAAACTGAGCCGAAGCAAAGAAAATATATAGCATTTAGTTAGTAATGTGCTTTTGTAGGTTTGGACCTTATGTTCTACGAAATAAAATTAATTCAATTACTTCCTATTTTCACCATAGTATATTTCTTTTTCGAATGTGTACTTTTACAATTATTGTTTAATGTATTTAAGTTACTACATTAGAATAATGTCTCTTATTACTTATTTCTTCTGTACTTTATTGAAAATCATGTGCAATTCTTACATTGTACCTTTTGAAATTGGTTACATATCTTGTACAATCAGTGTATGATGTATCATTCAAAAGTCCTTGTGATATGTTTTGAATTTTTTTATATTTTGTTAAAAAATATTTTTATGGCTTTTTATTTATTAACGTTATGGATCTATCTTTATTTTATATTGTGTATTTTGGTGTTCTGTTAATGTTTCTACCTCAGCCGATTTGAGCTCTCAATTAATTTATAAACTAATTTATTTGTGTATGTTCATTTGTTCCAAATAAAGTGTTCAAGTATTGTTGGGTACATGCTTTTTATATTTGTTTTATGACATCAAAATAATGATTTCTTTCCGACCATTATTATTCTATTTTGTCCATTCGTCATTTATTTCTGTTTCTATGCTATCATCGCTAAAAATGTCATCCTTTTGACTTTCGAATTAGTTTACAGTTCTGAGCATACAAATTCTTCACTTTCGTGTCCTCACCAACGTGGGGTGTCAGGTTCGATTCCTCTCTGGGCGTATTTCTCTCTTCTGTATTAGCAGAACTTTCCTTGTGTATTGTATGCCCATTAATTGATGTTATCTGTCTTGTGTTTGGCGCACCTTCGCCAAATATGACGCCAAAAAACTCAAATCCAACCAACCAAAACCATTATATGAGATTTAAAGCTTGTGGGTTGTACTTAGAGCCAATGGTGTATGCAAGGGGTGGCCGATGAGTTTCAGCCATCCCTAAAGCAAAAGAAATTTCTTCGATTTGAAAGCTGGAAGAGACAAATTTTAGAATGAATTAAAAATAATTTTACGTTTTAAACTTTAAATCTAGTTTTCGTGCTGCCATCTGGTGCCTACTATATCAAACATTCATAATTTATAAATTTCTACTCACAAGAAAATCCAGTTCCCAAACCAGATACTTGGCAAAATATTTGAAAGAGGTTTTAAAGTGAATGAATGGCTACGTTGTTGGTATAACAAAACATTGAAGAATGCGCGAACGAGAAAGCAAGAAGCTTGATTTCAAACAATGAGAAAGTTCAAATGATCAAAATTCCAAAGGAAAGGATGGCGTTGGAAAAGTGTGAACCAAATTTTGAAACTCGTTCATTCAGATAAAAGGTGGAAGGGAAAACCAAATTTTGGAAATAAAATTCTAGTGATCGACAGGATTTTTCATACATATTTCAATTCTACATTACATCTTGATACACGAATCAGGCGTATTGACTCCGATTTCAAGATGCCTTTTAACCAGCGAAGCAATATGCATAAAACGAGCGTTAGAAAAACAGTAAAAATATAAAATGAATCAAATAGTCTAAGAGAATTCTAAAAATGTTTTCTCCGGGGCAGTCGAACAAGATATGCCCCAAAGTCTTCCTCATCAAGGCAGATAAGGCACTTGTTGGAGTCAACCAGGTGAAAACGATTCAAGTAGGCTTGCGCTATAATATGCACCATTCTGGCTTTTGCAGAGAAAGTAGCAACTGCTCTAGATTTTTGTTGTTAAAATAATGGAAGTCATTAGGCTCGTTCTAGAATTGAAATTCCAGTGTTCCTCTATAAAGTACACCAAAGTGATTGAACCTCTCTCCTGACACTACCCATACACCTAGAGAGGGTAGTAGCTGACAAAAGAACTGGGCCCATTGTGGTTGACAATTCAGTTAACTTATCCAATTTCATTGCCATACACTTCGCAATGCGCAGGAACCTACTGCAAAGTGCTTGCTAGCCAACGCCCATCCTTGGCTGTTGGACCATTTGGTGGCGCGCCGACCAGTAGAGACGGGAAAGCTTCCTCGACTCGTCCTCCGAAAGTCTAGATGCGCGTCCCCTATCTTTATTGGAAGAGGCTAACGGTTCCCTTCGCTGAGTTATCATTGCCACTATCTCCGGCTCGTTTATTTATGGGAGCATCATAACCGCATCCTCAAAACTCTGGTTTTATGCGACGATTAAGACAAACAGATATTCAGGGAAGGGACATCGAGGGGGCGTATATGTTATTCTGTTCTTTGTTTGAAGGTCTGAGTCGGTTGCATGGACAGAGAAGAGATCCCGAAATACACTGCTGGCCACCCAAATTGCAACACCAAGAAAGACGAGATATCACAACAAAATTTATTTTGTAGATAACATGTTGACCAAGTATCAAATGATTAAATTTATAGACTTCTGTGAAGTGTGGTTCCTGCCAAAATCAGTAGCCAGAGTAGCCGCCATTGTTGGAGATCACCGCTGCCACACGCCTCGGCATTGATTCAAAGAGACTTTGGATGTGTTCTTGGGGTACAGCAGACGAAGCAGCTTCCACACGTTGCCAAAGTTGATCTGGTGTGGCAGCTGGGGATGTATTCTGGGTCAATCGTTGAGCAACCATGAACCACATGTTTCCTATCGGCGAAAGATCCGGAGAGCGAGCTGGCCAGGGAAGCAATTCAATCTGGCGATTGACGAAGAACCCTTGGACAATGCGTGCCACGTGTGGTCGCGCATTATCCTGTTGAAATATGGCTGTGGGCAAGCCCTGAAGGTAAGGAAGGACAACTGGCTCCAACACCTCGGAGATGTAGCGCTGGCTGTTTAAAGTACCGGCAATGCGTACTAGAGGACTGCGAGAGTGATATCCAATACCGCCCCATACCATAATACCCGGTGCAGGACCAGTGTGGCGGTGCATAACGCAGCTGTTCAGCATCCTCTCTCCACGGTGTCTCCAGACTCGAATCCGACCATCGTGGTGTTGCAGACAGAAGCGTGACTCGTCAGTAAAGACAATTTCATTCCATTCTGCCGTCCACATCCTTCTTTCATCGCACCATTGGCGGCGGAAACGTCTGTGGTTCTGCGTCAAGGGTAGACGAAGCAATGGACGTCTTGCGGACAGACCACTCTGCTGTAAACGGCGTCGAATGGTACGCGCAGACACTGGATGATGCGGTACAGACTGAATGTGCTGTGCTATGGTTCGTGATGTGGCTGAGCGATCCGTCACTGCCATACGCACAATATGCCTGTCATCACGTGAAGTGGTGCACTGAGGTGGATGCGATCGAACACGTCGGTCCGTCGTACCCTCCTGCATCTAACGATCACATATCCCATTACAGTTGTTTGGTTTCGTCCAACACGACTACCGATTTCCCTGAAAGATAATCCACAATCTCGGTAGGCCACTATCCTTCCTCTGTCGAACTCGGATACTTGATCAAAAGATGATCGCTGTTTTCTACGAGGCATAATTGATCGTTTTTTGGAAAAAACCACAAGAAAAACACAATTGCCGTACTTGAAATCGTCGAAATCTCCAAGCCTTAAATAGCGCTTTGAAGTGGCGCCACAGGCGCGCGTGATGTGCGTCTGCGCTGAAATTCTAATCATTTGCATATCTCACCTCCGCTAATGCATGTTGTAAATTTCATATTATTTGCATGCTTCCTTCAGGGTGTTACATTTACGGTGGCCAGCAGTGTAGATGGGACCACGGTAGCCCGGTTGGAAGAGCAACGGATTAGCAATCGAAGGGTTGCGAGTTCGAAAGTAGGCCCAGCCAGACCGTCGTGTACACGGAGACTGGTGCACGATAAAGCTGTAGTGGTCTTACGTTGGCGTGGGGTGCCAGTGTAGGTGTTCTCGTTATCTGACAGTGGTTCAAAATTACGCGGTGTTGTCCTCGGATCAATCATTCCCCTGGGGATTGATCCCGTACCGTCGCCAACAACCCGTTGTGTTACTCCAGTGCGACGTTAATTAAGTATCATTGCTCCGAAAGATGTTGCTTGGTTAGGTTTTTTATGGAGCAAGGGTCATATTTGGCCATGCTGTGCAAAACACAAGACGTACAATATCAAGTAATAGACATACACACAATGAAAGTTTCACTGACACAGAAGAGAGAAATACACCCAGGGAGGAATGTACCTGACAGGAATCGAACATGCGCAGCCTACAACTCGAAGGTTGCTAGAGCAGTGGACATACCCACTATGGCCCCAAGAAGCTGTCTGATTTCTTCAATTCTAAAAACGTAGTTACCTGGTCTATGCTGGCCAGAACAGTGAAGGGCAGCCATGGATTCTGTCAGAATACAAATAGGACGATCATCAAGGAGAGAGAATGCATTGCAGCAACATTAATTGCCAACCACTCTGCATCAAGACTTGAACATGGAGCTGCAAGAACAAGAAAATCTTCGTTTAATTCTCTTCTATAAAATAGCTTGCAATGGATTTGTCTAGTTCTACCTATTTGTCTAGTTATACTGATGGGTCATCAGTATAAATCTTAAAATGGTTGTTATAATCTTTATGTAAAAGACTAAATGTCAATGGTCTCAACAGGAAAGGGTCTTTCGTGGTGGCACAGTCAGAATGTTAAATCTTATTTGTCAGCTCAGCGAGCTCCAAGGGGCTTAAGCAAACACAACAGGAAAATTCTTAGAAGCATTAAGAGCAAACTGGGTAGCAAGGTTCTTCATACGATGACAAAAGGACTGTCACGGATGACTTAGTGGGTGAAATTGTACATAATGGGTTAGTTTCAGGGAGTGAGATTTCAAAATATTTAGTACAAAAAATTTTAATAAATATATTCAAGGGCTCAACCGCCAATTCTATTTCCGTTGAATCAACGGGAGTTGTTTTTGGCAGCCTAAGCAAAGTCAGGGCTGAATTTTGAATTATTTTCAGCTTCTTTATATGGATATCAGCCTCTCCTCACCAAATCTCACTGGAAAAAGTCAATTTGGATCTGATATAAGCAATATAAAACAGTCTAAGAGTGATGGTATCAGCACCCTAACGCGCGCGTCTGCTAGAAATCAATTTCAAAAGATTGTCTCCCAGAACAAGAACTTATCAAGTACTGAATATGGGCATTCCACAACAGTTTGGCATTCCACAAGAGACCCCAGCAACTTCGGGGAAGGATTGTAGTTCAATAAACAGACACTAATAATCATCTTGCATTATTTGATTCGAAAAATTGTGGTGCTGCCATCTTGTGGTGAAAAATCAAAACTATATTTCTGTAAACTGTTTTAATATTTGAAAACTTTTTGGACCTAAAACTATGGGTGACGAACTAACCTTATATGAACATATTTTTCACACAAAAATTACTTTTAGTTTCTTAAGAGGTGGACATCGCATGTTCTAATGCCCATGCTGATCACACTCCTTGAGATCAGAATATTAAATGAAAGAATATTTATGTATCTCAGTGCTCAGTGTTAATGTATCTATACCATTTATATACTCTTAGCCCTAGCACACACAGATGTGGTGAGTCATAAGACGTTCCATCACTCTTGAAAGCGAGTATAAGTTTATTTTGCTTTTTCACGAAAAGGATTTTTTTGGATGCAAAAATCAACGAATTCAAGGAAGGTTTTAAATGTACACTAAGCTTCAACTTCGTGTTAAGAAATTAAATTAACGAATAATAACGATTTATCGCTCACATTTCTAAAGCGATTTTCAGAGAAAAGTAAAATACATTTTCTCTCGTATCTTAAAGAAATCCCATGAAGTTTATTCACATAATCCAAATGAAAATACATGTTCGTCATGGTTTGTTTGACTTTCGTACAACAAATAATTCCAGTTAAGTATTCTTTTTTCGGCATTCGATTCGTTTTTCCTTTCATATCTTCCTTGTTGATTATTATTTCGACGTGGTTTAAAAAGATTAGAATTTTAAAACCCTTGCGAAAAGAGGCATCCAGTTTCAAAATCAACAAAAGCTTATGAGAGGGATTTTCAGTGCAAACAAACTTGACGGAAGGCGGAGAGTTTACTTCTCGTAACCCAAAGGAATTTCGGAATTCATTATTTGTAATTCATATTGAAAGTCGTTGAAATCGTATTCGAAAAGGAAGCAGTGACATAACGTCCGGTATATTTACAGGAAGCATGTTCCGCTACAAAAGCACTACTGCCACCTACATTTAGTTCCACAGAAAATGCCTCTCATAGCAATTTGGAATATTAAAATTTTCAAATAAATAGCCAAACTTCAATGGAAGGATAGCGTTTTATCACGACGTCCCAATGACCGAGCGATCAAGGAGGAAAATTAATGGCAAAATTCTCGATCCCACATTCCATCTCTTCTTAAGAGTAGACCATCAAAATGCCTTGTGAAGTCACTCTAACTGAACCTATCTTCGTATCCCGTCACCATCTGATCAGAAACAGCCCACGTATTGATTTTTTTTGGTTCTAGTTTCCAAGTTTTCGATCTAAGTCCTATTTGAAGAATGGGAGGTTCATGAAGACCTGTTCCAACTGCATTCGGGACTTCTCTTAAAATAAAGACATGCATCCCATATACTCAACGTTGAACTGCCACAAATGTATACATTGTTCTCGCTTTTTCATTTAACCCTCTGAGCGTCGTGAATGGTTGGTTGGTTTGGCTTTTACGGCTCTACGTCCAAAAGAGGACAAGCTGCGCCAAACACAGGATAGATAGTACGAAATTCAGCTGATTACATCTGAGCGTCGCGAACTTTCCAAGTAGTGTAGCACTGCTTTTAACCCACAACACATTTAATGACTAAATAACTACATCTGTTGGTTGAAGAATTCGTAGATTTTTTCAACCTTTAGAAAGATTATATCGTTCCTTTACTTAGAATAGTATCATTTGGAGAGATTCCACTGTTTCTTTACTTGGAATAGAACTTGTCCTTTCTATTGGTCCTTTCTATTGGTCCTTTCTATTGGTCTTTCTATTTGTCCTTTCTATTGGTCCTTTCCTTAGAATAGAATTCTTTATAAAGATTCCACTGTTCCTTTCCTTAGAATAGAATCATGCGAAAACATTCTATTGGTCCTTTACTTGGAGTAGAATCCTTTGGAAAGATTTTGTTGGTACTTTCCTTAGAATAGAATCCTTTCGAAAGATTCTACTGCTTCTTTCCTTGGAACAATCGGAAGCCTGGTCTGCAGACTAGGCCCCATTAACAATTAGATGACAGGATCCAGCACCAGTTAAGATTACAGAATCCTGCACCAGTTTAGATGACAGGCCTCAATACCGCTTAAGATGACAGACCTCAATATCAATTTAAATGACAGAGCCTGGTATCAGTTTATAGATGACAGGTCACTATACCATTTCAGATGACAGGCTTCAATACCAGTTTAGATGAAAGGCCTCAGTACGAGTTTGGATGACAGGCCTCAATATTTATTTAGGTGACAGGCCTCAATACCAAATTAGAAGACAAACCTCAATACCAGTTAAGATGACAGCCTCAATACCAGTTTAGAGATGACAAGCCTCAATACTAGATTAGAAGACAAGTCTCAATAATCGTTAAAATGACAGGCCCCAGTATTACCAGTTAAGATGACAGGCCCCAGTATTACCAGTTAAGATGACAGACCTCAATAACAATTTAAATGACAGAACCCGATATCAGTTTATAGATACATACCAGTTTAGATGACAAGCCTCAATACCAGATTAGAAGACAAGCCTCAATACCCGTTAAGATGACAGGCCTCAGTATTACCAGTTAAGATGACAGACCTCAATAACAATTTTCAAGTACAAATATTTAACTTGCTCAAATGCAAATTTTTCACCTTTTCCTTAACATACTTGCATACCTTAGAAAAAATACAATGTAAACATTTTAAAATTCAAACTTAGAAAACAGATTGCACCCATTGCAGTACAAAAAAGTCACATTTTCTGCCTGGTACCAGTACCACCTCCTCATATGGGGACCCTATCGAAGGATTGGAAAAAAATACAACACGAACAACCCAAAGTGTACCCTTACGAAAAGATTTTTCAGTATTCCATAGAATTCTATTGAGAAACGAAATTTCGTCTCAACAGAACAAATCTGTAGAATACTATAGAGAAATTCTATAGAATTTCTAGAGAAATGAGATCTGATTCTATAGCAATGAGAGCTTTTGAGAAGTTCTATAGAAAAGAAAAGTCGTGAAACAAAAGAGAAATGAGCTTTTATGATTCTACAGACATCTATTGAGACTTCTGTAGATTTTCTAACGAGGTAACTTTATAGAGCTTATAGAAAAACCGGCCTTAATTCTGTAGGATTCTACGAACCACATTCTATAGAAATTTGTATAGAATTCTATAGAAACTTTTCGTAAGGGTAGTTTCCCAAAGTATCAAAACGCACCTGTCTTACTATTCCTCTTTTCGAGTTCGGATTTATCCACGTCTTTCGTGGTTGAACTGTATGATTGCATCGAAAACTATTATTGAAACTTAAAAATGGAGTTTTTGACAGCAACACGGATATGCCCAGTTCAAGGATATTATCTCACCTATGCAAACCCCTATCCGCTTCGGATGTATCCTTGCCTATTGTGTAGGAACTTTATATTTAGAATTCATATTCCGATGAAAGGGATATGCCATAAGAATTCTGAAACCATTCAAGTACCAAAGTATAAAAATTCCAAAGATGTCACTGTCTGTATAATGAAGTGGTGTGTGGTGCCGTCATAATGGTTTACTATCTTGGTATACTGCGGGTTTTGTTGAACTGCCGAGTTCAAGGACATCGGTGCTGCATCACATACTAAGACGTGTGTATTTTGTGCAACAGAAGCAGCATTCATGCGCAAAATAGAAACATAGGGGCAATAGCGGGACAAAGCGACAGAACGCTATACGGATATACATCCATATACATCTGCTACCACTAAAACCGTACACAAAGACCTCTGTTTCAAAGGAACCAAGTGACCGTTTTATTCCATCGAGTTGTGGTACGTGTTAACGAGGTCGAAGAAGTTCACAGGCGAAATTTTTACTTTTTTACGACTTTATTCCATTTAATCCGTATGATTTATAAGATCGGCCTCCCCTTTCCGTTTTTTTGTGGAAATTTATTAGTTTATGCTTCGGTGGCAACGAGAGAATCCGGATATTGTCGCGGTAATAGCCAATCGAATGCCGAGGTCTGCTGCGTTTGTTTTGTCTGCGGATGGAATAATTTTCGTATCATTGCTTTGACTTGAAAAAAGTTTGTGAGGGAAAAATAAATTCGATTCTTAGGCTTAGGAAAAGATGAAAAATAAAGTAGAAACGAATAGAAGTAGGAAAGGAGACAATGAGGTAAAATACAAGTTTTGAAGTTCCGTTAGGCGGAGTTTAACTGCTAAACTAGATAAAACCGGAATAGAGAAATGAATAAAATTATTTTTTTAGTTCTTGTATGTAAAAGAATCGGGATTGCACCGCATTTGATCTCCAAGCCCTTAGGAATTTGAACTTGTCATCTTTTATGTCTTTTTAACATTGAAAACCTATAGGAAAGGATTTACTAAATGTAACTAGAGAAAGTTGATAATACATTGACAGCGAATTAAAGAAAGCGATGAAAGAATAACTCATCCAATGCTGTTGACAACGAGAATACTCAAAGTGAAATATATCACATTACAACGATGACATTTTAAATCATACAAAAACGAATTGTAGAATACAAGATTTTACTTTGCTGTTTCTTACAGTTCTATTTATACAGATCCTCAAAATTTTAATGTTACTTGTTTAGGGAACAATATCGTTTGAAACATTACATTAGATACAAGTACGCGAACGAAAACTGAATGATTGGCATGTTTTATTTTTTAATTTTTTTCTGGAATAAAATGTTTGAAGTTGAAAATACAAAAAGCAATTTAATCTTTCGGAACCAAAAGTCCATCAATTTTGCAAAATCTTTTCATGGTGCTCAAAGTTACTTTGCGTCACTATCGAACCAATTCGAAAATTGAGTAAGTTTCCCACATGATTCGAAAACAATAACATTTGTTTTAACGAACAATGCCATAATACAGCTATGCTGTAGACCACAGTAAATAGTTGAAATCATGTGAGTAAAAATAATCTGATCCTGTTTTGAAGAAACAAACATCTGTGTAAAAAGGGTTTGCTGACTATTTTTTTTATTTAAAAGGTTAAACTTTTTTGTTCGTCTTGACATTCTAATTTTATTTTCATGTAGTAAAATGATCGCCTATAAAAATAACCGAAAAAGACGTTGTTCGACATAGTTCTAGTTAGTCATAAATGGGAAAAATTTTTAAAGTTTAATTTATTATAACGCCTGTGAAATTTGTTTTCATAACTTGTCGTTTTCTTCAATCCTTTGATAAAGTAAACACGAACGATTCTTTTAATTTAACAATTCCTTTCAAAATTGTGAATTTTTAACAAATATCAAAACTTGTATTTATAAATTTTTACAAGGCTGACATTTCTTATAAGATTCTTATTACGTTGTTAAATAAATCCTATTCGATCACAAATTTAAGCGAAACCTCATTTTAAGACATTTTTTCGAATTCATGTTCTTAAATTCTGTTTGTATCCAGACCAAAAACAGCATAATTGTATTGTTCAAGTTTTTCGAAACACCACACATGGAATAAGAACAATAAGTTCATTTATAAGTTTTTTTATTAAAAAGAAAATCACGAGACAGCTCGTGTAGCAATAACCTTTCTCAGCAGACGATAATTTCGAGCAATTCCAAAACCTTTCTTGGCTTGTTCTGAGAGTATTGAATTCAGATTTCGAGCGTAATTTTACAAACAAAGAGGCAATTTATTCTGTTTTCCAAGTTGTTTTAGAGGCAAAGAAAAATATTTGAACAAAGGAAAAACGTCCGGGTCAAAAACCAAACAAAAGAAAAATATCGCCAGAACTGCAGATGGCGGGGGGAAACAAGACGAAAAAGAACTATTTTCTTTTGGAATTGCTGCTAAAACTACCGTTTCCGAGTGTTTTGGAAAGCATACAATTTGGGATCGCGCTATTCCAGGATGTTTTGTTTTACTGTTATGTTATGGGTGGGGGGAAGATAACAATGGCGGATGTACGATTAGTTCGATTGCGGAAGTTTTATTGTTTCGGCGTACGGGTTTCGAGGAAGTCGGACATATTCAGGGTATATTGTTGCGCAGCTTTTGACAAGCCTACGATGGATGTTGATACAATGGACGAATACCTTTTTTAGCATTTTAGAACATTTTAAACTCTGCTCTGTCTCAGGTCACGAAAATATTACGATGGAATGCAGAGTATGTATGAAAGAGTAATGATAGTTTTTTATTGATTGGTGGGGTCAAACGAGAATAAATTGAAGGAAGGGTGATGTGATTGACATACAATACCTTCTTTCTCGAAACGGTATGCTAATTTAAAATTCATAATATTTTGTTTCAAGATAATGTGCAATGAAACTTGAAAATTCGAACAATTCGAAAAAGTTATAATTAGAATTATTGGATGATTCGAAATCCTCCCGAATTCTCCTATATAGTTTTAACGTAAAACCGCGCGTGTAATTTGAAGTAATTTTTAATATTCGAATGTTTTCCTGTTCAACAAAGCATTTTTTTCATGTACAATATGGCTTTAATTTCCCCCTAAAAGCGGCAGCAGAAAAGATAATTTAGTAGTGATTCTCTTTCTAGAAACACAAATTATAAGAAACCCACATTGGTCAAAATAAAAAACCGTTTAATTATGACGCTTCTTTTATGTAATCTATTATTTTCATGCTAAAACATCTAAGTAACTATACTTAAATCAACCACAATTTGGTAGTTTTCGAGAAGCTGAAAGAATGGATATTGAGCATTGCGATTACTTGGATTATTTTACCAGTAATGTTGAAAAAGCAATTTTTTTGTTTGAAAACAAAAAGTGTTTTTACGAAATTGAAATTCAAAAATTATTTTATCACTTATTTTTCTTTTCAAAATATAAACAATTTCCTAATATTTGGGACTGACGAATAAAAATTATTTGCACTAGAACAAGGTAGAAATTAGTTGTTATGTGTCCAATATTGCTAAAGCCTGTGTTCATTTTCTGGACAAGCCTGTGTACATTTCGATTAACTTCCTCAAACGTCCTAGATTTAACACATGTGGTCATAGAATTTCTTTTTATAAAAGAAGTAAAATATACAGCACAAAACCTTTTAAACCAAGACTGGCAGCTAAGCGAATTTATTCAAATTATTTTTAAAATTTGACATAGGTTTCCTTTACTAAACGAGTCAACTCATTAAAATTTGCTTTTCTCTTTCATGTTTCAAATAAATTACTTGGTTTTATAGAAAGCTGCACTCAATAGGCAAGTAACACTATCATTCTAAATAGGTGCATGGTTTCCATTCAAAACTAAATCTCAGAATTGAAAAAGTGCTTTAAAGTGTAGCGCGTGCTCAAAGAAAAGGAAACTCTTGTTCGTTGACCACATGCAGTAATTTTGGTTCTTTATATTTTCATTCGTGTTTAATTTGTATCTTTAAATTTTGTTCTATTTTAGTTGTAAGTTGTGGCAACAATGTGAGATAGAAGACAATCAGGAATTAATATCTTGAGAACAGCCTTGTTGACTTTAGTTTTATTTCCTTCCGATTTCTGTAGTTTAGATTTAATAAATATTTATTTTTCAAATGAATTGTAATTCCTATTCATCACACGCAACAACAACCATACAAAGGATTTTATTTGCAACTGAATGCAAGTTAAAATAAAGCACATTTTAAACGGAACTTTGACGATGTTGAAAGAATATTAATGTTGGAAAAAATCGGAATTTGGAATTTACAAATTCTTTGTTGTAGTGACAGTAGGTCAACATTACCTACTTTACGAGTTAAAGCTATGTTTAACAACTTTTAATACCTGTCAAAAGTTTGTTGAAAACAGTGATTTTCTTAAAGGAGAAATAAACGCTGTCAAATTGTCCCATCTTTTTTGAAAAATGGTAATAAATTATCTTTTCTTCATAGAAATTATATATTCATTAAATTATACATTATAAAAATTCATAGAAATTATAAAAATTCATAGAAATTATAAAATTCATAGAAATTATAAAAATGTCGAAAAGGTATTCAAAATTCTTTTCCTGACACTTAAATGATATTGGTATTTTTTTGCGGTAGAGAAAATTGATTATTCTGGTCACTTTTACAATCTACAGTTAACCATTTCAACCAGAGTTAGGTCCGGTAATTCTGCTAGTGTTATATAAATGAAATACAGTGGATAAAAAAAGTTTCCGTACGGAAACGAAAACGGCGTATAAATTATTATAATTTCTAAATATATCTCACCAAAGATTCAGAAACTGCACAAAAACTTCTTTCATACTAGAGAATGTGTTTGCAACACAAGTTTCTTAATTTTCACAAATAAAAAGTAATTAAAACTTCGAGAAAAACATACCAAATGAAAGGCAAAAAAAATTCCGTACGCACTATGAAAATTGATTAGAACGTACACAGTCCAGCTGTCCCGCATTCAACTATCATAATTATCGAATGAAAAAGAACTTCAGTATTCTGCAAGTAATCATTTCAAACGATTTTTATACCATTGGAAGGCCTAAAATGGGAATTCCGAAAGTTATTCGCGTGTTAGTGATAAAGGTGAGAAATAACGGTTTATCAGCGAGGAAAATATTGGCGAAATCGCAAACAAATCCAAATCTACGGTAAAAATAACTGAAAGATATAATTAGGTAGAAACTGGAAAATAGGAACCGCGATCCGGAAGACCTTAGAAATTGAGCCATATACATCAGGAATATTCTGTGAAACGTTCGTGATAATACACGAATTAGTGCTCCACGACTTGCATCCTTGTTGAAAACTGATTACAATCTTGAAATACAACCTCAGACTGTAAGAAAAGTAATAAAAAAGGGTGTATACAATGAGCATGTTGCACGTAAGAAGTTACCCATTAGCAAACTTAACAGAAGAAAGCGTCTTGAGTTTGCAAAAAAGCATGTGAGTAAGCCCTTAACTTTTTGGGGTTCAGTACTTTTCAGGGATGAATCAAAATTTTGTCTCTATAGTCCAGATGGACGAGTTATGGCATGGAGAAAAACGAAACATCAAACGCAAACAAAAATTGACGAAGAACTGTAAAACACGGAGGAAGAAATGTAAAGGTATGAGGTTGCATGAGTTCTTATGGCGTGTATAATTTATGTTTTGTTGAAGGTAACACGGATAGCTATATGTACCTAGACATTTTGAAACAAAATATCCTTGCTAGTGCTACGAAACTGTCTCTTGGAAGACCATTTATCTTCCAATAGAACAACGATTCAAAACACACTGCAACGTTCTGTAAAGAATGATGCCTTTACCATATGTCGCAGCAACGACTAATCTCCTCATTTAAACCCCATGGAACACTTATGGGAAGAAATCGGTCGTGAACTGAAAAATTATGATACCGGCAGTAAAGATAATCTGAAAACTGCCATTCTGGACGTCTGGAACAAAATTACTCCAGAAACAACAAAACCACTCGTGGGAGTGATGCCTAAACTTCTGAGAAAGGCCATTAAAGCAAAAGTAGGTTCAACTTATCATTAAATGATGAAACATGAAGGGAAATAACGTTCAGTGAAATATGTTTCACCTTACGGAGACCTTTTTTGCTTCATATTTGCCACATTTTTGTGTTATTGTGAATTATGCGTTAAATTATATTAATATTTTTATTTAAATGCAATAGAAACTTTATGCAATTATACTCATCTGTTTTTCCATTTTTATTTCTTCAATATTTATATTCTACAAATAATAAAGCAATTTATTTCAAATAGTAAGGCGTACGGGAACTTTTTTACTCACTACATATGTATATGCATTTCCTCCTAAAGCGTTGTTCATTTTTTCTTTTCCAATTTTGAAAAATATGTAAACCCTTTGTTTACTACTTGATATTGGTTTTCGAAATTCGTGGATACATAAAAATTAATTTCTTAAGTTCGAGTAATGGAATAAAATACACTGCTGGCCACCGTAAATGCAACACCCTGAAGGAAGCATGCAAATAATATGAAATTTACAACATGCATTAGCGGAGGTGAGATATGCAAATGATTAGAATTTCAGCGCAGACGCACATCACGCGCGCCTGTGGCGCCACTTCAAAGCGCTATTTAAGGCTTGGAGATTTCGACGATTTCAAGTACGGCAATTGTGTTTTTCTTGTGGTTTTTTCAAAAAAACGATCAATTATGCCTCGTAGAAAACAGCGATCATCTTTTGATCAAGTATCCGAGTTCGACAGAGGAAGGATAGTGGCCTACCGAGATTGTGGATTATCTTTCAGGGAAATCGGTAGTCGTGTTGGACGAAACCAAACAACTGTAATACGGATATGTGATCGTTGGATGCAGGAGGGTACGACGGACCGACGTGTTCGATCGCATCCACCTCAGTGCACCACTTCACGTGATGACAGGCATATTGTGCGTATGGCAGTGACGGATCGCTCAGCCACATCACGAACCATAGCACAGCACATTCAGTCTGTACCGCATCATCCAGTGTCTGCGCGTACCATTCGACGCCGTTTACAGCAGAGTGGTCTGTCCGCAAGACGTCCATTGCTTCGTCTACC
This sequence comes from Meta bourneti, assembly GCA_933210815.1. NCBI lineage: Eukaryota > Metazoa > Arthropoda > Arachnida > Araneae > Tetragnathidae > Meta > Meta bourneti. Next base: position 29,618,629 of record OW119931.1, on the reverse strand, counting down.
CTTGACGCAGAACCACAGACGTTTCCGCCGCCAATGGTGCGATGAAAGAAGGATGTGGACGGCAGAATGGAATGAAATTGTCTTTACTGACGAGTCACGCTTCTGTCTGCAACACCACGATGGTCGGATTCGAGTCTGGAGACACCGTGGAGAGAGGATGCTGAACAGCTGCGTTATGCACCGCCACACTGGTCCTGCACCGGGTATTATGGTATGGGGCGGTATTGGATATCACTCTCGCACTCCTCTAGTACGCATTGCCGGTACTTTAAACAGCCAGCGCTACATCTCCGAGATGTTGGAGCCAGTTGTCCTTCCTTACCTTCAGGGCTTGCCCACAGCCATATTTCAACAGGATAATGCGCGACCACACGTGGCACGCATTGTCCAAGGGTTCATCGTCAATCGCCAGATTGAATTGCTTCCCTGGCCAGCTCGCTCTCCGGATCTTTCGCCGATAGAAAACATGTGGTCCATGGTTGCTCAACGATTGACCCAGAATACATCCCCAGCTGCCACACCAGATCAACTTTGGCAACGTGTGGAAGCTGCTTGGTCTGCTGTACCCCAAGAACACATCCAAAGTCTGTGCTTGTCTGGATGGGTACTATCACCCCTCTTATTTTGTAGAAACAATTTAGACTCACCCTGTATATATACACTATATGGAGAATATAGTGTATACATATTTTGTCCATCTAGTGTATATATATACACACACACTATATGGACAAAAGTATTTGGACACTGTATGTTTTTCAGAAAAAATGCTTTATTATTCTATTTAGTAACGGGTAGGGCCCTCCTTCTGCTTGTATTACAGCTGCAACACGTCGAGGCATACTTTCCACAAGTTCTCTATAAGTCTGGGCAGGAATAGTTCGCCATGCCTTTTGCAAAGCTGTGAGAAGAGATTGTTGTGAAGATGGGCGTGCGCGTGGCGCTGTCGTACCCATTCTTCCAATTCGTCCCACGAGGGCTCGATCGGATTGAGATCGGGGCTCTGAGCAGGCCAATCAAGCAAATTCACCTCATTTTCATGAAACCAGTCCAGCACACGTTTTGCAGTATGACATGGAGCTCGATGCTGTTGGAAGAAACAACCACCATCGCCGTAGTATTGCCATAGTGTAGGCAAGGCCGAATTATCCAGAACGTCGAGGTGCACATCAGCGTTCATGGTACCAGGTACATAAAGCAATGGGCCGAGTGTTAACCAGGAAAAACAACCTGATTTTCTGCAACGTCCAAATACTTTTGTCCATATAGTGTATATGAGACCCGGTAGTCTACAGGCCCGGGGTTCGATCCTAGGACTGAGAAAGTCGACTCAGCCTTTGAGGGTCGATAAAATGAGTACCAAGCGTGCTTGGGAACTAAACACTTGGGGTCCCCGAGTCAGGCCGACCACCTGACAGGGACAAAAGTGCCACTCGGTACACCAGGACCTCCAAGGTCTCATAAGGGGGACGGGCACCGCTGGCCATGATTCTTCGAGAACTGTTGTGCCACGGAGTTTATATATATATGTTACTGTGAAAGACCGATATCCGGCAAATGTCGATATTCTCCGGTGAATGTCTGCATTCACATAATCCTTGGCATATGTCCGAAATATTTGCTAAATATCATTAATTTCTCACTTACACCGGCAAATGTCGACATTCAGCATGCACTGATGGTGAATGTTGAGTAAAATATTTTTGTTACGTTAAGACCAAAATGTGCAACTTTTTAAATCATACTTTATTATTAAAACATATGATATATGTCGAAATAGGAGAAAGCTTAAGTAACAGCACATGTAAATAAACTGTTGAACCTAAAACGAACAGTACATTCTAAATGAGAAAAGAAAATAATACCAATAATAAACTTACGCATAAGTTATGTGATTAACGTTATACAATCTTATTTATTGCAACAACTTAAACTGTAGACGGAGAGGCCTCTCTGGCTGTGGCCTATTCGCCTTCTCGTTTCGACCCCCACCAGAGCTGTGCTTGTCGACATACACCGGCGATGGTCCGAATGTATAAGAATATAACCAAATATTCGGTCTTTCACCGACGTATTAGGTATGTGTCGACATTCACCGGAGAATATGGACATTCTCTAATTTCGGTCTTTCACTGTAACATATTTATATATACTAGTGGTCGCCCAGTGGTCGAAATTCGACCATAATTAATTTAATTTTTAAGTTTGAACGTTAATAAGGTTCTTTTGTCAAAGAGTATACCTCTATATTAATTGCATATAATTTTTTTGAATTTTGTTCTATTACGTAAGCTGTGAGCATGTACATATACGTCATAGGAAAAATGCGGTATAGCTTGGTTAAGCCATATGTAATAAACAATAACGCATTGTTTGACATTTTCTTGGGTTTTTTTATTGCTATACTGGCCACAGGTTTCGCCAAGGCTACACAGTTAATTTGCCTATCTTTTTCAAATTATATAAAATTTAAATAAAAAATAAATCCAAAAAATGAAATAAGGAATACGTGCTTCGTATTTTTATATATATTTTTTATTGAAACAAAAAAAAACCCCGTGTAGTTAAAAAAATAAATGTTGTCCATTGAACTTGAAATAGTTCGACAATGAATTTAATGATTCAAAACTTCTGTGTAGACGATGTTTTTTGTAAAAACTCTTTCATCGTTTGCTAAATGCCCTTGACCGTTATATTCGGAAATACACTGCTGGCCACCGTAAATGCAACACCCTGAACGAAGCATGCAAATAATATGAAATTTACAACATGCATTAGCGGAGGTGAGATATGCAAATGATTAGAATTTCAGCGCATGCGCACATCACGCGCGTCTATGGCGCCACTTCAAAGCGCTATTTAAGGCTTGGAGATTTCGATGATTTCAAGTACGGCAATTGTGTTTTTCTTGTGGTTTTTTCAAAAAAACGATCAATTATGCCTCGTAGAAAACAGCGATCATCTTTTGATCAAGTATCCGAGTTCGACAGAGGAAGGATAGTGGCCTACCGAGATTGTGGATTATCTTTCAGGGAAATCGGTAGTCGTGTTGGACGAAACCAAACAACTGTAATGCGGATATGTGATCGTTGGATGCAGGAGGGTACGACGGACCGACGTGTTCGATCGCATCCACCTCAGTGCACCACTTCACGTGATGACAGGCATATTGTGCGTATGGCAGTGACAGATCGCTCAGCCACATCACGAACCATAGCACAGCACATTCAGTCTGTACCGCATCATCCAGTGTCTGCGCGTACCATTCGACGCCGTTTACAGCAGAGTGGTCTGTCCGCAAGACGTCCTTGCTTCGTCTACCCTTGACGCAGAACCACAGACGTTTCCGCCGCCAATGGTGCGATGAAAGAAGGATGTGGACGGCAGAATGGAAAGAAATTGTCTTTACTGACGAGTCACGCTTCTGTCTGCAACACCACGATGGTCGGATTCGAGTCTGGAGACACCGTGGAGAGAGGATGCTGAACAGCTGCGTTATGCACCGCCACACTGGTCCTGCACCGGGTATTATGGTATGGGGCGGTATTGGATATCACTCTCGCACTCCTCTAGTACGCATTGCCGGTACTTTAAACAGCCAGCGCTACATCTCCGAGGTGTTGGAGTCAGTTGTCCTTCCTTCCCTTCAGGGCTTGCCCACAGCCATATTTCAACAGGATAATGCGCGACCACACGTGGAACGCATTGTCCAAGGGTTCTTCGTCAATCGTCAGATTGAATTGCTTCCCTGGCCAGCTCGCTCTCCGGATCTTTCGCCGATAGAAAACATGTGGTCCATGGTTGCTCAACGATTGACCCAGAATACATCCCCAGCTGCCACACCAGATCAACTTTGGCAACGTGTGGAAGCTGCTTAGTCTGCTGTACCCCAAGAACACATCCAAAGTCTCTTTGAATCAATGCCGAGGCGTGTGGCAGCGGTGATCTCCAACAATGGCGGCTACTCTGGCTACTGATTTTGGCAGGAACCACACTTCATAGAAGTCTATAAATTTAATCATTTGATACTTGGTCAACATGTTATCTACAAAATAAATTTTGTTGTGATATCTCTTGTCTTTCTTGGTGTTGCAATTTGGGTGGCCAGCAGTGTATTAAATCTCAAACCATCGAATGATCGAACTCTACTTGCTGCGACGTACAATTGACCATGTGTAAAAACTGGCTGCCTCAATAAAATTCCAATTTTTTCGAATGTTTGTCCTTGAGACTTATTTATTGTCATCGAAAATGCAGGTATAATTAGAAATTGAGTTCTTTGAAAGTTAAATTGTAAAATAGTTCCGGAATATGTTAAATTTATCCATGGTATCAAAATTCTGTTATTGCGTGCGGTTCAACTTAAAACTTCGCAATCAATAGTATTTCGATGCATAAATTTGATGCGTATTCTTGTTCCATTGACTAATGCTTCCTTTGTATTTAAGTTTCTGATCAGCAAAACGATGCAATTAACTTTCAATAGTAACTTTTGTGGTGGCAAATTATGCCAAATCTCATACTCCTCCGTGCGCGCAATGTGCTTAAAAAGGGGTACAAAGTTTTTTCTTCACGTATTAATATATAGATTACAGTATATGAACGTAAACAATGAATGTTTAATTTTGTTTAATTTAATAAATTTGTAACGCATATTATACATTAATTTCATCTTTCTGCACTCCTTCTCCATATGAACTTTAATTATGCCAAACCTCATACTCCTCCGTGCGCGCAATGTGCTTAAAAAGGGGTACAAAGTTTTTTCTTCACGTATTAATATATAGATATCATCCCACTGTCATAATAACAATTAATTTAATTCATGCTCCAAAATCGATTTGATCCCGGACTGCCGCCAATAGCCCGTTGTGTTGCCCCAGTGCGACGTTAATTAAATACCTACCTACCATGCTTCAGTAGCATGGTCACTAACACAGGTTACCGAACTTATCACAGGTTAGCTTAATTCAAAACAACCAGGCATTGTTAAATGCATGACCACAGCTTATAAAACGTTGTGCACCGATAGAAAAGTACTTTTCGTTGCTCGATTCTTCCACCGACTCCACCCCCCTCTTTATTGATTTCATTCTATTATTCGATGCAAACGCTTCCGAAAAAAAAATTCGTAAACCTCGAGAGTTTACAGGCCGATACGGTTCAGTTCCAAAAGCCATGAATCGGGCCTTTTTCTGATTCCCTGCAGCAGGTTTCCGCAAAACAGAGAGAACTTTGATTCTTCGATAAATAATCTGTCGCAAAAGGGCCCCGCTTGTTCATTGTTCGCGACATTCGCATTGTCAGGATCTCGGCTCTTATCTCGCGTGTTAAGGTCAATAGGATTCGTGCACGAGACCCGATAATTTGAACAACCGCGAAATGAATGACGCGTTCTGTGATGCAGCCTCCACAGCTATTTACATCGATTGACGGGGAAAAGTTATCTAATGCGAAGTCGTAGCAGGTTTTTTGAAGTGGCACTGGTAATCTTAGATTAGATTCTTCTGGGTTGGTTTGGAGTTTCATGGGCCGTATTTGACCTAACGCAAGACAATGTCAAGTAATTGTGAAAAGAAAGGATGGTAGGTACTTGATTAACGTCGCACTGGAGCAATACGAAGGGCTATTGGCGACGTCGCTCGATAAATCCCGAATGGAAAGATTTCTCGTCATTTTGAATCACGGTCAGATGACGAGGTCAACCCCCGAGCTGGCACTGTGGCCTTACGTTCTCCGCGGGTTTTTACCGCGTTGAGCCCATGTTCCACTTTTATTATCCACTTTTTATGAGGCCCATGAGTGGCCATAGACCAGTAACTCAATTTACTTTTTTAATAAATTGTTTGCCCGCACGGGAGGTTGGGAAGCGGTGCCATTCCCGTCCGTCAGACGGGTTGCCCGGTTCCTCTCTCAGTGCTGGTGGAAGTCCCCATATCTCCCCGCCCCCCCCCCCCATATAAGACTCTAAACCAGTGATTCTCAACCACTGTGCCGCGGCAATTTAGTGTGCCGCGAGATCCTTGAAGTGTGCCGCCACTGCGAACATTCAGAAGAATCAATTAATTCGTTTTGGATTAATCTTAGATACGATTATCCCACAATCTCAAAAAGCCTTAAGTGTGTTATTACAATTTTCCACATCTTATTTGTGCGAATTCGGATTTTCGGCTTTGACCAACATAAAAACGAAAAAAAGATCCAGACTTTTAAATCTGGATCACGAAATGAGAGTAGCATTATCATTTTTGCGCCCAAATATAAATGAAGTTATCAAAAAACACCAAGCTCAAATTTCGCATTAAATGTAATTTGTAATTTATCATTAAATAAACATTTTGTTTACTTTGTAATGGAATTTCATTTTTTATATTTCATTGAAAATTATTATCGTATGCTATTTTTACAAAATATATTTTAGGTACATCAATCAATTAACCAAGTAAAATTCCTTTAAATTTATCTTATTGTTAGTGTGCCGCCAAATTTTTAAATTATTAAAATTGTACCGTGACAAAAAAAGGTTGAGAATCACTGCTCTAAACCGTTAGGTGAGTCGGGGGTGCGAGGGTCTAGAACACCTGAGCTGGCACCCCACTCTCCAAACCTCCACGCCACGCCAACATGATGACATTTGAGTCCACGACAGATTTGACATGAACAACAGACCCCGTGCACCGTACGGTTTTCGGTTGGACTGAGTTTCGAATTCGCAAATTTCCGGTTGCTAAGCCGTTTCTCTTTCCGGCAAGGCTTATAAATGATCTTTTCCTTTCCAAGTTCCCCAAAGGAATCTACCCCTCAGGTTGGTTGATTTTGGGCCTCACAGCGCAAGGACCATATTTGGCGAAGCTGCGCCAAACACAAGATAGACAATGCCGAGCAATTGTGAAAAGAAAGGATGGAGAGAAAATCATTTAGGCATCATGGGATCGCGACCCCCCTGTTTACCAGGGGTAGTAAACCCCATGGGAAAAGAATAGATCGCAAGGCCCTCAGGTAGATCCTCAAGGCCACATCTTCTTTAGGTGTGTACGGGTATCACAATCCCGTCCCTATTGATTTGTCCTCTCTTCTGTTTTTCCTTCGGCTACCATGTTGCTGTATTGTGTATGGCGCAGTTTGTCCAAATATGGCCCTTGAGCCATATAACCCAAAACCAAACTAGTCGGAAGGGTAACTCACTAGTCGCCGGAGGGTTGCGATTTCGAAACTAGATTCGACCAAAGACCGTAGTGTTCACGTTAATTCTGTCTTGCCTTAAATGTCCTCACGTTCGTGGAAGCTTGGAGAGTGGGTGCCAGCTCAGGTGTTGACCTCGCGGCTCAAAATGACGAGGTGTTGCACTCGGATCTTTCCCTTCCGAATTGATCCCGGACCGTCGTCAATAGCCCGTTGTGTTGCATCAGTGCGATGTAAATTCAACTGCCTAGCGATAAGTGTTTTGTCAATAACTTTGAAAAACGTAAAAATTGTCTTCACGGCAGTTCTGAGTTTAATCACCTATAAATATCTAGAAAATGCCCTATAAAATGAATTTATGATTCATGAAGCTTTAAACAATGCCCCATAAAACACAAACATAAGACCAAAAAATGGATACTTACTTTTTATTTCCTAAAAATGCAAAACAAAACTTAGTTTTTAAGAAACACATAACGTAAATCAGGAAAACCTATAAAGTACCTGTGTTTTTAAATATTGTTTATGATAGTAAATCAATATATAGTGTATGTGTTTATAAATTATATTGCTTAGATTTCTAGTGGACTAAATTTATTTAACTTTGAAGCCATTTCTTTGTTCTGTGGAAAATCTATATTCCAAGGGCTGTTTTCCCATTCGGTTTCAAGATTAAAGTGTAAGATCGCCGGAAAAAGCTGATAGAACAACGAATATTCTGTGTGTTCAACTATGTAAACTGAAAATGTGCGTGTCAAACTACCTTAAAGCAGTAATTCCTGTGTCCACGAAGATAAAAAATATCTTATAACTTAATATTGCCGTATAACAAAATATATTAGCGTAATACCATAAGCTCAGGTGTTACCACGTCATCAGACCGTGGCTCGAAATTACGTGGTTTTGTCCAGGGATCTTGCATTGATCCCGGACCGTCGCTAATAGACCTGTGCTAATAGTATTGCTCTAGTGCGACGTTAATTAAATACCTACCATATTAATTTTCATAAGGAAATTATTATTGAGTAATTATTGATTGTAAGTAATTATCAATTTTAAAAAATAGTTGTTTTTTATCTCTTCTATATTTACCTTTATTAAATTTATCGACAAATACGACTTTAAAACAACCAAATACAAGTCGTGTTTTAATGTTAATTTACCTCGATATCTTAACCCTCCGAATGGTTTTGACAAGATACACTACCTGACATTGAAAATGCAACACCAAGAAGGAGTTGGCAGAAAGTGATGAAATTTGGCAAACAGAGAGAGACAGCAACGAGCAATAAGTGATCTTTATTGCAACATTATACACCTTGCCACTGAGCAGCAAGAACGACTGATCAGTAGGTTGTAGGATCACCGCGAGCGGCGATACAGGCAGCAACACGTCTAGGTACAGACGCAATGAGCGTGCGGATGGTGTCCTGAGGGATGGCTGTCAATCATTTACCAGAGTTCGTCTTCTGAACGTGCCGGTGACAACACATGCAAGCGACGTCCAATGACGTCCCAGAAATGTTCGATAGGTGAGAGATCAGGGGAGACAGCTGGCCAGGGAAGCACCTGGGTACCTTGCAGGGCATGTTGGCTGATGCGTGCCGTGTGCGGCCGGGCGTTATCCTGCTGGAAAATGGCATTGGGCACCCCCTGAAGGAAAAGTAGTGTCATCGGCTGCAGCACGTGCCACATTCCCTTGGTCGAACCATCTGTGCCACAACCGGTGCATCGTGGACGCGTGTAGGTGGGTATCTGCTGAGATTTGACGTATGGACCTACCTGCCCTTCTGAGTCCAATCACCATACCCCTCGTGAAGTCGTCTGCTGGAACTGTCTTGATTGGCGGCGTCCTGGCATTCTCCGCTACTAGACATTTCCTCTGAGACACAAAAATAAATTGCAACTTGATTTACCTGGCAAACAGAGCGGCGCGAAACTGACCACTTTTGCAGGTTCCTTCCCTGGTTTTTCACTCGCCGTGCGCGGGACAGCTGCGCAGTTTGCATCATTTACATATCTCGGTGAGCTGCGTCTACCCTGTAAATTTCATCCAGTTCTGCGCACTCCTTCTGGGTGTTGCATTTTCAATGTCAGGTAGTGTATCTCGTCGTCAAGATATTGCTGATTTTTTTATGATGACGAGATCAAGATCTGGTCAGTTTTCTTCTGATGACCAGGAATCAAGATCTGGTCAGTTTTTCTTATAACCAATCCTCCTGGTGGTTGATTCGACGAGAAACCTCGTCGAGACAACCACCAGGAGTTATTAATTATTACCATTAAATAAGTTCTATCAATGGCTTAGACCTAGTTCCAAATACAGTTTTAAGTACCATACTTTTTAGATCGAATTATTTGTGCTGGGATCTTATCTTGAATGGGGTAGCCGTGACTCAAATGGGTCTGCCCACTGCGCTAGCAGTTTGAGGGTCGATTCCTGATGTATTTCTCTTTTTAGTAGTAGTAAAAGCTTTCCTTGTGTGTATGTCCACATTTGACGGTAAACACACTGCTTCGGACATGTTGGCCAGATTTGGCCTTTGCGCTATAAAAAACCAATCATCTTATCTTGAAGTAGTGGTCATCTCCGGATACATATATATCCTACTCCGGATGCATGTATCTGATCATGTGCATCTAACTGCATTAACTTCTATCTTTCAGGAAGCTGATGTAGTTGAATTTACTTCCCACTGGAGCGACACGACGGGTTATTGGCGACTGTCCAGGATCTATCCCGAGGACAAATCCTCGTCATCTTGAATCACTGCCAAATTACCTGATCTGGCACCCCACTCTCCAAACTTCCATATCACGTCAGATTTAACATGCAGGTTTAACGTCCACCAGGCTGCGACAGATTTAAAGTGCACCATCCCCACGTACTCTGCGGTCTTTGGTTGGATCGAGTTTCGAACTCACAACCTTCCGGTTTTCAATACACGACTCCTACCAACTGGGATACAGTTGCCTACTATAGCTTTCAAGGAAAGGGTCTAATGAATTCCGACAAAAGTACCAATCCCTAATTTAATATTCTGTGAAGCTTGAAGAGAAGATACATGAAATATTTTTCCCAGAAAAACCACAAGGCTAAATATTTCTAAAACGCCGCACCCCTAGACTATGGCCACTGACCCTATAACCCCTACGCGGCTACACATCTTCATAATAGCAATAACTTCTGAAACATACGGCTAATGTCTCGATGGTAAACAGAAAAAAATCTGCCTATTTCTCACGATTACGCCCACAATTGTGTATTCCTAGAAGTATATTTCTAAGCTGTATGCAATTCACGACGCAGCAAAATTTGTTTCCAACTATTTCCGGACCGTGGTTCAAAATTGCGTGGTGTTGTCCTCCATCTTCCTCTTTGGGGGTTGATCCCGGACCGTTACCCAGTCGTGTTCCTCCAGAGTGACATTAATTAAAATACCTACCTACCAATCATTTCAGGTCCCAATACTAACTGGGCCACGGTAGCCCACTTAGTATTGGGAAGAACAGCGGATCAGAGGGCTGCGAGTTCAAATTCGGTTCAGCCAAAGATAGTCGCGTCCACGGGGGAGGTGCACATTAAATCTGTCGTGGCTTCAAATGTCCTCACGTTGGCGTGGTGTGATCCCGAACAGTCGCCAATAGCCCGTTGTGTTGCTCCAGTGCGACGTTAATTAAATAACTACAATTAACTATCTACCTACCTAACTCGTATCTTATGAAACATGACAAACCGTACACCGAGCCCAAATGGGCCGTGGTAGCCCGGTTGGACGAGTAACCGACTAGCAGCCAGAGGGTTGCGAGTTCCAACCAAAGACGGTCGTGTACAAATGCTTGAGGTGTTGGTGCTTGACTTTGCATTGATCTAACAATTGTTTTAATTTTTGTAGTAGCCAAGCGCAGAATTGATTCTAAATTTTCATCAGTTAAGAGGATCCTATTTTTCAAGCAACCGGAGGGTTGCGAGTTCGAATCCAACCAAAGACCGTCGTGTAGAAATGAGGTTGGTACACGTTAAATCTGTCGGGGCCTCAAATGTTCTCACGTTAGCGGAGTGTGAAAGTTTGGAGAGTGGGGGGGGGGGCAGCTCAGGTGTAACCTCGTCACCTGACAGTGGTTCAAAATTACGTGGTGTTGTTCTCGATCTTTCCCTTCGGGATAGATCCCGGACCGTCACCAATGTGGTGATCCATTGCGACGCCAATCATCCAATCCATCAAGACCTAATGGTTTTCGCTAATGGCGAGATACATCGTCAAGGCAACCAACAAGAGGGTTAATCAAATCAAAACTCAAAAAGATGATCAACAAGTTTCAAAATTCAGTAATCCACAACCTTCGAGACCCTTCCACTCGAAAAACAATTAGCCTGGAAGCGATGATGCACGCAAACTCTCCCATCTGTGGAACAAGGGATAAAAGGAACTCGGTTTTCCACTAAGCAGCGAGTTGTTGAAGGCCACTCCGAAGACGATCAAACGAAAGCCAGCTTGATGGGTTTCTTTTGTCATTCGGCTTTAGGCTCGTTTACCTCTTTTCAAAAATTTATGCCGATAGCCCGACCTCGGACCCAGACAAAAGCGCCGCGGAAGACGGTTTTATAAAGTGGGGAGTCCCGTCCTTCGGTTTGATGATGCCGTGTGGAAACGCCATCAGCTTGCGAACAATGGCTTTGTTTCTGCCAGATGAGGATTTCAAATTTCCCGAGCTTTCAATTTACTGCCGAATCTTAATGGATTGTTCGAGAAGTCTGGTGTGCTCGAAGGGGAGTGTCGTTTTGCATAAAAAGGGGTGTCTTTCGTGGGTTTGATGCGTGGTAATTATTCTGTTCGAGCTTGAGTTATAATGCAGCGTCCGTGGCGACAGCTTGAGGTCGGGGGTGTAGTTGCATTGTAGCGACACGACGGGCTATTGACGACGGTCAGGCCGAGGACAACGCCTCGAAATTTTGAGCCACCGTTAGATGACGAGGTCAACCCCTGAGCTGCCTCCCCACTCTCCAAACTTCCACACCACGCTAACGTGAGGACATTTGACGCCATGGTAGATTAATGTGCACCATCCCCACATACACTACGGTCTTTGGTTAGATTGAAATTCGAAATCGCAGCCCTCCTTTCGCTAATCCGCTGCTCTACCAACCGAGCTACCGCGATCATCACTTGACAACGAGAGGTCTTCCACCAGCAATGAACAGGCTCGGAAATTCCCAAGAGTTTGGTGCTTCTAAGAGAACGGTAGGGCTTTCGATGGGAAAAAAGAACGTTCCATCAGACAAGAGTTAATTTTATGTAGCGATCTAAATGTTTTTCGAATTAGGAAGGCAGTAAACTGTTATAGACCAATAATAAAGTAAATCGGAAGGAAGGTAGTTGAATTTACGTTGCAATGGAGCAATACGACGGACTATTGGCAACGATCCGAGATCAATCCCGAAGAGAAAGATCCGACCATAGAGGAAGTAAAATGAGCAATGGTAACCTTTTTATGTGCCATGATCATGTGACCAAAACTAATAGTAACATCCTTAGACTACTTTCGTCTTCGAACATTCATCATCTGATTGGTCCACGTGACGGGAGAAGACGTCCATCTATTGATTAACCATCTGATTGGTCCGTGCGGCATAGCTGTATGCTTTACAGATTTCACCATTTTTGTCGGCACACTATAGAAATGTGTATTCATACACCTACCATTTCATGAGATGTTATATCGCCAAACGAGGCGATAAAGTGCCAAATCGGCCGACCAAGACAATTTTTCACCGGTCAATCACGTGACTACAAGTCGACATGTTGGTCCCAATTTTTGAAGCTCCTCTCGATAGCAATGCTCAGTCTTATACTTCACATCTATCGGTTAAATGGGTTCATGGTGCCAGTTTGGCCATATCTGGTCAAGCTGCTCCAAACAGCGTCAAGTAAATGGACATTCCCAATTTTTGAAGCTCCTCTCAATAGCAATGCTCTGTCTTATACTTCACATCTATCGGTTGAATGGGTTCATGGTGCCAGTTTGGCCATATCTAGTCAAGCTGCTCCAAACAGCGTCAAGTAAATGGACAGCTTTACTGACACAGAAGAGAGAAATACAACTATGTAGCAATTCACAGGTTGCTAGCGCAGTGGGAAAACCCTCTGAGACGCGGCCCCTTATTTGCTGATAAAGACGATAGATGTATTTTTATCTGACAAATAAGATTTAATCCTCCTGGTCGTTATCTTGATCAGGTATCTCAACGAAAACGCAATCATTAGCAAAACTGGCCATATCTTCATAGACGAGATATCTCGTCATTAGAAGAAAACTAACCATACCTTGATCTCGTCATAATAAAATGTATATCTTGACGAGATATCTCGGTATTAGCAAAATTTGCTCAGATTTTGATGGCCGAGATATCCTATCGAAACCACTTGGAGGGTTAATTGCCATAGTGCTCGAATTATATTACAACAGAAGTATAAACAAATATTCTGTATTCCAAGCTGATAATAATTTAAGTAACATATCGTCGTAGGCAACGTCACACTGGAGCAACACAACAGGATATTGGCGACGGTCCGGGATCAGTCCAAAAGGGAAAGATAGGAGTATAACACCACGTAATTTTGAACCACGTCAGATGACGAGGTCACGCCTGAGCAGGCACCCCACTCTCCAAGCTTCCACACCACGCCAACGTGAGGACCAACGCCCCGACAAATTTAACGTGAACCAGCCCCCTTTGTACGCGACGATCTTTGGTCGGATTCGAGCTAACAGCCCTCCGGTTGCTAATCCGTTACTCTTCTCACATATAGTCATTCGTGATGACGAGCCAAGTTTCCAAAAGTCATCATATCGACAAGTTTTTCCAATTGCACTATTACCAAACCGATAAAAATGCAGTATCAGAAATTTAATCGATGCGACTGCGTGGGGCATGTCGCAACCCTCTTCACAAAAGTCAAACTGCTACGCGAGACAAAAGGAGTAAACGAACTGTTTGCTCACTGCATTGTTGCTTATACACCACGGAATTCAATGCGCGATAGCGCTTCGCGGAGTATCTCGAATCGAGGAACTCAGAAAATGCGATACGAAGCTATCGCACCCGAATTACCGTTACTCTGGAATCCCAGATGCTTGACGTCACAACCGACGCCATCTTGGATCAGGTTAATATCTCCGATGGAATTAGTGTGAGATTAATGTTCGATTTGATTGGATGATTCATTGGTTTCCTTTGTTTGCAGATGGCGGTGCGGCGTTCTTTGTTCGAGAAAACGCGGTGAATAATTTCCTTCGATTCTGTCAATGAACTCGCGGTTCGCAGTTATCTGGAAAACGACGCAAAAATACTCGTTCTCAAGGCTGTTAAACTTCGCATCTGTAACTCGGATTTCGTCTGAAGTTGTTCATTTCACCTGCGTGGTGTTGCAAGAGTGACTCGGCAGAAATTAGTGCGTTTTCTCTCATTTGAAGGGGCAGCGGTAGCCCAGTTGGACTAACAGACGATTGCGAGTTCGAAACTCGGTCCTAAGACCGTCGTGTATACTGGACCTGGTGCACGTTAACTCTGTTGTGGCTTCAAATGCTTTTGCGTTGGGGACTTTTAATTTACTCGGTGTTCACTTGTGTGATATGTTGCAAGAACGCCACATCAGTATGTTTTGTCTCTCATTTGAAATTATAAAAATGAAGTTCATAACTGATATTGCTTCGAACAATGATTCCAGATGTTTCAAATACTTTCTGTAGTATGTAGAGCAAGGCCACTTATTGAAACGACAACTGTCATTTGCATATCGTCGGGTTACTACAGAAACAAGATAACTCCTTTTTTCTTTTTTGAGTTAAGTACACTTTCACATATAATTCTGTATAGTGAAAAACAGATAACTCTACTGAGTTCAACCTATCAGTCTCTTTGGGCCAACATGTCTTAACAAACTTTCCCAAGCATGGATATTAATAAAAAAATAGGTAGGTATTTTAATTAACATCGCACTGGAGCAACACAACGGGCTATTGGCGACGGTCCGGGATCAAACCCGAAGGGAAAGATGGAGGACAGCACCACGTAATTTTGAATCACGGTCTGATGATGAAGTCACACCTAGCTGACACTCCACTCTCCAAACTTCCACACCCCGCCAACGTGAGGACATTTGAGGCCCCGACAGATTTAACGTGCACCAGCCCCCTTTGTACACGACGGTCTTTGGTTGGATTCGAACTCGAACCCTCCTGAAAATAGGATCCTCTTGACTGATGAAAATTTAGAATCAATTTTGCGACCGATGCCAGCGATGAAGTGCGATGCCAGCTCAGGTGTGACCTCGTCATCTGACCGTGGTTCAAAATTACGTGTTGTCCTCGGGTCTTTCTCTTCGGAATTGATCCCGGACCGTTGCCAACATCCCGTTGTGTTGCTCCAGTACGACGTTAATTCAAATACCTACCGCGTCAAATTAAATTCTTCATTTACTCTTCATTATCTTTCTCTTTTTGTAACAATATAAATAAAATGAATAATAAATATCAATAAATACATATAATGTATTATAGATAACTTCATACTCTTGGCGGCCTTTCCATAGGTGAATTTATGTAGCCGCCTTGGTTATAAAAATCTGTACATCTCTGTTTTAAAGGATGAGGAGAAAATAAGTTGAAAGCAAAGTATGTTTTGACGCAAATACGTCTCTAAAATCCGATCACTTCTAGACGGTCAGTACGGAAAGTGTTGAGCGTTCCGAAAAAATGGGCATCGAGGTCGGTCTAATAATTCCTATATTGTCAATGCGACCAAATCAACCTAATGTCATTCGATAGCTGTGGGAACAAAGACTTGTTAGTGACCTTGAGTTTGCGCGCCGCGATGGGGGGGGGTGACGGCGTTTCGGGGACTTTCCGCTGCTCCGCTTAAACTTCAAATCAGTATAACTAGAGTCTGCGAAGCGTTACGACGTCACAACCGGTCTCAAACGAAAGCTGACGTCGAAATATGTTGATTTGAGGCATTAGAAGTGGAATCGAATACAACGTTGGTTGTGAAACTTTGGATCGTAGATGAAATTTTTTTTAAAATTTCACAATGTCGGCATATACTCGTCGAAAAGCCAAGCAGAAATACATCGAACGTAGTCTACGCGGAAGAGCAACTCGCCAGCTTTCGATGTACACTGAATTGACTACAGACTTTGTCTTTCTTTACTACACCTAAATGAATACTGTGAGCTAACGAGACGTATTCACGTAAAACCTTGAGGCAGTTAGTTCTCCGACAGTCTACCCAGTTTTTTCTTATTTAAGATCTTTTCAAAAATATTTCAAATAATTTTTGTAGAAAAACTTTTTTTATTTCAGATATATTCAAAAATATTTCCTATGGAAAAACTTTTTTATTTCAGATATATTCAAAAAAAAAAATAATTCTTATGGAAAAACTTTTTTATTTCAGATATATTCACGAGAGAGAGAGAGAGAGAGAGAGAGAGAGAGAGAGAGAGAGAGAGAGAGAATTATTATGGAAAAAAAATTTTTTATTTCAGATATATTCACACACACACACACACACACACACACACACACACACACACGAATCATTATGGAAAAACTTTTTTTTATTTCAGATATATTCACACACACACACACACACACACACACGAATAATTATGGAAAAACTTTATTTATTTCAGATATATTCACGAATTATTATGGAAAAACTTTTTTGATTTCAGATATATTCACGAATTATTATGGAAAAACTTTTTTTTTTCTGATATATTCACGAATTATTATGGAAAAACTTTTTTTTTTTCAGATATATTCACACACACACACACACACACGAATTATTATGGAAAAACTTTTTTTATTTCCGATATATTCACGAATAATTATGGAAAAACTTTTTTTTATTTCAGATATATTCACACACACACACACACACACACACACACACACACACACGAATTATTATGGAAAAACTTTTTTTATTTCTGATATATTCACACGAATTATTATGGAAAAACTTTTTTTTATTTCCGATATATTCACACACACACACACACACACACACACACACACACACACACACACACGAATAATTATGGAAAAACTTTTTTAGATATATTCAAAAACATTTTTCTTGTAGAAAAACTTGTTTATCAAAGGGACTTTGCTTCGAACAATGATTCCAAATGTTCCAAATTCTTTCTGTAGTATGTAGAGCAAGGTTCGCCTATGTCGCTTCATATTGCAACGGATACTGTCACTCATATTTTCCTCCTCACCCAAATCCTTACTTATTATCACTCCACACAAACACAACCGAAGGCTAAATTACTTCGACGTATCGATTATAAAATGCAGCGCAAAATCGCCATCGGAACGAAACCAAACATGCGGAGGTGAAAGAAAATACTCCGCATGTTACACCAAACATCATGTGGAAACAATACTGCCAAGATAACAATGCTCGAAGCATTGTCCGCCGAAGCACCAAGGCTAAAAGTGTCAAAAAATGCAGAAATGGATAAATAAATGCAAATTGACGTATGGGGCGAATTTAGGTCGTTCCTGCCCGTATACTTTCTCTGCTGAATGCAAGGTGGAACAAAAATAAGAGTGCCGTTTCCACGGTAATCTAAGTATCGCGTGATAGGGACGAGATGACAAGGCATGACGCTTGGACCCATTCGGATAATATTGGAATGGATATCTGTGAAAACACTTAGCGTAATGGATTTTTCTCACCTAAAGATTCAGAGTGGAAATAGATCCAGAAGTCTTGTTCAAATAGAGGAAAAGAATTCTTTCACCTGCTTTGTACTGAAATGCCTGGAATAGGCTAGTGGTTCGAGTGGTGCGCCAAAAAATAACCACACAGTCAAAATACTCGAGTAAAATATTTAACAGGAATGTACTCTATCTGCACAATTAATTCAGGGTTTTGTGTCCCTGGGTTGTGGGGCAATCAGGTGAACATTTTCTTTAGGTCTGTACGGGCATCCGAGGTACCCGAGTCTGTTTTATCCTCTCTGATCTGTCCTTCTTTCTGTTTTATCCCTTCAGCTTTATTTCTCCCTCATTTTGTCTATGGGGTGCCATCTCTAGATTCTTCTTTGAATCCTGCCAGCTATGACCCCCCGAACGGGAAAATAGCCTATCTTTGGAGGCAGTTTTGTTGGGCCGAGGTAGTTCTGTGCAAGAGTAACGGACTAGCAACTGGAGGGTTGCGAGTTCAAGTACAACCAAAGACCGCCGTACACAAAGGGGGCTGGTGCACTTTAAATCTGTCGTGACCTCAAATGTCCTCACGTTTTCGTGGTGTGGAAGTTTGGAGAGTGGGTTGCCAGCTCATGTGTGACCTCGTCTTCTGACTGGTTCAAAATTACGTTGCTTTGGCCTAGGATCTTTCCCTTCGGGTTTGATCCCGGACCGTCGCCAATAGCCCGTTGTGTTGCTCCAGTGCGGTCCTTAATTAAATACCTACCTACCTCGTTGTTGTTTTACGTTAGGCATGCCAAATATGACCCTTGTGCCATAAAACCCTAAACCAACCAACAACTAACCCAAGGTTTTGGGCGCTGTGAAGAAAGAGGAAAATGAAATCCATTCAAACGCGATCTTTTTGTCAATCTCGCACCAAAAAGATACATGTGCCCAGTTTGAGTTCTTGAAATTGTCTCCATCTTTCGTCCCTCCAGTTGCCATTGAACAGTTAATTAAAAGAGAGCGGTCATTAACATTAACCATTAACATTAAGAACCATTTAGACGAGAAGGAGATCTTGATGGATAGTTCGAGATTCATAAATATATTGCTTTCAACATATGAAGAAGCTGTAATATATAAGGTTTTGATGGATTGGAGGCAAGAGCTCTCATCATCTTAAACGATTGTTGAGATCAAACAATTTAGATGAATTGATATTTACAATGATACAAGAAATAATAATTTGACAATTATATGCCAGTTCCTGCGAACTACATCTTCTCCATTCTCATCTTTCTCTAGCTCTGCATCTTCTCCTGCGTAGGTGTTTTCGCTGGCTGACTCCGGATTGATTAATTTCATCCAATGGATGGCCTGCTGACAGGAATTACGTTGTTGCTAGGGTCTCGATTAAGTAGATGACGCGATAATAGCTCTGGTTGCTTATCCCGTTTTCCACATGCCTGATGCAACAGTCTTCCTGATTGCTTATGCTGTATGTGACATGTATTGATATCAGAAATATTGTCTGAATACTAATTTCTAAAATATTAATCCTCCTTACGGTCGGCGGACAGCGCCCCTAACAACCATTTTAGTAACTACAAACCGTAACACAGCGCCCACACACGCAGACATCGAAAATCCGGACCGCCTCCTACAAGAAGTTTTTCTTCAATCCAATTAGCCGTGTTACTACAAACCTTAGATACATTGTGGACAAGTCACACATTGGCTCAACATCAATATTACCACACAAAATTGACTGAAATTGCGTATCGACATGTTTTCTGTACAGAAATGGAATAAGCATGCGCCACTCCTAACCAAGCACTTCAGTCTACTAATTTCCTAAGGCAAGCCCCACATAGGTCCAACATCAGTGCTGTAACACTAAATTGGCTTAAATGGGCACGCGTACCGACGTGTTTTCCGTACACAAACGGCGTGCGCATGCTCCACTCCTAATCAAGCAGGACTACCAATTTCCTAAAGCAAGCGACACATAGATCCAATATCAGTGCTGTAACACTAAATTGGCTGAGATGAGCATGCGTAGCGCTATGTTTTCTGTAGAGAAACCGAGCACGTATGCGCCATTTCTAACCAAGCACTTCAGCCTACCAATCTCCTAAGGTGGTCCACACTTTAGGAAAGCCAAACACTCCTAACTAAGCACTTCAGTCCACCAATTCCCTAAGACAAGAAACACATAGGTCCAACGTCAGTGCTGTAACATTAACTATGCGTAATGACATGCTGGTTAATGTTACAGCACTGATGTTGCTGTACATTAAACCATGCAACGCAGTACGCATGCGCATTTAATACGTTTCGTCGCATGCAGTGTGTGGCCAGGCTTCAGGGATTTTACGACACAATTTGAGCACATCCCAAATCACTTCCCCAATCATTATTTTCCTTTTCGGCTCTTTATCCTCTCCACTTCCAACACCCATAACACTCTTCGTAACATATGGGTTAATCCTTGATGCGGTAACACGCCTTTAAGCTGCCGCAAAGTGTATTTTTACAAACGGCGTCGCAAATGGACCATATCTTCCTCGTGTCCCACTCACTACGGAGGCGATTTATGGTCAAATGGAAGACGTAACCAGCTCGTTCTTTGGGGGGACTTGACATAGACACGAATTTGGAGGCTAAATATAAATCCTCATAGTTAGTCATCTTCCACTTGCAGCCAGTGAAAGGATGAATTTGCTTCAGATACATGCCAAAAAAAGTTTTTTGGGATTATTTTTCTTGGCCGTCGTTTTCTGCTTGTAATTCGCCGTGTTATTACGTATGCGTCTGGTTTGTGACGCAAAGCAGATAGATTCGTTGGCTCGATATGGTTTATCGTGTTGCCAGATTGATGGTAGGGAAACGAAGTGAAGTAAATAGAACGCGATGAAAGGATTTCGCTTGTCGCACTTGGGCGGGTTTCGGATCGGAATGTAAATTCGGGTTCGGTTGTTGAAAGTGGAATTGGTTTTTATCGGTAATCCCGTAATTTTGTTTTACTTTTACGGGCTTTTGAAGTAAAGTGATCGGAGTCGAGAGCTTAGTTTGCTGCTGCGGTAGTTTTCGTGCGATTTTCTGTCTCAATAGGCATACTTTCCATGTTTTTGAATTATGTTCTTAGAGTTTTTTAATTCCAGATCAAGGATAGAATACGAGCTTTCTCTTAACATACGCCACTTTCTTCCTATTTATAGTAATCCCTCGATATATCGCGCTTCTTGGGGGACGAGAAAAAGTGAGATATAGTGAGGACTAAGAAAAATTTACTATTAAAGAAAAAAATGCGTTATACACTAATCACTCATTTTTTATAACTCACAGTCCTAAGTATAGCATTTACGCTAAACTTTCTTATATATATTGATGTCAGGTGTTGTTACTCACATTTCATTTTATTTCAGTGCATTTGTAATGAATATACCATCCATATTCACATCAATGGAGAGATTTCATACCTCTAAATGAAATAATCCCTTGACTTGTGGGACCGCAGAAACCCAGTTGGGAAGATTAGCGGACGGATTGCGAGTTAGTTACTCAATCCAACCAAAGACCGCCGTGTAAGTGGGGGCTGGTGCACGTTCAATCTGTCGTGGCCTAAAATGTCTCACGTTGGTGTGGCGTGGAAGTTTGGAAAGTGGGGTACCAGATTAGGTTTGACTTCGTCATCTGACCATGGTTCAAAATTAGGTGTTGTCATCGTTTTTTTCCCTTCGGAATTGACCCCGGATCATCGCCAATACCCCGTTGTGTTGCTCCAGTGTGGTGTTAATTCAACTACCTACCTTTGGCTTGTTTTTCGAACAAGGATTCCATCCCTTAGCCAACAAAAATTCCAAAGAATAAAGTCCGAATTTATATATGATAGTTAATTAGTCAATTCCAATTAGATTAACCACCAAACGTCGCCAAAACGGCGATAAATTACATTTTAAAGTAACCCCGATTTGTACCATGAGAGGGCATTTGGTGAGAGGAAATACATCGCTCCAGACCTTCTGGTTTGTTTGCTTCCCCTGAAAGGCTCTCATAACTTCCAGAAACTTGAAAAGATTGGCTTGGTGTGGAAGTTTGTAGAGTTGGGTACCATCTCACAGGTGTTGCCCCGTCATCTGACCGTGATTCGAAATTACGTGGTATTGTCCTAAGATCTTTGCCTTCGGGTTTGATCCCGGACCGTCACCAATAGCCCATTGTCTTGTTATATAGTGCGACGTTAATTAAAATACCTACCTACCTTCAGAAACCTTAAAGGCTCCTATTTTTCCCATTTAATCTGTTAACCTTAGGACAAAAATAGCTGATCAATTGGTATTTTTTTTTTGGTATTTTTTTAATTAACGTCACACTGGAGCAACACAACGGGCTATTGGTGACGGTCCGGGATCAATCCCAAAGGGAAAGATCCGAGGACAACACCACGTAATTTTGAACCACGGTCAGATGACGAGGCAACACCTGAGCTGGCACCCCACTCTCCAAACTTCCACACCACACCAACGTGAGGACATTTGAAGCCACGACAGATTTAACGTGCACCAGCCCCCTTTGTACACGACGGTGTTTGGCTGGATTCGAACTCGCAACCCTTCGGTTGCTAGTCCGTTACTCTTCCAACCGGGCCACCGCGGCCCCGCTGATCAATTGTATACATTACCTTCATTGATGAACATGAATTTCGCAGACAGAAGTAATAGAAATGCGATTATTTGCGTACAAAGGGGATGAATATAAAGTATTTCCCAATATCAAAATACAGTCAAACCTCGTTAAAAGGAATTCATGGGATCGTAAAAAAATTCGTACTAACCGTAGTTCGTGTTATCCGAATTAAGAAAAAAGCATTATTTCAACATAAAGTAAAATATTTATGTATTTACATTACTTACTGTACAATTCTTTGTTCACAGACAAATGGTATTCTTAATCAAAAATATTATACAGATTATTCTTGATTATACAAATAATTCTTAATTACACAGATATTTCCTGATTCCGTAATTTTTGTTTTGAAATAGTTCTGTGTCGATTTTTGTGTTTCGATTTTTCCGAGTGACATTCTTTAAGAAAATCTTTGATGCAGGCAATGCGTGACTTATAGCTGTTTGAAACAACAGCTGTTTAATTGAGCAGGTGAATTCTCACTGCCTAACAAACAGCGGTGAATAATTTCTAAGCCAGCAGTAGTTTCTTTTTAAGAAGGCACGCTTACTGTTTTCGTCTTCAGAATCTTCATTTATTCTTTCTTCTTCACTCTCTTCTACAATTTTAGAGTCAATGTTCCTGATACTACAATTGAAAAGAATCCGTTTACCCAAACGTTTCGTTCGAAAATTTGTTTGCCTTAACCGGAGATTGATGTAACCCGAATTCTTGTCCAACGAATGAACATTATTTGAATATAGATTTTGATGGAGGTTGGAATCTAGTTCATATTATCAGTAATTCGTATTAAGCGAGTTCGTCTTAATGAGGGTTGATTATACATTAAAAATGTTAAGTTCAATACTCTTTTTATACGATAACTTCGTTTGAAAAGGCTGTGAAATATATTTTCTCATTCCCTTCCATTGTTCTTTTGACTTGCCGAGGAGGAAATGAAATGATTCCAGTCGGAAACTCTTTATAAGATTGTAAATGAATCCATTAAAAAATTAGTAAGATGTTTTCATTTGTTATTTTCTCATTTCTATATTTTCTGTACTTCTCAGTATTTGTATCGGAACTCCTTTGAAGTCAGTGTATCTCCTATCGATTATATTGGAATTTTTGTAAAACAGACAATACATGATTACACACTCAGCAAAACAGTTCAACTGTTTCAAAATGGTTTTTCAAAATTTTTGTTTCCCTTCCTAAACAAGAGGGTGTCGTGGCTCAGTGGGTATGCCCACTGCGCTTAGCAAGCTTCGAGTTGTAGGCGGCGCAGGTTCGATTCTTGTCGGGTTCGTTCCTCCCTGGGTGTATTTCTCTCTTCTGTGTCAGTAAAACTTTCATTGTGTGTGTCTATTGATATTGTATGTCTTCTGTCAGGCGCAGCATGACCAAATTGGCCCTAGCTCCATAAAACCCCAAAACAAACACATAAATCCCTTCCAAAATAACGCATAATACACCAGTAATTATAGATATTTTGGCATTTCTATAATTACTGGTCTGAAGATTTATATCGGAACACGTTCGAGGTTTGCTTTCCTATTGTAGAACGTTTTGTAAAACATTCTTGGAAATAATTACCTTCATCCAACAGTTCCAAAGAGAAACGATTTCTAAATTGTTCTTTTCTCTTTGGAAATATCTCTAAAAAGAGGCATTAATGGATTTGAGACATTTCTACAACTATTGTTCCGTTAGTTATATTGGAACACGTTCGAACTCGTGTTCCCAGTAATTGTTCTGGAGCTTTGTAAAGAATTCATGGCTGAGTCACCTCATCACGCTGTTCCAAGCGGAGAGCTTCTAAAATGTTCTCACTAAATATTTCAAATCCTCGAAGATGGTTACAGTTTAATCAGTTTCAATTCTCTTTCTTTGTAGTTCCGACGTTCTTTTCTTAAACCGAGCAATGAGTTCCGGAATTAAGTACATGGAAATCACATTCTTAATTAAAGTAAGGGCTTGTCGTTTAACCCTCAAAGTGGTTTCAACGAAGTACCTGGTTCATCAAGATCTGACCAATTTTGCCAATGTCGAGATGTCATCAAGATACTGCCGTCTTTTTGATGATGACGAGACCAAGATCTGGTCAGTTTTCTTCTGATGACGAGTTATCTAGTCCATCAAGATATGGTCAGTTTTGAACTTTGCTAATGTCGTCACCAGGAGGGTTAAATTGGTATTTGGGCTCTTTCGACCACATCTTCCATATGTTGGAGCACATTTCCGGGATGTTTTGTACAATTTCATCGAATATGTTTAGCGTAAGCTGTTGGATCGTTGTCGGCTTACTAGCGTTGACTCGTTCCTTTAAGTACCACATAGAAAAAATCCTGCGCGGACCAATCAGGGGAACGAGGTCAATCGACATCACAAGATTTTGACATTATTCACCTAGGAAATGTGTCCATAAGAATTCTCATAGTTGTACGAGTTTCATGACATGTTGACAAAAAAGCCTTCAATTACAATTGTCGGCAAACAGTTTAACCTTCCTTTTGGTTGTCTCGACGAGGTATCACTTCTCATCATCAAAACTGACCAGATCTTTATGGACGAAATACCTCGTCATTAGAAGACAACTGACCAGACCTGGATCTCGTCATCGTCAAAAAGGCGGCAATATCTTGATGAGGAGAAATCTCATCATTAGCAAAATTGGTTAGATCTTGATTTCTCATAGTAACAACCACTTGGAGTGTTAACCCTCCACTAGTCGCGGATTTTTTCCGACAAATAACATCGCAGTGCATATAACCCCTTCTTGTCGTTATTATAACTACCTTGTGTATATTAACCCTTCCTGTTGTTATAACCACCCTGCTTATAGTAACCCCTTCTTGTCGTTGTTATACTAGTCCTGTTTACATTAACCCCTTTCTGTTGTTATAACTACCCTGTTTATATTAACCCCTTTCTGCCGTTGTTATTTATTCGCCCTGCTTATTTATATCCTTTCCTGTCGTTGTCACAAGGGTTCCTGTTTATACTAACCCTTTCCTATCATGCTTATAACCGCCCTGTAAACATTAACCCCTTCCTGTTGTTATAACCGCCTTGTTTATATCAACGCCTCCCTATTATTGTTATAAAAAACACCCTGTTTTTCACCCCTTCCTATTATTGTTATAAACACACTGTTTACATTAACTCCTTCATGTTATTGGGTTGCCCGGTTGGAAGAGTAACGGATTAGCAACCGGAGGGTTGCGAGTTAGAATCGAACCAAAGATCATCGTGTACAAGGGAGGGGGTTGGTGCACGTTAAATCTGTGGAATTTGGAGAGTGGAGTGCCAGCTCTGGTGTTGACCTCGTCATCTGACCGTGATTCAAAATTACATGGTATTGTCTTCGAGTTTGATCCCGGACCTTCGCAAAAAGCCCTTTGTGTTGCTCCAAAGCGACATCAATTCAACTAGCCTACCCTGTGTTTACATTACCTTCCCGTTGTCGTTATAAGCACCCTGTTTACATTCTCTTTCCAGTTGTTACAAGCGCTTATTAACCCCTCCCTGTTATTATAAGTACCCCGCACATTTCGGTCGCTCTACGAAATCGGGAAAACTTCAGTCACGAAAAAAACACACGAAACTTCATTTCGCAATCAAAAGAAACTCCCAAATCCGAGAAAAAGTTCACTTTCCGTCAAGTCACCCAGGCGGCAACGGAATCTCCATACGGACCCCTGCTCATCTAGTCCATGACGTGACAGTTACGATCAGAATGACAGCACTTCGAGATGATGGAATCGAGGAAAAAAGGTGAGACAACAAACACAAAAAGGAAAAACAAGAAAAGACCACATTTGCGCGCTGTCTGCGAACTGTGGTTTACGTCCGCGTGCGAGACTGCTGAGAGATTGAAATTTTAATCGGGTTATCTTTTGTAAATGGTGTTTGTTTACGTGGCGGCACGGAGAAAAGGCGTTTACGAGGCTTTTGAAAAAGTTGGGAAATTTCGGGTCTTGCGAGTTCGGGTAGGTATTTTAATTAACGTCACACTGAAGTAACACAACGGGCCATTGCTTATTTTCGGGAAAATTCATTAGTTCTTGGAGAATTTCGAAATTAAATGCGCTGGTGATTCAGTTCTGATGTGTGCGTGTTTATTTAAGTTGCTGAACGAAGTGTGAGGTCTGTGAAAGCTTACCGTCTTATTAATATGTTGAATTGTGAGATTTATACTAAATTTGAATGAAATGTGATGATTGTGTATTGTACTCGACCGAGCTGTGTGCTAAGAATGGCACAACCAAAATTCAGTTAAGATAAATGTTTATTACACAGGTTGGTTTGGTTTTACGGCGCAAGGGCTATAACTGCACCATTTGGTCAAGCTGCGCCAAATAACATCAAGTAAATGGTAGATAGTTGAATCAACGTCGCACTGGACACAACGGGCTACTGCCGGTTGTCCAGTATCAATCCTGAAGGGAAAGATCCGACAGCAGCACCAAGTAATTTTGAATCAGGGTCAGATGACAACACCTGAGCTGGCAACCTACTCTCCAAACTTCTACACCACGCGAGGACATTTGGAACCACGACAGATTTAGCGCTCACCAGCCCCCTTTTACACGACGATCTTTGGTAGGATCGAGTTTCGAACTCGCCTACCTACAACTCGCAAGTTGCTAGCGCAGTGTGCAAACCCATTGAGAAACCGCGACCCGTAATTAGAAAGGGAATTTACACTATTTACATTTTAATTTTAAATAATGATATATGGAAAACAAGGATCTGGTGTGGGTGCTGTAAAAATGGATTACAGTGTTACGGGGATCAACTTGAATCGATCGGTGACATCACTCCAAAAAACCTCCGTTCAGTTCGATTGTTGAAATCTTCCTTTTCTCATCCTTCTAGTTGACACAAGGGGACAGTTAATAAAAGAGGGTGGCCCATCAAGCTCCCTTTAAAAACCATCTGGATAAGACGGAGATCTTCTAGATCGATACGTTGGTTTTACGAGTCACTGTTAGAGGAAAACTTGTATTGACTCCTGATTCCAAGCTGTTGCTATGGTTGTTACAATAGGTGATGCAATATTATTCATAGTGAATGGTTTAGTTTGTCTTTCGTGGTATTTTTTTTATTTTGCTACACGAAGGCTAAATAGACTGAGACCTACGGTCTAAAATGGACTACGAACATCCATGAGACCATATTTTGCTACACAAAGGCTAAATAGACTGAGACTTACGGTCTAAAGTGGACTACGAACATCCATGAGACCATATTTTGCTACACAAAGGCTAAATAGACTGAGACTTACAGGTCTAAAGTGGACTACGAACATCCATGAGACCATATTTTGCTACACAAAGGCTAAATAGACTGAGACTTACAGGTCTAAAGTGGACTACGAACATAGATGAGACCATATTTTGCTACACAAAGGCTAAATAGACTGAGACTTACGGTCTAAAGTGGACTACGAGCATCCACGAAGACCGGGGTTCTCGTGGAGAATTAACAGCATGCATCTCTCAAAGTCTATCTTCAGAATTCAAATGCATTTCCCAACTTATTTTTAAAAAGACCATATGGGCGATCCCACAAGCGAGGTTTTCTTGTTGGTCAAAGTTTTACAATTGCATAATCGTACAATGTGCCTGTTTCATTTGTAGACGTTTCATTAGAATTTGTAAAGTGGTTTAAGTAATTGTATAAAGGTTTAATTTTTCGCACGTGAATTTAAGAGTAAAAAAAAATAAACGTTATCATGGTCATCAAACGTTTTCGATTTGAAAATAAAACCACCACTAAAGAACTTTATTGGAACCTGACATGATTAAAGTAAGCTATTGATGATAAAAGAACTGCACTATCTAGCAAAAAGGGCGTGTTTCTTCATTATGACAACGCACGACATCACACGGCACGAGAAACGCATAAAAAGTCAAGACAATTTGAATGGGAAATTGACTCATTCACCATGTTCTTCTGATTCGTCACCACCGTCAGATTGCATTTATTCAAGAAACCTTCATACCAATTAAATGAAAAAAATTTTGAATTCGGAATATGTCGAAGAAACCTTGATTCCTTCTATTGCCACGGTGTTGAAAAAATAAAATTAAAATGAGAACAAGTAAATACGTAGTAGTATATACGTATATTTTATCAAGAAAGCAGAAGTGAAAGTCAGTGCAACTTCAAAAAGTGCTTTATGGTGAAGATAGTAAACACTGATAAAAGTATACTACTGTTTTTAAGTTAATTTTTGTTGTGATGGCTAAGTTCACACCGTAATTTTAAAAGAGTGAAATTCAGTGCAACTTCAAAAAGTACTGCATGGTGGAGATAGGTTACACTGATATATGTACTAACTGTATTACAAGTAAATTTTTTTTGTGATGGCTTTCACCACAATTCTCTCCCTCTAGTTATAAGAAGCTGGATTCGGTAGGTGATACAGTCGATAGACCGTGAGTGCCGTATTAAGATCACGTGTATTATTCGGTATGCGTGGTCATGCAAAGGATGATTGCGACTGTTTGATTGTCCTGTGTTGCCTTTGGGAGCTGAGCGGGAGGGAAGAAAAGGGCTGTGAGTGACAACGAAGCGTGAAGCCGTGATAGGAATAGAAGAATCGTCAATACCGAATTTTCCAAATGGTGGTCAGTCCATATCAACCACCCCTCTGTATACGTTAAATCAGGGAATATCCCAGGGGAGAATGGAGCAGACCTCCTGGTGGTGCAGCCTGTATAAAGTTAAATTTGTCACCACTCTTGCAAGGTTGGAGCTACAACACAACCTTAATTATCCGACCTCTAATTAGGGGCCGACGTGGCTCAGTATGTATGTCCACTGCCCTAGCAGCCTTCGAGTTCTAGGCGGCGCAGGTTCGATTCCTGTCAGATGCATACCTCCCTGGGTGTATTTCTCTTTTCTGTGTCAGTAAAAATTTCATTGTGTGTATGTCTATTATTGGATATTGTATGTTTTGTGTCTGGCGCATATGGCCCTTGCGCCATAAAACCCCAACAAACCAAATCAACCGACCTCTGATTAACCGAGTGCCCGTATCATCCAAGCCGAATTTTATTCCGAGTTCCTTTTAGCTTCAAGAACGAACATGTAGATTTTTCTGTATTTCGTATAGGTTGTTTCGTCACTACGTCCGGTATTATCCGAATTTCTGGTTATCCGATCTGGCCTCGGTCGTCACTACTTCGGATAATCAACCCTAACAAACCAAATCAACCGACCTCTGATTAACCGAGTGCCCGTATTATCCAAGCCGAATTTTATTCCGAGTTCCTTTTAGCTTCAAGAACGAACATGTAAGTTTTTCTGTATTTCGTATAGGTTGTTTCGTCACTACGTCCGGTATTATCCGAATTTCTGGTTATCTGATCTGGCCTCGGTCGTCACTACTTCGGATAATCAACCCCAACAAACCAAATCAACCGACCTCTGATTAACCGAGTGACCGTATTATCCAAGCCGAATTTTATTCCAAGTTCCTTTTAGCTTCAAGAACGAACATGTAGATTTTTCTGTATTTCGTATAGGTTGTTTCGTCACTACGTCCGGTATTATCCGAATTTCTGGTTATCCGATCTGGCCTCGGTCGTCACTACTTCGGATAATCAACCCTAACAAACCAAATCAACCGACCTCTGATTAACCGAGTGCCCGTATTATCCAAGCCGAATTTTATTCCGAGTTCCTTTTAGCTTCAAGAACGAACATGTAGATTTTTCTGTATTTCGTATAGGTTGTTTCGTCACTACGTCCAGTATTATCCGAATTTCTGGTTATCCGATCTGGCCTCGGTCGTCACTACTTCGGATAATCAAGGCGCTCGTGTACTTATTAAGTGACTCCTCAGTGAAATAAGGAAATATAAAGCCCAACAACAACCATTTCTGACTCACTTTTGCGTCAGCTTACGTTTCGAATCCGTTTCACAACTCCCAATTTGCGTAGCAAGATCCTTTCCCATTCTACAAGTCGCAATCGTTTAAACCATTGTTGCCTCAGCGATCTACACAATCCACAATTCCGGCCACGCCGAGAGCGTTCGGTGTCGAAAACAATGCATAAAGAACGCAACCCTGCCAATGAGCAACCTTCGTTAGGGGTCCATTACCGCGCAACAAAGATGGAATGGGACGGGGTGTCTTGTTTTGTGCGCAAAAACAGACACTCTCGGAGACAGTGGAGAGTGTGGGTTGACTTTAATTGCTGCTTTCTGAAAGATCACTCTCCTTAGAAAATTCCTCGGAATGTCAGGTTTCGCAAGGGCGGTTGGGAAAGGGTAGATCAAAGGAGCGTGCCCTCGTGCCTTTCGGGCTCATTTACTCTGTTGAGGGTCCTTGGAAATGAAGTCGTTTGGGCTTTATTTCGGAAGGGGTCCAAAGTAAACTGGAATTTCTTATGCAAAGAGCTTATTACACTTTTAAAGAGATCTTTATGCTATTATGAGTTAGTCTCATTTTTCAGCTCCACTTTTCTTAGCAACGGACAAAACACCAGCATTGCAATTCAAAGAATCCTTTCGACAAACGAGGTTGAGACAGTGGGATGCCCACTGCGCTACAAAGCTGCGAGTTGCAGGCGGCGCAGTTTCGATTCTGCAAGATTCCTCCTTGGGTGTATTACTCTCCTTCTGTGTCAGAAAAACTTACATTTTGTGGGTGTATATCCATTACTTGATATTGCATGTATTGTGTCTGGCGCAGCACGGCCAAATGCGAAAGATACCCAATCAACCAACCAACCTTTCGACAAACGCCGGATAATTTAAGACAATAAAAACCTTGATTATCCGAGGTAATGTGGACTGAGCCCACCTCGGATAACCAGGAGAATACGGACGCAGTAACACTAAACAGTCTTTACAAAACAGAAAAAATTTGCTTATGTTACTACTATTACTACTGAAAGATTCATAAAGCTAGGATTAAGAATAATCTACACTCGTATTTGTGTAACAGTGTATATCTATTGGGATAATTTTACTATAAATCTGAACGTTAGTTACGTGACTATTAAAACTATTGAAAAAGTTCATAACTGTCTTCTGTTTCGCAGCACTTCCTAGCCTCTTTGGACAAAGTGATCACGCTAGTATTCGAAGTTTTGTTTAAAGCTTTAGAAAATGGTAGGTTGTGTCGAGCACAGAAACCATAGTTTTGACGGCCTTATGTTGGATTGTGGAAAGAGTGAAGCAGTTATAGGAAGTTTGAACGATATGTTTATTGTTTTAATATTCAAAAATTAATTTACAGTTTGAACGATTAAAATGCAGCCTGATATTAATATTGAAGAATAATTTCTTTTGATTAAAGTCCCGTGTTTGTGTTGTGTAATTCAGTAGCTTTCCAATGACACCATTTACGTAGTGTTCACTCCACGTAAATCAAACTTACACTGGCCCAGATCTCACACAACCTCTTAGAATTTCGTCGTCATTTGACCGTGATTCAAAATTACGTGTTGTCCTCGGACTTTCCCTTTGGGATTGATCCCGGACTGTCCCCAATTGCCTGTTGTATTGCTCCAGTGTGACGTTAATTAAAATACCTACCAACCGTAGAATTTCGACATATTATAGTAGGTAGGTATTTCAATTAACGTCACACTGGAGCAACACAACGGGCTATTGGTGACGGTCCGGGGTGAATCCCGAAGGGAAAGATCCGAGGACAACACCACGTATTTCTGAACCTCTCGACATATTATGGACTCCTCCCCGTGCTCAGTCCTCTTGCGCACCCAGTGCGAAGGTCATGTCAGGTGCGGACATCCCGTCTCTACACGACATTAGATTTAGCTTCTGGGTTTGAGGTTTATTATGGCGCAAGGGCCATAGTCGGCCATGCTGCGCCAAACACAAGACATGCAACATCAAGTAATGGACAAACACACAATAAAAGTTTTACTGACACAGAAAAGAGAAATATACCCAGGGAGGAATGTACCTAGCAGGAATCGAACATGCGTTACCTACAACTCGAAGATTGCTAGCACAGTGAACATACCTACTGAGTCACGCGACGGCTTCTGGATGTTTCTTCTAGTTCTGAAATCATAAAACAAACAGTCGTAACGCTCGTCTTTTCATGCATGCCTCCTATACTGTTACGATTTTAAAGAAGTATTCACGTCAAAAACTCGGCATCAAATTCCGCTCGGATAACACGGGCACTCGATTAATCGGAGATAGGATAATCAAGTCTCCTGTATGTGGAAGTTGAATCGAATTCCAGAAACTCCATTTCATACAGCAGGAGAAGGTACTAACTTCTTTGGCCCCTCTATATTTTTAAGATTGGAATGTCCACCCGCCCTCTCTGAATACATCACTGGTTTCATACGTATTAACGGCGCGAACTGTTTTTCAAGTTTTATCTACTTCGGATGGCAAAGTAAAACACGAAGCAACACCCCTTATTTTGTTCTTTTTGAGATCTGGGGGTCACCGTGGCCCAGTTGTTTTTTACCACCTTACTAGCAACCTGTAAGAAGTAGGCAGCGCAAGTTCAGTTCCTCTCCGAGTGTATTTCTCTCCGTGTAAGTAAAGATTTTTTTTTGTGTGTATGTCCATTACTTATAATAATGACTGTCGTATTTGGTCCAATGTGGCCATTGCGCCATAAAACCCAACTAACTTATTTGATGTTGGTTGGTGGATAATGGCAGATGAATCAACGTCGCACTGGAGAAACACAACGGGCTATTAACGACGTTCCGGGATAAATCTTCGAGAGAAATATAAGAGATTGTTACCGCTACGACAGATTTAACGTGCCGCCACGTACACGACGGTTTGGTTGGATCGAGTTTCCAACTCACAACCCTCCGGTTGCCAATGTGATAATCATCCAACCGGGCTACCGCTCTCCCCTTATCTTATGTTGATTGCTCAAGATTGATGCTGTCGCTTGTTGAGCTTAATGTCCCATTCTAAAAACACAATAAGAACACAACTTCCCAAATCTCCGCGGAACACTTTCGATTTAATCGAAATGGAAATCACATCAAGTGGACAAGCGAAGAAAATCTCTGTTCCTGATTTCCTCTCACATCAATCCCGATGTCTCGCACATCGATTCTAACACCGTCGGCACTATTTTCCACCATCTCCTCCCTCCGTTCTACTTGTCACCACGATCATGTTCTGTCACTCGTGTATTCGAGCGCGTTCTGTCTCCCCATTACGTTCGATTCTTGCTGATTACCCCAGCAATTTCCTCCCTTCCCTCTGTCTCAGCTGAGTGCGCGCGCGTGCAGGAATTCTAAATTTCTAAAATTACGTTTCTTTCCGGTATGCTCGGGTGGGGGTACGTTTGAGACATGAAATTGCTCGGAACAAGATTAGGGGCACTTCGATGTCTGGCGATGGAAAGGCCCTGATTGCTCCGTGCCGATTGAGTCTGAAAGAGGTGGACATAAGGTAGGTAGGTAAGTACTTAATTAACGTCGAACTGGAGCAACACGTCTAAGGGGCACGTGACTATTAGCTTTATGCAAACAGTGCTTGATTGAGTCTGAAAGAGGTGGACATAAGGTAGGTAGGTAAGTACTTAATTAACGTCGCACTGGAGCAACACGTCTAAGGGTCACGTGACTACTAGTTTCGGTCACATGATCCCGGGCACATAAAAAGGTTACCATTGCTCACTTTACTTTTCAATTTCCTTTATGAGTACTGGCATCTATTAAGTTGATGCAAAAGTTCATTCCGTTTTTTTGACAAAAATTGAAGAAAAATTTTATTTACTAAAAACTAGCATGCCCGTGCGAGAATTCTCGCACGAACAATTCCACCCCATCCGTCGTAAGAGTGAAAGATGTAAGCGAATTTTTTATATCCCAAATATCAAAAAAGTTTATTCAATCACTATTTACAACACTTCCTCCTTGAGATCACTGTTAGCGTTGTTCCAACCATTGGAGTAAAGCACGCAATTCTTCAGCCAAAAGGCCTAATAAGGTTATCTTAACTCTCTAGAATTCAAAAACTGTTAAATTGTACGTATATTCCTCCTCTCAATTTTTTTCAAATCTTAACCTCTCGTGGAACATGCGTCGTTTAATTATCCTTATATCATCAAATCACATATTCATAAATTATTGATATTATGGAAAGAAATGAAAAACCAGTTCAATACATAAATAAATAATTCGTCGCATGTAGAGGCCTAAAAGTGATTTATACTATAGAAATAATATAATGAAAAAAATTGTTTTCCGAGTAAAACTGGTAAAACAATTTTATTGGAAAAGTTGTTTTTCCATCAATACTGGTAAAAACAAACTGAGTTGCGTACCGCAATCGTTTTACACTTAATGTTATTCCTATGGGGATTTCGAATTGTTTTTAGCCTCCCCTCTGCACACCTTGGAGAAATAGAACGGATTCGTCAGTGCTCCGGGAAATTCCCTTTCTTTTTATACCTCACTTGTTGAGATTCGTCGCTTGTAAGAGGCTTAAAAGGTATCTATACTATAGAAATAATATAGATGATTACATTTAATGAATATAGTATGTGCCGTTCTGTTCGATGCCTTTTCTCCATCTCTCCGGTAGCTGCATAATCCTGCTCTCATAGAAGTTCTGAGGTTTCTGGCTAAAGAACTGATCCAGGTGACGAAACTTTCTGAACCACTTGCGGCACGTGGAATCATCAACGGCACCCTCATCCTACGCAACACGTATCTTCTTTTGCGACTGCGAAGCATTCTTGTCTTTTCTGAAATAAAAAAGCATAATATATCGAAAATTATTTTCTGACATTTTTAATGCTTAACAAAATTTAAAAAACACAACCAAATAACACAATTTTTTCCCCAAATACTCGCTGAAATCCCTTCCTTCAAACAACATCAAAACTTCACACGTGTGTCGTAGATAACACTTCGGTTTTGTGATGCAATGCAATGCCATATAGCGCCAAAAACGGGACGAACTTTTGGATCAATCCAATACATCAAAAGATTTCTGGTCCGAATACGGAGTAAGGCACGGATATGTATCCGTCTGGAGTAAATGTGAGGTCTCTACCCGTTGTTTTGCTCCACTGCGACGCAAATTCAGGTAGCTTGTGTAACGAAACATACGGGCTACCGCGGGGCCCGTATGTTTCGTTAGAATTTGTAAAGTGGTTTAAGTAAAGTATGGCGACTCTGGCAGAGAGAAAAGAATAATATTTTGGGGGGTCCTCCAATTCACGAATTTTTGGGCGTTAGAAATACCTCGAATAGTTCTCTGTTTGACCCGGGGGCCGGTTCTAACACAATGAGGAGAAACCTGTATTGTACTGGCATTCGACCTAATCTTACCACAAGAATTTGATCTCTCGAGCCGCCCGCAAAGTGTGCAATCACAGAGCGAAGAGGATGCGACGTGACTACCAGAAGGACCATAAAAACCGCAGAAAGTATCTGAAACAAAAATGATTCACATCGCGCTGATTCCTTTCTTTATGTGGCTCCTCACAATGAGCCCTATTCACAGCACGCTTCTTGGAAAGCATGATTCTAAG
Source organism: Meta bourneti (assembly GCA_933210815.1). Classification (NCBI taxonomy): domain Eukaryota; kingdom Metazoa; phylum Arthropoda; class Arachnida; order Araneae; family Tetragnathidae; genus Meta; species Meta bourneti. The sequence goes on along the minus strand of OW119931.1, from coordinate 29,582,546 downwards.
TTCTTCTATAAGGTAGCGGTAGAAATATCTTACTCCACTGCACTACAAATTTACTATTACAACCACGGCTAACTGGACTGACGAGCAACTTCTAATAGCGGCTGCATTTCAAAATTCTTTGTTACAGATCGGACCGCGGTTGCCCGGTTGGAGGAGTAACGGATTAGCGACAGGATGGTTCCGAGTTCGAATAGAACCGAAGACCATCGTGTACAAAAGGGGATTATCATCATCATAAATTCTTTAGTGCCTAGGGGCACATAAGGCCTTCAATCTAGATCGCCAGTTTCCTGTCCGATCAACAAGTCTAGCTTCATACCAGCTCTCCCATCTAGTCTCACTTCTCTCTTGTTCCATCATACGTCTCCAGGTCCAACGGGGACGTCCACGGTTTCATCAGGGGTCCAGGTCGATGCTATATTAGGAAAACTGTCCCTGTTCATTCTTAAAATGTGTCCTGCAAACTTCCAACGTCTAAATTTGATTTCATTTCCTAGATCATTAAATTGCCCTTTATTTAATAATTCTTTATTTGAAATGTAGTATGGCCGAAAGATCTTTAAGATAATTCTCAAACATTTATTTTGAAAAACATTTAGTTTATTGCACTGTGTTTTGGCAATTTTCCATGTTTCAGAACCGCATATAAGAGAAGTGAAAGTACTAGTGATTTGTAAAGATTTAATTCGGTTTTATATATATATTAGTTGCTCTCTACAATTTATTGATTCTTAAAACAGTTGCGAGCTTTTGAAATTCCAAGATCAATATCTTCATCAGTATCACCATTTTTGTTTATTGTTGCTCCCAGATATAAAAAGGTGCTTACATCTTCTATCCAGTTTTACAAAGGGGGGATGCTGCACGTTAAATCTGTCGTGGCCTCAAATGCCCTCACGTTGGTGTGGAAGTTTGGAGAGTGGGGTGCAGCTCAGGTGTCGGGTCTTTCGGTGGCAAGACCAGTTTCTCTGCGGGATGTTTGTTTTGCAACCCAATGCGACCTACCGGGTCGACGAGGACACATTGTACGTTGTCATAACTGTGCAACAGACTGCTTTCGGTCCCAGTGTTGTCGTCGAACGAAATGGCACGGCACAGCAAGCGTTTCGAATTCCCTCGACGAGTAAAGTGTGGATCGACGGCCCGTTCGAGACGCTCGAGAACGTTTCTAGCATCCGAAAGCTCTTTGCGCCGCCGCCGTCAGAGCGCGAGTTGTTCATTGAGCACGAGCAATCGTCGTCTTCCCCCTTGTTTTTCGAGCCCGCAGCAAGATTATTTTGTAGAGGAGCCGACCTTTACTCAAGAACAGTTACGATAACTGTTTGAACCCATCGAGGAATTAATTGTACGATGACAGCAGCATCGTTATGAGACTCGAGGACGGCCAACATTTGGACTTGAGCATGCCGAAATTGGATTCCTTATCACCACACGCATCCTGTTGACAGGATGTGAGGGGCTAAATATAGAAACGCTACATCCGTCCGGTGCTTCCGGTTTGGGCGTGTCCGGTCTCTACTTATACGACTGCCCTCCGATGAATTTTCATATATACGACAAATCTCTCTCTAGACACCGTGGAGGAGGAAAAGTTTGATTATCTCCCGTTCGACCTTTCGGACAACATCCAACCTCCTCGCCTGTTGGGCGGCAAGCTCCTCTTGGCAGATTACGTGTCCCGCATCTTTCAAGAAGTAGTCTCCATGTCCATCTTTCAAGAAGTCGTCTCCATGTCCATCTTTCAAGAAGTCGTCTCCATGCCCATCTTTCAAGAAGTGATCTCCATGCCCATCTTTCAAGAAGTAGTCTCCATGCCCATCTTTCAATAAGTAGTCTCCATGCCCATCTTTCAAGAAGTCGTCTCCATCTTTCAAGAAGTCGTCTCCATACCCATCTTTCAAGAAGTGATCTCCATGCCCATCTTTCAATAAGTCGTCTCCATGCCCATCTTTCAAGAAGTCGTCTCCATGTCCATCTTTCAAGAAGTCGTCTCCATACCCATCTTTCAAGAAGTCGTTTCCATGCCCATCTTTCAAGAAGTAGTCCGTCTTTCAAGTCGTCTTCATGCCAGTTGTCCAAATAGTCGCCTCCATGCCACATCCATCTTTTGTTTCTCCCATCACTACTCCTGTCGAGCCAAATTTACTCTTTATTCCGACGATTGCCGATGGATCGCCACCGCCACCAGCGCATAGAAGCGTCGTGGAACGATTTTCTATTGTTCGAGATTCAGATGTCCAAGATTCACCAAGACCCGATGGACTTCGAACGGCAAAAATCCCAAAAACCTTCCTCATGCATCCCCGAACCGTCCTTATCCCCTTTCAATAGCAATGAAAAGTCCGGCGACGAGTCTTGTAGCAATGACAATACGCTCAAGTCTATAGGGTCTTGTAGCGATGACGATACACATATGCACAAGTCCATCGGGTCTTGGTAAAATGGTAAAAGATAGGTAAATAAAAACAAGAGTTGACCCTCCACATATAGTTGGTACCGGCAACTCTATATGGAACTATGTATAATTTCTGTGGACTTTGTATTTTTCAACAAGGGTTTGTGTCATGGCTCACACAAAAACACCTTTTAACGGATAGTCACTATTTATTGTACTTTTTAAAATGTTTTACAACTTTTCAGATACCCTGCATATTCAGACATCCATTTCGGTCTGAATATGTAGGATATCTGTCCAATACTAATCTAGGTAAAAGGACCCTCATCAAATTAGGAATGTATGTGGGACACAATGACCATAATCCAAGAAATGAAGAGAGGAATTAAAATGAAGAGGAATTTAAAGAAGCTAAATACGGATTATGTACAAAATTAGATGAATTGACAGGGTTTTGGGCCGTCTCATGCCCGAACGTTCATATTTTAGCAGCCGTCTGCTGCAACGTCTTTCTTCCTCATCCGCTAATCGTCGTATTCGTCCTTCTGCCGATTTTGGTGGGAAAATCTGCTATTGCTGAGTGCGTCATGCGTTGGTGTTTCGAGCACGCATGGTGTCTCTACGTCCCCGGGCGACGAGGGATTTCCGGTATCCCACATGTATATGCTAACTGCACATTTTTCTCTTGTTTATTGTGCACTTGTATATCTTTACGCATACAAAAAAAATTTAAAACTTAGAAACGACTGCCATAACAGTACACAAATATTTTAGATTTTACGCTCCCTGCCCGTAGCCATTTGGCCCCCGTACCCTTGTGTCAGTTTCATCCCCCTATGCGGGGAAGCCATTCTGAGGATGCATTCTGAATCCATTCCAAGTACCATTGAACCCCTCCTCTGTGGGAGGTCACTGTGAAGATATATTCTGAATCCCTCAAGACATCTGTCCACGGTACCCTCCCCGATTCTCTCCTAAGTGGTTGTTAAGTCTCCACGAGACTACGGAAACGAGGCGACCTGAGCCGAATGGGAACGAGGCTACGAGCTGAGCGGAATCGGAACGAGATATTTTTCAAAATGAACTACAAGGTTTCCTTAGCCTAACGAGAAAGTGGTCCTTCCACAACGATGTTATATTTGTTGTTAATAAACTTGTTTTTATTACGATGAATTGTGTCAATTAGAATACAGTCCACTACCAGAGCTACCGGCGCATCATGTGGTCGCATCGTGCGGAGTAAAAATAAAATAACGCAAAATGAGCCAGCTTACGAAACTGAATCGAAAGCGCGGAACCATTAAAGCCAAAGTGCAACGTATGGAGGACTTCCTCGAACTTGAAAGTAAAGAGGATGGTAGCGGAGATCCATGCAGAACGAAGATTGCACTTCAGCAACAGGCGAGCAAAATTGTAGAAATCAAATCTGCAATTACAGAACTTTCCACTGGATATTGTGAGCTTCCTGAAGAAGTTAATCTAGAAGACAATCTTGACCAGCTTCAGGATTTGGAGGCAACAGCTGAAGATATAGAGGTACGTCTGAAATACCTTCTTTCGAAATTGACGTTACCTGCTAATGATGCTCAGATAAACTCTAAAATGAACCGAACTTCTTTTAAGATACCCGAGATTCCACTTCCTCAGTTCTCGGGCACTTATGAAGACTGGAGTACATTTAAAGCTCAATTTAATACTCTAATTACTTTAAATGATGGCTTAAGTGATTCCCAAAAACTTCATTATCTACAAGCTTCTCTGAAAGGAGAAAGTAAACTAATTCAAACTGCAGATGATACTTTTCAGTCCTTGTTTACTGAACTCGAGAAAAGGTACGAAAATAAGCGATTCATCGCGGATGTCCATATAAATGCCATAATGAATCTGGAAAAAATAACTCATGAGTCAGGAACGGAACTTCATACATTTCTCAATACCATGTTAAAACATTTGCGAGGATTAAAACTTCTAAATCTTGAGACTAATAAATTGACCGAGTTAATGTTGATTAATATAATTTCTTCGAAATTAGATCGTGAATCACGTAAACAGTACGAGATGTCATTAAAAACAACCGAGTTTCCCGACTGGGAAGAATTCGTCAACTTCCTGCAAAAAAGAAGTCAAGTGTTAGAAAATATCCAACGCATTCCTTTCGCTAAGCCTAAAATAGATATAGCTTTCAAACCCAAGCTTAAAGGGCTTATGATAAAATCTAACTCTAAAAGTGCCTGCCCAATCTGTAAAGATAATCACCCGATATATAAATGTAAAATGTTTCACGATTTATCCGTACAAGAAAGAATTAGTGAAATAAAAAAGAAACAACTTTGTTTTAATTGCCTAGAACAGGGATGGGCAAACTACGGCCCGCCGGAAGGTTTTATGCGGCCCGCGGATAGAATTTTAATATGCCGGTCCGACGGAAATTAAAGGAAAATATGATTTATATATTATATATCCATCTCCTTTTCTACTTAGTTTAAATATTATTTTTTTCCTTCCTTTTTTTCAAAGGACTGATGATCTTTTTACTTTCTCTATTTTTGTTCCACAAAACATAAATCGACGGAAATAGCAAGCACAGACAGCTTTCAATCGGTAAAGTGTTAAAAGCGGAAGTTCTTTGTTAGTTATAGCTGTAGACTGGCGCCAACAAGCGTTATCTCTTTCTCGGGGAGCAGACCTATGGGAATCCAATATAGGTGAATTAGACCTCACATGTGGCAGACTGCGCATTTTAAGCTCCAGCCAGCGGCTTTTTCTTTTGGCGCGAGTTTTAATATTATTGATTGCGTATGGAAAGATTGCGGACATATAGCATCATTGTGAATAGTGGTGAAAGTATAAAAAGTATAGCGTAGCTAGTGCTTGTTTGGGTTATTCGTAAAATATTTCAACCCCAAAATGGCTACTAAAAAACGTAAAGTTGATTCAGAGTGCCGTGTTTTTAATGATGAATGGACCTGGAAATATTTTTTTACAGTTGTTAAAGATAAACCAGTGTGTCTCATCTGCAATGAAGCTGTAGCAGTCTTCAAAGAATATAACATTTCCCGTCATTTCACATCTAAGCATAAGAATTCCAATTACGAAGCAATGTCCGAATATGAAAGAAAACAAAATGTAGAAAGTCTTTGTAAAAAATTATCAGGCCGACAAAATTTTTTCAAGAAGGTAAACACTATCCAAGAAGCAGCTACACATGTAAGTTACATTGTAGCATACAATATTGCTAAAAATAATAAAGCTCTCAGTGATGGAGAGTTCGTTAAACAATGCATGCTGCAAGTTTGTGATGTTTTATGTCCAGACAAGAAAAATAATTTTGAGACTGTAAGCTTATCTCGAAAAACGGTGACTTCTAGAATCGAAGCCATCGATAAAAATTTGACATCACAATTAGAGTCAAAGATTGGCCAGTTTAAATTTTGCTCCATAGCTATAGATGAAAGCACTGATATAAATGATACTGCTCAATTAGTATTATTTATAAGAGGTGTTGATGAGAACTTTGAAATTATCGAGGAACTGGCGTGCATGCGTTCTTTAAAGGGAACTACAACGGGATGTGATATTTTTCGTGAATTTCAGGAAGGGCTTTTAACTTTGAAAGTGCCTATAACAAATATATGTAATATTACGACCGATGGAGCACCAGATATGACAGGAAAAAAATCTGGATTTCTTGGACTCTTTAATCAAAACTATCCCGGGAACAATGTTGTTTTTCTACATTGTGTTATACATCAAGATGCTCTGTGTAAATCTGCATTGAATATGAAACCCGTGCTTGATGCAGTCGTGAAGCTTGTAAATACTATTCGATCTCGTGGGCTTACTCACAGGCAATTTCGAGATTTTCTTCAGTCCGTGCAATCTGAATACTCTGATGTACTGTATTACACGAAAGTAAGGTGGCTTAGTGCAGGATGTGTTTTCGAGCGAGTTTGGCAGCTGAAAGACGACATTGTGTCGTTCTTCCATGAGAAACAGTGTTCTGCGGAGTGCGAAATGTTAGAAGATACAGAATGGCTTTCGGACTTTGCATTTTTCACAGATCTTCTTTGTCATATGAGCAACTTGAATGTCAAGATGCAAGGGAAAAATCAATTTATCGACGATATCTGGGCCCATCTCAAAGCTTTTAAACTAAAACTTAATCTGTTTGCTGGGCAGCTAGCTAAGAACGACTTGTCTCATTTCTCGAGGTTAAATTCAATACCCTCAGTAAATGAAGAGAAGCTTAAGAATTATGAAGATGGCTTGAAAAAACTGCATTTTGAGTTCGAACGCAGATTTCAAGATTTCAGTGCCATTCAAACAGAATTGGATATTTTTACCATGCCTTTTAACGTAAATTGTGAAGCAGTGAGGTCAGATTTGCAGCTTGAATTAGTTGAGTTGCAATCTAACAATCATCTCAAGCAGCTGTTTCTAAATATGCCAAAGTTAGAGTTTTACAAATCATTATCGAAAGTAAGTTTTCCAAATTTAATATCTCACGCCCAGAAAATCAGTGCTATGTTTGCTTCATCTTATATATGTGAACAAGTGTTTTCAACTATGAACCTTAGAAAAAATTATTTCAGAAGTAGACTGACAGATGAGCACATTTAGCCTCGTTCCTTAGAATCAGTACATCTCACTTCGAACCTCAATATAAGGAACTTTTAAAAATGAAATCGCAATTTCATTCATCTCATTAACATATTTAAATTGTAATACTTGTATATTGTTTTTAAAATTTTAGAAAAATTTATCTTGGCCCGCCAAACTTTTTTTTTTTCGATTTTTGGCCCGCGATCGAAAAAGTTTGCCCATCCCTGGCCTAGAACCTCATCGAGTATCTCAATGTACTAATTCTAAAAAATGTAAGTTCTGTGGAAGAGGTCATCATTCTCTGATCCATAGAACGGATTTCGAAAACAGCGAGAATCGAAAAGTCCAAATCAATGTTCCCAAGCAAAGTGTTTATAACATGAGGGAACAGAACTCTGACGCCACGAGAGAAGGAAGTTATGAGTCACCATCAGGAACCTTTTCAAGGCCAAGAGGGTCGGAAGAGAATACCAATACTGGGTGTTTTTACACGGGGGATGAAAAAAGATACGTATTCCTGTCTACTGCGATAGTTTACGTTAAAGGTGTTGATGGTAATTCCTTTCCCATCCGAACTTTGCTTGACGCTGGATCACAGACTAACTTCATTCGTAATGACCTAGTTGATTCCTTGGGCTTAACGAAACGAACAGTAAATGCTCCTATCACGGGTTTGAACGGTTCCTTTTTAACGGTAAAAAGAAAAACCTCAGCGTTAATATCTAACATAAATGAAGACTTTTATGAAGAAATTGAACTACTAATCGTTCCAAAGGTTACAGATCTTACTCCTTCAAAACCTCTTGATGTGTCTAAGATTAAATTTCCAAGTAATATAACGTATGCGGATCCCAAATTCAATAAACCGGGGAGAATTGACGCATTGTTAGGAGCAGAACTTTTCTATCAATTATTACAAGGTAATCAAATTAAATTAAAAGATGAATCAATAATCCTACAAGAATCGGTATTTGGGTGGATCGTAACGGGAACACTCAAAGATGTAGGGATTTCAAACAATTTACACTGTCATTTCACTAAAAATCAAGTGGAAATGGACCTAAGAAACGTTTGGGAACTTGAATCTTTGGGTATTAGAGACGATCCTAATCGTCACGAGAAAGATGAAGCACTGAGCATCTTCAATAAAACAGTCCGTTTCAAAGAGGGACGTTATGAGGTCAGTTTACCTTGGAAAAGGGATTGGAGAGAATTAAAAGATAACTTGTGTGTTGCGGAAACGCGGTTTAAGTCCCTCACCAAGAGGTTGAACCAAAACAAAACTCTCTTTACACAGTATCACGAGGTCATTGAAGATTACTTAAAGCAGGGCATTATAGAGAAGGTGCTTGTAAAGACCCAACCGGTAGACAGACCTGTGTATTATTTGCCACACCAGGCAGTATTCAGAAAGGAAAGCGTAACCACAAAAATGAGATTAGTATTTGATGCCAGTTCCCATGAATCTGGAGAATTATCACTGAATGACTGTCTCTGGACAGGTGAAAATCTGAATCCTAACATTTTCCAGCTATTACTATATTTCCGTCTAAATAGAATAGCAATCTTAGCAGATGTTGAGAAGGCCTTTCTGCAAATTTCGTTGGCAGAAAACGACAGAGACGCTGTCAGATTTCTGTTCACTTGTGATAAATCAGTAGATAACATAACTGGCGTCAACCCACAAGTATACAGATTTAAGCGTGTTCTTTTTGGGGTTAACGCAAGCCCATTCTTGCTGTCGGCTACAATAAAAAAGCACATCCAAAATTTTCGAGAGCTACATCCTGCTGCTTCACAAATGCTCGATACATGTGTTTATGTAGACGATCTAGTATCAGGTGCAAACAATGTGACTTCCGCCTTGGAATTATCACGTGAGGCACAAAACATAATGAAGTCCGCCAGTATGAACTTGAGGAAGTAGGTTTCGAATGATGCTCTTCTCATGCGCGAATGGGAAAATGAGGAGTTCCTTACTCATCCTCATCATTCAACTACTTCAGAAGTAAACCTGCTCAAGGTTTTAGGGATGTCTTGGGATCCTAATAGAGACATTCTCACAATGGAAATCGAAAGTTTGCTGAATTTCTTGAGTCAGAATAAGAAAACTAAACGCTTCCTGTTACAAACGGCAGGGAAAATCTTTGATCCCCTCGGATTGCTATCTCCATTCACCATCAGAATCAAGTGCCTTTTTCAAGAACTGTGGCTTAGAAAGGTACCATGGGACTCTGAACTTCCAGCAGATATTACTGAGACGTTCCAAAAGTGGTGTTCGGAACTTCAAAGACTTTCTGAGGTGAATGTGCCAAGGAATATACTAGAGCTCTCGGTAGACAATCCCAGTGAAATTGAAATACACACATTTTCAGATGCCAGTAAAAAGGCATATGGTGCGGCAGTTTACTTGAGAGTAAAATCCGAAAATCAGGTGTTGGTGAATCTCGTTGCTTCAAAGAGTCGTGTTGCTCCTCTGAAGAAGATAACCCTGCCAAGGATGGAGTTACTCGGTGCATTGCTTGCTGCTCGTTTAGGAGTAGAAGTTCAGAAAGTTGTAGACCGGAAAAAGCCTTCCACTGCCTACTTTTGGACTGATTCCAAAATAGCTTTATTTTGGATAAAGGGTTCAGTCACCAAGTGGAAACCCTTCGTCGCCAACCGAGTGAAAGAAATACAGTGCTTGACTGATCAAAATTTTTGGATCCATTGCGCCGGCAAAGACAATCCTGCCGATCTTGTGACCCGCGGAGTTAGCATCGAGATTATGCTGAGCAGCGAGAAGTGGTGGAATGGTCCTGCCTTTTTGGAGGAAAAAGACTTTGTCCGAGAAGACATTCTCCTTGATGTTGCCACTTTGGACTCAGAGGACTGTTCGCATGAACTTAAAAGACAGTCAGTGAGTGATCTTAGAGAAACATCACAGAACTTTACTTTGACTGAATCCCATACCTTTTTAGAGAGTATTTTGAATGTCAGTAACAATTTCAGTACTATCGTTCGTGTTGTTAGTTTTATTTTTAGGTTTAGCAACAACGTAAGAACGAATAGACGAGTTGGCCCAATAACCTACTCGGAGATGAGGGATTCTGAGGACTTCCTCATACGAGGTGTTCAAGAAGCGGAGTTCTCCACCGAGATGAGAAATCTAAGGAAAGAGCTGCCAATACCACCCAGTAGTAAACTAAAAAATCTTTCCCCCATTTTAGATGATAAAGGTATAATAAGAGTAGGAGGTAGGTTGAACAATTCAGACCTAAATTTCAATCAAAAACATCCTGCCATATTGCCTACAAATCATCAACTTACATCCATTATAGTGAAGCATATGCATTTAAAGTTTTTACATGCTGGGCCGCAAACACTACTGTATAATGTTCGTCAAAGGTTCTGGCCATTAAATGGCAGAAATATTTGTAGAAAAATCGTATATAATTGTGTAACGTGCTTCAAAAATAAACCTGTTATGGGAAGCCAAATAATGGGAGATCTTCCCAAAGAAAGGGTAACAACCAATTATCCGTTCAATATTGTCGGAATAGATTTTTGTGGACCCTTCTGTATAAAATTCAAAAATCAAAGAAAGGATATATTTAACAAAGTATATGTTGCAATATATGTTTGTTTGTGTACTAAAGCTATACATTTAGATTTTGTAACTGATTTAACTTCAACAGCTTTCATTGCCAGCTTAAAAAGATTCTTTGGCCGAAGAGGCAAATGCTCTAAAATATTTAGCGATAATGCCAAAAATTTTGTTGGAGCTAGTGAAGAGATTAAAAAATTACACAAAATTGCGCATTGTCCAGATGAAACCTTAGCAAATTACTTTACTGATGAATGCATAGAATGGAAATTTATCCCTCCAAAATCGCCGAACTTCGGTGGTCTTTGGGAAGCCGGGGTCAAGTCATTTAAATTTCATTTGAGGAGGGTCATTGGAAACTCAAGCCAACTACCTTGAGGAATTTCTGACCATAATTTCAGAAATTGAAGGAGTGTTAAATTCCAGACCCCTAACTCCTTTATCATCAGATATCGACAATTTTGAGACCTTAACACCAGGTCATTTTTTAATAGGCAGACCTATAGCATCCATTGTAGAGCCTCAACTTAATGAAATAAATGAGAATAGACTTTCGAAATGGCAAAGAGTTACGAAAATTACTCAACGCATTTGGAAATTATGGAAGCGGAACTATTTAAATAGTTTGCAGGAACGTAGCAAATGGCGTTTTTGTAAAGATAATGTAAAAGTTGGTTCCCTAGTACTAATAAAGGATGAGAATCTTACAGGCACACAGTGGATGACTGGTAGGATTACTGAAGTGTTTTATGGTGCAGATAAAAAAGTTCGAGTTGTAAATTTGTGTCTACCTAATGGTAAGACATTGAAAAGAAGTGTTAGGAATATTGCTATTCTTCCAATTGAATAATTGATTGTTATTGTGTTTCAATGTTAAGTTCATTTAGTATTTGAAAGTACTTTATTGTGTATTAATTTGTAGAGTTGTATAATTATCATTTGTGTATAATATGTTTATATTGAAATTGAAATTTCAATCGCGGGGAGTGTTAAGTCTCCACGAGACTACGGAAACGAGGCGACCTGAGCCGAATGGGAACGAGGCTACGAGCTGAGCGGAATCGGAACGAGATATTTTTCAAAATGAACTACAAGGTTTCCTTAGCCTAACGAGAAAGTGGTCCTTCCACAACGATGTTATATTTGTTGTTAATAAACTTGTTTTTATTACGATGAATTGTGTCAATTAGAATACAGTCCACTACCAGAGCTACCGGCGCATCAGTGGTCATTCTAAGAGTACACTCTGAATCTCCCAGGACATCTGTTCCAGCACCATTGGCTATCCTTCCTATGGCTATTCTATGACTATCCTTTTCATGTAAAGAGGCCATTTTTAGTGTACATTCTAAATCTCTCAAGGGAGAGAGACATCTGGATCATCGTACCGGCTATCTTTCCAATGTGGAGAGGCATATTCGGAATAGCTGAGGACATTTATCCAAGGTACCACTGTAACTCAACCCCCTAAGTGGAGAGGCCATTCGGGGAGGGGTACATTCTGAATACCTCAAAATCTCTGTCCCCGGTACCCTCCCCGAATATCCCTCCTAAGTAGCCATTCTAAGGTACATTCTGAATGTCCCAGGACATCTGGCTCCTCTACCATTGTACCAGCTATCCTTCCTATATGGAGAGTGCATTCTGGATCGCTCAGGATATAGGAACTTACACAGAGGACAGCATTCAACATTGCTCAATGAAGCAATCTCAAAGATCGTGATGCTTTTCTATCTTCCATGTCAGGGCAAAAGTTTGACTTTTGATGGGTCTAAAGAAGTCAAATGGATCGTTTAATTTAAAAAATAATAAAAAGCTTAAAACCGAAACTAAATGAATGCGAATCTAAATTACAATTATTTGTATCATGACACGCTTCTTTTTCTTCCAGAATATTTGTGAGAAGAAATTAACTTAAGATTCCGAAAAGTAGCCATTTTGACTTAACCCATTGTGTCTTGTCGCGGAAGATATAAAGCACCAAGAAAAACTACTACTTAGCCGGAAGATGGCATCCTTCATGCTAATTAATAAACTTAATTCTACGTTTATTCCCCAAAAAGTAATTACGGCAACCCTGAAACGGTCATGCGCCTGCCGTTTTTCTTTCGGTCTAGGGAAAATGGCGCCACATATATATACGTATATGAGAACAAAGCACAAGAACGTTCATTATCGATGGTGACATCCGCACTGGGAGCGTACTGAGCAGGTGGTGTTCGAAAAAACAAATCCTTGGTCTGCGAAGATTCCTCGAATTGTACGAGAACAGCCATGAAAGTTGTGGTTACGCACTTTAATGGCTGAACGTCACGAGATCCATTCATGTGATCTGTTTGCTGAAAGATGATTTCATCAGCTGTTTAGTGTCGAGCTACCCGCAAGATTGTTTGGGGGCTTTATGGCGAAAGGGCGATATTTAGCCAAGCCGTGCCAAACACAAGAGAAACAGCCTCAGTTGAAAATGTGAAAGGGGAAAAAGAGGGATTGGTGAATAGAATAATCGACATGGGAATTAAAAAACAGAATGGTAGACGAGGGAGGAAAATGAAAAGGAGGGCAGATCATACGGGTACCTCGGGATTGTAATGCTCGTACACACTTTAAGAAGGGGCACTACTCACAAGAACTTCGTGCCAAACAGAGTATAAACACGGGTTAGCCCTCAGGTCCGAGAGTTTTCTGGCCCATCATAGTTAATCGGAGTTTGCACAGTTGTGGACAGGGCCAATATTGGTAAGTTCTCGAAAGGTGGATACTTTTATCAGAAATAAAGGCTAAACACTGTGATAAATGAAAGGTGCATCATTATTTCTAAAGGTTGCAGCCTCAAAATTTAATTAAACAATTCGTGGTGATTTGAATAACCGAGGATATTCTGAAGAAAGCTGGCGCATATTCAAATCATCCATTGATTCATCATCTGATTGGTTGATTGATTCATCATCTGATTGGTTCATTGATCCATCATCTGATTGGTTCATTGATTCATCAGCTGATAGTAGTAGACTTTAGCGATTTCACCAATTTGTCGCCACTCTATCAAAATGCGCACACACCTACCCTGTCATAAGACGCTATATCGCCAAACGAGGTGATTAAATCTCAAATCGACAAACCAAGTCAATTTTCCACAGAATAGTGAAGTGACAACAACTCGACATGTTGGCCTCTCTTTTCGAAGCTCCGCTCAATAGCAATGCTCGGCCTACTTTATTACACGTCCTTGATCTCAACGCTGTTTCATCACCCTTAAATAATATAACTCTACAAGAATCTTTACAGGAATAGTTTTGAAAAACAATTTTTTTCTGCTGAGGTACTTTAATATAGTGTCCTTGTACACTTCAGACGGTAGTTAATTAACGAAGGGAAAGCCGAGGATAACACCTCGTAATTTTGAGCCACGGTCCCATGACAATGCCAACACCTGAGCTGGCACCCCACTCTCCAAACTTCCAAACCACGGACATTTGAGGCCACGAGAAAGCATCCAGGAAAGCTTTCTATAGGCCAAGACTAAAAACGTAGGGTCGTACAGAGAAAGTTATAGGTTGTGCCTGTGAAATAATGGTGCTTAAATATACAGGAGGCCATACACGTGCGCCTTCTGGGATGAATGTCAGTAATGTGCCTCCTATCTGAGAAAGATTCCACTTCAAACTCCAACCCATCAGTAACCCGAGGGTGACAGGGACATCGCTGTTGGCTTACACCCCACTCAAAAACCACCCACCTTCGGAAGGACAAGTAACTATTTAAAAAGTACGACCTCAAAAGAATCAACCCTCTCATCCTCAGCGATTTCAAACGATTTCTGGGATTTTCCAAGATTTACTCCCCCGCACGTAGACCCCAACACCTCTCTCGTTCAAGTTCATATGCAAATAATCCCAAGTCCCAAACACACTCCACACAAAGACAAGGGAATGAAAGGCCACCGACACGTCATTAGTGCCCTCCCGATAAACAACCACCGAACGATACATTTATGACGGCGATGACATTCCGTCTGCCGGAGTTGAGTTGACTCACCGAAACGAAAAAGAAGCAAACGATAAAAGAGAGGAATATTATTCTTTTGTTTCCCTCAGACACCAAGGTCTGAGGAACGGGGAAAGGGGGTGGATCGCTTGGCACACCGCCAGCACCAAGGCCGACAACCCGACCGGAGTGTTCGATTGGACAGGATCTGCAGACGATCCGTCCGCCGAGCAGACGAGTTTACTTCTCTGTCGCGGGATAATCCTTCGAATCAAATGGCTATTTTCTGTTCACTCGTGCATGGGATACCCTATATTAAAAGGACGATTATTTATTGTTATTTAATTCCTGGGTTTGTAATTTTTTGCGACGGGAACGTTCTTCTCTTTGTTGTGTGCAACAGGTGGTTTGTATTTTAAAACTTGAGGAATTGTGGTTTCAGAACTATTCACTGCTTGTATAAAACTTTCAAGGCCCTCCCCTTCTAAAGGGCCTGCCCCCATTGGAGAGAGGTTCTGGTACCAATATGGGATCTCTTGGAAGTAAGAAACGTTTCGTTTGCAACGTGTAATCTTTTTTCCCAAGTTCGAAGATTTCCATCTTGTTGATAAAAATAAAGGCGTACAGCAGTTTTAAAGAAAAAGATATACTTGTGGGATTACGATGTTCGGTGAATCAAATCCCACATCCATTTTAAACTTCCTCTCAGAAAGAGAGAGGTAGTTGAATTAACGTCGCACTGAAGCAACACAACGGGCTGTTGACGACGGTTCGGGATCAGTCGCGAAGGCTAAGATCCGAAGACATTTGAATCACGGTCAGATGACGAGGTCAACACCTGAACTGGCACCCCAATCTCCAAACTTCCAAACCGCGCTAGCCTGAGGACATTTGAGGCCACGATAGATTTAACGTGCACCAGCCCCCACGTACACGACGGTCTTTGGTCGAATCGAGTTTCGACCTCGCAACCCTCCGGTTGCTAATCCGATACGCTTCCAACAGGGGCCGACTATTTTCTGTCAGCAAACAAACTAGTGAAGATCTTACTTGCACTGCTCGATCTGTACCATACTCTCGCATGATACATATCGAAGTTACCTTAAAATGCAACTTATCGCAGTTTTTGGCGACGTTTGGCGTTTCATCCAATCGGCTTTGACCAATCAACTATCGTACATCGATTCGGAATTCATTCTTAAGAATTTTTGTGGGCGACATGCTGAAATCGAATTCGAAACACAAGACAAGTGACTTCAGGTTCGAACGTCCGATTCATCCCTTTGTATACAAATAATCTCATTTCTATTACTTCAGTCCATGTAGAGATATTACGGTGATACCAGTAGCCCGGCTGGAAGAGTAATGGATTAGAAACCGGAGGATTGCGAGTTCGAACCCAACCAAAGACCGTCGTTTACAAAGGGAGCTGTTGCACATTGAATCTGTCGTGGCCTCAAATGTCCTCACGTTGGCGTGGTGTGGAAGTTTGGAGAGTGGGATGCCAGTTCAGGTGGGACCTCGTCATCTGACCGTGGTTCAAAATTCCGTGGTGTTGTCCTCGGACCGTCGCCAATAACCCGATGTGTTGCTCCCAGTGCGACGTTAATTAAAATACCTACCTCATCAATTCGGAATTCATACCTTGGAATTTTGTAGGCGACGTGATGAAATTAAATCCGAAAAATGAAGTGACGTCATGTTCGGAATACGTACAGGAAACTCTACCACCACCTGCATTCAGCTAGACAGGAAAAGCCTCTCCTAAAACCAAGCAGTTTTAATACATCACGTCATCACCAGATAATTGAAGGCAGATCCTTTCTTTCCTTCCACAAAACTGACTTACCGCAGGAAAAGAATCAAACCCAGCGACACCTTATCTCGCACAGAGAAAGAGAGACAGGAGGAAAGGAAGGCCAAACAAAGGCCCCAGCCAACTCTAATGACAATAATAAAGCCCTGGTCAGAGATCGCGGTTATAAAAACCGGCCTTCGGGCCAAATTATAGGTTTGGGGGAGCGCGTTGCTTCAAGCCTCATTTCGCCGCTGCAATTGCCAGAGCTGTCACTTTGGGGCGCTAAAACGGTCAAGGGTACACAGGCTTCTATTTTTCGCTTAATGATTGCGAGCCGTGAAAGTGTTCGCGAACTTCCTTCCAGAACTCCCTTTGTTGCTGCTTTCGAACTTCCTTTCTTTATGAGGTGGTCTGAGAAAACGATATTGTAGGCTCGCCATACGTGCCGGCTTTGAGTACCTTATTAAGTATCTTGGGGATTGATTCCGGGCCGTCGCCAATAGCCCGATGTGTTGCTCCAGTGCGACGTTAATTAAATACCTACATTCCTACTTATTTTTCATGTTTTCTTGTTTTAATAAAAATGTCAATTTCGTCCCGTTTTTAAAGAAATATTTTGACATTGGTCAATCCTAAAGTATTATTAATAATTTGTTTCCCAGTCGCATTTGTCGAGGGCAGCGGTAGTCCAGTTGCGAGAGTAACGGATTAGCAACCGGAGGGTTGCGAACTCGAATCCAACCAAAGATAGTCGTGTACAAAGGGGCTGTTGCACATTAAATCTGTCGTGGCCTCAAATGTCCTCACGTTGGCGTGGTGTGGAAATTTGGAGAGTGAGGGGCCAGCTCAGGTGTTGTCTTCGTCATCTGATCGTGGTTCAAAATGGCGAAGCGTTTGTCCTTGATCTTTCCCTTTGGGATTGATCCAGGCCGTCGTCAATAGCCCGTTGAATGCTCCAGTGTGATTATCTATCTACCTACCTTCTTAGACAAAAATTTTCAAGAAAAATCTACAATAAACACTCAAGAAAAAGTTTAATTTCAGGTTTGTGTTTATATTTGGCGTCATTCTGTGTAAAATAACGCCAAATCTGTTGCTCCAAGTTCGAACTGCCATCGACATTTACATTAGTAAGTCTTATTATTTTTCGTTGTGTTGCTCTAGTGCAATGTTAACTATCTACCTTATTATTTTTTTAAGAATTAATTTTTAGACATCTTTTTGATTGGCAGACGAATGTGCCGATGTCTGTTCAGTGTTTTGTCTAAATAAATTTACCTCTTTGGCTGAATTCACTACTTGTCATCATTGAATTATTCCGTGACAATGTTTCTTTGTTTCCTTCTCTTTTCTTGCGTTTTCACTTAACCGATTAAAATTTTACGTTACTAGTTTCTGGAATCGGTTTCGACCCATTTGTTTCAATGTCGACAACTCCCTTTTTCCATCGCTTCGTTATTGTTTGAAAAGCTTCAATGCCCAGGGTACTTACCATTAGCGATGGGCAGAATCATGTACTTTTGAGAATCGAATACTTGATATTTAAGTACTTTTAAGTATCGAAAAAGTAAAGAAAAGGAATCCGAATACTTTAGAGGGGCCGTCATGGCTCTGGTATGCCCACTGCGTTAGCAACCTTCGCAGGTTCGATTCCTGTCAGGTGCATTCCTTCCTGGGTGTATTTCTCTCTTCTGTGTCAGTACAACTTTCATTGCGTGTGTCTGGCGCAGCATGGCCAAATATGGCCCTTGCGCCATAAAACCCCGAAACCAACCAACCGAATACTTTGTAAAGGAATCGAGTACAACGAATGCTTTTAAGTATCGAGCACACGAGTACTTTTGTATTCGAACACTCCCATCTCTTACCATTACAAAAAAGTCATCCCAATTCAATCAGTCACAAAACCATTATAGGTCATCACAGAAAACAACAGAGTTAAAACACTAAAACGAACCACATTCACATCCCCGTTAACCTAACAAAAACAATTGCTTCCTGTGTCAATGTTACTTTAAATTTCTCGAACATAACTAATTACAAAGATATCAGCACTAATCATCATCAAGATCATCAGGATAGCAGATTGTCCGATACGGTTTCGTACCAGTCTATTCACACACTACTCGTGGCCGTGTAAAAGATTGGGTTTTACATGCGGCGTTGGAAGCCAGACGTCAACAAGCCACCACCCCGAATGATCGATGGCATCCGTGCATCAGGTGGTGGAGGAAGTTGCAGAATACTAATTTTCTACTTCAGCGAGAGGACACTGAAACGAGGAAACAAGCATTTAAAAAATCCGATTTTCAGCTCGGATGTTTAACCCTCTTTCTTAGTGGTTGTCTCGACGAAATAACTCGTCATCGGAAGAAAACTGACCAGATCTTGATGGACGAGATAATAACTCGTCAATAGAAGAAAACTGACCAGATCTTGATGGATGAGATACTAACTCGTCAATAGGAGAAAATTGACCAGATATCATGATGGACGAGATAATAACTCGTCATTTGAAGAAAATTGACCAGATCTTGATGGACTAGATAGCTTGTCATTTGAAAAAAACTGATCAGATCATGATGGACGAGATAATAACTCGTCATTTGAAGAAAACTGACCAAATCTTGATGGACTAGATAGCTTGTCATTTGAAGAAAACTGACCAGATCATGATGGATGAGATACTAACTCGTCAATAGAAGGAAATCGACCAGATATCATGATGGACGAGATAATAACTCGTCAATAGAAGAAAATCGATCAGATATCAAGATGGACGAGATAATAACTCGTCATTTGAAGAAAATTGACCAGATCTTGATGGACTAGATAGCTTGTCATTTGAAAAAAACTGATCAGATCATGATGGACGAGATAATAACTCGTCATTTGAAGAAAACTGACCAGATCTTGATGGACTAGATAGCTTGTCATTTGAAGAAAACTGACCAGATCTTGATGGATGAGATACTAACTCGTCAATAGAAGGAAATCGACCAGATATCATGATGGACGAGATAATAACTCGTCAATAGAAGAAAATCGACCAGATATCAAGATGGACGAGATAATAACTCGTCATTTGAAGAAAATTGACCAGATCTTGATGGACTAGATAGCTTGTCATTTGAAAAAAAACTGATCAGATCATGATGGACGAGATAATAACTCGTCATTTGAAGAAAACTGACCAGATCTTGATGGATGAGATACTAACTCGTCAATAGAAGAAAATCGACCAGATATCATGATGGACGAGATAATAACTCGTCATTTGAAGAAAATTGACCAGATCTTGATGGACTAGATAGCTTGTCATCTGAAAAACTGATCAGATCATGTGGACGAGATAATAACTCGTCATTAGAAGAAAACTGACCAGAACTTGATGGACGAGATACTAACTCGTCTTAGAAGAAAGCTGACCAGATTTTGATGGACGAGATACTAACTCGTCATTAGAAGAAAGCTGATCAGATCATGATGGACGAGATAACTCGTTATTAGAAGAAAGCTGACCAGATCTTGATGGACGAGATACTAACTCGTCAATAGAAGAGAACCGACCAGATATCTTGATGGACGAGATAATAACTAGTCAATAGAAGAAAACGGACCAGATCTTGATGGACTAGATTATTTGTCATTTGAAGAAAACATACCAGATCCTTATGACGAGATATCTCGTCAGTAGAAGACAACTGACCAGATCGTGATCTCTTCATCATAAAAATATCGGCAAAATCTTGACGACAAGATAGCTCATCATTAGCAAAATTGGTCCGGTTTTGATGGACGAGATACCTCGTCGAAACAACCACCAGGGGGGTAAAGGACCTGGGGAGTAGTGTCCGTAGAAGCCAGAAGCCCGGCACCCCTATTAAAAAAATTAAAATTAGATGGTAATAAAAACAATAATTGCCATAACATGAAGCAAAATCTGAATGAGGCGTCAGTTTCTGTATTAACGTCTGAATTTCACCCCAAAAGCCAAACTGGAACTTCTGCTATCCGATCTTTTCAGCCTGAAATGGTCTTTTAGAGCGCAAGAGGAAATATACAAAATAGAGGGTCATGAGACTAAAACTAGTAACGGACCCTTAGACTACTCTCGTCTGCCGGTTGAAATCATACACGCAAAATATAAGTAGACAGCATTTCTGTTGAGAGGAGCTTCAAAAAGTGTGACTACCATGTCGACTTGTTGTCACGTGACTGCTCTCTGAAAAGTCGACTTGATTGGCCGATTCAGCATCTTATCGCCTCTTTTGGCGATGTAACATCTTATGACAGGATAGTGTGGGTGAATGCACATTTTTATAGTGTGGCGACCAGAATGGTGAAATCGCCTAAGTCTACTACTATGTAGCGCTGACCAACCAGATGATGAATCAATGGATGAGCGTCTTCTCCCGTCTCGCGGGCCAATCGGGAATCAATCCGGATGGGAAAGATACGAGGACAACACCTGGTCGTTTTGAACCATGATCAGATGACGAGGTCAACACTTGAGCTGGCACCCCACTCTCCGAATGCCAAATGAGGACATTTGATGCCACGGCAAATTCAACATGTACCGGCACCCGTGTAATCGACGGTCTTTGGCTGAACCGAGTTTCGAACTCGCAACCCTTCGGCTGCTAATGCGTTGCTTTTCCAACTCCATACGGAAAAGTAATAACTAGGTTACGGAAAAGTAATAACTAGGTTAACTATTTTTCTGTGTCATTCGTTTAGGGTGCCCCGATAGCCCAGTGGCAGTGCAACGAATTTTAAAACGAAGGATTGAAACCCGGACCTAGTTTCGGACCAGCTTCAAAGACACTTTTTAATCCATAATTACATCTTTCGTTCATCATTCACTGAGCTACAAAAAAGTTAGTGTCTAATTTCGAACTTCCTGGATTCTGTGCCAGCCCATCGTCATTCCTCATCCACTCATTTACCAAATGAGCAAAATGAACAGTCGCGGATTGGACTAACGAATGCAAATTAGAGAAGAAGCGCACTTTTCACGCTTTGCTAAAGATCTTCCCCTCCGAGTCATCCGTTAATTTTCTTTCCATCAAATGATGCGTCATGCTCTGTGTCACTTCCGGCTACAGCGCTGACCCGGGGAGGAACTGAATCCCCCTTGCAATCACCTCATCGGAGCTGATGACTTTGATCTCATCAGAAACGATTCCTGGTAGCTGATTACCGATCAACAATACGGTTTCGCTCGTGGTTGAAATTGAGTCCTTAAGCATCAGACTGTTAACAGGTCGGGTCGACCCAGAGCGTTCTGCGGACCACTTTCACCACGTATAATTGTCCGGCGGGCTGTATATTAAACAAAAAGATTTCAAAATGAAAAGAAATTGTATACCATTGAAGGGGTGAATTTTATTGATAGGTAGGTTGTGGAATGTATTCATTGAAGGGCTGAATTTTATTGATAGGTAGGTAGTGGAATGTATTCATTGAAGGGCTGAATTTTATTGATAGGTAGGTAGTGGAATGTATTCATTGAAGGTCTGAATTTTATTGATAGGTAGGTAGTGGAATGTATTCATTGAAGGGGTGAATTTTATTGATAGGTAGGTAGTGGAATGTATTCATTGAAGGGGTGAATTTTATTGATAGGTAGGTAGTGGAATGTATTCATTGAAGGGCTGAATTTTATTGATAGGTAGGTAGTGGAATGTATTCATTGAAGGGCTGAATTTTATTGATAGGTAGGTAGTGGAATGTATTCATTGAAGGGCTGAATTTTATTGATAGGTAGGTAGTGGAATGTATTCATTGAAGGGGTGAATTTTATTGATAGGTAGGTAGTGGAATGGTATTCATTGAAGGGCTGAATTTTATTGATAGGTAGGTAGTGGAATGTATTCATTGAAGGGGTGAATTTTATTGATAGGTAGGTAGTGGAATGTATTCATTGAAGGGGTGAATTTTATTGATAGGTAGGTAGTGGAATGTATTCATTGAAGGGCTGAATTTTATTGATAGGTAGGTAGTGGAATGTATTCATTGAAGGGGTGAATTTTATTGATAGGTAGGTAGTGGAATGTATTCATTGAAGGGCTGAATTTTATTGATAGGTAGGTAGTGGAATGTATTCATTGAAGGGCTGAATTTTATTGATAGGTAGGTAGTGGAATGTATTCATTGAAGGGGTGAATTTTATTGATAGGTAGGTAGTGGAATGGTATTCATTGAAGGGCTGAATTTTATTGATAGGTAGGTAGTGGAATGGTATTCATTGAAGGGCTGAATTTTATTGATAGGTAGGTAATGGAATTTATTCATTGAAGGGGTGAATTTTATTGATAGGTAGGTAGTGGAATGTATTCATTGAAGGGCTGAATTTTATTGATAGGTAGGTAGTGGAATGTATTCATTGAAGGGCTGAATTTTATTGATAGGTAGGTAATGGAATTTATTCATTGAAGGGCTGAATTTTATTGATAGGTAGGTAGTGGAATGTATTCATTGAAGGGCTGAATTTTATTGATAGGTAGGTAGTGGAATGTATTCATTGAAGGGCTGAATTTTATTGATAGGTAGGTAGTGGAATGTATTCATTGAAGGGGTGAATTTTATTGATAGGTAGGTAGTGGAATGGTATTCATTGAAGGGCTGAATTTTATTGATAGGTAGGTAATGGAATGTATTCATTGAAGGGCTGAATTTTATTGATAGGTAGGTAGTGGAATGTATTCATTGAAGGGCTGAATTTTATTGATAGGTAGGTAGTGGAATGTATTCATTGAAGGGGTGAATTTTATTGATAGGTAGGTAGTGGAATGGTATTCATTGAAGGGCTGAATTTTATTGATAGGTAGGTAATGGAATGTATTCATTGAAGGGCTGAATTTTATTGATAGGTAGGTAGTGGAATGTATTCATTGAAGGGGTGAATTTTATTGATAGGTAGGTAATGGAATGTATTCATTGAAGGGCTGAATTTTATTGATAGGTAGGTAGTGGAATGTATTCATTGAAGGGGTGAATTTTATTGATAGGTAGGTAGTGGAATGGTATTCATTGAAGGGGTGAATTTTATTGATAGGTAGGTAGTGGAATGTATTCATTGAAGGGCTGAATTTTATTGATAGGTAGGTAGTGGAATGTATTCATTGAAGGGCTGAATTTTATTGATAGGTAGGTAGTGGAATGTATTCATTGAAGGGGTGAATTTTATTGATAGGTAGGTAGTGGAATGTATTCATTGAAGGGCTGAATTTTATTGATAGGTAGGTAGTGGAATGTATTCATTGAAGGGCTGAATTTTATTGATAGGTAGGTAGTGGAATGTATTCATTGAAGGGGTGAATTTTATTGATAGGTAGGTAGTGGAATGGTATTCATTGAAGGGCTGAATTTTATTGATAGGTAGGTAGTGGAATGTATTCATTGAAGGGCTGAATTTTATTGATAGGTAGGTAGTGGAATGTATTCATTGAAGGGCTGAATTTTATTGATAGGTAGGTAGTGGAATGTATTCATTGAAGGGCTGAATTTTATTGATAGGTAGGTAGTGGAATGTATTCATTGAAGGGCTGAATTTTATTGATAGGTAGGTAGTGGAATGTATTCATTGAAGGGCTGAATTTTATTGATAGGTAGGTAGTGGAATGTATTCATTGAAGGGCTGAATTTTATTGATAGGTAGGTAGTGGAATGTATTCATTGAAGGGGTGAATTTTATTGATAGGTAGGTAGTGGAATGGTATTCATTGAAGGGCTGAATTTTATTGATAGGTAGGTAATGGAATATATTCATTGAAGGGCTGAATTTTATTGGTAGGTAAGTAATGGAATTTACTTAGCACTGGAGCAACATAATGGGCTGTTGGCGACGGTCCGGGATCAATCCCGATGGGAAATATCTTCAAACATCCATACCAGACTTCCAACGTGAGGACCTTAGAGGCCACGACAGATTTAACGTGCACCAGCCCCAACGTACACGACGATCTTTGGTTGGACCTAGTTTCGAACTCTTTACGCTCCGGTTTGATAATTGGTGTCCCTACAGTATCCAAGGAAATTAGTGTTTTTATAGCCATTGCTATATTCAAATAAGCTATTGCAAAGTTAAAATTTTTGGGATATAGAACAAAAATAGAACCGGAACACGGTTATTTTATGTCATAGTGTTTGATGATTTTCTGTGGAACTGTTTAAGAGGTTTTTTTTTTAATTCCAGATCTTGATCGTGAATTTGCAAATCTTGTTTCCTACAGTAGTTCGCGACTCTACCATTTGGGGCTGTTCTGCAACAAGTTCAGTTTTATATTTTGTTTAATTTTCAAATTAGATCTCATTTTTTTATTTGAATTTATTCAACAAATCTAACATAATAATTTTTTGAAATTAATTTCTGTCGTAGAATAATTTTTTGAAATTAATTTCTGTCGAAAAATAATTTTTAAAATTATTTACCTAAAAGTATTTTGATAAAAAATTTAAATTAAGAAATTTTTTTTAAATTTTTTTATCAACTTCTAATGTAATTAATTCAACACCTCCACAATGAGCTTTCTGTTTTTTTATTTTTAACAAAATTGCTACAAATGTTTTTTCATGTTCTTCAAAATTAGAAATTTGGCTCAAGTAGCTCTATACATCAGTGGTACATTTCAGAAAACGAAATGGAGTATATTTCTATATAAGTTATAGGTATTTACGTGTTATCTTTTTAAATATATAGTAGCAAGGGATGACTAGAATGACAAATCAAACGTATTTAACAAGCAAAATTCCAATTTTTAATTGACAGTCAATTTCCTGCATAAAGCCCATGTATATAGCCCTCTTTTAACCCACACACGTTTGGGTATATATCGAAAACCATCGTTAATACTTCAGAATTCTTGCTCATTTTATCTACACCTATCAATAGT
The DNA here is from genome assembly GCA_933210815.1 of Meta bourneti. Lineage (NCBI taxonomy): Eukaryota > Metazoa > Arthropoda > Arachnida > Araneae > Tetragnathidae > Meta > Meta bourneti. The sequence continues at coordinate 29,557,284 of OW119931.1, read as the reverse complement.
ACTAACTTCCTACTTTATGAACATTGTGCTAGCAACTCTAACAAATCAAGGTTGTTTGGGTTCGTTTTTATGTTGTAAGTGCCATATTTGGCCAAACTTCACCAAAGTCAAGTAGCGAACATGCATACACAAGGTAGGTAGGTAGTTAATTACCGTCGCACTGGAGCAACACAAAGGTCCATTGGTCAAAGTCCGGGATCAACTCCGAAGAGAAAGATCCGACGACCTCGTAATTTTAAACCAAGATCAGATGACGATACAAACAATGAAAGTTTTACTGACACAAGAAAAACTCAAAGGGAGGAATCGAACCTGAGCCTCCTACAAATCTTGTGCAGTGAGCAAACCCACTGAGCTACAGCGAACCCAAACGAAGGACACATTGATATAGTTAACCTAGTTCCTCCTTTTCCAAACAACTGAAACATTACTTCCATCCTCTTCAAACTAACCGCGCACATAAACTCCAGTCCGACCTACATTGCAACAATACCCCATGAATCTTCGCCCCGTTAGTTATTTGACTTCTCGACTAGTAGAATAACACTCCAGACACAAAGATTACGGACCCAAATCAACGTCACCATCCAGAGCAGCCCGATTTCCTCCAACCCGACCTTAATCTAATTTACTCTCATATGTCCAGATGTCCTCTCATATGTCTCCCCACCACTAGTAACTCTTAGGAGGTCCACTGACGCAAAGGTTTTATGGCGCAAGTGCCATATTTGCTCAAGTTGCACCAAACGAAATCAAGTAACTAATATACGCACACAAAGAAAGTTTTACGGACACAGAAGCGAGCAATACGTCCAGTTAAGAATCGAACATGCCCTCCTACAAACCTCAGGTTGCTTGTGCAGTGAGCAAACCCACTGAGCCACGGCGACACCTTAACCTACTTAATTAACCTGTTAATTAACCCCTTAGGAAGAGAGTTAATTAACACCGCACTTGAGCAACACAACGGGCTGTTGTCGGGATCAATCCAGAAGGAAAACATGTAGGGACAACACCTCGCAATTTTGAACCACGGTCAGATGACGTGATCAACATGCTGGCACCCCACTCTCCAAACTTCCACACCACGTCAACGTGAGGACAATTGAGGCCTCGACAGATTTCACGTGCAACAACCCCCGGATACACGACGGTCTTTGGTTGAGCAGGGTTTCGAACTCGCGACCCTTCGATTGCAAATTCATTGCTCTTCCATGTGGGCCACCGCAGGAAGGTTTCGAGTCCGAATCCAGCCAAAGACCGTCGTTTACACAGGGGGCTGGTGCACGTTAAATCCGTCGTGGCCTCAAACGTCCTCACGTAGGCGTGGTGTGGAAGTTTCGAGAGTGGGGTGCCAGCTCAGGTGTGGCCTCGTCATCTGACCGTGGTTCAAAATTACGCGGTGTTCAACTCAAATCTTTCCCTTCGGGATTGACCTCAGACCGTCGCTAATAGCCCGTTCTGTCGCTCCCGGGCGACGTTAATTAAAACACCCACCTACCCGGACCGTCGCCAATAGCCAGGTGGTTGCTCCAGAGAGCGAAGTTAATTTAACTACCTACCATACTGCAACACCCCACGAATCTTCGCCCCGTTAGTTATTTGATTTCTCTACTAATAAAATAAAACTCCAAAATTACGGACCCAAATCAACGCCGTCGTCCAAATCACCTCAATTTCCTCCGACTCGACCTTAATTTAATTTCCTCTCATATGTCCAGATGACTATTAACGCTTCCCTTCACTAATAACCCTCAGGAGGTTCACAGATGCAAACCCTGACTCAGCGTTCCCCTTGAATATCAATGGGCCGACCACTGTCTGCACCGATGTTCAGTGCCCATAACCTTTCCCATCCCACCCTAAGTGCTGCATTATTCAGGGACGGCACTTAGGGTTATTATGAGCGAAGGGCAGGTTTGGGAGGACCAAATTATAAATCGATCGCTTTATTCGGATCAGATGTAATGAACTCGGGGTGGCTGTTGGAGCGAGACCAGGGTCGCTTGGGGCATATGCCCTGAAGCAAGGTCGGTCCTTTTTTTGGCCTCCGAGGTAGCTTTTGGAGGCTGATGTGCTCAGTCGTATGTAAAATGACGTCGGTTGGTAGATTATTTTTCATTTGATGTGGGTCGCTAATTATTTGAGTAAGTCTTGTTATTAAACGAAGAGTACTTTTCAAACGGAATCCCGTTAATGTAATTAGTTTTTGATTAGGCATTTTTTACGTCAAAATGAGTTTATGGAGATTATCTCCTCTTTCTGGGCAAGAGGGAGGTACCAGGGACACATTCATAGGGGAAAAGATGGAACCATTGCGGCAAAGCAAACGAGAAGTTTGCTTAATGTAATGTGGTCATATTTCTGTTCTACACTTATTTTATAATAAAGTTCCAAATAATTGTTTTATATTAATAAAGTTATAAATAATAGTTTTATAATAAAAAGTTCTAAATCGTCGCTTTACTAACAAAACCTCGTAAGTCTTGAAATCGAAATGTTTCAGGAATGATAAAAACTCGATATCAAATTGTAGATCAGTTTTGAGATACGAGTTTAAAAATTCGACGAAAGGGCCTTAAGACTGATGTAGACATAACAGCTTTTGAAATGAGTTTAGCAAGCATATTTGTAACCAAGTAATGCTAAAATTACATGTATCGAAAAAATTGGACTCTTACGAGGTTTTGATAGTAAAACGACGAAATATTGTTCATAAAAAGTTCTAAATAATTATTTTGTAATAATAAAGTTCTTTATAATTGTTTTGTAATAAAGTTCTAAATAATTATTTTATAATTACAATGTTCTAAATAATATTTATAGTTGTAAAGTTCTAAATAATTGTTTAAAATAAAATTACAAACAATCGGTTTATAATTATAAAGTTCTAATTAATTGTTTCACTAAAAAATAATTGTTTTGTAATAATAAAATTCAAAATAATTGTTTTATAAACATTTCTAAATAATAGATTTATAAAAAAATTCTAAATATGGTTTTATAAAAAATTCTAAATATGGTTTTATAAAAAAATTCTAAATAATTGTTTTGTAATAATAAAGTTCTTTATAGTTGCTTTGTAATAAAGTTCTGAATAGTTTTATAATTACAATGTTCTTAATAATTTTTTATAATTGTAAAGTCCTAAATAATAAAACTTCTGTTTTAAAATAAAAAAGTTCTAAATAATCGTTTACAAAACAAAATTACAAACAATCGGTTTATAATTATAAAGTTTTGATTAATTGTTTTATAATTATAAAGTTCTAAACAATTGTTTTATAAAATGTTCTGAATAATTCTTTTATAATAGCAAACTCCAACGTGTGCAAAAGAAAGTAAAGAAATTGATTTAAGGCATTTCAAAACTTCCGATACAAGTTTTAAGAGATGGTAGGAAACACTAAATTAAACTACTATATTCATTCACATCAGGATGAAATTTTTTCTACAAGACATGAACTCAACCTTAGTACAAGGCATTTGTTTTTCATTTTTTGCCACATTTGCAAAATTCTAGTAATGCATCAATGCAAAAAGATCATTGTCAGATGCACATCCATCCAGTTATCAGTTCCGAATCGCTTTCGAAGTTGTATTTCGACTTAAATCCATGTTGTATGAACCAAGTCCTTTCTTCTTGAAGAGGTTAGCCTTTGAAATAATTTCTAAGTTGGTTTGGGGATTTATGGCACAAGGGCCATATTTGGCCAAACTGCGTCAAACACAAGGCAGACAGTAATGCACATGAAAGGGGGAAAGAGGAGGTAGGATGTGAGAATAGTGGATGGAAAGAAGAAAATATCGCTTGGGTCCCCCTGGAGCGCGACTCTCGTTTTTTCCAGACAGTAAACCCCATGGGGAAAGAACTGATCACTAAGGTACATCGGATCGTGATACACTTATTTTGGAATTTATGTAGGGAAAATAGGAATAATTAATCTTTTGGGATGTGATTGGTCTCTGCAAGTGGAAGAGACTTGCGATGGAACAGACAACCACAATGAATAATCTAATTTGGTACTGGAAGGGCAGGGAAATAAATTTATTTATTATTATTATTTATAAAAATTTATATGCATATATTAAATTTAAAATTAATTCCTCTGATTAAAATTTTAAGTGTTATAGATTTGTATCATTAAAATAGAAATCATTCATGTATCATATATCTTTCAAACAAAAGAATAAATTCAAGGTACAAGAATAATTTTAATTCCTCTAATCTTTAAAATATTTGCCCTGCTATATTTTATAAACAGTCATTCATTTTAATGCATAACATAAATCAATATAATTTAGAAACACTACAGATTTACATGTCTTATGTCAAACAAGCTTAAAATTATAGGGCCAATGAATTGATTAAAATCATAAAAACCGGAGATTTCAATGAATTAATGATTTTTTTATTATTTAAAAATAATCATGATTTTCCATACCCTGTTATTATGCATGTATTCAAAAAAATGAACGACTAAAGAAACTAATTCGCACCTATTACTCTAAAAGATGTCTTAAATTCGGTCATTAGAAGCAAGTACAGCCAAACAGATGTCCCTTGTGGAGCATAGATGTCCATTAATCAGAATAAAGACGGGCACGGATACTGAGCACGGACTGCTCATGCGGAACGATCGTTAATTCTTCAGAGGTTTCCCAAACGCGTGTGTAATTTGCTGTTTTTCCAATGGGAATCCTGCAACTGGAGTTCCCAGACACGGAACATATGTCTGGATGTGACACAGCTGACGACATAGGATCTCTTGTGGGCGGACACTTTCAGTTAACAGCGGATATTAATTTTATGTTTGGCATCATTGATTGACATATCCGTGTCCTGAGTGAATTAATTATATTAAATATTACGTCGAGGTTTTGTAGTCTGAATATACAGGATGGACGGCATTTTGCTTTGGAATAACTTTAAAATAAAACATTTAATCGTTTTGATAATGTGTATTCAATTGATAATTGACTGTTCTGGGGTAATTGAATTAATCTCGCACTGGAACAACTCAGCGGGTTATTGGTGACAGTCCGGCATCAAATCCCGAAGGGAAACATCCTGAGGACACCTCTTAATTTGAAACCACGGTCAAATAACGAGTTATCACCTGAGCTGGCACCCTACTCTCCAAACTTAAACACCACCATTTGCGGCCACTACCATTAACGTGCACCAGCCCTCACGTACACGATGGTCTTTGGTTGGATCGAGTTTTGAACACGCAACCGTCCGGTTGCTAATCCGCTAATCTCCCATTCGGGCTATCTCGGCTCGTCTCAGTTAACGGCAATTGAGAATTTGGAGTAGAAGCATTATTGGACCATTATCTTTTTCGAAAATCGGTTGCTGTTCATTTTTAACGACACTGTGCAATGTTACAAATTTTCTTCTTGCCTGAAATTGTTCGATGAGGTTTGCAGCACACGTGGTTTCAACATGGAGAAACCTGTTATTCGGCTTGTTCCACCATGAAAATTCTAATGGATGCACTAGGCGGTATAAAATCTGGTGATGTCGATTGACCCCCTTGTTCGCCTGATTTCACCTCGCCGGATGTTTTCTTCTTAAAGGAACGAGTCTACGTCAACAAGCCAACAACGATTCGACACCTTAAGCAAACATTTGCGAATAAATTGAACCAATCAACCGGAAAATGCGCTCAGACGTAATGGAAAATGTTTTGGAAAAAGCCCGTTCTTGCAGGGCGGTCATTTGGTCGGTGTCCAAAGACGGGAAATTCCATAAATAATGTCATTAATTGAGTAAAGTTTTTTTTAATCAAAATGTTTTATTAAAAAGTTATTCCAAACCAAACGGGACCCTTACATAAAAAACGCCTTTTGTGATTTAATTTCATTTAAAAATCGCGCAAGTTGGTGAACGAGTTATCGTTTCTGAATGTAATGCACCGATATTGAGACGAGAAATGTATATTCATGAGTATGAGATAATAAAAAAAGGATTGTTGATGTGTAATCAAAGGGAAATAAAAATTTGCAAATATGAAGCCTTGAAACCTTGGGAATATGTTCTCTTGCTAGTACCAAGTTCTGTAAGTAGTTGGGAATTTATTTATTCTACGAATCGATTAAAATATTATTTCAGTTTTAGGGACTACAGCCAAGTACTGTAAGCAGTTGAGAATTTATTTATTCTGCGAATCGATTAAAATATTATATTAGTTTTAGGGACTACAACCAAGTACCGTAAGCAGTTGAGAATTTATTTGTTCTGCGAATCGGATTAAAATAGTAAATTAGTTTAAGGACTACAGCCATTTCGGCACATTATACATTTTTCTCATAGTTAGTAAGCTTTATCAAATTAGCTTAAGTAAAAGAATTTTTATCGAGCCTTTCAAAAGTTGTTCATTTGCAAATAATTTATAATTCAACATAAAAGTCTTTGTAAGTAGGAATTTTAATTAACGTCGCACTGAAACAACACAACGGGCTATTAAACTCGCAATTCGTAGCTTAAAATTAAGAGGTGTTCTCGGATGTTTCACTTCGGGATGGATGCCGGACCGAAGCAACGAGTGCTTCAAAGCGCTATGAGATCGAAACACATTTGACCACCATGCCATCCTCCGAACTATATAGTATGTATGGCCAAATATGGTCCTCGCGCCATAAACCCCCAACAAACCAACTGAGGAAAATCAAATTCTACTTCAAAACAAACCCAGCGGCTTCAAACCCATCTCGAAGAAAGCACACGCTCGCTTTATTATTCATCCCCATCGTTGGGACTCGCCTTCCGGACAAGGCCCGAGAGGGAATGGGCAGGAAAAGCCCATCTCCGAATAATTGGAGTGAATTAGGAAAGCAGGCCAGAGACATCGCGAACGTGATGTAATGGCGGTCATAACCTTAAAAGATGATCTTGACCCCGGAAAAAAGTGCTGCAGAGAGAGAAACCGAAACACAAACACTGCTTTTGTTTGGTTTGGATTGTTAGATATAATACAGGACAATGTGTTTTGGGTAATGGGACACTCTTGAGGTCGCATCGACGTGGAGAGGACGTATCAGGGGTTAATGGTACCATTATCTGCTACCATCTGTGTGTTGGACATGAGGCCTGTATCGTTCGTGCATTCGCATTTAAGTTTGGTTTTAGTGCTTGTGGAAACAATTTGAGTGACATTAATGCATGCAATTGGGGCAAGGTATAGCGCTTGTTTCCTTTCTGGTTTGTATCTGAAGTGTATTGAGGCCCGATTATTCTGACTCCGCTGACTAGTAATTGTAATGATATAGTTTGTGTTGGATTTTTTTGGTGGAATGGCCATACTTGCCCACCTGCGTCAAACAAAACAATAGTCAAGTAAATGGTAGGTAGGTAAGAATTAGCGTGGGCTATTGACGACTGTCCGGCATCAATATACCGAAGGGAAAGATACTAGGAGATCCATTCTGAACAACGGTCAGGTGACGAGGTCAACACATGAACTGGCACTCCATTCTCCAAAGTTCCACACCACGCCGACATGAGGACATTTGAGGCCACGACAGGTTTAACGCTTTAAGACCTACACGACGGTCTTTCGTTGGATTAGTTTCGAATTAGCAACCGGAATGTTGCGCTACTAATCCTCATATCTCCAAACCGGCCTACTGCGGACCTCAAGTAAATGGACGCAAGGAAGAACACACAAGAAAGATCCTTAGGCTAAGTTACAGAAATCGAACCTGTTGCGCTTACAACTCACGGGTTGTTAGTGCAGTGGGAAAAGCCACTGAGTCATGGTATAGGTTGGTTGGGGTTTTATGGCGCAAGGGGCCATGTTTGGCCAAGTTGCACCAAACACAAGGCAACGTCAGGTAATGGACATACACACACAAGGAAAGTTGGGGCACTGGAGAGAGAAATACACCCAGAGTAAGTTACAGGAATCAAACCTATTCCGTCTACAACTCGCTGAAAGTTAAGCACTGGATTAATGGTTTGGTAATCTTCTGTGAGTTTTGAGTGGGTTGGTTTTTATGCCGCAAGGGCCATATTTAGCCAAGCTGCGCCAACCAGCGTCAAGGAAGTGGACATACACACAAGGTTGGTTGGTTTTTGGTTTGTCTGGTGCAAGTGCTATATTTGGCTAAGTTGCGCCAAACACAAAACAGACAATGTCAAGTAAATGGATATATTCACATCGTAGACGTTAAATATATGTGGACTGACCATTATATCGAAAGGAACCTAAAAAAGTATGACAAACATGTCAACTAGTAGTCACGTGACTGCTTCTCTGTGAAACATTTTTTAGTTGCCCGATTTGGCATCTTATCGCCTCGTTTGGCGATATAACATCTCATGAAGGGGTAAGTATGTGAATGCGTGTCTCTATAGAGTGGCAACAAAAGTGGTGAAATCGCCAAGGTCTACTTTTATCAGTTGATCAATCAAAGGATCAATGAGATGATGAATATTGATTCATCATCTCATTGGAGGATGGGTGTTTCCTCCCTTCCCGTGGATCAATCAGATGATGAATGTTCGTTTCTACCCGACAGAACGAAAGTAGTGCAGTGGTCACACTAGTTTCGGTTATATGATCCTGTGCACATAAAAAGTTACCATTGCTAACTCTACTTTTATATTTCCTCTATGATACTTTTATATTTGCTCTATATCCACACAAGGAAAACTTTACTGACACATAAGAGAGGAATACACCCAGGGGGAGGAATTGAGTAGGCTCCTAATACAATTCACAGGTTGCAAACGCAATGGGAAAGGCCACTGAACCATTACGATCCCCTATTTGTTTTGTCCTTGATTCAGGTCCAGTTGGCCGAACGACACGGAAAAACATCGATCCGCTCGAAATTATCAGACGCAGTACTTCCCAACAGACGCTCTTTATGCGTGCCCTCAATGTTTTCCCAGTTGCAGGAACGGATTTCTGTCTCATACTTCCCCAAATCACACCCGTCTTATGCAAACAGGTGAAAATTTACGACCTCCAAGTTGCCGCGTTGACACCGCCACTATTTTCAGCTCTTCCTAACGCACCCAGTGCATCACTCATGGTTTGGGAAACGTTAGTACGAAGTTGCGTGGTTAAATTTGGTGCGCAAACGGATATTTTTCCCCGGGTAGGCCTTATCGCTTTCCGCCGGTTGACCGACCGCTTGCGTCACGGATAGTTTCGTGTCTTTATTATCAGGGATTGGTTTTCCGAGCGCGGCTGGTTACTCACTGTAAGCTAATCCCTCGCTCATGTGTTTGGTTTGGTTGATTCTTATCAGCTGTTGCCTTCTCTCCTTGATGGAGGATTGATGTGAAGGATTAGTGGGCATCGGAAGCCGAGCCATTGTCTCCGAAGTGTAGAGGGTGGATGTTCCAGGCACGTATAGAAAATAATTTCGGGGGTGGTTCAGTCCTCTCCCCTGATGTCCTATTCCGATCAATTACCGTCGTGGTTCAGTGGGTATGCCCACTGCGCTAGCAGCCGCAGAGGAAATACAAAAGTAGAGTGAGCAATGATAACCTTTTTATGTGACCAGAATCATCAAAACTAGTTGTAACTTGACCTTTAGACTACTTTCGCAAAACAAACATCCTTTACAAAACATCCATCAAAAATTCATGGCGGAATAAATGGGATGCACAAATTCAAAATAAATTATATTCCTTTCAATCAGTAGAGTTTTAAATCCAATAATTTTAATAGAAGACATGAAGTAAAACTGGCAAGACAACGTATAGGTCACACATATTGAACTCACAGGCATTTACTACATTCAGAACCAGCTCTGACATGACCAATAACAATAGATACAATCCTATCTGTTAGACACATTTTAAGTTAATGTCCTGATTTTAATACTATTAGACTCAACCACTTTGGTGCTACTAACCCTGGTGTTAATGATTTATTAATTGATCCTCATCATTAAAATCTGCTTTTATTTAAATCAGACATAGGTTTTTATAGTTTTATTTAAAAATTTATTTGCAATGTGTTTTTATATTATTTTATCTTTGTTAAATTGTGATTATTTTAAATTTATGGATAAATCACAATAAAATGTATTTAAAACTACCGTTAGTTTGGCCAAACTTGGCCCTTGTGCCATAAAAATTCAATCAATCAATCAATCATAGACTACTTTCGTCTGCTGGGTGGAACCTAGCATTCATCATGTAATTGGTCCACGGGACGGGAGAAGACGCCCATCCATTTATTCATCTGATTTGTCGATTCATCCGATAGTAGTAGATTTTGGCGATTTCACCACTTTTGTCGAAACTCTATAGAGATGCGCATTCACACACATATCCTTTCATGAGATGTTATATCGCCAAAACAAGGTGATAAGATACCAAATTGGCCGACCAAGTCAATTTCACAGGGCAGTCCCTTGACTACATGTCGACATGTTGGTCACACTTTCTAAACTCCTCTAAAAACTATGCTCAGACTACTCATATTTCATGTCTAGGTGTGTATATGTCCATTTACTTCACGTTGTCTGCCTTGGTTTTGGCGCAAATTGGCCAAATATGGCACTTTCGCCAGAAAAAGCCCAAATTTCAATGGATTCCATTATGGTCAGTGGATCACGTTGGCGTGGTGTGGAAGTTTGGAGAGTGGGGTGCCAGCTCAGGTGTGACCTCGTCATCGGACCGTGGCTCAAAATTACGTGTTGTCCTTCGGGGGTTGATCCCGGACCGTCGCCAATAGCCTGTCGTGTTGTTCTCAGTGCGGCGTAATTTAAAATACATCCCTATGGTCAATGGCCGACATATCACACTACAGTGGATCCCCAGTCACCGTGGTGCTCATGGCAATGCATTGGCGGATGACCAACTAAGGACGGTTCTGAACTACAACAACCATGTCCTCCCATTGAATACCAGACAGTAAGAGGATTGTAAATTCAAAAAACAAAAATTCTCGACTTAATATTTACGAAGGTAATAGCTAAAGTGAAAGACTGGAATACTTAGCCAAGGTCTCAGTTGGCACAGGATCTACCGATAACTATCAGAGTCCATCGTTTTCGTGTTTTCTCTGGACAGGACTATCTGCAAAATCATATGCACCGAATTGACTTGTCAAATTACAACTTGTCCTCTGCGTGGCCTTTCAGACATGACAGCAACTCACTTCAATTGTTGCCCTGATCTTATTGACGTCGCAGTGAATAACAATGCTGATGGCTGCATGTTTTATTTCTCTTTCTAGACTGGATTGGGCTGCCAGATAGAGACTTATGGCAAGGTAGGTATGTATTTTAATTAACGTCACACTGGAGCAACACAACGGGTTATTGACTTATGGTCTGGTGTATGATTTGAAAAAAAAATATTGTTTTTATTATGTTAGTAAAACTTTAAAAATAATTTTTCCCGATGACTTTTTAACTAGAAAACTATTTTTCATAATTTGGTGACAAATCCTGATATTTTGAAATGACTTAATTGGTAGGTAGGGGGCCGAGTATCCCTGTCGGAAGGAAAACGGATTAGTGGCCTGAAATGTCCTCACGTTGGAGTGGTGTGGAATTTTGGAGAGTGGGGTGCCAGGTTAGGTGTGACCTCGTCACCTGACCGTGGTTCAAAATTATGTGGTGCTGTCCACAGATCTTTTCCTTGGGGTTTGATGCCAGACCGTCACCAATAGCCCGTGATTAAAGTACTTCGGTAGGTATTTTAATTAACGTCACACTGGAGCAACAGAATGGGCTATTGCTGACGGATCCGGGATCAAACCCGAAGCTAAATGCAATTGGATTCGTAGTTGTAAATCTTGTGAGAAAGGACAAACCAAGGGCCAAGTCAAATCAGTAAATAAAGTAAACGTTGGAAGGAAACATTCTATATACATATAAGGCAGTTGGATATCACTTAACATTTATAATTGATTCAAATATATTTTTACGAAGAACTACGCCTCATTTTATGATACTGATTAACAATGGACGCGACATTATTGCGTGACCGGAACTCCAAAATAACTCTGGGGTTATCGGGGGGAGGAGCAGTGGTTCTAGTATCGTTTGATGACGCATAGCTAACATTTAGCTTGAATAAGTGGCGGGGCGTGCAGATGAATGACAGTTCGTGACAGCTCGGCGAGGAGCCGCCGTGGCACAGAGAGTTTGTCCTCTCCGCTAGCGGGGCCGTCGTGGCTCAGTGGGTATGCCCACTGCGCTAGAACCAGATGGGAAAGATCCGAGCACATCTCGTAATTTCGAACCACGGTCAGATGACGAGGTCAACACCTGAGTTGGCATCCCGCTCTCCAAACTTCCACACCACGCCAACGTGGACAGACACCACATCAACGTGAGGACACAACGTGAAGCCAAGACAGACTTAACGTGCACCAGCCCCCGCGTACACGACTGTCTTTGGTCAGATCGAGTTTGAACTAGCAATCCTCCGGTTGCTAATCCGCTGCTCTTCCAACCGAGCTACCGTCATCTGACCGTGGTTCAAAATTACGTGGTGTTGTCCTAGGATTTTCCCCCTTGGGAGTGATCCCGAACCGTCACCGTTGTGTTGCTCCAGTGTGACGTTAATCAAAATACTTACCTACCTACCAGTTGGATCCTCTCGTCGCCACTTCGAGCTATAATGCGCCAATCTTGGCGCAGTGTGGGAGTTCTGTGATTTTTATACATGTGTTCTATTTTTTAGAACATAATTCTGATTCTCAAGGGTGAAGGTGGTTTGGTCCATCTCTCCCCTTATGCGAGTTCTTGTGCTCATATAGTATTTGATGGTATTGTCCATGTCTTGTTATCAGAGCTATGGTGCTCAAGATTATCATTTAAGTTGAAAAAATGTGTATACCAATTAATTAAACTAAATAAAAACTAGTCCACTTTTATCGATCTATTCCATATCTTCGAAACGCAAAGACACTACCAACCGAGCTACCGCGGCTCCGAGTTTTAGCTGATTCATAAAAAAACAGCCTTACTTGAAGTGATTAAAGATATCACTTGAAAGGTAATACAAAAGCACCAATAGAAATTCGACCTAATTAGAAGAGCTTCGATCACTCGAGAGAAACACAACTTTCAAAACAGGCCAATCACTTGCAAATTGAGCACCATCCAACTTAACGAAGCTTTTTAAATCGACAAGAACACTACTCAATCACTGATCAACGCCCGACTTATCACGCATAATTGAAAATAATCGCATTTTACCGTTTCGATCCTCAGAGAAACGAATCGACGATTACAGATGCACAAGAACTGCAGAACCCATCAGCTCCCGAAAATTATTCAACCTTTTCGAAAACCATTTCGAGCACAGCCAACAAACGATGCAGAACACAATTAGCGATGCAAAATGAAGGCCATTGCTCGTGCTTTTTGTTCGGTTGCTTAGGGACATATGATTGCCTTGTATCGATGTGCTTACAAGACAAAAAGAAACAACAATAAACAATCTTCATATTCGAAGCTTGTTTTTATGTTTGATCCTTTCATTAAGCTAAACAACATTCGCAAAAGAAATGGCGTAATTACTGGTATGGGTAATTTAGTTCTCTGCCGTTGAGATGAACCTCAAAACAAGAAGCGACTGAATCGAGTGAGAAAAAAATCGAGTCTTTTGTCCTAGATCGAATGAAAGATCATCGGCTCGGGATTATAATAAGCGCATCGGACTGAAAGTTCTGTCGATTTTTTTTGAATTAATAGATGATGACATGTTGAGAGAGAGAGAGAGAGAGAGAGAGAGAGAGAGAGAGAGAGAGAGAGATTGCGGTAATAAATTCATTGCAACCTGGATCGATAAACAGCTGGGGTTCCGCAAGCCTGTCTTCGTGGGTCCCGAATAGTCTGACAAGGGCAATGACACGACTGTGATAGATCACTGATTATTCGATATGTTGTTATCATTTTGCTTGATTCAATTACAGCTCCCTGTGCTCTGTTTAGCGGAGTTCTGTTTTTGTGTGTGCTTTAAAAATAATTTTGAGGGAACATGACCTACAGCCTGAAGTGGACACGAAAAGTTAGTACAATGACTGAGTCGTTTATTTGTTCTTCCCGAACTTTTTATTGTTTAAAATGTCATATCTATTCTAGGGAAAGATGACACAACTTCTTATGAAGATTTCGTTTTTTATACTAATAAACGATTATTTTTACGCTTGAACAAACCATGGACAACAAATCCGGGAAATAACACATTTTTAATAAAAATATAATCTAATTTTACGCATTCGAGTGAAATGTGCTTGTAACTATTTTAAATCTTATTTGGGCTGTCCTGAAAAATTTATTTTTCTGAATTGTGTCACTTTTTCGAAATGTAACATGCTAGAGATAAATTGAAAGAAAATAAATTCACATGTCCCTGTGCTTTTTTTGTGGAATTATATTTATCGCAGATACACACCTAATTATATAGCTTTACATAATTTTAAAGATGAGAGAGTGGTAATTTTTAACGCTATTGAAGTTTCGGTGTATTACCAAAAGCTCTTCATATTTTTTACCAATGGTGTCCAATGTACGTTATATCTTTTATCGTGAACCTTTTATATCATCAAAACTACATACATATAAAAACAATAAAATGTATAATTTAAAGTATTTATACACCTTTTGTCGATCGACTATTTTAACCTCTTATTTATTTTTGCTGTTTTGCATTATCATGTGTTTGGCCCAGCTTGTCCGTTTTTGGACCTTACGCCAGAAAACCAACCAACCAAAAGTTATCTATAAAATATTTTGAAGGATAAAAAGTTACCATAAACTGGAATGAGGTAAGTCTAATGCCAACCCAAATCTCTCTCTCTCTCTTCAAAGTTCATACTGAACTACTAGTACTCTAAAAATTTTATATTTTTACCATATAATCCTAGACCCTTTACAGAGATGTTTATACTCTTATTTGCCTGAACCACCCCTAGTCAAAATGAATATGAGCTCGTGTGCATACACACAAGATGCATAAATAAAATAAGATCTTGGGAAGATTAAGAAAAGTTACCTTACAGTGAATTCCAAGTCACTGTGGGTGACGCGGTAGCCCGGTTGGAAGAGTAACGGACTAGCAACCGGGAAGGTCGCGAGTTTCCAACCAAAGACCGTCGTGCACAAAGAGGGTTGGTGATCTGTCGTGGCCTCAAATGTCCTCACGTTGGCGGGGTGTGGAAGTTTGGATAGCGGGGTGCCAGCTCAGGTGTGACCTCGACATCTGACCGTGGTTCAAAATTACGTGGTGTTGTCTTCGACCATTCTCTTTGGGAGTTGATCCCGGACAGTCGTCAGTAGCCCGTTGTGTTGCCCCCTCCAGTGCGACTTAATTAAAATACCTATCTATCTACCAAGTCACTGTGGTATTTTGCATTGAAAAAGCAGACCAATTGGCTAAGGCTGGAGTACAGTTGCCCAGCAACCCTAAATAACCTTTACTTCTACATAACATCAGGAGGCTTATATGCTCGTCTATAAAGACTAACAGACTTTCAATCTACAGGAAAGAACTGGTATGTTTTATTGAGGAATAAAGCTCATAACCCAGGCTCCTTGCCCAGAGTTGTAGGAATCGCTTGCTTTCGACTTCTTACCGGACATGACTACCTTCAAAGGCACATATCGTATTGGAGTAGCGAGATCAACTATAGGTCCTCTTTGCGAACTGGACGAAATGATTGGAGATCACCTCAAGGACTGCCCTAAAATTCCTGACAATAGAATTGCAAAATTATTGAGTGTTTTTAAGCCATATTTTTCACTTTAGAACTCTATTGGACTGCTAGTCGATTTATTTTGCAGAGAAGTCGCAGACGAGCGTAGGATAAAAGAATAAAAAACGTATTTGCTTATACTTGTTACCGTGAAAGACCGAAATTAGAGAATGTCAATATTCTCCGGTGAATGTCGACACACACATTACCAAATACGTCGGTGAAAGACCGAATATTTAGTTATATTCTTATATAACCAAATTATATGACATTCGGACAATCGCCGGTGTATGTCGACAAGCACAGATAAGCTCTGGTGGGGATCGAAACGAGAAGGCGGAGAGGCCACAGTCAGAGAAGCCTCTCCGCCTTCAGTTTAAGTTGTTGCAATAAATAAGATTGTATAATGTTAATCACATAATTTTATGTGTAAGTTTATTATTGGTATTATTTTCTTTTCTCATTTAAAATGTACTAGGTTCAACAGTTTATTTACATGTGCTGTTACTTAAGCTCTCTCCTATTTTGACATACATCATATGTTTTAATAATAAAGTATGATTTTAAAAGTTGCATTTTTGTCTTAACGTAACAAAAATATTTTTATTCAACATTCACCATCAGTGCATGCTGAATGTCGACATTTGCCGGTGTAAGTGAGAAATAATGATATTTAGCAAATATTTCGGACATACACCAAGAGACTATGTGAATGCTGACATTCACCGGAGAATATCGACATTTGCCAGATATCGGTCTTTTACAGTACCATACTTACCATTGATACATAATTTTATAAAAGTACTTTCCAATCTATTTCATGGGGTCGAAACTTGCTCAACATGATGGGAGCAAGTGATACCATTGTCTGTATTCTTGTTATCGATGTAATAGTATTGTGAATAGAGAATATCTAATATAATTTCATTCATGCTTCTTTGTTCTGCGCAGCTTCCCTATCGAAATTCAAAGCGCTCTAGCTGTGAAACTAATCGATAGTACTCCTTCAAGCATGGCCAGCGGATGTCATCCCCTACTTTAACCCTCCTGGTGGTTGCCTCGATGAGATATCTCGTCATTAGCAAAACTGACCAGATCTTGATGGACGAGATATCTTGTCCAAAGAAGAAAAGTGACCAGATCTTAATCTCGTCATCATAAAAAAAATCAGCAATATCTTGATAACAAGACGTCTCGTCTTAAACAAAATTGGTCAGATCTCGATGGATGAGATATCTCGACATTATTTTAAATATATCGTCATTACCGGGGCCGTGGTAGCCCGGTTGGTAGAGTAGCGGTTTAGCAACTGGACGGTTGCTAGTTCGGAACTCGATCCAACCAAAGACAATTGTGTACGTGGAGGCTGGTGCACATTAAATCTGTCGCGACCTCAAATGTCCTCTCTGGCGAGGTGTGGAAGTTTTGCAGAGTGGGATGCCAGCTCAGATGTTGAACTCGTCATCTGATCATAGGTTCAAAATTACGAGGTGTTGTCCTCGAATCTTCGCCTTTGGGGTTGATCCCAGACTATCGCTAATAGCCCGCTGTGTTGTTCCAGTTCGAGATTAATTCAATTACCCAGCCCAACACTACCATTAGCAAAATTGGTCAGGCCTTGGTATCTTGTCGAAACTGCAGTTGGAGGGTTAATTACATACACAGTGAACGTACTAATCCCTTGAGCGCATTTGTCCAACCTCAGTTTATATATTTTCTGCGTAAGTCAAAATTATTCGTCAAAATATTTTCTGACTCGAAATGCAATCCTTTTGGAATAGAAATTACAGCATACATTTTTATCTTAAGTCGCATAAATATTGAATTCTGTAATAAATACTAGAGTTTGCTCTTTGTATTGTTGCAGTTGGTTTTTATATTATGTCTCAGGACATGTTCATTCGAAGGATAATTCAAGTTTCTAAAAGAGAAAGAATCACACTATTCGCTTGTTCAACACACATTTGAATTGTTTCGTTCATCGCATAGAAACCTTCATAAATTTCTAACGTCGCTATTATTTCGTTACATGCTCTAAAGTCATACATAAAAATATAGTCTAACTATTCGAATCAATTTCAGAATTTGCTGCACTACACCAAATGATGGTAATGGTAATTAATTAAATTCGCACTAGAGCAACTTAACGGGCTATTTACGATGGTCCGGGATCAATCCCGAAGAGAAAGAACCGAGGACAACACCACGTAATTTTGAACCACGGTCAGATGACGAGGCAACGGCTGAGCTGGCACCCCACTCTCCAAACTTCCACACCACGCCAACGTGAGTATATTTGAAGCCACGACAGATTTGACGTGCACCAGCCCCCTTTGTACAAGACGGTCTTTTGGTTGGATTCGAATTCGCAACCCTCCGGTTGCTAGTCCGTTACTCTTCATTCTTTAGAATGGGTTAGTTTAATCGACAAATTTAACCATCAAGAAAAATGACTTGAATCTACTGAAACTGATTGTTATGAATTATGACGATGCATATTGTGAAAAGATAATCACAATTCAGAAAGAAGGATTATTTTAGCTAGTTAAGAGAAGCTAATTAGCATTTTAGCTAATTAAGCGACGCCAATTAGCATTTTAGCTAATTAAGTAAAGAGAGAACAGAATTTGAATAAAAATCTGGTCTTATCCCAACTTCAGAATTTGCTGTATTATGCAACACTAAATGAAACAGGAAACAATAGCGGTAGGTATTTAATTAACGTCGCACTGAAGCAACACAACGGGCTATTGGCGACGGTCCGGGATCAAACCCGAAAAGAAAGATCCGAAATAGCTGAAGGAAAATGCTCAGAGAAGTTTAAGCACTAAATTCTTTGAAATGAGCTATTTTAAACGACAAACTAATCTATCAAGAACAACATGGATCAATTGAAGCTATACGTTTGTCATGCATTACGACAATATTTTTAGAGGGGTGGTGGGGGGTATTTCAATTAACGTCACACTGGAGCAACACAATGGGCTATTGGTGACGGTCCGGGATCAATCCCAAAGGGAAAGATCCGAGGACAACACCACGTAATTTTGAACCATGGTCAGATGACGAGGCAACACCTGAGCTGGCACCCCACTCTCCAATATTTTTAGAAGATTACCATTTTCCAATTGAAAAGATCGCTTCAGCTAATTAAGACGAACGATTTCGCTAGCATTGAATGATCACTCTAACGCAATGGTGGATTATGTCATTTTAAGGCTCTAGGCACCTAACTGAAGGCAAAACTGCATTCTTCTGGAAAATCAACTCCAAGAGAAGCATTACTTTTCCTTCAGGTGCCAAGCGAGTCAGAGATCAGCAGATTACTGTCTCTTAGATGGAAGGTGCACTGTGAGATAATAACGGCTTGTAACTCAGAGAAACAAGATCAACTCCCTTTCCTTCGCTTAAAGTAGTGTCGTTCGCTTTAAAATTGCGTTGCTCAGACTGATGCAATTATCTATGAGTGCCGAAGAAAAGTGTTTGACGGATGTTTTGACTGACACACTGATAATGCATGGGCTTTAAATATAGAAGAGAAAATAGGTAAAGATAGTTGGGTAGTTTAACTTACGTCGCACTGGAGCAACACAGCGGGTTATTGGCCGTGGTAAGGGATGTTAAATTTAAGTCGCACTGGAACAATGCAACGGGCTATTGGCGACGGTCTAGGTTGGGTTCTATGGTGGAAGGGCCATATTTGGCCATGCGCGATGGTCTAGGATGTTGAATTTACGTCGCAATGGAGCAACACAACCTGCTATCGGCAGGTGATGTGGACCGACGCCACCTCGGATAACCAGGTAGGTAGTTAATTAAAATCGCACTGGAGCAACAAACACAATGGGCTGTTTGCGACGGTCCGGGATCAATCCCGAATGGAAAGGTACAAGGACAACGCCTCGTAATTTTGAACCACGGTCAGATGACAACACCCCACTCTCGAAACTTCCACACCACGCGAACGTGAGGACATTTGAGGCCTCGAAAGATTTAACGTGCACCAGCCCCCCACGTACACAACGGTCTTTGGGTGGACCTCGGATAACCAGAAACTCAGATAATAAGGAATTTGTAACAGAAAACAGCCTACACGAAATACTGAAACAAATTTTTCTGTGTTAACGTGTTATTACTACTGCTACTGAAAGATTCATAAAGAAAGGGAGGTTGGTTTTGGGGTTTTATGGCGCAAGGGCCATATTTGGCCATGCTGCGGCAGACACGACATACAATATTAAGTAATAAACACACACACAATGAAAGTTTTACTGACACAAGGAGAAGAATACACCTAGGGCGGAATGCTCCTGACCGTGGTTCAAAATTACGTGGTGTTGTCCTAGATCTTTCCCTGTGGGATTGATCCCGGACCGTCACCAATAGCCCGTTGCGTTGCTCCAGTGTGACGTTAATTAAAATACCTACCTACCTGACAGAAATCGAACCTGAGCTCATAAAGCGAGGATTAACAATCATCTATACTCGGATTTGTGTCGCAGTATGTATTTATTGTGATAATTAAGTCAGCTGAGTCAGTCCTCACGTTGTGACAGGCAGCATTAGGTTCGCCAGTCAAGGACAACTCTGCTCGAAGCTTTATTTAAAGCTTAAAAATATCTCGGTATCAAATTCGTCTCGGATAACACGGACGCTCGGTTAATCGGAGCTTGGATAATCAAGATTATACTGTATACAGATAATAGGCGCTGAAATATCCTAACAAAATGGATTGTTCCAGAAGCACACAAGGTAGATGACGAGCACCTCGTGACATAAGAGCATGTATCCCAAGTTCTCAATGTCTAGCAAGACTTAATGTATGTGGAGAGAGAGGTTTCGGCACGAGACCCAGACACCAGTTATGTTGGTAAAGGGAACCAACTTTCCGCAAGTGAACGCATTTACGTCTCAATAGAGCAACATAACAGACTATTGGGATCAATCCCGAAAGGAAAGAGTAGACCGTGTTAGCCCGGTTGGAAGAGTAACGAATTAGCAACCGGAGGGTTGCGAGTTCGAATCGAACCAAAGACCGTCGAGTACACGGGGACACGTTTCATCTGTCGTGGCCACAAATGCCCTCACGTTGGCTTGGTGTGGAAGTTTGGAGAGTGGGATGCCAGCTCAGGTGTTGCCTCGTCATCTGACCGTTGTTCAAAATGACTAGGAATTGGATCTTTCACTTCGGGATGGTAGGTAGGTATTTTAATTAACGTCACACTGGAGCAATACAACGGGCTATTTCACATCGGGATGGATACGGACCGTCACCAATACCCCGTTGTGTTGTTCCAGTGAGACGTTAATTCATTACCTACCCTCTTAAAAGTGTCCCCATTTGAATAAAAAAATGGTAAGCCTACTTAAAAGTGTACACGGAGCTGGTTAAATCCGTCGTGGCCTCAAATGTCCTCACGTTGGTGTGATGTGGAAGATTGGAGAGTTGGGTGCCAGCTCAGGTGTTGCCTCGTCATCTGACCGTGGTTCAAAATTACGTGGTTCTGTCCTCTGATTTTTCCCTTTGGGATTGATCCCTGACCGTCGCCAATAGCCCGTTGTGTTGCTCTAGTGTGACGTTAATTAAAAACCTACCTAATTGTTTCTAACTATTGATGCCAGTGTTGTTACTTATTTTGTTTAAATCCATTTGTAATTTGGGGCAGCACATCTGAGAGTAAGTGCGGTCAAGGAACTTCAAAGCGATTTGATCCGCCATGCCCCAATACTCTTAAATTATGTAACGTTTTTATATTTCTGTATCAACTTTAATTTCAATTGTATTTTACGTTTTTTACAAAAGATGTATAATTTCCCCAAAACTACTCTAAAGTATATATTTAGCAGGCATAAGAACTAGGTTTCGCTAAGAATTACTGTTGTTAATTGAGCGTTCAAACGATAAAAGTAACAGGGTTTGTAGGTTATTAACAACAATGGTGATTAAAAAACAATGGAACATGAATTTGTGGCGAAAATATTTATAGGAAGTAGAAAGTCTGTTAAATGCTAAAAATATATTTATGAGCGTTTTCTCGTCTATTTTCCTCAAACTTTAAGCTTCAAAAATATCCTGTTCTTAATTACTTCAAGCTGATCCTTTCTTGAGTGTGAAAAGAAAGAAAATGTTTTTTTTGCTTCGCTGTTTAAGAAAACTGATTCTATTCTGCCTTAAATAAGACTTTCTTTCGAGTGGTTTTTAATTGCAGGGTTTTTCTCAGATCATTTGTAGTTGCTTTAGTGGTTTTAATATGAATGGCTTCGCTTTTCGTTTTGTTCATAAGCTGTTACTATCGGGCTTCATACTGCGTAGGCTTTTTTCAAAGGAAACTTCAGGAAAACTATTGTTTGTTTTCCCCCTTCCGAAGTCTGAAACATCTTTCTTCCTTTTCTCTTTCATTTCGCATCAAATAGAGGTTAAGTGCATCTAAATCGTAAATGCTTCTATATTTGCTTTTGATGATTCAGTTTTTCTTATTTGCGATTAATTCAGAAATACACACTTTCAGAATTCCTTCACTTTGAGTTGGCAGAGTACACAAGATTCATTTCACACCATAGACGTGAAATATAAGTGGACTAACATTGGTACTGAGAGGAGCTTCAAAAAGAGTGACCAAAATGTCGACTAGCAGTCACATGACTGCTCTGCTGAAAACTCACTTGGTTGGCTGATTTGGCATCTTATCGCCTCGTTTGGCGATGCAACATCCTATGACAGGGTTGATGTGTGAATATGCATTTCTATAGATGGCAACAAAAGTGGTGAAATTGCCAAAGTCAACTACTATCAATCAATGGACCAATCAGATGATGAATCAACGGATAGGCGTCTTTTACAGTCCCGTGGACCAATCTGATGATGAATGTTATGTTCCACCCAACACAGGAAAGCAGTCTAAGGGTCACGTTACTACTAGTTTGGGTCACAGGATACTGGGCACTTAAAACAGTTGCCACTGCTCACTAAACTTTTATATTTCCTCAATGTTTCATACCTCTACGCTCAACAGCCTCAATTGAAATCCCGGTCTGGGCATAGATGTTTGTTGCGTTCGGGATCTACTTTGGGCCGTAGGTCCAGATCTAATAGCGGCTCAAGCAACCACCATTAATCACCCTAAAGTCCCATTTCCCATACACTCCCAACATCTACACTTCCCTCATGAAATAAAAACTTAATGTATAAAACTTGCTCCAATGTGTATTCCTCTTGTCCTTCATGCAAGTGCACATTTATTAGTATAGGTAGGTATGTGGTTGAATTAACGTCGCACTGCTGTAACACACTAGACTATTGGCGACGGTCCGGGATCAATCCCGAAGGGAAAGATCGAGGACAACGCCTCGACATTTTGAACTGCGGTCAGATAACGAGGTCAACACCTGAGCTGGTACCTAACACTCCAAACTTCCACACCACGCCTGAGAACATTTGAGGCCACGACAAATTTAACGTGTACCAGCCCCCACGTATGCGACGGTCTATGGTTGGATCGAGTTTCGAACTCGCAACCCTCCGGTCGCTAATCCGCGACTCATCCAGCCGGGCTACCGTGGCCCCTTATTAAAAACACGATTAAATTATTTAAAAAAAATTAGTAGGGTGCCAGCTCAGGTGTAACCTCGTCATCTGACCGTTGTTCAAAATTACGTAGTGTTTTCCATCGGATCTTTCCCTTGTGGGATTGATCCCGAACCGTCGCCAATAGTCTAGTGTGTTGCAGCAGTGCGACGTTAATTAAAAACTACCAAATACCAATACCTTGGATCTTTCCCTTAGGGATTGATCCCAGATCTTTGACAATAGCCCGTTGTGTTGGTCCAGTGCGACGTTAATTTATTACCTACCTACGATGAAACATAACTCAATTAACCAACCCGGTGCTCCCTTTAGACCTCGGCCCTGGAACCATATTACCACCACTCCCCCACCTCTTTATTGGGGTCCTGACCTCATCAGATCACATGACTACAATTTCAAAAATGTTTATTACATCTTGACACATGAGACGCCGATTTCACGATGTCTTCTATCCACCAGCGAAGCAACATGCATAAAATGAACATTAGAAAAAACAGTAATAGAAGATGAATCACAAATTTCCTTTAAGAGAATTCTAAAAACGTTCTCTCCAGTGCAGTCGAAGAAGATATGTTCCAAAGACAATTAAGGCACTTGTCGGAGTCAGCCAGGTGAAAACGATTCAAGTTGGCCTGAGTTTACATTATTGCCTATTTTAGATTTAGCAGAAAACGTGGCATCTGCTCTAGGGATTTGTTTAAAGTTTCAAAAATGTTTACGAAAAGAATAAAAACGTTCATTTACGATTTAAAAGAATTTTAAGCTCTATTTTTATCAAAATGTTTACTCCGATGCGATTCTCATACGAAAACACGGCGAGTTTTCCCAAAACAACGCCATTTCCCAATCTCCAATTTTTGTTTTCCCAGCACATAGCTGCAGGCGGAATCGTTCTCCAAGCGGCAAACAGCATTCCGCCTGGTTAAACGCTCAAAATTACTTCACTTACCCGAGCATAGGCATGAGAACATGTTGCCGGATTTCCATTTGAAAAATTAAGCTCCTCAATCGCGTGAAAGCGGGCCTCGCGCTAGCCTTTTAAATACTGCGTTTCCTGCGCATGGCCTCCAGGCCTCTGAGGGCCTGAACAATTCGAGCGGAAGAATTAATTCCTGATGGAAGCATAATCAAAAATCCAGAAGCAGAGAACTTTCTTTCCCGATGATTCGGAGACATGATGTAAGTTAATTTGTGTCTCCGGAATCTTGGAGCTAATTTCGTTTCGATAGATGGCAACGATAGTGAGAATTTAATCCGCTTTTATTTTTTTATTATTTTTATTTTTCGTTTTTCAAATGTCTTTTTGGGAAAAAATATCTCACTTTCATTGTTTCGTAGATGGTTCCTTCCAATCCTTTCGGACGATACTGAAGTTTTGGAATATTTTGGTATCAGGAATGGAAGCAATCACAAAGGGGCATTAGAAAGGCATTTCTGTCAAGCTAAATGTATTTGGCGGTAGTGGAACCCTTTTCCTGTACGTGTTTCGAACATGACGTCAATTGACTTGTTTTTAGAATACGGTTTTATCATTTGGCTAGTAAAATTCCAAAGAACGAATTCCGAATTAATATGTGATAGTTGATTTGTCATACTAATTGAATCGTTTATTTCAGAAACCCGCTAAATGTTTCAAAAATGTCTGTTGGCGGGTTTCTGGAAATAAACGATTCAATTAGATTAAACGCCAACCGTCGTCAAAACGGCGATTATCTATATTTTAAGGTAACCCCGGCATGTGTAATGAGATAGCATCTGGACAGAAGAAATAAAATCTTCGCAGACCGCGTGGTTTGTTTACACTGAAAATTCCTCTCATTGTTGTAATTTTTATACTGGTAGGAGTTATTTTTAACTCTATTTTTATTATACAGACAGGAGGAGATAAACTAAGTCAATGAGCAAAAGGACCGGCATTTCAGAACTACCTAGTCACGTTTTTCTGGTCTGGTAAAACAATTTTGTGACTTAAACAATTTCGTCCTTGTCACAGAATTATTTCCCCGTGATGTGTGTGAAGTGAATGCTTTCATGTACTCCATCTTAGAATAAAAAAACTTAGGTAGTAGGTAGGGACTTATTTAACGTCGCACTTGGAGAAACACAACGGGCCATTTGTGACTGTAAGGGATCAACCCCGAAGAGGAGAATCCGAGGACAGCACCTCATAATTTTGAACAATGGTCAGAAAACGAAGCGAACACCTGGCGCCCCACTCCCCAAATTTCACTACCTGAGGACATTTGAGGCCATTGCAGATTCAACGTGCACCAGTCACCGTGCACACGACGGTTTTAAGCTGGACCTAGTTTCGAACTCTCAACCCTCCTGTTGCTAATCCGTAGCTCTTCCAACTGGGTTACTTAAGACCGCCTTGCAAGTCAATTTGTTTCTTTTCGGCCATGACAATACACTACAAATCATTTTCAGCCCTAAATTAAAATGGGCACTTAGGCCACATCTTCTTTAGGAGTGTAAGGATGAGGTGAACATTTGAGCTGGCACTTCACTCTCCAAACTTCCACACCAAGCCAACAATAGGAAATTTGAGGCTATGGCAGATTTAAAGTACATTAGACCCCACGTACACGGCTGCGTCTTTCGTTGGATGGAGTCTCGAACTCATAACCCTCCAGTTGTTAATTCGCTACTCTACCAACCGGGCTACCGTGGCCCATATCCAACACTCAGAGTCAAATTCTTCGTTTCATGCAATCGTCTAAAGTCGTTATATTATTCAAGTAAGAGAGAGAGACGAAGCAATAAAATTCTCTTTTCAGGAATGTCTGGAGATATCACAAAAAAGATTACGGTCGTCTTTTTTTCCTTCCGTCCCAGAGATCCATTACCGTTTACCGTTAACAAAGTTTGGGATTTTGCTATTTTTTAATTAAAATATTGCCATCAAAATATTGTTTTCAAAATCATTGTTATTAGAAAAGCACAGAAAATAAAATCGATGCACAATACATTAACCATCTGAAAAGAGATGCAAACAAGTTGGTTGTTCAATGTTTTGATTTTTCCGGTCATTATCAAATATATAGAACAGGATTCGCCACTTTTTAAAGAAATGGTTGTTTTCTTTTGGTATGGTTGCTATTATAAACAATTTTGAAAACGTGTATTTTGATGAAAATCTTCGCAACAAATCTGACCCAGCATCGTGTAATTCACACCTCTTGAAAATAGCGTAGTTATAAAAAGGTTAGTTATGCATAGGGTTACTAAACATCACGTGTCAGGTTCGATTCCTCCCTGGGTACATTTCTCTCGTCTGTGTCAGTAAAATTCACCTTGTATTTCCATTACTTGACGTGTGTTGTGCTTGACGCAGCTTAGTCAAATATGGTATATATTTAGGTAGGTATTCCAATTAACGTCGCACTGAAGCAACACTAAAGGCTATTGGCGACGATCCGGGATCAGACCCAAAGGAAAAGATCCGAGGACAACACCACGTAATTTTGAATCAGATGACGAAGTCCCACCTGAGCTGGCACCCCACTCTCCAAACTTCCACACCAACGTGAGGACATTTGAGGCCGCGACAGATTTAATGTGCACCAGCCCCCTTTGTAGACGACGGTCTTTGATTGGATTCGAACTCGCAACCCTCGGGTTGCTAATCCGTTACTCTTCCAATCGGGCTACCGCGCCCCTTGTTCAAATATGGCCTTTGCGCCATAAAACCCAACCCGACTAGCCAAAGCATTTCGGTCATCAAACAGTAATGGATGGAAAACCTAAGACTTCAATCATTACATATAATTTAGCTAGTCATCCTTTCGCCATCTTTTATTATACGAGGGAAAATTAGACCAGGACCTACGGTTTAAAGTACTAGGAGTCTATTGAGACCAGGGTATATTGCTCATTGATCACACCACTCAATAACAGCCAAATTCCCTCAAGCTAAATATAGATGACGATAGTGTTTCTGCGGCCAGTTGCTTGACGTCACTTCGCAGTTTTTCGGAAACGATATCAGCACTTCGCCAATAAAAATTTCCAAAGAATAAATTCCAAATTGATACATAATAATGGATTGATCAACACCAATTAGATTAAACACCGAACGTTACCGAAACTGCGATGAACTACATTCTAAGGTAACCCCGACATATGTTATGCGGGAGCATTTGGACAACAGAAGTAAAATCTTCGCGGTCTTTGCTTACCACAAATCACATGAGAATTTGCTTATTTTGTTACTGAAAATCTTCTTAAAAGTGGGCCGCAGTTGCCTAGTTGAAAGAGCAACGGATTAGCAACCAGAGGGCTGCTAGTTCGAAACTAGGTCCAGCCAAAGACCGTCGTGTACACGGGATCTTTGGCTGGACCTATTCAAGTTAAATCTGTCGTGGACTCAAATGTCCTCACGTTGGCGTGGTGTGAAAGTTTGGATAGTGGGATGCCAGCTCAGGTGTTGTCTAGTCACCTGAGCTATGAAATGACTAGGAGTTGGACCTTTCACTTCGTGATGAATCCCGGATCGTCGCCAATACCCTGTTGTGTTCCTCCAGTACGACGTTAGTTAACTAACTACCTACCTACCCTCTTAAAAGTGTCCCCATTTGAATAAAAAAAATGGTAAGCCTACTTAAAAGTGCCCACGGTTTGAAAGAAAAATAGTATTGTCACCCTACGAGCGTCAAATAAGAATTAAAACTATACCCTGATCCATCCTTTGCGCTCTTCAAAAATCTGAATGCGCGAAGGGTAAAACGAAACAAAAACTCACAAAACCCTCTCCTATATAAAAAAAATACTTGTTATCTTGTTCCTCTTTACAGATAATTTACTTGCAACATACGGAAAGCATAAAAACTATTTTCAGTAGTGACTAATCTGATTCCACATGAGGGAAAGTTGAAAAGTTTTTGAGAGATAAAACGAAATTTTTGCGTAACTGGAAACCTCTTGAAAACTTGATGCGTCGTCGTAATTTGTGTAATGTAATTCCAAAGCTAAAGAAGGGAGAGTAGTATTGAAATGGCATTCATTCATTTATTTCGCTCATTTTCTACTCTGATTACTTCTGAGTGCAAAATCGTAAATTTGGGGATTTTCCTTATAGCTCCCGATAAAGTATTTTGCTGTTTTTAAAATATGTGTAGAAGGCGAAGAGGTTTGAAATGAAATGTTGCTTTTTCTAATCCATTTATGAATTCTTTCTCTGATGGATATGGTGTAAAAATGGTAATTTAATAAAAATTAACATGAGGCCCACATATGTACTTTGGAGCCTTAGGTGACGGACTCGTGTGAAATAAAAATATGTCCTTAGTACTCACTCAATGGAGAGTGGGGTGCCAGCTTATGTGTTGACCTCGTCATCTGACCGTGGTTCAAAATGGCGAGGTGTTGTCCTAGGATCGTTTCCTTCGGCAGTGACCCCGGACCGTCGCCAATAACCCTATTTGTCGCACCAGGGCGACGTTAATTCAGCTACCTACTTAAGTACTCAATTTTTAACTATTTGAGAGTTTCACATTACGAGTTGACATTGTATTGTCAAACGAATTGATATGCACACAGCCCCAATATGTGTGTACTCCTTACATCTCACAGTGCCACGAATGGTACAGGCTCCCGGTACATGGTACCGGCGACTAGAGTACCTTGATGAACGGTAAACGTTGCGAGTTGACATTGCATTGTTGAGGAATTGATATGCACAGTGTGTGTGTACGTCTTACACGGACACAGATGGTATAAGCACCCGGTACCATGGTACCAGGAACCAAAGTACCTTGATGAACAGCAAACATTACGAGTTGGCATTGCATTGTTAAACGAATTGATATGCACACAGCCCCAATATGTGTGTACTCCTTACATCTCACAGTGCCACGAATGGTACAGGCTCCCGGTACATGGTACCGGCGACTAGAGTACCTTGATGAACGGTAAACGTTGCGAGTTGACATTGCATTGTTGAGGAATTGATATGCACAGTGTGTGTGTACGTCTTACACGGACACAGATGGTATAAGCACCCGGTACCATGGTACCAGGAACCAAAGTACCTTGATGAACAGCAAACATTACGAGTTGGCATTGTATTGTTAAACGAATTGATATGCACACAGCCCCAATATGTGTGTACTCCTTACA
The DNA here is from genome assembly GCA_933210815.1 of Meta bourneti. Classification (NCBI taxonomy): domain Eukaryota; kingdom Metazoa; phylum Arthropoda; class Arachnida; order Araneae; family Tetragnathidae; genus Meta; species Meta bourneti. The sequence goes on along the minus strand of OW119931.1, from coordinate 29,527,896 downwards.
TCTCACAGTGCCACGAATGGTACAGGCTCCCGGTACATGGTACCGGCGACTAGAGTACCTTGATGAACGGTAAACGTTGCGAGTTGACATTGCATTGTTGAGGAATTGATATGCACAGTGTGTGTGTACGTCTTACACGGACACAGATGGTATAAGCACCCGGTACCATGGTACCAGGAACCAAAGTACCTTGATGAACAGCAAACATTACGAGTTGGCATTGCATTGTTAAACGAATTGATATGCACACAGCCCCAATATGTGTGTACTCCTTACATCTCACAGTGCCACGAATGGTACAGGCTCCCGGTACATGGTACCGGCGACTAGAGTACCTTGATGAACGGTAAACGTTGCGAGTTGACATTGCATTGTTGAGGAATTGATATGCACAGTGTGTGTGTACGTCTTACACGGACACAGATGGTATAAGCACCCGGTACCATGGTACCAGGAACCAAAGTACCTTGATCAACAGCAAACATTACGAGTTGGCATTGCATTGTTAAACGAATTGATATGCACACAGCCCCAATATGTGTGTACTCCTTACATCTCACGGTGCCACGAATGGTACAGGCTCCCGGTACATGGTACCGGCGACTAGAGTACCTTGATGAAAGGTAAACGTTGCGAGTTGACATTGCATTGTTGAGGAATTGATATGCACAGTGTGTGTGTACGTCTTACACGGATACAGATGGTATAAGCACCCGGTACCATGGTACCAGGAACCAAAGTACCTTGATGAACAGCAAACATTACGAGTTGGCATTGCATTGTTAAACGAATTGATATGCACACAGCCCCAATATGTGTGTACTCCTTACATCTCACAGTGCCACGAATGGTACAGGCTCCCGGTACATGGTACCGGCGACTAGAGTACCTTGATGAACGGTAAACGTTGCGAGTTGACATTGCATTGTTGAGGAATTGATATGCACAGTGTGTGTGTACGTCTTACACGGACACAGATGGTATAAGCACCCGGTACCATGGTACCAGGAACCAAAGTACCTTGATGAACAGCAAACATTACGAGTTGGCATTGCATTGTTAAACGAATTGATATGCACACAGCCCCAATATGTGTGTACTCCTTACATCTCACAGTGCCACGAATGGTACAGGCTCCCGGTACATGGTACCGGCGACTAGAGTACCTTGATGAAAGGTAAACGTTGCGAGTTGACATTGCATTGTTGAGGAATTGATATGCACAGTGTGTGTGTACGTCTTACACGGACACAGATGGTATAAGCACCCGGTACCATGGTACCAGGAACCAAAGTACCTTGATGAACAGCAAACATTACGAGTTGGCATTGCATTGTTAAACGAATTGATATGCACACAGCCCCAATATGTGTGTACTCCTTACATCTCACAGTGCCACGAATGGTACAGGCTCCCGGTACATGGTACCGGCGACTAGAGTACCTTGATGAACGGTAAACGTTGCGAGTTGACATTGCATTGTTGAGGAATTGATATGCACAGTGTGTGTGTACGTCTTACACGGACACAGATGGTATAAGCACCCGGTACCATGGTACCAGGAACCAAAGTACCTTGATGAACAGCAAACATTACGAGTTGGCATTGCATTGTTAAACGAATTGATATGCACACAGCCCCAATATGTGTGTACTCCTTACATCTCACAGTGCCACGAATGGTACAGGCTCCCGGTACATGGTACCGGCGACTAGAGTACCTTGATGAACGGTAAACGTTGCGAGTTGACATTGCATTGTTGAGGAATTGATATGCACAGTGTGTGTGTACGTCTTACACGGACACAGATGGTATAAGCACCCGGTACCATGGTACCAGGAACCAAAGTACCTTGATGAACAGCAAACATTACGAGTTGGCATTGCATTGTTAAACGAATTGATATGCACACAGCCCCAATATGTGTGTACTCCTTACATCTCACAGTGCCACGAATGGTACAGGCTCCCGGTACATGGTACCGGCGACTAGAGTACCTTGATGAACGGTAAACGTTGCGAGTTGACATTGCATTGTTGAGGAATTGATATGCACAGTGTGTGTGTACGTCTTACACGGACACAGATGGTATAAGCACCCGGTACCATGGTACCAGGAACCAAAGTACCTTGATGAACAGCAAACATTACGAGTTGGCATTGCATTGTTAAACGAATTGATATGCACACAGCCCCAATATGTGTGTACTCCTTACATCTCACAGAGCCACGAATGGTACAGGCTCCCGGTACATGGTACTGGCGACTAGAGTACCTTGATGAACGGTAAACGTTGCGAGTTGACATTGCATTGTTGAGGAATTGATATGCACAGTGTGTGTGTACGTCTTACACGGACACAGATGGTATAAGCACCCGGTACCATGGTACCAGGAACCAAAGTACCTTGATGAACAGCAAACATTACGAGTTGGCATTGCATTGTTAAACGAATTGATATGCACACAGCCCCAATATGTGTGTACTCCTTACATCTCACAGTGCCACGAATGGTACAGGCTCCCGGTACATGGTACCGGCGACTAGAGTACCTTGATGAACGGTAAACGTTGCGAGTTGACATTGCATTGTTGAGGAATTGATATGCACAGTGTGTGTGTACGTCTTACACGGACACAGATGGTATAAGCACCCGGTACCATGGTACCAGGAACCAAAGTACCTTGATGAACAGCAAACATTACGAGTTGGCATTGCATTGTTAAACGAATTGATATGCACACAGCCCCAATATGTGTGTACTCCTTACATCTCACAGTGCCACGAATGGTACAGGCTCCCGGTACATGGTACCGGCGACTAGAGTACCTTGATGAACGGTAAACGTTGCGAGTTGACATTGCATTGTTGAGGAATTGATATGCACAGTGTGTGTGTACGTCTTACACGGACACAGATGGTATAAGCACCCGGTACCATGGTACCAGGAACCAAAGTACCTTGATGAACAGCAAACATTACGAGTTGGCATTGCATTGTTAAACGAATTGATATGCACACAGCCCCAATATGTGTGTACTCCTTACATCTCACAGTGCCACGAATGGTACAGGCTCCCGGTACATGGTACCGGCGACTAGAGTACCTTGATGAAAGGTAAACGTTGCGAGTTGACATTGCATTGTTGAGGAATTGATATGCACAGTGTGTGTGTACGTCTTACACGGACACAGATGGTATAAGCACCCGGTACCATGGTACCAGGAACCAAAGTACTTTGATGAACAGCAAACATTACGAGTTGGCATTGCATTGTTAAACGAATTGATATGCACACAGCCCCAATATGTGTGTTCTCCTTACATCTCACAGTGCCACGAATGGTACAGGCTCCCGGTACATGGTACCGGCGACTAGAGTACCTTGATGAACGGTAAACGTTGCGAGTTGACATTGCATTGTTGAGGAATTGATATGCACAGTGTGTGTGTACGTCTTACACGGACACAGATGGTATAAGCACCCGGTACCATGGTACCAGGAACCAAAGTACCTTGATGAACAGCAAACATTACGAGTTGGCATTGCATTGTTAAACGAATTGATATGCACACAGCCCCAATATGTGTGTACTCCTTACATCTCACAGTGCCACGAATGGTACAGGCTCCCGGTACATGGTACCGGCGACTAGAGTACCTTGATGAACGGTAAACGTTGCGAGTTGACATTGCATTGTTGAGGAATTGATATGCACAGTGTGTGTGTACGTCTTACACGGACACAGATGGTATAAGCACCCGGTACCATGGTACCAGGAACCAAAGTACCTTGATGAACAGCAAACATTACGAGTTGGCATTGCATTGTTAAACGAATTGATATGCACACAGCCCCAATATGTGTGTACTCCTTACATCTCACAGTGCCACGAATGGTACAGGCTCCCGGTACATGGTACCGGCGACTAGAGTACCTTGATGAACGGTAAACGTTGCGAGTTGACATTGCATTGTTGAGGAATTGATATGCACAGTGTGTGTGTACGTCTTACACGGACACAGATGGTATAAGCACCCGGTACCATGGTACCAGGAACCAAAGTACCTTGATGAACAGCAAACATTACGAGTTGGCATTGCATTGTTAAACGAATTGATATGCACACAGCCCCAATATGTGTGTACTCCTTACATCTCACAGTGCCACGAATGGTACAGGCTCCCGGTACATGGTACCGGCGACTAGAGTACCTTGATGAAAGGTAAACGTTGCGAGTTGACATTGCATTGTTGAGGAATTGATATGCACAGTGTGTGTGTACGTCTTACACGGACACAGATGGTATAAGCACCCGGTACCATGGTACCAGGAACCAAAGTACCTTGATGAACAGCAAACATTACGAGTTGGCATTGCATTGTTAAACGAATTGATATGCACACAGCCCCAATATGTGTGTACTCCTTACATCTCACAGTGCCACGAATGGTACAGGCTCCCGGTACATGGTACCGGCGACTAGAGTACCTTGATGAACGGTAAACGTTGCGAGTTGACATTGCATTGTTGAGGAATTGATATGCACAGTGTGTGTGTACGTCTTACACGGACACAGATGGTATAAGCACCCGGTACCATGGTACCAGGAACCAAAGTACCTTGATGAACAGCAAACATTACGAGTTGGCATTGCATTGTTAAACGAATTGATATGCACACAGCCCCAATATGTGTGTACTCCTTACATCTCACAGTGCCACGAATGGTACAGGCTCCCGGTACATGGTACCGGCGACTAGAGTACCTTGATGAACGGTAAACGTTGCGAGTTGACATTGCATTGTTGAGGAATTGATATGCACAGTGTGTGTGTACGTCTTACACGGACACAGATGGTATAAGCACCCGGTACCATGGTACCAGGAACCAAAGTACCTTGATGAACAGCAAACATTACGAGTTGGCATTGCATTGTTAAACGAATTGATATGCACACAACACCAATGTGTGTACTCTACTTCTTACAGTCTCCCAGATGGTCGAGAATTCAATATTTACCGTTCTTCACTGAAGGTTGAACGGATCAAACAAAAGGTCTTTATTTGGAGATTAAAAAAAACCTGGTAATTCTTCTGCATTGAAGAAACAATCCGCACAGAGCTTAAAAAAGAAAAAAAGCTTTATTTCACTTTCTCCAGTTGAAAAACTGGTCTCTATCCAAGTCTTCTTGTTAACAGTCAGCCTTGGACTCTTAAATCATATTACACGGCCGTGATCAAAGCTACTGGTTGTAAGAGATTGCCTTGGTTCGAACAGCTTTTTTTCCCTTTCCCTAAATGCCTTTGGACACAAAGCTTCGATTATTAGTTGCATCAGATTTTTTGTACATTTAATCTCAGGAATAGAACATGTTGCGTAGTGTAAAGTATTAATGTAGTATTGTTTCATTTGCTCTTGGAAGAATGGAACCAGGGAAGCTTCAAAGCTTCTTCCCTAGAATATTACACGAGAAAAATGTGTAAGAATAAAGTCTTTTTGTTAATGGTCAATTTAATATCCGAGGAATATTTTGGTGTTCTTTTACTCTGCTCTATTTCACACGGAAGTGGGATACACCGCGAATTCATCCAATCAGACTCGTGGAGCTGAAACTTGCATAAATTGTATTCCCATGAATTTGATGTTCGGCGTGTTAGATGCATGAAAAATTGATTAAAAAGAAATGGAACAATTGTTTTTTATAAAAGAAAATGTATATATATTTAGCTTTGTTCCAACATAACTGTGTAATCTGGTACATTTCTCAAAGGCAGTTAAAATATATGCGACTTCTAGAAAATTTATGGATAGACTTCCCTATTAAATGTGAAGTTAACTATCAAACTGTTTATTATCTCAGATGCAGTTAAAAAATATACGACTTCTAGAAAATATATCGATGAACTTCCCTATTAAATGTGTAGTTGTTAACTATCAAACAGTTTAATCGTATAAATTTCTCAGAGACAGTTAAAAAATACAAGACTTCCTTAAAATGTGCATAGACTTCCCTATTAAATGTGTATTGTATACTATCAAACTTGCGTCATACCTCCTTTGTTTTATGTGAGAAAGGTTAAAGAGTATTAATATTTCAATATCTAATTTACCCTTCAGAATTTTAAACAGTTGCAATAAGAATAAACGCTGTTGGGCCATGGAAGATGTAACCATCTCCAGTTTCACCAATTTACAAGTCTTTTTTCATGCATCGTTTATTGCAAATTTCTAAATCCACTGCAGTCGACGATTACCTTGAATGAAATCGCCCGTTTAGAGAAAAAGATTAAAACCTTAGCCAAACGTGTAGTCAATAATGCAAATGTTCCAAACCATGACTATTAAAAGTGATAAAACAATATGGAAAAAAACTGGTTGATACTTCGGTGGAGAAAAACATTCATCAGCCTCAGGACCAAACTGAACAAGAGGAAAGCTTGAGTTTACTGACTTATCCGTGAAGTAACAAAAATATTTAAAGTGTAATTAAGAGGTACCGACCATATTTAAAGTCTCACAGGAACAGTTGACTAAAAAGGACACCTTTCCCATCGATAATCTTCACATGAAATATTTATTGATTTGAAACATAGCAACACGTAAATTTCATAATACAATTCATTAGAATTCTTAATTTTTAGAGTTAACTAGTTTAAAATTTTGTTTCATAATTTCAATTAAGTAATAAAAATTCCAAAGAATAAATTCCGAATTGATATGATAGTTGATGGCTCAACACCAATTAAAAGCGAAACATTTCCAAAGCAGCGACAAACTATTTCAAGGTAACCTGAAATGCATCTAGTTAGAACATTTGATAGCTGAAGTAAAATCTTCGCATTACTTCTGGTGTACGTCCATAGCGACAGCTTGGGGTCAGAGGTTAACACTTACACCACTGACCGCCGGTCGTAAATCCCGAAGAATCTATAAGGGCGTCCAGACGATCCAGACGTCCATCCCGTCTAGACGATCTTTAATGCTCCTGGTGGTTGTCTGGACGAGTTATCTCGTCATTAGAAGAAAATTACCATATCTTGATCTCATCATCATCAAAAACATCGGCAATATCTTGATGACGAGATATCTCGTCATTAACAGAATTAGTCAGAAATTGATGGGGGACAAGGTAGCTCAGTTGGAAGAAACGGATTGACAACCGGAGGGTTGTGAGTTCGAAACTAGGTCCAACCAAAGACCGCCGTGTACGCGGTTGCCGATGCACGTTAAATCTGTCGTGGCCTCAAATGTCCTCACGTTGGCGTGGTGTGGAAGTTTGGAGAGTGGAGTGCCAGCTCAGGTGTCGACCTCGTCATCTGACCGTGTTTTGAAATTACGAGGTATTTTCTTCGGATCTTTCCCTTCGTGATGGATCCCAGACAGTCGTCAATTTCCCATTGTGTTGCTCCAGTGCGACGTTAATTAACTACCTACCAACCCTGATTAATTCTCTAAATAATGTGTATTCCTTGTCTTTTAAAATAAATATCTAGTTTTCTTGTATTTTGGGCCGTCTTCGGTTTTTTTTTTGCCATAACACTGCGTTAGACCTTGTTTGTTTTGACACTGAAAATCTCTCTCATACGTCCACTGAGCGCTCGAATTCCTACGTTGGATTCATTCATTCGCCTGAGTTGATATGAAGCGAAAGTGCAATATCGCTGCCATACAGGATCGCGGTTGCCTTGGCAATGCGGTACACAACACCACAGTCTGTTACCCTCGGTTCAAGAGAAACATGTGAGCTACTTCCAGTGATTGTGACATGATCTAATCACCCACTGGCCCTCTCAGAAAATAGCGCAATGTCAGCGATGCGAGCATGTTATCCACAAGGCTAAAATTAAAAGTCTGGCTTCTGCGAAAGGGTGGCAGTTTTTTGCTTGATGATGGGGTCTTCCTCGGCAAGTCAGCCACCTGTGACGGGCTGAGTGCCTGTCTCCTCCTCGGAGGTGCAAGAATTTCTCATCAGGTTGTGCCCCAATTGCTTCGGAGCATTAGGATGTTCCCGGAATGAAAATTATCAACTGCTGGAGAAGTGACGATGGTTATTGCGGATTAGACGACTAAAAACATAATTTACGTCGTTTTGAACTTCCAAATTTCTATTTTCTTGGTTCCTTTCTTTTTCAAATGAATATTTTCATGATCCACCATAAGCGAAACTGAATGAGACTGATGTCCAAAACAAAATTTTCATATTATTCAAAATTAGATGAAGTATTATTTTTTAGGTGTAGTTGAATTAGAGCGTCGCACTGATGCAACACTATTGGCGGCGGTCCGGGATCAATCCCGAAAGGGAAGAAGACAACAACTCGTAATTTTGCACCACGGTCAGATGACGAGGTCAACAACTAAGCTGGCACCCCTCTCCAAACTTCCTCCACCACGCCAACGTGAGGTCATTTGAGGCCACAATAGATTCAACGGCCACAAGCCCCCACGTACACGACACACTTTGGTTGGATGTTTCGAACTCGTAACCCTCTGTTACAATTCGCAAACGGGCTACCGCGGCAAAGTATTATTTTTATGTAATTATGATAAGATGTTCTAATTAGTATCGCGTTAGTAAAAATGCAAAACTTCAAAATACGACTAATAAAGATTTAAAAACGTCAATGATCATTTCACTGGAGCAAAATATCAAAAGAACAGTCACTCCTGTTTTGAAGATGGTGGATATTTTGATCTTCCGAAACGGCCATTTCATCTTTAGTCAGATTTTGAAGTTTTACATTTTATCTACCAGTTGACTTATGTTTCATCTGTTCATTTAGCACCACGTTACTTTCGACATATTACTACTTTCCTCCGGCTCCTGTTTATGGGATCATAAAACCCTTCAAACACACTATCTGACGAGAACGCTGTAGTCTCTGCGATGCCCATGGGAGGTGCTCTACCATACCTATTGACGTGAAATATGGACTAAAGCATTGCTATTGAGAGGAGCTTCAAAAATAGTGACCAACATGTCGACTAGTTGCCTAGTAAATGCTATTAAAAGTTGACTTGATTGGACGATTCGGCATTTTATCGCTTCGTTTGGCGATTTAATATCTTGTGATGACAGGGTAGATGTACGAATCCGCATTTCTACGGAGTGCCGACAAAAATGGAGAAATCGACAAAGTCTCGCAGACCAATCAGATGATGAATCAATGGATGGGCGTCTTCTCCAGTCTCGTGGACCAATCAGATGATGAATGTTCCATTACACGCAGCAGACGAAAGTAGTTTAAGGGTCACGTTACTACTCGTCCTGGGCACATAAAAAGTTACCACTGCTCACTCTACTTTTATATTTCCTCTATGGCCACGACGCACCAACCGAAGACGGACAAGCAACACGACTTAAGGGAAACTGGCCCCCATTTATGTCGTGTCCAAGAAACTTCAAACAGCCAGCCTTCGGTACATACGAGAATTGAACTCGTCACAAAGCTCTGCAGTCTCTTATGAGCGATGGTGCCTTTAGCCGCTTGGCCCCTGTCAATAAATTATTGTTCACAATTTTAATCTTTGATTGCTATAAATTATGTTTAAGAGCTAGCAAAATGCCGGGTTTGTTATGGGGCTTCTGATAATGTGTCTGCAGGACGAAAGTAAGTCTCCCCTTGTCTTATTTATTGCTCTCCAGACGTTTGCGAGACGAAAATTTTATTGCTTTGTCTCTTCTGATTAGCGATACGATTGCATGAGGGCAACGCGAAGGAGAGAATTGACTTTTAAGCGTTATAATCTACAGATGAAGTGCATTAAAACTCGCATTTTACCCACATAGTACTGGGAAATGCTCGGACAAGGTCAAAAATATTTACCCCAAACACCTGCAAAACTTGCAATGAATATTTTTAAAATGCCATCAGTCTTTTAGACATTGGCTCGTGATGTCACCCTCCCCAGCTAAGCCTTTGTGAACTAGTATTCCAAGCTTCCAATATCAGATTGAATTGTCTTAGATACCAAGTTAGTGATTAACCCCTACTGAAGTATAATGTTTTTCAATACTCAATGTTTTGCTTACATTTGAGAGGGATTTTCGGTGTAAACACAAACCAGACGGAAGGTGGAGAGTTTACTTCAAGTTAGCCAAATTCTCTCGCATGATGCATGTCGGGGTTACTTTAAAATGTACTTTATCGCCGTTTTGGGTTAGATCTAATTGGTATTGACCAATTAAATATCAATTCGGAATTCCTTCTTTGGAATTTCTGTTGGCGACATGCTGAAATCGTATTCGAAAATCAAGCCAAGTGACGTCAAGTCCGGAATACGTACAGGTTATCATAGTTTTGGTGATCAAAGTTAATGTTTCATTAACCTTGACCACCACCTTCAATTAGTTTGACAGTAAAAGTCTCCCATTTGAATTTTCTCTACTTTTCCTATGAGATTTGTACAACTTTATTATTCGAAATGCAATGAAAAAAAAATTTAAAATTTCAACTTAAGAACAAACAGCATATATAAAGAACATTTTAAACAACGAATATTGGATCTACGCGTTCTTTTTGAATCCTCACTAGGTCTGCGTGTGGATCCATCCTTTTGGGAACTTGTATAGATCCAAAAATATTGTATAATTCGATCAACAACAGGATATGCCTCCGCTTCAGGGGTGTCAACAAAAATGGCGAAAATATTCCAATCTTATTTCAATTGTATGTAATACAGGAAGTTACAAATGTTCGTATCTCCCCTCTGTTGTAGGGTCCCGATCATGAGAGTATTTTCAAGGAAGTTGTTCAAATCGAACAAAGAAGTCAATGTATTGCAAATATATTTCCCAGGTAATAACCCCAAAAATGCTTTCCCGAAAAAAAAACAAAGCAATTTCGCAACACGACAATGTTTTACTTCGAAAAGCGAGAGTATGGCGTGGCATATGAAAAATTTCCCTTCCTACAACAAAAAGAAGAAAAAAAAGAACGACATCAAAACAAAAACTAATAATCGTAAAACCCAGCGGCACGTGACATCATTATGTGAAGTGAAGGGAAGAAGAACATCGTCTTCTCCGAGCTCCCTGAAACTCGCACATGTTCCAGCTGTGCCAGATATCCACCCTGCAAAGCCAAGTCCCAGAGGCAGAGGGAGCTTGGTTGAACTTGTAAACACACAGCCAGACATCCTCGGGCTATTTCCTTTTACTCTGGCTCAGTGATAGAATGCATATTTAGCAGCAGTGAATGGGGTTAAGAAACGGTTTTATCATACGCCAAGGGGGGATGAAACTGAAAAGAAATGAAGGTCCACTGTGCAAAATCTCGGCTAAATAGATTCCCCAGGTGACGGACAGGTGTCGCTTGGTAACCACCCTTGCGTGGAGATGATGGTGTTGGTCTAGTTAGCTGTGCTGTGTGACGTCCCGTTTGCAGGTGCTCGGCAGTCACACAATAACAGTTGGAACTTCTTCGTGTTTCGAGTATTCTAATGTCGCCTCGGAATTACTCATCGCCGGCTTAGAAGTGAAACTCACTGCGTCAAAATACATAGTTGTGAGAAAATGAAAGGAAAAAGAATTCTACTCTCTATGCTTTACTCAAGGGGAAAAAAATCTAACCTTCATGCAAAGAAAAAACTATGTAGTGGTTGGTCTTTACCAGTCAAAAAATCACCCTATTTTGGTCTAGATAAACTAAAAAACTCGTATTTTGAAAAAGAATTCTACTCCCTATGCTTTACTAAAATGTTAAGTGCGCTTCTCAAAAAAAATCTAACCTTCATGCAAAGAAAAAATGCATTAGTGGACTTAACCAAAAGATCACCGTATTTTGGTCAAATTAGCTAAAAAAACTCATATTTTAAAAAAGAATTACCCCTATTATTTACTACGTGCGCTTCTAAAGAGAAATCTAACCATCACGCATTGATAAAATGACTAGGTGGACTTTGCCACTCAAAAGATCACCATATTTTAGTCTAGATAAACTAAAAAAGCTCATACCTTGAAAATTTTAACTGTGTGTTTCACTTGAAAGCGTACGAAAAAGACTAACCACCTTTTATTTTTGTACGTTGTTTTGAATACCATGTGCCCCACAGTATTTTCCTGAGACACTACACCAGTATAAATGCGTGTGCTTGGGAAGAATAAAGCATGCTACGAGTCGGTATGTCTATCCAGAATGTTATATGGGGCCATGTCCACTGCGCTAGCAACCTTCGAGTTGTAGGCGGCGCAGGTTCTATTCCTGTCGGGTGCATTCCTCCCTGGGTGTATTTATCTCTTCTGTGTCAGTAAAACTTCAATTGTGTGAGTGTCTATTACTTGATATTATATGCTGCGTATGGCGCAGCATGGCCAAATATGGCCTTTGTACCCCAAAACAAATCAAACAGAATATTGTTATTCGCATATTAATTAAATCTATACCTTACATCATACTATATATACAACATGCATATTAAAGTCAATCTCTTAGGATTACCCAGTCCTGATAAGTCTGAATTTCACCATGAAAATAATTTTGACGCTCGAGTCCTTGTTAGAAGCAATGTCCCTGAGCCATGCGATTTTAGGATGGTCGACAGGTGTCTTCAAATGCCATGAAGCTAGAGGAAAGACTGATGCAGTACAAAGGTGACCAATTTCACCAAAGGAAGAATTGTCCCAATTGATTTTTTAAACCTCTTCAGGTAGGATGGAAACGGACCATGTCCAGTGAAGAACAGTACATGAGATTTGAACTTCAGTTCATGTTTACGGACCTATATTCACTATTTTGATGGGACATCTTTGGGTCGTCAGATTATTTACGTTTACTACTAATTTAATATATGTATTTCTCGTCTTCAATTTAACTGTTAGTGAAAAAATATCACCCCGTTTCCCAATTGTAGTGGGCCCTCAAGGGCACATGTCCTTTAAGTATGTACGAACTTCAGGGACACGAGGATCTTTTCTTCTCCCATGAGGTTTACTGTCTTTACTAAACAGGGGTGTCGCGCACCCAAGCAACCATTTTCAGCTTTCATCACCATCTATTCCCAATCCCTCTTTTTTTTCTCCATTTCACGGGGAGGTAGGTAAGTAGTTAATTAACGTCGCACTGGAGCAACACAACGGGCTATTACGGTTCGGGATCAACCCCCGAAGGGAAAGATCGAGGACAACGCCTCGTAATTTTGAACCACGGTCAGATGACGAGGTCAACACCTGAGCTGGCACCCCACTCTCCAAAACTTCCGCACCACGCCAACCTGAAGGCATTTGAGACCACGACAGATTTAAAGACCCCGTGGACTCGACGGTCTTTGGCTGGACAGTTCCGAACTCGCAGCCCTCCGATTGATATCCCGTTGCCTTCCAACTAGGCTACCGCGGCTCTCCATTTCACGTTTCTTACCTGAAACTGTCTGTCTTGTGTTCGGCGTGGTTTGGCCAAATATGGCCCTTGCGCCATTAAAGTCCAAGACAGCCAACCCAATTGCAGTGGAATTTCCAAACTCGAAACCATCAAAAATAAGTTGACACCTGATCACAATCAAAGGCTTTGCTCTGGCAGTTGGCTCAGAATGAAAGATCTCCATGCGCAATATCAAAAAAGAAGTGCGTTTTGTTACGTTGAGCAATAAAGACTGACGCCATCCGAGAGCATGAGATTTTGAGATGATTTTTCATCTTTTCTGTTCTGTTATGAGTTTATCAAACTGTAGGTGGATTTAGGTGGTGTGCATTAAGCCCACTCGTTCTTCCTTGACCTGTTAAGCTCACTCCATTATACAATTGCGAGATTAAGCATGTATTTAAGAGGAAATAATAATCTGGAATTTTTTTTTCTCTAAGTGAAATGCTTTCTTTGCGCGTGAGCCGTTTTTTGGTTTTCCAACCTGCTTTTCTGTCTCGCAGAATTGGAATGAAGCGTTTCGAAATTTGAAAAGATTATATCTCTTTTGGTGTTGTGTTCGGGGCCATTGTGTCTTACAGCTTAAGACCAAGAGAAATTTTTTAAATTCATTTAATACAACTCATATTACATCAAAGTAGCGTAATAAAATCTGAGCACTGCAACATCAAATTCAAGTAATCTTCAGTTTCGTTGTGAGCAATTTGAATGAGTTTCTTACATAAGAAAAATGTACAAGACATTTTGTAACCGTAGAATAAGTACAATTTACAATTCGGCACTTTTTAACACTTTAAGTTTGGTCTACTAGAGGTTAAAGACCGATTCTAACATTCCTCTGGAACTATAAGCCTTTTCCGAAAGGAGAAATATAAACGATGGTAGAACTTGTCAGAGAATAGTGAAATATCCCGACTTCAGTTATTTCTAGCACAATCTACAGATCAAGTGAGGTCTGTATCGTATATGGATAATACGTTACATTCATATACTATAGGTAGGTAGTTAAATTAACGTCGCACTAGAGCAACACAACGGGCTATTGGCGGAGGTCCGGGATCCACCTCGTCATTACGAACAACGGTCAGAGGACGAGGTCAACACCTGAGCTGGCATACCACTCTTCAAACTTCCACACCACGCCAACGTGAGGACATTTGAGGCCACGATAGATTTAACGTGCACCAGCCGCCGTCTACACGACGGTCTTTGGTTGGATCGAGTTTCGAACTCGCAACCCTACGGTTGGTAATAGGCGACTGGGCAACCGTCGCTTATTAGTGGTGAATATATAGCTACCACTACAAAAATTAACTACAATATAGTTTTGTCACCTATCTCCACTATGAAGTACTTATAGGTAAACCAAGTTGCACTGTCTTTCACACGTCTTACTAAAGATGGAAAACGAAACTAGATTTAGTGCCAAATGGCAGACAGCAGGTGTGTATCGAACCAAGCCCCCATATAAGCACCCCAGTTGCAATTAGTTAACAGAAACCTCATGAAAAAAAAATGTTTCAAGTACTCAACATTCGACCTGCACAAGTATGAAAAAAAGGGGGTCACCCTGGCTCAGGGTTTGGCCACTGAGCTAGCAACCTGAGAATTATCGGCTGCGCAGGTTCGATTCCTCTTTTGGTGTAAATCTGTCTTCTGTGTCAGTAAAACTTTCCTTGTATGCGCATGCTTGTTTACTTGACGTTGCTTGCCAAAAATAGCTCTGCGCCATAAAACCCAACCGACCACAAGTACGAAATTTTCAAATTTCTTTTCTTTTAAAAAGTTGTGACTCCATCATTGTGAATACTGTTAAGGGACACCTTTAAAAAAGGATTGCCTCTTCCTCAAATACACGTGCCCGCTTTCTCCACAATCCGGCCCACAGCAAGCATTGGAGATCTGCACCCCTGTTCCAGTGCCTTCCGAATGGCAGTTCTGTTTCCTTTATCTCCATCCTTGTGAATACTATTAAGAGACACCTTTAAAAAAGGATTGCCTCTTCCTCAAACAAATACACGTGCCCGTTTTCTCCACAATCCGGCCCGCAGCGCGCATGGAGATCTGCACTCCTGTTCCAATGCCTTCCGAATGGCGGTTCTGTTTCCTTTATCTGTAACGTTCTTCGACAGAAAGTCTAAGAAAATTGACCACAAAGATTACTCCTCCGAATGAAGCAGGTGTTCATATTTACTGCGATTGCGTAATGCGAAATCAAAGGGTAAACGACCTTTCCGTTCTAGTCGGAAAATAATGCGATTCCTGTGTATTGGAGATGGGTTGGATTGGTCGCTCAACAGTGCTTTTTGATTTACGACGGCTAATTATGGTAGCGCAGCGTAACATGGATAACAACAGATGCGGAGATTCGGTCCGAAATCAAGTAGAAAGACAAATCTTATGCTGGAGACGACCTTGAAAGCCAATTCGTTTCTTTTCCGCAAAGCAATGCACTACAAATCATTTTTAGCCCGAAATTAAAAAGGATAATCAGAGGCTCATTTCCTTTAGGTGTGTAGGACCGTGGTTGTCCTTTTGGAAGAGTAACGGATTAGCAACCGAGTTCGAATTCAACCAAAGACCGTCGTATATAAAGGGGGCTGGTACTTTAAATTGGTACTGGTACATAAAGAGGTCAAATCTGTCGTGGCCTCAAATATCCTCACGTTGATTTGGTGAGGAAATTTGGAGAGAGAGGTGCCAGCTCAGGTGTGACCTCGTCATCTGACCATGGCTCAAAATTACGGAGCGTTGTCCTTGATCTTTCCCTTTGGGTTTGATCATATCATCAATATTCCGTTGTGTCGCTTCAGTGCGACGTTAATAAAGTAACTACCTACCTTTAGGCATGTAAGGATCTCACGGTGGGTTGTTAATTAATGTCGAGCTGGAGCAACGCTAAAGACCATTGGTGACGGTCCGGGATCAACCCCGAAGGGATAGGTCCGAGGGCAACACCTCGTCATTTTGAACCACCGTCAGATGACGAGGTGAACAACTGAGCTGGCACCCCACTCTCCGAACTTCCACACCACGCCAACGTGAGGACGGACCGCTTCAGATTTGGTAAATTTTTAATTATTTCTTTTGCCACTGAATTTTTGCAAACTTCGATATCTTTTATTAGGGATGGTAGGTAGGTATTTTAATTAACGTCGCACTGAAGCAACACAACGGGTTATTGGAGACGGTCCGGGATCAAACGCGATCCGGGGACAACACCAAGTAGTTTCGAACGGTCAGAGGACTTTCATTAGGGAATGCCGGGATTCTGGGTTTCGATGGACGCCATGCTACCTGTTGAATGCTAGCATTAATAAGATGCTTGTGATTGAGGATAAGAGTCCGTGTTAAAGGTACACATTGCGCATGACAAACACCATTCACCAATCAAACTAAGAAACAACTGGAAGCCGAAATGATCGGGCATCGACATACCCTGCTTGGCTTGTTGTACAGAAAATAAAACACGTCTAAATAGAAACTGACATCTCAGTTTTACGTTAAGAAACATCGTTTTCGATTCAAGTTTTATACCAATTTTTATTGTATTTATTTATCTTGGATTTTTTCCTTTCGGGATATTTCCGGACCGTCGCCAATGGTTCTTTGTGTTGCTCCAGTGTGACTGTATTTCAACTACCTACTTTATACGCAGAGCCGGTAAAAGTCCTAATTTGCATTTCCTGCATGACAAGGTAGGTAGTTGAATTTACGTCGCATTGGAGCAAGACAACTGGCCATTCGCGACGGTCCGGGATTCATCCCGAATTTTGAATCACGGTTAGATGACGAGGACACACTGAGCTGCCAACCCACTCTCCAAACTTCCACACAACGCCACAGTGAAAACATTTAAGACCAAGTAAGATTTAATGTGCACTAGACCCATGTACACGACAGTCTTTGGTTCGGTCGAATTTCGAACTCACAGCTCTCCGCTTACTAATCCGCTACCTTCCAGCCGAATTACGGCCAACGGAAAGTAAACAAACTTTTGCACCGAATTTAAAACAAAGAAACAAGTATTTCAAATTAGTATTTTTAAGAGGATTTTAAGTTGTGCTGTCAAGTATTACATTCAAAAGAAATCACGGAGTAAACGAATTCTTTAAATGAGACTAAAGGTGAAAGGTGAAAACAGAGAAGGAAATTAATTTAGGAGTCAAAACAAGTGGGCATCCTGTGAGCGATAATGGACAAATATAATGTCGAAATAAGATTTGTGTGAACCTTTACCAAGCTTGCCGTTGGATTTTAAAGGATATTTTCTAAGTGCTGCATGGGGTGAAAATACTTTCGAAATAACTGGATTTCCCAATGTTTTAATAAATTTCATTTAACTGGTCGGAAAATTTATCATCAAACATTTCAGAGAATAGAATATTGTAGCACAGGGATGCACAGACTTGTTAAGACCAAGGACCACATAGATTCACTATGACTTGTAGGAGGGTCAAAAAACCATACAAGTTATCTATCATACATAATTTATTTTATTTATATTTATTAAAATTTATTATTTATATTTTATATTGTTATAAAAAGGAAAGATAATAAAAAGTAAATAAAGCATTTAATTTGATGCTCGACATTGCATTGAGATTTAACAATTTTGATATTCGGTTCGATTTTTGCAGCAGACAAGCGAAAAATTGAGTTTAAATTTTCATTAGTTCCAATTTTTCGCTTTGTTAACATTCATAACTGAAAAAGTTTGTTCACAGATGTATGTTGACCTAATGAGGCTTGCGCATTTTAGTGCATAACCTAGCAACGAGGTTTTAACCCAAATTACATATCGTGTGACTTTTTAAAGTTAAAATAACACATAACGAGGCGAACCGCCGGCAAATCAACGGAGGGCCTCATGAGGCCCGGGGTCTGAGGTCTGAGCATCCCTGTTGTAGAATTTATCAGCATAGGTTCCTTCCAGTATCAGGCCATACAGCTTCTGGATATACCTGCAGATCATCCACCATGAAAAGTCTTCAAGTGATTATGTTAATTTTCAAAAAATCGATATATTTAAAGCAGAATTGGGCGTCTGTCTGTCTTTCTGTCTGTTCTCTATATGAATATACATCGTTTGAGACCAATACATACCAAATTTGGTACGTTTATACTTTGGAACCCTGCGAATAACGTAGGCTACATATTAATCTAACCCCCGTTTATTTAACCTAGGTGTGCAGAGGGTGCTAAAAACAATTCGAAATTGCCGTAGGAATAAAATTGAACATAAAACGATTGGCGGTACGTAGTTCGGTTTGTTTTACCCCAGTATTGCTTGAAAAACAATTTTTTCCAAATCATATTTAAACAATTTGGGTAGCCGTACGTTGTAGTTCAAAGATATTTCGAATTCGACTACTGGAGTAGTCACCGTAGAAAAAACTTTTGTAGTTTGTATTACAGCAGAAGTGCCATGAATATGAAATGGATTATATGGATGGATATATCATGCATACATATTTGCGTCCGAAGTAAATTGTAGAAGCTATGAATAAGATAAAACGATGTTAAAAGTTATATTCCGTACAGCTTAAATGATTGCATTTTACTATGAAAGAATGATTAATCTAATCACTTTTCAATCAACATTTAACCAATTCAACCCGAGTAACGCCGGGTAATTCTGCTGGTAAGAACTATATATCAGTAATTTTAGGACTATCTTTTTATTGATCTAAAGATTCACAAACGTTTATAGAAATTGAGGTCATTGCACCGAAACGTGCGTGGGACCAGATCCTAAGGTATTGACTTTTTGTATCACTAAACCCCAACGTTTCTATACTTTGCACTATTTTTCCGTTGGCTTGAAGGGTTCGCGGTACCCAGTTGGAAGAGTAGCGGATTAGCAACCAGAGGGTTGCGAGTTCGAAACTACATCCAACCAAGAACCGTCGCGTTCATGGGGCGGTGCATATTAAATCCGTCGCGGCCTCAAATGTCCTCACGTTGGCGTGGTATGGAAGTTTGGAGAGTGGGGTGCCAATTCAGGTGTGATCTCCTCATCTGGTCGTGGTTAAAAAAATTGAGGTATTGTCCTTTCACCTTGGGATCGATCCCGGACTGTCGCAAATAGCCCGTTATGTTGCTCCAGTGCGGCGTTTATTCAACTACTTACCTACCTTTTGCTTACCAAAAGCTTCGACCTTCCAATGAAATAGATGAAGCATGTTCGCGCATTTCCATGGCTTTTCTCCCAATCGCTCGGTTTAAAGGTCACGAGGTGAAGAAATCAAGGATTCTGAGGACTAATTGGACGGGCGTGATGTAAAAAACACCAGATTGAGCTTCGATTACCAATTGGTCCAGATGGAGTCCCAAGCCCACGTGGCCCACGCTTATGAGATCTTATGACAGCGACTCCGCCTACTTGCTCCGTCTACTTCAATGGAAGGTCGATGCTCAAAAGTCATTTTGAAAGAACCGAAACTTCAAGCACAAACTCACAATAAACATCCACAATATAAAAGGGTTGGTTGGGGTTTTATGGCGCAAAGGCCATATTTGGCCATGCTATTCCAGACACAAGACATACAATATCAAGTAATAGATATACACACAATGAAAGTTTTACTGACACAAGAGAGAAATACACCCAGGGAGGAATGCATCTGACAGGAATCGAACCTCTACAACTCGAAGGTTGCTAGAAAAGTGGGCATACCACTGAGCCATGACGGTCCCCAATATAAAAGAGAACAAACAAAATATTTCTGAGGTAACCATTTTGCAACGAACAATGTTCATTTTGCCAAGAACAAAGTTATTTTTCTTATAGAAGCAATAATTTTACAAGAATTTGACACTGCTGCCAAATTCAACAACCTTCGGGTTTGATCCCGGACCGTCACCAATAGCCCGTTGTGTTGCTCCAGTGTGACGTTAATTGAAATACCCCCCCCCCCCCCAAATTCAACAGCGAAAAAGAAATGAACTGACAAACGGATTTTTAAATTACTGGAAATGACATGAATGACATAAATGGCACATGAAATTCGAATGTTCTGAATTGCAAAACAAAAAAATAGTAACAATTAAAGCAATTGAAGTTTTCTTTTACCGCAAAGAAATTAGTGTTCTTGATAAGTTAAATAAACATTGGCGTTGTGTGTATGTGTGTGTGTGTAAGAATAAGAATTCGAAAACAATATCTATTAAAAGATCGTCACGCGCTGCTCTGATTCAATCTGGAGCCTTGACACGGATACCCATTTATATTTATTATGTAATAAATATGCTAGTGAATGAAGATGTTTGATTACACCGAAAAGAAATTATTACCTCTTTATTATTATTATTAGGTTTCGCATAAGTTTCGAAACTGGATCGAGATTTAATCTCTAACGACGGTCTCATGATTAGTTGCGTGTTGAGTTTTCATAAACAGTCAACCTCGAATGACGCATTGGCAAGTTTAAAAAAAGTGCAAACGATTTAGCATAACAAATTCTCTTTGCTTTTGCCATTTGGTGTTAATTTCGTGGATACGCAAATGGCGATAATGATGTCCTGCTTACTTTTCAATTCGTGAGATTTTTTTATTATTTTATGTTGGCGTTTGGTGCAGTTCGTGCGAAAAGACCAAGCAACCATACGATAATTTATCTTTTTCTTTCAAACAGCACTTTGCGCCACAAAACCCAAACATAATCCAATTCAACCCAAATAACACGTATTCTATTGCTGCTAGTAAACAGCTTCGATGCTTTTTGACGAATATAATTGTGCAAAGACAAATCGATATACGATAAAAATTTATTTCTACTTAGGATTTCACGAAACACAATTAACATTTTACAATGAACCTGCATTCGTACCTTTTGTATTCGACCATTTATCGTTTTCAAAACACAAATTAAAACTCGTGATAACGTGCCCGGTATTTCCTGAAACGTTTTAACTCTTTTCTGTCTACTCACTTGCATTTCAAAACAATGTTATGCAAATGCAAACATTGAAGTTTCCCAAACAAATGCTTTTTGAGATTTCCAAAAGATACAGAAGTTACGAATTAATTAGACAGCTAACCATTAGGGCAGGGATGCAGACTTAAGACCAAAGGTCACGTAGATTCACTATGACTGCCAAAAGAACATGAAAGTTATCTTTCATATATTACTTATTTTATTTATATTTATCATATATTGTTCCAAAAAAAAACCAAAACTAAATAAATAATTTAATTTGATCTGCTTTCATTTAACAATTGTTTTAATATTTTTTGGGTTGTGGTAGCCCGGTTGGAAAAGTAGCGAATTAGCAACCGGAGGGTTTTGAGTTCGAATCCAACCAAAGGCCGTCGTGTACAAAGGGGGTTGATGCACGTTAAATCTGTCGTGCCTCAAATATCCACACGTTGGCGTGGTGTGGAAGTTTGGAGAGTGGTATGTCAACTCTGATGTGACCTCGTCATCTGACCGTGGTTCAAAATTACGTGGTGTTGTCTTCGAATCTTTCCCTTCGGGTTTGATCCCGGACCGTCGCCAATAGCCCATTGTGTTGCTCCAGTGCGACGTTGATTAAAATACCTACCTCCTTCAATTACAATGTTTTCGAACTTAACTGTGTCTAAGATTCAATTAGATGTTTTTTCGTGGCGGATTTTCAAACAGGAAAAATTAAAACAATGAAACTATAAGATTTGGATTTAGTTTCTGGTGACTAGTCGACCAGCGTAGACATCTGCGCTGAAGGGTCTATTGATTGTATATGTTGATGAAAAAATGTTATCAGCCCATTTCATTTCTCTAAAAAAGTTATTTTAAGATTTAGCTCAAAGAACCATGAAAATCAATCCCTTGTGACAGCATTGTTATCATTTTGTTTTGTATGTTCGTAAAACTTTATAAGAAACAATTTTTCATTATTAATCATTTTTAAATTACAAAACAATTTTTCACAATTTGGAGACAAGATACTGACATGAAAATGACTAAATAGTTGGATTTGTGGCCGTAAATCTTATGAACAGACAAACCATCAGTCAAAATAATAGTTGAAATAAATTTGGAAGAAACATTTTAAATCCATACTCAACTAGACAATTCACTACATTACCAAACCAGTCGCACTGGAGCAACACAACGAGCTATTAGAGACGCCATTTATAATGGATTCAAGTGTTCTAATTTTGCTTTTCTTAATGAAATAAAATAGATAAAAATATTAGCATTTTGGGTCTTTTTAGTCGCGTTTAATTCCTGTATCATTCATCATGAAAAGATAGGTTGGTAGGTAGTTGAATCAACGTTGCACTGGAGCAACACAGCGCTCTATTGGCGATGGTCCGGTATTAGAACCGAATGGAAAGATCCACATCATGGAGAAGGAAAAAAATTAGCGTAATTTAGTCAAGTTTTTATAATTATATTCTCGAATGTCCCTCCACCTCAATTACATCACATTCATTGTTCGAAGACTATTCGGTGTTTTTCAGTGTCTTAAAATTCAGCCAATTTCACGTTTTCTTAAATTTTCTGTTCCGTGCCAATTTATACTTTTTAAAATTTATAATTGCCCCTCTTTCGACAGATTACTCAACGGTAGTTGGATTCGAACTCGCAACCCTCCGATTCCTAATCCGTTACTCTTCCAACCGGGCTACCGCGGCCACACTCCCGAACGAAAAGATCCGCGGATAAGTACCTCGTCATTTTGAACCACGGCCAGATGACGAGGTCAACACCTGAGCTGGCACCCCACTCTCCAAACTTCCACACCTCGCCAAAATGGGGACATCTGAGGCCACGACAGATTTAACATATACCAGCCACCACGTTCACGACGGTCTTTAGTTGGATCGTTTCGCATTCACAACCCTCTGTGTTTTACCTGCGTAGTGTTGACAAATATGAAAGCTTATTTCTTTATTTTAGGAAAATAGAAACAAGTATCAAATCTATTATTCTGAAGGTAGGTAGGTAGTGAATTAAAGTCGCGCTGGAGCAACACAACGACTATGGGCGACAGTCTTTGATCAATCCTGTTTCTCTCTAATAATCAATAGTTTTTGATTGTTCTTTTAAAAAAACAGAACCGTTTTTGAATTTCAATTTTAACTCTTCGTTTGCTGATGTTTCAGTTATGATATGTCTCGTTAATAATATATCGCTTCTCTACGCTCCCCCATTTCCCTGGGGCTAGCAGTGACCCCAAATATTCCTTCAGGTCCCACAAGGGGGCAGATGTCCACTTTGGGAAACTGTTTCAAAACGTTGAGAGAGAGGAAGATTCAAAATTTTATACCTAGAATCAAATGAATTATTGGAAATATTTTCATGGAACGATGATAAGCCAACTTATAGCAATCATCTGCAAATAACTTCAAACCACAAAATCTTCCTCAACATAAAACACCTTACTTCAACAAAACTAAGCACACTTCTCGCATTTGTATTTCCCTCTCTTGTTCTTGAAGAACACAAAACTTCGACTACCACTTCAAGGAAAGAGCCCGAAGTTTTCCGGGCAGCAGTCCAAATCTGAGACAGCTATCGCTGAGATGGCAACATCAGGAAAAGCGCTCACTTCCCTGTTCCGGAATGAGCTTTAAATTCATCACAATCACAGCGCTCGAGTGCGCGGAAACGGGGAGAGAGCTCGGGTAAGTTGAAAAGAACTGTTACCTAGGCCTAACAACCACGGGCTCCGGCAGCTTACGGAAATTGACGGAGATGGCTTCGGATCCATCTGCATATATCTCCATTGCAAATAAGGAGGCACTTTTCAGTGAGCTTCCTGATTGTTATTCACGGTTGGTGACGAATGAGTCGCGCTGGTCCGTTTTGAGATAATTTAAAAAAAGAATGAAGAGTGCGATGTTGCTGGGACAATTTGTCTTGCAGCTGATATGATGCGAAACATATTTTATGAATAGATATCGTTTGCTTGTCAAATTATTTAGTTCAGTCCGTCTGTCGCGTAGAAATAATTAAAACTTCGAAAGAAGAAAATTTGAAAGAAGGAAAAAATTGAGATGGAAAAGTAAAATCATTTAAGAGTTCAGTCGGTTGTTCATCATAAATGTTGTCGAGAAGTTTTTTAAATTAGAAAGAAATTTTAAAGGTTTATTTGGAGAAAAGAAAGAAAGCAAAGCATAACAAAGTGGAAAGTAATGACAAATTAGTAATAATCAATGTTATATAATAGTAAACACCGTTTGATGCTATAGGATTTTTTTGCAAGAAGCTTCTAAAAATATCTATGATGCCATTACCAAAAATACAAAATAAATGTTTAAATTTAAATGAAAAATAGGGGAAATATCGTCTGCCGTCAAAGATCAATGGCCTTTTGAAACTGGAACTCTTTCGGTTATTTGGTATAGATGGTAATATTTTATAGCAGATTCCTGACTTCTTTTATATTGAAATTCACGCAACACACAAATACTTAGGGGTATGACTTTCTTCCTTATTAACATTAGAACCAACATCCAATTGAATGTATACTTAATTCTATCACGTCCAACAGTTTGATGGGTATTTAAAAAAATGTTTTATTTGTTATTCTTTTTTATTTCTTTAATATTTAATAAATTTATTAACGAAAATAGATTTCATTTAGAAAGATTTTTAACGTTTTACACTTATTTTTCATTCCAAAATGAAATTCAGATTTCATGGAAACAGATTACATTACGTGCGCATTTTCCACACATTTTTTACATTCTATACGAATATTATTAGTCGTATTTTTGTTGCAACAATCTATTTTACAGGATTTGCTTTCATCAGAAGTTCGCGGTATTCATGTGTGGTATACAATCTTAGTCGTCAATTCTTGTGATTGGGTACCGCGTTTCTCTCATCTCCATATTCTTTCAATACAACAGATGATATTACCGCATGAACTTTAGGTAGAGGACCGACAGCGGAAATGCGATTTTCTGAACTGTAAATGTAAGATGACGAGGTCAACACCTGAGCTGGTACCCCACTCTCCAAAACTTCCACACGGAGAGTTTAAAATCCCTTTTTTGAGGGTCTTAACCATCCAAGTGATTTCGCTCGATATCTAGTCCATCAGGGATATGACCAATTTTTCTGATTCTTCTTCATCAAGATATTGCCCATTTTTTGATGATGAAGTAGGTAGGTATCTTAATTAACGTTGCACTGTAGCAACACAATGGGCTATTGGCGATGGTCCGGGATCAAACCCGAAGAGAAATTTCCGAGGACAGCACCACTTAATTTTGAACCACGGTCAGATGACGAGGTCAACACCTGAGCTTTTTGATGATGAAAGATCAAGATATGGTCAACGATATATCTCGTCTATCAAGAACTGGTCAGATTTGCTAGTAACGAGACACCTCTTCGAGACAATCACACCAGGAGTGTTGGAGGGTCGTCCCAGAGGTATGAGTACGTGCGAACTTCAACAAGTGCCGCTTCTAAAAAAACAGTCTATTTTCTAACAGATCGCCATCCTTCATCATGAACGTCATAATGTGGGAGAGGGGGTGAGTGGTGGGCTATAAACGACGATATAATCAAAATAGTTATTTATTTGGTAGGTATTTTAATTAATGTCGCACTGGATCAACACAACTGGCCATTGGCGACTGTCCTGGATCAAAGACGAAGGGAAAGATTCGAGGAAATACCACGTAATTTTGAACCACGGTCAGATGACGAGGCAACACCTAAGCTGGCACCCCATTCTCCAGACTTCCACACCACGCCAACGTGAATTTTTAGCATGAATTACGTGACGAACACAATAAATTCAGGGATTTGTGTACCTATGTTGTGAGCGCTAGTAAAAGAGACAATGGGGATAAACTCAAACCGGCCGGAGACCGCGCGAGTAAAAAAATACATATGCCCAATTGGAGTTAGTGAAATCGTCTTCCTTCTTTCGTCCCTACTGTTGACACTAGAGGACAGTTAATTAAGGGGGGGGGGTGTCGTGAACCCCTTAAAAACCATCTGGACGGGAAGGAGATCGTCCCTATAGATATGTCAAGATGAACGACCGCCGAAAAGTGGTGCAGGTGTTGACCTCTGACCCTCAACGTGTTCCAAAAATAAATTTGATGCCCAGTCTTCTTTCTCCCGGTTCCATAAATGCGTAACACCAAATGAGAATTTCCTTTCATGATTTTTTGACCGTCTTTAGATTATTGAAGAAATCAGAGGCATATTTTATTTGTGGTTTACAAATCCACGATATCTCCGATATAGCAACTGAATTTGATAGCTTTTTTACTTTCAGAGAATGATTCGAGCCCCGTGGCTATCCCCATCAAAACATCCCTGCACTTGATGAGTGTTTTTAGAATAGAACAGAAAATAAAATAAGCATATTCAGAAGTATCCTTTATTGCAATCCAGAAAAGAGTGAGCCGCAGTAGCCTACTTCGTAGAGTAACCGAAAGGTTGCGATTTAGAGACTCGATCCAACCATTTTTGTTGTGAATATACCTGCAGGGGGTATTCCGTCGCTCTCATAAAACAACATCTGCTCTCAAACTTGAAAAGGATATATTCATAGGAGGAAATCGTAAATTTCTGAACCCATTTTCTTTGGTAGTACGAAAAGGTTCCGCACGGCTTTCCCGGGCTAATTAAAAAAAAAAAAACGGTTCGCGGTAGGTAGGTTGGAAGAGTAACGGATTAGCAAACGGAGAGTTGCGAGTTCGAAATTAGGTCCAACCGAAGACCGTCGTCTAAGGGCGCGGGAGCTGGTGAATGTTAAATCTGTCATGGTCTCAAATGTCTTCACGTTGGCGTGGTGTGGAACTTTGGAGAGTGGGGAGTCAGATCAGGTGTTAACCTCGCCATCTGACCGCGATTCAAAATTACGAGGTGTTGTCCCAGGATTTTCCCCTTCAGGGTTGATCCAGGACAGTCACTAATAGCCTCTTGTGTTGCTCTAGTGCAAACGTTAATAACGACCACTATGCCAGTTATGCCGCAGAAAAAAAAATGAAGATCAACATTTGAAAAAAGTAGATATAAGAATGGAACCACATTTATAATTTTTACTCTGCATTTGTAAAAAAAATGGTTTGAAACTCTCTATTCGACGCGCTTCATTAGTCTCGTACGCAGAGATCGCTGTGCATCTGTGAGGTTCTCGGCGTTTTCTTTCCAACTTCCACACGCATTTATTATTATGAAAAAATATAGTTTATTCAAGGACATGTTAAAAACTGAATTTTTAAATGATACATTATTACAATAATTTTCATTGAGTAACATTGCACAAAAAAAGTCATTGTGCACCTGTCAGGACCATGTGCGACTAACGGAAGGTAAGAAATTAAAATCAAGAACTAAAAAATGACTGGTACTCTCTGAACGTCACACATTTGGATCACTAAAACCGGTGTGTCTTTCAAAGACTTTTAAAAATGCTCGAATACTTCTTTTTGAAAACGGACTGTATCACTATCAACGAGCCGAGAATTCCGATTAAAAGTAAAAAGAACAAAAAGAAATCCACGAGACCTAAAACCCGTGGTAAGAAAAGGAAAAACTTCATGCACGCGTGAAAATGAAAGTTCAAAAGCACAAGATTCATACTGCTATAAAGAAATCAAGTTTTTGAAGTCGCGTGGGGGAGGAACGCATGTAGGCAGAGCATATGAACTGGTTCTTTCAACAACTTTTAGTTTTTTGCTCACTTTTGTTTTTTCTCTGCTTTTTTATTCGTCTCGGCAGAAATAAATCCTATCCAACAGAATAACGAACGCATCCACGAAAATGAAAGATAAGAACAGTTCTTTGCAAACGATTCGGAGGAAGATTTCGGAATTATCTGATAATAAATTTCGTTTCATTTGGGAAAATTCTTTTCATAAAGTTTTAACGTTCAATGAGAAAGAGAGGAGATTTATAATATTAAGCCCGTGATGTGTGTTAAAATGAATTTATGATGATGGGTCTAAGAGACACCCATGCAGCTATAGTTGTTTTTAAAATGTTTACCAGATGCGAAGTTTCGAGCTCACCAGAATTGATCGAAATTCCAATTTGAAGAGTAAAAATATCATTTCTAATCCACACAAAACTCAATCATTTGTATTATTAAAACAAGAGTGAATTCATATTTCTGTCATTGTTCATAGTATTTTTGAATATCTTCGAAGGGAACCCAGTGTTCTTTCAGAGCAAAATTATTCTACTTTTAATGAATTCTATGAAAAGAATTTATGAGTGCCAATAAATTTTCATGGACTGAATTTTAATTACTTTCCCTCAGTCTGTTTTTAGAACTGTTTGGGACCTAACTCATTCAAAGGTTAACTTCGATCAAGTCTAGATTTAGAAAACAAAATATCAAACCTCTTCCCCATCAAAACGTAAACGTTAGTAAAAGGGAAACAAATTATTCTCAAAAATTCATTTCATTGACTTCAAAATGGATTGAAATTCCGAACACAAATACTAAATGAACTACCAAATCAAAAAACAAAAACAATGCTCCTACAGGTTTGATTTTTACTATTCATATTTTCGTTTTACGCAAAAATATGTTGTTTTAATTCGAATGAGGGATTAATTCTGTCCTGCGGCATTAATTCCATAAAATCGGGTCGCACAGTTTCCTGATAGAACTGCATTTTAAAGTTGTGTTCCAAAAATTCAGAAAGTTACTCGTTCGACAATTGTTCTAAGTAATCTTGAATTGTGAAAAATATGATTATTCTGTTATTTTCCGAAAGTGTTTTTGTAATATGATTTTTTTAAATCTATCACCATTTCCCAATTTTTTTTCAGGCGCTCCTTGCAAAGAAAAGTATCCAATAAATTCCTGTCAAGAAAACCCGAAATCCTATATCAAATGTATTTGTGATGAGTAACGTGCAATTATTAATTACTGTTAATATATTCCATTTCTCCCTCTGCCCTGCTGTCAACCTCGAAATCTATGATCAGCTGATTAGACCACTTTTCTGATACACGATAGAAATAAACTACTCCCTCATTGGTCGTTGACGTATGACGCGCCGTGACGTAGACCTGGGTAACAACGGAGCGTAGCAACAGTCAGTTGCCTCCGAGAGCAGCGACCCGAATGATCGTGTGAAGAGAAGTGCAGTGAAGAAGCACATTGTGTTGTTTTGTGTTTGTATTTGCAGCAGTCAAAGGTGGTTTCTAAAGAGACAACCAATGTCAACCTACGCTGCCCAGCCTCTCTCCCGAAAGCGAACTGAGTGCGATGGTCGCTTGAAAGCCGCAGACTCTTTATTTACTCGTGAAATCCTGGATATTTGAGCTGTTTCCAGAGTTGGCGTGTATGAGTGAGCGTTAGCATGCCCCTTTCTCGGACTAAATCGCTGATCACCAACGGGACGACCATATCCCCCAGCAATGAGTCCTTCTTGCCGGAAATCTCGGGTAAGAACGGCTCGAATATATGCTCCGATAAAAACGGATCAATATCCCGATACTCGAAGCGAGATATTCGTGTGTTTCAAAATGGCGTCTCCGAGAACTCGGTTCAACCTCTCTCCGATGTGCGGCCGAACTCCAACGGAAGCAGCGACCAGCTGAGCAACAAAACCTCGAAGCCTCAGAAGAGCCTCGGCGCCTCTCCTGAGCAGGTGATGACATTATACATGCACAAACTCATGCCGCACGAGCACTACGAGATCTTTTCTTACCCCCAAGTCTACTTCATCGGGGCCAACGCCAAGAAACGGTTGGGCGTTATAGGCTCCCCCAACAATAACGGATACGATGATGACCAAGGTTCCTATTTACATACGCCCCACGATCACATCGCGTACCGATACGAGATGATCAAAATCATCGGCAAGGGCAGCTTCGGGCAAGTCATAAAAGCCTACGATCACAAATGCCACCAAAACGTGGCCCTGAAGATCGTGCGGAACGAGAAGCGCTTCCACAGGCAAGCTCAAGAAGAAATCAGGATACTAGACCACCTGAGGAAGCAGGACAAGGATAATACCATGAATATCGTTCACATGCTGGAACACTTCACATTCCGCAACCACATGTGCATCACCTTCGAATTGCTCAGTATTAACCTGTACGAATTGATCAAGAAGAACAAGTTTCAAGGTTTCAACATTCAGCTTGTGCGGAAATTTGCTCACTCGCTCCTACAGTGCCTGGATGTTTTGTACCGTAACCGAGTTATACACTGTGATCTTAAGCCAGAGAATGTGCTCCTGAAGCAGCCTGGACGCAGCGGGATCAAAGTGATTGACTTTGGTTCCAGCTGTTTCGAGAACCAGCGCGTTTATTCTTATATACAGTCGAGGTTCTATCGGGCTCCAGAAGTGATCCTCGGTGGGAAATACGGCACAGCCATCGACATGTGGAGCTTGGGCTGTATTTTGGCCGAGCTCCTCACCGGTTACCCTCTGCTCCCAGGTGAGGATGAAGCAGACCAGCTTGCTTGTATAGTGGAATTGATTGGCATGCCACCCACAAAATTGTTGGATCAATCGAAAAGAGCTAAGACTTTCATTAGTTCCAAGGGCCATCCTAGGTACTGCACCTCGACGACGCTTCCCGATGGCTCGACGGTTCTAAGTGGGGGACGATCTCGTCGTGGTAAAATGCGGGGTCCTCCAGGAAGTCGAGAGTGGTCTAGTGCTTTAAAAAATTGTGATGACTTATTATTTATAGACTTCTTAAAAGGATGTTTGGAGTGGGATCCGGCATTAAGATTAACACCGCCTGCGGCTCTACGGCATGCATGGTTGCGGCGCCGGTTGCCAAAAGCTCCTGATAACCCAGTTCTCGATGTCGGATCGAAAACTCTAATGCTTCAAAATGGTTCGACCCGAACCAGTATTATAGCGAAAATGAATACCATCGGAGGCACCAAAGCCCGAACGGTTGTCACAACGATAGGTGACGACATGAGTGCTACTTTAAATTCTCATAGCAAATTACCACAAATTGGAAATTCAGTTACTTGATTTAGCTTTTAAATTAGGTGTGAAAATTGAAATATCACTCGGGAGTTTCATGTTTGGTTGAAACTCGAGCATTAATGGGAAGTAGGTTTTGAAATGATGTGCAGCCTGCTGCAGTTTTTGGATT
Organism: Meta bourneti; assembly: GCA_933210815.1. Classification (NCBI taxonomy): domain Eukaryota; kingdom Metazoa; phylum Arthropoda; class Arachnida; order Araneae; family Tetragnathidae; genus Meta; species Meta bourneti. Next base: position 29,496,489 of record OW119931.1, on the reverse strand, counting down.
AACTTGCAGGTAAATTGCTATTAGCTTTAATTTGTTTTAAAAGTGATTTTCCATGTCTTGTAATTGTAGTGTGGTATGTGATTTGTTTATGACACTGCCATTGTAAAAATATAGTTTTTTAATATGCATTTATGCTCTTGGTTGTAGTGAATGTTTTAACTTTCCATGTTTTAATTGAACTCTTTGCATTAGTCAATATTAGGCTGCAAATTGTACATTTTAGTCAGACTTTTCGAACCAATTCATAACATTATGTGGGCTTCCATTTAACATGCTCTGCAAACTCATCTACAAAATCTCGACATAAATCTCATGAACAAAAGATAATGGCAAATTTAGAATTAAATGTGGCAGGCATTCGAGTTGCTTACTCGTACACACTATATCACTCAAAAAAGGTGACATAATTGCATATTTAAGTGTTAAAAATATTTTGGTAAAGCTCATTGTTATTGAATTTTTAAAATTTTAGTGTTTTGTGATTATATGTTCGGGCTGTTAAAATTGTCATTTTATACAAGCATTCCTAAAATTTTTAATGTTTTAAACCAATTTTGTTTAATATTTTGACACTTATTGTGGAAAAGTATGTTTTCATCATGTTTAAAGATCAGTTCTGTGTTTTACTGTGGAATTGTTAATTGTTCTAAATTAGTTTACAAGACATTTGAGATTTGTGTTTCATTTGAAATAATTTCGTTCAAAAAGACTTGTGCAAAACATTCAAATTAAACCAGCATTCAAATTTTCAAAGGTTATAAAAACCCTATTATAGTTTATTCATGTATTCAGTTTCAAATGTTTTACGCATGCTTCACAAATCATTTGCACTGAAATGAATTATGTAGGGTCAAGTGATATTGACTATTTTGTTAATTGGTTTTTAGCAGTCATAAGAGGATATCCAAACTATCATTTCTTGATTATTAAAATGATAGTTTGCATATAAAATAGGAGCTTTTAGTATGCTAAAGTGGACAATATAAATAAATACATGCTATTGCTTTTACACATGTAACAAAATGCAAAAATATCGAGAAAAAGTTCATTCTCTTAAATTTCTTCTCAAAACATTACCCCAAGTTTAAGTTATTTTGAAATTATTTCAATGGTACTAAATTTTGGGAAGAAATTAATGTGAAAATGTAAATTATTTCCAAACATTTTATTGTTGATTACTGCCATGGTAACTTCATTAAAGAAACAATACAATTTTGGATCTTTGGTTTTGAGCATGTTTCAATTGTATTTTTTTCTAAGGTAAATCCGAATATCTGGAATTCAAGGTATGATTCTGTAAATATGTTTCTTGCACCCATAGCAAAAGTGGATTTCACTGAGTACATTGACAGAATTTATTTCCTGTATCGAGAATTGTTTTAAATAGTAAATTTAATTTTAAAAATCAGTTTGCTTTATTAATTTTTGCTAAATCTTGATTCATATCCCACGTTTAATGCAACCAAAAATTTAGCTAGCACAATCTAAATTTTGGGTGTTCCTAATTTTCATCCCTTTCTTCATTTGAAAATTCTTAGCATGTGTAATTGTTAACATGACCTAATATAGTTGAAATGCTGTAGTGCTGTCATTTATCCAGGCTAAATTATAGCATGTCAGAAATACAAAGAACCAAGCTTTAAAAAAATGTCTAGCTTCCTGTTTTTCCAGTTATGTTGTCCTCTCATTTTATAAAATATTAACAAGGTATCTGAATGTTGAGCTCACAGTTTTGCAATAAATAGATAAAATATGGATCTGATTTTTTGCATGTTTCCAACCCCATTTTGTGTAAAATATTCTGTATTTAGCCAGATTTTGTGCCTCTTGTTCATTCGAAATCCCAACAAGCATAATCCTAAATTTTGAATTTTCATAAAACTTATCACAAGCAAATATACCTTTGAGTTATAGCTTAGTGTCAGAGAAATTAAAATTGTGTATCACTTGTTTTCAGTTACTCCAATTGTATAAAATATTAGATTCTAAAAAATTGTAAATCATATTTTAAGTAAACAAATGCATAAAAAATATAATTGATCTAATTTCTACTTAATTTTTTCTCTATCAAGCACCTTTAGTTTAATATTTTTATTTTCCTTTTTGTGTACCAAGAACCATATTGAAATCAAAATTTTTGAGTAGACAATGCAGCTACTACATTCTAAATCTTGATATATCTCGAGGGTGTTTTCACACTGAAAACAATGGCAGGGTTACCCAAATAAAATTTTCAGACATTTGTTCCATTTGACTGGTGATTAAGTAGTTGAAAATATTCACACATTATGTTTTCTGAACTCAAACAAATCGATGCAAAATTTGCCTATTGAGTTTAAAAAACTCATGAGCATTTTGTTATAAGTGTACATAGCCTTTTAATTCTAATATACGTGCAAATATAATGTGAAGTGTCTAGTAGTCATGAGATGCTAAAAAAAACATTTCATTTTTAAAATGTAATGATTTTTCTTACTTTAACTAAAATCTATTGTAGAATTAATTTAGTTTTGATTGAAACAAGAAAATTTATCTGATTTCTTTTCTTTACTATTTTATTCTAAAGTTGTTGCAGTGGGAGTCATTTTCTTTGCAAATTGCTTGCTTTAATTGGTTCGAAAAAGGATTTTTATCAATATTTAAACAATTATTTTTATTTTCACGAAATCCTCAAAAGAACTATTTATCATTTATTTTCCCACATAATTTGATTGGATCTCAAACAGCCCTGAAAGTTATTTGAGGCCATTAAACATTAACCCCTTCCTATTATAAAAACACCGTGTTTTCACCCTTTCCTATGATTATACTATTTATATTAACTCCTTCATGTTATTGGGTAGCCCAGTTGGAAGAGTAATGGCCATTAAATCTTGTTTATAACTAACTGCCTTGACACTTTTTTGCATATTTAACAAATCCTAATATCCAAACAACAATATACTTACGAATATATAATTCTTCAATAACGAATTTGTACAATAAAAATATTAACAAAGCTTTTTTAACAAATATGCTTGCTCATTAACTTTCATTTTCTTGCACATTTAATGGTGAACTTAAATTTAAACATTTCGTTGCTTTCACTACCAACTAATGCTACTTACTTTTCTTGCCTGTCACAATATTAAGAATATTTTGAAAAAGTTAGTTTAATTGCTTCTTAAGGCAACATTCTTTCAAAATTATGTTGATTACATTTTTCATAGAAAATCAGTTGTATGGAATTCATTTTGACCGCAATGTTGAGTTATATTGAGTAAACAATTGAACTGAATTTAAAAAAAGGAATTTACTTTTTGCTAAAATAGAATTTTTAAGAAAGAATTCATGACATCCACATCTGTTTTACACACATTTCTGGTCAATGATTTGTTTGGTATTTTAATATTTTGCCCCATCTTAAAAAATGCCCATACACAAAACTCTTATGATGGATGATCTTATGACCTCACATTTTGAATGTTTTAAATACAAGCAAAATTTCTCAAGTTTGTAGTCAGCAGGCTGACATCACATGTGATCAGCCATAAACTTAGAACCAAGTGTCCTATGTAGAATAGAGAAGAGAGTGATGAGTTAGTCATGTGCATTGTTCTGATGTATATATGTTTGTAAATATGTAGTTTTAGTTTCTCTGATGTATGTGATCATAATATTTTATAAGACTGAATAACAAATGCAAACGGTGATAATGACAGCTTCCTAAAGAGATGTGAAAAATATTGCATGGAATAAATTAGACTGCTATTGAGATGCAAGTGTGGATTATGCTTTGTGATAAATAACTTTGAATGAGTTGAGTTAAACAGAGTTAATGCAAGTGTACAAGTCAACCTTCAGGGAACTTGATAATGGATTTGATTTTGAAAGGGAAATGGAATCAAAATGCTATTAATGCCTATAAGTAAACAATGTCCTATCAGATAGTAATGCCTGTGTTGTCTGATTATTGTACTTGGACCAAAAAGAAATTGATTCGTATTCCAAAAATTACCTGTAATTTTTCCAACAAAAATACAGCAAATGGTTTCTGATTTCAGCTTCTGTACAATTTTATAAAAATACTTTTTTTTAAATTTTACTGTTAAGCCCTTATTATATTGTACATTCAGGTATATCAAATTTTAGTACTTGTTCCTTATAGGTACAAGTACCTTATAGGTACTTGTCCCTTCCTTTCGGTTTGTAGAGGAAATCTCAATCTATTCCTTCAGAATCGAGAGTTCAAAGATCAGGCAGTTACCCCAAACTGAATAGGTTTAAAAGAGTGGTATCTTGAAAGTGTGGATGGGGGAATGTAGTATCTGTTTTCAAAAATATTCTATTATATATTTAGTATTTTAAATGATTTTATCATTTATTTTGTGTTTACCACAATTTTAAATTGTGTTAAGAAGTTGTACTTTTACATTCTAAAATAAAAGAAACACATAATTTACTTTCTTTTCCTCAATAAGCATGGTATATCGAGGGATTACTCTTAGGCAAAATACCACATCTGCATATCTGGTTAGGTTAATTTGTGAATTAAAACAAGCCAGATGTTTCAAAAGGATTACAAATGACAGGTAATCATAATGAACTAGTGCACTAATTGAACCATTACGGTTGCTGTGGCTCTGGGTTTGCTCTCTGCACTACCAACTTGTGAGTTGTAGGCAGCACAGGTTCAATTCCTCCCTGGGTGTATTTCTCTACTGTGTCAGTAAAACTTTCCTTGTGTCTGTATGTCCATTTACTTGACGTTGTTTGACACAACTTGGAGTCAAATATGGCCCTTGCACTATAAAATTCAAACCATAATTTTCGGAGTCTTCTGTCTCTGGATTAAGTAATTTTTACTCCTAAACTTTTTCAACTGTATACCTCAATAGAACTTGTTCTATATTAATGTTGATATTATAAAGGAATGCATAATGGGGAAACTTGGATTCCTTTTAAGATTACTTGTGTGTAGAAAGTGTTGGATTGATAAAATTGAAGTATAAAAATGAATCTATTAAGCTTTCTTTGTGACATCAAAGTTGACTTGTACACTTGTATATACAGCAATCAATGTAAATCAATTGATCTTTACACTATTTTGTGTACAATTTTTAAGACAAACTTAAAATCCTTAATGAAATCTTGTTTTAAATTGAATTGTTTTAAATTGAATCTGATAAATGCAAAAATGTTTTTCATATAAGTATTTCTTCACAAATACAGCATTTAACCAGTGGCTGATAATTGCAGTCATTCAGAACAAATTTCAATTCAACATAATGCTGCCAAATAGATACTTGTAAGTGGATCTAAAATATCTAGTATTTTTATAAAACTAATTAAATGAAGCACACAATTTTTAAAATTTCGTGTGAGCATGCATTGCATGTATGAGTTTTAATGCTTGGAACTGGCATCAGCAGATCACTGCCTAGCAACTTTGTTATGGATATGAAAATGAAGAAATACTCTTACAAGTTCATACAATTTTAAATCGTTGCATCCTCAAACTCATTGTGGATTTTTGATTTTTCTGTCATTGAATACCTGTTCTGTTAAATACATTGTAATTATAGTTTATCTGCTCACAATTATTCTTGTGCAAGCTTTAAAAGTAGAATGCTAAGTGCTATGTAAAATATAATAAATAAACATGCTTATTTTTATATCTTTAGCAGAATAGATGTTTCTAGTAGCAAAAATAACAGGTGATATTGAAATACATTCTTTTTATTTTTTGTTGTTTAAATTAGGGTTTTTTTATAATGCATTTAATGTTTATTCAGTCTGTCCTGGTGATAATATTTATTTAATATAATTTAGCCCTTTATGAAAACCTTTAACATTGAAATGTTTAATATTGACAAGTGTTAGGAAACCTAAAATGTGTTGACTATTTGAGTATGTATCAATATTATTTGAAATTATGGGTTTTTAAAAATATATTTCTTATGTAACAGACACAAAGCATAAACCTTTTTGTGAAGAATTGACAATTATTTAAGTAAAAGCAAAAAGTGATGTAGCTTTTAGTACAAAGTTTAAAATTTTCTAAATGCCTTGAGATTTTAAAGTAACATCATTAAGATAGTGAATGGATTAACACAGGGTCAGCAACTAATACTTTAAATCTCAAAATGCTTTTTGAAGTCAGAAAACTTTGGTATAATATTCAAAGTTAATGAATTTATTTCATAGAAATTATACTAGACTACTGTGACATTCATTCAATAATAGAATAATTCTGCATCTATTTTATACCTTTAGTCTGTATGAAAACTTTGGTATAGTACTATAAATTGCTAATTCAAGGGTGCAGATTATTCAAGTAAATAGAATATACTTCATTATCATGACATTCACACATTTAATAGAGGTTTCAATCAAAACTTTTAATTTAAAATTTTTTACCTTTTATATCAGAAAATGAAGTAAAGTATTGAATGTTTGTCACTACATTATCATCAATTTTTAAAATAAAATTTTGTTTTGACATCTTTTATCTAATATGTTCTTCATCTTCCAAAATTAAAATTGCTTTATTCTGTATGTTCTGAATATTATTTATTCATTGCCAACTGCACTGTTGGATCAATGCAATATGATCCATATTGGATTTTATGTATTTTTTCCTTTAATAGTTTTATTTTTAATAGTGAATTATGTAAAAACCAATCTTGCATTAACCTCTCAAAAGTGCCTATTGTACTAGAAAATTATGCATGAATTTCATGTAATCACCATTGTTCTAGAAATGAACAAATTTTGTGAGTTTTTTAAATGAAAATATAAAATAGTTATAAAGGACATCTCATAAAAACAAGCTGTGTTTGCTGCTCTTGAAACACATTATTGTGTATGTGTTTAGGTAACTTAGAAACAATAAATTTTGTATGTAATAAATTATTAAAATGTTCATAGAAAAGTTATTTTAGTGTTTCTTTAGCATTTTTTTTTTTGGAATTTAATTTTTACAAATATCAATGTTTCCCTAACTTATATATGGATTAAATTAAATCACAATAGAAACTAAGACATCTTGGTTTATTTTAGTGTAATTTACTTTATAAATTCAGATGTTAAAATGTATTGAAAATGCAATTTTTGCTGCCATCTGTGTGTCTAAATAGTTTCCTTTGAGTTGCTACTAAAGCAATGGGAATTTTAATCTTTCAAATTGTATAATTTTTCATTTTGAAACTTATTCTTGAACTATTTATAACTTGTAAGTTAAAAGAAATTTTTTCAACAAAAATTAATTTTTGTGAATTTGAAGTTTCTCTTGTGATTTATATACAATTCCAGTTTTATTTCTTAAATTTTATTTAATAATGAGGTTTAGTATATTTATGGAGCAACATTATTTAAAATAGAATCAAAAGGTGCTTTTTGTTCCTTGTTAAGAATTAGTGAGTGAATGTTTGAGAAGCATTGATTTTGACTCTTAATATCATATTTCGTTTATAGACTGAAAATTTGTTACTTATTGAAGATATTTTAACATATTTATCAATAAGTATAGGTTTATTCCATGCTAAATCTTGTGTTTGGGGCATAAATCGAAGCATCGTATTTATCCTTCTAAGACAACACAAATCTGAGCGAAACATTGTTGTCTATTCGGAAATAGATAAACACATGTTTTGAATCACTTCAATGCCTGTTTCAGATTTATGGTTTTTGTTTCTTTTTAAGAGCATGATATTGGTTATAACAAGAAAAGAAAACAAAAGCTGTGTCCTATTTTCTGTAAATAAAAGTTGGTTTTTAAGGAACTTCATTTCACTTTGAGAAAAAGGAAATTGCATTTATAAGTACACAATTTAAAAATGAAAAACTCATTATTAAAACTTTTATATACTATTATATCTGAGGTTTAAAATGAAAATTTTATTTTTGTATCATACATTTTATAAAATAAAACTTTTAGTCACATGGTAAGAATCGATGATGAAAATGGTTTTAAAAGTTCTTTCAAAAAAATATCAAGTGTAACTGCAGATGTGTGAAATCTAATCTTAAATAGCATTCTTACAGAAAATTTGAATAGACAATAAAAGTTGAATTTTCAAAACAAGTGATTTTTAAAAATGTTTACTCAATTTGAAAAATAGTGTTAATTAAATGTCTTACACTAAGTACACTTTAATAATGTTAAAGGGTTAAAAATACCTTCTGCACAAAAAGGGTTTTCATTTTTCCCCATATTTCAGTTTAGGTAAGTTCCTGAAATAAAAGGCCGCGGTGGCCCGGTTGGAAGAACAACGGATTAGTAACCAAGGGCTTGTCAATTGAAAAATAGTGTTAATTCCAGAATCCAGCCAAACACCGTCGTGTACAAAGTGGACTGGTGCACGTTAAATCTGGTGGTCTCAAATGTCCTCACGTTGGTGTGGAAGTTTGGAGAGTGGGGTACCAGCTCAGGTGTTGCCTCGCCATCTGACCGTGATTTAAAATTACGTGTTGTTCTCGGTTCTCCCTTTGGGATTGATCCCGGACCGTCACCAATAGCCCATTGTGTTGCTCCAGTGTGATGTTAATTAAAATACCTACCTGCCTGAAATAAAAATATGGACAAATTTACTTTTATTAATGTGATTGGATATGTTCACAGGTTTGATTAGTGTTAAAGAATAAGTAATCAGCAATGAATGAGGGATATACTATATTCAACTTAAAATAGTCTGCCATTCTATGTGCCCATTTTCTATTTTAGTTTTTTAGATTTCTAAAATATTTGAAAATCTCTTAAAATATATTTGTATTGAATTATGGTATCTTAATTTTTTTTCACTTCAATGTTCATCTTTTAGTTATCTGTCTTCTCTGATTGACACAGCTTGGCCAAATATGGCCAACACCATTTCAAATAGGTTTTAATTTTTTTAAATTGACTTTATTGAATGGAATAATTTTATTCTTAATTTTTATGCGCATGTTTACAGGTTTATTGCAAAAAAATTCGTGATTGAATGCTCATTTTTCGAGACATTTTAAAGCAAACAATTCACCCCATAGGTAGTTCAAACTATTATCCATTCAGAAAACATTTTTGTTGGCTTCACTTCAATTCAAACATCAACTACGGAATCTCAATATAATAAACAGGATGCGTGCCCTGACCGAGCGATCGTTTGCATTTGGGTGTGTTGTCCGAACCACGTATTCATGTTTTTGCATTTTGCTTATTCATTTTTATTCAAGTTGGCGGCATGAAAGCCGGCGACAGCCAAGCCTTCGGAATAATCTGATCATATGTTTGCATGTGCTTTCAGTGATGACTGTTTAATGACAAATAAAGGGTGGGGTGAACTCCGTTTCGCTTGATGGTTTGTTCTCTGTGATCGCTCATGGATTTTGACACTTGTGTAGTTTGTGCTTCTGTTTGTTAGCAATTAATGTTAGCCTTGTGAAGAGCATCATTACTGATGCAAGCGTGGGTCGAAGAATTAACGAAAGACAAACATGGAGAAACACTTCGAGAATCATAATTTTGCTTCGGCAGTTCATTTGGAATGAAAATTGCTTTGTTTTTGTGAATAACAGTTGCACAGATGAGAAAAATTAATGGATAATCAAAGGTACATTTACTAGAAGCTAAATTCGGCGAGAATGATGGTTTAGATCCATGATGCTAATTCAGAAACTATCATAGTTGGTTTATTGTGCAACGATTACATTTTATGCAGACTTTACCCTTACGAAAAATTTGTATTGAATGGTCTATATATAGAATGTCTAGAAACCTTTATAGAAGCTCATTTCTTTTGCTTCACGACTTTACTTTTCTATAGAATCATCTCGTTTTCTCTAGAAATCTAAAAAATATTTTCAATAGAAACGAAATTTCGTTTCTCTAGAGTTCTAGGGAACTAAAAATTTTCATAAGGATAATGACACACTAATGAAAATATTCTATGATTTTTCACTCTGAAATTTTTTATCAAATTCTGAATTTGATTTTAAATTTTGGAAGTTAGATTTTTCTGCGTTTGGGGCAATTTTTTTCATTTTACAAAAGTTAAAAATAAACTTTTTGAAACAAGGACTTCTTTTTTAGGACCCAATGCCACAGCATTTCACAAGTTCCAGCTGTAGCCAAACTGTTATCGTGGGTCCTTTTTGATACTTATTCTTCACGTGTTTCTGCTAGAAAAACAGCTTATTTCTGAGATTTGAATTCGTGTAGAAAAAAAAATGGTATTTGAGCGAAAAACCGAACGGTGGATTTCAATTTTACATTTGTATATAAGTGTGCTGTAAAAAGTTCATTAGTCTGAATGTATCGGATATATTAGAAAATCACAATTTGTGCGATTTGAATTGTTTCTAGATTAGAGTAAGAACGGAAGGGGGCAGCAAAACTAATGAAGTGAAATAAGAAATCGTTTGATGTTATAAAACTAATATATTTGCTCTTCAAACTTGGGGAAAAGTTTCTTCAAGATCGACCTACCTGTGTTTGAAAAAGAAAGAATTTAAAAAATGATTCCAACCAGGTAAATCTATGCTGAGCGAGGGGTTTCCCTTGTGTCCTTTGGCTGCGGACCAGAAATTGTTTAAAACAAAGAGTTTTTCTCTTGTGTGCTTTTGCCCTACATTTCATCCGCTATTCTGACACACTTTTACCTGCCGATGATATTCCCGATAGCGTTGTTATTTAAATACCAAATTAGATTTCGAACTCGTTTTGTTTTTATGTATTAGCTTTTCCTCCCGGTATTTATTTTTTAAATTTCTTTTCCTAGTTTGACAGCGAGCTTTTATATGATGAATATAGATTAATCGCTTCGGTTCGAGATTAAAGTTTTGCTTTCAGTATCGGAGCGAATTGCCGAAACTTCGGAAATGTGTTCCGGGGTGTATTATTTATGAAAGGTGTTTTCTGTCAAGCTAAATATAGGTGGCGATAGTGTTCCTGCTACGATAAGTATTTTTCTTTACTTTTTCGGCGTCATTGGCTTGTTTTTCAAACATGATTTGAGTACTCCAATAAAAGCTCCAAAGAATAAATTCCGAATCGATATACGATAGTTGATTGGTCTACCAATTAGATTGAACGCCTAACGTTGCCTAGACGGCGATAAACTACATTTTAGGTAACCACAATATCATGCGAGAGCATTTGAACAGCAGAAAGTAAAATCTTCACGGACACGTCTGGTTTATTTTACACTGAAAAACCCTCATACTTTTCACAAAGGGAGACTTGATAACTTTCACCAAGGTCTATTAAATGGTTTTTAAGTTTCCAGATTAGGTGACAGCATTTTATGTACGCATAAATTATTATTTACAGTATATTTATTTTAAGAAAAATACAAATTTTCAATTTTTAATCTTATTTTTCAATAATTTAATTACGAATACATAAATATTAAAAAAGTTACCTGAAATCAGTTTATTCTATTTTTAAACATTGCTAAGAGAAGTATGTTGGGCGTTTTTTTTATCAATTTGAAGAACAAGATTGGTTGTCTTTATGGCGCAAAGGCCAGATCTGGCTAAGTTGTTTATTTCCGTCAAATGGCATACACGCAAGGAAAGTTGCTTACACACAAAATAGTCAGATAAAAGTAGAAATACACAGGATAGTCTAAAGCAAAGAAATTTCAAAGATCGTTTGGAAATATTTCAGTTGTGAATTTTCATTTTGAAATTGATTTAAAAAAATTGATTTCAAAACAATTCATTTAGTTTGCATACTTTTCCTCCTGCATCCAAGAATTAATTTTTAATTAAATTTTAAATCCCAAGTAGTTAGGTTTACAATTTAAAGTCTGACGAAGACTACAAAAGCATTTCAAAGTTAGAATTGTCTCGCCAAAATGCAGGCATTGGAAATATCACGATTAAATTAAACTCTTATTTATTCAAAACTAAAAACACTAACTCGTTTCATTTTACCATGCTCGGGAAAAACTCCAAATATAAGCATTTCAAGGATTCCGGATCCTCTATCATTCAAAGCTATGAATATTTGATTCGAACTCTTATTGTCTTGTCGGAAGATTTCATCTCAGCATCTAGTGCAAGTTTGTGTTGATTCAGTGTATTCTAATTCCCAACTAATCGAAATCAGGTCAATTCAGGAAGTATGAGTCCAAAAGATTAATTATTGAGAAGACGTTTGCGTGTTTTAATAGAATTTATACTCGTCGACCATGGCTGGATGTGTTTTCAGAGGTTGATTTTTTGTTCTCTGCTGTTCTATTTATAATGGCTTGACAGCTAAATTTATCATGTCAGTGGGAGAGTAACTCACAGTGATTTCACTCTGATTAGGCTTTGTGTGTAACTATTTTTGTTCCAATTTTGGTTTCGGCAGATGGGGACATGGTCTGAGCAATTATGTTTCCTTGGTTAATGCAACAACTAAACGCTTGGGGGTCCCGCGGTTTTCAAGAACCGGAAGTTCCATTTCCGCAGTATATCATGCAATTTTCATTGAAAATTCCACTGGCAAATAAAATTTAAAAATTCTTAATTTGTTCATAATTGCTGAGTTGCGGTAATATAAATTATGCTTAAGTTGCACATTTTCAGTTCTTCGTAATCTGGAAATGAATTATAGTTTTATGAAAATTAGTTTCCAAAGAATATTTTTTGTTCAGTGCATTTTTGTTGCGTCAGCTTTCAAAAAACGCATGAACATTTGATTTGTTTTTTGACCATTATGGGAATTTGGAACAAAAAGTATCAAACAACTGGTTCATATCTTGTTGAAAGTATGCTATTCGTTAATTTTCTATTACAGCTTTAGCGGATTTTTTCGTAAAATTCTGCATATCCTCATACTTCATATTACTCAAATGGCTCGATTCAACGTTTGATCCCTTTCCTTACTAAAATTTTGCAGAATTCCTCAGAATTCTATAGAGAAACGAAATTTCCTTTCTATAGAAAAATTTCTTGAGAAAACGAGCTTTAGTTCTATAGAAATGTTTTTGCATAGAAAAGGCGTGAAAAAATAAAAGAAGTGAATTTCTAGAGATTTATACATTCTATAGAGATTTCTGTATAGGACTTAGAAAAACTGCCATAATTCTATAGACTTCATTCTATAGAATTTTTTCGAAAGGGTTCCTTCTCTTTTCAGAAATTCTCTTCCAGAACGTACGGTATCATTTAAAAATGTATTGCATAACACAAATTGCTACGTATTTATTTTATTACAGATTCTACCTAAAACTATGATTTTAGCATTATTTTGAGAAATGTGGATCTTCGAATAAGAATAAAAGTTGTCGCGAATATAAAATAATGGAGCGACTATAAAATGAAAACTCTTAACAATGTCCAAAAATGTTGATTCAGATTATAATTAAAACAAGTTTAAACTCTATTCTCCGAACCGAAACCTGTGGGTTTGCGGTTCCTGAATTTGTCATAAACCCGCTTGTTTCGGTTCCGGGTAACCCGTAACCCCAAACTTCGCAATGTCTCGAGAATCTTTAGCAGTTGAGTGTGTTTCAAAATGGCTGCAACTGATTGTCGGGTATTTTATTTTGTGGAAAACTCAAAGCGAAACGTTACGAAAAATGCAAACACTTCGATTGCTTGTGTCATTCGAACTAAATTAAGTGAAACAGACAGTATTTGTTTCGTTGCAAACACGTATCATTTACTTGGAAGGCACGCAAATAATATTTTGAACTATTTTTTGAAAAAAATTAAAAAGTTTTTCTGTCCTAGTTTTTGCTTCGCTGCTTACTTTCAATTGAGATATCTTGTTTGAACTATTCAGTAAACAGAAAACAACCAATTGGCTCATTAAGAAATCCAGGTTTTAGATAATTACATTGCTCTACAGTTTTCGAACATCGTTATCATTTTGTCAAGATAGTTGAAAAAGTTTCCTTTTACAAAATTCGCAGGCATTGAAAACTATAAGTGCTTATTTTTAACAGGAACTAAATAGTTTTACACTTTGAAAATAATATATTGTCGGCTTAGAGCGCAGATTTATTAACTGTTAAGAAACTTTTTTCTGTATAGCTGCTTAAAGAAAAACTTCGTTTTTATGACAAAAAATAAAAATTACAAGCACTTTGATAGTATTACGTATCCTATAAGATTACATTGCAACAATGTATTTTTCATCGTCATGAAAATATGCATTTAGTGTCTCGGAAAGTCTTCATGAGTTTCTGCCCTAAGCCAACGATAAAATTGAATGTTGAATCAAATTTGAATTTTTATGGTAATGTCTAATATGATGCGAATATTCCCTTCGTATTTAATGAAAATTTTAAAAATTGAAATCAAGGAACCAGCAATAGATCGTGTAAAATTTATAACTGTCGGTCGAACGTGAAAATAAAATTGTTTCATTTATCTAGTCACAATTTTTTTTACTGTTTCTGAGACCTTCAAGTTTCAATTCACGTTCGTTGAAAAAAATCGTTGACTAGTTTCGCCAATTCCACCCACGTGGATGTTACATGGAAAATCGACGGTTGAATCAACCTTGAAACAACAATTTTTCAACGGTAAAATAATGATGTTTACAACGGACTTCGATTAATTCGATACAAAAATAGAGGCAACAATCGAATGTTCGAACCTGAGAAAATTGAGATTTCATTGAAAAAATGTAGGCTTTTCCAATTAAACTAGATAAAAAAGGTGAATAGATAATCGTCAGTTACGCTTCGTTCCTTCCGCTCTAGACTACTTTCAAGATATTGCTGACCGGGGCGCCGTGGCTTAGTTGGTTAAAGCGCCTGTCTAGTAAACAGGAGATCCCGAGTTCGAATCTCGGCGGTGCCTTGTGTGGTAAATTTTTCTTTTGCTAATGAATTACCATGGAAGAACAAATGGCAATGAATGTCCGTCTTGAAAAATTTACCTTTTAAATTTTTCGACAAATTTTATTCCATGAAGAAATATTTTTTTTCGTTATCGAAGTAGAGAATTCAAATTAAATTCGTTCAAAATCGCAAGAATCTAACAGCGTATAAAAAAGTTGAGTGAAAAAAGTTATTTCTTGATGTGTTTAAAAGTAGACTTAAATTTTCTGATGATTTGACTAATTGATTCCTCTTAGCTATACACTTTTTCCTGAAGTACAAGTACTTTAGTTTAATAATTAAACTATAGTTTGTTTAATTATTAAACTCAATAAAAATTGTTCCAGTTAAAAATCGATAGTAAAATTTATTTACAGATAGTATGCTTTAAAATCATTATTTTTTAAATGCTAGATAAATTATATATTTTTTTCAATTAAAAATCCCCGTGTTATTTAAGTTTTCTTTTTATATATTTTTAAAAGATAACTTATTATATTTTCGATAGAATAATTGACAAAAAGACAGCTTATCATGAGTGGAAAGAATGGCTTGATTGGTGTGCAGTAAATTTTTAATATTGATTCATATATTTCGCGTTTTCCTATGCGAAAAGTTTTCGTTTGTCGCGTCTTTAAATTTCAGTGGGAAGTTTGAATAAATTCTCATATTCCCAGATTTATGCGAGACGTTGAAAGAATAGTACGTAACCACCAGCGATACATTGATGTATTATGATTCCAAACCAAAAGGTAGTCATTCTTTGCTTTAACTTGAAATTTATAACTCATACATTAATACTAAAATAAAAGAGGAATCAAGAAAATGGCCTGAATCTCATGATTTTGAATTAAAGAAGAAACATCAATAGAATAAATTTCTATTGATGTTTATAATATATTATAAAAAAAATTATAATATATTATAAAAAAAAATAAAAATTTGGAGCAATCCACTGTCATGTATAGGACAATCATACAACAGGTTTTAGTCACGAAAATGGTTGAATCTTTATTCTTTATTAATCAAAAACTTTTTTGAACTTAAACTATCTTCCCTTCCAAAAAGCTTATCTCAAAATTTTGGGTATATATGTAATTTTTGTACACGAGAAAGTAACATTTTGCCGTCAATTAAAGAACATTGAGACGTCCCATACGTGATGTTTACGTATTAGCTTTTTTTGAACAAAACAAAATGAAAGATTTACCAAAAATTTGGGGATAAGCTTACTTGAAGGGAAGATAGTTTAAGATCCAAAGATTTTTGTGACGTGAAAACATCTTTAAAATAGGAACAGTACTAGGGCATGTATGAAAAGTCGTGTTTCACAAAAGCGTTTTCAACTGTGTTGTCTTATTATTTCAAGATTAGAAGATAAATATAGCGTCCTGTAGACCAGTGGTGCGCAAACTATTTTCATTTCCGCCCCCCAATTTTGTTTACTATTTTGTCGCGACCCCTGGATAGACAATAGACGTTTTTTTAATCATCAACGTAGTTAAAGTCGAGTTCTGTTTGGGATTTGCGCTTCTGTTTGTGCCTTATTAGAGGTCTGAATAAAACACATAATTTTATGAAGCAATGGTTTTATTTATGCATATGGGTATAAATATTTTTTAATGGAAAATACTTTAAACAAACTTACAACATAAGAATTCAATGTGAGGTATGTGCTTGGAAAGAGCTCATGATTGCTTCTATGTTCGGATCTGTATTGGAAATCGCAAGCCGTAAGTCATCCTCTGGATCCAATCGAGATCGATATTTTGTTTTAATGGCCAACTAATTAAGAAAAACCGGTTTCACATAAGTAGGTCGATGAAAACTGAATCAAAATATTAATTGCCTTTTTCTTCAAATCGGCATATTCGTTTCCAATCGTTAACCAAAATTTCTGGCAAGTCAGACTTAAATTGAATGCGCAGTGTTTCATCACTTGAAACATCAATTAAATGTTCTTTTTCATTTAAAGAGATATCGGATTTAAAAATATCAAACGAAAATGGATTACGTATCTAACCTAATTCATTATCTAGAAGAGTTTTCTCCCAATTTTATCATATGACGGGAAATGGTGTTTTTAAATATCAAGAAATCTATATTATTTTCTTTATTAAATTATGAAAAGCACAATTAATTGAGACACTTTAGAAATGTCTGTAGTTTCGTCAAGTTGTAGAGCAAATACATAGTTTTGTAATCGATTTAACAGAACTGATTATATATTTCTTGATATGGCGGAAATTCGCCGAGAAACGGTATCTCTTGATAATGGTATCGTTTTTAAATTGTTACCATATGTTTCTCCTTGAATAAATGATGTCATTTTAATTACTGAAGGAAGAATGAGTGGTTCTCCAATTGTATGTGGTTTCAAATTTTTTCCTATTAAATATGAAACTTCTAAGGATGCCCGTAAAGCCTTCTCAGCAATTGTGTATTTTTCAAAAATACATTTTGATTTTTCACACTTTCAGCTCGTTTTTTTAAAAATGTTCTGATTTATTTGCTAATTCTTTATGTTTGGTTTCCAAATGTCTTTTTAATTTAGCAAGTTTCATACTTTTATTTGCTAATTTATCCCTGCAATTAACACACAACGGATGTTCTTTCCCATTAACAACGCAATATGTAAATCCATATTTAATAAACTCTTCTTGATATTTTCTCAATTTTTTATTAGATAGCACATTTTGTTCGATATTTTTTTATGCAGAAACAGTGCCATTGAATTCATTCAGTTTTTTTAAGTTCATTGGATGTTGACCCATCATTCTCATTTGTATTGTCATTCTTTTCATTTTCTAGACGTTGGGTACCTATTTTTAGCCATTTATCCATCATGAGGGTATTAAAACTAAAACAAAATTATAAATATACAATATTTTATTTCTTTGCGTTTGTTCAATCACGTGCGGCTACCACGTGGGAAGAAAATAAAGTCCGGGATTACTCTGTATAAATCATGTTTATTTGTAGCTTATTCAGACGAGAATTAAAGAAAAGAAAACTAATTGCTCTCGTAAAAAATATAGTTCTTTTTTTATAAATATCTCATTTCACTATTTTACTGGTACCTGATACTTGTTGAAAAAAGGTCTTATATTTTTATTTCAAATAAATTTTTTTGAATTTGGCGACCCACAAAAATTTTCAAGCGACCCCCAGAGGGGTCGCGACCCACGGTTTGCGCATCACTGCTGTAGACAAAGGATGTCCGTATCTCATAGGACCTTCGGACCGAGTGCGCAGGTGCTCTTAGCGCGGGAGAGGGTCCGAAATATGTCGGAAGTTCGCTGCTGGGCGAGCTTTGGGACAGTGTAACTTTGGAATGTGTGGATTCAGGACTGCAGGTGTCATTTGAAAGCTATCGATCTGCGCTACAATTAACATTAGACAACAATTAATATCAAACTGCACTTTAGTCGTTTAAACTGTAAATTAATTGTTGAATATTCACAACAAACAATCGTTCAAACTTCCCGTTGTCTGCTTTATTTATTTCACAATCCAACATCAGGCCCGAGTATTCACGTCAAAACTACTGTTTGTGTACTCGACACAACCTATCTTTTTTTTTTTTAAATAAAGAATAATAAAAGATGCAGCCATTTTCATGACTAAATTCTGTGATTATCCCAAACGTGACTGGAATGTCCCATTTGTCAACACTTACACTTTCAGTTGCTTAGCTTCTTTGAAGAAAGTTATTTTCCGATTGGAAGGAAATTTTCAACTTGTTGGAAAGAGCATTTTTGCTGAAATTCTTTGTTACATTCTTCATTCGTTCGTTTGGTTTCTTTCAATAGATGAAACTGACATTTCGTTTTTTTTTATATGAAAATGGAATATGTGAGAACCCAGAGTTAAAATGAGTTTTTTTCGGTTTCTGAGAAAAATTCCATTGCGTAGTTTCTTCGAACTGTAGCTTCAGAGCTGTGAGGAGTGCAGTAGCCAAGGGCGTTCAGTTTCAATCCAAACCAGTAGCGTAGACAGGATTCTATTTCGGTGGGAGCCGATTTTTACGTCAAACGAAGATCTAGGCTTTATTTTTAAAAGCTCCTCTAAGGCTCCATTTTTTTATCACTAGAATAAATTTTTAAGGAATTGCATTAATTACTAAACTACAAGGAATTATAAGTAATGTATAGTGAATCCATTTGGAAAGGGTTTGTTCTCCCAAATATTCATAACGACTAACCCTCCAAGTGGTTTTGACGAGATATTTCGTCCATCAAGATCAGATCAATTTTGTTAATGACCAGATATCTTGTCATCAAGATATTATCGATTTTTTATGGTGACGATAACATCCGAAGCCAACATCACGCAATTGTGAACCACAGTCAGATGATATGAACATCTGAGCTGGCATCCCACTCTCCAAACTTCCACACGACACCGACATGAGGCCATGACAGATTTAGCGTGCACCAGTAATCGTGTACACGACGATCTTTGGATGGACCGAGTTTCGCATTCACAACCCTCCGGTTACCAATCCGTTTCTTCCAACTGGGCTACCGTGTCCCCCATCAATTTCAGACCAATTTTGCTAATGTCGAGATATCTCGTCACCAAGATATTACCCATTTCTGTATGATGACGAGATCAAGATCTGATCAGTTTTTTCTTCTAGCGACGAGATATCTCGTCCATCAAGCTCCGGTCAGTTTTCCAATGACGAGATATCTCGTCCATCAAGCTCTGACCAACTTTGCTAATGAATGAGATATCTCATCAAGATATTGCCGATTTTTTTAAGATGACGAGATGAAGATCTGGCCAGTTTTCTTCTAAGGACGAGATATCTCTTATGTCGTGACCAATTCTGCTTATGACGAGAGACCTCATCGACTGTTGCTTCTTGCGTACCTTCACCCCTTAATCCTCCTAGTGGTTGCCTCGACAAGGTATCTCGACATTAGCAAAATTGACCAGATCTTGAGCGACGAGATATCTCGTCAATACCACTTAGAGAGTTAACCACCAGGAGAGTTAACTTAACCCGGGAAAGCCGGAATTAATTTTGATTTTCAAATTGCAATTTCCTTTTAGTACATTGTTTTTATGTTATTAATGTAGGAAAAGACGATTTTTGTTGTGAATACACCTGGAGGTCTTCTTTCACTCTCTTATAAAACATCTGCTCGCAAACTTGAAAAAAGCCCTGATATTCATAGGAGGAAATCGGAACCCATTTTCACTGGTACCAAACAGTACCTCGCCCGGGTTAATAAGTGCTTCAGAATTAAGTGGTGTTGTCCTCGATTCTTTCCCTTTGGGATTGATCCCGGACCGTCACCAATATCCCGTTGTGTTGCTCCAGTGTGACGTTAATTAAAATACCTACCTACCTTCCTGCATTAATAAATTGGCCGCGGTAGCCCGGTTGGAAGAGTAACGGATTAGAAATCGGAGGGTTGCGAGTTCGAAACTCGGTCCAATTAAAGACCGTCGTGTAAGTCTGGGCGGGTGTGTGTTAAATCTGTCGTGGCCTCAAATGTCCTTCTATTGGCGTGGTGTGGAAGTTTGGAGAAGAAGTGGGGTGCCCGCTCAAGTGTTGACCTCGTCATCTGACCGTGGTTCAAAATTACGTGGTGCCGTCCTCGGGGGGATTGATCCCGAACTGTTGCTCCAGTGCGACGCTAATTAATTACCATTACCGGGTTAATAACAGAAACGACTGTTTATTGTGCAATTTGCGAACGCTCCCTCCCCTTTTATTTATGTGCTCGTTTGTTTCCCCTGCCCTGCCCTTTCGTGTCTGCGCTAATCGGAAGAAAAGAAAAAGTGAAAGTGTGCTGTGCAATCCTTTCTCCCAAGACAATGTCGCCTCAGATGGAGAAAAAACAAAGGACTCCATGTCCCGAATTCTCCGGGGCATCCCGGAAAAAACCTTCACTTTCCGCCGGGACCGAACAATGGCCGCCTCTTTGCGCGTCCCACATTTTTTTGTGTGCGCGCCTTCGAAACAAAACTGTTAATTGGCCTACATTTCCCATTCATTGTTCTTCCACTGTTACAGGCTCTTAGGCCCGCTTTAGATGAAAAGGCGATATCTAATCCCAAGGAGGGCGATAGCAATCTAAAGCCCCGTAGAGGCTGCACAGAAAACGAAACGGCGGATTTCATGGTTGCAATCAGTGGCTGATGCAGATACCTTGGTTTGGGTTGGATCGGTAAATCCTGACTGGACTGGACTTATCACTCACGGAGCACCAGTGTGAAGCAGCTCATCTCTTCATCATAAAAAGGGAAAAATTGCTTAAATTAAAGAAATTTAAATAAAAAGTATAGGTGGAAAGGGCTAGATAGTTTAATTATTCAGCGGAACCAAAATATTCGAGTCGAGACAGCACTCAAGTGGTCAGCTTCCCAAGAACTGGTCACGGCTGAAGGTGCTTAACTTTGGTGGTCAAATGGGCAGGCGGGGATTGGCAGACCCTGTCATCACAACCAGGGCAGCCAATAGAGGAAAATTGAGGGGGGTAGTATCGTTATTCGTCGGACATCTGTTTATGTGGTGAAGTTGGTGATTCTCTTCACTACATGCTAGACTGCGTGCTTACGACGCATCTCCGAGAAGGGCTTGGATTTCATTAGAGATCAACCCTGTGACATTAACCCTCCTGGTGGATGTCTCGACGAGGTATCTTATTACAAGCAAGATTGACCAGATCTTGATGGACGAGATATCTCGTCATTAGAAAAAGCCGACCTGATCTTGTCATTAAAAAACGGCGGGATATTCATCATTCGGAATTCAATCGGTATTCTTGGTGACGAGGTATCTTGTCATTAACAAAATTGGCTGGATCTTGATGGTCGAGATATCTCGTCATTAGAAAAACCCGACCTGATCTTGTCATCAAAAAACGGCGGGATATTCATCATTCGGAATTCAATCGGTATTCTTGGTGACGAGGTATCTTGTCATTAACAAAATTGGCTGGATCTTGATGGACGAAATATTTGGTCATTAGAAAAAGCTGACCCGATCTTGTCGTCATCAAAAAACGGCAGGTTATTCATCATTCGGAATTCAATCGGCATTCTTGGTCAAAATTGGCTGGATCTTGATGGTCGAGATATCTCGTCATTAGAAAAAGCCGACCTGATCTTGTCATCAAAAAACGGCGGGATATTCATCATTCGGAATTCAAACGGCATTCTTGGTGACGAGGTATCTTGTCATTAACAAAATTGGCTGGATTTTCATGGACGAGATATCTGGTCTAAATAACTTGGAGGATTATGCATCAATCGAAATGTCACCAAGTGAAAAACTGCTTAAGTTAATTTACGTGGTAGACAACTCCTAGTCCACCTCCAAGGGTTTGGAAAATGGTTCAGGCATCAGAACAAGGCGTATAGGTTCACGCAATTGAAGGTCTCTGAAATAAGACATGGATGTCTGTGTGGAAATTTCACCCAAAGCCCTGAAAGCTTAAGCTCGCGAGCTAGCCTATAAATGTTAGGGATAAGGTTATATCCGTCCCACGTATGAAGATGCTAATTAGGGTCCATGTAAGGTTGACCCGAATGGCACTTACCTCCAGTTACGTATGAACACTGAGGACATTGCCATCCTGTGGACAGTGATGTCGGATTTTCGTTTTCACGCCCCTGTGAGAAACGATTCACGTATGAAACTTATTGAGACCTTTTCCAAATTTTCCTTCTCTACATCCGCAGTGACTTCAGCTAGTCGGAGTGGAAGGGTTGCGCCCAATTAAGAAGTACCGTAGGTTAACATACATATAGACCACCCAACCTACCAACAAGAGTTTAAGGCCGGACAAGGGGTGGCCACAGGAGCCAGCACTGGAATCTTGGTATCATTTAAGTACATTCATTCAAAGATACTACATATATAAATTCACAATCATCCGCTGCAAGCAGGTACAGGTTAATAAAAAAGTTAAAACTTCAGGGGAAAACAGACCTCTTTCTAAATAGCAAAAGCGAAAATTTTGAATAAAGACGAGGATAAATGCTAAAACTTCATTACTATACAAGAAACGTGCACATAAAAAGTTTTGCGGGAAGACAAATGCCACAACTTAATTACCAAACATTTAAAACCCGAAAATTTTGAATAAAGACGAACGCAAATGCAGACCAAATCATAAATAAAAGTATTCGAACCGAATCAACATACATTGAAATAAACAACACTGTTAAGATATACAGAAAATATATCCCCCAATGGGTTTGAGACCTCCACCTCAGTCTCCAATCTAGGGTTTACACTACACTGTCTGCAGAGGCGGAAGCTACTTGGACACACTTCCGAATCGGCCAGAGACTGCCTGTTATTAATAACATTTAGTCAAGTTAATTTGTTTACGGATGTTGGTTGAGTAAAGTGGAATTCTTTTGAGTCTACTGGAACACGTAGTGGTTCATATCGCCCACCCCACCACACTGACAGAGGGCAGTTTGTTTAATTAAATCTATTTAGATACGATAGGAATGGGTCGTGGTCTGTTAAAAAGAAAATTAAATACTCATTTGAGAGAAAAAGTTGAGATTAGGGATTTAAATGAATGTATAAGTTCTTCCTGTGGTGCCTTGCTCCCACAGGGATTTCCATCAGTTTATTTAATGGAGATGCTAAGATTATTCGCAAGCAGAACACAAATCTTATGCTTAGCTTTTGACAACCTGTTAAGTCAACTCCATTCTCCGTTGTTTCTTTTCCGCAAAGACAATACAAGACGCATAATTTTCAGTCCCAAGTTAAAAAAAGGATCACAAAAGCGGAAATCGTACCCAATCGTGACTTGTACGGATGATCCAAACGCTGTCTTATACTAAGGCGAGAAAATGAGGAGAGAATGCCAGACCATGCGCAAGGACTAACTGCACACCTTATGTTAACTGGATGCTAGCATCCTTCGGTTGGTTGGTTGGGTTGAGTTTTATGGCAGCAGGTCCATATTTGACCAAGCATGGGGAAGGGTCTGTGCCGTTGGTTCTCACTGCGCATGACGAACAATCATAGTAAGAAACCATTTGAAGTTGAAATGATCGGGCGTCTTGTAGGCTTTTTACGACGTTAAAATAGAAACTGACTTCTCATCCAGATTTATGTTAAAAAGAATCGCTGTTTTTTCTTCGGGATTTTCTATTTCTACTTATTTATTGCCACCGAATTTTTCCCAATTTTAGTTTAGTATTATATTTAAAAGGGGATGCAGGGATTCTGGATACAAATGGCCGCTGTACCTCTGGTTGTCCGTATCTGCGTACTAGTCGACCCGAGCAAAGAATCTGTGCAGAAGAGTATAACTTGTTTTACATAGGAGAGAGCCTGCAGCCCAGGTTCTCCAATAGAAGACATATAAAAGTGGAGTGAGCAATGATAACCTTTTTATCTGCCCAGGATCATGTGACCAAAACTAGTAATAACGTGACCTTTGGACTAATTTTGCTGACGGGAGGAAACGCATATTCATCATCTGATTGGTCCATGGGACGGAAGACCATTGATTCATCATCTGATTGGTCCGCACGTCATAGTAGTAGACTGGTGATTTCACCATTTTTGTCGCCACTTATAGAAATGGGCATTCACATACCTACCCTGTTTTGTTATATCGCCAAACGAGGCGATAAGAGATATTTTCACAGAGAAGTCACGTGACTATTAGTCGACACTTTTTCTCTCACAATAGTGATGATCATACTTAACTTTCACGTCTATCAGGAGAGGTGCCAGCTCAGGTGTTGACCTCATCAGTGACCGTGGCTCAAAATGACGAGGTGTCTGCCCTTCGGGATTGATCACGGACCGTCACTAATAGTCCATTGTATTGCTCCAATGCGACGTAAATTAAACTATCAACCAACCTGCAAATTCGCTTTATATTTTTGAATGTATCAGTCACTTTTTATACTTTTTTCACAGAGCAGTCACGTGACTACTAGACATGTTGGTCACACATTTTGAAACTCCTCTCAATAGCAATGCTCAATCTCTCTCTACTTATATTTCACGTCTATGGGTTCGACCAAATCCCATACTCCGTCGCTTGTTTTACATAGAGGAACGCAGGTATAGAGCGCACGCGTACGTGCGCTCTGTACCTGTGTTTGATCACGTATGTGTATACGTATCGATCACGTATGTGTATATGTATCGATCATACACATACACACATCGATCATATGTATGTGTTTTTAGGATTTCGTTTTTATTAGATTTGTAAAATTTCTTTAACTCTCCTGTTGGCTTATTTTCACTTCGAAAACTGCCTTTCTGCTGCAAAACCCTGTTTCGAACTGGTACCAGTTCTAGGCAAGGAACCATTTTGTTTTGCCTACTTGGATCTTCATTGCCTCTTGGAGTAATAGGGCAGTTTTGCCTCGACGAGATATCTCGTCATTTGCAAAACCGACGCGATCTTGATAGACGAGATATCTTGCCATGAGCAAAATTAACCAGATCTTGGACGAGATATCTCGCCGAAACCATTTGTAGAGTTAAAAACAATTTCCCAAGGTAAAATAAGCATTACGGGAGAAAATAAATCTATACACATAAAGCAATCGATTACAAACTATAATCTCATCACCTAAACATTTTTTTAGATTTAAGTATGGTTTTATTTTGCATTTCATGTTTCCTATCGAAATGAAATTGTTGCCAATGTCTTGAAATATTTTGTGTTCTCTAACTTTCCGTTCTGCGCCATTTTCTACCTTTTACCTTTTTTAATTTGTCATTGTCTTTCATCAGACTGTTGAAAAGTTTCGTTAGAATGGCGAGCTGTTTTCAAAAATATTTTCAGAATGTTAATAAATTGCTCAATGAGGATGTTAATAAACTGTTAATAAACGTCAGTTGTGCCACATTCGAACGATGCGGCACAACTGACGTTGAATCGTAGCGGTTGAGGGCCGCGGTAGCTCTGTTGGAAGAGTAGCTGGTTAGCAACCGAAGGCTTGCGAGTTCGAAGCTCGACCCAACCACAGACCGTCCGCGTGTACGTTTGGGCTGGTTCACGTTAAATTTGTCGTAGCCTCAATGTCCTCACGTTAGCGCGGTGTGGAAGTTTGGAGAGTGGGGTGCCAGCTCAGGGGTTAGCCTCGCTATCTGACTGAGATTCAAAATGACGAGGTTTTGACCTCCGATCATCCCTGTCTGGATAGATTCGGAAACTTCGCCAGTAGACCTTTCTATCGCTCCAATGCGATGTAAATTTAATTGCCTACCTTGTTGGAAGAGTAGCGGGTTATCAACCGGAAGGTTGCGAGTTCGAAACTCGACCCAACCAAAGACCGTCCGTGTGTACGTTTGGGCTGGTTCACGTTAAATTTGTTGTTACCTCAAATGTCCTCATGTTGGCATGGTGTGGAAGTTTGAGGAGTGTGCTGCTATTGACCTCGTCATCTGACCGTAGCTCAAAATGACGAGGCGCTGTCCTCTGAATACTTCCTTCGGGATTGATCCCGGACCATCGCCAATTGCCCGTTGCGCTGCACCAGACTATGACTTTAATTCAACTATCTACCCACCTACCCTCGATGAAAGTGGTATCGCCATCGATTTTAATATCGCATCAAGCCACAAAGAGTGGATTTGGTGCGAATTTCTGTCACCAGCCTTCGCGTGTCAGGAGGCGTATCGGTCTGTGATCGTGCGGAGGTATTGGGAAAAGGCCTCCGCTAACATGTCCCTGCACGAACACAGTTTAATTGCAAGAGAAGCGATTTTGTTCACCTTTTCGGTCGAAGTCGGAATCAAAGCTCACCAAAGAAATTGGCTGGGAAATGCGTTTGCGGCATGACACACGCCGGGTGAACGAACCCTTCTTCGTGTTTTGAAACTTTTTAATTCGCGTAATGCAGAATGCTGCCAAATTTTCGGCAGAAAAACCTCTTTTGAGCGAGCGCCGAGCCGCTCTCCCAAAGAAAGGGTTTTATGGAGCTTTATCGTTTAGTTGCTTCTCTTTTTTCCCCCATCATTTGTTCATCGGTTTCATAATGGTTCAGTATGAAAAGCGCAGGCTGGCCGTCAATGGCTTGCCTGTGTTTTCGCTCGGAAGCATTTTATCAGCCTGTTTTGATTGAAGTGATAGTATTATGAAGAACGGTTCTGCATGTTGAGTGTCTTGATCATATGCCGTGCTTCCGATTCTATCACGTGCTTCTGATCATACATGCATTAGATTTTTTTTATTTGACTGAATAATATAAGCTCTCAGCAATTTTGAAGACTTCGATTCAATTGGTAGGTAGTTGACATCGCACTGGAGCAACACAGGGTGACGGTCAGGAATCAATCCCAGCCGTCCGAGAACAACGCCTCGTAACTTTGAACCACGGTCAGATGACGATGTCAACACCTGAGCTGGCAACCCACTCTTCAAGCTTCCACACCAAGCCAATATGAGGACATTTGAGGCCACGACAGATTAAATGTGCACCATCCCCCATGTACACGACAGTATTTGGTTGGAATGAGTTTTGAACTCGCAACCTTCAGATTGCTAATTCGCGATTTTCATGGAACAAGGGTACACCACATATGACCTGCTAGCTGATTCAATCCGAGTCGCGAAGGTCTTACATCTATCAATACTGAACTGATAGACTAATCCTACAAGTGGTTTCCACGAATTACCTCTTCCATCAAGAACTGACCAATTTTTATAATGACGAGATATCTCGTCATCCATATATTGCCGATTATTTGATAATGACGAGATCAAGATCTAGTCAGTTTTTTTCCAATGACGTGATATCTCGTCCATCAAGATCTGGTCAGTTTTGCTAACGAGGAGATGCCTTGTCGAGACAATCACCTGGAGAGTAAATTTAATTTAAAAAAAAGCTGCAGCAAATAATAATCCAAATAATTCATGTATGGCTTCGGTAGGTATTTCAATTAACGTCGCACTGAATCAGCACAACGGGCTATTGGGTGTTTCTTCAGACGGGACGTGTTAAATAAATAAATCGCATGCACCAGACTATCATTGTGGAAAAGCTAAAGGTACCGTCGAAGATCTTCCATTGAAAGAATATTTCGTTGCAGACTTTGGACATAGCAGAAAACAATATTCTCTCAAAGCTACAGAGCGATAGTGATGAATGACCTCATACGCCATAAAGAAACCGTATCAGCCATAGGGATCATCATAAACAGAATTAAACTACTTATTCAGCCACTCCAACTGTAATTAAAAATAATTTTTTAATTTTGTTTTGGAAAGAAAGTTGTTACAAATAATGACACTTGTTTCCCGTGTGTTTTCGGACGGTCCAGGTTAAATAAAATGTGTACACTGTCTGTATATGTTGTTTGTCAGTGTGGAGGAGGAAAGGTTATCATCGAAGATACAATTTTCCATTCCAATCTTTGGACAAAGCAGACAGCAAGATTCCTCCAAAATTACAGAGAGGTACCTATGAATGATCTCATACGCCATAAAGAAAATAGCCATAGGAGATAATCATAAACAGAAATAAGCCGCTCATCCAGCCACTCCAACTGTAATTAAAAATAACTCTAGTTTTATTTTGGAAAGAAAGTTGTAAATGATGTACACTTCTTTCCCGTGTGTTTTCGGACGGTCCAGGTTAAATAAATAAATGTATACACTCTTTGTATATGTTGTTTGTCAGTGTGGAGAAGGAAAGGGTCATCGTCGAATCTTACATTCCAACTTTTGACAAAGCAGAGAACAAGATTCCTCCAAAATTACAGAGAGGTACCTATGAATGATCTCATGCGCCATAAAGAAACTGTATCAGCCATAGAAGAACATCATAAACAGAATTAGACTGCTCATCCAGCCACTCCAACTGTAATTAAAAATAACTCTTTAGTTTTATTTTGGAAAAGAAAGTTCTAGGAAATGAAAACAAATGACTGTGTCTTTGAAGAGTCGGGTAAAATAAATAAATGTATGTTTTAGACTCTGCCTTCTGCCAATTCTATTATGAAACGAAATTTCACATCTTTAAGTGCCTCCAATCTTTAAAGTTATGATCTGGAACACTCCCCACCGGCTTTGGCAATCGTTCCTCCGTTTGTTTGAGGCTCCTTGAAGTGCGAGTCTCCAAGTAGAAACCTGTTCAAAGCAAGAAGGCTCCAATGTGATTACAGTAGCAAAACTTTCACGGCAGTCGATCTTTTAAGCATCTCAAAGGACACCAGGCCTTTAAAAATGGGGGAACACCTGCTCTAGTTCGACCTTGGCCAGGCAGAGAAAGCCACAGAGGAGTTCTATTTACTGAATCAATTACCGGGCAAGGTTTCTCTTTTGTCTTTTTTAGCTTTCCACCTGAGAAACACAAAGCACCGCCGGTACTTATTCTACGAAATCGGGGAAAAAGCAGTTGATTGAGATAACTGCTGAATCGTGTTGTGTGAGAATGAAGTTTGCCTAGAAACTCAGAACTTAAGTTTAAAGATCTCTGTAAATAGGCGATATGTTGATCTTTATGGCCCATGCATTGAAGAAAATATGGAACACTGGAAAATGGTATTGCCAAAATTTACATGCCATATTACGGTCGTGCAAAGAGGAGCTAGGACTATACCTGAGCTATTGGCTGGCCACGTGACAAGAGCTTCAACAAGCTGTCCTCTATTCCAGAACATTTGATATTTCAGGGCACACTAATGCCCATAGAAAATACACCACGAAGGATGCATGTATATATTGCCTTGATATTTGCACGATGGGTACATGATACAAGGATATGCTAATGATTAGCTCTACAGGTATATGCAAAACACGTGCGCACCAGTGTGAGACGGCTTCCGTAAACATATCCTTTTTGAAGTTCCTCTCAATAGCTGTGTTCACGTCAAGGGATCCGAAGACAACACTTCGACGTTTTGAACCGAGGTCGGATGACGAGGTCAACAGCTGAGCTGGCACTCCACTCTCCAAACCTCCACACCACGCCAACGTGATAACATTTAAGGCCACAACAGATTTAGCGTTCACCAGCGCCCATGTACATGACGTTGGTTGGATCGAGTTTCGAACTCGCAACACTCCGGCTGCTAATTCGCGACTCAACCAACTGGGCCACCGCGGACAGTAAACACTCCCACAACACCATGATTCATTTAGCTGTTAATTGACAGATTTTAGCCTTTTTCCTGTAAACACAGTTCATTCGAAAAAAATGAAAATTTTAAATTTTTTTGTCAAGGCTGGTTTGATTGTACAAGTGGAATGTACACGTTAAATAGTTTAAGAATCTTTCCATTCCACTAAAACCAATGCCTTTTATTCATTTCAGCCCCACTAATGAGCACTCTAATGAGCCACTAATGAGCAGTGGATTCCCTCACACGTAGGAAACGAGTTGGCAGAGAGAGTGGCCAAAATGGGTACTAAAATCGACACCATAAGGAAAACTTTCCACAGATGCGATTAAAATGCTTCTGACCAGAAAAACATCTGAGATAACAACCATCTAAATAAAACCATTCAGAAATGAAACAAAATTAAGAAATGGAACAATGTAGAAAAAATGTTTCAGGACGAAAACAAACCAAGAAAAGAAACAGTGGCACTTTCCAGACTTAGAACTAGACAGGATCACCATGGTTACACACCTGAAGAGAATTAGAATATATTCCTCCAGGGAATGCTCAATTTGCAGAACTTCCGTACGATTCCATCATGGACCAATGCCCCCTTCATAGTCTACCCGGGCCTGAACTCCTCTCAACAATATGCCCGGAACCTCTCCAAGCTGAATTGGGAGGCCAGAAACGAAATGGTGAGATGACCTCTACATTTCCAACAGGAACAACACTTTCCCCTCCTCTAAACCAGATGCCCTTTTTCATTTAAGCCCCTTCCTTAATGAGTATACTGCACAGTACTGTACTTATCGATGTTCTAATGAAATAGACAGAGCATGTGGGTGGTACTGTTGTAAGATTTCGGAAGGGTACGTCACGTGGACTTACGAATCGTCTCGAGCCGATCAGATAGTGTTTTTGATTACGCTGGATAATTATTTTAACCAATCAATAATTTTTCCCACAACCACGTGAGAGATCTTCAAACCGAGGTTATCGGCAGAAATAACATGAAGCTGCATGCACATGCTCCGTCTACTTCATTGGAAGGTTGATGACTGTCCTGCAGCGGTCAACTTGAGTGGGTGAGGACAAGTGACATTTGCTGCTCATGTCTGCTGCTCAACATGAGGGAATACGTTTTCTGGTATTTGACTTTGCTTTTGAATTTTATGCAAAGAAATATCGGTTCTTTTTTATATATTTCGCATTTATGATGTAAAACTCCAATCAAATGCAATAATTTTTGTATTCATAAGAATATTTCCTGAAAAGTTGCAGCAAAAAAATGGCGTGCAAAATTTTTTGCAGGCAACGTAAGCTAATTGTTTTGAACTTTTTACCTTCTGTTCGTTTTACAAACATCATTAGACCTCCAAGTGGTTTACTTCCCATGCTGTTTCCTAAAATAATTGTAAATGCATTTCTTCAAAAAATGAATCCGCATAAACGAACGCGGGCACAAAACGGAACACAATCATTTTAATGAAACAACCACGAACCCTAATAAACTTCTAATTCTTCCAGAATCCTCTCAGCACCTGCTTCTGAAAGTTCCTTTCTTCCGAACGGAACACAACGAAGAACAAGGGGGAAACGCCGCGCGCGCGCGCGCGAACGAGTCCCATAAAAAGAAAACCAAATAATAAAAAAAAAAAATAACAAAAACGTACCACTACAGATTTTCTTTCTAATTGGTCTTTTTCTTTCTTCCTGTTCTAACTCCCGTTCCGTTAATATGGAACAAGAAACTAATGGCTTAATGAATCCGAGAACCTCTTATCCCCTGCTCGTTTTTATTATGTATTCTTTATCCGTATCTGGTGAACAGAACCCGATTCTTTAAAAGGGTAATCTGCACGCTCGGTCCCCCTGTTCATGGGTTCGGTCACGAGAGCTCTGTAGAATCCGTGTTCTAACACGCCGTAACCTTGATTGCGATAAGTTCTCGAGAAGGCGTGTGCGTGCTGTGGCTTGTCGGAGGGACAAGATCCGTTACGCGCAACAAGATTCCACGATTTGTGTAACTGGCTCGATTTGATCGCGACTTTTGGCAACGAGTAGTGAGGTTTGTCTTCGATTTTGATTCGAGGCACTGGTACGATTTCGAGGACAAAATCGAACGTTGAAAGCGATACAGGGCGTATTTACAGTAGGGCTGATTGGGCTGCTTCATAACGCCTGGATAATTTAACTCTCCTGGTGGTTGTCTCGATGAGGTTGTATATTAATTAACGACGACTGGAGCAACGCAACGGACTATTGGCGACAATCCAGGATCATCCCCCGAGGGGAAAGACCCGAGGACAACACCACGTAATTTTGAACCGCGGTCAGTTGACGAGTCTGAGCTGGCACCCCACTCTCCAAACTTCCACACCACGCCAACGTGAGGACATTTGAGGCCACGACAGATTTAAAGTGTACCCTTTGTACACGACCGTCTTTGGTTTGGACGGTCTTTGGTTTTGCTAATGACGAGATATCTCGTCATTAACAAAATTGGTGAGATCTTGTACGAGATATCTCGTCAAAACCGATTGGAGGGTTGAGACCAAATTTTAGTCTTGCAGCGAAAAATGAATATTTTTTGTCACGCGCATCAGAAACAGTTTTATTCTTGTAATTGACTATTCGATTAACGTTGGCGTGGTGAGGAAATTCGGAGAGTGGAGTACCAGTTCAGGTGTTCACCTCGTCATCTGACCGTGGTTCAAATTTGCGAAGTGTTGTCCTCCGATCTTTACCTTCGTCCCGGACCGTCGTCAATAGCCCGTTGCGTTCCTCCGCGTTCGAAACTCGGTCCAGCCAAAGACCTTACGGTGCATGGGGTCTGTTGTGCGTGTTAAATCTGTCAGGGACTCAAACGTCCTCACGCTGGCGTGGTGTGAAAGTTTGGAGAGGGGTGCCAGCTCAGGGGTTGACTTCGCTATCTGATCGAGGTTCAAAATGACGAGGTTTTGTCCTCCGATCTTTCCTTTCGGAATTGATACGGATTACTCGCCTAAGGATTTCCTAGGGATCGATGTGTGCTATGTGGGTATAATCGCAATGAAAGGATTTTTTACTTTTTGAACCTGGAAAACAGACGGCACATTGCACGAGAAAAACTTTCAAGCCTCTTATGTTCATGTAGCATGTGGTACCTGCGACCCTTCCTTTACAAATGCTGGATTTTTTACTTTTTGAACCTGGAAAACAGACAGCACATTGCGGGACAAAAACTTTCTAGCCACTTATATTCATGTACCATGTGGTACCTGCGACCCTTCCTTTACAAATGCTGGATTTTTTACTTTTTGAACCTGGAAAACAGACAGCACATTGCAGGAAAAAACTTTCTAGCCCCTTATGTTCATGTACCATGTGGTACCTGCGACCCTTCCTTTACAAATGCTGGATTTTTTACTTTTTGTACCTGGAAAACAGACAGCACATTGCACGAGAAAAACTTTCTAGACGCTTATGTTCATGTAGCATGTGGTACCTGCGACCCTTCCTTTATAAATGCTGGATTTTTTACTTTTTGAACCTGGAAAACCGACAGCACATTGCAGGACAAAAACTTTCTAGCCCCTTATGTTCATGTACCATGTGGTACCTGCGACCCTTCCTTTACAAATGCTGGATTTTTTAGTTTTGAACCTGGAAAACAGACAGCACATTCACGAGAAAAACTTTCTAGTCCCTTATGTTCATGTAGCATGTGGTACCTGCGACCCTTCCTTTATAAATGCTGGATTTTTTACTTTTTGGAACCTGGAAAACCGACAGCACATTGCAGGACAAAAACTTTCTAGCCCCTTATGTTCATGTACCATGTGGTACCTGCGACCCTTCCTTTACAAAATGCTGGATTTTTTAGTTTTGAACCTGGAAAACAGACAGCACATTCACGAGAAAAACTTTCTAGTCCCTTATGTTCATGTACCATGTGGTACCTGCGACCCTTCCTTTACAAATGCTGGATTTTTTACTTTTTGAACCTGAAAAACAGACAGCACATTGCGGGACAAAAACTTTCTAGCCCCTTATGTTCATGTACCATGTGGTACCTGCGACCCTTCCTTTACAAATGCTGGATTTTTATACTTTTTGTACCTGGAAAACAGACAGCACATTGCACGAGAAAAACTTTCTAGCCCCTTATGTTCATGTAGCATGTGGTACCTGCGACCCTTCCTTTATAAATGCTGGATTTTTTACTTTTTGAACCTGGAAAACCGACAGCACATTGCAGGACAAAAACTTTCTAGCCCCTTATGTTCATGTACCATGTGGTACCTGCGACCCTTCCTTTACAAATGCCCTAACCTATAGCATGGACTGCCTAAGGCAAGACACATTGATCCAACATAAGTCCTCCGATACCAAACTGGCTGAAATGCGCATGCGTGTATACATGTTTTCTGTTTGTGCAGAAAAGGAGTGCGCATGCTTAAGTCATGTGTTTTGTTGCGTGTAGCTGGGCTAAAGCAAGCCACGCCCACATGGGTTCAACGCAAGTCCTGCGACACTAAACTGGCTGAAGTAACCATGCGTATGTCGTATGTTTTGTCGCATGTTGATACATTGTGTTGCCTACCTAAGGCAAGTCATACGTGGGTCCGAGATAAGCCTACGACACTAAACTGGCTGAAATAAGCAAGCGTACACCGA
Organism: Meta bourneti; assembly: GCA_933210815.1. Taxonomy (NCBI): domain Eukaryota; kingdom Metazoa; phylum Arthropoda; class Arachnida; order Araneae; family Tetragnathidae; genus Meta; species Meta bourneti. The sequence continues at coordinate 29,461,983 of OW119931.1, read as the reverse complement.
CATATTTTCTGCACAGAAACGGAGTACGCATGCGCATGCCGTATGTTTTGTCGCATGTTGCTCCAGTGCGTTTCAGGACTAAGGCAAGCCACACGTTCTTCGCTGCTAACGACTCTCTCTTAGGCACTTCAGGATATTGTAGTAATAACGGTAAGAATACGCTTCCTCCAACAACAATACGTGTATTTACTCCAGGGGGATGTAACCCCCATATATTTTGATAACTCATAGCCATTAATGGGCTTTCTTTATTGTGAGAATTCCAACATAAGTACATATAAGTACCCAACATAAGTACTCCGATATCAAACTGGCTGAAATACGCATGCGCATCAACACATTTTCTGTACTGCCGTCCAGCCCTCTCCCTTGGTAGAGCGAAAGATAAATAAGTCCGTCTGCGACCATCAAAAGCTTAAGGCCACGGACATAACATGGAGCAAGCTTTTGTCTGACCCTGTTCCACCTAATTTGCCGCGACATACTGCTGCGGCAATTTTTCGAATTTTAACTGGACACGACTTTTTAAGAGGATACTTACACCGCATTAGTGTGCATGCTTCTCATGATTGCCCCTTTTGTTCGATGGGGAGCTTTATGGATTTTAGTCATCTTTATCTTGAACTTTTTTATCTGACGATCACATCTTAGTCGACGACCTTTTTAGCCGGGCTAATTTGTACTGGGCTGCCCGTAGGAAATTATGGTCCCTGGAGTTTCCCTGGGTTAGGAAAAAAAATGTTTTCTGTACTGAAAGGGAGTACGCACATGAATATCGTATGTTTCGTCACTTGCTCTAGAGTGTGGCTGGACTAATTCGGGTATGCGACAGTAATTTCTAATTCCATCCCGTGGAATTGAGCCTTTTGTAAGGTTTATCCTCGCTCCAAGCGAAGGAGATGTCTTGATTGTGCCTTCGGAGGCACAAGCCCGTAAACAATTAATTTTTTAAAGGGGTGGCCTTTCTTTGGAAGGCTAAAAAACGATAACAAGCGGAGCAGGAAGTCGTGCCTGCCCGTTTCTTCACGGGTGTTTAAACTGCGAAAAAGTCGGAAGCATGCACGTGTTGGCATCGCAACAGCCGTCGTCTGTCCTTGAGCAGACACGGGAATTTTTCAAGGAGCACCTATCCTTCTGGATGGTGTTGGTTGGCATCATATCTGCTAAGTCTGCCGCATGCTTCCTTCCAAAGGACTTTTTGCCGGGCGGCTATTTAAAACTCCTGGGATAAAAACGATGGATTCATCCTACAGTTCAACTTTAAAAAGATGCCTCCACAAGTCCTTTTTTCCCTCCTCACTTATTATTTTTGTTCTTTTCTCGCCTTGTTGGTTTTTTAATTCTTTGGAAGGCCGCTCGGTAGCTTCTTGGGTTAGCTGAAGCTCATTACCGGAAATAAACTGTGCTGGCATTGTTGGTGCGCTCTCGTGCTTGCTGAGTTTCTTTTCTTCCGTTTTTCTAAATCCCTCGGGTCCTTTTTTTCTATTTTCGCGTAATTTATTTACACCATGTGGATCGAGTTAGTGCTTTATTGGTGACTCAAAGGGTCAAAACTCTGAAGCTGTGTTTTGTTCGTGATGCGTTTTTCGGTTCCTGAAGGGTGTGCCAAGATTTTTTGTCTCGTGCATGTTGGGACTTCGAATGCATGCATGCACTTGTTCGTCAGGGACATCCCCAGACGTGGTTTTCAAGGCGGACCCTGGTGCTATATTAACCGCCCCATCTTCCATTGACCTTTTGCAAGGTCACAGGTCAAGAACACACTTTTGGGTTTGGTTTAACGTGTTCCTCTGCGAAAAAAATTTAGTTGCTGTTGCAAATTTCTCTGGGCAAGAGTGTATCATAACACATTAATTTGTCACATGTCCAAAAATTAAGGATAAATCTGAATTCGCTTCAAGCAAGGTCGCCTGATATCAATCCAAGAGAATATACTTGGGATTCTCACGGACGTCGCATTGCAGCTTACACAACCCAACCAAAGACCGTACAAGAACATAGACGTGTTCTAGTGCACGAATGGAACTCCTTGCCGCAGGAACACTTGAACAGCCTTAAGAAAAGAATGTCTGCACGTTGCGAGGTTCCTGAAGGCTGTTGCAAAGATCCATTTTGTCTCTGGCATGTTGAGAGTTCGAATGAATGCATACACTTGTTCTTCAGGGCGATGCCAGACATGGTTTCCAAGGTGGACCTGGATGCTATATTAACCTCCCCATCTTCCATTGACCTTTTGCAGAGTCACAAGTCACGAACACACTTTTAGGTTTGGTTTGAAATATTTCTCTGTTAAAAAAGTTCAGTAGTTACGAATTTCTCTAAGAAATTGTATATCATAACACACAAAATCCAAAAATTAATGATGGATCCGAATAATTCGCTTCAAGCAAGGTCACCTGATATCAATCCAATAATATACTTGGGATTTTCGTATTGCAGATTACACAACTCAACCAAAGATCGTATAAGAACACAGACGTGTTCTAGTGCACGTCCTTGCCACAAGAACTCCTGAAAAACCTCATGGAAAAAATGTCTGCACGTTGTGAGGCCTACATTAAGGTCAGAGGCCATAACATTCCCTATTAGGTTGCTTTTAATAGCAAATAAAATGTAAAATAAAGTAACGAAAACAGACAATGTTTACCTAAGAATCTCCTTTTCATTTCTTTAGTTCACCACGAGGCATGTGGGTACTCTTATTTTGCTTGTTGAATATTCATTTGTCAGTACTTCGGTGCAGGTACTTTGCTTTCGATTTTGATTTTGATCGCCATACGAGCCGATCCTGGAGTGATTTACGTCTGGCTACACAGTAGACTGGGCTTGAAGAAGTTGAGAATTATTCAAGAAAATCTTTTAGTTGTTGAATTGAGAAAACCTTTTAGTTAGAAGTTGAGAATTATTCAAGAAAATAGAGATACCGGCCGGTAATGATAAATATAGTACATACGTAATTACAAGGTAGGTAGGTAATTAACGTAGCACTGGAGCAACACAACGGGCTATTGACGACGGTCCGGGACCAATCCCCAAGGGAAAGATCAAGGACAACGTCTCGTAACTTTGAATCACGGCCAGATGACGAAATCATACCGCTGCCCTCAACTCTTCAAATCATGTGGTTTCTTAAGTTCGATGCAGATCTTAACCCTAATAATTGAATAAATTGTGAATGAAACAACTTGTAATTAGCTCGTTAAAATAAAACTTTTGCTTACAAATCTTGATTGAAGAATAAATTTCGTATCACAACATACAAATGATTCGAACTGGCATCTTTTTTAACTACTTAGGCAGCACTTAGAAGGAATCTTTTTTTGGTTGTCTTGCATTCTAAAATAGTTATGCTTGAGGTCACATGATACAAGCGGAGTATTTTTCGAGATGATCTCAAACAATAGGTGATATGTTCGGTTAAAAAATGCCGTTTAGCAAATAAGGAAACGGTGTCTATCATTACAGATCATTATTTTTCCATTAAACTGGAGGCTGCATCGTCGAATCGAAAGGTAAATCCCACTGTGGAATCCTATACAGCCCGAGAAACCGTTAACTTCCATATTCCAGCAAATAAAGTGGGGGTCCGACCAGGATTAGAAAACATTATAATATAAATAGCGGTTGATGCTTTCTTTTGACTTAGCGGTGAATTCCTAAGCAGCATAAAAAGATATACGCCGTTTTTATTTCTCTGATAATGATAGAGGTTCGAGATATGGATAGGAGGTTATGGTAGAAAATTTCATGGGTGTTAATAAATTTTTGATTACAAGATGGAACTTTTTCGAGGTTTGTTTGTAACTTGAAGGTCAATTTTTGCTATGCGAGGGGTGACTGGAACGGGTTGAAGGTAATGACTGTTACTGAAATTGAATTCATTAGCTATTTGATAAATAACTATTGTTCTGGTTGGCCTCAGGTAGCGTACACAAAAACCGGTACGCGTAAAAGGACCGTAAGCATAAGGTAAAGGACCGTACGCTTAATGTAAAGAACTGTATACGTCAGATAAAGGACCGTACACATAAGGTAAAGGACCGTATGCGTAAGATAAAGGACCAAACACGCAAGGTAAAGGATCGTACGCGTTAGGTAAAGGACAGTACGCTTAAGGTAAAGAACCGAACACGTCAGATAAAGGATCATACACTTAATGTAAAGAACTGTATACGTCAGATAAAGGATCGTACGCATAAGGTAAAGGACCGTATGCTTAAGGTAAAGAACCGTACACATCAGATAAAGGACCGTATGCGTAAGATAAAGGACCAAACACGCAAGGTAAAGGATCGTACGCATTAGGTAAAGGATCGTATGCGTTAGGTAAAGGACCAAACACGTTAGAAAAAGGGGAGTTGTAGCGAATAGCTTTGTCTAGTTCACAGACCAGATAAGGCCTTCCTGATAGGTTTACCTAGTTCTCAGACCAGATACGGCCATCCATGTCGGTTTACCTGGTCGTCAAACCAGATACGGCTCTCCGGATAGGATTTCACGGCCCGCAGACCCGATACGGCCCACTAGGCCTGATTACTCGGCCCTCAAACCAGACAGTCCTCTGTATAGGTTTAACGGGACCGTGAAACAGATACGGCCCTCCGGTAGATTGTGTTTTCTGCGGTTATTGATGCGTTGTAGAAATGCTCCTAGAGCATACACAATCATGAAAAGATAAACATTCCAAGCTTAGCATTATTTCACAAACAGGTTGCAATTTACTCAAGCAGATTTTTATGTTCTTGTTTCATTTCGTTTTGAGTCAGAGGACTTTAGAAATGGCGAAATAAAACGAGAATAAATAGAACATTCTACATATAAAACATTCCTGCATGAAATTCTGTAAAACCTCTATTATTCAAATTAATTGGAAACGAGGTTTCGTCTCTAATCGAAATTTCCGAATAGTCGAAAATGCATCTACTTTGAGGACCTCTAGTAGGACCTTATTTGAGGACCTCTTTGAGGACCTCTATTTGGTGACAGGTAGACGTGATTAGGAACACGCACTTTCAAAACCAAGGTCAAGACGCGTCTGACAAATACCAGATGGCGCTCGCAACGATAGGCACGAACTTCGATAGGTGAACAGCTGCTAATCACTTCCAACACTATCTAAAGGCCTATGATAGCAGACAGCTTCTATTACTAACACGGCTTCACTCACTCGTCAGCTAAAGGCAATACAGGACTGTCTAGGCCATCCTTTGTGTGACCACGTATATAGAAGTGCATTCACGATCTTAATACAGCTCTCACGCAACTGGCGATATATCGAGTGATAACATGTATCGAATTGAGCCGCTGCTAAATTCTAAAGCAATGAATTAGCTACCACAACAAAAATTACTTCTTGGTAGAGAAAGTTGAACTGTTTTTAGTATAGGTCTCGCTGTATGTAATTTACTCGTTTTATTTACTTTGTTGCTCTGCTGTCACTTTTTGTACACACGGACTACTTAGACCGGAGACGATACATTTAATTGATAAGGAATACTATCTTAAAAAGAGTCTAAATATTTTTTGCCTAGACATTATTTAAAACAGTTCAGAAATATTTTGGAAGATAGATAGTTGAATTTACGTCACTCTGGAGCAACACAGCGGGCTATTGGTGACGGTCCGGAATCTATACCGCAGGGAAGGATCCGAGGATTTCACCTCGTAATTTTGAACCAGATGACTTCAGCTGGCTCCCTACTCTCCAAACTTCCACGCCAGGGTCACGGTAGCCTTGGAAAAGTAAAGGATAGTAAAGCCTTTCACGGTAGCCTTGGAAAAGTAAAGGATAGTAAAGCCTTTCACGGTAACCTTGGAAAAGTAAAGGATAGTAAAGCCTTTCACGGTAGCCTTGGAAAAGTAAAGGATTAGCCACCGGAGGGTTGTGAGTTCGAAACTCGGTCCAACCAAAGACTGTCGTGTACATGGGGCTGGTGCACCTTAAATCTGTCGTGGCCTCAAATGTCTTCACGTTGGCGTGGTGTGAAAGTTTGGAGGGGGGTGCCCGCCGAGGTGTTACCTCGTCTTCTGACCGTGGTTTAAAATTACGATCCTGGGATCTTTCCCTTAGGGATTGATCCCGGCGGCCAATAGCCCGTTGTGTTGCTCCAGTGTGACGCTAATTAACTACCTACCACATCACGCCAACGTAACGACATTCGAGGCCACGACAGATTTAACGTGTAGCAGTCCCCACGCAGGCGACGTTCTTTGGTTCGATCGAGTCTCAAACTCGCAACTCTCCGAATTCTAACCCGCGACTCTAGTAACTGGGCTACCGCAACCTCTTGAATTGTTTCGAAGGGCACAATTGGGATTGTCTGTGTAGCACTATCACTCGTTACCGTGAAAAAGCTCATTGAAGCTCGCTTTTTTATTGTCGCTCCAAGCAATGCCAAGACCTTTGAAAAATTTTGGGAAGCATCGGAATGGCTGTTTTGCGCGTCTACTTTGTCTTCGCTTTCTCCGACACGCTGCCTTGAATAGATGAAACCGCAAGCAAGAAAAAACCGCTACGAAAACAGACGTTTGTTACTGAGAGAGACCAAGGTGAAAGAAGGATTCGATAACCGAGGTTGTACTGTAAACATATTTCGGAACATCATTTTATTTGGCATATAGTAGTTTCTAGTTATTTCGAGATTGCCTCGTGTAGCCAAAACAAATTGCTGCACAGCCCCAAACAAAACCCAGGCAACGTTTTCAGAATTTTGCGTTTTGTGATTGAACATCCCTGACCCGTATCGCATTAAACCCAAAGTCCAATCCAAACCCACCAGAGGCCGCGATAGCACAGTTGGGAGAGCAACGAATATTCGAAACTTGGTCCATCCAAAGTCCATCGTGTACACCGAGGGTGGTGCACGTTAAATCTGTCGTGGCCTCAGAAGTCCTCACGTTGGTGTGGTGTGGAAGTTTGGAGGGTGGTGTGCCAGCTCAGATGCTGTTCTCGTCATCTGACGGTGGTTCCAAATTGCGAGGTTCAAATTACCGTGGGACAAAATTATGATTCCCTTCGGGATTGATCCCGGACCGTCGCCAATGGCCCGTTGTGTTGCACCAGTGCGACGTTAATTTACTCCTACCTACCATCCGCAAGCCTCGTTTGGTGCCCAGTAGGAGGTACACTAAAATGCAAAAAGATAACAAGTTTGTAAACAACATTTTTATTAGCTGTAGTTATACAATTTGACAGTTGATTGTATAACTACATTGAAGGCAAGACACACATTGGATCAATATGAGTCCTACGATACTAAGTAGGCTGAAATTCGCATGCGCATCTGTGGAGAAACTGAATTCTCATGCGCACGTAGGATGTTTTGTTGCATATCCGATCAATGTGTGACCAGCCTTAGTTTCACAACAGGTATTCAAAGAAGCGACCGCCAACAATAACCCTTACCTGATTAAGGGCCTATTAAGAAAGTTTATCGACAGAAAAGGCGGTGTTTCTATTAAGGTGGCACGTGAATCTTATGTGTTGTGCTGAAATCCACCGTGTGGCCGAAAAGGAAGATGTTGTACTCAAAATTGTCATAAAACTTTTTTAAATAATATTAAATACAATAAAATATTTTTAATTACATCTCTTTCACATGGGACGCCCAAATCTTTTTGTTACCAATTAAGTTGAGCCTTTTCACTAGGATACAAGCACTCCTGTAATTTTACTATTCCTCCCTGCGTGTATTTCTCTCTTTTGTGTCAGTAAAACTTTCATTGTGTCTATTACTTGATATTGTATGTCTTGTGTCTGGTTCAGCATGGCCAAATATGGACTTTGCGCCATAAAACCCCAAACCACTCAATCAACTTGTAACTCTACTGTTCTAAAAAAAAACTCGAAATGTTTCTCAGTAGTATCGAGGGGTTGACTCACTTATTCGACGTCAATTCTTCATTCAAGAATGTATTGGTTGTTTTGACCTTTCCATTCTCTCAAACCGCCAATTTATGAAAACAGCTACACTTTGTCCTCTGTATAAGGTAGAACTGAAAAGAATAGTGGTGGAAAAGTATTTATTTTAAATTTTTATACAGTGAACGGGCACATGACCTTGTGGAAATTCATTCATACAAAAGTGACTAAGCTGGCAGGGGAAAGGGCTGCAGTACTCAAAATAATGAATGGGTGACTGGCATAGGCGATTATTTGTTTTCCAATTCATAATCACTGCTATTGTTTCCAGCCTTGGATGATTATTTTTAGCCAGAAACCATGTTAAACATACGAAACGAGGGAGAACACATTGTTTATATTTAACCCGCCCTCTAATTTAGCGAGTAGAATCATTCAAAACCTAGTTCAAATGGCAACTCGCAGGACCATATGAAACCTGCAGTTAGTTGAATCCTTTGCTGTCGATCTCACACATGATCGCTTAATGTGCAACCTTTTTACATTATTATCAGTATTATTCTTGCAACAATTTTCCTTGTTTTCGTTTCCAAGTCGTCAAGGATGATTTTTAAAGCTGTTTTGAATCGAGATCATTTATGATTTTCTTGCATTTCCTTGCAAGATATATGTATAGCAACTGAGCGCGCTCTTTGGAAACCATAGTTAGCGAAATGGGAAATGCCGAAAGGTGAAAGTGGTGTAAAGATACATTGGGCATCTGTCCACAGCTAGCTGTAGCGATGAAACAAAGAAAAGATAAGTAAAAAGTGAGTTATTCTGGAACATTAAAGAGCTTATCTGTGTATAATATTAATTTTAGTATAGTGTTATACATCCCTATGAGTCCCTGCTTTTATGACGCTGTATACTCTCATTGTGTTATAATAAGAGAGGTGAGTAATAATAGTATAAAGTGAAAAGAAAAGGGAAATGTATACATGAAACGATACTAAAATTAACCATCTAAATATAATTTTCAACACACATAAGTCCTTTAACGTTCCAGGATAGCTCCCCTTTTCTCTTCTTTTCACCCGCTAGTTTCTGTCTCACCATTATAGCCACTGGAAACTCCATGTTCTTAGTAAGTCTTGTCACCACTTTCACCTTTTGAACTTCCCCACGTTGCTAACCATGGCTGCAAACAGACCCGCTCACCCAAGTTGTTTGTTTTTCTTTTCTGATCGCCCAGTCCATTACAACACTTAAGATGCACGTGTGTCTATAGAAACTCCGACTTTCCTGCCAATAAAGTGTTATGTTATGATCTTCGATGGCCCTCGCTTGATCTCATGTGTGAGCAGAACTTGAGGTTTTTGCTCTGGATTGGCGGGAGTCGAAGCAAAAAGGGGTGCTTTGCCCCCCTTTCTGCCTTGTCTTAACGAAGACAGAAGAGGAGAGACAACGAGCGGAGGAGGACCGAACTGGGCTGTTGTTAAGAGGCACGAGTGACCCTAACTTCAACTCAGGACGCTAGCCAGCGTCCATGCCGAAACCCATCCTCTAGTGAGAATCCAACAGGTTCCGGGCTAGTCTTGAGAAATAGAGTTACATCCACTTCTCATCTGACGGAAATCCAGGCGGATCCTCCTGATTTACCCATAAACTGGACACCATCAGCAAACGGAAATAAATGAAGTGCTTTGAAATAGCTGTGTTGTAATTAATGAAAGTTAATCACGCCACAACGAAACTTTCTGGTCTCCTAATCTGATAAACTTGCTCTAAATTCTTAACTACCCAGTGGACTAATTTTTGACTTCTCATTCTTTCACGAGCCCCTTTGAATAAGGAGCTCAGAGCAGTTTCGAACATTATACACACAACACAGAACCCCTCCACGATCTATGCTACAACTTGTCAACTTCAATGTGGCATTTAATAAACTGTTTTCTCCCTCTCCACTTGTGAATTTTCAACACTACACACCCCAGTGGACGTGTGGTGGCTGGGTCTACGTATAAAAATTAATCGAGTGTCCCCGGCAATGAATCAAAACAAATTAGTTTTTCTTTCAGACGTGATACGAGAGCTGGTTGCAAATTAAACATCTTTAGAATTCAGAAATCAAGGACGATCGGAATATATTAGCCTCCATGTTGAAACTTTTATTTTGAGGACAGACTCTATGCTGGTAGACTAGGCAGCCTATTACGTTTATTGAATTTTTGTTGAAGTTGCTTTGTATTTTTTTACCTGCCTCTATTCACTGAACCAGTCGACATCTTCATATGGCTATGAGAATTAACACCTACTTAGCCATAGATTATTTCGCTGACTACCTACACCACTCTTGTCACGACTGCTGCTTTTATTCCTGTTTTATCACATTTGTTCAAGTTAGCTCTCCAAGTGGTTTCGACGAGATATCTCGTCCATCACGTTCTGATAAATTTTGTTAATGACGATATATCTCTTCATCGAGGTATTGCCGCCTTTTTTATAATGACGAGATCCAGATCTGTACAGTCTCTTCTAATGACGAGATATTTCGTCCATCAAGATCTGGTCAGTTTTTCTAAACGAGATACCTTGTCGAGACAACCACCAGGAGGGTTAAATGTTGAGTACATGAGTTGCATATTTTAATTTCACGAGGAGTCTGTCGTCGTGCTCCGATGCCAGGGCCTGGAGTGTAGATGACTTTGTAAAACTATCTAAAAACTCCATTTTATTATCTAAAGACTCCGTTATACTATCTAAAAACTCCCTTTTACTACCTAAAGACTCCGTTATACTATCTAAAAACTCCATTTTACTATCTAAAGACTCCGTTATACTATCTAAAAACTCCATTTTACTACCTAAAGACTCCGTTATACTATCTAAAAACTCCATTTTACTATCTAAAGACTCCGCTATACTATCTAAAAACTCCATTTTACTATCTAAAGACTCCGTTATACTATCTAAAAACTCCATTTTACTATCTAAAGACTCCATTTACTATCTAAAGACTCCGTTATACTATCTAAAGACTTCGTGAAACTATCTAAAAATTCCATTTTACTACCTAAAGACTCCGTTATACTATCTAAAAATTCCATTTTACTACCTAAAGACTCCGTTATACTATCTAAAAACTCCATTTTACTACCTAGATCCCGTTATACTCTCTAAAAACTCCACTTTTTAAAGACTACGTTATACTATCTAAAAACTCCATTTTACTATCTAAAGACTCCACTATACTATGTAAAATCTCCGTCAAGAAGAGCACCGCCTGCGAAACACAACCCACTCATCACTTTCATAAAAAAGAGCAAACAAAGGAGAGTAAGTACCACTGCCGGGGTGAAGCAAGTGCGATGGGATATCTCAAGTGGTTGTGTTTGCTATCAACACCGCTTCTCCACTCAAGGATGAGTTGATGGTTGCTGTCAAGCTGTCCACTCGCTCCAGTGTCCGTTTCGTGCTGACCTCATCTCTAATTGAAACCTGAGATTTCTAATTGAGATGGATTGTGAATCTGGATGTGATTATGCCTCGACGACTGATGACAAAGGAAGACATGAAAATGAATTTTAAATAAAAAAAAGAAACAGTTGATTATTGAGACATGTTTTTGGTAGACCGTATACGTTTCCTTATTTACTAATCGCTTCTCAGAATCCATCCGGATCATTTCCGTTTCTATTTGCTCATCAGATTTGACTTTGTTCCGTAAATAACGCAGTGACTGTCTGCGCACTTCATTCAACCCTCCATTAATCGATGGTCTTTTTTAATCCTCCAAGTGATTTCGACGATATATCGTCAATAAGGTCTGACCAATTTAGCAAACGACGAGTTGTCACCAGCAAAATTGGTCAGGATTGGAGCATATATAAGTTCAATTGGCTATAATATAGTATAAATGATCTGTTAAACAGCGTATTTGTCTCCACCATAGACGTGCCAAATATGGCCCTTGTGTAAAAACTCCAAACAACCACCATAAGTGTGAAATATTAGACTGAGCATTGCTATTGAGAGGTGCTTCGAAAAGTGGAACCAGCATGTCGACTACTAATCACGTGACTGCTCTGTGCAAAATTGACTCGGTAGGCCGATTCGACATTTTATCGCCCTGTTTGGCGATATTACTTCTTGTGACAAAGTGGATATGTGAATGCACTTTTCTGGCGACGAAAATGATGAAATCGCCAAAGTCTACTACTGCGTCGCGCGGAGCAATAAGATGATGAATCAATGGATGGGCGCTTTCTCCCGTCCCGTAGATCAATCATGAATGATTGCTTCCACCCGGTAAGCGAAAGTAATCAAAGGGTCACGTTACTACTAGTTTTGGTCACATGATTCTGCGCACATAAAAGAGGTACCATTGCTCATTCTACTTTCATATTTCTCTATGGTCTCCACATCTTGCATTACTATTCAGTCAATACTATTCTGGAGATCTTGTTCAAAAAATGCTACTTCTTTGTCAAGTCTAATTATTTTTAACGTTCAAGAAACGTTTCCCTGGTTTTTAAAAGCTTGTCACAAGCTGAGCTTACTGTACCGAGTTCCCCTTATTGTTCCCCTTACTTTGAAAAAGAAACTAAACAGAATTTCACAGGTCGTATACCATCCTCATAATTATGTATAAACTTTTGTCGACTTTGTGCCCAACTTTTGCTTTGTTCCCGGCATGAAGGATATATGACTTACAAGTTCTTTTTCCTCCTCTAGAAAGTTAGCAATTCACATTCATTATATGCCAGACGGAAACGTTTCCTGGTGTCTATGGACAAACCTTTCCTCCAGAGTCTAGCTCCCCGGACAATTTGCCTTTTCTCAGAACCGTTTCCGTAAATAGCGTTCTTCCCGGAAGTCTCAAATATCATTAAGAGGGGACTTGCTAATTTTATGGGCTCCCATTTTCGTTCTTTCATACTCCGTCCACAGAACAAAGAAGGACATTAACCCTATCGACCCACCTTTTATAGAAAGACATCTCGGACTTCGCAACAACAAAAATTATTAAGATATTATTACTCGTGCACCCTTGGAAAACAATACGTGCGGAAGAGTCAATATCCTTTCATATCTCGTCTGGCTTGCCTTCTTAATGGTTTAAGGGTAACCGATAACGTCTGCGATAGCATGTCAAATTATATCCAATGATGGAAGGTAAATTGATTTTCGATTTAATTGTGGCCCTTGAAGTATAGTGGTTCAACTCCATTTTGGCAAGAAAGGAGGAACTGAAGAGTTTCGTACGAATCAATAAAACAATTGGTAGGTTGTGTAAAGGACACAATACGTAGTTTTGGCGAGAATATAGGGCTGATGGCATTGTGGAATGAATGAGGCAGAGTTTGAGCAATTGTTTTTGATATTCAACAATTTATTTGCAGTTTGACCGATTAAAGTGCAGTTTGTTATTAATTGTTGTTCGATACTAATTGTAGCGTAGTCCGGTAGCTTTCGAATGATACTATTTAGGGTGTCTTCACTCCACGAAATCCAAAGTTACATTGGCCCAAAGTTCGCCCAGTATCGTAGAATTTCGACATATTGCGGACCCCGCCCCCTCGCTTAGTGCGCCTGCGCACTCGGTTCGAAGGTCATGTCACGTTGGACATTCTTTGTCTACAAGACGCTATATTTATCTTCTGGATGTTTCTTTTAGTTCTAAAATCAAAAGACGAAACAGATGTAACGCTTTTTGTAACGCTAGACTTTTCGGTGCATGCCAACCAGTACTGTTCCGATTTCCAAGACGTATTCACATCAAAAAACCCTGTAACGAGGTTAAGATGAATACCTTAAAAATGTTACAGAATATGTCGTTAACGGAGTATGAAAAAAATCCTGATATTTATTTAAATATCGGAATAATTTGATTTAAAGCCGGTTTTATAGTGAAAATTTATTTGTTGCCCGTATGTTTAAACTAGTTAGGCATGTATGGTGGTAATGGTAATTAATTAACGTCGCACTAGAGCAACACAACGGGCTATTGACGACGGTCCGGGATCAAATCCGAAGGGAAAGATCCAAGGGCATTTTAAACCACGGTCAAATGATCACGGAAACACCTGAGCTGGCACCCCACTCTCCAAACTTCCACACCACGCCAACGTGAGGACATTTGAGGTCACAACAACTTTAATATGCACCAGCCCCCTTTGTACACGACGGTCTTTGGTTGGATTCGAACTCGCAACCCGTAATCCGTTACTCTTCCAATCTCTGCATTCCGTCAGGAGCAAAGCAGTCAATTCGCATCCTTTTTAACCAATCTGTGGTGAGCAATATCAAGCACCAATAATAGTCAGGAAGTCAAACCACAAACCACTTCCAGGAGAGCTATGACCACCAGCTTTCTTCAGATGAAACAAAATTCAAAAATCATGTTGGTCAAAGCTGTTGCTCAGAAAATTGATTATCTACAGCTTCGAGCATGACGTTTTAGTAATGTGCTCAATTAATTTAGGTTGTCACAGATAAATCAAGCTCGAAAGGTACAAAAGGGAATGGAAAGGTCTGCGCTCTTTTTGTTGTAGGGGCATGTAATTGGTTCCTCGACAGTTCTTGATGGGATGATTGCTTTGGGAAACTTTGCATTTCTATTGTGTTCAAATGCTCCACACATGACTGTAATTTCTAGTTGACTTTTAACACTCCATGCCTCTGCCAAAGGTTCCAATTATAGTGTATTCGGTGTAGAAAGGGTTTCAAAAATATCGCCTACTTTTAATTTTAATGTTCAAACGTGGACATGATTTATGATTGTGGTTTTGCCAATGTAACTGGATAGGTAAGTAGTTAATTAACATCGCACTAGAGCAACACAACGGAATATTGGCGACGGTCCGGGATCAATCCCGATTCGAGGACAACACCTCGTAAATTTGAGCCGCGGTCAGATGACGAGGACAACACCTGACTGGCACCCCACTCTCCAAACTTCCACACCACGTCAACGTGAGGACATTTGAGGCCACGACCAGATTTAACGTGTACACGACGATCTTCGGCTGGACTGAGTTTCAAACACGCGTAACTAGAAGCGCAGAATTTAATTTAATTGCAAATCTACCTCATGGCTAAAACCTTACAATTGTTATTTAGCTTAACCCTTCTAGTGGTTGTCTCGACGTGGTATCTCGTCATTAACAAAATTATTAGCAGATCTTGATGAACGTGATATCTCGTCATTAGAAGAAAATTGAACAGATCTTGATCACGTCATCATAAAATCATCGGCTATATTTTGGCGACGAGATATCTCTCATTAGCAAAATTGGCCTAACTAACTGGACTACCGCGACCCATTATTTATATAGATGCGGAGAGGTATTATTATATTCTCACCATTTTCTGAAAAAAGCTACTGAGACACAAAGTTGCATACTGAAGTTCAAATATGTCTTAAGATATCAAGATAAAAACAATGCACACAAAATGGAGGGAGATTAAACTATTTTTATTGATTTTAAAATTCAAAATTTCATGGATTGTGTTTTTTTTTTCAAAAAGAAAAGTTAAAAGGAATAACTGTACGAGGTTCTCGTTGAGCTAAATGAAATTTCCAAAAGTCAGTTTGAAGTTTTGAAAACGGATTTCGGTCAAACATGGTTATGTGCTTTTTGTTGATTCTCATTAATGAAGATATGGAGTGCTGAAGCAACGTTGAACTTGATTATTTCCAAAGAAAGCATTGTCTTCCCATGGCTTGTATAACTCGTTGTCTGTCTTGACTTCTAGTCCCAAGAAACAGTCGTAAAGAATGATGTATCCCATGTCGGCGTTGTTGGCTACGATGGCATCATTTCGTCCGAAAAGGAGAAGTCCACGGTTCATTCGATTCGAAATCAGATCTTTTTCAGTCTCCTCTTGTAAGACGGACAGAAGCACTGCGGTGCATCAGGACAGCATTTGGTGTCTTGTCACTGCGAGCCTTTTGACTTGAGCAGGGCTCTTCAACATCTGTGCTCCAGTGATTTCATCCAACAGTTAGAGAGGTTGGGTCGACGTTCCGTTGCTTTCGATGGAAATGCGATTGAGATCTGTGGCAGATTCTGCACCTTCAGCTTCGTCGGTTTTGTCGATGGAAATCTTTTGCGCCTCGAGTAGAGCCCTATCCGCCATTTCGTCTTCGATGGTTCGCAGACGCAAGTCCATGAATTCCTCGGGATGTTCGGCATTCCACTCTGCGAGGTAGTCACGCTCGACGTATGGTTCTTCTGCTTTCTGTTTCTTTGCCTCTTTCTTGGCTTGCTTCTTTTTGCTACGCTTTTCTCGAAACTTCTTTCTGAAATAGCAAGTTAGAATCAATTATTTTTTCTGGCATGACACAGCAAAGGGAAACAAAAGTTAAATTTATGTAAAACAGAGTAAATAATATTTAAAGATTAAAATGTATGCGAAATAAATAAATTCGAAAAAAGAACGAGGCACACTTACATTTGTTTCCTGCACCAGTCCAGCATCTTGAAAGGTAGATAAGTCGTCTGTAATAATGACGTAAATAGCACTAAAAAGTACTGTTTGTAGGTAGCACTAAAAAGTACTGTTTATTTGTAGATAGCACTAAAAAGTACTGTTTGTTTGTAAGTAGCACTAAAAAGTACTGTTTGTTTCAAAGAGCACAAAAAGTACTGTTTGCAAATGAGTTGCAGCGGAAGATTCCTCTACAACAAAAATCGCTTTAATCAAACGTTTATAATCTCACTTGATCAGAGCTTTAAAAATCGCCAGTTAGCGGTTTGACAGACAGAACATGAATGGAGAAATCATTTTGTAAGCGCTACTGTTTGCCTACAACAATGCTTGATTAACAATTGAAAAGTAAAACACTGCTTTCAAACTATTTGTACTGTTTGCATACATTTTTTCGCGTTCAGAAAAAAATGTATTGTTATAATTAAAATTAATTTATTGTTACCAAAAAAGACTGTTTTTATTTCTCTTGTTGCATTTTATACGTACGAATTTTGCTGCTCGTTAATGTGATGAAGAAATATTTAATTTAATACATGATTTGCTTTGATATTTAAATGTTTATGGCGTCATTAAATTCCAATTAATATAAAATCATTGTTATTATATTTGCGTTAATATTATTTGTTTCACTTTATACTAATTCTATCCACTTTTTACGCCATAAAATCACTTTAAATTGGTAATACAAATAAAATCTGCAATTGAGCATTAGTATCCAATCGACTAAAGAAATGCTTTTAACCCTCCTGATGGTTGTCTTGACGAGACACCTCGTTATTAGAAAACTGACCAGACCTTGATCTTATCGTCATAAAAAAATCAGCAATACCTTGATGTTAATCCATCTCGTCATTAGCAAAATTGGTTAGATCTTTATGAACGAGATATCACATC
The DNA here is from genome assembly GCA_933210815.1 of Meta bourneti. Lineage (NCBI taxonomy): Eukaryota > Metazoa > Arthropoda > Arachnida > Araneae > Tetragnathidae > Meta > Meta bourneti. The sequence continues at coordinate 29,444,750 of OW119931.1, read as the reverse complement.
GAAACCACTTGGAGGGGTAAATCTTTGGTATTATTTTAAAATTTCAAATGAAATTCGGCGATATTCCTACCAATCATGACTGGTATCCGGGCTCACACAAAAATACAAACTTAAGTGTGGCCTGTAATTATATTTATATACATTGATTGAAATTTATACTATCCTAAGTACACAATAATAGCCCGTTGTGTTGCTCCAGTGTGATGCTAATTGAAAAATACCAATACCTAAGTACACAAAGAGTTGTACTATCTTAAGTACACAAAAGAGTTGTACTATCCTAAGAAAACAAGGAATTGTTCCTGGAACGGAACGTTGACGATATCGACTTATAACGTCAAGAGATCAGGCACAATACTGAGAACTTGGCAACGTTCTTGGCGCATGCCAAGTACATGAAAAGTTACGCCAATTACGGAGTAAAGCCAACAACTGTCGCGGAGATACGCACGGCTTATGAAAAATTCCGGGTCAATCCATGTTTTTCAAAGGGGAAAGAAAGATTAACGGCTTTATACTGCTACGAAGTGGAACTTCCAAAGTATACGACTACGAAGTATACCTTGGAAACAAGAAATTCCTGAATGGCCAAAAATCTTTTCCAGTACGTCCTGGTTGCAAGGGACAACACGAGCCATGTGGTCATTCTTTCCTGTATTGGAATGAGCCCTTGAGACTTATTCCAGAATCCCGATGACAATTCTCTGAGAACGAATGACTTGTTGGAATTGGTCTAGCAGGCGGCTAGATCAGGAGGAATAAGCAACAACTGTATAATTCTAATTTCGCCTTTCATTTCCTCTTTCTCACACTCCGTTTCAACCCTCTCATTTGGATATTGCTGACTCAGCGATGTATAATTGTTACTTCTCCACTACCAATCGTTGTGTTGCTCCAGTGTGACGTTAATTAAAATACCTACCATTTCCACTGCCAAATGAAGCCCGATCGCACTATCAAATTCAAACCATACTTTTAAGGGGGGCATTTGAGATCAATTTCATTTGATCATGCGTTTCAGATTTACTCGAGCTGTAATGCAACAAGAAACAAGCCTCTCCTGGTCACTTCCTTGCTTGGCCGTGCTGTCCATGGAGGATTTATATTTTAATCTCGTCTTGGACTTATTGAAGGTGCATGAACTCATGGACATGGTCTAGCTTGTCCATGGAGGATTTTATTTTAATCTCGTCTTGGACTTATTGAAGGTGCATGAACTCATGGACATGGTCTAGCTTGTCCATGGAGGATTTGTATTTTAATCTCGTCTTGGACTTATTGAAGGTGCATGAACTCATGGACATGGTCTAGCTTGTCCATGGAGGATTTGTATTTTAATCTCGTCTTGGACTTATTGAAGGTGCATGAACTCATGGACATGGTCTAGCTTGTCCATGGAGGATTTGTATTTTAATCTCGTCTTGGACTTATTGAAGGTGCATGAACTCATGGACATGGTCTAGCTTGTCCATGGAGGATTTGTATTTTAATCTCGTCTTGGACTTATTGAAGGTGCGTGAACTCATGGACATGGTCTAGCTTGTCCATGGAGGATTTGTATTTTAATCTCGTCTTGGACTTATTGAAGGTGCATGAACTCATGGACATGGTCTAGCTTGTCTTGACCAAGTAGGATAAGAAACAAATACTTTTCCAGGCTCTCTTCGACTACACCTTCAATCGTACGTGGGGGGGGGGGGAGCACATGGGCCGTAGGCCCTCCCGTCTCCAGATCAGGCACTTTGGAGTAAACAGAAAGTCTACCCCGTAGACCTAACGTGTATGTTTATACACAGAATCACCGTCTTGTAAGGCAAGCCACTCATTGATCCGACATGCGATAAAACATCCGATGTGCGCATGCGTAATATCTTGACGACGAGGCATCTCGTTCTTAGCAAAATTGGTCAGATCTTGATGGTTGAGATATCTCGTCGAAACCACTTTTAGGGTTAAATAACGAATTTCCGACTGATGCTAAAAACTAAGTATGTGTGCCTTCTAACAGAGAAGCATTTTATACAAATTCCGATAGTTGTTGCAGAGATATTGCTGTGTTCCATATCGCCATTCACTTTCCCAAAATAAAATATTCTATTATGGTGGGTAGAGGACACACTGCTGTGTTATGGAATAAATTCACTTCCATATATAATTCTATATCCCAGACGATCCCTTTCGAAACCTTAAATCGGGTGCAAGTTTATGTTATGAAAACAGTCCCGAATGCAGTAGAACGTGAAAATGGAGCGGCAAAAAATACAGAACCACTGGTCAACAAGCTTCAAAAAGACACCACAAACACATTTGTTTAGGCTATAAAGATGCAAAATGTCGAAAACAAAGGAAAACTCCAGAAATTGCTCGATTACTCGTTTTCATAGGAAAGACTGTCTCCTGAACCGTATAAAAAGAAATTTCTTATTCTTACCACATCTGCACAGCTCGAATTCGATGTCAATATGTCTACACGATAGCTATTCTAACCGTGAAGTCGTTTGTTTGGAACGCTACCCGGTTTTCAAACGATTTTAAAAGAGCATTATTTTTCCACTGGCTGGAAGAAAAATACTTGTTTTTCTAATGATTCCTTTGGTCCTATGTTCTTTCCTCCCATGCAGTGTAGTGTGGAAAGTAATAGCAGTAGGAAATTCGATGCACGAGAACAAATAGCTTCTATAGAATGAATTTGTTTCTTTGTTTTCTTTCCAGTGCAGCTGGAATGTGTTTAAATGGTGGCACATAGGAATAGGAGTCTGATTGGTAAAACGTTCTGATAAATATTGGTAAAAGTTGGTTCTGATTTAAACAAAGACGGTTGAAATAAATTTAAACTTTCATAGACAGGGTTTGACGAGGGAAATGAAGAATTGGTGTTTTAATTATTAAGATTTTGTTAACCTTCCAAGTGGTTAAGACGTGATATCTTGTCCATAAAGATCTGACCAATTTTGTTAATGTAGGTATTTTTTAATTAGCGACGCATTGAAGCGTCGCACAGAACGGGCTATTTGCTAATGACGAGATATCTCGTCACCAAGATATTGCCAATTTTTTTATGATGACAAGATAAAGATCTGGTAAATTTTCTTCTAATGACGACATATTTCATTCATTAAAATCTGGTCAGTTTTGGTATTGATGAGCTCGTACATCAAGGTATTATTGGTTGGTTTTGGGGTTTTATGTCACAAGGGCCATATTTGACCATGGTGCGCCAGACACAATACAATATCAAGTAATTGACACAGGACATACAATATCAAGTAACTGACACACACACATGAAAGCTTTTACTGACACAGAAGAGAGACATACACCCAGGGAGGAATGCACCTGGCAGGAATCGAACCTGTGCCGCCTACAACTCGAAACCCATTTTTTGATGATCACAAGATAAAAATCTGGCCAGTTTTCTTCTGATGACGAGATATCTCGTCCATCGAGATTTGATCAGTTTTGCCAGTGACAAGATATCTCATCAAGATATTGTCCACTGTTTGATGATGACGAGATAAAGATCTGGTCAGTTTCATCCTAATGACGAGATATCTCGTCCATCAAGATCTGACCACTTTTGCTTATGACGAGATACCTCGTCGAGACAACCACCAGGACAGTACTATACCAGAAACCAGGACTATACAAGAAAAGCATTAACCCTAAATTTCTTGCTTTGAATGTCGGAGAGATGGTTAACACAGCTTAATATACTATATCACCGTTAAAGCTCGAAAGCCGTTAATGTGCACATTACCTAGGTAATCTTCAAATTAACCGATTTGTTCCGTTAAAGTGCGGAATCATCTACAAAATAAGAGTTTTCCGCATTTTACCTAGGTAATGTGCACATTAACGGCTTGCTTCTCTAATTTCCTTTCCCTCCTCCTTCCCTTTCTCCTTACGCTTCAACTATTCTGTTGATTGATTGATTGATTCTATCAACTTGAGTCTTTAGATATCGAAAAATAAATAATTAACATTATGTTTCAAGAATTGCCAGTATATTTTATTTACATCTACTGATTATATTATATGAAATTACTTATAACTTTATGGGATAAAGCGTGTTTTTCAATTAGTATTACCTAGTATTACTGAGTTGTTTGTCGGAGTATTAATTTAAGCGTACAAAAACGTTGTTGTTCGAGCAAAGATCTTATTTTCACTTTAACGAATGCCTAGTAGGTAATGTGCAGATTGTCTAGCTGATCTGCAGATTACCTGGTTTCAGTACTTTAGCGGTAACATATACAACAACCGTTATCTTCTGGTGGAGGATTCGCTTTGTTTACCAAAAAGCACTTGAGACCTCACCCATAATAATTCCCCCAAGTCGGCGCCTCTCTTCAAATCTGTTTATACACATAGGAATTCATTGATGAGATATTTTTAATATTATAAATCAAGGAAGGTTACATCCTGGACGCAGGTACTTATTCCATGACGTTTTGTGTCGTCACTGTGGAAAGACGATTGCATGAATGTCCGCATCCATTATTACGTGTTCATACCTGGTTCTTCTGCCGTCAAACAGAAAGTAAACAGCGTCATGTGGTCGTCTATGACGCGTGTATGCGGGAAGGTCAACGCTTTCCTTTTTCTCCGTCATTCTTGAAAATTGCATTCCTCCTTTGTTTGAATCACGAGGTAAGAGCGGAGGGCAGTTTAAAAACCGCGGATCGAAACTGGATTCCACTGTTTCGTTTAGTTCTCGAGACTTTTATTGAGTCTGAATACTTTTTTCTGAATCTTTTGTCTCGTCTCTCTTTTGTTTCATAAGCGGCACGGGATCGTGGCCACTGTGCGGACGATTCCTCCCTTGGTGTATTTCTCTCTTCTGTGTCTTTCTTTGGTAGGTAGTTAATTAAGCGTCGCACAGGAACAACACAACGGGCTATTGGTGACTGTCCGGGATCAATCCCCACACGAAAAATCCGAGGACAACACCACGTAATTTTGAATCACGGTCAGATAACGAGGTAACACACCTGAGCTGGCACCTCACTCTCCAAACTTTAACGTCCCGCCAATGTGAGGGCATTTGAGGCCACGTCAGATTTAAAAGGCACCAGCCCCGTGTATACGACGGTCTTTGGCTGGGCCTAGTTTTGAACTCGCAACCCTCCGGTTGCTAATCCATTGCTCTTCCAACTGGGCTACCACAGCCTATACGGAGTTGGAACATGTTTGGCTTGGAACTCTTGTTCTCTAGACGCATCCGACTCAGTTCTATAACTTGAGAATTATGTTCCGAGTTTGTAAATAAAATTACAGTCCGCTGAATTTATTCTTGACTAAAACAGAAACCTTGAAATGTCCTCGAATTCATTTTTAGTAAAGTAGTAAAATCCCTGGGGTAGGAGGGAGCCCCAAGGTCAGAATATATTTGTATACAAAAATAGGCACTGGTGATTCATCTATTACTTCTATTAATTGCTAGATAATGTGTAATACAGCGTAAATATTTTCCAATTAGTATCACCCTAACAGGCGTTGTCTCTTTAAAATCACAATAGAACGCGGCCTCTTGGAAATTGATATTGAATTTAGTAAAACTCGTTTAATGTTGGCCTATTTTACTTTCCTAAGGCGGAACCATTCAAATTTAAAAAAAAATATCCCGTTAATTAGATAGAGTTGAATATAATCCAGTAATTGTACTTATAATTTTCAAGAAAAAAACCCTGATGTCTTTAACCTTTTCGCTCAACCTTATCCAAGTTCACTAACACTGCGACTAAAAACCGTTTCATATATTAATCTTGACCTTGACTACAATAAAATCAGAACAGGACTGGAAGGAATAGAGAGCCTTAGGTAAGAACACTTTGTAGGCTACTCGAACGCCGAATCTCCTAACACTGAACGATGCCATTCAGAAATAAACTTCCCTCTCGGAAGAACACTACCGCATTTGTTCCTGGTTCGCAGTCATTTATCACGTTTTCTACCTGGTGGCAACGGTTCCCAAGTCATCTGCGCTTTGCGAGAGTAATTTTCCGCTTTTAGTTATGTAGTTCTTTCAGACGGCCGGTAATATCTCTGATCTAAATTTATTTATCAGTCCCGTGTTGAGGCAGTGGCGTCGTTCTATTGCCCCTGTCCCGGTTTCTGCAATAAAATGGGGCTCCCCTTTTACTTTTTGTTGCGTCGGAAAAGGAAGGTTGGTTGGAAAGCGATCATTCACCAGCCAGCGCTCCCGGCTTGTCGTGCGTTGAGGGTTTGTTTTTTGTTTCGATATTTGACTGCTATTACGGCCGATGATTGAGATTTTCGTTTGTAATTAAGTGCGTTTTTCTGGAATGGTTAGTGTGATGTTGAATGTTCAAGTGGATCTGGGACGTTCTTTGTAATAGATGATTTAGTTTGATGATGGCAAGCGAATGATTGGACGCACTTAATTTTATTGAGGTGATTACCCTAATCTTTTAATAAATCTATTTGGCATATTGAGAAATGGCTTTGCAAATGGTGAAGTAACACGTGAAAAGATATGCTATATGGAAACAAAACGAAAGAATTCTTCGATTAAAAAACAAACTTTTATCGCAATTTGTCCAATTTGAAAAAGTAATATTTTTTTTCCTGCAAATATGTATTCCCATTAACGAATTATTTGAAAAAACAAACTTTTATCGCAATTTGTCAGCTTTGAAAAAGTATTATTATTTTTGTTTTATAAATATGTTTTCCCATTAACGAATTATCTGTAAAAACGAACTTTAATAGCAGTTTGTCAGCTTTGAAAAGTAATAATATTTTTTCCTTCAAATATGTATTCCCATTAACAAATTATTAAAAACCTTTTATCTCCATTTAGTCAGCTTTGAAAAAGCAATATTATTTTTGTCTTGTAAATATGTTTTCCCGTTAACGAATTATTTGAATAAAAAACTTTTATCGCAATTTGTCAGTTTTGAAAAAGTAATATTACTTGTCCTACAAAAATATGAATTCCCATTAACGAGTTATTTTACAATTATCAAGAATTCTAACGTGGATTTATTTTGTATAACGTCTGAACTTAAAACCTAGCAAATAGCAAACAATATGTTTGTTATTTACTCTGTGAGGGATTTTCGGTCGTTCGAAATATTGGCGGTGATAGTTTTTCTGTGGTGATACATGTGTATCCTGTACTCATTCTGAACTTAAAGGCAGTTGGCATGTTTTTTCGAATACGATATCAGTACTTCGCCAATAAAAATTTCAAAGAATAAATCCGAATTGAAATACTATATTTGATTCATAACCACCAATTACATGAAACGCCAAACGATAAACTGCATTTTAAGATAATTTCGATATGTATCATGCGAGAACATTTGGGTAGCTCAAGTAAAATCACTAAAATTCTGGGTTATTTGTGAACACTGAAAATCTCTTTTGAAAAAGATGTTTCCTGTGAAAACATCTTTTGGCCTCATCCTGGAAAGGAAAATCAACGCAACGCCAGTTAACTAATTCTGTATGGGAAATGACGTAAGTCGAATGGGTGTCACTGAAAGGATCCGACCTCTACTTCCTCCGGATATAATTGTTTAACTTTAGAGCTTGCAAGTCATTCAGAAATTGATGGCACAAAAAAGGAAATGAAATTTAAGTGTTGAAAAATCAACTATATACACCTGTAATGACAATGAAACCTCGATATTGGCTTGGAAGGTTTATCCCCCAATAATTCAGGTAGGTAGTTGAATTCACGTCGCACTGGAGCAACGCAATGGGCTATTGGTGACGGTTCGGGATCAAGAAAGGGAGAACCCAGGACAACAACTCGCAATCACTTCTGATGATGATACCAACAATTCAGATTGTTCATCGTTTATTTGAAAAAATCTTGCTTTCCACAACGAAAATCAAAAACATCAAACTCAGGGAACATTGAAAAAACGTTAACTATGTTTTTAGAGAAAGTTTCGGGAAAAGCTCTTATTTCTTTTGCCTAAACACTTGGTTTTTCTATGTTTACTTGCCACCAAGGATAATTTTTTATACGTTAATCTGACCGTGGTTCAAAATTACGAAGTGTTGTCTTCGATTCTTTCCCTTCGTTTATCCCAGACCGTCGCCAATAGCCCCCCCCCAATGCGACGTAAAGTATATATATATATCTAACTATCTACCTCCAATATTTATCTACACTGCTGGCCACCCAAATTGCAACACCAAGAAAGACAAGAGATATCACAACAAAATTTATTTTGTAGATAACATGTTGACCAAGTATCAAATGATTAAATTTATAGACTTCTGTGAAGTGTGGTTCCTGCCAAATTCAGTAGCCAGAGTAGCCGCCATTGTTGGAGATCACCGCTGCCACACGCCTCGGCATTGATTCAAAGAGACTTTGGATGTGTTCTTGGGGTACAGCAGACCAAGCAGCTTCCACACGTTGCCAAAGTTGATCTGGTGTGGCAGCTGGGGATGTATTCTGGGTCAATCGTTGAGCAACCATGGACCACATGTTGTCTATCGGCGAAAGATCCGGAGAGCGAGCTGGCCAGGGAAGCAATTCAATCTGGCGATTGACGAAGAACCCTTGGACAATGCGTGCCACGTGTGGTCGCGCATTATCCTGTTGAAATATGGCTGTGGGCAAGCCCTGAAGGTAAGGAAGGACAACTGGCTCCAACACCTCGGAGATGTAGCGCTGGCTGTTTAAAGTACCGGCAATGCGTACTAGAGGAGTGCGAGAGTGATATCCAATACCGCCCCATACCATAATACCCGGTGCAGGACCAGTGTGGCGGTGCATAACGCAGCTGTTCAGCATCCTCTCTCCACGGTGTCTCCAGACTCGAATCCGACCATCGTGGTGTCGCAGACAGAAGCGTGACTCGTCAGTAAAGACAATTTCATTCCATTCTGCCGTCCACATCCTTCTTTCATCGCACCATTGGCGGCGGAAACGTCTGTGGTTCTGCGTCAAGGGTAGACGAAGCAATGGACGTCTTGCGGACAGACCACTCTGCTGTAAACGGCGTCGAATGGTACGCGCAGACACTGGATGATGCGGTACAGACTGAATGTGCTGTGCTATGGTTCGTGATGTGGCTGAGCGATCCGTCACTGCCATACGCACAATATGCCTGTCATCACGTGAAGTGGTGCACTGAGGTGGATGCGATCGAACACGTCGGTCCGTCGTACCCTCCTGCATCCAACGATCACATATCCGCATTACAGTTGTTTGGTTTCGTCCAACACGACTACCGATTTCCCTGAAAGATAATCCATAATCTCGGTAGGCCACTATCCTTCCTCTGTCGAACTCGGATACTTGATCAAAAGATGATCGCTGTTTTCTACGAGGCATAATTGATCGTTTTTTTCAAAAAACCACAAGAAAAACACAATTGCCGTACTTGAAATCGTCGAAATCTCCAAGCCTTAAATAGCGCTTTGAAGTGGCGCCACAGGCGCGCGTGATGTGCGTCTGCGCTGAAATTCTAATCATTTGCATATCTCACCTCCGCTAATGCATGTTGTAAATTTCATATTATTTGCATGCTTCCTTCAGGGTGTTGCATTTACGGTGGCCAGCAGTGTATATAAAGTAGAGTTGGCGTCTGTCTGTTCTCTATACAAGTCCACACTGTTTGACCAATCCACACCAAATTTCGTACACTTATTCTTTAGAATCCTGCGGGTAATGTAGGCTACATATTAACCCCCATTCTATTTGTCTTGGGTTGCAGAAGGGGGCTAAAATCAATTCGAAATCCCCATAGAAATAACATTGAGAGTATTTTTACAATCACTGTCTAACCAATTCACACCAAATTTGGTACATTCGTTCTTTAGAATCCTGTGGGAAACATAGGTTTCATATTAAACCCTGTTCTACTTGTCCTAGGTCTGTCAGAAGAGGCTAAAAACAATTCGAATCCCATAGGAATAACATTGAGTAATATTACGATGAATTATAGACAATTTAACCCGAGCAACGCAGGGTAGGTATTTTAATTAACGTCACACTGAAGCAACAATAACGGGATATTGGTGACTGACAGGGATCAATCCCAAAGGGAACACATCACGTAATTTGGAACCACGGTCAGATAAAGAGGCAACACATGAGCTGTGGCACCCCACTCTCCATACCACGCCAAAGCAACGCAGGGTAATTCAGCTAGTAAACTATAAAGAACACGTTTTTGAAGAATGTTGGAAAGCAAAAGCATGAAATGTAAACACAAACAAAAAAGCCACAATTCATTAACCAACTTGTTTACGGAAACAGTTTCTGAAACCGAACGTGAAATAATTCCCACACCGTGCACGAATCGATCAGGCCCCGAGGGCCAGATCTCTCAAGAACGAAAGGCCCTGAATGGGAAATTCCTTTCACTTTCCTCCAATTAGGGAAATTCGTAAAAATGATTAACTTTTTTGGGGGAAATCGTGACAGCAGTAGGCGGGGAATACGGCGATGATGTCATTTTATGGAAATCGGTGGCAGGTGTCCAATGGGAAGAGAGCTGACCCAGTTTTCCACGCAGGCGTGATCTTGGTTAACTGTCACCTTCAATCCACCAACTGCCACAATGCCAAGCTAATAGTATTTATTTTTATCTGTTCCTAATTCGTCTTCATTTGCTGGCTAGCAAGTTCATTAGTTTTATGGGACTCTTCGTAATGTGATTGAGGAATTAGACACACAACAAAGCACCCCTTTCTGATGCTATCCAGGTCAAATATTTAACCCTTCTTTCCGCGGTATTTTAAGCGCCTTAGATAAATATTAGGAGCGAGGCATTGGAAGGGGTTCTCTCCTTGACGGAGTTCATTAATTGCTTTTATCAAAGCCTTATCTAAGTCGGATTGAAAAGAAAAACGGACTGTATTAGACAGGTGTGTGTGTGTGTGGCGTAATCTTTTAAATAGCAAACCAGACGTTTTTCGACCCACTTTTTGGGAGATGAAATATTTCTTTAACAGGCGAAACTGTTTTATTTATAAGCGAGGAACAGGGTCGTTCCTGAACTGTGGGCCGCCCACTTGCAAACCTCAGTAAACCTCCCCCTCCCATCTTGTCAAAAAAGTATGATATACAAAATAGCACTTGAGTACTTTTTGATGATTTAGTGGAATTTTGAAAAACATCTATTTCTAAATATTTGTATACCAAGCACAAAGACATTATTAACTAGCAATCTCGAAATTTTTTGGGCCATTTCCATGGACCAGAGATGTCCCATATATGTGAAGACTTGATATTAGCTCCTTTTGTATCCAAAAAATGACTGATATGCTCAAAAATATAAATGAAACTTGTAGGTTGGTAGTTTAATTTACGTCGCACGAGCAACACAACGTGCTATTGGCGACGGTCCGGGATCAATCCCGAAGGGCAAAGAACCGAGGACAACACCTCATCATTTTGAACTAGTGAATGATGAGGTGAACCCGGGCTGGCACCCCACTCCAATGACGTGAAATTTTTGTAGACTGAGCACTATAGAGAAGCTTCAAATAGTGTGACTAACATGTCGACTAATACTCACGTAATAGCTCCGCGAAAAACTTGGTTGGACGATTTGGCATCTTATCGCTTCGTTTGGCAATATAACATCTTATGACAGGATAGTGTGTGGATATACACTACCCTGTCATTTCTATTGAGCGGCGACAAATGGTGTAATCGCCAAAGTCTACTACTATGCCACGCGAACCAATCAGATGACGAATCAATAGATGGGTGTCTATTCTCGTCTCGCGGACCAATGATGAATGTTCATTTCCATCCAGCAGACGAAAGAAGACAAGGGTCACGTTACTGCTAGTTCTGGTCACATGATCCTGGACACAGACACACAAAAATGTTGTTATTGCTCACTCTTTTATATTTCCCCTGTGGCCAACTCTCTAAATTTCCACACCACGCCAACATTTGAGGCCACGACTTAATAACATGCACCAGCCCCCACGTACATGACGGTCTTTGGTTGCATCGAATCTCAAGCACACAGTCCGTCGGCTGTTAATCCGTGATTTTACCAACTGGACTACCGCGGCCCCGTAACTTGAAGGGAAAATAGTTTTGACTTCCAAAAATTGTTTTAATTAAAAAATAATAAAATGTAAGGCTGTTTTCATGACTAAAGTCTGTGGTTGTATTTTCATAGCAGTGGAATGCCCTATTAAAAGATATTCATCTTTCTGGAGCTCCCTCTGACCCTGATATTCATAAATGTTATATTTTACATCTTGTTAACTTTCTGATCAAAATGCTTTAAAATCATACATTTATTTGTTCCACCCGAAGCATTCAAAACATTTTCCTATCTAGTTTTAAAAATCAGTCATCGTTTAAGTTGAATTGTTTTTATCTTTCATTAACATCATCGCTTTCATCTTGCCGGATCAGTGTTTTTAAAAAATTTCCATGCAATAAATTTCTTTTTCCTCTCAATGTTCACAATTCATTTTTAATGTTGACCACTTTTACACTATTTACTTATTCTTATCTTACTTTGATCTTTATCTAGTTTTATCTTTTACTCCTGTTTTAATTGTTCGACTGATATACTCTTTTTACTGCTTTATTTTTACTTTGAGATTTCTCTATTTTATTTCGTTCGCTTTTGGTCCTTGCTTCAAATCCAGGTTTCCAATTCCTTCCTACCCGGCACTATAGGACCGGAGACCCTTTTTATGTGGTCACTCTGGTGGACCGTGTTTTTCCTGACTGCAGCACGCACACCAAACGCTCAGGTAGGTAGGTATTTTAATTAACGTCGCACTGGAGCACAACACAATGAGCTATTGGCGATGATCCGGGAACAACCCCGAAGAGAAAGATCCGACGACTTCACCTCGTAATTTTGAACCACGGTCAGATGACGAGGTCAACACCTGAATTGCCACCCCACTCTCCAAACTTCCACTCCACTCCAACGTTAGGACATTTGATGTCATGAGAGATTTAACCTGCACCAGCCCTCGAACACGACGGTCTTTGGCTGGATCGAGTGTCGAACTCACAACCCTCCGACTGCTAATCCTCCATTGTATCTGGGCCACAGCTACCCCCGGGTATTATTTGAATCCTTCCGCATTCGCAGTGAATTGCATTTTAAAACAGCTGTGGTTCCCAGTCTGTCAGTTCAGGGAATCCCAATTTAGCCACAGAACCTACTGAGAACCCCCACTTGGAATCCCAGTTGGGTTTTAAATATAGTTACTTTCCTGTGAATATTCATGGGGCTTTTTCCGTGAAACAAAATCCATTATGTAAGCATGCAAAATTTAAGACTAGTAAAATATTTTAATTCCATTGGTATCTTCGCCTGTTAAGCCTTCGTCACTCACTTTCGAAAATCAATAGCCCGTTGTGTTGCTTCAGTACGACGTTAATTAAATACATACCTGAATTTTCAAGTTTTTCATTTTCTTTCCCAATACCGTGATTTTCTGATACCTATTTTTTTTTTCAATATTCAAAATTTGATTTTCCTCTCAAAATATAAATTTCGTGTTATTTTTTCGTCCCAGGTACAACTTTGTAATGCGTTTATCTGTCCTGCAAAATACCATCCGAGCATTCGCGCGAAATGATTACTTTTAGAATGAGATTTTTCAAATAAAAAACTTCCTGTTTTTAATTGAATTCTGGACTGTATCTAAATTTAAAAAAGGCAACACTTCTAAAAAATGTCATTTTTTCATCTGGCTTAAACAATGTTTTCGTGCATTTTCAAAAAAATGCCCCTTTTTTATCTTTCAGGACTAAAATCTTCCCAAAGGCGTTTTATTTTTTTATTTCTGTAAGAAGATAAACAATTCAAGTAAAATGTATGAATTTTTTAGACTTGATTTCTTAACCAACCAAAGACCGTAGTGTACAAGGGGGGGGGGTATGGTAAATCTGTCGTGGCCTCAGATATCCTCACGTTGACGTGGTGTGGAAGTTTGGAGAGTGGGGTGCCAGCTCAGGTGTGACCTCGTCATCTGACCATGGTTCAAAATTACGTGGTTTTGTCCTCGGATCTTTCCCTTCGGGTTTGATCCCGGACCGTCGCCAATAGCTCGTTGTGTTGCTCCAGTGCGACGTTAATTAAAAAATACCAATTCCATACTTTTAATAATCATCAAACTAACTATATCTCTAAATGATTATTTTATGTTTCTAGTGCTACTTTCTGTAAATTAATTTTACATATTTTATATAGCTATTAATCAGTTTTTTCATAATGAGAGGATTGGTTCGGTTGGGTTTTATGGCACATGGATCATGTTTGGCCAAGCTGCGCCAAACATGATCCATACGCAAGTAAATGGACATACACACAAGGAAAGTTTTACTGACGGAGAAGAGAGAGGAATCGATCCCTCTACGGACAGGGATTTTCAATATAAATAAACAAAGGAGAATGGTAGGTAGGTAGTTAATTAGCGTCGCACTGGAGCAACACAACGGGCCGTGGGAGACTGTCCAGGATCCATTTCGAAGGGGAAGATCCGAGGACAACACCTCGTCATTTTGAAGCACGGTCAGATGACGAGGTCAACACCTGACCGTGACAGTCGTTTGGGGCATCTTTGGTTGGACCGAGTCTTGAATTCGCAACCCTCCGGTTCCTAATCCGGTACTCTTCCAACTGGGCTTCCGCGGTCCCAACAAACAAGACAGGAAATGGAGATTTTACTTCCTGTTACCCAATAGCTCTCGCTTGATACAGATCGGGGTTAGCTTAAAATGTAAGTTATCGTGGTTTGGTTGACTTTTCGAGTTCAATCTAGTTGGTATTGACCAATAAAAGGCAATTGTAAGAATTTTAATTGGCGAAGGACTGAAATTTAATTCGGAAAACAAGTCAACTGACATCACGATGAGGATACGTATAGACGTTGCCCGAAAAAACACTACCGCCCCCTACATTTAGATCGACAGAAATAGTCTCTCATTGGTCATTCTCACTAATGACCATTAACAGTCTCATACATAAAATATGCTCAGAACTCCCGTCAAATATTGTAAAATTGGTTACATTCTTTGGTTTCTTGAAAATACTGAGAGGAATTCCGATTACATTCACATTGAACTGAGCTTCTCATTGGTCATTAATGAGAATGACCATCAATATCTGGACAATTTTGCCAATGACGAGGTGCCTCGTCGAGACAGCCACTAGGAGGTTTTAATTTCCCGCCCTCTACGGAAACAATTTAAAACCCACACACTATCTGGTCGCAAAACGGAGATGAAAATCCGAACTTGTATTTTCGAAAAACCAAATAAAAAAATTTAATAGATTTTGACTAAGTTTCGAGCAAATTTCATAGAAAAGCTGAATTCAATTTTTCAAAAATTTAGACCTCAAAACATTTAGGAAACCATTAAATAACGAGTAGTGTTGAAAAATTACTTCTAAGACAAACACTACCATACTGAGACAACATAACTATGTGTTGTCATGACTTTCTTCCTCTAGATCAGCGTTTCTCGAACTGTGTTCCGCAAAACAATTCTCAGTGCTCCGAGAAAAGGTAGGACATGTTTAAAATTAAAAATATTTTTTTATTAAACATATTTTAAAGTTTCAAATTAAAAATATCTATAACGAAAAAAATGTATTTTTTTCCATTCCATATCCCATTTCCATTTTTTTCATGTGTGTGTTTTCCATCTGCAATGGGAAATTAGTGCAGAAAAAAATTAAACGGTGAAATCTAATGTCCTGCAAGTTTAAATGACGAAACTACCTTGTATCGTCAATGCTATTTTGTCGTTCTATTTACTAAATACAGTATATAGCCGCGAGATAAAATTTAGTGCTCCGCGTTGAATTTCCAATTTCAAAGGTGCTCCGTGACTGAAAAAGTTTGAGAACCTCTGCTCTAGATGTATTTGTGGCTCATTGGTTTGCCCACAGCGCTAGCACCCTGTGAGCCGCAAGTGGCGTTGATTCGATTCCTGTAACTAACCTGGGTAGGTAGTTAATTAACGTCGCACTAGAGCAACACAACGTGTTATTGGCGACGGTCCGAGATCAATCCCGAAGTAAAAGATCCTAGGGCAACGCCTCGTCATTTTGAACTACGCTCAGATGACGAGGTCAACAACTGAGCTGGCACCCCAATCTCCAAAGTTCCACACCACACCAACGTGAGGGGATTGGAGACCACGACAGACTTAAAGTGCACCAGCCTCCGCGCACACGAGTCTTTGGTTGGACAGTTTCGAACTATCAACCCTCCTGTTGCTAACCCGTTACTCTTCCAACAGGGCTACCGCGGTCCTAACTAACCTGGATGTCTCTCTTCTGTGTCAGTAAAACATTCGTTGTGTGAACACTTGATATTACTAGGCGTGCTTGGCCAGATATGTCTCTTGCCTTATAAAAACCAACCTCCCAACCCTAGAAGATGTCAGCCATAGAATTAAAATCAATCTGCTCAAAGCACTCGATTCTACCACGAAAATAAATCCCACACATCCCTGTATAAGAATCTCACTGGGATATACCACACTAGTGTTACATTTCATGCGCCTCCTAGAATCTTAACTTAAAACCCACAGACAATTTCGAGTCTTAAAAAGCAGGAAAAAACCACCCAACTAAACCCCACCCGGATCTAATTATGCTCCCTGCTAGCACTAAAGGGCTTAAAGTCGGGCCACCTCTGCCCAGAAGTTGCCATCCGAAAAGTGATAAAACCTGAGGAATAAAGTGTTAGGGCGTGCCCACTCAAAAAGGAACAGCACCTCCGAAAGAAAAGGAACCGGTCTGCAGCTTAGAGGCTGGAATTGGATTCGAAACTTTAACCAACTCTCCCAAAAAAAGACGAGGCACTCATTTTAGGATCAAGAAATTTTCAATCATAGCGCAGAGCATTGACTGGCAAATGCATTCAGGGCAACCATGTGTGCACCAGTGCACAAACGCGCTCGACAAAATTGCCGAGTTCCTTATACATCAAAGCCTGTCATAAACCCAGAGGCGAGCATTTATGCTCATCTTGCTCTTTTGTCTTGTGCGAAATTACCATAATTCAGTGGCTTCTGAAACGTTTATGGTGTCGTAGCTCTGCGTGCATTTTAATACATTCAAGGTAATACTGCTGAGGGTTTTATGTCTCTAAATGAAAGGACATTTACGGCGCTAAGGTTTTGTTAATGAACTTTCGTAGAAGCTATGTCGGAGTCTTCAACGGGATAAAAACGGCAAAATGCTGTCAACCATTTTGGAATTCTGATTGAAAGACTAACGCTAAGACTCAGACGCTAAGCCTAAAAAGATTTTATGTCGAAGCTAATATTAAAGACCTTACATTGATGACTGTAAACTTGGAGCTTAAAATTGCAATGTTTTCGAAAGATCCATTGAGTATAGTCCTGTTTGGTCTGATGCACATTATAAATTCTTGAATTGCAGAGAAAGATTTGTTGTATTCCAACAATTCTTTTTCTGATATTCTAAGAATTCTTTTTCTGATATTCTAACAATTCTTTTTCTGATATTCCAACAATTCTTCTGATATTCTAAAAATTCTTTTTCTGATATTCTAAGAATTCTTTTTCTGATATTATAATCGAAAGTTTTGTGCATTCCAAATGGACTAAGGTTTTGTTAATGAGCTTTCGGGGAAGCTATGTTGTGCCTTTGGAGTAGCTTCAACAGGATAAAAACAGCAAAATGCTGTCAACTACTTTGGAATTCTGATTGAAGGACTGCTATCGCTAAGACTCAGACGCTAAGCCTAAAAAGGAGTTTTTACGTCGAAGGTGACCTTACATTGATAACTGTAAACGTTTAGCTTAAAATTGAAATGTTTTCGTAAGATTCACTGAATATAGTCCTTTGGTCTGATGCCCATTATAAATGCTTGAATTGCGGAAAAATCCGAGTTATATTTGTGTTTTATCCGAGCAATTCTTTTTCTGATATTCTAATCGAAAGTTCTGTGTATTCTAAATAGTGGGAGTATTCGAATACAAAAGTATTCGCGTACTCGATACTTAAAAGATTTCCTTGTATTCCATTCTTTCTCGAAGCATTAAAATACCAAAGTATTCATCCAAAGTACTCGAATATCAAAGTATTCATCCTAGAAACTCAATACCAAAATAATCATTCTGGTATTCGAATACCAAACTATGTATTTATCTTGAGTATTCGGATACAAAGGTATTCATCATAAGTATTAGTAAAGAGTATAAGTATTCCTTGTGCTCCATTCTTTCTCTAAGTATCCCAATACAATATCGATTCGAATACAATCGAATATATCGATCCCAATACGATACGATTCGAATACCGAAATATTCATCCGGTATTCGGTTACCAAAGTATTCATAAGTATTAGTAAAAAAGTATAAGTAAAAGTATTCATCCAAAGTAATCGAATACCAAAGTTTCTATCCTAGAAATTCAATATCAAAATAATCATTCTGGCATCCGAATACTAAAGTATTTATCCTAAGTATTCGGATACCAAGGTATTCAACATTAGTATTAGTAAAGAGTATATAAGTATTCGTTGTGCTCGATTCTTTTTCTAAGTATTCCCAATACCCAAGTATTCATCCAAAGTACTCGAATACCAAAGTTTTCATCCTAGAAATTCGAATACCAAAGTATTCATTCTAATATTCGAATACCAAATTATTTAGCCTAGGTATACGAGTAACGAAGTATTAATCCTGTATTCGGATACCAAAGTATTCATAAGTATTAGTAAAAAACTACAAGTAAAAGTATTCGTTGTGCCCGATCCATTCTCTACTAGAAGTGTTGACTTGGGGTTACCAAACGTTCGGAAAAGTTCGAAATTCACTTGCGTAACACGAATATCGCCAGGAATTATAAACTATTTGGATTTTTCAGAAAAATCACTTACTCAATCCAAATGTTGTATTGGTTGAATCGTTTTGTGTTCAAAAATGTGTTAATCATTAACGATAGTTCTCAGAATTGTATGTCCTCGAGTCAGATTTTTAAGAGGTATTTTTCATTTGTAATACTGCTATTTCTTTGTAACAATATTTATTCGAACGCTACAATGAAAACGTTTTCTTTATTAATATCTCATTAATCGAATTTTATTTGTCCAAACTTTCCCTGAAATATCAGAATTTCAATTGAGTTTTGCCAGGGACTTCTATTTTTAGGTCTGGTAACCCTAGCCTCAGCCATTTGGCTCATTATAAATTCTTGACTAACGAGAAGATAATTATTTTACGGTATCAGTTCTCTTTTCCCGATTCTAATGGAAAGTTTTATAACTGAATCATCCAGTTCGAAAAGAGTAATTTAATGTTTGGAGAATTTCGGTTTTGGGTGATTTTACTTTCTATAAGTTCCCCATAATTTCTGAGCAAGGGACCAAAGCGAGAGATGATTGTGAGAGAAATATTTGCTTCTAGAATTGTGAATCTTATAGAAAGCAAGGCCGCCAAAAACTAAACCATACAAATTGTGTTATTTCCCGTAGTTGTTGCTCCAGTGTGACATTAATTAACTACCTACCTACCTAACCGAACGATTCAAATTATTCTGAATTCTTTTTCATTGCTGCGGTAACTTGATCGGAAGAGTAACAGATTAGCAACTGGATGATTGCGAGTTACAATCCAACCGAAGACCGTCGTATTCAAAGGGGGCTGATGCACGTGTAATCTGTCCTGGCCTCAAATGTCCTCACGTTGGCGTGGAAGTTTGGAGAATGGTGTGCCAGCTCAGGTGTGACATCGTCATCTGACCGTGGTTCAAAATTACGTGGTGTTGTCCTCGGATCTTTCCCTCCTTTGATCCCGGACCGTCGCCAATAGCCCGATGTGTTGCTCCAGTGCGACGTTAATTAAAATACCTACCTACGTGAATTTTTTTTCACGGATTCCAATTAGAATTTAAAAATAAGATTATTTTGGAATTGAAACCTCGAAAAACAATGAATTTAAATGCCAATTAAATCAGATCTGACAAAAATTCTGTGACAGTTGAATGTGAAACGTAAATAAGGCCGATAGTGCAGGACAATTTTCAAATCAACTTCCTTCGATTTTTTCTTGTTCGATTTGAGAACGTCCTTGCACGAACGCGTGTTCTGACAGCAACACGGCGAAAATACAAACAAAATAAACGTTCCAGTTTATTCAAATTTTTTATTAATTGCATTTTGTAGGTACTGTTAGAAAATACTCAATGCTTTAACAATCCTGTTATAAGCAAATAAAATGGTCGTATTTTTATATTTAAAGGGGCACGGATGTCGCGCCGTTTATGGTTAAACTATTAGTGATGGCACGATTTGTTGATTTAGGGCTCAGTTAAAGACAATTGAGGTTTCAATCTTTAGAAGTTTATAAAAAATATTTGCTACCATTTTCTTTTAATGCATCGCTGATCATTGCAGTCAATTGATCCATTCTTGGATTCATTGCAATGTCAATGTCTATTCTCTACATGGATTCTGAGAATTGACAAAATCTGAGAATGGCTCGATGAACCTCCAAGAGGTTTCGACGAGATATCACGTCCATCAAGATCTGACCAATTTTGCTAATGACGAGATATCTCGTCACCCAGACATTGCCGATTTTTTTGATGACGAGATCAAGATGTAATCAGTTTTCTTCTAATGACGAGATATCTCGTCCAACAAAATCAGGTCAGTTTTGAGCTTTGCTAATGAAGAGATACCTCGTCGAGACAACCACCAGGAGGTTTAACTCGTCATCTGACCGAGGTTCAAAATTGCGAGGTGTTGTCCTCGGATTTTTCCCTTCGGGGTGGATCCCATACCGTCGCCAATAGCCAGTTGTATTCCTTAAGTGCGACGTTTATTCAACTACTATCTCCGTGGAATATCTTATATTAAAAATTAAAATTATACTCCAGAATATAATAATGGAACTGAGAGGTTCTTTAGGCTTATTACTTTTCTTAAAAGAATAAAGAGAACTAATTGTTTTATTTTTTGCGCAATATGTCGAAATTCTATTGCTAGCTGGTGCTGATGCTAGGCTAGCTTTGGGCCAGTATAATTTTGAATTACGCTGAGTGAGGACTACGTAAGTGATGCCATTCGAAAGCTATCAAATTATGCTACAATTAATATTGGACTACAACAATCAATATAAAATTGCACTTGAATCGCTGAAACTGCAGATTAATTGTTGAATATTCACAATAAACAATCGTTCAAACTTCCTGTCCGCTTCATTCATTCCACAATCCATTAGGCCCGAGTGTTCTCGTCAAAACTATGGTTTGTGTCCTAGGTACAACCTACCAAATTTTTTTACTCAATTAACGAGTTTATTTATGGAATATAACGTAGGCCAAGTGACCGCCTCTGCCACGTTGTAGACTACTTGACGTTGTCTTGTGTTGCTGCAGCTCGACCAAATATGGCCCTTGCACCATAGAACTCAATGCGACCTGAACCTCAACCTGGTTGCTAATAAGGGCTCTTTCGATTACATTTTCCAATATGGATGATCCACTACATTGATATCGAAATGAAGGGTGAAGAAATTGAACAGATAGAGTCGTCGAAAGAATCCATATTTTGCGGCTCGTCCAGAGGTGGTTATTTGACCGATGCCATATTCCATAAACTGTCATTAATTCCGTAAACAATATACACAAAAATAATAAAGCTGTTTTATTTAAAAGTTATTCCAAAAAAGAGCGCTCTTACATAAAAAACATCTTCTCTCTCCTGTCTTTCGAGCTTCATCCAACACCCAAAGCAGTTTTCCTTACAAGACAACCTTAAGTTGTGATATCTTCCTAGCTCTATCAAGATATAGAATATGCACTTGCACTATGCATGGGTATTACTTAGTATTCGATTACGCACTTATTCGACTATGCGTGGAGAATTCAGCAGGATTCGTAAGATTATGTAACCTTCCTGCATTGAATCTGCAAGATAATGAAAATGAATCTATTGACCGATGTATATTCCATAAGCTGTCATTAATTCAACTAACAATATGCACAAAAATTAATAACTGCTTTATTTAAGTTATCCCAAAACAAAATGGCGCTCATGCGAGAAAAACACCCTGTAGAATTTTGTCTTTCGAGCATCATCCATCCAGCCCCTAAAGCAGCTTTTTTTTCAAGGCATCCTTTTGTCATTTTCCTAGCTTTATCTAGGTAGATAGTCAATTAACGTCGCACTCGAGCAACACAACGGGCTATTGGCGACGGTCCGGAATCAATCCCGAAGCTAGCTTTATCAAGGTATCGAATACGTACTTGCACTATGCATGGGATTACTTGGTATTCGATTACGCATATATTCGACTCTATGGAGGAAGAATTCAGAAGGATTCGTGAGATTATGTAACCTCCCTGCATTGAATCTGCAAGATTATGAAAATGAATCCACTTCACATGCAGCTGGAACAAAACACTGGTCTCATTCCAATGACAGGAAAAAGTATCTGTGGGTGAGAACGAGATTCCTGCTGCTTCCGAATCAATCTCATTCGTTCTTTTTGTTACGTAAGTAATGGCCTATGATAATTCTCGCCTTTACATAAGTGAAAGTGGTGCTTTGTCATAGCTGACATTATCTGTGACACTCACTTTAAGATAAAATATCGAGGGGGAAAAAGAGAATGATCACAGTTGCCATATACGACTCGTATTCGAGCATTATCTTGCCGAATCTGAGGAATATTAAACAGGGCGGAGTGACAACTTCATAAAGCAGTGTCTAGTCCAGGTTGAGATGTAGAAGGGCGATTCGGACCGGCGTCCCAGCGAGCCTGCTGTTTTATCAAACTTATGGAGAGGCTGACGAGGTTTTTGCAGGTGGTGCAAGCCAAGGACACACATAATTCAAAACGCGCTGGTGCCAAAAGAAGACAAATCGCGCTTTTTCACACGGGCAGATGTCTTTACATACCGTTTCTTATTTGGGCATCAGTCGTTTTTTATGGAGGGAGATTTCTTGTCTTGGGAAATATTACAGAATCTGTGGGATTTATCCATGCATCAGAACTTAGGAGCATAAAGCAACGCCTATGTTAACCAGGGCTCTGCACTCCGGGGCCCACTGTAGCCCAGTTGGAAGAGCAACGGATTTTCAACCTGTGGGTTGCGAGTTCGAAGCTCGGTCGAGTCAAAGACCGTCGTTTATAGGGGGCTGAGCACTTAAATCTGCGGTGGTCTCAAAAAAAAATGTCCTCACGTTGGTGGGGCGTGGAAGTTTGGAGAGAGGGGTGCCAAAGCAGGTGTCACCTCGTCATCTGATCGTGGTTCAAAATTACGTGGGGTTGTCCTCGGGGATCTTTCCCTTGAGGACGGACCCCGGACCGTAACCAATAGCCCGTTGTGTTGCTCCAGTGCTATGTTAATTAATCACCTATCTACCTACCATGGAATGAAGATAAGTATACCAAACAATCAGTGTTTTACGTGTACCAAATACACCTTTCTCTTTTTAGGACTCGGTATAACATCGGTGTAGTAAACTGAGTAAACTAGTAAATTGAGTATGAAAACTAGTAAACTGAGAATGGCAACGCTGTTCAGGACCCAGCCACATGCGCATGCTGTGATCATCTGTCCAAAGGCTTCTGCCTTTGGACAGATGATCACAGCATCGGCAGAAGACCTTCTAATGAAAAAAACGGAGCATGTGCACGCAGCTTCGTGTTATTTCTGCCGATCGCTTGTTTTGAAGATCTGTCACGCAGTTGTGGGAAAAAGAATGAATACTACTGTGGAACAAGGTATTAATTGGTAAAAGTGATTAAAAGCACTAGTCTTATGCTTCGATGGCCAAACGGTCCGTCGATTCGTAAGCCCATGTGACTTACCCTTCTGAGACATTACGACTGCTATTTCGCTCACATCCTGCCTATTTCATTAAAGGGTCGACAGGCAAAATCGAAATTAGGCACTGCCTGTTCACGACTCTCAGGCGGTACCTCTCCAGACGCAGCCGACAACGTTCAACGCCTGACACCGAGAGAGTTAATCCATCCTCAACACTCACATTTTCAATCCAGGCACTAGTCATTAACTCAGTGTAATTAATGACTAGTGCCTGGACTTGTCGACCACATATTGGTCTTTTTCCTCCTTAACGAGTTTTTGTTTTTGAACGTTTATTTATTTTAACATTATATGTGTTGTATATACAGCACTACTCGGACTCCACTGACATTCAGAGGGTTAATCCATCCTCAACATTCACTTTTCTAATCCAGGCACTAGTCATTAACTCGGTGTAATTAATGACTAGTGAATGGACTTGTCGACCACATATTGGTCTTTTTCCTCTTTAACTAGTTTTTGTTTTTGAACATTTATTTATTTTAACATTATATGTGTTGTATATACAGCACTACTCGGACTCGAATGACACCCAGAGGGTTAATCCACACTCACATTTCTAATCCAGGCACTAGTCATTAACTCAGTGTAATTAATGACTAGTGAATGGACTTGTCGACCACATATTGGTCTTTTTCCTCTTTAACGAGTTTTTGTTTTTGAACATTTATTTATTTTAACATTATATGTGTTGATTATACAGCACTACTCGGACTCCCCTGACACCCAAAGGGTTAATCCATCCTCAACACTCACTTTTCTAACCTCGCAATTTCTATCAAAATCCACTGCTTCTGCGTAATTAGCGGAATCGGGTGCCGCTGTAAGCTGTGCAAGGGAAGTTATTCCAAGCATCCGAACTAATCGGTTGTAATAAAACGCTCCGTTGGCACTCAGCCTCCATTGACGAGATTATTGTTTGAATATTTTATCGGCAGTCAAGGACAAATTGAAAAGGTTACGATTACAAAGCGGCAATGATGGCCACCCTTTCGCTTTCGACAGACAGATACGGATTGGATTGCCAGAAACACGATAGAGCATTACGGTAATGAAATGTGTTCCTATTAATCTGTTCTTTCGATTTCAATGGGAATTCGCTCGAATCGGATTTGTTCAAGTCAAGGAATTCTCGTACGTTTAGTTCAGTTTAGCAAAATTTTTGGCGCTGCGTCCCCTTTTCAGAAACAATTTTTTTCGCCTCCTCTAAAACTCTCTCAACAAAAAAATTGCAAATTAATTTTTTTTGAAATGTGAAGGTTGTTTTGTGGGTTCTAAAACCCACAAATCTTTCATTATGCAAATAATAATAAAGGTGTACGACAACTGAAGAAAAGAGGAAAATTTATACATTTGATGCAAATCAAACATCGAGTATTTAGGACATATTTTTATTTCACAATTGGCCCGTCATCTAATTCGGTATTGAGGCCAAAAGTGCACATCTGCTGGGCCTGGACTGCACACCTATATTTTGTTTTTATTGGCATACATCTATTCTTTTTTTATAGCAAGAATTATTTTTACTTTGTATATGAATGCCTTCAGAGTTGTTTTCTATTTCAAACTTCCACACCAGGAAACGCAAAATGAACAAGTAAGGAAACATAAATATTCACTTTTCCAGAAGGACAGCACAAAGGTCTTCAAAAATAATTCTTGCAACTTTTTCTTTCGAGTAGGAATAAATTTGTCATTACTTTCTGTTTACATGACTTCAAACGAAGAAAAATGTGTTTGAGGGATGAATGACGCTCGCCAGACGGAACTCCAACCGAAGGTAACTAACCTGTCCACCTCCGGTTCTGCATAAAAATTGCGCGGGAAACGAGGAAAGATGATACATATTCCCTCTTTCTAGCTGCTGCTATTCTTCAATGTCAATCTGCCTACCCAGACTTCAGACCGATATGAAAACATCTGCCCCAAACCAGCGAACGACATTGGCATACTTTCTTTCCATCGTCAATGGCGGAAAAAACCAAAACAATAACAAATATAGACTCATAAAATAAACAGAAACACCACGTATCTCGCACAAACCCACTCGTTGTTTATCAACGCCACGCAGAATAAACAATAAGCGAAATTCATTTCGACGACACATTTGGGTTTTGAGTTTCGGATCTGGCAGATTATATTCCGCCGCTTGTGCCGGCCATGTAAATGCTACTATTATGGTCGGGAAACACAATATCGCTGCCAAAAAGATGTTCACCGAAGATAGTTTGTTTCTAAAAGAACAAACCGTGTTCTTATTTATATACTTTTACGTGTCAACTTGCAAAATTTCGTTCTAAGGTTGTGCAAAATGTTAATTGCCGCTACTCGGAAAAGGAAAACAAAATGGCGAAAGAAGAAACTTAATGGAAGAGTTGAAAAAACTAAATGGCTATGTTTATGTGCGAACGGTTCTTTGAAAGAGAATAAAGAACACAAAGGGGAGAGGAGAAATAGCAACAAGCGATGGAATATCTTCTTGAAACAAAGACGGTCATTTATTTAAATTGCGATACACAACCTTAGAGCTAGTTCGAAAATGGAACAATGAGCACGTTACTCTAGTATAATTTAACAATTTTCAATTGGAGTTGTAATAGCTACTTTTGTTTGTACGAGTTTGAGCTTATTCTTACACTAGCATGTGTAAAAGATGTTTTCGAAAGATTGGGGGTAACACCTTATTTTCCCCATCTAAATTGCCAAAAGTGGCCTAGTGAACCAAAAGTGTGCGAAAAAAGGATTTCACACAAGAAAATGGCACATTTTTGAAGCTGCATTATCGTGTGTCGAAGATTTCAGAGGAAACAGCCGTTGATATAAAATAAAATTCGTCAGATTTGATGAAAGGATGTTTGAAAAAAAAATTTATTCCCAAAGCATTCACTTGAATAAAAGGCGCAATTTTACTTTTGGAAGGTGCAACGACGTTTATTTACGTTGCTAATAATTACATCACTGATGCGTGAGCACAACAAAATTCACACAACTGACTTGGCAACAGCTAGATTAAAAGCAAACAAACTGAAACATGTCGATGGCCCTCTAAAGATGGCGACTGGTACGGTGGTTGAAATTTCTAACCTGCCAATTTGATAATCAAGAGAAAACGCTTGAGAGCGTGCGAGTTTTCAAGGATTTGCTGCAAAACAAAAAATTTGAAGCAAACGACGATAGCGCATTGGTTAAGGATTTTATTGAGATGCTTATGGGTCTGAGGCGCTGAAGATTTCATTATTCGTAATGTTTAGTTCTTATTGTTTTTTGTATTTACATTATTTATGTTCAAAAATAATAAATTTGAGCCTTTTGGGTTACTATGAAGGTTAAAACATCCAATATATTATAATGATAACAAAAATAATTATAATAGATCAATTCATTGTTGAGTTATCCCCTTTGAATAAAGCATACTATTGCAAAAACAGTTCCTCAGATATTGAGTTTAAAATTTTTGGAAACATGTTTGTACATATTGACAGTACCTAACGAAAAATCCTTGTATCTAGAAAAATATTCCGACTATTAACAAGAATTTGGTATCGTTTGAAAGCTAAGGAGTTGGAAAATATTTTGAGGCGATAAAAAAATCTATATTCTGGTTTCGTGATTTTTAGTGTATACACACGCACAATTATCGCTGCACTGCTTGTAGCATACGACAATAGAACCACATGGCTATAAAACCAAAACAACCTAATCAAGCTTTGCACCGATTTCGATCCTCATTCGCTGGATTAGTGCCAATAGATAACAGAGTGAAATCGTGAGTTATTTACATTTTTCTCAGATAATTTCTGCGATAAAAAAGGAACTGAAAGTTCCGAAACGCCATCCCGTTCTCACTTTTGTTTCGACCGGTTTTAACGGCATATGTCTGGTGTTCCAGATCCTACTGCTTCGTAATTGAATCGTTGAAAGACTGGACCATGCAGCTTTCGCATGTGTCGCCGCTTCTGAACAGTCGGGCGTTATCAAGGCCAAGCGAAATTTTACGTGGCCAGTTTCTGCTTTGGAAAACGACTTTTATCCGAAATTCAAAAAGACAAGATCTCGCAAACCTTCTAATCACATTGATTATGAGACACATTATACTTACTGTACACGCCCAGTAAGGTTTTACTGCTGTTTCAAATTATAACATCCTAACAGGAAATGAGTTACCCTAACCGTCAGGGTTATCGTTTTGCCTACATCGAAAGATCCGAGGACAACACCGCGAAATTTTGAACCACGACCAGATGACGAGGTCAACACCTGAGCTGGCACCCCTCTCTCCAAAATTCCACACCACGCCAACGTTAAGATATTTGAGGCCACGGCAGATTAAATGTGCACCATCCCCCACGTACACGACGGATTTAGTTGAATCGAGTTTCGAACACGCAACCCTCGCTAATCCGCTTCCTTTCCAACCGGGTTACCGCGATCCCCCTAATGAAGGGAGTTTCTCGTCCGATTTGTCTTGGAAATATTACAGAATCTGTGGGATTCATCCTTGCATCGAACACGAGGTGTTGGCAGTATAAAGCAACGCCTCGTTTAACCAGGACTCTCCACTCCGAGCCTATCATGGAATAAAAAAATAAGTATTCCAAACACTCGGTATTTAACTTGTACCAAATATACATCTTATTTTTTGAAGACGTGTAGAACTTAGTATAACAGCGGTGTACAGCTTGACAGTAAACTGAGAATGGTAGTTTGTTGGTATCCGCCACATGTGAATGCGGTGATCAGAAGACAAAGATCGGCCTTCTAATGAAATACACGGAGCATGTGCCTGCAGCTTCAAGTTATTTCTGCCGATCGCTAGGTTTGAATATCTGCCACGTGCTTATTGGAAAAAGCATGAATCCTTATGTGGGACAAATTATTGATTAGTTACAGTGATTATCCAGCGTGATTGCAAAGACTAGCCTGGGCTTCGATAGCCAATCTGCCAAAGCCCGCGTGTCTTACCCTTCTGAGATCTTACGATGGCGCCTCCGCCCGCATGCTCTGCCTAATTCATTGGAAGGTCGATGTATTGGAAGCCTGAACACATAATGCACTGTTGAAAGTTATGAAAGGGCACGCCTGATGATCCTTTTAGACATTTTTCGCAGGAAGCACATCTTAGAACTGATCCTATAGTAATATACCTATAGTAATTATATTTGTAGAAGAACACCGCAGTCCAGGAACTCTGGTATTCAAAAAGCACTCGGACTCAATTCTAAATACAAACATATATTGAGACGGACGATTACATTGAACATAGACTATATACATTAATTACTTCATCGTTTAACATTGTCGGTCGTCGTTAGTCGTACACAGTCGAACACTGTCTGCTATTCTTACACTGTCTGCTATTCTAGCGTTCGCCAGCAGCATCAGGTCTCGTAGCGGTAGATGGTGACTGAAGCGCCACTCACAGCGGGTGTCAAAGGCCGGTACCACAAATCGGCCCTCCTGACGGATGACGGTCCTCCGCATCCTAACGTCTAGAAGATTTAACAACTCTGCAAAAGAAAGAAAACAAGCAGAAAATATCTATTCAAAAAAAATTATAGTCTGTTATCGTCATAACTATTTTTCTAGGACGGCATCGTTGAGTTGTGGTCATCTCGTCGTTGATGTCGCCACATTGGTGATGTTGCCATCCTCGTCGGAAATGAAGTCATCGTCGTTTTCATTATTATGGCCTATTCGTCGTTGTCATCTTTAAAATCAAGACCATGTCGCCCTCGTCTTCTTCAGTATTTCCGTAATTTTCATCGTAAAACAAAAAATAATTGTTAACACTTTTTCTGGACAAAATCGGGGTGAAAATTGTCTAATTTGGTATGTGAACATCATGACATTGTTTAAACTTGGTTCCAAGGCTTCATGTAATCGGCAGCTGTAGATGTAAAATTTGGACCTTCATGTTTTCCCACATTTTCAACATCATAGCGATCTTTGAGCTTGACTTTTATTATTTTATAGGGACCAAAATATTTAGGCTTCAATTTTAGTCCTGTCCCAAATTGAGTTCTTTGAATAGCTACAAGTTGTCCTTCTTTGTATTTTCGCGATTCTTTTCTTTTCCGATAGTAGGTCTTTTTGTTTTCCTCCTGAATTTTAAAAATGTTTTGCTTAGCTTCTTCCCTAAGTTCTTCTCTATTTTTCATGAAACTTTTCTCATATTCTTCTTCTAAAATTTCTATTATTCTACGGTCTTCTTTATTTTTCATCCGTACACCAGTCAATAGTTCAAAAGGTGTTACTTTAGTACTTCGTGCGATAGTACTGTTAATTACTCGTTGAACAACGTCAGTGTATTTAAACCATTTTGAAGGATCGTTAGAGGATAACTTTGATAATACTGGTATTAGAGTTTCGTGCATTCTTTCAACTTGACCGTTTGCTCGCGGAATTCCAGCTGTAATTAATAAATGTTGAATACCTTCGGCTTGGCAATATTCATCAAAATCTTTTGAGGTAAAAGCACTTCCACGATCACTGATAATTCTGGATGGGTTACCAAATGTTGCTTGTTGAACTTTCAGTTTGTCTATAGCGTCTTTGGCACTTGTCGACTTTACCGGGTAAATCCAAATAAATTTTGAAAATGCATCCACTATAGTGAAAATGTGCTGGTAATTTTTACTTGTAGATGGTAAAGGTCCGATGAAATCAATGTGATATGTACTTAAAGGTACATTCTCTTTCGGTATAGGGTTTAAGAGTCCTTCTCCTTTTCCTCGCTTCTTATTACACAAAATACAGTCTATACAATTTGCTATAACGCTTTCGATCTTTTTCCTGAGTCCAGGTATGTAAAAATTTCTCTTAATCAGCTCTTCTGTTTTTGTTACAGCGAAATGACCTTTGTTATGATTTTCCTTAATAATTTCAGTTTGCATGGCTTCAGGGATCACTAATAAATTTCTACCAACATCATACTTATACAAAACGTTGTTCTTTATAAAATAATTTTCATCTTTCCCATTCTCAACTAGATTTTGCAATACTTTTATGTAATCATCATCTTGTTGGGCAACTGCTATTTTAGCTGTCACGTAATTTTCGGAATCTATCATCATAACGGGGTTTCTGCTCAAGGCGTCAGCGTGTCGCATTTGCGTTCCAGACCTATGTTCTATTTCATAGTCGAAATCTTCGAGAAAGAGAGCCCATCTAGCAATCCTTGTACAAATATCTCTTTTGCTCATTGTCATTTTGAATGCATTGCAATCGGTAACAATTTTGAAATGAAGACCTAAAACATACGTTCTGAATTTTTTTAAAGCCTCAACAACAGCTAAGGTTTCTAGTTCATAACTTGAAAATTTTTGTTGCTGATCCGTAGTTTTTCTGCTCATAAAATACACTGGGTGGAACTGGTTATCGTTTAGGTCGCGCTGCATTAAAATAGCACCAAAACCAAATTGGCTTGCGTCAGTATGAATTTCAGTTTCGCTATCTAAATTGAAAATATTTAGAACTGGTTTTTCACAGAGTAATTTTTTCAGTGTGTTAAAAGAATTCCTTTCGTTTTCATCAAATTGGAATTTATTTTCTTTTTTCAACAAATCGCTGAGGGGTTTGGCAATTAAAGCAAAACTGGAAATAAATTTTCGGAAATAACTTGCTAGTCCAAAAAATGAATGAACCTCTTTGAGCGTTTTCGGTTCAGGATAATTAATAACAGCTTTCGTTTTGTGCGGGGAAGGATAGAGTTTTCCGTTTTCTATAATATGTCCCAAATATTCAATTTTACTAAACAAGAATTGACTTTTCTTCCAATTTATATCTAATCCATAGTTCTGAGCAATTTCAAGTACTAACTTAAGACGTTTCAATGCCTCATTTTCATCATCTGCTAAAATTATAATATCGTCGATATAAGGCAATACAAAACCTTTATTAATTAAATCACGAAATATATCATTTATAAACCTTTGAAAAATTGCAGGTGAATTACATAATCCGAAAGGAGTACGTAAAAATTGATACTGTCCATTGTGCGTTACGAATGATGTGTATGGTTTACTCTTTTCTGAAACCTTCACGTGAAAGAAACCATTTTTTAAGTCTAATGTGCTAAAAATCCGTGTACACTGAAGCTTATCTAAAATATCTTCAATCAGTGGCAAAGGATACCTATCTTTTATTATAATCTTGTTTAACTTTCTAAAATCGATACAAACACGCGGGGTACCATCTTTCTTTTTAACCACTACAACTTGGCTAGAATATTCCGAAGAACAAGGTTCAATAATATTCGTATGTAACCATTCCTGGATTTGATCATCAACTATTTTGCGTTCTGTAAACGGTAATCTTCGAGGTCTATGAAATACAGGTTCATCATGTTTGAGAACAATATTCATTTCAATATTTGATTTTTTGTTTTCAATCGGTTTATAATTTGACACTAAATTACTTATTTCATTTCTAACTGTTTTACACACATTACTACAAATATTTAATTCGTTACATGTGTCAGAAATGTTTATATTCAAAATTTCGAATTCATCAGAGACGACATCAATTTTCGATTTGGTGACAGTTATACCATTTTTGCTTATCTTAACCTCTGCCTGATTCAAAACATCCATTCCTATTATAGCTTCGTAAGCCATTACACTATTAGATACTACACATATTTTAGAATCGAAAATCTCATCATCTATTTTTAACGAACCGTGAAAAAAACCTAATGGTTTGATTTTATTCTCTCCTATTCCAGACAAAACAGAAGTAAAAGGATTCAAACTAGGCCTTCGTAACTTATTATAAACATTCTCTCGAATCAAAGTCAAAGCACTTCCTGTATCGAAAAGTGCTGTAATCGAAACATCGGAAATGGAAATTAGTTTATGCATAGCCTCCAAAGGGTGTGGAGAGATCAAAGCAGACACATTGGCACCGCTGACTTGACGAAAACCATTTTTGTTATTGACACATTCGTTCGATTTATGACCAAACTGATCACAGCGAAAACATTTAAATCCTTTTTTCTTATTTAAACAAAATTTACTCTTATGGCCTAGCTCGCCGCAATTGTAACAACGGATAGTTTTGTTTGCAGATAAAAATGTATGACGGGTAGGCAGATGTTGCATTGAATCCTGACTTTTTCTAGCTTTGTTATTGTAACGAGTGGTTTCTTTAAAATTCTGATCCGATTTAATTTTAGCGTAAATTTTTAAGTTTTCTCTGAATTCTTTAATATTCTTACTTCCATATAAAATAGATTTATTGTTTGCAGAATCATTAATACCATTTATTACATAATGCATCAACGAGGGAAAATCTATATTACCCTTGTTAGCCAATTCTCGCATAACTAAAAAATATTCATCGAGTGATTCATTATCTCTCATTTTCCGATTCAATAACATTTCGTGAGATTCAGCAGAGTTAAAAATTGAACCAAATTCAGAAATTAACAGTTCTTTAAGTTTAATCCAAGAATTTATACTACTTTCGCTTTGAATGAATAACTTTGCTTTTCCAGTTAGGGACCGTTTAGCAAACAATAACTTATGCAAATCACTTAATTGAAATAAATCAGTAACATTTTTAAAATCATCAATCCATTTATCAATATTTTGCCAAGAATCACCATTAAATGGAACAATAGCATTTTCAATATCAGAAAAACTAATGTTAGGCCTGAATAATTCTTGAACTGGAAGTTGAACGGAACTGTTGTTTTTATTTGGTTTGTTATCTATAGATTGATCATAATCTTCTAAAGAATCAGTATCCCTCTGATCATCAATTTCATTATCTTCGTCTTCACGAATGATATTTTTATTCAGTAATGTAATATCGCAAAGATATGCAAGAATTCGAGTTATTATTTCAGGTTTTGCTCCCTCATCACTTACACACAACAAATTACAAATTGTTATGACGTTATTAAGAGAGAATTCTTTGTCAATAAACTCAAATTTCTGTTTATAAGCGGGTTCTTCTGGTTTAAAAGCAAAACCATCAAATTCTCTAATACGCTTTCTGTTTTGACGATCGCCTTCTGTTCCAAAAATAATTTTATGCAAACATCGAATTTTCGATGGCTTTTCAATTTTCAGTGCAACCTCCAATTCAGAAATGTCATTTAACTTCATCTTGAAATAAAAAAGCTAACTCACCGGAGACGCTTGGAAATCTGCAACTGTTGCTTATTTTAAAAGATCAGTTCGAACGTTAAGTCCATCCCGCTTCTGGCACCATTTTGTAGAAGAACACCGCAGTCCAGGAACTCTGGTATTCAAAAAGCACTCGGACTCAATTCTAAATACAAACATATATTGAGACGGACGATTACATTGAACATTTAACATAGACTATATACATTAATTACTTCATCGTTTAACATTGTCGGTCGTCGTTAGTCGTACACAGTCGAACACTGTCTGCTATTCTTACACTGTCTGCTATTCTAGCGTTCGCCAGCAGCATCAGGTCTCGTAGCGGTAGATGGTGACTGAAGCGCCACTCACAGCGGGTGTCAAAGGCCGGTACCACATATATAAGGATATAGTAATATACCTATAGTAATTATATATAAGGATATAGTAATATACCTATAGTAATTATATATAAGGATATAGTAATATACCTATAGTAATTATATATAAGGATATAGTAATATACCTATAGTAATTATATATAAGGATATAGTAATATACCTATAGTAATTATATATAAGGATATAGTAATATACCTATAGTAATTATGTATAAGGATATAGTAATATACCTATAGTAATTATATATAAGGATATAGTAATATACCTATAGTAATTATATATAAGGATATAGTAATATACCTGTCCATAGTATACACTACTGACTAATCTTAAAAATACTGGCAAAAAGGACAACCTGAAAATTCCGGGGTCTCTAAAGCTCCTAGGAGGACTTTAGACTAAAAGTAACTAAAAAATAATGTCACTTTAGACAGGGTAGGTCGGTAGTTAAATTTACGTCGCACTGGAAATACGCAACGGGCTATGACGTTAGACAAGCAGAATTTATTTTCTACAGTAATTTAAATATCTTTCCAATTAGAAAAGCGGCAAAATGTTTTAAATAAAGAATTCCAGTGACGGACTAGCCTATAGTAATATACCTATAGTAATAATATATAAGGATATAGTAATTATATACCTATCTGGTAGTAATGATATATAATGATATAGTAATAATGTACCTATATTTATATGTAATATATAATAATATATTTAGTAATAATAAATATGTATAACATACTTTTCTACAGTAATAATATATATATATATATATATATATATATATATATAATGATATAATAATAATATATCTATAGTAATACACTTATAGTAATAAGCCTATAGTAATACACCTATAATAATAAGCCTATAGTAATAAGCCTATAGTAATATACACATAGTAATACGAAATCTCGGGTCTGGTGGTTCTAGGAGTAAGTGATCGTTACGGGATTCGTTCGCCAATGTTACCTCTCAGTTTAAATGTGCTTAATTTGAGATGTGGAACTGCATAATATTGCTGAGACTACACGGAAGGGCTCGACACTCATTGAATTCTCCATTAGTTCGATTACAGAAAGCAATGACGGATCTGTAAGATAGAAATCAGCACGGAAAAGAAAATGTGAGCAAAAATGGGTGTAAAGCCGAAACATGCCGAATCGCCTTTGAGCAAGGGATTGGGATGAAATTGAAGACGTTCAGAATCTAATGGGATAATATGAGTGTGCCGGGCTTTATGCCATGCATTTATATTGGAAATAAGAATTGACAACAGTACAAGTAAACGAAATGCAGTCATTTAGAGGTAAGAAATCCGTTCATGTGTGAATATGGATGCTATATTCATTATCAGTGTATTGAAATCTCTCTATCTTTCTATATATATACATATAAAGCAGAGTTGACATCTGTCTGTCTGTTCTCTATACAAATCTATACCATTTGGCCAATCCACAATAAATTTGGTACACTTATTAACGGGTAACGTAGGCTACATATTAATCCCCGTTCTATTCGTCTTGGGTGTGCAGAGGGGTGTAACGTCCCGTTATCCTGGACAGAGCACTTGCTAGGGGGCGCTCTCTCCCGGTCTGGCTGTGCAGATGATGCCAGAGTTAACATCTACAGGAGTCTCTCGAGATGACCTTGGAGTTTTTTAGAATCTTAGAGTATGATGCAATCACAGATGAGTGCGATTGCGCTGAAAATCGTATGTATCCTGTCTGTAAATTCTTAAACTGTAGCTTTATTATTAGAATGTAAATTTTTATGATAATATAAGATAATTTTTATAGAAAGTGGTCTTTCCTGTATCGTCGATATGGTACAGGGGGCTAAAGAGAATTCGAAATCCTCATAAGAATAACATTGCGTATTTATACGATCACAATCACACTAAATTTGGTACATTCATCCTGTAGATTCTACGGGACACATAGGCTATATATTAACCCCGCTCGATTTGTCCTGGGTCTGCAGGGGGCTAAAAGCAATTCGAAATCTCCATAGGAATAATATTGAGTAATATTACGATGAATTATGAACAATTCAACCAGAGCAACGCCGGGTAATTCAGCTAGTAAGATATGAAATTTGAGTAACGACACCTCCATCACACAATAGGTATAAGCAATTAAAACAAGTTTTGCGTAGATGCTATCAGCGGGTCTGCTAGTATTTAACTAAAACAAACTAAAATCTACATAAAATTATCCCCGAAAAGGTAATATTCCCTTGAATTATCGTTGAAAGATATGAAAGCTCTCTTCCCAATGAACACGACATAGTTCCTTCGAAAAAGTTCTAAAAGAGGCGAAAATTGGGGCCATCTTTATTGGACTTCGACACTGTTAAGATACGTCACTGAGCTGCTTTAGCTTCCTTTTAAGTTCTTGTTTAGAAAAAGTTTGGATCACACATCACCGGTCTGAACTTCATCCGGTTTTCAACATGGGATTTTTAACAGCTTTTCGGTCTTGCCGAAAAGCGCCGCCACGTTTGAAATCTGCGAATTAAAAAAAAAGGAGCCCTGCTCCACATTTCAACAGAAGAACATTCAGCGCCGTTACACATCAAACCAGTCACGGTCATGGTTGCACAGAGGGTCGCTGACGCATTTTCTTTTTCTAAGCTTTCATAAACACCAAACAATTTTCGAAAGAAGTGAACACATTGCGGCAGGAAAAGACGCAAGCGTTTCCAGTTCAACTTAAAGTGGCGTTCTGTAAGAACGAAAGCAATTTTTAGAATTTTAAACATTTATTCTAATCTTCCTTCGAATCGATTCTCTGAAGAACGAAAATAAAACATTCTAATTCGTAAACGAAAACCATTATTGCGATTCTAAAATTATATTTACTCTATTTTTTCTGATGACATCTGTAAGAACGAAAAATTATCTTTTTATTCTAAAACTGATATTTTTTACCTCGATTTTCCTTCGAATGAGATCTGTTCGAATGAAAACTATTTCCTTTCTAAAATTATATTTATTCTAAATAGGATAGAACTTTGAATGGCGTTCTGCGAGGAAAGAAAATTATTTTTAAATACGAAAGCGATATTTATTCAATTTTATTTCCACTATAAATGAGAATGACTAAAACTGAAAACTATAATTTTAATTCCGAAATGAAATTTATTCCGATTTAACTTCGAACGGCGTTCTGTAAGAAGATTTTGCTTAGGATATGCTATTTTAATACGATATTTATTCTCATTTTATTTGCACTTTAACTTCGAATGGTGTGGGAACGAAAACTTATTTTAATTCTAAAATGAAATTAATTCCAGTTTAACTCCGAACGGCGTTCTGTGAGACGAATTCGTTTCGAATACACTTTTTTTACACTCCAAAACAACACTCAGTCCAATTTCATTTCCTGAAAACCGCCAAATGTTTAACCTTTCAATAGTTTTCATTCAAAATGTCCCTATCGTTTGGGAAACGAAAACTTTTCCCAAACGATGTTTATTCCTGCATCTTAGCGAGAGTCTTCACCCCGTGGGTTTTCTCAGAAGCGAGTATAAGTTACAAAATAAAATTTGGCAGCCGCAACAACGAAAGAAGCAAAAGAATAAATAAGCGAGATGTCGACCTATGCGGGGCCTCCGGCTTGTTCTGACGTCACGGTCAGGATGCGTCCGCTCTCCCACCTCCCCCAGTGAGTTAACGGCACTTTAAATCACTCTCTCTGCCTACCTGAGATGCGAAACTTTCTCTCCCAACGCCTCCTTTTTAGAAAGAGAGTCGGAGCTCATATTTTGCCGTCTTTTCTTTTCTGTCTGCGTGATCTTTAGATTATTAGTCTACATCCTCGTGTCTTTTAAAGGTGGCAATAATTTTATATATTTACAAGCTGAATTACCCTGCGTTGCTCGGGTTGAATTGTTCATAATTCATCGTAATATTACTCAATATTATTCCTATGGAGATTTCGAATTGCTTTTAGCCCCCTGCAGACCCAGGACAAATCGAACGAGGTTAATATATAGCCTATGTGTCCCGCAGAATTCTACAGGATGAATGTACCAAATTTAGTGTGATTGTGATCGTATAAATACGTAATGTTATTCCTATGAGGATTTCGAATTCTATTTAGCCCCCTGCACCATATCGACGATACAAAAAAAGACGACTTTTTATAAAAATTATTTTATATTATCATAAAAATTTACATTCCGATAATAAAGCTACAGTTTAAGAATTTACAGACGGGATACATACGATTTTCAGCGCAATCACACTCATCTGAGATTACATCATACTCTAAGATTCTAAAAAAACTCCAAGGTCATCTTGAGTGGCGACTTCTGTAGATGTTAACTCTGGTATCACCCCTGCACAGCCATACCGGGAGAGAGCGCCCCCTAGCAAGTGCTCTGTCCAGGAAGACGGGACGTTACACCCCTCTGCACACCCAAGACAAATAGAACGGGGGTTTAATATGTAGCCTACGTTACCCGCAGGATTCCAAAGAATAAGTGTACCAAATTGGGTATAGATTGATTAAACGGTGTAGATTTGTAGAGGACAGACAGACAGATGCCAACTCTGCTTTATATGTATAGATGAGAATTAAATTCTATGGCGAAATTTATGTTTATTATCGTCCATGTGGAAGCCTGGGCGATATCCGTTACTCAGTCCCCACTGCTCTAAAACGCGTTCTGTTCCAACAAAACCCCATTCGAAGTTGAAGTGGAAATAAATAAGTGGAATAAATATCGTTTTAGAAATAAATTTGTTCTTACGAAACTCCGAAATGTTAAACAAGGGTCGCGGTAGCCCGGTTGGTAGAGTAACGTACTAGCAACCGGAGGGTTGCGAGTTCGAATCCAACCAAAGAAGTCGTGTGCAAAGGGGGCTGGTTCATGTTAAATCTGCCGTGGCCTCAAATGTCCTCAGGTTGGCGTAGTCTGGAAGTTTGAAAAGTGGGGTGCCAGCTTAGATGTGACCTCGTCATCTGAACATGATTCAAAATTACGTGGTGTTGTCCTTGTGGATATTTCTCTACGGGGGTTGATCCCAGACCGTCCTCAATAGCCCGTTGTGTTGCTCCAGTGCGACGTTAATTAATATACCTACTTACCGAAGTGTTAAACTGGAAATAAAATCGGAATAAATATCTTATTAACCCTCCTGGTGGTAGTCGTGACGAGGTATCTCGTGATTATCAAAACTGACCAGATCTTGTTGAACGAGATATTCCGTCATCAGAAGAAAACACAATCTCGTATTTTAGAAGAAAACTGACCAGATCTTGATCTCGTCATCAAAAAATCGGCAATACCTTGATGACAAGATATCTCGTCATTGGCATAATTGGTCAGATCTTGATGGACGAGATATCTCGTCGAAATCAATTGGAGGATTATAATATCATATCCGAAACAAATTCCGTCTCAACTCTCGCGAAGAATCAGAAACAAATGTTTCAGAAAAAGTTTTTGCTTGTTGCATAGACATTTTAAATGAAAATAATTAAACGGGAAAACATTTCACGGCTATCAGGATATAAAATTGGAACGAATATCGTTTTAGAATTTAAAAAGTCTATCCGAAACGAATTCGTCTAACAGAACACCGTTCGAAGTTAAATTAGAATAAATTTCTTTTGGAATTAAAATAAGTTTTCGTTCCAGCAGAACTCCATTGGAAGTTAAAGTGGAAACGAAATTGAGAAATAAATACCTTTCTAAAATGAAATAATCTTACAAAACTCCAAACCGTTAAACTGGAAATAAAATTGGAATAGATATCGATTTAAAAATAGCATATCCGAAGAAACCTGAGACTTGTAGGCGGCGCAGTTTCGATTCTTCCCTGGGTGTATTTCTCTCCTGTATCAGTAAAACTTTGTGCGTGAAGGTCCATTTACTTGACGTTGTTTGAGGCAGCTTGGCCAAATATGGCACTTGCGTCATAAAACCCAATCAACCATGAAATCCAGGCATCCCTCGATAAAAAAAGTTAAAAATTCGGCGATAAACAAAATATTAATCGATAAAACTTGAAGCAAAACCGACGATTTTTTAATGTAAATCTGAGTGAGACGACACTTTCTATTTTAACGACCTTGATTTTCAAACAATAAGCAGTAAAAGTGCATTTCAAACAACATGCAGCGAACGTGCTTAGATTTTATCGATAGCTCCGATCGCATTCAGAGTTTTACTAATTTGAAGTTTGCGCGAGGTAGCGTCTAGTTCCCAAAAAGCTTGCGGGCAACGCTTATCGCGAACTCAAGGTCACTGACAAGTCTTGGTCCCCTCAGCTATCAAATGACACCACGTTAGTTTTGTTCGCGTAGACAATATAGAAATTATTGGACCGAATTCGATACGCATTTTTTCGTAAAGCTCAACTTTCCTTACTGGCTCCTAAGCACTTATTAACTTTTGCACTTGTTAACTTTTCAACAATTAGCGTTATATTATTTGAAGTTGTTCATTTTATATATCGAATCAATTTATCAATTTTTATTCGAATCAATTTTACTAGTCTATTGTGCTGCATTAAATATTCATAATGTTGTTCGGTGACCATAGCGACGAAGCACTCAGAAATGTCATCAGTAATCATTTTGTTTATAAAAATCAGGGGTTGTTCATATGCCCTTGACTAGTATGCTTAATCTGTATATACAGAGATTAAAACTTGTAAGATTTCTATGTCAACCTTACAAACGATTGAAGCAATCAGTTCGGACCTAATTAAAGAAATAAAAGACCTGATAACGGACATTTCTAAAAGAAAATCTGTTCATTTTTTGAGATTTAAAGTCACATTGGAAGTTCATGGAAGAATTATGGAAATTAAATTGCTAATCAATAAGCAAAAGAATCTTATGGATGGTATATTAGTATCATTGAAAAGCTTATCATGTAGATTAAAACATAATTAGAAAAAAGAATTGAACATTGAATGGCAAAATCGCTTGAGTAATAGTGAAACGTGGAGAAATAATAACCCCATTCCAAAAAGGTGATACAGATGCCAAGATAAATCAAATAATGGTATTGCGAAGAGCATTTGGTACTTATCGAGCACGATTTCACAACGAACTAGATAATTGCCCTTGCATGGACAACTGGGAATCGTCGATCAAACACTTTATATAAAATATGTGAAAGGCAGATCAACTCTTTGTCTACTTAAAAGTTCTTTATAGTAGAGATAGGATCTTGGATCTTATGTGGGTATCGATGTTTCAGGCTTCCGTAGGAAGCTATTGCATATTCATCGATCACTACTCTGAGGCAACGGGTGTAAATATATCAGAAATGGTAGTTAATAAGAGAAAGATAATAAAAAAAATATTTAGACTAGAGCCTAGGACATATTGCTCAAGATAAATGATACAAACCGTCTGATATTGGTTTTATTTCAGGATTTCATATTGGATTGATTGAAGTTTGCTTTGTCGCTGTGTATTGCATTAATAAAGTTTGTGTTTATGTTTGTAATATAAGTTTGAATAGGTGTCTATGGTCAAGGTCTTTGTGTATTTGTTTAGTTCTTGTGTAGTATGGAACATTTACAATTTCTCGTAGAATTTCGTTTTGGCAGAATCGAATTTTTGTGTCTTGGTAAAATTGTTACCCAGCCTATACTTGCATAACTGGGCCCAATGATGGCAATGTAGATGAGTTTTTTGTTTTTAAGATCTAGATTCGACTGTCTACCTATTATGGGTCTTTGTAATCCCATACATTTGCCTATAACATATTTTGTACGTTTTGTCCTGGACAACCTTTCTTCAAGGATTACTCCTAAGCAATTTGCAGTTTTAGTTTTGAGTATGTCGTTAAAAAGAGTTGGGGTTTGATTAATTTGTGTTTTGTTT
This sequence comes from Meta bourneti, assembly GCA_933210815.1. NCBI lineage: Eukaryota > Metazoa > Arthropoda > Arachnida > Araneae > Tetragnathidae > Meta > Meta bourneti. Next base: position 29,402,571 of record OW119931.1, on the reverse strand, counting down.
TGTCTAATGATGAGAAGTTGAGATTACATTGCAAAAAAACACTACTGTATTGTCAATTAATTTTTGTATTGGTATCTAAGTTCACCGCAATACTTCCCGTCCAGAATTTAGAAGTGACTGAATTCGATTGATGCAACCACTAGTCGACCAATTTCCGATTGCGTGAGACCGTGGGAGCTGCATTAAGATCCCGGATGAACTTTTGTGTGCAATGAATGATTGCGGCCGTGGATTGTCCGGGGTTACCTTTAGCAGCCGAGTGGGAGGAGCCATGCGAAAGCTGAGTGGCAACGAAGAGCGAAGCCGTGATGGGAATAGAAGCAGTGTCACAGAGATCGAAATCACAGGTCATCAGAGTTGTTGGAAGTGGTTGGCAAGTCAACTGTTTATCGTGGATCATCCATAGAAGTGCGTGCCGATTACTTCGAGCACCATCAGGCTTGTCTTTGAAAGTGCCCGTGTGTGTTCAAAGTCACATCTGCCGGTCAACAATGTGGAAAACATTTCCAGTTTAGTCTTTCAAAACTTATTTCATAGTGCTGATTGATTGCAATGCTCTATATATACTACTGCATTATAAGTTAATTTTTGTAGTGGAGAGTTAAGTTCAGCACACACTTTAGTCTTGCATGCTATGGAATCAATTTCGCGGACAAGACTTCAAAAATCTAATACATGCTACATTTTGGAACTTATCTAGAATAAAAGTAATTGAGAACGCGTTAAACAAGTTACGCTTGAGCTTGCTGCAAATTTTTTTAGAAAAAAATGAAGATTTATATATATTTTTTTCGTTTCTTCATTCTTGTATTTTTTTGTTCAATAAAAAAACTGTGTGCCGTTTGAGTGGACTGGAATGACCACATGTACACTATAAAATACATGCACAAAAATGTCAACGCTCCATTCTAAAATTTCTTGTTTCGAAAAGAATAATTCCTAGCTTGATATTTTTTATTCCAATAATGTGTATTTTTTAAATTAAAATGGTATTACGTAAAAATAAAGCGAAGATCATCACACTTTTTAACATTCTGAGAGGTTAACATGTATATGGTACCGTTAAAGCTCGAAAGACCGTTAATGTGCACATTACCTAGGTAATCTGCAGATAACCTGATTTCCGTACTTTAGCGGTAACATATGTCCGTTGTGCCTGCATGACTTTTAAGCAGTCGCGATCTTCTTGACCAATATAATTTTTCCTCGGACTCTTTCAACCAATCACCATGGTTCTTCAGTCGTTAATTGCGTTGTGGGTAAAAAGAAATGCATTACTCGGAAATCTCGTGACTATCAGAGGAGTTTTTATGTTACTTTTAATTACCCAACTATGGAAACTTGAAAAGGACTACAGTAAGCGCAAAAAGGACATATCTTGGTTGCTTTAAGCACACTACTGTCTGTAAAATGGTTACTCCTCAAATATTTTCAAAATAAATTGAACAAATATTCCGGTTTTCAGGAAATTCGCATTTTACTCTTGTGTCTCTGTTGGGGACTGAAACTATATGCGGATATATGAAGAGATGTTTGAGCAGCGGAGACGAAAACAATATCGGTAATCATTGCTTCCATGCTTCGTAATGAATATTAAATCATTAAAGTATCATATTATAAAATTAATATTAATACAAAATATCTGTTGTTTACCAAAAAATAACTATTACTTTGTTAGAAGATAATAAAAGGCTGTTTCTCTCTCATGCATAAGTATTTTATATCGCATTCCTGCTACAGGAGTGCCACAACTTCAAAAGTAGAGGGCCGCGGTAGTCTGGTTGGAAGGGTTGCAGATTAGCAATCGGAGAGTTGCGATTTCTAAACCTGATTCAACCCAAGACCGTCGTGTACCTGGAGGCTGGTACACGTTAAATCTCCTCGATTGTCTCCAAATGTCCTCACATTGGCGTGGTGTGGAAGTTTGGTGGATGGGGTGCCACAGCTCAGGTATTGACCACGTTATCTGACCGTGGTTCAAAATTACGAGATGTTGTCCTCAGATCTCTCCCTTCGGGTTCGATCCCTGACCATCGCCAATAGCCCGTTGTGTTGCTCCAGTGCAACGTTAATTAACTACCAATTTCCTAACAAAAAAGTGGTCAAATATGGCCCTTGCGCCATAAAACCCCCATATCAACCAACCAACCTGCAAAACAAAACAACGACAAAAACGATTTTGAGCATTGAATTGTTGAATCGTTATGAATAAGTCCGTCTCGTGTCAACTTTTCGTAACTCAAATCGTGAGTGTCCATCATATGGCGACTGACAGTCTAGCACTCACAGTGTTTTCTATGACTATGAAGAAACTTTTTAAATGCTTCTCCAGGAAATACGCAGTTTTTGAGCTGCGGCACATTTTGAGCGGGAGTGCGATATGTAGATATACTTTAAAAATCAGAAATCAACGCTTTTTAGGGAGAGGTAGGTTGCTTGGGTCCCCAAAGCTTCCACTTCCACCACTTTGCACTTTTTAGGCTTTTACAGCTATCTGTTTTTAGCAAACATTTAACCTTATTAACTTTTAAATCATACTTTTATCTATTCACATGGGTGAGAATTTGCCACCCTAACTTTTAAGCTATTCATGTTTGCTTTTAACTCCAAGTGCAACCAATAGAATTTTATTACATACAGAATTTTATTATTACATTTGAACATTTGAGCTTCTTTTTTTATCCAATACATTTTTATCTTTAATTTACTGTTTATTATTAATTTAATTCAACAACACTCGACCTTTCTCATCCATGGCACACCTAAACTAATAAGTTCCGCGGCACTACAAAAAAAACCATATTTTTTGCCGATCTGACAAAACAAAAAATAGGTTTAATTTTCATTGATTTTTTAAAATTGTAATTACCTGCCCTGTTTGCTCCTAAATGGTTTTTTAATAAATCTTTTTGAGGAAAAAAATTATGTTCACAAAATTATTTATACAGGTACTACTTCAAAATTATTTGAGAACACGTTTATTAAAAGATTATTATTACCCCTTGAAAGGACATTAACCTAACAAAATTTAAACCACTTCACCATAACACAAGGGGCTATTGTCCACGGTCTGGGTTCAATCCCAAAGAGAAAGATCCGAAGAGATAACACCTAATAATTTTGAACCACGATCAAATGACGGCTTGTTTTTTTTTAAAATCTTTTTTATTAAATCTTACTTGGTCTAGTGTCTAGCGCAGCTTAGTTATTGGACCTTGCCCCTTAAACCCTAACAAACGAACCACTGTTTACACCGATACTAAAGGAAGGATCACTGAATCACGGTCTAAGTACCAAAAAATATATATCTACGCTAATTGAGGAACTAAACTAATTACTCAAGTTCTGCGGCCATACCAAAAAAAAGCATATTATATTTTTCGCCGATCTGAGAAATAGGTGTCATTTTTAAGGTTAGGCTTTTTAAGGTTAGGCTTTTTAAGGTTAGGCTTTTTAAGGTTAGGTTAAGTAGTTGAATTTATGAATTTAAGTACCACTGGAGCAACACAACGAGTTATTGGCAATGGTCCTAAATCAATCCCAAAGAGAAAGATCCGAGGACAGAACCTCGTAATTCTGAATACGAGGTCATTACCCCTGAGCTGGCACCATACTCCCCAAACTTCCACACCATGCCAACGTGAGGACAACCCGCTACTCTTCCAACAGGCCTACATCTGCCCTCAACAGCTACAAGATCGAAAAAAAAATGACTTGTAAAAATCTTTTTATTGAATTTTACTTGGTTTCGTGTCTGGAGCTTATAACCTAACAACCCAACCACGGTTTCCACCGATACTGAAGGTGTAAGGGGATCTCCTACTCCGGTCAAATGACCAAAAAGCATATTTACGCTAATTGAGAAGTCAAACATGCACGCAATTCCCATTACCCATACATTATTGCCAAGGATATTTAAGCCCAGAGGTGAACGCAAATCACCCCAAAACAAATAGTTTTGCGTGTCAATGTCTCCATGTCAGTGAACCAGCAGATGATGTTCCTGGAATGAGACTCTGCCTACACACGGGTTTGCGTGTGCAGGGGAGAAAATGTGTTGGTGGCCACCTCTGTCACGTGTTTATTGTCTTTTTGATGAAGCCTACATGGTTTAATGATCTCGCTCACATGTGTCTGATCTCGATCCACAGGTGAGGGATGGAGGCATTCGATCACAGAGCGTCAGCGGATCGTTTGCCGGAGTTGTTAACACCCTAGTGGTGAGTGGTGGAACTTGTAAATTTTCCCACCGAAGGGGAAACTGAATTGTCTTGAAAAGAACATGTGAAATCTCACGAAGGTGAGTCAGTCAAATCCGTAAAGCAGCCATGAACTTTATTTCAAGAAAAATTAACACAACTTGTAATATTATTTTTCAACTTAATTCCTTTGCTTTTCGAGCGGTTAGAAGACTAACGGAGTAGCAACCGGAAGGTTGCGAATTCGAATCCAACCAAAAACCATCGTCTACAAAGGGGGCTGGTCACGTTAAATCTGCCGTGGCCTCAAATGTCCTCACGTTGGCGTGGTGTGGAAGTTTGGAGAGTGGGATGCCAGTTCAGGTGTTGTCCTCGTCATCTGACCGTGGTTCAAAATTACGAGGCGATGTCCTTGGATCTTTCTTCCCATAGGGATTGATCCCGGACCGTCACCAATAGCCCGTTGTGTTGTTCCAGTGCGACGTTAATTAAATACCTACCTACCTTTGCTTTTCAACGTGCTTGAATTTAAAAATAAAGTTGAAAGGACTCGGATATTCGGCATCTTTCATCACAATTGAAATTGATTTCAAATAACCATCAAAGGACGGTGCTACTTTGTATTTGTGCGGAGTCATTGCTTCATCCATCATCCAAGAAATCTAAAGTACATATCTTGTTTTTAAACCATATCTCTCTTTTAGTTCCATTCTCTCTGTCTCGAGGGCCGAGGTAGTCCAGTTGGAAGAGTAGCGGATTAGCAACTGGAGGATTGCGAGTTCGAAACTAGATCCAACCAATGCCCGTTGTGTTGTTCCAGTGCGACGTTAATTCAACAACCTTCCAACTGTCGTGTCTCGGTAGTGTTTCTGCGGCGGAACGCATTTCCTGTAAGTATTCCGAACGTGACGTCAATTGACTGGTTAATCTGCTCACGCTGAAAATCTCTCTATTAACCCTCCAAGTAATTTCGATGAGATATCTCACCCATCAAGAACTAACCAATTTTGTTAATGACGAGGTATAACGTCATCAAGATATAGCCCATTTTTTATGATGAACGAGATAAAGATCTGATTAGTTTTCCTCCCATGACGAGATTCAAGATCTGCTAATGACGAGATAACTCGTCAAGACCAGGAGGGTGCATCATGAAATGTTGATGTGATAAGAGGTCTGGTTTATAATTGTAAGTATGGAAAATAGTAAACACAAGAAGTCATCTATTTACGATATTGTTACCGTGAAAGACCGAAATTAGAGAATGTTAATACTCTCCGGTGAATGTCGACACATACCAAATTCGTCGGTGAAAGACCGAATATTTGGTTATATTCTTATACATTCGGACCATCGCCGGTGTATGCCGACAAGCACAGATAAGCTCTGGTGGGGTCGAAACGAGAAGGCGGAGAGGCCACAGCCAGAGAGGCCTCTCCGCCTTCACTTTAAGTTGTTGCAATAAATAAGATCGTATAACGTTAATCACATAATTTATGTGTAAGTTTATTATTGGTATTATTTTCTTTTCTCATTTAGAATGTACTAGGTTCAACAGTTTATTTACATGTGCTGTTACTTAAGCTCTCTCCTATTTTGACATATATCATATGTTTTAATAATAAAGTATGATTTAAAAAGTTGCATTTTGGTCTTAACGTAACAAAAATATTTTTATTCGACATTCACCATCAATGCATGCTGAATGTCGACATTTGCCGGTGTAAGTGAGAAATAATGATGTTTAGCAAATATTTCGGACATACACCAAGCGACTATGTGAATGATGACATTCACCGGAGAATATCGACATTTGCCAGATATCGGTCTTTCACAGTAACATATACACGAGTTCTTCCACTCAAAATCGAGTACTTGTCTTACTCCACGGAAATCAGCCCTGGTATGTGGGGTCAATGACACGCATTTTGAGAGCTCTAAACGAGGGTGTGTGTTTTTTCACCCGGAATCAAGTCGGAAGAACAAATTTGTCCTAAGTTCAAGAACACCGGGAAGAGCATTATCAGGCAAGCAAAAGTGCACATATTTCGCCCGTCATGGCTCACTAAAATAGCATACCCGGTGTCTGTGGATCAAGTCAACCTTCTGGCACTGGTCCCGTTCCCAACCAGGAACTCTTCAATTTCAAGTTGAGTTCGGAGGTATGGGCAGATAAGATTTGGAAGGCGATTGATACGGGGACTTCGCAAACTACACAAGAAATTCGGGACGTGCAAAGGGTGGTGGATGATTCTTTCGTTTGATAGATGGCTATCGGCAGCTGGAGTAGATGGTAGTTGAATTAACGTCGCACAGGAGCAACACAACGGGCTATTGGCCTCATTCCAGGATCAATCCCGAAACAAAAGATCCGAGGAAAACTAGTAATTTTGAACCACGGTCTGATGGCGAGGTCAAGACGTGAGCTGGCTCCTCACTCTCCAAACATCTACACCGAGCCAACGTGAGGCCATTTGAGGCTATGACAAATTTAACGTACAACAGCCAATACGTACACGATGGTTGAAACTAAAAGAAAATTGAAAATTCTTAGTGGTAAATTTGAATTAAAGTACGTTTTGGTCTACCCCATGACAGGTAATCCAAAACACAAAGTTTAGCATACAAAGGTCTGGGTGGTAAATAAAAGATCACAACGATTCAAAATTGTACATCAGTTTATAAAGATTTATATCCCATTATGAGGAAATCTGAATATTTTTATGTCATGAATCTTTAAGCAGAATAGAATGAAATTGGTTCCAATTTGACCGAATATCTAGTACAAACAATTATATATAGACTTAACCCTCCAAGTGATTGCCTCGATGAGGGATGTCAGCTCACGATGACGTTAATTAAAATACCTACCTACCTATCTTTAAACAGAATAGAATCAAATTAGTTCCAATTTGACCAAATATAAATACCAATAAAGCACTTGGAGGGTTAAAACAATCGGTGTAAGACAAAATAAGAAAAGAATCTTAGATACATTTATTTTTATTTTTTTGTTTAACATTTTCATTTTTTACGGGAGGTGGCTGAGTAGATTTTTGGGTTTGATTTCATGACTGACGTTATATTTAAAATATTTTTAGCAAATGTTTTAATTTAATTATTTCGACGGGAATCTAAAATGGAAAGACAGCTCTTATGTGGTAAAATTTTAAATCGTAATTTTAACTACATTCTTAAAAATTCATGAAAATAGTAAAACACATGAGGCGGATGAATACTTCTTTGTCCCACTGTATGTAAACATGATTTTAAATTTGGGACAGTTTAAAGTTTTCTACTTTCAAGTTCGCATCGATAGCTTATCTATGCCAAGCGACCACTTGAAATTGATAAGTCATATTGACCTATCTACTTCACTCAACTGTAGATAGGAGTATGTCACAAAATACTTGTAGTTTTACATAATACAACTTGTGATTTTACATAATTTTAAGTAACTAAAACGCTTGATTTAATGCATAATTCGTGCATTTATTTATATGAGTAGGTTTCTATAGACTCCAGCTATATCACCTCTCTCGATACATCGCCCTTTCTTGTCTCCGAAGGAGTCTTGTCAATCAAGGAGTTGCTGTACTCTTGTTTGTAATATGTTTAATAAATTAAGTTCACCCTCCAAGTAGTTTCGACGAGTTATCTCGTCCATCAAGATCTGGTCAGTTTTGCTAATATGACGAGACAACCACTAGGACGGTTAAAATTACAAATCAGTGATTGAATAACGTCTAATGAAAGCAAAGGATTCATCACAGCAAGCCGATGCCTACTGAAAAATCTTCATAGGCTCGACTGCGCACATAGCCTTCTCGATGATTCTGTTCCATCTTGACCTGTAACAGGCAATAACTCTCCACTTCTTAGTTTTGCAAATGCCAAAATCCTTGTCTACATTGTCGAGCCATTTAAGCTTTAATCTTATTCTAGGCCTTACTCCAATGGCCTGATCAGTAATTTTTTTATACTAATTTCATTGGGTATTCGAATGATATATCCAGACTACCTCGTTCTCTAATTTTTTTTATATATATTTGACAATATTTGGTTTTGTTTTGATGGTATAACTCGAAATGAAACCTTGGCAAACGTCCATTTGTCTGTATGCCACCAAATATGCTTCTTAAAATATTTTCTCAAAGGTCTACATTGCATATTCGACACTAAGACCCCCAAATCTGTCATATCTCAATTTGTTTTGCTCAGATACATAATAGGGGCGACAAATTTTAGGCTAACCAGGATGCAAAATGGTAAGTTCTATCCTCATCACAGAGCATTTAAAATAAAACGTTAAAGCTTCCTGCACTTCACGTACCTCGTTTAAAATGTTCGAAGCTATCCACTCATACTTCCAGCTCAGTAAATACAATAATCCGCTGCATCTGCTGAATATTCAGATCCAGGATTTATAAAATCTTCGGTTGACAAACTGTTCCTTCTGAGTATTTTTGTTTCCGAATTCTTGAAGAAATATATACGAAATCCAATTCTCCAAAGTCTTATTCTAAATTGCCTGTATTCCACCAAATATGCTTCTTAAAATCTTTCTCTCAAAGGTCTCGGTGCATTTTCGATACTCATGAAACAAATTTTAGGTTTTCCTGCAGGAAGCAAAATGGCTAGTTCCATCCTCTTCATGGAGCATCTGAAACAAAATATAAAAACTTCCTACACTTCAGGAACTTCGTTCTTTTATTTTCGCAAACGTTCGAAGATATCCTACTCATAGTTCCAGCTCAGTAAATACAATAATCCGCTGCAGCTGTTGAGTATTCAGATTCACGAGCAAACGATTTTTCACTTTCCTGTTGACAAACTTCTTCCTGCGTGCTTATTGTTTCAGAATTCTTGAAGAAATGTATACGAAATCCAATTCTCCGAATTCTAATTCATCGAATTCCGTTCGCCGCCGAAAACGAACGCAACGCGTGCTTTTCCTTTCCATTCCTCGGATCCGTAGGATGAGCCATTTATGGTTTCCACGGCGTCTCAAGGTCTGGTTTTTTCGCTATTTGTGTTTGGCAATGGTCCAAAGGTTATTCCTCCTTTTTACAACTCTAGGAAATGCTCCTTGCTAAGTTCCCGTTTATTGTCCCCGAGTCTTCAAATAAATATCGCTTATTCGGAGGTGTCTTTTTTCTTTCTTCCTGTGTCCGCTTCTTCTCGATATTTCCTGAGGTTTTCTGTAAATATCGTGTCGGAGGTTTATCGGACAGACTGATTGATAAATTTCCGCGGAAGGAAAGCTTCAGGAAGAAAAAGGCACTTGGCGAAATCAGTTTTCTTCCCTCACGATATCGGCATCGTTGTTCGCTATTAGATGATTGGTCTGCTAAATGTGTTTTCGATTCCGAGACCTGATTTTATGACTTCTTGTTTGCGGAAACGTTCTCTTACATTTGTTTTCACCCTCTGCAATTCATTTTCTAATAAATATTTTTTGAATAAACGGGAAAGTTGACGGAAACCAGCATTAGATCTTGAGTCCCGCAATGATAATTGAAGGGGCTTCGGGCAACGTAATGATTAAGCCCCTTTTCAAATTTTTCAGGACAGCAGTTTTCAAATTTTAAAAAATTTCAAAATTAGTATACGAGGTCATGTTTCCTTAAATAGTTAAGCATTATCCACTCATTTTAACAATCAGAAATTATTTTGATTCTCTTGAATATTTTGTTTTTAATTCATCACGGAAACATATTTCTATGGTTTATTAATGTGTTGCCGGGGGCCACGATAACCTGGTTGGAAGAGTAACGGATTAGCAAACGGAGGGTTGCGAGTTCGAATCCAATTAAAGATCGTCGTGTACAAAGGGGGCTGGTGCATGTTAAATCTGTCTTGGTCCCGAATGTCCTCACGTTGGCATGGTATGGAAGTTTGGAGAGTGGGGTGCCAGCTCAGACGTGACCTCGTCATCTAACCGTAGTTCAAAATTACGTGGCTTTCTCGGATCTTCCCCTTCGGGGTTGATCCCAGACCGTCCCCAATAGCCCGTTGTGTTGCTCCAGTGCGACGTTAATTAAAATGCCTACCTACATACCTGTGTTGCCGGATCCCTTCTACTGAAACGTGTATAGTCATTACAACCATGTGGTATTTATTTGGGGTTGTATAGATACCATCAATGTTAAGGGGAATTAATTAAAATTTGCGTATATAAAAATTATCAATCAAGTAAAAAAATCCACGAAACAATTTTTCAGCTGCGGTAATTTGTCGATCGTGCTGACCAAGAGCAACTTGTGGGGACTGCTGTTAACACTTTGGTAACGTTTTACGTTCAATCTAATTGGTGTTGACCAATCAATTAAATAAAATGAATTCGGAATTTATTCTTTAGAATTTCTATTATCTGCGACGTGCTGAAATCGTATTAAACAACAAGCCGAGTAACCTCACGTCCCAGGAAACACGTTTCTCCTCTGGAACACTACCACCACTTTTATTTAGCTGGACAGAAAAAGCCTCTCATAGCGATTCGATCAGGAAAAGTTCGATTTTTTTCAGTCCACCCTTCTCAACACACCTTATTGTTGTATCATCATTTTGTTCTCGTTATGCGAACACACGACGGTTTACGAGATCGAATGTATTTGTGATGCGTTTGGCAATGTTATCGTTTATTTGTTGATCTATTTTAATAATTGACGATTAACCCTCTAATGGTAGAGATTTCCGAGAAATGTAGTAACTTGCTTTTAAACCACAACAAACATTGACGAAATAATCACATCTATTGGGTGAAAGAATCCATAGATTCTTTCAACCTTTAGAAAGATTCTATTGCTCCTTTCCTTGGAAGTGAATCCTTTAGAAAGTTTCTATTCATCTTTTCCTTAGAATAGATTTTAACAAGATTTTGTTCGCCATATACTAAGAATAGAATTCTTTGATAAGATTCTGTTGGTCCTTTCCTTGGAAGAAGTTGATCTTTTGGAAAGATTCTCTTGGTCCTTTCCTTAGAATGGAATCCTTTGGAATTATTCTATTTGTCTTTTCCTCAGAACAGAATATTTCGGAATTATTCTACTGCTTCTTTCTTTGGAAGTGAATACTTTGGAAATATTCTATTCGTCCTTTCCTTAGTATAGAATACTTTAGCAAGATTTTGTTCTGTTATATTATGATCTTCGATGGACCTCTCCTGGTATTATGTATGAGCCGAACTTGGGGATCTCTGCTGGATTGGCGAGAGTCGAGGGTGCCTTGCCCCCTTTCTGCCTTGCCCGAACGGAGGAGAAAAGGAGGGTCAACATGCGGCTTACGACCAAACTATGCGATTCCAAAAAGGCACTAGGGACCCGAACGTGAAAACCGGACGCGAGTCAGTGTCTACACCGAGACAAATCCTCTGGTAGAAATTCAACAGGTTCCGGGCGAGTCTGTCCACTCCTCACCTGACGAAAAACCTCGGCCTTTTGCCATAGTTCAGCGGATTCCCAGGTAAAGCTGATTTGCCTTTTTCTGGACACCACCAATAAACGAACTGTAGGAAATTATTGAGTTATTATTTACAAGTGCTAACCACTACACGACAGTTCGCCATTTCCTAAGAATAGAAATCTTTGGTAAGATTCTGTTGGTCCTCTCCTTGGAAGTGGATCTTTTGGAAAGATTCTCTTGGTCCTTTCCTTAGAATAGAATCCTTTGGAATTATTCTACTACTTCTTTCCTTGGAAATGAATCCTTTACAAAGATTCTGTTAGTCTTTTCCTGAAAATAGAGTCCTTTGAAATTATTCAACTGTTCCTTTCCTTTGAATTAAATCCTTTGGAAATTTTCTATTAGTCAAAAAGGTCCAAACAGGTTAGAAGTCATGCAGGGAAGAAGACTGCAGGGTGGAATTATGCCTGAGAACCCCTCAGAGGGGTAAAAATGTAAGAAATAAGAATAAATTCACTCCTTTTAAAATCGTTAAAAACACATCAACTGCGTGTCTACGGAAATATTCGGTTAGCACACTATGACGGTTGGAGAAATTCCTAATAAGGCAAAGCCTGCTTGCCACACCCAAATTGGCATCTTTGATACAGATCAGGGGTGGGCATGTTTTGGAAAGCAGTGATCGACTTCCATGTTTTTTCATTAAAATGGTGGTTTATCTGGTAAATTCTTTCATAGGTTTGAAATGCTAACAATGATTGTATTGCCGCTGCGTAAAAATCAACATCCGCTTTGAGCAGAAACTCATTAACTGCCATTTTTTCGCTAAATGCTTATTTTCGTGAGATATATAACGCAATCGAAATGCTTATATATTTTTATTTTTTGGCCTTAAAACTAGTAATTTGTTTATAAATAGCTGTACTGTAAAAATATTTTTGTCAGTTAATGGACGTTTGCTCTAAGCTGACGATATTGCTGTGAGCATAAAACGTTAATGATGCGTGACATAGCACCTTTAATTTTAAGAGTATGGCATGTAGGTAGTTAATTAATGTCGCACTCGAGCATCACAAGGGGCTATTGGTGACGTTCCGGGATCAATCCCTAGGGGAAAAAATCCAAGGACAACGTCTCGTAATTTTGAACCATGGGCAGATGACGAGGCCAACGATTGAGCTGGCACCCCACTCTCCAAACTTCCACACCACACTTACATGAGGACATTTGAGGCCACGGCAGATTTCACATGCACTAGCTCCCACGTACAAGACGGATTTTGGCTACCTAGTTTCGAACTCTAAACCCTCCGGTTGCTAATCTGCCGGTCTTCCAACTGGGCTATCGCTGCCCCAAATTTACTCGGAAAGAACCTTACTAGTTCTCTTAAAGTTCAAACATCAAACTAGCATAACTATAAAAAACGGCATCATAAATAGAATTAGAGCATTTGAAATGTTTTAGGTTTGGCATATTGACGGGTATAAAATTATTAGCTATCAATCACTGGACGAATGAAATCTTGTAGCGTATTGGAATTTTCTCAGGCCAACATCATTCAGCTAATGTGCTGATTTTCATTGACATACCTCATTCTGATTGACAAAAATTTATATCTGTTGCGTCACAAACACCGTGAATACGAGATTTCTTGACATCAAAATCTAATAAAATTTCGTATTTCTTATTGATCTTAAAATTTTTGACAGGAGGCCAATTACTTTAAAAAAATCGTGTCACTTGTGTTTCGAAACAAAAATTTACGCACTGCAGTCCGAACTTATGAAGAAACAGTATTCGGTATTATCGGATTTGAGAACCTGATACCAGATTGCCTTGATCTCCAATTTCAGGGGGGATTTTTTTCTTTATTATTCCTGGCTAATTATTTAGTCGTTCTGGATCTGAGCTTTTCGATACATTAGATCACGGATGCACATGCTTGTTCGGATCAAGGGCCTTATAGATTCACTACGACTTATGGAAAGGCCACCAAAAAATGAGTTATCCATCATATATTGTTTATATTATCATATATGTTACAAAGAAAGATAACAAGAGTAAATAAAGAATTTAATTTGATTGGCATCGATTTTACAGTTGCCTTAATATTTGGTTCGATTTTTGTAGTAGCCAAGCGCAAAATTGATTCTAAATTTTCATTAGTCAAACTGTTCCGATTTTTCGATTTGTTAGTATTCATGAGAAAAAGCTTGTTCACAGATGTATGGGCCGCGCATGGCACCACAGCTTAGTTGTGTGCATGTACCTAACGTCTACCTTCTGATGAAATGTAGGTAGGTAGTTAATTAACGTCGCACTGGAGCAACACAACGGGCTATTGGTGACGATCCGGGATCAAAACCCGAAGGGCAAGATCCGAAGACAACACAATTTTGAACCACGGTTAGATGACGAGGTCACACCTGAGCTGGCACCCCACTCTCCAAACTTCCACACTAACGTGAGGACATTTGAGGACACGAGAGATTTCACTTGCACCAGCCCCCTTTGTACACGACGGTCTTGGGTTGAATTCGAACTCGCAACCCTCCGGTTGCTAATCCGTTACTCTTCCAACCGAGCTACCACGGCCTCAATCAACAAGTCAATATATATCTGTGAACAAACTTTTGCAGTCATGAATATTACACAGTGAAAAATTCGAAGAGCTTGAATAGTAAAAATTTAGAATCAATTTTGCGCTTGGCAACTACAAGATCGAACCAAATATTAAAACAATTGATAAATCTTACAATGTCACGCATCAAATTAAATTATTTATTTACTTTTTACTATGTTTCTTTTTACTAACAACATAAAATATGAATAATAAATATAAATAAAATAAATAATATATGATAGACAACGTTCATGGTTTTTTGGGTGGTCCTCCCATAAATCACATCCCTTGGTCAAAACAAGTCTGTGCATCCCTGTGATACAATAGTCTATTCGCTTTGATGTTTGTTGTTAAATTTTCCAACTAGTTAACTCTTTGGGGTTAGGTGGGTTAAAAACTGTCCCACCTTTTTTGCTTAGCTTTTTATGCGTGGTGGGATATTTTTTAACCCACCTCAAAAAGTTGAAATTTCTCATAGTCATACAGTTTATATGCCCTTGGTTTAAATAAGTCTGTTCGTCCCTGACCTAGACAATTTAACAGTGATTTCTTTAAACGACGTCGTCATACTTCTGATTACCTACCTCTCCAAATAAGATTCCCATCCAAATTTGTAAATAGTATCAGCCGTTAAAAAAAGCCAAAAGTGCTTCCTTTTCGGACGAGAGAAAAAGATATCTTAAAATATGTTTCCATCCATCACTTCTTAGTTTTCCCGAAATCCTTTGGAACCTTGATCTGTCATTGGTAACAAATGCAATGGTGATGAGTTTTGCTTTTCCTATGTCTGCAGATGTGGGTAGAGAGCTTCTACTCACACAAGACCTGTTTTGGGCAGCGATAAAATCTGGGTTTGCCCAAATGTTACAAAATATCGGTAACCTTAAGGACCTGAAAGGCTGATTCGCCGAGATTAGGCCGTTTAATTGGCTATTTATTCGCTGATTGTCATGAGAGATCTTTTCCGGACAATCCTGGGATTTTATTTTCGAAAAAGTGATTGAGAGAGCGAAAAATCATTAATATGTACATAAATCTGATTGCGCAATTTTCAACGTAGCTATTAGCTTTCTCACTCTGGGCTCCGACTTTTTAAAATTTTGAAGTTTTTTTATCATTCCGCATATTCCAGGAATTTCTGGTATCTGGTCCGCGCGCAGGGTAAACCTATAATCAGGGCCGTATCTGGCTTGCAGGACGGGCAATTTTTTCGGAAGGCCGTATGTGACCATTGGACCGTTGCGACGCGACCTTTTCGTAAGGCCGTGCGGACCGGGAAAACCGAAACTGAGGGCCGGAAATGGTGGTGGGTTGGGTATCTTTTCGAAGGGCCGTATCTGATTTGCGGTTCGGGTAAACCGAAACTGAGGGCCGTAAGTGGTGGCGGTTTGGGTATCTTTTCGAAGGGCCGTATCTGGTCTGCGGAGTGGGTAAACCGAAACTCAGGCCGTAAGTGGTGGCGGTTTGGGTATCTTTCCGAAGGGCCGTATCTGGTCTGCTTTGCGGGTAAACCGAAACTGATGGCCGTATCTGATTTGCGGTTCGGGTAAACCGACACTGAGGACCGTAAGTGGTGGCGGTTTGGGTATCTTTACGAAAGGCCGTATCTGGTCTACGAGGTGGGTAAACCGAAACTGAGGGCCGTAAGTGGTGGCGGGTTGGGGAAATCTTTTAGGTCGTATCTGATTTGCGGTTTGGGTAAACCGAAACTGAGGGCCGTAAGTGGTGTGGTGGGTTGGGGAAATCTTTTAGAAAGGCCGTATCTGTAATGCGAGGCGACTAAACCTATCCAAAAAGTCGTATCCGGTCTATGGGCCGGACAAACCTCTCTGGAGGGCCGTGTCTGAACTGCCAAAATAATTGGCCCACATTATATTATTCCCCTTGGTGTATCGTACTTTTTCTAGTCCTCAAGTGCAATGTAATGAGAACTTACTGTACAATTTTTACTGAAAATCGACATCTTATATTTGTCGTTAGATTAAATTTTAAAGTAAGTGCATAAATAATAAGATCAAATCACTGTTCGCATATAGGTCGCATCTGGCCCTAGTTAAGAAATCACTAAACAATGATTTGCGTTCGCCAAACTGTTGTTTGGGGTTTTATAGCGCAAGAGTCATCCATATTTGGCCATGCTGCGCCAGACACAAGACATACAATATCAAGTAATAGATAGACACACACAATGAAAGTTTTACTCACACAGAAGAGAGAAATACACCCAGAGGGAGGAATGCACCTGACAGGAATGGATCCTGCGCCGCCTGCAACTCGACAGTTGCTAGCGCAGTGGATCTACCCACTGAGACATCGGCAACGAATTCGCCAAATGATTATGCATAAGAAACATCGAGCAAATATTCAAATCTTGCCTCACGGAATTGATATTCTTATCCTTTTTCTGCCTCTTTTAACCCTCCTAGTGATTTCGACAAGGTATCTCGTCTCTCAAGATCCGACCACTTTTGCAAATATGAAGATATCTCCTGATCAAGACATCGCCGATTTTATGATGATAACGAGATAAAAACCTGCTCAGTTCTTTTCTAATCACGAGATATCTCGTACATCAAGATCTGCTCAAACTCGCCGATGACGAGATTCCTCGTCGAGACTGCCACCAGGAGGGTTTTGCGATACATCGATGTGTGGGTCGGTAGGTATTTTAATTAATGTCGCGCTGGAGCAACGCAACGAGCTATTGACGATGGTCCGGGATCAAACCCGAAGGGAAAGATCGAGGACAACACCACGTAATTTTGAACCACTTTCAGACGACGAGGATAACACCTGAGCTGGAACCCCACTCTCCAAACTTCCACACCACATCAACGTGAGGACATTTGGGGCCATGACAAATTTTACGCGCACCAGCCCCCACGTACACGATGGTCTTTGATTGGATATAGTTTCGAACTGGAAATCCTCCTGTTGCTGATCCGCTACCGACCAGGCTACCACGGCGCAGGGGACGGAGGAGAAAGATGCTCTATTTATTTTGTGTGTATATTCCATGCGTGCAACCAATCAGAGCTTACGAAAAATGAAAAGTTGAATTTTGAAATATTTGAGAATTAAATATATGCAGCTGTTTACTTGGGGGAAAATTCTAATGAAAAGTGATTTATGCAAATAAAAATGGAGTGTGTTATGGGAGCAAATGGAGTGAAAAATGGAGCAAATAAAAGAGCAGTGTGTTTACTCTCAAATTGCAGTTGCAAGTTACAAAAAACTCACTCTTGAATTCGACTGTGAACAAAATAATTCAGAGGTGCATGTTATTCAGACTTCATTATTTTTCAGAGGAAAAAATATTTCCAAACGCATGAAGTGTTTCGTCAAATATCACGATCCAGACATTCTAACTAAAGAGCATTTTTGACGCAACAGGTTAGAGGCCAAAGACTTGCGTTTCTGGGGCTGCGATATCCCAGTTGGATGAGCAACGGATTAGCAACCGGAGGGTCGCGAGTTCGAAACTCGGTCCAGCCAAAGGCTGATGCACGTTAAATCTGCCTGAAATGTCCTCTTGTTGGTGTAGTGTGGAAATTTGGAGAATGGGTGCCAGCTCAGGTGTTGACCTCGTCATCTGACCGTGGTTCAAAATTACGTGGTGTTTTTCCTTGGATCTTTCCCTTCTGGATTGATCCCGGATCGTCGCCAATAGTCCGTTGTGTCGTCCAATACGACGTTAATTAACTGCCTACATACCGACCAAATAATCGCGAGGTTGCCATAATCCTAATAAAGCGGCGTTGCCTTTGCCTGCCACAAATCTCTACAAAAAAGCACAAGAGTTGCCTCTAAAATATCTATATGAAAGCTGTTCCACCGTTTGAACGAATAATTATTCAATTCAAATTATTTTTTCTTCTTGCAAAGCTTTGAATATGCAAGAAATGCCTGTTGAGGTGACTTTGGAAACTCATAAAGAATTGCTTTATTTTATACTAAGTATGATATCCTATATTTATTTACACTCGTCTAACTTTATAAGCGTTCAGTTGACTATGGATATGTTGTGCTGCCATCTATAGGGAAATCAATGAGTTTCAATTTATAGTCGGTTTGGTTTGACTTTCTAAGGCTATATGTGAGCGAATAATACCTAATTTCAGATTGCTTTCAATTGCGATGGAATCAAAGGGATAACTCAATCTTATACAGGGATACCATGTTTGGCGAGAAATCGCCAGTGCCCCGGATTCGATATCTCCACCAATGTGTTGATTAATATGGAAATTATCAGTTAAAAGTAGAAACACTCTTTATTGTTTATTTAGTTGATGTAGGAAACGATCACGTAATGTATTAAAAGCTGCAAGAACCAAAGATTGCTATAAAACTACTTAACGATGATGTTAAAACTGGAAATGTTCTTTGGAAATTTCTAGAAAAAGGAGAGAAAAATATCCTTAATTTCTGAGACGTAATACCACATCGAAATGTGCTGCGGATAAAGCATGTCCTTTTTAGTAAGTAATTCACGTGTATTTTTAGTTGTTACTCGTTTTACAATAATAGTATTACTGAAGTACACTAGATGGCAGCACCACACTTATTTAGGGTACTCTTCCGTTATAACCATATCACTCATTTCCGTTAAAGCCACAACACTCATTTCTTTTTCTTTCCAGCCCAACTAACCATAAACAAATACAGAAAAAAGGTAGTTTAAATTATTGTATCTTAAATGACTACATAACCTACACAAAACAAATTAATAAACATTGAAGTGAAAAAAATGAATTGTATGACTAAACAGCAGACATAAAATTAGAAATTGCATTTGGGTCATTCCATGGTGAAATGAGCAAAAATCAGAAAACCTGTGGCCGCAGGGTGACGGATTTTCATGAAATTTGCTACAGGGGTTAAGTTAATGCATAAATAACGATATCCAAAATATTTTGGAAGTTTCAGGTATTTTAAGGACTTTCAACTTTGAAGAGCATTTGTGAAATCGCTTGATGTTGGATGTTTGAAGATCTTTCTCAAGAACTACCTAAAATAGACAACAATATTTCATATTTGGTAATCTATGAATAATGTTCTTTTTATCTATTTGAAAACAACAATTTTAAACATGAAATTTACGCTAAAAATTAGTAGCGGAAAATGGAAAATAGTCGACTTTGACAGAATTAAAAAGGTTTCTATGGGCTAAAGAAATTTAAATGCATCGTTGAAATTCATTCCAGATACAGTGCTAGGTATGATAAAACTACTGCCGAAGTTTGGAAGTCGGCTTTTATTTCCTTCATCTATCAAACAACAAAGGAAAATTATAAAATGACGATTTTCCTCTTAAAATAGGCACACAAAATGAAATGAAGGACAGCTCTGACGAAAACTATATTTTGAAAGAGTATAGTTTAATATGTCCATTACTTGTAAAAAAATTCAGGATTGTATTTTAAGTCCAAAAGCAACAATAACAAAATTAGTAAAAAGCAAAAACACGTTCTTACTCATCCAATCAATTGGTGATTGAAAGTTTCGTCGCCAAATCTATTCGGATATGTCTACGATAGGTTACCATTTCCATCAATATCGCCTTAACTGGCAATATTTATTATTGTCAATAATAGCATTTCCTTTTCATTGTATGCATATTACTCGTTTCAAATGACAACAATGAAATAAAAGCAATGAAACCCCAAATGAACAATGAAATATCAAATTATTTTTAACTTTTAAAGCAAATTATAAAAACAAGATATCAAATCACAATTGAAGAAGCTTAAATATTTAAAACTTTTACTTGATTGTCTTTTCAAATTAACTTTTAATCTGATAAAGGTCTCTTGTTCAATTTCGTAGTTGCTTAAATTGGAATGTTTCCTAGTGTTGCCGAATTCTTCAGATCTTTACTTATTTCACTAGTGATTGTGATAAATATGGAACAAGGATTCATGAATAATGTACATTTGGGAGAATCGAGTATAACAACGATGTTTAAATTATTTTTTACTCTTAAAATTAGTGCTTACCTGACTAGTAATGCTTAATAGTTACAAAACATATTTAATATTCCCAAGTAGTGATATTAAATACGTTTAGTAGCGTAATTAATACCTACGTTTCCAAAGGAAAAAGTAAATCGAAAAGAATTCTCTGACAAAATGAACTTTCCACCTAACTATTTGATTGATGGAAGCATTCCTTGGATTAAGCAAAAAAGACTTTAAAAAGAAATTTCATGTGAAATTTTGCACGTGCACCATAATAATAGTTATTTCATTCTTATATCGCATTTTTTATATTATCGAAGGTTATAACTCATTATCAACTGCGATAAAAAGTAAAATTTACGTCTAGTTAAAAATTTTCCTGAGACAAAAATAATCAAATTACAATTATGAAAATTTCAGGACAGATAATGGACATCTTGTTCTTTTATGTCGAAAAGTTTTGATGTTTTCGGAGCTTTCCCTCACAGCGAAATATGCATTTAAAAAAAAAATTGAAAAATCTTTTTTTCCATAATTTTGCTTTTAAATGCTTTTTTCTTTATAATGGAGTAGAAATACAATCACCAAATTTCGCCACGCTATTTTTTAGGAAAGGCTCTTCATTAAGAATAATTTTTAATATTGTCTTTCCATTTCTAGAGATACCAGAACAATTTGAAATTTGTAACAAATTGGCAAAATTTCTATTTTCGTCGATCCCTCAGATTCAGCAATGACGGCTATTAAATTATATTCTGAAGTTTCCTAAGAGACCCTTTTCTGAAGAATGCAACGGTATAAAAATTTTAAATTTGTGTCAATAACTTATTGAAATATAGGGTCGCAAACAGGTCACTTTTAGTGCTACAAAATCTAAATTAATGCAACCTTGAACTTTAAATGTCAATAACTAACAAAATATAGATTTCTGAAACCTAATATTTTGCAGTTGGTCATTACTACATGTGACCTATCTAAAAACTGATTAAAATCGGTGATGTGTCAGCCACAACCGATTTGCTCATTTTGCGTGGAATGACCCATTTAGCATAGCAGAGAACACGTTAAACGCAGTAAACCACGTTTTGTTCGGACACCCTTTTATTCCCGGCAGAACGAAGGCTACATAACCATTTCGGCTTCGAGTCACATTTTAATTTCATTAGGTGATTATTCGAATACAATCTTTCTTTGTGAAGAATATATATTTGTTGAAGAAAAGTATTGCCGCTTGACAAATCCCAAATCATAAAATCCATTGCAATAACAAAGGAATAAGCTAAAATGGCGCCGAAAAACAAAAAGCTGGTATGGAAACAAATAGAGCCAAGAAATAAACAAAATACGCCAAATTGGCGCCGAAATTTTTGGTTTGGCTATAAAGGAAAAGTACATTATTTAGTGTAGTAACTTAATGTGTTTGTTGTCCCCTTTCGAGGTCAGGACCGTTCCTTGGGGTCATTGGCCACCCACGTTAAAAGTAACTTAATCAAGTATTAGTATAATTTCATGTGCATTTTTACTTCAAAGTAAGTGGCGTCTCGCAGAGGCCCATATTTTTCCAACGACGTAGAAGGTGCACGCCTAGTATATCACTCAGGAATGGACATGATCGAAGTGTGTGATCAGCGCTACCCTAAAACTCATAAATTTTAAGAATTATGCAGCTATAAATTTTTGAGTTAATTGGTTGTGCTGTTAAATGTCGTGATGTTGAATATCATTTTATTAACATTTAGTGTTGCGCCGATGGCAACATTTTCTATCTCGTTCATGTTTTTTAAACTGTTTAGTTAAAGAATAGAAAACCTTCTTGTAGCACGCAGTTACGTGGCCCTTTAGTTTTTCATAAAATAAATTCATAAATTACAAAACCACTGACGCGAAATTGTGTGCCATTTTAAAAATAGTTTTACAATCAAGTTAAATTAATTACGCTAATGTTTTAAATCTCAATTGTTGGATAGAAGAACAAATGAAATCGTTCTATTTAGTGTTGAGACTTTTTATTCACCCAAGATTATTTATATTTGTTAACTATCTTTCAAAATGTTAATTTTTGCATTTATTATTTAATTAAAATCGATCGTAATTAAACTTACGAAAATGAGGTATTCAAAATTCCATAGAATTGTGCTCTGTTTAGTATATTTTATTTCATGCTGCTTGTTGGTGATTGTTTTATTTGCATATTATTTTTATGTAATTAAAATTGATCTTTTTCTGAGTTATGGCTTATTTTCTATTTATATATAATTTTTTTGTTAATTACCCTAATAAAGCATTTCTGCAGAATTTCACAAAAATTTCTATGAATGTGGGCCATAAATCTTAAAAAATTCATGTAGAAAAAACTGGTTTAGAACTGGCCACATTAGAATTTAGAAGTTGCAATCAATGTAACAATAAAGCGTAACAATTTAGATTTAAAGGATCATTTTGAAGCATGAGTCCTAAAAATATATTTATAGAGGATTGTAGGAAAAACTTAAGGGAGGGAGGGAGGTCAATTTATTAAGATAAGGTCGCCACAGGGGGACAGTATGAAGTCCAGATTTTTAAAACTGCTGTAGGGATAAAAAGTAAAATACAATGACGCATGAATTTTTTATTAAGATATTTAAAAAGAACCAAGTTCTAGTCAGCTCTCCAGCAAGGATCCACCAGCAAACCTTTATCTAAATCAAAAAATTGGGTATAATAGTTTAAATAAAATTTTTCAGGAGCCAAGAGAGTCCAGGGTCCAATATTGAATATCCAGCACAAGGGCTCGCCAGAGAGGACCCCCGGGAACACGGTGGGAAATGATAGTATGTAAATGAATTAATACTGAAAGAATTAAAATACAGTTTAAACAACATTAAGAACATTTAAAAACGAAGGTATGATGAAGTCATTAAAAATTTAAAAAGTTCAAAGTAAGATTTTGATAAGACGGATATACGTTAAAAAAACCCAGCATATGAGCAAGGCAGAGGCAGAGTGACGAATAGAACTAGGCATTAGCCACCTCTCCAGCAAAGCCCACACACCTCTTGACCCTATATAAAGATAGAGGATTGGCGAGAATGCCCTGTAGCCATATGGGTTTATTGTTAACTGTGGGTCTGGAAAGATGCCAGGGGGAGGTGGAAGGGCAGCTGAAGAGGTAGTGATCCGCGTCGCCCACTGCACCGCAGGTGCATAGATTAGAAGTTTTGATCTTAAAGCGGTGCAGATAGGCGACAAAAGGGCCATGTCCTGTCAGGAACCAGATGACAAATTTGTCGCAGATGAGACGCTTGGTAGAGACCGAGGGGATATATTCCCTCGGTCTAAGCCCCTTGTCAGAATTGGAATAAAAGTCCTGCCAGTTTTTAATTAAATCAGATTGGAACGTTTTTTTAATGTAGGACATAGGGGCTGGAATATCCAGCGGCTCACCGGCGACGGTCCCCAACTTTGCAAAGTGGTCCGCTACCTCATTGCCAAGGAGATCATTGTGGGCCCTGACCCAGCTCAGGCCGAAATTAGATTGGCTATTTATATAAGATTTGATAGAATTAATGTAATATGATTTAATTTTGGAAGATTTTAGGGCCTGAATGGAACTGAGGCTGTCAGTATATATATTAATCTTTTTATTTGCAGTGGAGGACCAGAGGATTGCTTTATAAATGGCGGTTAATTCGGATTGAAATACTGTGTTAAAAGGGTTATGTTTATAGCATAAGACGGTGGTTAGTTTATTGTTGTCGATGCACACCGAGGCCCCGATATTGCTATCAATTCCGGAGCCGTCAGTGTACACCTCGAAGTCGGGGTTTGCAATGGTGGGTGGGAATTCAAGAATTAGTTCATCAGGGGGGATATGTATTAATTTAATGTTCTTATCTAAATTAGCGGTTGACAGCCCCAGTAGGAGAGGGTCAGGGGTCCGCCTTTTCCATGAGTTAAAGATTTTATAGAGTTTGAGGAGGGTCACGTGGAGAGGGGGGATGCCTGTAATAGCATTTAGGGCGTCGGTAGGGGTGGTACGATAGGCTCTGGTAATTTTGAGTAGAAAGGGTCGTTGGATAGACTTGAGCCTATCGATTTGTGCTTTGTTTTCCACCCCAAACCCCAGCTCCATAAGTAATTATCTTTTCTATGACTGTTAAATACCAAATTTTAAGGAGCTGGGGCTTGACACCCCAACCCCCTCCTGCCACCCTGGAGAGAGTGCCACCAATTAGAAAATATAATTGTAGTCTCCTGTGGTAGGAGCATCTGAATCTTCTCGCCCAATTGAATCATTTACAGCATCAGTTCCATCCCCACAAGGTAGCAGGCCAGGATGTAGGGCCAACTTTGTACCCACTTCTAAGACACAAAAAATTAGGCATTTGAAGACGAGTGACAAAGGTGAAGAGGCAGCTTTATGAGAAGCAACCACCAATGCTTCAACTTTTGAAGGAGAAGCTGACCTCTTCACAGTACGACTTTGTCCTGTCGCAAATTAATGCCTCGAAGGAGTGGGAAAGGAAGACGCTGGAGCAAGAAAGTTAAGTCCTTCGATCTGAATATTTTATCTTCAGAGTCCTGGGGCTTATGCTCTTTTGCGAAAGCATCTTGCTTTTCCCAGCAAAGCCACATTAAGGAGGCATGTAATTTTAATAAATGAAACATTACCTGCTTTTCTCTTAATTTCAGGTTTGCCTAAATACTTTCCTTTATTATTTTTATTTTGCATCTGAAACTTAAACTATGAATTATTGAAACTTACAGATATACCTTAAATGTAGCTAAGTGTCCTGGCTTCTGCCCTAATTTGACATTTTGTCTGAGGAAACACACATCTAAAATGAAAGATGTGGACGAATACTGTGTCTTGGCCTTAGACGAGATGTCTATAAAAGAAGGTCTAACCTATAATGAGTGAACTGATGCTGTCGATGGGTTTGAAACTGTGAGAAGTGAAAACCCTCTTCGAGCAAGTGAGGCACTTGTGTTCCTGGTTAGAGGAATTGCCAAAAGTTGGAAACAGGTAATGGATAATAATTTATTAATTATCTAAATAAAGTGAAAAATTGTCAATTATATTTGTAAAAGTTTCCTTTTAATATCAATTGAAAAATATGTAGTTTCTTTTTGCATAGTATTTCAGATTTCTTCAATGTTAAATAGGTAGAATGAAATTACATGTTTCTCGTTAACTTAACTTTCTATAACTCAAACTTGATTCACATTTGGTGTGTGTGTGCAACCCATACAAATTTTATACTTATGTCTTATAACTGTTTAAAAAACGAAAAAAAAAACAGCAATTTTTTAAGCATTTCCTTTTTAACAGGTATAAGGGTATTTTTTATGTAAAAAAAGAACAGTTGCGACAGAAAAAATTTATTGCTACAAGCCTTGCATATAGTTGACAGTTGTGGATTAAAGGTTGTGGCAGTAGTCTGTGACCAAGGTAAATGTAATCTCATTGAGTTCTTTTTAATTTTATTATCCACATTTTCCAACCCATTGTCAAGTGTAGAATGCTACACATGATGGTTATTGATCCTCTGAATTATAATAACAGAAATGTGAGGCAATCATGTAAACTTTAAAAAACTTATATAGATAAGAACAAGATAAAACTGGTCTATGTAGAAATTTTGATTGAGCAAAATGTTCACCATGATAGTGATACTACCATTCACATTTTTACTTAAGCCCTTTCAGGCCACATGTAATGATAGGGAAGCACTAGTATAATACATTTTAATCATAAAAGTGAGTTCAATCCTATTTATGTAGTTTGTTAGAAATTTATGCGTTCTTTTGTAAGCAGGCCCACCAAATCAAGCTTTGTACCAAGATTTGAAAGTGTCCGTGGAGGAACCCCCTTTTTATCTTTTCAAGGTGCTCACCCTTTGGGATCCACCACACCTTCCTAAATCTGTCCGTAACAACTTGAAAAATCATGGAATCTTGTTATTAGAACAAAAAAAAACAAGTCTACATGCCGTGCGATGTTAGCAACATAGTGGCACATCAGGCATTTCTTTTAGGTTGATTCTCAGCAAGTATCTAATATCTTTTATAGAAAAAGCACATAACGACATTTATTTCAGTGTTTCTAACCTGGTCAAATATCAACAAATACCATCAAATATATTATTAGCAAGCTATAATTACGTACATAACACACTAACTTTAACTTTTTACTGCAAGGCTTCTAACCAATTTCAGCAGTCTTCACCAATTGAAAGTTTCATTGCAATCTTTTACCCAAATGACATTGGAACAATGGAAATCTTATAATGTTCAAAGGGTTGACCCCATGTAATTTTAATTTTTCATGGAGCTGTATGAAAATGCATTTTTATTCATCATCGGAATATAGACTCTGTCCCAAATTGACCAAGGCACACATAGAAGTATCTGCCCTTAAGAAAATGAAAGTCAAACTTGTAGCTCAGGTTTGTATTAACAATTTATTGATTCCATCAATTAAATTTCACCAATAAAATGTTAATATGAAAGCATACTATTCTATAAATTAGTAGTTAAAATTGTTTATTTGAGATTTGAAAAATAAGTTTACTCTTGTCCAAAACTTTAATTTGCTCTCAATAATTCGTAAGTGTCAGTTTTGACATTCTAATAGCTTCGTTATTTTATAATTCGTAGGTACTCAGTCATTCTGTCGCTGCTGGTTTGATTGCTTTCAATGCTGCAGCAAAAGTTGTCCTGAGAGCAACTAAAACCACTGAATTTGTTGGCATCCTGGACATAGTGCTAACTCTCAAACCCTGTTCAGTTAAAAAAAAATATGGAGGAGCTCTAAGCCACAAATCTGACCACATAATATTTTGGAATGAAATGATTATGTGGATTCAGACGTGGTAAATTAAAGATTCAAAGGGTAAGAATATCATTCCTCCATGTAAAAAAGGGTTAATCATGACGCTGCGTGCCTTTTTGGGCATCTTGGAAGACTTGAAAGGAGATTTCAAGTTCCTGTTGCTAAACCGTTTCAATCAGGATTGTTTGGAAAACACTTTATGCTCTATCAGAAGGTTTTCGATACAATCCTGATTGTTATCAGTTTTGCCAAGCTAAGCATGGGGTCATCATACACAACTTTTTGAAAAGAGCAATGTTTCTCTCAAATTGTGTGGGGGATAGTGATGATATGTTGCTCTATTTTAGCCAGTTTGTTTGGATATCCATGAGCACAATTATCGATTATGACCCCTTCATGAAAAAAGACGATTCAATGATTCTCTGCAGCGCCGCACCTGCCAATGACATGAAGGTTAAGGTAATTGCTTACATTCGTGGTTTTTGGGCTAAAACCTTTTTAGCCAAAACTGATTGCAATGAGTGCCAAAATTTATTGGTTGGGGCCAAAACACAAAATGCAAATACTTCATTTTTAAAGATTATAAAAGGAGCATCAGATTATGGTCTTAAATGGCCTACATCTGATTTTCTGGCACACATGACAGAACTTATCAAGTGCTTCTTCACATTTATAGATACATACTTTCATAGAGTATTTGTAGTGAAGAACCTTGCTAAAAACTGCGTGAAATTGACATTTCATTTTTCTCGAGCCATTAAGAACATAAAATGGCTGCACAGATGTCTTCTGCCAACATTTGTTCGTATGATGGTCAAACATAAAGTAAAAATATTAAATGCGAACACATTCGAAGATAAATATTCTAAAAAATTTTTTAAAAATTTCGCACATTTAATTTATATACATTCGTATTTTTTATGTTTATGGCAGATCTAAGAAACCTTTCTAGTTACAGATATTAGTACAGTTGGGATTGCCTCGAATTTTGGTAGAAAAATTGTCAGACTAAATTGACCGGATACCTGTCTAGTGTCTTAACAGTGTAACTTGTATTCCATTGCTTGATGACAACGGAATTCACACACATTTGGTTCAGTGCTCTGAAGGCTTTTATAGACTGCTCTGTGAAAATGCATGACTGTCTCTTTCGATATGTGATGATCCACCTGCTGGTGAAACTCGGAATAGAACCTGGAAGAACTCATAATGCTGCCATACTTTCCGTACAGTGAAACAGAAGCAGTGCTCGCCAACGTCAGTGCTGACGTCATGTTCATCAGTATGGAATCGTAATACTTAAGCAGCAACGAAGTCTTCAGCCGCTCTCTTTTTCACTTCCCTTCTCGCTTGTGTTCCTGCCAGCGGATGGACTGTTCTGTTCGTTTAGAGGTTGTTTTGATTATTTTGAATGTACACTGTCCTGTAGGTATTGTACTGTTCTGACAGACCTGCATTACTGGACCTGCTTCGTCAATAAATTATGGTATTTTTGAGACAGTGTCGTTTTCCTCTTTGCTGCACACCTCTGCGGGTGTAGCAAATACTGGAAATTTGATCTTGTTCTCTTCCTACAGCGAAGTACCAGACGTTTTTAAGTTAGAGTTTATGTTCCCTTCCCAGGGTTCCCTGATTAGTTACAAATATGAATACTTCATTTCTGTTCCTTTTTCAAATTGTATAATTTGTTCAAAAATGGATGATGTACCTGATCACAGACTAAATGTGATCACAGATTATGTGTAAATAAAAAAATTTTCTAACGTACTTTTCGTTCAAATAATTTTTCAGACTATATCAACAGAGATCAACAATCTTCTAAATAATAAATCGAAAGGGCTTGTTTGGGAATATTTTCGTATTTTTAAAAACCATTTACGTAAAAAAGAATCAACTAAAATTAAATAAACAAGTTCGCACATTAGTAAAATTTTATAATTCAAAAATGTAACTGAAAACTAAATTTTGTTGAGTTAGCTTGCCATTCAGGAATTGAGTAGCTATAAATGGCAAGCTGACTGAACAAAATTTAGTTTTTAGTTATACATTCCTTATTCCGGAGTTTAAAATTAGCATTACTGTCTTCTCGCACACAAAAAAGGGAAGAATTATTCAATTATAGCACCAATATTTATTGCATAGAAAAAAGAACATTTAGAAATGTCATTTTAATGCAGAAGGATCCAATACGTGATACAAATGGCTTCCATTTGTTTGTGCAGCATAGTTGGCTCTGTGGATGGCAAAACATCCTTCAATTTATATTGAAATAAATAAATACTTCACTTTTAGAACGGATTCCAATGCAAAACATGACAGGTGCATTGCTTTACTGTGCTATACCGACATTCTGATGAAATACATGGAACATGCTCGCAGCTTCATATTTCTCCCCAGCGCTCACATCCATTCACGATCTGGGGGTGTAAAATGAAAAGAAAAAATAGCTCCACGTTTTGGCGATTGAAGTTGGCAAGGTAGCCGTTGGCGAGAAGTTATTGCTTAGAAGCTTTCTCAGCTTTTACTGTAGAAAATTTCTCAACCAATCACAAATGGCTGGAGATTTGCACAGACAGGACGCGCAGGAGCTAGTTTGTTTTGGTGTTTATTTATTTCGTATGTACATCATTTTAAGTTTGTGCTACAGTGGTGGAGCTATGGAAACGAAGGTAAATCGGTTCCCATAGTTGTGACAGACCCCCACCGAGGACGCCACTATCTATGCGATTTCCCATGCTATTTAGCGGACCATTGCTTCCTATGGCAGTGATCCCTCGGTATGCGTGTCTATTTACTCTGTGGACTGGACCAAAGAATTACGGAACACCCCCTGCGCAGCAGATCATCTCATCAAAAAAGAAAAGAGTCAGAACATTAAGTTACATAAAATGAGATATTTACTCTGTGGTATTGCTCCGTGACGTTAATTAAATATACCAATACCTTACATTCTCTAGAGAAATGACTACTAGGACTACTACTTCCTAAACCACGCCCTAACACGTGACTCCTATCCGCCAATAGATTGAATTTCGTTTCCTTGCTGTAGACGAAAGTTTGATTGAAATTGAAGTTTGTGTTTATTCATTCTTCCTGGATCGAATTTTACAATGGCTTCTATGGAAAGAGAAGCAATTCAGAAACAAATTCAGCAGGATTGGGCTAATCGAGAGTATGTGGAAATTATAACTGCCAGCATAAAGAAGATTGCTGATTTCCTTAATTCTTTCGGTTTGTTTCTTTCAATCATTTTTGTTTTTGGACTTTTGCCATTGGGGTTTGGGTTAGCTGTATGAACACAAAAAGCAAATTTTATTCAGTTTCTAGTTGATTGTGCTTATTACAATTTGTTTCAAAAGGAAACAATAGGTGCTATTATTACCTTAATAAGGCATGTCCAGATCATGAACGTAACACTAATACTTATACATGGGAAAATAATTCACATAAAACAAAGTTTAATTGTGAACCCATAATATCAATTTTCATTTATTTTCTACCCCGCTGAAAATTCTTGGAACAGTTATTTTCGTTAATCGAATCCCGTTTGTTCGAATTCGGCAAATTTGTTATTTATAAGTTAGTGACTTCCAAAGTAAAATCATGTATTTTTGTTTCTCAGTTTATTTGATGACTAAAAGTTTTTGTTTTAAATTTTATTAAAAAGACAAGGTATATTTACGAATACTTTGGCCTAAGGCTGGTTGTTTCTAGCTATCAGTCCTGGATTGGTAATGCTTGTTCAACATTTTAGTTAAGTTTGCAAAGCATATCCCCAGGTTTTTAGAGCAATTACATTTCCAATTTTTGATTTAAAATACAAGATTACTGTGGAGAATTTATGCAGCTGTTTAAAATATGGTATGTAACTACATCTGTGTAATATAGTTCATAAAACGTTCATCTATCAAAGTTGTTAATCCATAGCTAAAATAAATTTTGGTATTTATATACTATCCATATCCCAAGATTTGCTCTTGCTACCAGGTTGGGATAATTGTGGTCATTTGGAACAGGGCTAATTTGTTTTAAGTTAACTAATATATCTATTTATTCCCTTAACTCTAGATATCAAAATTTTATTTTATTTGGTAAATGATGGAAAAAGTGTTTAATGGCAAAAAGCAAAAATCGCAACAAATATATTTCTAATTAAATGTGGCAATGTGACAAAATTGAAAACCACATCACTTCAAGCATCCCTTATGGAAAGTGGGATAAGGTCTGTTTCTATGATTGTTTGATTCCTATAACTACCCTTGGTGTATTTCTCTCTTCTGTGTCAGTAAAACTTGTTAGTATGTCAATTTACTTGACAGGAAAACATTGCTTAATCAGATCTGGCCTTTGCACCATGAAAAACCAAACAACCAACCGTTTCTACAACAGACTAGCGGAAGCTGTTCTTGTGTAGACAGACAGAATGTGTGGAAAAGCCTTTTAAATAATCAATTTTGATGTAATAAAAATTTATCAAAATTATCATTAGTGAAAAATGAAATATGCAAAAGGGTGTATAATTTTAAAAACTAATATTTGTCATTCAATCTAGTTGTAATTATATTTTGTTGCAAATTTTTTCTATATTCTGCAGACTAAAATATTCTCACATGTTCTCATTGCCAGATAGTTAAGTGCTCTTGGTTCACAGGTCCTGGATGTTTGTAGAGGGTTCGTGTATTTAAGCTTTTTCAGTCCAATGAAGGAGCAGAGGGTGAAAACTAAATTCATAAAAATTAATTCCACTTATGTTTCGCATTTTTTTAACCAAACTATTTTAAAATTCATATAACAAAGTACAAGTAAATGAGACGTTGCAGATTTCTCCTTTTATTTGATTTTAAAATGAATTGTGAATAAAGAACTATAAGATAGAATTTTAAAATTACTGAACTTTTCATGAAATAGATATTTAGAGAACCTGCTATTTATGAAAATTTCTATGAACTTGTGTTGAACAAATACATATTTCAATTTTGGGCACCTTCCAAAATGTAATTCTGGCTGCTAATGCAATTTTTCCCCTTTTCATACCAATTATTTTTGTATTATAATATAGAAAAGCAACAAATATATATATTCCTATTCTGAAAGTTATGCTCATTTATTAATTTTACATTTGAAGTGTTTCTATCAAATTTTTTGTTTTCATATATAATATGCTATTGGGACTGTTCTCGAGTTTTCTTGAGTATTGTATAAGATATTTAAGAATGGCAATTATTTTCATTTAGATATGTCTTGTAGAGCTCGATTAGCAACTTTAAATGAAAAATTAACTTCATTGGAAAGAAGAATAGAATATCTAGAGGCTAGGGTAAGTAAAGGAATTATTTACACTATTATTTAATTTTTTAATTAAATATTTGACTTACTGTAATCTTTTACTTTGTGTAGTATTTCAATCTGCTGGTATATATGTTAGATAGAATTGGCCTCTCTTATCTATCTGATCTAATTATCTCTCATGTAGTAAAAAATGACTAAAGACAAATCAATTAGTTTAATCCATCTGTTCTTTACAATTCTACATCAATCGATCAATTTGAATCAAATTTTGCACTGTTTATTAGGATCCTGTAAAAAATGTTATATTTTGATTAATGCTTCAAAAATCGTAGTATAAAGCATCTGTATAGGATAAGGACCAGATATCAGAATATCCCCATAGGGTTTAGAGCTGTGATTCTTAATAGGAGGTGGACACCTCCACAAGGGTAATTTGAATATACAGGAGCAATTTTAAAATACATTGTACTATAAGAACTTCATTCGGCTGACTGCAAAGAGAAAAAGCTAAGATTCAAAAGGGAGTTATCTTGGTTTTCATTTGTCATTTAATGCCAGTGATTGTTTGCAATCAGATCAATTTGATATTGACATTTAAGGTGATGCAGCACTGGTAAATTGCATTGTTTCGTACACAAGTGAAACTGGTTATCAAAAATTTAAAAACTTCAAAAAATGTCTAATAAAAGTTAAATATGTGAAAAATAGCCTAAGCTATTTCTGTGGAGCAAAATGTCCATCATTTGGACTGAACTGCATAACAAGAGGGAAATGTGAGTTTAATTAGGTTATGCTGTAAAAGTGTTTCCACCACTTGCCTTTTTAATTGAGCCCTTCCAGGTCGCATGCAAATATGGTGAAGCACTAGTATCATTCACTAGTATGTTAGATAATCTAAAAAGGGCTTCTCTTCATGGGTCTCATATCTAATGGTCTCGGAGATTGGACCACTTTCACTTGCTTGAAATCAAACTAGTGAGAAAATTACCAACTGTGTTGGGAATTTCCAACAATTGTAGATTTACCAATGACGGTGGATTTGTTTATCTTGATTTTTGACATTGTATGTGTTCTTGTACTAAGAATTTCAAAGCTCATTTGGTTTGACCAGCATATCCTGCACCACATGTATGAAATATGTGATATATTCCCCATCTGATTGGTGGTTTGCTTGGCCAAATATGGTTTTGCTGGTATCAGAAATATATTATTTAATAATAATCTTGGCGTGTTAAATAATTAACGTTTTTATTGACATTACGAAACAAGAATTTTTACACATCTCGTACACACAGAGAACTCAATATAATTCTCTTTCTTATCTCTTGATCTCGCACAGTTGCCACAACTTATAACTAAAAATTAAATTGAATTTAAAAAATACGAAATTAATTCGGAGTGAAAGAAAATATCACTGCACGTGGCAAACAAATACCACTGCACGTGGCAACCGACATTTTGGTCGTCTTGGTTACGAGACATACTACATGGTCCTTGAACCATGAAATCCCAAAACATCCAACCTGTTGATAGTTTAAATAGGATCCGTAACATACTTCAAATGCATCTTGTACGTAGAGGAAACTGAAATCAAAATATTTCAGGGTATGTGCAATTATATAACTTAAAAGGAGCAAAGGGAAGAACAAGATTGGAAACCTTTGTTGTTTGAACTTGTGTTAATCAATTATTGAGTGGTGGCCGATTAAATTTGTATATGTTGGTGAAGCGGAAAATCATGTATAGGAAAAATCTATTGTCTAATGGTGAATAGCTTCATATGAGAGTATATCTGTTTAAAGTCTTGAATCTTTCAATATATTCGCTGTAACAGGACAAAAGTCACCTTCAAACGATGATACGAGTATCCCTGCTGTGGCACTCACTGGGAAAGGATTTTCGAATAGCTTGATTCACGTTTTTGTAACGATTTTCAGGAGCTATTATAGACTCTTTAAAGCCGGAGTGGAACATCTGGTGTAAATATCTGAAGTCTGGACAAGAAGTTGGTGGAATTTTTAACTAACATGCAATCCCGTGCCTAGTATCGTGAGGCACTGGATCAGTTTAAATAAATGTGGTTGGGGTGAATAGAGCATGCCACCGAGGTGGCATGTCTATCCAGAATGTTAGAGCATATTGCATCTATTCAGTGATTTATTTCATCAATCATAATACTATTTTACACTTTCTACTTTTTTACACTCTATTTTACAACATTTAAAAAAGTTTTTGTCTCTTGGGATAATCAAGTTCTGATAATTCTCAATGAATCTCACCATGTCAATTTTTGCACTGTAGCCTTCGATTTTAAGGTGGTTGGCAGGTGTCCTCATGCCGTGATGCTGTAAGGGGGCAGAGTGATGTAATGCAGAGGTGTGCCATTTCGTCACGGAAGCAATTTTCTTATTTGATTTTTTAAACCTTGTTAAGCAATATGGAAATGGGCCATGTCCTGTGAAGAGTGTCTGCCCTGGTCCAACTTGATGATTTCAGTGACACTATTGGGAACACGTCATGCCCCGTCCTACCTGTTTCGCCTTCATCTAATTTATTCTGCCATGCACCAAGTAGCCAGCGAGTGTTTTCCCTTCTGCATTGACTTCTGGGCCATTTCACCCCTTCATCTATGCATTCCATTGTGGTTGTCTCTTTTGCTAACCTATTTCATTTCCATCATGACTCATTTGGGCTTTAATCCAGCCTAGGAAAATTTCCCTGTTTACTAATGAGCACTGTATTGTTCGCACCAGTGAACTCAGCATTTTAGGATTTTTAAGTTCTAGGAGACCAGGTTGTGACATTTTTGTCTGCTTCTGCTGCTTTTTATGACTGCTGGAATCCCATAGAGCTCTGCCTGGAAAATGGAGTTATTATCCTCCATCCTCTTGAACTATTGCTGAATTATATGCCCTAGAGTTGAGTAAAAAGCACTTGCTACTCTATTTTCCATTTTGGAGCCATCAGTAAAGTAGCTTATGCTGGAATGAGGTACTCCCACTGTTGGGTTTATCCTGTCATTTTAAAGGTTTTTAGCTGGATGTATAGACCACAATCTATTGCCCTTTCTTGTAGTCATTTCCAGGCTTTGTTCTTATTCTCATTTCTGTGACTGACTGATTCAACACTACATCTGAGACGTGTTAGTGTTTAAGCGTCTGTTTGCAAGAAGTGCAGAAAACTTAGTATCATCTCTGGATATCTCGCTGAATGCAAATTGCATTACTCTAGCCAAAGTCGAACATTTGCCTTCCAGAAAGGTGGAAGATGCAAAGTTTATGCATGCTTAGTGAGCCATCATATTAGCTGGATTAGTAGTTTCATTCGGTATTGTGAAAACAAACAATGTAAAAAAATTAAGTTGAATTTATTAGACACTAGCAATACCCGCATGGCATTGCCTGTGCCCAATTTCTAGCTGTAATATGTGTGAGGGTACTCCAGATGGCTTTAATGTTTTCAAACACTGTTGTGTAGTTCACAGCCTCATCTGTGTCACATGCAGTGTCGATAGATTTGTATTATACAAATACAGAAATTATGCAAATTCAAAAGTAAGTTATGAAATAACCACTACTGAAATAAAAATATGATCTTTAAATATAACGCTATACTTTTAAAAAGTCTTGTTATGTCACCACTGATTCCGACAAACAACCTAAATGAATCACAATGTCAGCGAAATCAAATTAAACAGCAATAAACACTTATACTATTTGCAAAAAATACCCAAACAAAAAGCAATACAAAAAAATTAACAAAGTTAATCAAGAGCGCTTTGAATACTTTCAACATTTTTAGGGAAGCATCTGGGCCGAAGGCCCTCTATCTCCCAGTTGAATAAAACATAAAAGCAGAACGATGTTTCAGTTGCAGAAAATTTCTTGATGGTAGAAACTTCGCACTTGGAGTCGAACATTTAGGGGGTGGAGCTTCAATGGTTTGCATTTCATTGGTGGTACAAAAAAGGACAATACAGAGAAACCAGTTTCAGAATTGAAAAGGCTTTATAAAATAAAATTTTTAAAAATAATTGTGTTGAATTCAAAAAATAAAAGGATAGAGTAAAAGTAAGTATAGAAAAAATTGGAAGGATTAGAGTATATTTACTATTTTTAAAAAATATAGAGGCGAAAAATAAAAATTATCTGTCGGCCAGGTTCGAACTCAGGAGGTCTCCCTCCAAGGCATTAACGCGCGACTTCGGTGCATGCCTTTACCTACTATGCCATCATTTCACTAGGAATGGGATGTTTTAGCGGTGATGAAAGTGTTCAATCTAAAAAATTACTTTGCATAGTTGAGAATGGCTCTGGGCTGGTGTAAATTTGTAGGACGACGATGGTCATACCTGGGGATCTGCGCTATAACTAAGTTGTTATTGCAATGAATACGTTGGATGGTCTGCAGTTTTAAAACATTAATACAAGTTAGCATGCACAATAAGTACACTGCTGGCCACCGTAAATGCAACACCCTGAAGGAAGCATGCAAATAATATGAAATTTACAACATGCATTAGCGGAGGTGAGATATGCAAATGATTAGAATTTCAGCGCAGACGCACATCACGCGCGCCTGTGGCGCCACTTCAAAGCGCTATTTAAGGCTTGGAGATTTCGACAATTTCAAGTACGGCAATTGTGTTTTTCTTGTGGTTTTTTCAAAAAACCGATCAATTATGCATCGTAGGAAACAGCGATCATCTTTTGATCAAGTATCCGAGTTCGACAGAGGAAGGATAGTGGCCTACCGAGATTGTGGATTATCTTTCAGGGAAATCGGTAGTCGTGTTGGACGAAACCAAACAACTGTAATGCGGATATGTGATCGTTGGATGCAGGAGGGTACGACGGACCGACGTGTTCGATCGCATCCACCTCAGTGCACCACTTCACGTGATGACAGGCATATTGTGCGTATGGCAGTGACGGAT
Organism: Meta bourneti; assembly: GCA_933210815.1. Classification (NCBI taxonomy): domain Eukaryota; kingdom Metazoa; phylum Arthropoda; class Arachnida; order Araneae; family Tetragnathidae; genus Meta; species Meta bourneti. Next base: position 29,365,349 of record OW119931.1, on the reverse strand, counting down.
CGCTCAGCCACACCACGAACCATAGCACAGCACATTCAGTCTGTACCGCATCATCCAGTGTCTGCGCGTACCATTCGACGCCGTTTACAGCAGAGTGGTCTGTCCGCAAGACGTCCATTGCTTCGTCTACCCTTGACGCAGAACCACAGACGTTTCCGCCGCCAATGGTGCGATGAAAGAAGGATGTGGACGGCAGAATGGAATGAAATTGTCTTTACAGACGAGTCACGCTTCTGTCTGAAACACCACGATGGTCGGATTCGAGTCTGGAGACACCGTGGAGAGAGGATGCTGAACAGCTGCGTTATGCACCGCCACACTGGTCCTGCACTGGGTATTATGGTATGGGGCGGTATTGGATATCACTCTCGCACTCCTCTAGTACGCATTGCCGGTACTTTAAACAGCCAGCTCTACATCTCCGAGGTGTTGGAGCCAGTTGTCCTTCCTTACCTTCAGGGCTTGCCCACAGTCATATTTCAACAGGATAATGCGCGACCACACGTGGCACGCATTGTCCAAGGGTTCTGCGTCAATCGCCAGATTGAATTACTTCCCTGGCCAGCTCGCTCTCCGGATCTTTCGTCGATAGAAAACATGTGGTCCATGGTTGCTCGACGATTGACCCAGAATCCATCCCCAGCTGCCACACCAGATCAACTTTGGCAACGTGTGGAAGCTGCTTGGTCTGCTGTACCCCAAGAACACATCCAAAGTCTCTTTGAATCAATGCCGAGGCGTGTGGCAGCGGTGATCTCCAACAATGGCGGCTACTCTGGCTACTGATTTTGGCAGGAACTACACTTCACAGAAGTCTATAAATTTAATCATTTGATACTTGGTCAACATGTTATCTACAAAATAAATTTTGTTGTGATATCTCTTGTCTTTCTTGGTGTTGCAATTTGGGTGGCCAGCAGTGTATATTTGTCAGATCAGTCTGTGTGTGACAACACAAAATATTAAAAAAATTTCTAGATTAAATTTTAAAATTCGGGCTTCGAGGGACATTCAGTCACCTTTAGGACTACCTGTGTGCCAAATTTCATGGCTGTAAGTGCTATAGATTTGTCTGGACACCTCAGAAAGACCTACAAACACTTCCTTTTATAATAGTAGAGATTTATTTCTATTTACACCATATTAAATCCGCAAGCAACAATACATAGAAGACAACTAGCACAGAAAAATACCTTTTGACCAACATTATTTTAATTAATTTAGAATACAAGCACGATTCTTGACCCACGATTGGATGTTGAGTTTCATATCTGCTGCACACATTAATGGTGTCTTTTATTTTTAGCTTTTCCCATTCTCTGAAATTTTAAAGGGAATCTAGGTTGGTACAATTATCTGCCTTTAAATTTTGAAACCAGTTTGCTTGAATCCTCTTTGGCCATTGTAAGATCCCTAAATAAGATGTGGTTTATAGTTTTACCAACTTTAGCACCTTTATGATAGTTCATAGCAAACTTTCTTTTGAGAATAGTGAACTCCCTGTTTAGCTTTGGGTTGGAGCTTATTTCTATGTAATTTTTGGTCATAATTTGAAAAGCTTAGTATCTTATGAAATGCTTAAACCTTTGAATATTTAATAGATGTTTTGTCATCAGTAAGTTTATGCGTGCCTCAGTTTTTCAGATAGTTTCAGTTAAGTTGATTAGTTATGGGTATGTTGTGTACTTAAGGTTGTTGGAGCGTGCGAATTCGAGCTCACGATTGATGTTTCAATCTACTTTCAATTTAATATTTATTGCACATGCAACTTTCTCACACAATTTTGATTTTATCTTTAACCAGACTTGGAATTCTGGTTAGGAAGAACGATAAAGTTAGTTTTCAGAGAGTTAGTTTCAGGGCAGTAAATATGCAGTTGTAATAAATGTCTTGTTTGTTTTTGTAGTTCTTAATTCCAGTGTAGCTTTTATATGCACTATATTTTGCAATAGTTCACTTTATAGAAATTTGTAGGACACTTGGGTCTTCGCATACAATCAACAATGGTCAAAGGTGATATTAATAAAACATTCACAAGTTTTAAACAATTTGATTATTTATTATACATTAAAATAGATGTCAGGATACGTTGTGTGGTGATCCAAACATGGTCATCTGCTTTCGCATCTTGGGGACAGATCACCCAATAGGGTTGCCGAATGTTTCTGTTTCAACGGAAATGTTTTAAAATATCCAAAATATTGGTTGGACACAGTGATGAAATGTATCCAAATGCCAATATTTTCAGACATTCACGTTTATTTAACAATAATATATATGAGTACAGGAGATTAAGATGGAAATGAGCAGTCCAGCTCATTGCATTACACATTGCGATCTGCCAGCTCAAGAGTTTTTTACCAGTCTAATAGAAAGAAATTACTTGTGAGCAGAGTCATTCAGTCATCCATCAATTTGGACTTTTTGCAAAATTCTTGAAATGTCTGTTCCATATTGTCTTAGCTTGCATTTAATTCTGCTTGGCCTTGAACAGAGGATTATCTTTTGATTGTGGAAAGATCATCCATTGCCGAAATAAATAAGGACACTAAGTAGTCATCCATTTGTCAATTTCTTGGGCTTGTTGTAAAAGTTTTGAAATATCTGTCTTCAGAATGTCTTGCTGTAAAATATGCATGACCTTGTACGAAAAGAATGATCTTTTGATGTGAACTGCATATTGTGATACTAGATTTCATGTTAGCTCAGTGTGGTTCTGCTGTGATTGGAACTCTGCTGTTTATATTTTGAATATTCTGTGTCGACTCGCTTCATATCTGTTACCAACAATTGAATACTTGTTTTCATCTTTATGTTCTAATGCAATTCTATTGGCCATGGTGATCAGCTATTATCACTTATAGATTTAACATAAAAAGGAAAGTTGAGGAAGTCACAAGGATGATGCTCTTGGCGAGCTTAGCAGCAGACAATTGCTGATCCTTTAAAGATACTAACAAATAGTTTAGTTGATACTTTTGTATTGGATAGAGATTTCTTCTATCACCATGGGGTGATAGAAGAAATCTCCAATACAAATCTATCTAATACAGACCAGTGCATACATATCCATGATCATGATATGTATGCACTGGTCTGATGAAATAAATCTACATTATATGAAATTATCTTGTAGACAAATTCCAGATTGATGAATTTGTATACTATTATAAATTGGCAGGAGATGAATGCTTTACACCAAGTCGTAATATCACCACTCTGGGAACCCATACATATTTTGCACTAACCCATTTTAGTTGCCACGAATCCACGGAAAATGAAAAGTCCAAACTGATCTGCACAAAACAAAGGTAGAGAAGTATGCGTTTTCTTGTAACACAAAAATGTTTGGTGCTTGGCATCTCATGTTTATACACCCTTCTTAGTGCCCTTTTCTCTAACTCCAAAAAAGGCAATTTTTTTCGCAAGCTGAAAGTTATTTTCAGTGTTCTTTACTAAGTAGTTGTAGGTTGACATGACTTTTTGAAACATTCAGTTTGTTATTTTCACTTCATTGATGTACCTAATAGCAGTTTCTTCATCTTCGTATGAGAGTTCTACAAATATCCTGTTCCTGATGTCAACAGTTTTTCTTAAGCAAGTTGATTTTCGAATCTGAAATATATTAAGTTGCAAACTTCAACAGTTGCAAATTCAGCATATAGGGTCTGCTCCCATCTAACAAAACCTAACTCTGCTTTTATGCCTGAATACTTTAATGCTGTACAGTCTCTGATTATCAACCTACTAGTTTTGTTAATAAATAATCTTAAAAATTTCTCCATTAGCTGGGCTCTGCATTAAAACTTTCAGCAGTGTCAATTTAGAGAGGAGTTCAATGATATACTGTGGTGTACTGAAAATACTGTATTCATGTAAAAGATTGGCATTGAAATAATAAATTATTTAACTTGCATAGCTCGTATTTGTATGGTTTGGAAATTGCCTTATTGCCCCTGATTTGTTTCAGTTCCGATTCGTTAACAAATATACGCAACAGATTTTTTAAATTTTGATTTCTCTTCGAATTGAATAAAATCTTTTGTTGAATGCATGCTTTTTCCCAAGAAACATAAAATTGTTGCAACTAGAGAAAGCTTGATCTTCGAGCGTGAGTTCCCACTGTTTGATTAGAGTACCATTGATTCGCTTTTGAAGAAAATGCACCATGAATATTTCTGACAATGGATCAGACTTCGTGAATTGAGATTACGCATGACTTCATTACGAATATCTAACAGTTCATAAAGAGATTTGGAAGACGTGAATTTGATAGGTTTTTTTTTAATGCTAAATATTTGAGTTCGCAAAACATGCCAACTCTTGCTTGTTTTGGTATCTACTTTTTAGTGTATTGAATACTTCTGCATAGTCATTAAGGGTTTCCCAATAATCTGTACAAAGTCTAGTCTTCACCTTTTACAAATGCTTGCAAATATTGCATGTTTTGAACGTTATATAAGGAATTATTTCCATGAATTGTACAAGAAATAAGACGACACCATGCTGGTAAAAAGAAAACCTTCTAAAATAAAGAACCAGAAAAATTGACGGATGATACAATAGCACCATTTGGTGGGATTTTTACCAATATTATCAACTCCATTATGGCATACATAAGATAAAAGGATCATTATCTCTAGTCAGTGATAGTGATCCTTTTAAAAAGCGAAAGTCCAATGGTAGGCCACCTGCTAGACACGTGTTTAATAAAGTGATGTGACAATTTTTCTCTTTGGGCCTTTTGAAAATTGTACCACCTGAATCACATGTCTACTTATCGAAACGCTGTCAATTTGTAATTTCAACTAAATTAATTTATGTTCCTAATAGCTGTTTCTCCAGTCACATGTGTTCTACAGGTATCCTGTTTCTCATTAACAGTTTCATACATCTGCCCTGACACTTTTTTAAATAAGCAAACTTATTTCCAATCCTACATATGGATAAGGGGTTGGAAACTTTGGAACAGTTGCAAAATTATAGTAGAACTTCTATACTTCAGTGCCTGTTTATGTTATTCTTCATGTGAATATCCATCACAAATAATTGTTTGGCAAACAAGAAATAGTTTGTGAAAGAGTGAAGTTTTTCAATAACCCTTTAAAAGTATGGCCTATTTATTTTCCTGTAAATGTTATTTGTATCTTTAACCTTTACAACAATTGTCACTTTAACTAATAGCTTTTACGATAGTTTTTCCTTGTGTCTCACCCAAAACTTATCAGATTTCACTGTATTCAGATTTAATTTTAAGAACACTTTTTGTTTTCAGGTTACTAAAGGTGAAACTTTGACATAAATTGAAGTTCATTTTGCTGTAATCAGTGTTATCTTTCATACCTTTGTCATCTGTATATATTTGTACATGCAGTGTAACTTTGTATATTTGCTTTTTATAGTAGCAATAAATGCTATTCTCTCTGTATCGACTATGTAATAAAAGATTTTTATTAGTCCTTGAAATGTTAATTATAAGTAGTACACTTTGTAAGTAAAATCTTTATATTTAATTAAAATGTACTTTTAATTCTGAATTAATTTCGTATAAATATGAGTACCATGAACCAGACAATGTATCAATCTTTATTTTTATTCATTTTTTCTATAATTTCAATTATTGACTATAATTGGACTTGGAACTCGCTAGTATACTTATCCTATAATCAGCCATTACTGAGCTATGAGATTCCCACTTGCGAACCTCAATAAACTGCCCCCTTAAAATAAAAAATTTATTTTTGAAAAGAACTCCCTACATATTGCACGTAATCAGAAAATAATTTTGATGACCCAATCTTTCTCCTGGTTTCCTAAATGCCTGAGCATTGTGTGTAATGATTTTTTACTGTTTACGAATTCAAACATATTTTACTCATCATGTACAAAAACTATGATTTGCTCCGATTTAACTGCCCGTGGGCACATCTCTTTTAGGTGTGTACCGGCTGCACCGACCCAAGGTACTCTAGTGATCTGTTCTTTCCCATGGGGCTTATACTGTCTAGTAAACAAGGGGGTTGCACTCCCTGGATATCGAAGCAATATTTTTCTACTTTCATCCCATTATATTATCTGATCCCTTTATTTTTCCCTTTCTTGACATTGTGTTTGGTGCAGCTTGGCCAAATATATGGCCCTTGTGCCATAAAACCCTATTAACCAACTAACTCTGGTTGAACTAGTCGGCATGTGTTTTTCGATAGTTATTTTCAAATTCCAAAATCATTTTGGAAAGAATTTGGGCCAATCCCCTCAAAACATCCCAGTCCCTGATGAGTGCTTTTTAGAATAAACTAATGTAAAATAAGAACAAGGACATGCAGATTCAAAAGTATTCTTTATTACAATCACAAATGAACATACAAACTAATACATATATATTAATAACATCGAGAAATGCATTGCTGGTATGTTTTTCATCCGCCTCTATTTTGTTTTACTACAAAAATAAGAGAATGTCTTGCCCCTATGATACCTTATTTACTGGTATGGTAAGTTTTTCTTAAAAAATGCAATTCAAAATGATTTTTCTAATTTGTATTACGCAAAATCATTAATTATGATACTAATTGAAAATAATTTAGTTGGTGCAGTAAATTGATATTCCTATTTTTTCGATGAAAAGATGAATCTTAAAAGTTGAATATAGCTTCCTTGAACAGAAATTGAATCTATTGTGACGGGACAAATTTCAGAAAATTGTGCTTTTGACAATGGTTGAATGATGTCAATGAGTTACCTTTTAATTTCATTTTCTCTTTTCAACAGATGTAATGTTTTAACTTAAATTTAGAAGCTGATTTCAGAGCATATGGTAAGTTTTTTCTTAAAATATGCAATTTGTGTTAAGCAAAATCATTAAATTACGATACTTAGATGCATTCTCCAGGCCCGATTAGATGTTGATATCTCGATTGTTAAAGCACTTCTGTAAAATACAGGTTAAGATTTGTAATGTAATAAAATTAGGTTACATATTTACATTTAAATGTTAGTGTTACATGTTAAAAAGTTTAAGCTGTCTGGTGCCCATTTTTTGCCAAAAAATTGATTGCTCATGATTCAGTTTCAACGGCTGTTGTGTCTTATTTATATTATGATATGGATTGTCTTATTGCATCAAAGTTTAAATTCTCATATCAGTTTTTAAAGTCTGATGTATTAATACTTACCAATCTAGATTTATCCTGTAGATGCTTAAAAGGATTTTGTGAACATTAAGCCAACTTCAATGAAACATTTTACTACCATTAATTATTAAATATGTTGGGTCTATCCAGTTAATTGTTTTAGTGTTGAAAGCTTAATCATAACTTCAAGTGTTCTAGAATTTAATTTAGACAACTTACCTGATTTTATGCTTGTTTATAACTTATACCTACCATTTTTAAAGCTGATAGTAATGATATAATAGTAGATGGAAAAGGCGGGTTCTGGAACAGCGCTGCCGGAAGTGACGTCACGTGGAGTTGAGTTGTTTTCTCCTGCTGCCGGAAGTGACGTCATAGACCGGAAGTTGAGTTGTTTTCTCCTGCCGCCGGAAGTGACGTCATAAACCGGAAGTTGAGTTGAGTTGTTTTCTCCTGCTGCCGGAAGTGACGTCATAAACCGGAAGTTGAGTTGTTTTCTCCTGCTGCCGGAAGTGACGTCATAAACAGGAAATTGGGTTTAGTTGTTTTCTATTGCTGCTGGAAATGACGTCATAAACCGGAAGTTGAGTTTAGTTGTTTACACCTGCTGCTAAAAAATTACGTCATAAACCGGAAGTTGAGTTTAGTTGTTTACTCCTGCTGCTAAAAATGACGTCATAGGCTATAGGTTGAGTTTAGTTGTTTTCTTTTTAGTTTTTTTGGGATCTGGCAACACGAATATATATCTTTCGCAGAATGGCAACGAATTTATCATGGGAAGTGCATGTTATGAGCAAATTGCGGTGCCGTGAGTGACGTCACAGTCTGGATTGAACAAATTGCGGTGCCTTGTGTGACGGCAGACTCGGTATACGAGAAAGGACTCGTTCTTACATGTTTGATCATGTTCTCAATGCTGCTATGACGTCACAGTCTGGCGTGTTCGGCAAATTGCGGTGCCTTGTGTGACGTCATGACTTAGTGATACCTTCGGTACCCGTGGGGCCATCTGGCGATCACTTTTAAAATGAAGAGACAATTTTTTAAATTTTATATAGAGAAAAATTATCTACTTTTTCAGGACTTGAACGCGTGACAAAAGATACTCGTCTCCGAGTATTTGATCAACTAAACCACTCGGCCACGAATATCTACCGATCTTAGCTATATAAATGTATTAGTCTTCCTCAAAAAATAATCAGTCATGGAAGAGGTGAAGAAAGTATTCAACGACGTTGCTCATCCTGCTGGATTGGGAAATGTTCAAACCTTAAAGAAATTTTTTAAAGTCCCTGCTAAAGACATAAGATCTATGCTTCAAAAGGAACGTGCATATACTTTACATAAACCAATTAGAAAAGTATTTCCCCGTAACCGCGTTTACGTTTCAGGTGCACAAGTGCAGTATCAAGCAGATCTAGTTGACTTAAGAAGTCTTTCCAAATTCAACCAAGGATATTGCTATTTGTTAACTGTGATTGACGTATTTTCGAAATATGCATGGGCTATACCTTTGAAATATAAAACTGGTAAAAGTATAGTGGAAGCTTTTAAAATTATATTTGAGGAACGCAAACCTTTGAAATTGCAAAGCGATCGCGGTTCAGAATTTTTGAATTCACGATTTCAGTCCTTTTTAAAATCTCAGGGAGTTCACTTCTTTTCTACATTTAATGAGACAAAAGCAAGCGTTGTTGAGCGTTACAATCGCACACTTAAAACCCGTATGTGGCGATATTTTACTCATGCTAACACTTTCAATTACATTAATGTTTTGAAAAAGTTGGTTCACAGCTACAACAATACCGTTCACTCGAGCATCGGTAGAAAACCATCTAGCGTAAATATTGATAATGAAAATGAAGTCCGTAAAAAACTTTATGGGGATGCACTTCAGATGCGTAAGAAACCTATTTTCAAATTTAAAGTGGGAGATATTGTAAGAGTTTCAAAGCAGAAAATAACGTTCGAAAAAGGATATGAAAGTAATTGGTCAGAAGAATTATTTGTAATACGCGAATTAGTGTCCAACCCTATACCCGTGTATAAAATTAAGGATTTGTTACATGAAGACATTCAAGGTACATTTTATGCTGAAGAATTGCAACAAGTAGCGAACAGTGAAAAATTTCCAGTGGATAAAGTTCTGAGGAAGAGGAAAAACGTGATAGAGTACTTCGTAAAGTTTAAGGGATATTCGAATAAATTTAATGATTGGATACCTTCCAGAAATTTGTTTTCCCTATAAAAGACGTGTGAGAGTAAGAAAGCAATCATTTGTATAAAGAAAAATGAGTTTCTACATAACTCTTCCTAGTGATGGAAGCATTGATGTTTTCACTGATAATGCTCTGTCTCATTACATAACGAGACTTCCGAAGAATTTTGAACTGTCTGGAGAATGGGAATGCTGCATAGTTGAATTGATCTATCCAAAAATGTGGAATAATGTTACTCACGGTAACAATAAATATGAGTATGATTTAGGTTCTGGTGGAAAAATGAACTACAGTATTCCATGCGGTTATTATGAAACACCGCAAGACATTATAAACGCTTTTGAAAAACGCATTCAAATACAAATGAATTACAATAAACATAATAAGAAAGTTAAACTTCAGTTGTTTAAAGGTTCAAAGTTGAAACTGAGTGATGGATTAGCGCAATGTTTGGGTTTTGAGCCCAATAATATAATTGGGGAAAATAATGTTTCTGAAACCTTGAGCATTGAGAGTCCTTTTGTGGCAGATCCTAATGTTGACTTACAATTGCTGTACGTGTATACAGATATAATTGAGTCTCAAGTGGTCGGTGGTGTCGTTGCTCCCCTATTACGCATCGTTACAGTTCGAGATATAGACGGTCAGATGGTACACGAATTATTCGATAGACCTCATTATTATTCGATTTCTAGAAAAAATTTTCAGACCATCGAAATAGTTATAAAGACGCACACAGGACGATACGTGTCATTTGAACGTGGGAAAGTGATCGTGAAACTACATTTTCGTCTAAAGCATTTGTAAGTCATGTATCAACCATATCATTGCTGCACTCGTTCTTACGAGGAATACTATTCAAATCAAGCTGGAAATGGTTTATCTTTCTACAAGGGAGTTTCTTTACAAAGTGGTAGCGGTATTGGAGGTATTTTTAGAAGTATGTACCGAATGATTCTGCCGTTATTCAAATCTGGTGCAAAGGTTTTTGGAAAACAGGCCTTCAAGACTGGGGTGGATATTGCCAACGACTACGTACAAGGGAAAAATCTGAAGGCGTCAGCAAAAGAAAGAGCAAAAGAGGCAGCAAGTGTTCTATCTGATAAAGCAGCAACCAAAGTGAAATCGATGGTTGGTGGACATAAAAGGAAATGTCTTACTAAGAAACGCTTCATTCGAAAGAAATCTCGCAAGCAGAGCACGTCAGATATTTTCGACTATCCATAACATGGCTCTAATACGTAATGATTCCTATCCCTCAGTAAAGAGCGAGCTTGATTTGTTTTTAACTCCTCCGACACAAACATCAATAGAAAAAGGACAATGGTTGGAATACTACCCAATTGCAAATATACAAGATGAGTCACCCATAGAATTTAATATTTCGGGGAGCGGCGAGGAATACATTGATTTATCAGCCACACAGCTTTATTTAAAAGTACGCATTTTAAAGAACTGCGCCGACTTACCCGATACTGAACCTGTAGGCCCTATAAATTTGTTCTTGCATTCCCTGTTTTCTCAAGTAGATGTGAGTTTGAATGATCGTCTGATTTCATCGTCCAGTAATACGTATCCATACAGAGCTTACATCGAAACTTTGCTAAATTACGGTTCGGATTACAAGAAAAGTTTTCTCACCTCGGAAGGTTTTTATAAAGACACTGCCGATCATATTGGGGAAAATGATCCATCGAAAGGAAACGAAGGTTTAAAGAAAAGGACATCAATGACTGCCCAAAGCAAAGTTTTAGATATGATTGGAAACTTGCATTGCGATATATTCCACCAAGATAGACTTTTACTGAACTTGGTGGATTTGAAGATTAGACTGATACGAAACAAGCCGGAATTCTGTCTGATGGCTTTGCAGAAAGCAAATTACACCATCAGTATTGATCATGCTTCTATTTTTATAAGGAAACAAAAATTGTCCCCAGGTGTTCTAATAGGACATGCAAAGGCTCTTGAGAAATCAAACGCTAAATATCCCATTGATCGAATTTTATGTAAAATGTACGCCGTCTCAGGTGGAAGTTATAGTTTCCAGCAGGATAATGTTTTTCTCGGTGCTATGCCAAATAAACTAATTATCGCCACCATAGACAATGAAGCTTTCAATGGAAATTTTGAGAAGAACCCTTTGGAATTCAAACACTATGATTTAAACTTCATCGGTGTGTATGTGGATGGAAATCCAATCGCTTTCAAACCTATCACACCGGATTTTTCTAGCGATCAATATATAAGAGCATATAACAGTCTACTGTTAGGAAGTGGAAAATTGATATCAGACAAAGGAATATACATAAATAGGGATGAGTTTGCAAAAGGATATTCATTATATTCCTTCGACTTGACTCCGGATCTTTGCGATGGAAACCACCTTAATTTGATACAACAAGGAAATTTACGCATAGAATTGAAATTCGCATCTGCTCTACCAAAGACCATTTCAGTGTTGGTATATGCCGAATTTCAAAGTGTTATTGAAATAACCAAGTCGCGCAATGTATTATGTGATTTTTCAATATGAATTCAATTCAAATAAATGAAATTCTGAAAAGAGATGCTTACACAAGACATTGTTTCATTGGCGTGTTTGCCTGTGATAATATTCCAATGCGATTGAATCATTATCCAGCAGCCATGGTTATTAACACAGATCCTGCTCACGAAGAAGGTACTCACTGGTTAGCAGTTTTTCTGAGATCGTCGAGAAATATAGAATTCTTTGACTCCTTTGGACGTTCCCCTCAAGTTTTCAACAATTACATCCGCTATTATTTTAAAAAATTTTCCAATGTGACGTACAACGATTTCCCGCTACAAAACTTCAGAACAGCTGTTTGTGGACAATACTGCATATATTACCTTAAACAGCGATGTAGAAATAATTCTTTTAAGCAAATTCTATCTAAGTTTGGACATGATTCAATGAATAATGATATTATTATGTATAATTATGTTAAAAGAAACCATAATTTATATGTGAAATTGTTTCAATAAAAAAAATATTATAAATTAGATGAAATGACTTTTCTTTCTTCATTTGACACAATGAATCCTTTAGTGCTACGACATCCTTTTACTGCTCTAGTTTCAGGCCCGACTTCATGTGGAAAGTCATACTTTTTAAAAAAACTTCTCGAACACCGAACAGAGGTGATTCATGCAAATATCAACAAAGTTGTATGGTTTTACGGTATCTATCAGGATTTGTATGAAAAGATAACAAATGTGACCTTTGTGGAGGGATTCCCAGAGAATTTTAAAAATTATTTGGATGGAAATACACTCTTCATTATCGATGATCTAATGGTTGAATGCGGAAACGATAAACGTTTAACAAATTTGTATACTAAAGGCTCACATCATCTCAATCTATCAATCATCACAGTGACTCAAAATATTTTTCATAAAGGTAAAGAGTTCAGAGAAGTATCGCTAAACAGCCATTATATGTTTTTATTCAAGTCACGTAGAGATATCAATCAAATTACGCATCTTGGAAGACAATTGTATCCTCATAATACAAAATTTTTCATGGAAGCTTTTCAAGACGCAACAATGAGACCTTACAGTTATTTATTGATTGATTTAAAACCTGATACCGAGGAGTCCATGCGTTTGCGAACCAACATATTACCAGGAGAAACAACGTATGTTTATCAACCACGACATTAGTTGTATCAATTTAGTTTGAAGTATGCCACCGAATAAGAAAGACGTTCAAAAACTGCTGGCCATTAGTGCAAGCAAACCTGAATTGAGGAAATCCTTGATAAGGAAAGTTCCGAAATCAACTTTGAAATGCATCTGTGAATATTGTTTAAATCTTATAAAAGGCAATGTGTCTTTAAGACCAGCTCAAAAAGCTCGATTCCGTCAATACAAAACAACATTCAGAAAATTGGCTGATAAAAAAACACTGTTGTATGTGAAGCGCAAGCTTTTAGTACAAAAAGGAGGGTTTTTAAATTTGCTGATTCCAGCCGCATTGAGTGTTTTAACAAGTCTTATTGCTAAGTAATGGAGTTTGCGAAAAAATTTGTTCTGGTACCTCATGATCAACTTTCAAAACATGTACCTACCGAAGAAAACTTATCGAATCTGGACAAAGAAATGTCTGCAATACTGAAACGCATGCTTTCTGACGATGAAAAAGTGAAGCTTTACCATCAAGTTCTTCAAAAGCGTATTCATGTTGAAACACATAATCCCTCTATTAAGAAACCTGTTGAAGAAATATACACAACTACTCCTGGTCAGAAACAGAGAGAAAGACTTCCGGTTCAGGAATCGTCCGAGGAAATCTCTATCAAAACGGAACCTTCAACTGAAATTCTTGATCAGCTGATATTAAATGCAGCGCCCAGAAATAAAAAGACTATGACTAGAAACATTTTATCATTTTTAAAACAGCACAAACACGTCATAAACTGGAATGAGAGAGGAGAAATCATTCATAAGGGAAAGCTGATTCCACACTCTAATGTGATCGACTTGATTCAATCGGTTGTAAATGATGCATCTAACAAAGAAGAAATAAATGGATTTTCTCAATTTTTGAATGCCATTCACGAACTGAATATTCCGAAGGTTTTTGTTAATCCTAAGCGTAGAACAAGATCTAATATGAAAATTATGTCATGGATACCTTATTAATAAAAAAAATGTTTTATTTATCTAACTACATTGACTTGTTTCTTTCTTTTTTTATTTTATAAAATTACATTAACTTAGACGAAGCTCATCTAGAGATCCTTTTGACATAATGCCATATGCTAATGTCTTGTTTAGTAAGTTAATCTTAAAAGTAATCTTTCACATTTGTATGGTAAATAATTTTATCTACACTGGAAGGGACCCTCTCACTTCAAGATAATAAGTCTAGTCACTGATATGCATCTGCGACAATCCACGCATTGTTAACACCGCGCGACTTTCCTGCAAAACATGTTCTAACAACATTCCTCCATGCATTGTCAACACCATCGCGCGACTTTCCTGCAAAACATGTTCTAACAACATTCCTCCATGCATTGTCAACACCATCGCGCGACTTTCCTGCAAAACATGTTCTAACAACATTCCTCCATGCATTGTTAACACCGCGTGGCGTTCCAGCAAAAACATGTCTTCATTTCATTTCAAGTTTAGATAACGCATTGAGTAGTATTAGTGCTTCTTGGAATATTTTCATTGGTTGTCAACTATTTATTCCATGTTTAGTGGAAATAGAAATAAGTTTTAACCAGCAGATATAAAGACGTTTTAGGTGGATCATTGCATTTTACTTGCTTTTTTTCTCAGCCTTTGGTGAGCACCATTATCTGAGTTTGCTGAAACGTTTTAATTGAGATTACTGCTGAATATAACTTCGATATGATTTCTTGTGAAGTTTGTGGCGTTTCTTTCACGGTTAAGAAAAGTTTGTTGCGGCATAACAGAGTAAAGCATAGCGGAACATCCTCATTCTCATGTGATATTTGTGAGTCTGTGTTTAATCGCAAAGATATTCTACAACGTCATCGTAAGATTCATAACAAACCTGTTCCTGGGTCATCGAAAAAGCGATCTGAATCGAATATTGTGCAACCGAAAGAGAAGAGGCCTCGTTTGAGACGTGTCAACCTGCAACAAAGTGAACGTGCTTTTGACGGTGTGCTGGAGACATACCGAATAGAAAACTCTCTTGGGTTCTTGGACATTCAGAGATTCCTGAATTCGGTGGAAGTCGATGTGTGTGATCATCTGAATGACATTTTACCGCAA
The DNA here is from genome assembly GCA_933210815.1 of Meta bourneti. Classification (NCBI taxonomy): domain Eukaryota; kingdom Metazoa; phylum Arthropoda; class Arachnida; order Araneae; family Tetragnathidae; genus Meta; species Meta bourneti. Next base: position 29,350,219 of record OW119931.1, on the reverse strand, counting down.
CGTGAACTAAAAGTCAATTTTCGCTTGTTTTGCGGATATGAAAAAACTGTGGACGGTGGATATATTGACGAAGTTAAATACTTCAAAACAAAAACCGATGTAGTGCTTCGAACCACAGAATTGGCAAATTTTTATGCCAAAGCTGCTGACAAGTTGTGTCGAGAAGCATCGGAATTTGAGCAAAAAGAGTCTGGATGGCGGCTGATGGAAATTTTGTATTTGGAATTGCGAGTAAATAGTTACAATCCTTTAAAAGCCACATCCTATATTCCTTTGCCACCATTGATTCAGCAAAAACATGCGGTGATAAATGTTAAAAATGATGACAATAAGTGCTTCAAATGGGCCGTTTTGTCAGCCCTGCATCCCGTTGATGAAAATGCTCATAGACAATCACACTACGAATCGCATGCTGATTCGTTGAACTTTGATGGAATACTATTTCCGGTGAGTCTCTCTGATATTCCAAAATTTGAAAAGCGCAATAATATTTCTATAAATGTGTTTTCCTACAATGATCAATTTAAAATCTATCCTCTGTGTATAAGCAAAGTATGTAATTCCTCACACATCGACCTTCTATACTTGAAAACTGAAGGCACTGCCCATTACGCGTGGATTAAAGATCTTTCGCGTTTGGTGTCATCTCAAATTTCAAATCACAAAAATAGAAAGTACATTTGCCGTCGCTGCCTCAATGCTTTCGGGTCGTCAGAACTTTTGTCAAAGCATCAATTGTTGTGCTCAGAGCATGATGTGGCGAAAGTAAAAATGCCCCTGAAAGGTGATTTTATTTCATTTAAAAACACAAAACATCAGCAAAAAATTCCTTTTATCATTGTTGCTGATTTTGAAGCGCTTACAGAAAAAATTGATGTGTGTGAGCCGAACCTAAGAGCCTCCTTCTCCATGCCATATCAAAAGCATAAGTGTATCTCCTTTTGTTACTATATTTTATATTCCCATGGACAATATAAGGCACCTGTTGTTTACCGAGGAGCTGCAGCGCCTAAAAAATTTATGGAGATGCTGGTGGAAGAAGCTAAAGAAATTGCTGAAATATACAAGGCTACAGTTCCAATGGAACGCCTCAACGAAGAGAAAAAATTGGAACATTTCACAAAAACTTTGTGTTATCTATGTAATTGTGAATTTTCAGTAACAAATTACAAAGTCTTCGATCACGACCACGTCACAGGGGCTTATAGAGGAGCAGCATGCAATAACTGCAATTTAAAGCATCAAATGCCGAATTTTATCCCGGTTTTTCTGCACAACTTGTCGGGATACGATTCGCATTTCATAGTTAAAGAACTTGGTCTAGACGAAAAGGAAATCCAGTTGATTGCTGAGAATGAGGAAAAATACATTTCGTTCAGCAAGCAAGTAGGAAAGATTCGATTGCGCTTCCTGGATTCCTACCGTTTCATGCCGAGTAGTTTAGAAACTTTGGTTTCCAATTTGCACAAAGAGGAATTCAAGCATATGAAAACCTTCTTTCCTTCTTCGAAAGTGGATATGCTGCTGCGGAAGGGTGTTTATCCTTATGATTACATGGACGACATGTGCAAATTCAATGAAACGTCTCTTCCCAGCCATGAAGTTTTTTACAGCTTTCTGAACGAATGTAACATCAGCGACGAGGAATACTTACATGCCCAACACGTCTGGAAAGAATTTCAACTAAAGGACTTGGGTGAATACACCGACCTGTACGTAAAAACAGATGTTTTGCTACTAGCCGATGTGCTAGAAGCCTTTAGGAGAAATTGTTTCCGGACGTATGGTTTGGATATGGCATGGTACTATACTGCCCCTGGACTTTCATTCGATGCTATGTTAAAGTTTACTGGAGTTCAAATTGAGCTTCTTCACGATTACGAACAATTGCTTTTTATTGAAAAAGGGATAAGAGGTGGTGTGTCCCAATGCAGTCACCGTTATGCCCGATCGAATAACAAATATATGTCCGAGTATGATGCTTGTGAGCCCGACTCATACCTGCTTTACTTAGATGCAAATAATCTGTATGGTTGGGCCATGAGCCAGCCACTTCCACTCAACACTTTCGAATGGGTGGATTATACACCCGATATATTAAAGACATCCGACGAAGACGAATTTGGCTTCATTTTAGAAGTCGATCTGGACTATCCTCATGAGCTGCATGAAAATCATAATGATTATCCATTAGCTCCTTCCAGTCAAGTTCCTCCCGGCTGCAAGGAAAAACGGCTTCTCCTCACATTAGAAGACAAAGAAAAATTATATTGTTCATTACAGAAATTTGAAGTTTTATATTCAGAATGGACTAAAGCTCAGTAAAATACACAGAATTCTTCGTTTTAAACAAATGCCCTTTTTAAAGCCCTATATAGAACATAATACCAATCTAAGAACAGCGGCCGTAAATGCCTTCGAAAAGGATTTTTATAAATTGATGAACAACAGTGTTTTCGGAAAATGTATGGAGGATGTGAGGAGAAGAAAAGATATCCGCTTATGCTGCAGCACAAGACAAGCTGAAAAATTGATTGCGAAGCCGAATTTTGTTGATCGAACAATTTTTACTCCTCAATTGGCGGCAATTCACCTCCGAAAATCCGAGATAGTATTCAACAAAGCAATCACAATTGGAATGGCTATTTTAGATAATTCGAAAATACTTATGTATGACTTTTTTTACAACCACCTGAAAGCGAGGTATGGAAGAAACATTCGTCTGATGTATACCGACACAGACTCTTTAATTCTCAAAGTAGAAACACATGATGTGTATGAGGATATGAAAGATTCTCTTCATCTCTTCGACACATCAGATTATCCTCAAAACAATGTGTTTGGTTTGCCCCTACTCAACAAAAAGAAATTAGGGCTCATGAAAGATGAATGTGGAGGTCGTATTATGATCGAATTTGCAGCACTCCGCAGCAAAGTGTACTGCTACAGAGTGGAAGGAGGAGACCTTGTAAAAAAATTAAAAGGTGTGAGGAAACCGGCCTTGAAGAATCGAATAACCTTCGAGGATTATAAAAATTGTGTATTTGCTGGAAATGAGCGATACACAACGATGCAAAGCATTCGAAGTGTGGGACACGAGGTATTTACTTCAAAGATGAATAAACTTTCACTGTCCCCGGGTGATGAAAAAAGATTCGTCTCCGAGGACGGTATTTCAACATACGCTTGGGGGCATCATGAACTGCGAGAGGTAACCTCATTTTAATTAAATATTGTAAAGAATGTTATCAATTACTATTTAACTGATATGAAACTGCACGTAACTATTTCTGTATATTTTCAATTTTGTAGTTAGTTACATATTTTTATTAAATGTTATATTTGTTTGTAGTGTTTCTAATATATTTGCTTAAAAAAATGTTTTGATTAAATAAATATTCTAGTAATGCAGTAAAGCTAAAAAAAAATTACAGGATTTATGTATTCTGAAAATTAGACTGAAAAAAGCATTGAGATCTGAGTTCGTTTAAAACAATCTCGCATTAAACCATTCATTGTTGATTAATCTTAACTATAGGAACTCTCTTGTGGTTGATTTAAACAATTTTTTTTTGTTAAAAGTTTAATTAACAATTTAATAAAAAAAAATGTAGCTTTGCTTTATTTCTTAAAATTAGATATTTTATGCAGAACTTTGAAAATGAAAATTTTTCTGAAAATTACTGTTGCTTATAACAGGAGGAATTTATGTAACTTTTTTCTTGAAAGTATATGGTGAAATAAAATTCGTTATTTTAAACACTTATGAATTTTTATTGTGTTTAATTTATAAAACCTGTTTTTTTTTCTGAAATAGCTTCTATTATATTGCTTAAAATGTTTTGCTTAAAGACCTAGTAATGTAATTCTTATGTTAATATGTTCTAAAAATTAGACTTAAAGACATTTTCATTTTGAAGCATTTGATGTGATTATTGATGACTTTTAATAGAAATTTTCATGGGAAATAATTTTTAAGAATAAAAAAGAAATAGTGTTTCTAATATCTGAATTAATATTCTAATTTCTGAGTAAAACATTTTGCTTAAAAGAATTTCTATTTCTAGTAATTAAATTAAACTTAATTTTAGTTTATGTTCTTTAAATTAGATAATTAAAAAAAATGGTAAAAATTCTTTGAAACTTCTCACAGTAATTCATGATTGTTAAAGAATAATTTTAATAACACACCATTGAAAAACATCAACATTTATTAAAAGCACGTAAGATGTTACTCAGTTACATTTGTTAGAGAATATATTATACTTATTTTTACAGATCTTTTACATACATATTTCTGATATTATTGAAAACATCAGTTGTATTCAAGCATTCAAAAAAGTCACCCTCAAATATTATATAAAAAAAGTTTATAATTCCATGGTTTTCTTTCACAAAGTTAAAAGCAAAATCTTTCCAGTTTATAGAATATAAGGCTGGAGTAAAGAATTCGCAAAAGCGTTCATCAACACTCATGTTCATGCATGTATGTACAGATTGATCGATAATTTCATTTTTACAACTTAAACAGTCCAAAAGAAGAGTAATGTTAAGCGCTATAATATCCTTTAGGCACTTACACAATGAAGTTGTAACTTCTCTCCAACCCTCAGGGTTATCAGGATCACCATAGTAGAGTTTGTAAATCTCACTGGGAAAGTTCTTTTGCACTTCCATTTTCACATAATATGGTAGGAAATATTTCAAAAGCGATATTTTCAGTATATCCGATACATTCTCATAGTGTTCGCACAGTTTAAAATACTGATCAGAATTCAGAAAAATAGAGTTGGGTAGGAATTGTAAGGAGTGGTCTCTTTTTTGAAATACTCTTTGTAAAACCAAGTCCATTTTTCCGTTATCACACACTTTCGAAAGACAGACTTCTTTCTGTAAAACTTTAACGTCAGAGTCAGCAGCATGTGCAAAAAAATTGCTTACCTTTCTCATCAGAATATCCCATGTTTTTGGATGTAGGGAGATACCTTCCTTTGTTGGTTGCAAGTCACCATTTCCATTCAAAGCAAATTTTCGCACATGCACTCGAGTAGAGCCGATGAAGTTGTTAATCAACATAAATGAATAGTTTCCAAGATGAAACATGGTGTCTGGAAGTGACTGCATCGTTAATTTAGAAACTTCAGATTGAACCACTTGATCATCAAAATGAACTCTTTTACACACTTTAGGTTGATTGCTGAAACGCTTCATATTTTTTCCCCTTAGCTTTTAGGTTGAAAGTTTTTTTCACGAAAAGGTTTTCAGTAAAGCAAGAGATAGAGTCACTGTTCACTAAAGGACCTCAGAGTTTAAAATGCGATGGTCAGATGAGAACGTTGTTTATTCCAAACAGAAAACCGGTTGACAACCAATGAAAAAACTGCAAGCAGGACTATTACAACTCACCGCAGTACTTATATTGGAAATGAAATGAAAACAGGCTTCTACACAGGAACTTGTATCAGGGGACATGATCTGACACGCAAAAAAAAAAAAAAAAAAAAAACCAAGGCACCGCAATTTGCTCATAACATGCACTTCCCATGATGACGTCATAGCAGCATTGAGAACATGATCAAACATGTAAGAACGAGTCCTTTCTCGTATACCGAGTCTGTCGTCACACAAGGCACCGCAATTTGTTCAATCCAGACTGTGACGTCACTCACGGCACCGCAATTTGCTCATAACATGCACTTCCCATGATAAATTCGTTGCCATTCTGCGAAAGATATATATTCGTGTTGCCAGATCCCAAAAAAACTAAAAAGAAAACAACTAAACTCAACCTATAGCCTATGACGTCATTTTTAGCAGCAGGAGTAAACAACTAAACTCAACTTCCGGTTTATGACGTAATTTTTTAGCAGCAGGTGTAAACAACTAAACTCAACTTCCGGTTTATGACGTCATTTCCAGCAGCAATAGAAAACAACTAAACCCAATTTCCTGTTTATGACGTCACTTCCGGCAGCAGGAGAAAACAACTCAACTTCCGGTTTATGACGTCACTTCCGGCACCGCTGTTCCAGAACCCGCCTTTTCCATCTACTTATAATTCTATTTTATTTATTCCATTGAGATTTTTTATACATATTTATTTTTGCATTATTAAACCTGGTTCTTTTGGTTTGTGACAAAGCAACAATAGTTATTTAAAGCCGATTTTTCTGCCATTGATTATGTTGTACGTACCAATGGCCACGTGGATTACACAGGTGAGTATGCTATTACTGGCGGGGCCGCGGTAGCCCGGTTGGAAGAGTAACGGATTAGCAACCGGAGGGTTGCTAGTTCGAATCTAACCAAAGACCGTCGTGTACAATGGGAAGCTGATGCACTTTAAATCTGTGGCCTCAAATGTCCTCACGTTAGCGTGGAAGTTTGGAGAGTGGGGTGCTAGCTCAGGTGTGACCTCATCATCTGACCGTGGTTCAAAATTACTTATCCTTGGATCTTTCCCTTCGGGATTGATCCCGGACCGTCACCAATAGCCCGTTGTGTTGCCCAAGTGCGACGTTAATTAAAATACCTACCTGTGCCTGATGGAGGTTTTTGTCTTCTGTCAAAATAATTTAGTGGAAAAGCGAACTCTAGAATTTAAAAGATTTGAACTTACAAAAAATAGGAATTTTGTAAAATTAAAATGGCAAAAAATAAATTGCATAGAAAATAAATCAAAGTGTGTATAGTTGGGGGGTATTTCAATTAACGTCACACTGGAGCAACACAACGGGCTATTGGTGACGGTCCGGGATCAATCCCAAAGGGAAAGATCCGAGGACAACACGTAATTTTGAACCACGGTCAGATGGCGAGGCAACACCTGAGCTGGCACCCCACTCTCCAAACTTCCACACCACGCCAACGTGAGGACATTTGAGGCCACGACAGATTTAACGTGCACCAGCCCCCTTTGTACACGACGGTGTTTCGCTGGATTCGAACTCGCAACCCTTCGGTTGCAAGTCCGTTACTCTTCCAACCGCGGCCCCGTGTATAGTTGGTAAACGATAGTTTTATAATTAAAACCAAGAGAATATATGTATTCCCAATGCAGGTCTATGTGATACAAACCTTCTGAATGTATTGACACAAATGTTCAGCTGATTAATGAGTAATCTTTTGAATCATGGTCAGATGACGAGAACATCTGAGCTGGCATCCCACTCCCCAAACTTCCACGCTAACGCGAGGACATTGGATGCCACGACAGATTTAATGTGCACCAGCCCCACGTACAAGACGATCTTTTGTTGGATCGGGTTTCGAACTCGTGGCTCAGTGAGTACGCCCACTGCGCTAGCAACCTTCGAGTTGAAGGCGGCGCAGGTTCGATTCCTGATGTATTTCTCTCTTCTGTGTCAGTAAAGCAGTTCATTTTTCGTCTATTACTTGATATATGTCTTGTTTCTGGCGCAGTATGGTCAAATATGGGCCTTGCGTCATAAAAGCACCAAAATCAACCAACCATGGACGCTGCGCCACTGTTCGTACTCAGAAAGTTAGGATATGCCTCCAGAATGGTTTGCGTGGTGTGGAAGTTTGGAGAGTGGAATGCCAGCTCAGGTATTGACCTTGGTTCAGAGTTACGTGGTGTCCTCGGATCTTTCCCTCTGGGTTTGATCCCGGACCATCGCCAATAGCCCGTGTGTTGCTCCAGTTCGACGTTAATTAACTACCTACCTCCAGAATGCCTGAATTCAAAATTTCAGTCATGAATACACTTCAAATGTTTAACTTACCTTTTTTGCTAGCCTGTGTTTATCAACCGTCAGAGCTTCCTTTTCAAGGCGATATCCCAACTGCGCTGTTTCGGATATCCTTGCAAGGATATCCGAAATCGCTGTGCCGGAGTCAGTAAGGCAACAGCGATATCGGATATCCTTGCAAGAATTTCGACATCCACTTGCATCGACTGTTCGTCGAACCAAGTATTTTTGAATGCTCCTTCCTGTATTTCCAGTCAATAAAAATTGTAGATTATACTGCCACCACACACAAAAATAGTTATTCCATTTTCTCTAAACAGGTTTTGTCGGATCTTTTCGGCTTTGGACCGTCGCCAATAGCCCGTTGAGTTGCTCGCGCGCGCGAGAGAGAGAGTGCGACGTTAATTAAATAGTTACCTACCTTTCGTCTTTGATCCCGGACTGTCGCCAATATTGCTCCAGTTTCGACATTAATTAAATACCTACCAAACAGGTTTCGATAAGATTATACCTTTATTTCCCCTCAACACTTTCCCAATAGGTATTTGACCGTCGTGTACAAAGGGGGCTGGTGCACGTTAAATCTGTCGTGGCCTCATATGTCCTCACGTTGGCATTGTGTGGAAGTTTGTAGAGTGAGGTTTTGACTCCTCATCTCACGTGGATAACGGTGTTGTCCTCGTATAACTCCAAAATTCCATACCACGCCAACGTGAGGACATTTGAGGCCACGACAGATTTAACATGCACCAGCCCCCTTTGTACACGACGGTCTTTGGTTGGGTTCGAACTCGCAACCTTCCAGTTGCTAATCCGTTACTCTTCCAACCGGGCTACCGCTACACATTTGTTCCATGAGATAATGGTTGAAAATCACTGATGTATACGTTTCTAGTCAATTAAATTTTCAATCAAGAAACAAATTTCGCAATTTTGGATTGATAAAAGGTTTTCTGCTCAACTGTAAAGTAAATTTTAATTAAGCTGAATTCAAACTACATTGTGAATTAGTAATCTGAATTAAATGCAAACTAATTTATGAAAAGTAATAAACTTTTTATCTTTTATCCCGAATCCAATTTCAGGTGTCTGTTTCGTGTAGTAAAAAACTTATGCTTCACTCTTAATTATGACAAATATTGGAGTTACTTCAACATTTAACGTCTGAATTGTTTTCGCAAAACGAGATATTAACATTTAAGTACGTATTGTGAATCCACGAAATAGTTAATATAGCAAAACTGATTTTTTATCAGCCATTTTTAAGCAAACTTAATTGTCTGTAACCCAATAATAAATTACTACTACGCTTAGAACATTTTCATTCCTATAAATCTTGAGATAATTGCTCGAAATTTCATAGCAAATAAACTATAATGCCCGAGGTTTGATGTACGCATGTTTTCCCCACAAAAATATTTAAAGCGAAGTTGGTTACATTTTTCGGCCCTTAGTTATTTAAATTTCTAGAAATAATACCGCTGTTTTAGAGTTGCAACTAGCACTGATCAAATTGGGTTGGTTAGGGTTTTATGGCCCAAGATCCAGAGATGAATAAGCTTCGTCAAATGCAAGATAAGTTGATAATCTGAAAAAAGGTTTCAAAATATATTAATCACCAGACTAACATTGAAAGTATGAACTGATCAAATTGAGAAATTAAAATATTAGCTAGATGAATTTTGAATCTCGTCAGGCATTATAACGAACATTTTCTAATTAGAACATATGTGTATTTGCAACATCTACAATTGAAAAGACATTGCACACAGAAAAATATTTTGAATTACATTTATTTTGCCGATCAAATACATGAAGTTATAAATATATAATTATAAATTGACAAACACATAAAACGAGATTCTAAATTTTAACACAACCGATAGTTTAATGCAAACCGGCAATGTTTTTCAAATATTAGTTAATTATCAATATTCATTTCTTATACGCAAGAATATAAAGAACTGCCACAAAACTATTATGTTTTGCGTGCCGACTTTAAATTCATAAACCTTAAAATATGGCAACAGAACGACTTAACGAAAAAAGTAACTGCTCTTAAAAGACAAGGTCCGGTGACAACTGTAACACAAATTATAGTGCATCCTTTGTTCTATTGTTAAAATAATCTCGACGTACAATTTCGTTTTTACTGTTGGTAATTGAATTCAACTTACCCTATTTGAAGTCGAGCTGCTGGTGAAATCAAAGAATCCCAGAAAAATCCATCACCTTTAGAATGAGTCTTCCATACCATCGCGAATTAGGTCGTCTTTCATTCGTAGTGCTTGAAACAGCACTATCAATAAATAACAACTGAAAAGGAACTTAACGCAAAAAAGGGCACTATCTTGCACGCCCTTTCCACTTCCCTTTCCTTTCAAGTAAAAGCATCATCGGAAACTACTCTTATCACTGTTCCTTTATAATAAAGATAATAGCTCGTTGTAATTAGTGATTGCAAAACCGGTTTCGGGGTAACCGCGAAACCGACCCAAATTTCGAAACCGAAAAACCGGTTTTATGAAAGAAAACCGTGTTTTCGGTTTTATGCATTGGCAACCCATAAGAGAAACTCACCACAACAAGATACACCATACTACGCACACTGATGCAAACGACTAAATGTTTAGTGTTTACTACCACAGACATGTAATAATGTTAGAATAAGAATTCAACATTATTACATGTCTGTGGTATTAATGCCACATGAGTCACATCACTTTCGTGTGACACAACATGACCTATTTCTCCGCTGACCAATCATAATATGTTGACGGATTCTCAGCATCAATAGCAACGAGCCAGACAGTGGATCTTCATTGGTACCAATAAAATGTAAAAATATAAATAAAGAATGTAACACCCCTAATTTAAAGTGTCAAGATTTAACACTCCCATAATAGAGGACGCCACTAGTCTTCGTGTGGGAAACCTATTGGCTGGTGATATCACGTGACCTCTCTCGGGAGACGCGTCCTAAAAACTTCGAGAACCATTTTTTTCTTCTTCGACACTCATCCTCCGTTTTGAGTGGTACATTATTCTTGAGCTGTGTGATGTTTTAAATCCTCATCCTCCGTTTTGAGTGGTATGGTATTATTCTTGAGCTGTGTGATATTTAAATCCCGTCCTCCTTTTGTACCTAATTATGTCTTTTGTCTAATAAATTGTTTTTTTGTTGATGTTAAACTTGGAGAATCCTTCCCATCCTAAGATGTCACACTGTTACAAAGTGACATAATAGAACTCATAATGTTTTGATGACTATACTTTATTTTTTAGCTCAGACGTGGACATTTTAAGAAAATGCTGCCTCCTCTTTAGAGAATAATTTGTCGACATTTCAGACTTGGATCCCTTTCAATACATCCATAGCCTCTGCGTGTATATCAGTCTCTGCATGTAAAAGAGCATACCATAGCGATTGTTCCAATGGGTGGATACGTCCAACGCATAAATACAAGCAGAACATCTTTGGAATGGTTAATGCATTTGGAACACCATGAAGGTAATATATGTAGGATTGTTGTAAATGGACTCCAGATGGCAGCACGATACTCCCATGACATCATACTTATGATGTAACGCGATCCTGCGCGGGAAGGGAGACTCTTTTTTTTCCTGGAGGGAACGTTCGTGTGTGCAGACGTAAAGCTGCGCTGTGTTTTCTTTTTCTCAATGTTTTTGTATTTTATGTCTCTTCGTTGTGTTGTGTCCGTCCAAATAAACAGTGATTGTCATTTTCACTGACTGTTTCTCTTTGTGGAATCACACGAAACAAACCCTACAGAATATGGGGGCTCGGCCTTTGGATAAAGAGAACAGCCGAAACAGAAAGCACAGTGCTTGAACCACACCCTGGTTCTGTTTTGCGGTGTCATCCAGACCCATCGGATATTTCGGAGTGTCGCCATGACACGTTAACTCTTCCAGTTTTTCGACTGATGTGCGTGAGGAATCCTGTCCTCGTACCTGTTAGAGGAATCCTGTCCTCATGCCTGTTGGAGGAGTCCTGTCCTCGTGCCTGTTGGAGGAGTCCTGTCCTCGTACCTGTTAGAGGAATCCTGTCCTCGTACCCGTTAGAGGAATCCTGTCCTCGTGCCTGTTGGAGGAGTCCTGTCCTCGTGCCTGTTAGAGGAGTCCTGTCCTCGTACCCGTTAGAGGAATCCTGTCCTCGTGCCTGTTGGAGGAGTCCTGTCCTCGTGCCTGTTGGAGGAGTCCTGTCCTCGTACCTGTTAGAGGAGTCCTGTCCTCGTGCCTGTTGGAGGAGTCCTGTCCTCGTGCCTGTTGGAGGAGTCCTGTCCTCGTGCCTGTTGGAGGAGTCCTGTCCTCGTGCCTGTTGGAGGAATCCTGTCCTCGTGCCCGTTAGAGGAAATCCTGTCCTCGTGCCTGTGGAGGAATCCTGTCCTCGTCCGTGTTAAAGGCGTCCTACCCTTGTCCTGTGTTGAAGGAATCCTACCCTCGTCGCTTATTGGAGGCTCCCTGCCCTCGTCGTCAAGAACGCAGATAAGCAAAAACTATTATCAACATATTTAACTTAATTTGTTATTATGTATTAATTTCTATGTGCTACTATTGAAGAGTAACATTATTTCCTTCAAGTGTGTTCTTTTAAGTTTCGAAAAAGAAACTGGTACAAATATTTCATTTCATGAAAGTTTAAATCGAAAGTACTGCAACACACACAAAAAAATTGTTTCTAAGGCTTCTCTGCATTTCCGTTTTTTAAACGAATAGAGAAAAGAAAAAAAAAATCTTTTTTTTAACATAAGTGATATTTTGATCCTTTTTTTTTTGTTGGAAATACCACCTGCAGTAATTTTTTTCCCTTAGTGATTCTTTGATAGAGACGGCGTAATAGTTTGATACGTTTGTTTTGTTTTTATAATTTGAAAGTTGAAGCATATTTTTCTTAGATGTGATTGTGTTGTTACCTAGTATTTCGTTTATTTTATTTTATTATGCTATAACAACGTATTTGAATGATGTTTGTTTATGCTTGTACTTAAATACCATATTAGCGTCAAAGGTTATGTGCTACATGTTATACCTGTTAATTTCATTTAATTAATTTTAAGATGCATATTAACGCTTAGGAGCAAAAATGTGTTAATATATGTATTAATTTAACAATTGAGTGGTATATTAAGAATTGTGAGAAATTTTTAAATTACGATTGTGTTGGGACATTGGATTTAAGATTGACCATAATGACTTTCCTTGCAAAATACAAGAAAGTAGATTTGTAACTGCTTGCAGATGAAATGGGTGAAACCGTTAAGCAGGAAATGAAAGTAATAGAACTCAAAGAACTCATAACTAGTAGTTCACATTATGATGAAGTCTTCGTGAAAAATTTGTTAGATAATATCGCAGAATCACGAAAAGCAGAAGAAGACAAGGCAGCAGAAGAGAGGAAAAGACAAGATGAAGTGGAAGAAAGGAAAAGACAAGATGAAATGGAAGAAAGGAAAAGACGTGATGAAGTAGAAGAAAGGAAAAGACGGGATGAAATGGAAGAAAGAAGAAGAAAAGACGAATTAGAGATGAAACGATTCGAAATGTCTTCAAATTTATCGACCGGTAATAATGAAGTTATGGGTAAATTAAACAATCCAAAATTTGACGTTCAAAAAATAATACCAAAGTTTGATGCAAAAGACAATGATATTAGTTTATATCTGGTTATGTTTGAACGCCAGGTCAAAATAATGCAAATACCGACAGAGTATTGGGTAACCCACTTAGTCAGCGTACTCCCATCAGAGATAGTCGGCCTAATTGCAAGAGAATCGGATGAACAAGCAACTGATTACGAATACATAAAATCGTTGCTCTTGAAGAGATTTAAGTTAGGACCAGAAAACTTTAGACAATTATTTGTGAAGCATCAAAAGAAACCTGAAAATACATGGCGAGATTTCTACTACGAAATAAAGAATTATTTAGACGAGTGGTTGATGAGTTTAGAAGTAACAACTTTTGAAAAACTCAAAGATCTCATGATAGTGGATCAATTAAAAAGAAAGGTTCCAGTGGAAGTTCGAGAACATTTCATAGATGATTGGGCAAAGATGATATCACCAATCCAGTTAACTGAAAAACTAGATGAGTATGAAAAAGTGCGAGTAAATTACAAGAAGCAACCAAGCGAATTTCAAAAAGAGAAAAACTTTCCGAGGAATGCACAGTTTGGACGTGGACGACCACGAACACCTCCTAATCAAATGCATTTCCATTTCAAGAAATGGAATAACAATGAGAACCAGAGGTATCCAAAACAAACACCAAGTCATCGATTTATGAGAAATGACAGTGGTCTGCATTCAGTGCACAAACCCGATGAGAAAGAAAGGACACCAGAAGCCCATATTACACAAACGTCTAACAATGTTGTAGACGGAAAGGTTCACACCAAAGAGATCTGTTTGAACAATTTGACTGTTGTTGCACTCGTCGATACAGGTAGTTCAGTATGCCTCATGCGCGAAGATGTTTACAAACAGACAATCGACCTTCCCAAGCTGTCAAACACACCCTTGCTTTTGTCTGGTATTGGAGGATCACAGGTTTGGACGAAAGGATCCTTTGAGCATGAAGTTAAAATAGATGGATGTCATTTTTCTTTAACATGGCATGTAGTACCCGCACCACAGTTGAGTTACCAAGCAGTAATTGGAGCAGATATTTTGGGACAAGCTTCATTAAACTTTACCAGCAGTGGTGTTAAATTTAATAACTATGAAGAAAAGATGTGGCTCATGCAAATAACCCAAGTAAACCAGGAAGATCAAGTTGATCTTAGCCACATTAATGACGTACAAATAAAAGCGGAATTAAAACAGATAACGTCATCGTATAAGCCGGAAAAGACAGAAACAACTGATGTCTCCATGAGAATTATTCTAAATGATGCTGTGCCGATTTACCAAAGAGCTCGTCGTCTGTCTTTTCCTGAGAAACAAGAAGTTGATAGACAGATCCAAGAATGGTTGGAACAAGGAATAATTAGGACTAGTAATTCTGATTATGCTAGTCCAATAGTATTAGTAAAAAAGAAAGACAACACAACTAGATTGTGCATAGACTATAGGAAGCTAAATAGAAAATTAGTTAAAGACAGATTTCCCCTTCCCTTGATAGACGATGTATTAGACAAGTTGGAAGATGCTAGAGTGTATACTACTTTAGACTTGAAGAACGGATTTTTCCATGTTAATGTTGAGGAAGAAAGTCGAAAATACACTTCATTTGTTGTTCCAGACGGACAATTTGAATTCACTAAAGTCCCTTTCGGATTGAGTACTAGCCCTAGTGTTTTTCAAAGATATGTTTATAGAATTTTCCGAGATCTTATGAACAAAGGTTTCGTGATAATTTATATGGACGACATTATCATACCATCGAAAAATGAAAAGGAAGGTTTAGATAAGTTAAAAACTGTATTTGAAGTTGCATCCAAGTATGGACTCGAGTTGAAAATGACCAAGTGCCAGTTCCTGAAAAAGAAAGTGGAGTTTCTCGGTCACATAGTTCAAAATGGCACTATCCGTCCATCACCTACGAAAACTATGGCGGTTACGAAGTTTCCTGTCCCAACAAACATGAAGCATGTACAAAGCTTTTTAGGACTAACGGGTTACTTCAGGAAATTTATTTCAGGATACTCTACAATTGCTAAACCGCTTAGTGATTTGCTCAGAAAAAATAGTTCATTTGCTTTTGGTCCTGAACAAAAGGAGGCATTTGAGAAACTTAAGAACTTACTAACAGAAGGTCCAGTATTAGGTATTTTCAAACAAGGAAGGAAAACGGAACTGCATACAGATGCGAGCAAACATGGCTATGGTGCCATGCTCCTGCAAGACTGTGAAGATGGAAAACTACACCCTGTTCATTACATGTCAAAGAAAACAAACATAGCCGAAGAAAAGTATAGCAGTTATGAACTGGAGGTCCTAGCCATTGTCGAAGCCTTAAAAAAATTCCGTGTTTACCTGTTGGGCAACCATTTCAAAATTGTAACCGATTGCTCGGCCTTCCAAAAAACAATGGACAAAAAGGATCTTGTAACACGAATTGCAAGATGGGCCCTTTTATTAGAGGAGTTTGACTATGAAATTGTACATAGACCCGGCCAAAGAATGCAGCATGTCGATGCCTTAAGTAGACATCCAGTCATGATTGTAGGAAATGACACTTTGACTGCACAACTGAAGAATGCACAGTTGGCAGATGAACATATTTGTGCCCTTAAAACACTCCTGCCTAATAACGAGTCTCAGGAGTATTTTGTACGAAATGACATTCTCTACAAATTTGTAAATGGTCGCGAACTTATAGTAGTGCCCAGAGATATGCAAACCGAAATAATTAAATTAGCTCACGAAAAGGGCCATTTTTCAGCAACTAAAACAGAAGATGTGGTAAAGCAAGAATTCTTCATTTCTAACTTAAATAAATTAACTCAAAAAGTAATCATCAACTGTGTACCGTGCATTTTGGCCAATAAGAAATGTGGAAAAAAGGAGGGGTTTCTGAATCCCATTGAAAAGGAAGATATACCCTTAGGTACTTATCACGTTGATTTTATCGGTCCATTGCCGTCAACAAACAAAAAGTACCAACACATTCTGACCATTGTTGACGCCTTTACAAAATTTACCTGGTTATATCCAGTCAAATCAGTTTCTGCAGAGGATGCATTGGGAAAAATTCGATTACAATAACAAACTTTTGGAAATCCCTTGAGGATCATAACCGATAGAGGCTCAGCATTTACATCAAAAGCTTTTGCCGACTATTGCGCTGACGAGGGAATTCAACACTTACAAATCGCCACAGGAGTACCTCGTGGAAACGGGCAAGTTGAGAGGATCCACCGTACTCTTATACCAGTCCTCACCAAGTTAACACTTGATGACGCGACAAAATGGTTTAAATATGTGGATAAATTACAAAGAGTTCTTAATGGTACAATGAGTCGAAGTACGAAGTGGACACCATTTGAACTTTTAACTGGGGTGAAAATAAGAAACAAGGAAGACATCATTCTCAGAGATCTCCTAGTAGAAGAAATGATAGAACAATTCCAAGATGAAAGAAATTGTAACAGACAAGATGCAAAACAAAACATCCAAAAAATTCAAACCGAAAATAGAAGAACCTACAACAAGAAAAGAAAGAAAGCGCCTGAGTATCAAGTTGGCGATTTAGTGGCCATTCAGAGGACGCAGTTTGGTTCTGGTCTCAAACTGAGACTTAAGTTTTTAGGTCCATACAGGGTGACGAATGTGAAAGCCAAAGACAGATATGAGGTTGAGAGGGTTGGTGAACATTCAGGTCCCAAATTTACCACTACCTCTGCTGATCTAATGAAATACTTTTCGAAAATGTGACGCTTTATACTTATGATTTATTTTTGATTTATACGTATTCTCATATTGTATTAATTTTATACTCGTTTTCTTTTGTTAAATGATGCAAAATAATGTGATCAAAATTAAGTGGAGTAGTTTTATTGGTTGTAACAGTGTTCTTATCTTATTTTATATTCTAAATAGTAATTTTATGTTCTTTTCTTATGAATGTCCCTGAGGCCAGTGACTAGCAGGATGGCCGAATCTGTAGGATTGTTGTAAATGGACTCCAGATGGCAGCACGATACTCCCATGACATCATACTTATGATGTAACGCGATCCTGCGCGGGAAGGGAGACTCTTTTTTTTCCTGGAGGGAACGTTCGTGTGTGCAGACGTAAAGCTGCGCTGTGTTTTCTTTTTCTCAATGTTTTTGTATTTTATGTCTCTTCGTTGTGTTGTGTCCGTCCAAATAAACAGTGATTGTCATTTTCACTGACTGTTTCTCTTTGTGGAATCACACGAAACAAACCCTACATATATGTTATATTTAGCTGAAGTGTATGTTTCAGAACGTAGATTTTGAGAATTGTTGATGTATAAAGAATGTTTTTTCAATAAAACCAATTTCTTTTGTTTACAGAGAAGACTATAAAACAGTATGGAAGAGGCTATGGTAAAGTAAAGGTACAAGGTACATATGTAGATGGATACGATCCTGAATCCCGAACTGTGTATCAGTTTAAGGGATGTTTTTATCATGGATGTCCATCATGCTTTGGCACCTCGACCATACATCCTCTAACCAACCAACCGATGTGGAGGATGTTTAAGGAGGTAGAAAATCAAGAAAAGTATCTGCAAGAGGCAGGTTACAAAGTGGTCACAACGTGGGAGCATGAATTTGCAGATCTCAAAAGGACAGACTCTGAATTAAGACAATTCACTCAACAACTGAAGGTAAGATAATTTTGTAATTTATGCCTATTGTTACTATTTTACGAGTACATGGAATAATTAGTGGTCTCTTAAATTAAAAGTAACACTAGTATCTATTATGCTTACAGTTTGTCCCTCGAATGAACCCCAGAGATGCGTTTTATGGTGGCAGAACCGGCGTCTCTAAATTATACCATATGATATTAGAAAATAAGAAAATTAAATATATAGATTTCACTTCCTTATACCCTTATGTAAATAAATATTGTTTATAACCCGAAGGTCATCCTGTCATAAGCACTGACAACTTTAGTGACATAAAAGTATATTTTGGTTTAGTTGTCTTGCACCGTCCTCCCTCCCCAAAAATTAATCCATCCCTATAGGTCCCATAAAAAATTAATTTTTGGTCTTTGCAAATCATGCATAGACATGATGTAAAAGTATATGCATCCATTCAGATAAAGATCGATCAATGACAGGAACGTGGACAACTACTGAAGTCCAGAGAGCTCTGAAAGAAGGGTATGCTCCTGTGAAGATTCACGAAGTGTACCATTTTTCAGAGCAATCCACTGGATTATTTAGGAATTATATTGATATGTTTCTTAAAATGAAACAAGAAGCCTCAGGATGGCCTCGGAACTGCAATACAGAACCAGATAGATAACGTTATCTATTAAATTACCTAATAAAAGAAAATGTTAAATTAGATCCCGAACACATTAAAAAATTTAGGACGCCGGGCTGTCGCTAAACTCATGCTGAACTCTTTTGGGGGAAAATTTGGACAAAACGATGATAAAACACAAGCCGTCATCCTTTCATCAGTGCCTGATTTCAATCGGTATCTAACAGATAAGACAGTGGAAGTGAGTATGACGCATTTAAGATTTTCTACTGAGTTTTTATACTCCAATATCGAATTTTCATTGACGAGCACTTTTCCTTACTTCTTTCAGATACATGATATAGCTTTCCCCACCCAACGCGTCGCACTTCTGCAGTATAAGCAGAAAAAGGAGTTTGTACCCACAAACAAAAACAAATATTTTTATTGCTGCTTTCACTACTGCATACGCCCGATTGAAACTACGATGAATTGGCCAAATTGGGTGATAACGTTTTATATTACGATACAGATTCTGTAATATATACAGGGTGATTATAATTAAAGTTCAACTAAATAAATAAAGTTCATATTCTATAAATAATTAAATATATAATTAAAGTTCAAATTCTAAAGGAACACCATGATGCTCCTACTGCAGCTCATTACGGAGCCGAGGGAACTTTTTCACGAATTTCTTCTCGTTATTTCTGGACTGGAATGAGGAAATATATAACGGACTATGTGAAGAACTGTTCTGAATGTTCTAGATATAAAGCTTCAAATCAAAAGCCTGCAGGATTGCTTCAAACTCCTGTCCCGTCACAGCGTTTTGAAACATTGGCTGTAGATTTGTTTGGCCCTTTACCAGAAAGTTCAAATGAAATGCGATGGGTGTTTATTGTTGAAGATTATACAACCAAATGGGTAGAACTATTCCCGTTAAAACAAGCAACCGCAAAGGAATGTGCTATTACATTGCTGAACGAAGTATTCCTTAGATATGGGCTTCCCCGCCGATTGATTAGTGACAATGGGACACAGTTCATAAGCAGTCTCATGCAACAGCTTTGTCATGTTCTAAATATTGAACAAAAACTCACTCCAGTGTACCATCCCCAATCCAACCCTGTGGAGCGTAAAAATCGTGACTTAAAGCCTCGTTTAGCAATCTTGGTTGGAAATGACCATACTTCGTGGGTAGAAAGATTGCCGTCAATTAAATTCGCTATGAATACAGCGAAATGTGACACTACTGGATATACAGCAGCTTATTTAACTTTTGCCCGAGAATTGCATACACCTGATGATATGAACAAAGACCTACGAGCCATTATTAATAACGATAATTTCATACCTGAAATCACACCATATCTGAAGAAATTTGCAAAAATCATGCTTCAAGTAAAGGAGAAAATGGGTGTAGCCCAAGATCATAGGAAAGAATATGCAGATAAATCACGGCGCTCTGGTCCAATATACGCGCCTGGAGACCTCGTTTGGGTACAGTCTTATCCCGTCAGTAAAGCTAATAGGAAAAGAACTGCGAAATTCATGCCTCGCAGAGATGGACCTTACATTATACTGTGTCGCAGATCTCATCCATCGTATGAAGTTGCAAGTCGTGATGATCCAAGTGTGCCACTGGGAGTTTATCACTCTTCATCCCTAACAGCCTACCGTGGATTACCTGAGGTTCCGATTCCAGTTGCCCCATTAAGAAAAAGAGGTAGACCCAAGAAAAAGGACACTTCATCACCGGGACGGTATTAAGAAATGTAGGGGGAGTGTAGCAGAACCCCTGTGTCTTTCTTCTCTCCTCCCCAAACAGAGCTAGGAACTGTTTATCAGTTGGGTTCAAGGACCCCTATACGTGCTCTCTTCTGCGCATGCCCGTTTGTTTTCTGTTTTGATTAAAAGGCGAATGCGTAGTCCGTTGGGAGTATATACATGTTTTCGTTTCTTGTCTGTCAATAAATGTTGTGTCTCGTCTTGAGATTTGATTTTATGTAGCTGACTAGTTAAGTTGCTATAGCGTCTTATTTTTAATAATTGTATACTAAACTTTATATGGTGTTGGTGGGATCCCCAACGCTATTTATCTAGGTATTAAAAATTTCATGCCACCGTTTATGAGTTAAAATAAAACTAATTTATACGGCTTGAGAACCAGATGGAAAAACATTGCTTATGTATGGCATTTGTGCTGTTCTATTACTCTGACCATTTTCCCAGACCTAGGTCACCCCACCGCAAAGTAGCAGGTGAAAAACTAAAGCTGAATTCAAACAAGAAGCTCAAGGCGCAAAGCGACATGGGCAGATCAATCAGAGCGTTTTCACCGCTCGCGCCAGCACCTCTGATTGGTCTGTGCGTGCCGCTTTGCGCTTCCTATTTGAATCCAGCTTTGCACGCTAGCGTATCATTGCTTGAAACACGTGACTCTGAACTGCCAATTTCAAATAAACAGACCATGTCATGAGAATTCCTCTGCATCCTGAAACAGAATATTCATTGGTGAAAAAAACCCGATACAGTCGAATGTTCGATATTTCGTGGAGGATGAACGAAGGGTTGCTGCATTTTGCAAGCTGCTTTTCTCTATGAAATTTCGTCCTTTAAAATACGCATTTCTTGTAAAGTATGTAATAGTTTGTTGAATAGTATGTAATGTAATCCTATACTTTTCAGAAACATGTTACCAGATGTAAAATACCCCCGAAGGAGCGCCTACATAGGCGCACGGTGCCAGCAATGTTGAGGCCTTATAGGCCATTCGACTGCCCTGTTTTTCTCCTGTGGATGTTACCACCACATCACTTGCTGCACCAAAAGAGTTAAAGAGGGGTTCAACTTCCCCTGTGCTCTTCATTTTGAATTAACAAAATTGAGAGCAGTCTACAATGAAGTAAAGTGAGTAAAACAATTTTTTAAAACATTGTGCGTTTTTTAAGTAGCCAACCATTACAAAATTTCAGATTTAATTTCGGCATTACGACGAATAGTGAAATTTCTCCGGAAGAAATCACTTGATAACACTGTGTGTGGATGGCAAAACTCACAAAGTTGGCAACTGCTTCACACAACCCTCCAAGTGGTTTCGACGAGATATCTCGTCCTTCAAGATCTGACCAATTTTGCTAATGACGAGATGTTTCGTCATCAAGATACTGATGATCCTTTTATGATGACGAGATCGATATCTGGTCAGTTTTTCTATTGACGAGATATCTCGTCCATCAAGATCTGATCAGTTTTACCAATGACGAGACGTACCTCGTCTACACAACCACCAGGAGGTTTAATGTGATATTTAAAAAATAAATTGGACTATTAAAATATCTGTTAAAGGTGATATGACTGAAACTAAGACGTTTTAAGAGATGTGACGTTCTGTTCCCCGAATGGGTTGAGTTGGTTTTGGTTTAATGGCGCAAGGGCCATATTTGGCCATGCTGCGCCAGATACAAGGCAGACAATATTAAGTAATGCACACACACCCAATCGCCGAATGGAGAAACCGAAAGTAAAGAACGCGTCGTAGGAATTAGCCCAGTTAATTACGGATAGTGCAAACGTTGAAAGCAAAGAAGCAGCGTGTTACGCTTTTGTCTCCGAACAGTTTTGATTACTAAGATCCTAAGACATTGTAATGGCCCCCAAACAAATTCCCTAACATTAAATCTATCAAACCAAAAAATAAATCAAACTTATTAAAATTGGGTTAAAGAAACTTTAAAATCTAATTTCCATTACAAAGTTTCATGTGGTTGGTTGGTTGGTTTTTTATGGCACAAGGGCCAGATTTGGCCATACTGCGCCAAACAATAGCTAGTTCATAACTGGTATTTAGTTAGAACGAGTCAGAAAGCTACGCAATAAAATTCAGTGCAGTTGTGTATGTTGCAGTCGATTATGAAATCTAAATAAAGTTTACGAAACCAATGTCAGTAAGGTATAAAAATAAGTTTTTATGATGTGGTTCCATCAACAAGTCTGTTAAGGTAATAGGGGAGATACCAAATCGGTTTAGTCTATGATGATTAAAATTCCGGCATTCCGTCAATATGTGTTTTATGGAAAAAATACTATTGCATGATGAGCATAAAGGAGCTGGTTCTCCCAGCAGTAAATGTCTGTGGGTAAAAAAGGAATGTCCGATTCGGAGCCTTGTCAGTTTTACATGATGACTTCTATTTAAGTTTGTTTTGCTGAATCCCTTTATAGATGGTTGAATATCATGACGTTTGTTATGGTTTTCCAAATCCCAAACGGATTGCCAGGATGAATTTATGGCTTGGGATAAAACACTATTAATGTCGTGAATCGGGACATTGGAGTTTATAATCAGTGTTGCGTTTTTGGCTGCCAAATCTGCTTTCTCATTGCCCCGGATTCCCACATGCCCAGGAATCCAACAAAAGAATATCCGAAAATCATTTTCTGTTAATGTTAGGAGCAAATTCATTGCTTTTAAAACCAAGGAATGACTTTTAT
The DNA here is from genome assembly GCA_933210815.1 of Meta bourneti. Lineage (NCBI taxonomy): Eukaryota > Metazoa > Arthropoda > Arachnida > Araneae > Tetragnathidae > Meta > Meta bourneti. The sequence continues at coordinate 29,327,098 of OW119931.1, read as the reverse complement.
GTGTACAGTTTAATAGGGATTCGATACTGCTTTTAGAGTCGGTATACAAGATCCAGTTTTTATTAGTGTGTGTAGAAATCGTTTTTAAGGCTAAAATTATTGCGTAGATCTCTGAAGTGAAGACACTGCAGCACCCATGCAATTTTCTAGCAATGGTTGTATTATCAAAAACGGCCGCGGCACCAACATTTGTCCCGTTCTTAGATCCGTCAGTAAAAACTGTTTTAAAAGATGAATATTTGTTTCTATGGGAATGGAATAATTGTAAATAAATGGTATCGGGGGTTGATGATTTGTTAAAATGTGAAAAGTCATTGATGGTAAGTAGATTTTTATCATTCCAAGGTGGAGGTTCGTTTTCTCTAGGAAATATTCCCAGATTGTCAACATTTAATGAATTCATTATGGTACGGACTCTAAAACCAAGTGATGGTATGAATGAAGGTTTTAATGAGTAATGACTTCCAAATTTAGGGTTAGTTACTCTATTATGCAATGGGTGAGAAGGGTTGGCTTTAATCTTAAAATAGTATTTTAGGGTAAGTTTCTCACGTCGATGTCTTAAATCCGGCTCGCCTGTCATTATATATAAACTCTGGACTGGCGAAGTGCGGAAAGCTCCGAGGGATAATCGGAGGCCTTGGTGATGAATAGTATCCAGGGCTTGAAGAACAGACTTAGCAGAAGATCCATATATTACACTCCCATAATCGAGTTTCGATCGGACAACAGCTTTGTAAATTTTTAAAATTGAAATAAAATCAGCTCCCCAAGTTGTGTTACATAAAACCTTTAAAATATTCAATGATTGGTTGCATTTTCGTTTCAATACCTTGATATGAGATCGAAAAGATAACTTCGAGTCAAAAATAATACCCAAAAATTTTATTTCTGGAACTACTGGAATAACAGTTCCGTCGAGTAAAAGTTCTGGATCAGGAAAAAGTCCGCGTCTTCTAGTAAAATGTACACATACAGTCTTTTGCGAAGAAAAAACAAAACCATTTTCGTTTGCCCACTTACTTACAATTCTAATAGCCGTTTGGAGTTGTCTTTCAATAAAAGGTACATTGATTCCAGAACAGAATATTTGGAAATCGTCTACAAAAAGCGTTCCGTGCACATATGGAGGAAGTTGTTTAATAATACCGTTGATTTTAATTATAAAAAGTATCACGCTTAGAACGCTTCCTTGGGGAACACCCTCGTCCTGTGAAAAGTCATCTGATAAAATATTATTAATGCGAACGCTAAAGGTCCTTGTCAATAAAAAGTTTTGAATAAATAATGGGAGATTTCCCAGAAAGCCCATCTCGTATAAGTCTCGCATTATGCCATATCGCCATGTCCTATCGTAAGCTTTCTCCATATCGAAGAAGACAGCTACCAAATGCTTCTTTGTGACGAATGTATCTCTGATAGAGGATTCCAGCATTAAGGCATTGTCGTAGGTGCTTCGTCCAAAACGGAATCCGCTTTGAAACTCCGATAGATGTTTTTCAGACTCAAGGACATGTATCAACCGAGCATTCACCATTCTTTCCATGACTTTGCAGATACAGCTTGTCAAGGCAATGGGTCGATAGTTATTAGGGTCTTGAGGATCCTTCCCAGGTTTCGGTATTGGAATAATAATAGCTCTGTGCCAGGTTGTCGGAAAATCTTGCTCTGTCCAAATTCTATTATAAAGAAGTAAAACATTTTGTAATGAATCTTCATTGAGATGGGTCAACATGTCTAGATGAATATGATCGGGGCCCGGTGAAGTCGGGTGTGATTTTCTTAATGCATTTTTCAGTTCGAATATGGTAAAATTACGATTGTAAGTTTTATGAGCGGATGGTTGAAAGTTTAACGTCTTGCGTTCTTCACATCGTTTATAATTAATAAAATCTTGGGGGTAAGAGCTCTCATGAGATACCCTAGAAAAAGATTCTCCCAAGGTATCAGCAATTGTCTTAACGTCTGAAACGACTTGTCCATTGTGAAGTAAAAACGATATATTTGGGTTGTGATATTTGCCGGTAATTTTTCGAATTTTGCCCCATAGCTGTTTTGATGATATTCGACATTCAATTGAATTTACGTATTCTTGCCAGGATTCTTTTTGTCGCTGTCTCCTTAATTTTCGAGCTTCTGCTTTGGCCCGCTTGAAAACTATCAAATTCGAAGTGGTGGGATAACGTCTGAAGGTGCTCCATGCTTTTTTTGCAATTTATGGGCTTGAGAGCATGCTTCATTCCACCAAGGCTTCCATAATTTAGGCAGAGACAATGGTCATCCATCAATTTTTCAATTTGTTGTCCTTTTGTGTTAAAATCATTACTTCCCCAAAGAGGGTTGTGTCCGTTAAAATCCCCTATGATGAAGTATGGAGACGGAAGTTGAGTTATTAAATCATTTAGTTCCTGCTGACTAACGCTTTCATTTGGGGTAGATATATGCAGCAGATTGTTATTAAAAATTTAATATGAAGTTGTATGGCTATTGCTTGAATGCTCGTATTTAATGAAATTCTTCTGGATGGGAAATTCTGCAAGGTCATTATAGCCACGCCGCCCGAAGCGCGTGCACCGTGGATGTAATCATTTCTTATTAAATTATAATTTTTAACCTTCATTGAGTTATTAGGCTTTAAGTATGTTTCTTGAAGGGCTAGGCAAACAGGGTTAAAATTATTTATTAGAGATTTGATATCGTCGATATGTGTACGAAAACCATGACAGTTCCAAGTTAGGAAATTAATAGTCATTTATTATTTAAAAATGTAGAGCCCTTTTTAATCTCTTCTGAAATAAAGGTTGGGTGGTTTTATTTGGAAGGTTTTTTGTAAAATCTAGAACCTTTTCTAAAAAATGCAGCGTTCTCATCAATACCGTCCTCTCCAAACTCCATATCTGAGTCCGTGGAAGGGTGTAAATCTATTTCGGTATCCGGTAATTTTGAGTGATCTCTAGAGTTCCGGGGAGTAGGTTTGTCTTTCTTACTTTGCTTTTTTTTATTTTGTTCTATTGACGTTGTTGGGTTCGGCTTGAAGATTTTTGTTGCTGGTGTGGTTCTCTGTTGCGGCAGGTTTGAGGGTTTACTTGTAACTTTGTCAATTGATTTTGGGCTTAAGCTATGGGATTGATGGTTTGATTTGGTTGGTTGATATTTATAAAGAGTAGAGTTTATTTGCGTTTCTGCATTTACTTTATTAGGTGTAAAGTCTGAATTATATGTTTGGGTACTTATTGTTTTGCTGGTTTTAATGACGGATGCATATGAGGTGTTAGGACGAGGTGTACGAGATTCTATCAATTTTCTAGCTTCGGGAAAAGATAGGTTTTTGTTAACTCTTAATGTTTGTATTTCTTTTTCTTTTATCCATCTTGGACATATCCTTGAGTATGCGGCATGGTTTCCCTGGCAATTGAAACAATGTTCAGACTCAGTGCAATCTGAACTGTCATGCCCAGGATTTGCGCAGCGTGCACAGATGGTGGCAGGTGTACGGCACGAGGTTTTTGCGTGCCCAAACCGCTGGCATTTGAAACATCGAACGGGGTTCGGGACAAAAGCTCGAACCTCGCAGCACAAGTACCCAGCTTTCACTTTCGTTGGCATAACGGGGGAGTCGAAAGTTAGGATCACATTTTTGGATGGTATGTAGCTGTCATTTTGTCTGAGCATTATCCTTTTAGCGGCTATAACTTTTTGGTCTCTCAATTAAAAAACGAATTCTTCTTCAGAAACCATTAACAGTTCTTCAGAAGATATAACGCCTTTTGTATAATTTAATGACCTGTGCGGAAAAACTGTTACCTCTACTTCACCAAAATTTTTAATATTTAATAGTTTTGCAGACTGTATAAAAGAATTTGATTCAATCAATAGGTCTCCAGATTTCAATTTCTTAACATTTTTAACTTCACCAGCAGAATGTTTTATATATTTTTCAATTAAAAAGGGGGACATTTTTGTTAATTTGTCAGAATCGTTATGGATAATTAGAAATTTTGGGATTGATTTTTCAGGTAGATTATCTTGCAAAGAGTTCTCGATATTTTCATTTGACTTTTCATTTAAAGCATGCTTACTAATTTCGTCGCATTTAGAGGTTGACGGGTTAAGGCCTCCGTCTGGCCATAAATTTGAAGATGACATGAGGATGGAATATTTGTTCATTTTGGTGCGCCCCCGCCCGCCATGGAGCCCAACCAGGGGAGGCAGCATCCGGCAGTTGTCCAGCAACAGATCTCGGAGCTGCCTCAGAGGTAGCACCAAAATATAGTGCTACAGTGTCGTGATGAGAATCCACCGGTTCGCCCAGGGCATCTCTAACTGCAACACTAACCCAAAAATACCTAACACAATGAAGTTCAGCACAACAGGGGGATTAATCGCCCTGACGTGGTGAACCCCAGAGACGTTAAGTAAGCCGATTGACTAGTTTATTTATTTATTTATTTATTTCAATTAACGTCACACTGGAGCAACACAACGGGCTATTGGTGACGGTCCGGGATCAATCCCAAAGGGAAAGATCCGAGGACAACACCACGTAATTTTGAACCACGGTCAGATGACGAGGCAACACCTGAGCTGGCACCCCACTCTCCAAACTTCCACACCACGCCAACGTGAGGACATTTGAGGCCACGACAGATTTAACGTGCACCAGCCCCCTTTGTACACGACGGTGTTTGGCTGGATTCGAACTCGCAACCCTTCGGTTGCTAGTCCGTTACTCTTCCAACCGGGCCACCGCGGCCCCCGATTGACTAGAGCGGGCTCACTCCAGCCACCCGTCTACGCAGAAGCATGGACCAAAGGGCACGCATCAGGTACCCCAGGACTCCACTTTCCCCCGATACGGGACGCCGCACACGGCAAACATGCGGGTCAGAAAAACGTACTGACATATTTACAAAATATATATATAAAACTGACAAAAGTGAAATAAGTGGAATCGTAAATTAAATGATAATTTAATAAGCAAATAAATAAATAAATAAAAATAATAATAATAAATATATTTTTTTTAATAATAAAGTTATAATTGAATAAAAATAAACTTCAGTACAAATTTTTAAGCAGAACTATTTTCTTGGCACAATTTCGTTACGCAAGTCGTGAAAAACTAGAAAAAAGAGGGTGGGGTGATAGCGTAGTGGGATAGGAAGAAGGGAAAGATCGCTTGGGCATCCCGGGAGCGCGACCCCCGTGTTTACCAAAGACAGTAAACCCCTGGGAAAGAAAAAGATCACTCAGGTACCCCGGGATTGTGAAGCCCGTACAAACCTAAAGAAGGAATGCCCCTGGGGGCCAAAGTTTCATGTGATATTCATATTGCCATATATTATATTTCATGCATATTGCTATAGTGGTTCAGTTTTATAGAACTAGATGTTCTCTTACCCAGAAAAAGGTTGGTTGGTTGGTTGGTTGGTTTTTTATGGCACAAGGGCCAGATTTGGCCATGCTGCGCCAAACAATAGCTAGTTCATAACTGGTATTTATTTAGAGCGAGTCAGAAAGCCACGTAATAAAATTCAGTACAGTTGTGTATGTTGCAGTCGATTATAAAATCTAAATAAAGTTTACGAAACCAATGTCAGTAAGGAATAAAAATAAGTTTTTATGATGTGGGTCCATCAACAAGTCTGTTAAAGTAATAGGGGAGATACCAAATCGGTTTAGTCTATGATGATTAAAATTCCGGCATTCCGTCAATATGTGCTTTATGGAAAAAATACTATTGCATGATGAGCATAAAGGAGCTGGTTCTCCCAGCAGTAAATGTCTGTGGGTAAAAAAGGAATGTCCAATTCGGAGCCTTGTCAGTTTTACGTGATGATTTCTATTTAAGTTTGTTTTGCTGAATCCCTTTATAGATGGTTGAATATCATGAAGTTTGTTATGGTTTTCCAAATCCCAAGCGGATTGCCAGGATGAATTTATGGCTTGGGTTAAAACACTATTAATGTCGTGAATCGGGACATTGGAGTTTATAATCAATGTTGCGTTTTTGGCTGCCAAATCCGCTTTCTCATTGCCCCGGATTCCCACATGCCCAGGAATCCAACAAAAGAATATCCGAAAATCATTTTCTGTTAATGTTAGGAGCAAATTCATTGCTTTTAAAACCAAGGAATGACTTTTATGTGTATAGTTTAATAAGGATTCGATACTACTTTTAGAGTCGGTATACAAGATCCAGTTTTTATTAGTGTGTGTAGAAATCGTTTTTAAGGCTAAAATTATTGCGTAGATCTCTGAAGTGAAGACACTGCAGCACCCATGCAATTTTCTAGCAATGGTTGTATTATCAAAAACGGCCGCGGCTCCAACATTTGTCCCGTTCTTAGATCCGTCAGTAAAAACTGTTTTAAAAGATGAATATTTGTTTCTATGGGAATGGAATAATTGTAAATAAATGGTATCGGGGGTTGATGATTTGTTAAAATGTGAAAAGTCATTGATGGTAAGTAGATTTTTATCATTCCAAGGTGGAGGTTCGTTTTCTCTAGGAAATATTCCCAGATTGTCAACATTTAATGAATTCATTATGGTACGGACTCTAAAACCAAGTGACGGTATGAATGAAGGTTTTAATGAGTAATGACTTCCAAATTTAGGGTTAGTTACACTATTATGCAATGGGTGAGAAGGGTTGGCTTTAATCTTAAAATAGTATTTTAGGGTAAGTTTCTCACGTCGATGTCTTAAATCCGGCTCGCCTGTCATTATATATAAACTCTGGACTGGCGAAGTGCGGAAAGCTCCGAGGGATAATCGGAGGCCTTGGTGATGAATAGTATCCAGGGCTTGAAGAACAGACTTAGCAGAAGATCCATATATTACACTCCCATAATCGAGTTTCGATCGGACAAGAGCTTTGTAAATTTTTAAAATTGAAATAAAATCAGCTCCCCAAGTTGTGTTAGATAAAACCTTTAAAATATTCAATGATTGGTTGCATTTTCGTTTCAATACTTTGATATGAGATCGAAAAGATAACTTCGAGTCAAAAATAATACCCAAAAATTTTATTTCTGGAACTACTGGAATAACAGTTCCGTCTAGTAAAAGTTCTGGATCAGGAAAAAGTCCGCGTCTTCTAGTAAAATGTACACATACAGTCTTTTGCGAAGAAAAAACAAAACCATTTTCGTTTGCCCACTTACTTACAATTCTAATAGCCGTTTGGAGTTGTCTTTCAATAAAAGGTACATTGATTCCAGAACAGAATATTTGGAAATCGTCTACAAAAAGCGTTCCGTGCACATATGGAGGAAGTTGTTTAATAATACCGTTGATTTTAATTATAAAAAGTATCACGCTTAGAACGCTTCCTTGGGGAACACCCTCGTCCTGTGAAAAGTCATCTGATAAAATATTATTAATGCGAACGCTAAAGGTCCTTGTCAATAAAAAGTTTTGAATAAATAGTGGGAGATTTCCCAGAAAGCCCATCTCGTATAAGTCTCGCATTATGCCATATCGCCATGTCCTATCGTAAGCTTTCTCCATATCGAAGAAGACAGCTACCAAATGCTTCTTTGTGACGAATGTATCTCTGATAGAGGATTCCAGCATTAAGGCATTGTCGTAGGTGCTTCGTCCAAAACGGAATCCGCTTTGAAACTCCGATAGATGTTTTTCAGACTCAAGGACATGTATCAACCGAGCATTCACCATTCTTTCCATGACTTTGCAGATACAGCTTGTCAAGGCAATGGGTCGATAGTTATTAGGGTCTTGAGGATCCTTCCCAGGTTTCGGTATTGGAATAATAATAGCTCTGTGCCAGGTTGTCGGAAAATCTTGCTCTGTCCAAATTCTATTATAAAGAAGTAAAATATTTCGTAATGAATCTTCATTGAGATGGGTCAACATGTCTAGATGAATATGATCGGGGCCCGGTGAAGTCGGGTGTGATTTTCTTAATGCATTTTTCAGTTCTAATGTGGTAAAATTACGATTGTAAGTTTTATGAGCGGTTGGTTGAAAGTTTAACGTCTTGCGTTCTTCACGTCGCTTATAATTAATAAAATCTTGGGGGTAAGAGCTCTCATGAGATACCTTAGAAAAAGATTCTCCCAAGGTATCAGCAATTGTCTTAACGTCTGAAACGACTCGTCCATTTTGAAGTAAAAACGATATATTTGGATTACGATATTTGCCGGTAATTTTTCGAATTTTTCCCCATAGCTGTTTTGATGATATTCGACATTCGATTGTATTTACGTATTCTTGCCAGGATTCTTTTTGTCGCTGTCTCCTTAATTTTCGAGCTTCTGCTTTAGCCCGCTTGAAAACTATCAAATTCGAAGTGGTGGGATAACGTCTGAAGGTGTTCCATGCTTTTTTTTGGAATTTATGGGCTTGAGAGCATGCTTCATTCCACCAAGGCTTCCATAATTTAGGCATTTTACCCGATGTTTTGGGGATAGCCACATCTGCCGCCTTAATCAAGGTGTTCGTTATCATTTCAACGGCATCATTTATGCTAGGCATCATAACCATGTTGTCGGAAATGTTTGATTCCACCTGATATCGAGTCCAATCCGCTTTCTCAAATATATATCGCACAGGTCGTCTGGGTAGTAAAACGTCATTGCAGTTATATGTTAAAATGATTGGAAAGTGATCGCTATTGTGCAGATCATTGTCAATTTTAAAGTCCCAAAATGAAAGCAAAGTAGGGGAGCATATTGCAAGGTCCAGGGTGTGAAAGGTTTGGGTCGGAGTATGGAAGTATGTATGACTGGAATCATTTAAAAGGCAGAGACAATGGTCATCCATCAATTTTTCAATTTGTTGTCCTTTTGTGTTAAAATCATTACTTCCCCAAAGAGGGTTGTGTCCGTTAAAATCCCCTATGATGAAGTATGGAGACGGAAGTTGCGTTATTAAATCATTTAGTTCCTGCTGACTAACGTTTTCATTTGGGGGTAGATATATGCAGCAGATTGTTAGTAAAAATTTAATATGAAGTTGAATGGCTATTGCTTGAATGCTCGTATTTAGTGAAATTCTTCTTGATGGAAAATTCTGCAAAGTCATCAGAGCCACACCGCCCGAAGCGCGTGCACCGTGGATGTAATCATTTCTTATTAAATTATAATTTTTAACATTCATTGTGTTAGTAGGCGTTAAGTATGTTTCTTGAAGGGCTAGGCAAACAGGGTTAAAATTATTTATTAGAGATTTGATATCGTCGATATGTGTACGAAAACCATGACAGTTCCAAGTTAGGAGATTAATAGCCATTTATTTTTTAAAAATTAGAGCCCTTTTCAATGTCTTCTGAAATAAAGGTTGGGTGGTTTTATTTGGAAGGTTTTTTGTAAAATCTAGAACCTTTTCTAAAAAATGCAGCGTTCTCGTCAATACCGTCCTCTCCAAACTCCATGTCTGAGTCCGTGGAAGGGTGTAAATCTATTTCGGTATCCGGTAATTTTGAGTGATCTCTAGAGTTCCGGGGAGTAAGTTTGTCTTTCTTACTTTGCTTTTTTTTATTTAGTTCTATTGACGTTGTTGGGTTCGGCTTGAAGATTTTTGTTGCTGGTGCGGTTCTCTGTTGCGGCAGGTTTGAGGGTTTACTTGTAACTTTGTCACTTGATTTTGGGCTTACGCTATGGGATTGCTGATTTGATTTGGTTGGTTGATAATTATAAGGAGTAGAGTTTATTTGCGTTTCTGCATTTACTTTATTAGGTGTAAAGTCTGAATTATATGTTTGGGTGCTTATTGTTTTGCTGGTTTTAATGACTGATGCATATGAGGTGTTAGGACGAGGTGTACGGGATTCTATCAATTTTCTAGCTTCGGGAAAGGATAGGTTTTTGGTGACTCTTAATGTTTGAATTTCTTTTTCTTGTATCCAGCGTGGGCAAGTCTTGGAATATGCAGCGTGATCACCTTGGCAATTGATGCAATGTTCGGTTTCAGAGCATGAGGAACTGTCGTGACCGGGCTTTGCGCAACGTGCACAGATGGTTGCTGATGCTCGACATGCTGTTTTAGCATGTCCAAATCTCTGGCATAAAAAGCATCGCAGTGGGCTTGGAATGAAAGGCCTCACGTCGCAGCACAAGTAACCGGCTTTTATTTTTGTTGGCATAACAGGAGAATCGAAGGTCAGAACAACATTTCTTGATGGAATGAAATTAGAATCTCGCCTCATCATGATTCTTTTGGCTGCTATAACTTTTTGATCTTTTAATTCAGCGACAAATTCTTCGTCGGACACCATTGAGAGTTCTTGGGATGAGATTACTCCTCGGGTATAGTTTAAAGTTTTGTGTGGAAAGACTTGAATTTCGACGTCCCCAAAGTTTTTAATATTTAATAATTTTCCTGATTGAATTTCTGATTTTGATTCAATTAAAAGGTCTCCTGATTTCAATTTTTTAACACTATTTACTTCTGAAGCTGCATTTTTTATATATTTTTCTATTAGAAAAGGTGACATTTTAGACAATTTGCCGTATTCATTGTGAATAATGAGAAATTTTGGTATTGATTTTGTTATCTGACGAGATGTGCTATTTTCAGGTGTTTTCGTTTCTAAGGAAGGTACATTTTGGTCATTTGGAGATGTATCAGAGCTAAGTGTGTTTGACGGATCTAAGCCTCCGTCAGGGCAAGGAAAAGTTTTGGGTTCCATGAATATTAGAAAAAAGTTCATCCTGGTGTGCCCCCGCCCACCATGGAGCCCAACCAGGGGAAGCAGTATCCGGCAGTTGTCCAGCAACAGATCTCGGAACTGCTTCAGGAGTAACAACCAGAATATAGTGCCGTAGTGTCGGAATGTGGATCCGCCAGTTCGCCCAGGGCATCCCTAGCTACAGCACTAACCCTAAATACCCAATATCATTGGAGTCCAACACGACAGAGGGACCAAGCGCTCTGACGTGGTGAACCCCAGAGAAATTAGGTGAGCCGATTGACCAGAGCGGGCTCACTCCAGCCACCCGTCTACGCAGAAGCATGGACCAAAGGGCACGCATCAGGTACCCCAGGACTCCACTTTCCCCCGATACGGGACGCCGCACACGGCAAACATGCGGGTCAGAAAAACGTACTGACGTCTTTTTTAAAAGAATCATAAAAAGGGAATAAATGATAATTTAGAAAATAGAACTTAACACAACTAAAAAGGTATTCTATGATAGGTAATAAACATAGTTTTTAAATAACAAAAGAATGAATTTAAGGTGTTTTTCAATGTAAAGAAATTTTAATGGTTTCCGAATCGCAAGACGTGAAATGGAGAAAAAGGAGGGGTGGGGAATAGAGTAGTGGGATGAAGGTAGAGAAAGATCGCTTAGGTATCCCGGGAGCGCGACCCCCGTGTTCACCAAAGACAGCAAACCCCTGGGAAAGAAAAAGATCACTCAGGTACCCCGGGGTTGTGAAGCCCGTACAAACCTAAAGAAGGATTGCCCCTGGGGGCTTACCCAGAAAAAACTAAATACACTAACTAAAAGGGGAAACACTAAGCTGTGTGTAAATAATCGTCCTTAACATGAAAATAAGTCCCATACTTTCAATGAGCCATTGAAGCAGCTGAGTTAGGGAACCGAAAAAACCGATTTGAAACACCTAAAATCAGGGGCTTAGTAATCGCATTCTTTCCTGTATTGGAAGCTAGTTCGAAACTAGGTCCAGTCAAAGACCGTCGTGTACACGGGGGCTGGTGAAATCTGCCGTGGCCTCAAATGCCCTCACGTTGGCGTGGAAGTTTGGAGAGTGGGGTGCCAGCTTAGCAATGACGGATTAATGCAATTTCGTGGGTGGGGGCGGTTGGCTGGAAGATGCAACTAACCGGGGGGCTGGGGGTATGAGATACCCCCATAGAAACGGGGGTCCGGGGATCCTCCCTGAAAACTTTGAAAAAATACCTTCAAAAACTAGCATTTTAAAGCTGTTTTGAGACTTAAAACTGGTATAAAATCAGTGTAAAAATGTACTTTATTTTGGACAAATAATCACTTTAAATTTCTTGAAATGCGTAGCTTTTAAAACCTTTGCAAAACTGATTCCATTTACATAACTGTTAAAACAAAAACCACAAATTCTATAAGCCTTTTGTCAACAAAGAACTGCTAAGCAAATTAAAAGATAAAACATTGAAATTAGCATGAAAATACTTTTAAAATAGTATTTTGTAGGTTGTTGAAAGTTATGTTTTTGTTAGCCTTTTAATTCCTAAATATGCATACTTTTATTTTTAAAAATAACATTAGGAGAGTAATAAAAAAAAATTAAATATTCTTTACAAATACTTTTATTTTTTCAATACAATTTACGACACTCATTTTAAAACAAAAGTTGTATGAATAAAAAGAAACGATATCCATATTAATTGCATTATTACGAGAATTATTTTAGACTAATGTCTCATTAGTCATTATCTCCAAACCTTACGGTACAGTGGGGATTGGGCCTACCCATTTTTTAAAGTTTTCACAGTTACCCTTTTGACCCATGGTACCCAGGGCAGGGTCACCACTTCAGTTCAAAGACATTTTTACTGTTCGTTGCAGTACTTATTATTGTTTTGTTTTGTGCTAACTCTCGAAGTACCTTTTGTATCATTTACCCACATCCAAGTCACTTCGCTGCAAAGTAGCAGCTGAAATCCTTACGTTTTGTTCGAAGTGTGTCTTTTAATTGTTTAACGCAAATATAGCTTTGTTAAATATGCTAACGAATCGTTCTTTTTCTTTCAGTACAGTACAGTACTGACTGGTCATCACAATTTCCTGGAAGATTGATAATCTCCAAAAATTATGTATTAATGTATTAGAATCTAAGCATGTCTAATAGAATAAAAAATTATTAAATTTAAGGAATATTGTTATTTTTCGTTTCCAGACATGAATGTTAATAGGATTGATCTGTCCATCAAGATCTGACCAATTTTGCAAATGGTTGGTTGGTTGGTTTTTTATGGCACAAGGGCCAGATTTGGCCATGCTGCGCCAAACAATAGCTAGTTCATAACTGGTATTTAATTAGAGCGAGTCAGAAAGCCACGTAATAAAATTCAGTACAGTTGTGTATGTTGCAGTCGATTATAAAATCTAAATAAAGTTTACGAAACCAATGTCAGTAAGGAATAAAAATAAGTTTTTATGATGTGGGTCCATCAACAAGTCTGTTAAGGTTGGTTGGTTGGTTGATTTGGGTTTTATGGCGCAAGATCCAAAAGAGGATAAGCTGCGCCAAACACAAGATATTAAAATTAGGAGATGGGTTTATGATTTGAAACAAAGAAACAACACCACATAGAAATGTAATGAATAAAACCAATTGATGTGCATAAAATTTAATATGAATGGAAAACCTCAACCATAAGAAATGTAAACGTATTTTTTTTTTAAAGAGAACTAAGATGGGATCTAAAATTTAAGAGAACGAATGCGAGATGGGTATCCCCATCTCGCTTTATAAAATTTGATGATATAAAATTTGAGATCTTAATTACATATGTGGTAAAAATCCAGAACAATGAAGAAATCTAAAAAGCGATGGATGGGGAGGTTGAGCCAACAGGTCTGATAAAATTGGTAATGAAGTTTTAAAAAATTGTCTATAAAGATGTCTAAGAAATGTACAAGAAGTTAAAATATGATAAATGGAGAGCGGTTCTTGGCAATGCTGGCACGATGGAGTGGTTTCCCCGAGCAATAAAAATCTATGAGTGATTCGTGAATGGCCGATGCGAAGACGAGTTAGAATGACGTCGAACCGTCGAGATGGTAGTGACGGTAGGGGTGAGATTGTCGGCTGGATGTTGTGGAGCTTGTTGGTGCTCTGCTCACTCCAGTCTTCGCGCCATTCGTTCCATACGATATCCCGTACAAAATGACGTAGGTCATCGTATGGAATACGAATATCAAGTGGAATCACCGCATTTTTCGCTGCATCATCGGCCAGTTCATTGCCGATAATTCCGACGTGTCCCGGTATCCAACAAAAAATTATACCGAAGCCACGACGGATAAGCCTGTTATTAAGTTTTAAAATATCATGAGCCAAAGGGTGTCTTGGAGAATCCGAATTTAAGGATTCCAAGACACTCTTAGAGTCAGTGTAAAATATAAAATTGCCAGTACTGAGTCTGGAAACATATTTCAGTGCTTTGTAAAGAGCTAAAAATTCAGCGGTAAAAACAGAAATAAAAGATGGTAATGAGAAATTAAAAGTGACGGATTCGCAAATAAAAGCACAGCCGGCATAATCGAATGATTTTGAGCCGTCAGTATATACTGCTGTGTGATTTGAAAAATTATGACGGTGAGCGAGAAAAATCTGTTTATAAATGATTGAGCTGGTATTAGATCTCTCTAAACCTGGAAATAAATTTAAGAATGATATTGCATGAGATTTCCAGGGTGAGATGGTGAAAAGAGGTCTCTCAGCTACATCAAATGAGTGAAGGGGCGTATTCCTCAGAGCATTTCTCATGCGTAGCCCGAAAGTCGCAATACAAGAGGTTCGATTCGAAAATAGGCGATCAAGATAATTACCCAAGAGTGAATTTTGAAGTGGATGGTCCGGATGTTCTAAGACTCGATAGTACTGTCGTAACGACAACAAAAGACGTGTAGAAGCCAAAGATGGTTCGTGGCAAATCACATACAGGCTTTTGACGGGTGAAGTGCGAAATGCTCCGGAACAGATCCTTAGTGCAGTGTGATGCACAGTATCGAGCTTTCGTAACACAGACTGACGGGCAGAGCCATAAGCTGCACACCCATAGTCTAGTCTGGAACGAATTAAAGCTCGATAGATATTCAACATGGAGGACCGTTCTGCTCCCCAAGATGTTTTTGAGAGTACTTTTAAGAGATTGAGCTTTTTCTCGCAAGACATCCGCAGTTGCACGACGTGAGGGAGGAAGGTAAGTTTTTGGTCGAAAATGATACCTAGAATTCTTACTCTGTCCTCCACTGCAATCCTAATATCACCCAGGAAGATCTCTGGGTCAGGATGTAGGTTCCGACGTCGGCAGAAATGAACACAAGATGTCTTTTGAGTAGAGAAGCTGAAACCGTTCTCGTCACTCCACCGCGTTAAGCGAAAGACAGCTGACTGAAGTTGTCGCTCAATGTACCGCATGTCTTTACCTTGGCAATGAATGCTCAAGTCATCCACGTACAAATTACCCTGGACAGTTGGAGGCAGTTGGTTTAATATGTTATTTATTTTTATTGAAAATAGAGTAACGCTGAGGACACTACCCTGAGGAACGCCCTCTTCTTGAATGAAAATATCCGAAAGCGCAGAGCCGATACGGACTTGAAACTGTCGAGTGGCTAGAAATTTTTGAATAAATACTGATAGATGACCTCGAAACCCAAGAGAATGTAAATCACGGAGGATTCCGTATCGCCAAGTGCGATCATACGCCTTTTCCATGTCGAAAAAAATAGAGACAAGATGGTTTCGGCGCAGAAATGCACGGCGAGCTTGAGTTTCGAGTGATAAGATGTTGTCTACCGTTGAGCGGCCAACCCTGAAACCGCTTTGAAATGGTGAAAGAGCCTGAGTTGTCTCCAAGATGTAAGTGAGACGATAATTCACCATCCTTTCAAAAAGTTTGCACATGCAGCTGGTGAGTGCTATTGGGCGATAGTTATACGGATTGGTGGGATCTTTTCCAGGTTTTGGAAAGGGTATAACTATGGCACGTGTCCAAGTCAAAGGGAAGATATGTTCCTCCCATATACGATTAAAAAGTTGTAAGATGTTAAGAAGGGATTGACGGGAAATGTGTTGCATCATGATGTAAGAGACGCCATCAGGGCCAGGTGCTGTCATTCTGGTCCCTTTAAGGCATCTCATCAATTCCCTTTCTGTAAATCGACAGTTATAGGCGAGTTCGGTGCGAGAGTGGAAATTTAGACGATGGGATTCTGCGCGATGTTTTGCGCGTTGAAATGTGTCCGAATAATTGGTAGTACTGGAGGCTGTAGAGAAAGCACGCGCAATGGCGTTGGCTATCTCGACAGCCTCTGACACATGTTGTCCATTCTCTTCTACGAACGTGATGGAGTGTTCGGAATATAATCCCATCGCTTTCCGTACTCGATCCCATAACTGTTTGGAGGAAGTGGCAGGTGTTATGCCTGAAACATACCTTATCCAAGATTCCCTTTGGCTTTGACGTCGCACTCGGCGAGCGTTAGCTTTCGCACGTTTGAAGCTGAGAAGATTTTCAGTTGTGGGGTATCGGCGGAAAATACCCCACGCCTTCCTTTGGATCTTAGTCGCTGCAGTGCATTCAGGAGTCCACCATGGTTTACGATGTTTATGAAAGGAGGGAGATTTCTTGGGGATTGCCGTATCAGCAGCTTTAATTATAACATCGGTGACTCTTGTTATCGCCTCATCTATGCTGCCTTCTACCATCTGGTCTAATATAGTGGCCTGAGATGTAAAATTAGGCCAGTCGGCTGCTTCATAGATATATCGTGACGGGCGGCGAACAGGATCATTTCCACTAATATGAGTAACGAATATTGGGAAATGATCACTGTTGCGCAGGTCACTACCGACAAAAAAGGACAGTAAGGGAAGAATTGAAGGGGAGCAGATGGCGAGATCGATTGTATGGAAGGATCTAGATGGCTCGTGGAAGTAGGTAACCTCACCGTTATTGAGCAGACAGAGACAGCGATCTGTGATCAGCTGTTCTATCTGTCGCCCACGGGAATTGGTATCCCTACTTCCCCAAAGTACACTATGGGCATTAAAGTCACCGAGTATAATGAACGGCTCCGGCAGTTGATCGACCAAGTTCTCAAGGCTCTGTTGTTGGATGGAATGATTTGGTGGTAAATATAGCGTACAGATGGTAATCATCCGTCGTACTTGTACTCTAACCGCAACAGCTTGCAAAGGGGTGTTTAGAGAGAGGCCTAAAGATGGATATTCAAGGGAGGTGAAGAGAGCAACACCACCCGATGCTCTTCCATCATTACTGCCATCTCTTCTATTACAAGTATAACGACGGATCTTCGCCGTGTCAGACGACTTCAGGTATGTCTCCTGAAGTGCGACACAGGCGGGATGGTACTCTGCAATCAGGGTTTTTACGTCATCCAACTTATTTCGAAAGCCACGACAGTTCCATGATATAAAAGATCCTATCATTGATTGATAGGAGGCGCAGATTTCTTATTTTGCCCTGGAGGTGCTTTCATTTCATAGTTTTCGTCGTCCTCAGACAGGTCCGACGCATGAAGATTTAATTCTATATCTTCGGCTGTACGCCGAAGTATTTTTATTGGTATTTTATTTTTATGTAAAAATCTGGGTGTTTTGGGATTGTAATCGGTTTTCTGTTTTTTTATGGTTTTAATTTTCCTAATAGATGGTTTGGCTATCTGTGGACGGGAGTCGGTTCTACTGGAGGACGGACGAGGGGTTGATGTGCTCACAGTTTTAGATATTGTTTGAGTTTTATTTGCAGAAGTTTGCGGAGTTATTGAAAAGTTTATTGGTGGTAGATGAGTTTCAAAAGGGGAATCAGTTTGTGTGGCTATTGTATTGTATGTTTTGGCAGTTATTTTGGCATATGAAGCGCCAGACTTGGGAGTTCGGGATTCCACAAGCCTGCGAGCTTCAGGAAATGAAAGATTTTGTAAAGTTTTAACTGTCTGAACCTCCTTCTCAAATTCCCATTTTGGGCAAGATCTGGAGAAAGCAGGATGATCTCCACCGCAATTGATACAATGGGGAGATTTAGTGCATCCGTCCGTCTCGTGGCCCACTTCTCCACAACGAGCACATTTAGTGGGGCTCCGGCAAGAGAATTTAGAGTGTCCGAACCCCTGGCAGTTGAAACAGCGCTGGGGATTCGGAATGAACGGACGGACTGGGCAACTGAGGTATCCTGCTTTGATACGGGAAGGCAGTGACGGTTGGTCGAAAGTGAGAATAAGATGTTTTGTTGGCAAGATTTTATCATCTCGCCTCGACCTGATGGTTATTCGTCGCACGCCACAGACGTGTTCGTCACGTAGGTTCTCCAGAATCTCCTCTTCAGATGTATTCAGAAGGTCAGGTTCAGAGATAACTCCCCTAGAGAAGTTTAAAGTTCTATGCGGGGAAACAGAAACGGAAAATGTGCCAAGACTTGTAGCATTATTTAAGAGGTTCGACTGAGTGTTATTGGAAGTTTCAATTAAAAGGTCACCGGAACGCAGTTTCTTGATTGATTTTACTGTGCCTATAAAAGATTGAATAGTTTTATTTATAAGAAAAGGGGAGGTTTTTGAAAAAGAAAGGTCTACATTTTGTTCATCCTTGTGTATTAATTTTACGAGAAAGAAACGGAAGAATTATCATTCATATTTTTTTTAAAGATATTCGGGGCCTGCAGCACCACCCACCACCGAGTCCAACAAGGGGATGCAGTCTGCACCAGTGCTAACAGGGCCTATACGCTTTCAATCACCCCTGTGGCAGCCACCACCCTTAACGTGTTGCTCAGTAGGTGACCGATCGCTTGATCCCTAGCCGACGACGAAGTCCAATCGACCAGCCGATTGATGCACACGGGACCAATGTACACCTCCCGTTTACCTGAAGCTGGGGCCAAAGTAGTGTGTTGGGACAGTATATCGTCCCTCAACTGCCAGGATCCCCTTTTCCAGGGACACGGGACTCCACGCACGGCAAACACGCAGGTGATATAATCCCCAAGAAGGAGCTGAAGGTAACAGAGTGACGAAAAGCTTCTCAAGGGGAGCCCTCACCTCCGAAGAGGCAACCACAACGAGGGAGGAAGAAAAAGCAAAAAGCAGAAGGGGAGGGGAGGAGAAGAATGAAAAAAAGGGGGATCACTCGGGTACCCCGGGGTTGTGAAGCCCGTACAAACCTAAAGGAGGTATGCCCCTGGGGGCAGTCTGTTAAGGTAATAGGGGAGATACCAAATCGGTTTAGTCTATGACGATTAAAATTCCGGCATTCCGTCAATATGTGCTTTATGGAAAAAATACTATTGCATGATGAGCATAAAGGAGCTGGTTCTCCCAGCAGTAAATGTCTGTGGGTAAAAAAGGAATGTCCGATTCGGAGCCTTGTCAGTTTTACGTGATGACTTCTATTTAAGTTTGTTTTGCTGAATCCCTTTATAGATGGTTGAATATCATGAAGTTTGTTATGGTTTTCCAAATCCCAAGCGGATTGCCAGGATGAATTTATGGCTTGGGTTAAAACACTATTAATGTCGTGAATCGGGACATTGGAGTTTATAATCAGTGTTGCGTTTTTGGCTGCCAAATCCGCTTTCTCATTGCCCCGGAATCCAACAAAAGAATATCCGAAAATCATTTTCTGTTAATGTTAGGAGCAAATTCATTGCTTTTAAAACCAAGGAATGACTTTTATGTGTATAGTTTAATAGGGATTCGATACTACTTTTAGAGTCGGTATACAAGATCCAGTTTTTATTACTGTGTGTAGAAATCGTTTTTAAGGCTAAAATTATTGCGTACATCTCTGAAGTGAAGACACTGCAGCACCCATGCAATTTTCTAGCAATGGTTGTATTATCAAAAACGGCCGCGGCACCAACATTTGTCCCGTTCTTAGATCCGTCAGTAAAAACTGTTTTAAAAGATGAATATTTGTTTCTATGGGAATGGAATAATTGTAAATAAATGGTATCGGGGGTTGATGATTTGTTGAAATGTGAAAAGTCATTGATGGTAAGTAGATTTTTATCATTCCAAGGTGGAGGTTCGTTTTCTCTAGGAAATATTCCCAGATTGTCAACATTTAATGAATTCATTATGGTACGGACTCTAAAACCAAGTGATGGAATGAATGAAGGTTTTAATGAGTAATGACTTCCAAATTTAGGGTTAGTTACTCTATTATGCAATGGGTGAGAAGGGTTGGCTTTAATCTTAAAATAGTATTTTAGGGTAAGTTTCTCACGTCGATGTCTTAAATCCGGCTCGCCTGTCATTATATATAAACTCTGGACTGGCGAAGTGCGGAAAGCTCCGAGGGATAATCGGAGGCCTTGGTGATGAATAGTATCCAGGGCTTGAAGAACAGACTTAGCAGAAGATCCATATATTACACTCCCATAATCGAGTTTCGATCGGACAACAGCTTTGTAAATTTTTAAAATTGAAATAAAATCAGCTCCCCAAGTTGTGTTACATAAAACCTTTAAAATATTCAATGATTGGTTGCATTTTCGTTTCAATACTTTGATATGAGATCGAAAAGATAACTTCGAGTCAAAAATAATACCCAAAAATTTTATTTCTGGAACTACTGGAATAACAGTTCCGTCGAGTAAAAGTTCTGGATCAGGAAAAAGTCCGCGTCTTCTAGTAAAATGTACACATACAGTCTTTTGCGAAGAAAAAACAAAACCATTTTCGTTTGACCACTTACTTACAATTCTAATAGCCGTTTGGAGTTGTCTTTCAATAAAAAGGTACATTGATTCCAGAACAGAATATTTGGAAATCGTCTACAAAAAGCGTTCCGTGCACATATGGAGGAAGTTGTTTAATAATACCGTTGATTTTAATTATAAAAAGTATCACGCTTAGAACGCTTCCTTGGGGAACACCCTCGTCCTGTGAAAAGTCATCTGATAAAATATTATTAATGCGAACGCTAAAGGTCCTTGTCAATAAAAAGTTTTGAATAAATAATGGGAGATTTCCCAGAAAGCCCATCTCGTATAAGTCTCGCATTATGCCATATCGCCATGTCCTATCGTAAGCTTTCTCCATATCGAAGAAGACAGCTACCAAATGCTTCTTTGTGACGAATGTATCTCTGATAGAGGATTCCAGCATTAAGGCATTGTCGTAGGTGCTTCGTCCAAAACGGAATCCGCTTTGAAACTCCGATAGATGTTTTTCAGACTCAAGGACATGTATCAACCGAGCATTCACCATTCTTTCCATGACTTTGCAGATACAGCTTGTCAAGGCAATGGGTCGATAGTTATTAGGGTCTTGAGGATCCTTCCCAGGTTTCGGAATTGGAATAATAATAGCTCTGTGCCAGGTTGTCGGAAAATCTTGCTCTGTCCAAATTCTATTATAAAGAAGTAAAATATTTTGTAATGATTCTTCATTGAGATGGGTCAACATGTCTAGATGAATATGATCGGGGCCCGGTGAAGTCGGGTGTGATTTCCTTAATGCATTTTTCAGTTCGAATATGGTAAAATTACGATTGTAAGTTTTATGAGCGGATGGTTGAAAGTTTAACGTCTTGCGTTCTTCACGTCGCTTATAATTAATAAAATCTTGGGGGTAAGAGCTCTCATGAGATACCCTAGAAAAAGATTCTCCCAAGGTATCAGCAATTGTCTTAACGTCTGAAACGACTTGTCCATTTTGAAGTAAAAATGATATATTTGGATTACGATATTTGCCAGTAATTTTTCGAATTTTGCCCCATAGCTGTTTTGATGATATTCGACATTCAATTGAATTTATGTATTCTTGCCAGGATTCTTTTTGTCGCTGTCTCCTTAATTTTCGAGCTTCTGCTTTGGCCCGCTTGAAAACTATCAAATTCGAAGTGGTGGGATAACGTCTGAAGGTGTTCCATGCTTTTTTTTGGAATTTATGGGCTTGAGAGCATGCTTCATTCCACCAAGGCTTCCATAATTTAGGCATTTTACCCGATGTTTTGGGGATAGCCACATCTGCCGCCTTAATCAAGGTGTTTGTTATCATTTCAACGGCATCATTTATGCTAGGCATCTTAACCATGTTGTCAGAAATGTTTGATTCCACCTGATATCGAGTCCAATCCGCTTTCTCAAATATATATCGCACAGGTCGTCTGGGTAGTAAAACGTCATTGCAATTATATCTTAAAATGATTGGAAAGTGATCGCTATTGTGCAGATCATTGTCAATTTTAAAGTCCCAAAATGAAAGCAAAGTAGGGGAGCATATTGCAAGGTCCAGGGTGTGAAAGGTTTGGGTCGGAGTATGGAAGTATGTATGACTGGAATCATTTAAAAGGCAGAGACAATGGTCATCCATCAATTTTTCAATTTGTTGTCCTTTTGTGTTAAAATCATTACTTCCCCAAAGAGGGTTGTGTCCGTTAAAATCCCCTATGATGAAGTATGGAGACGGAAGTTGAGTTATTAAATCATTTAGTTCCTGCTGACTAACGTTTTCATTTGGGGGTAGATATATGCAGCAGATTGTTAGTAAAAATTTAATATGAAGTTGAATGGCTATTGCTTGAATGCTCGTATTTAAAGAAATTCTTCTGGATGGGAAATTCTGCAAGGTCATTATAGCCACGCCGCCCGAAGCGCGTGCACCGGGGATGTAATAATTTCTTATTAAATTATAATTTTTAACATTCATTGTGTTAGTAGGCGTTAAGTATGTTTCTTGAAGGGCTAGGCAAACAGGGTTAAAATTATTTATTAGAGATTTGATATCGTCGATATGTGTACGAAAACCATGACAGTTCCAAGTTAGGAGATTAATAGCCATTTATTTTTTAAAAATTAGAGCCCTTTTCAATGTCTTCTGAAATAAAGGTTGGGTGGTTTTATTTGGAAGGTTTTTTGTAAAATCTAGAACCTTTTCTAAAAAATGCAGCGTTCTCGTCAATACCGTCCTCTCCAAACTCCATGTCTGAGTCCGTGGAAGGGTGTAAATCTATTTCGGTATCCGGTAATTTTGAGTGATCTCTAGAGTTCCGGGGAGTAAGTTTGTCTTTCTTACTTTGCTTTTTTTTATTTTGTTCTATTGACGTTGTTGGGTTCGGCTTGAAGATTTTTGTTGCTGGTGTGGTTCTCTGTTGCGGCAGGTTTGAGGGTTTACTTGTAACTTTGTCAATTGATTTTGGGCTTAAGCTATGGGATTGATGGTTTGATTTGGTTGGTTGATATTTATAAAGAGTAGAGTTTATTTGCGTTTCTGCATTTACTTTATTAGGTGTAAAGTCTGAATTATATGTTTGGGTACTTATTGTTTTGCTGGTTTTAATGACGGATGCATATGAGGTGTTAGGACGAGGTGTACGAGATTCTATCAATTTTCTAGCTTCGGGAAAAGATAGGTTTTTGTTAACTCTTAATGTTTGTATTTCTTTTTCTTTTATCCATCTTGGACATATCCTTGAGTATGCGGCATGGTTTCCCTGGCAATTGAAACAATGTTCAGACTCAGTGCAATCTGAACTGTCATGCCCAGGATTTGCGCAGCGTGCACAGATGGTGGCAGGTGTACGGCACGAGGTTTTTGCGTGCCCAAACCGCTGGCATTTGAAACATCGAACGGGGTTCGGGACAAAAGCTCGAACCTCGCAGCACAAGTACCCAGCTTTCACTTTCGTTGGCATAACGGGGGAGTCGAAAGTTAGGATCACATTTTTGGATGGTATGTAGCTGTCATTTTGTCTGAGCATTATCCTTTTAGCGGCTATAACTTTTTGGTCTCTCAATTAAAAAACGAATTCTTCTTCAGAAACCATTAACAGTTCTTCAGAAGATATAACGCCTTTTGTATAATTTAATGACCTGTGCGGAAAAACTGTTACCTCTACTTCACCAAAATTTTTAATATTTAATAGTTTTGCAGACTGTATAAAAGAATTTGATTCAATCAATAGGTCTCCAGATTTCAATTTCTTAACATTTTTAACTTCACCAGCAGAATGTTTTATATATTTTTCAATTAAAAAGGGGGACATTTTTGTTAATTTGTCAGAATCGTTATGGATAATTAGAAATTTCGGGATTGATTTTTCAGGTAGATTATCTTGCAAAGAGTTCTCGATATTTTCATTTGACTTTTCATTTAAAGCATGCTTACTAATTTCGTCGCATTTAGAGGTTGACGGGTTAAGGCCTCCGTCTGGCCATAAATTTGAAGATGACATGAGGATGGAATATTTGTTCATTTTGGTGCGCCCCCGCCCGCCATGGAGCCCAACCAGGGGAGGCAGCATCCGGCAGTTGTCCAGCAACAGATCTCGGAGCTGCCTCAGAGGTAGCACCAAAATATAGTGCTACAGTGTCGTGATGAGAATCCACCGGTTCGCCCAGGGCATCTCTAACTGCAACACTAACCCAAAAATACCTAACACAATGAAGTTCAGCACAACAGGGGGATTAATCGCCCTGACGTGGTGAACCCCAGAGACGTTAAGTAAGCCGATTGACTAGAGCGGGCTCACTCCAGCCACCCGTCTACGCAGAAGCATGGACCAAAGGGCACGCATCAGGTACCCCAGGACTCCACTTTCCCCCGATACGGGACGCCGCACACGGCAAACATGCGGGTCAGAAAAACGTACTGACATATTTACAAAATATATATATAAAACTGACAAAAGTGAAATAAGTGGAATCGTAAATTAAATGATAATTTAATAAGCAAATAAATAAATAAATAAAAATAATAATAATAAATATATTTTTTTTAATAATAAAGTTATAATTGAATAAAAATAAACTTCAGTACAAATTTTTAAGCAGAACTATTTTCTTGGCACAATTTCGTTACGCAAGTCGTGAAAAACTAGAAAAAAGAGGGTGGGGTGATAGCGTAGTGGGATAGGAAGAAGGGAAAGATCGCTTGGGCATCCCGGGAGCGCGACCCCCGTGTTTACCAAAGACAGTAAACCCCTGGGAAAGAAAAAGATCACTCAGGTACCCCGGGATTGTGAAGCCCGTACAAACCTAAAGAAGGAATGCCCCTGGGGGCCAAAGTTTCATGTGATATTCATATTGCCATATATTATATTTCATGCATATTGCTATAGTGGTTCAGTTTTATAGAACTAGATGTTCTCTTACCCAGAAAAAACTAAATACACTAACTAAAAGGGGAAACACTAAGCTGTGTGTAAATAATCGTCCTTAACATGAAAATAAGTCCCATACTTTCAATGAGCCATTGAAGCAGCTGAGTTAGGGAACCGAAAAAACCGATTTGAAACACCTAAAATCAGGGGCTTAGTAATCGCATTCTTTCCTGTATTGGAAGCTAGTTCGAAACTAGGTCCAGTCAAAGACCGTCGTGTACACGGGGGCTGGTGAAATCTGCCGTGGCCTCAAATGCCCTCACGTTGGCGTGGAAGTTTGGAGAGTGGGGTGCCAGCTTAGCAATGACGGATTAATGCAATTTCGTGGGTGGGGGCGGTTGGCTGGAAGATGCAACTAACCGGGGGGCTGGGGGTATGAGATACCCCCATAGAAACGGGGGTCCGGGGATCCTCCCTGAAAACTTTGAAAAAATACCTTCAAAAACTAGCATTTTAAAGCTGTTTTGAGACTTAAAACTGGTATAAAATCAGTGTAAAAATGTACTTTATTTTGGACAAATAATCACTTTAAATTTCTTGAAATGCGTAGCTTTTAAAACCTTTGCAAAACTGATTCCATTTACATAACTGTTAAAACAAAAACCACAAATTCTATAAGCCTTTTGTCAACAAAGAACTGCTAAGCAAATTAAAAGATAAAACATTGAAATTAGCATGAAAATACTTTTAAAATAGTATTTTGTAGGTTGTTGAAAGTTATGTTTTTGTTAGCCTTTTAATTCCTAAATATGCATACTTTTATTTTTAAAAATAACATTAGGAGAGTAATAAAAAAAAAATTAAATATTCTTTACAAATACTTTTATTTTTTCAATACAATTTACGACACTCATTTTAAAACAAAAGTTGTATGAATAAAAAGAAACGATATCCATATTAATTGCATTATTACGAGAATTATTTTAGACTAATGTCTCATTAGTCATTATCTCCAAACCTTACGGTACAGTGGGGATTGGGCCTACCCATTTTTTAAAGTTTTCACAGTTACCCTTTTGACCCATGGTACCCAGGGCAGGGTCACCACTTCAGTTCAAAGACATTTTTACTGTTCGTTGCAGTACTTATTATTGTTTTGTTTTGTGCTAACTCTCGAAGTACCTTTTGTATCATTTACCCACATCCAAGTCACTTCGCTGCAAAGTAGCAGCTGAAATCCTTACGTTTTGTTCGAAGTGTGTCTTTTAATTGTTTAACGCAAATATAGCTTTGTTAAATATGCTAACGAATCGTTCTTTTTCTTTCAGTACAGTACAGTACTGACTGGTCATCACAATTTCCTGGAAGATTGATAATCTCCAAAAATTATGTATTAATGTATTAGAATCTAAGCATGTCTAATAGAATAAAAAATTATTAAATTTAAGGAATATTGTTATTTTTCGTTTCCAGACATGAATGTTAATAGGATTGATCTGTCCATCAAGATCTGACCAATTTTGCAAATGGTTGGTTGGTTGGTTTTTTATGGCACAAGGGCCAGATTTGGCCATGCTGCGCCAAACAATAGCTAGTTCATAACTGGTATTTAATTAGAGCGAGTCAGAAAGCCACGTAATAAAATTCAGTACAGTTGTGTATGTTGCAGTCGATTATAAAATCTAAATAAAGTTTACGAAACCAATGTCAGTAAGGAATAAAAATAAGTTTTTATGATGTGGGTCCATCAACAAGTCTGTTAAGGTTGGTTGGTTGGTTGATTTGGGTTTTATGGCGCAAGATCCAAAAGAGGATAAGCTGCGCCAAACACAAGATATTAAAATTAGGAGATGGGTTTATGATTTGAAACAAAGAAACAACACCACATAGAAATGTAATGAATAAAACCAATTGATGTGCATAAAATTTAATATGAATGGAAAACCTCAACCATAAGAAATGTAAACGTATTTTTTTTTTAAAGAGAACTAAGATGGGATCTAAAATTTAAGAGAACGAATGCGAGATGGGTATCCCCATCTCGCTTTATAAAATTTGATGATATAAAATTTGAGATCTTAATTACATATGTGGTAAAAATCCAGAACAATGAAGAAATCTAAAAAGCGATGGATGGGGAGGTTGAGCCAACAGGTCTGATAAAATTGGTAATGAAGTTTTAAAAAATTGTCTATAAAGATGTCTAAGAAATGTACAAGAAGTTAAAATATGATAAATGGAGAGCGGTTCTTGGCAATGCTGGCACGATGGAGTGGTTTCCCCGAGCAATAAAAATCTATGAGTGATTCGTGAATGGCCGATGCGAAGACGAGTTAGAATGACGTCGAACCGTCGAGATGGTAGTGACGGTAGGGGTGAGATTGTCGGCTGGATGTTGTGGAGCTTGTTGGTGCTCTGCTCACTCCAGTCTTCGCGCCATTCGTTCCATACGATATCCCGTACAAAATGACGTAGGTCATCGTATGGAATACGAATATCAAGTGGAATCACCGCATTTTTCGCTGCATCATCGGCCAGTTCATTGCCGATAATTCCGACGTGTCCCGGTATCCAACAAAAAATTATACCGAAGCCACGACGGATAAGCCTGTTATTAAGTTTTAAAATATCATGAGCCAAAGGGTGTCTTGGAGAATCCGAATTTAAGGATTCCAAGACACTCTTAGAGTCAGTGTAAAATATAAAATTGCCAGTACTGAGTCTGGAAACATATTTCAGTGCTTTGTAAAGAGCTAAAAATTCAGCGGTAAAAACAGAAATAAAAGATGGTAATGAGAAATTAAAAGTGACGGATTCGCAAATAAAAGCACAGCCGGCATAATCGAATGATTTTGAGCCGTCAGTATATACTGCTGTGTGATTTGAAAAATTATGACGGTGAGCGAGAAAAATCTGTTTATAAATGATTGAGCTGGTATTAGATCTCTCTAAACCTGGAAATAAATTTAAGAATGATATTGCATGAGATTTCCAGGGTGAGATGGTGAAAAGAGGTCTCTCAGCTACATCAAATGAGTGAAGGGGCGTATTCCTCAGAGCATTTCTCATGCGTAGCCCGAAAGTCGCAATACAAGAGGTTCGATTCGAAAATAGGCGATCAAGATAATTACCCAAGAGTGAATTTTGAAGTGGATGGTCCGGATGTTCTAAGACTCGATAGTACTGTCGTAACGACAACAAAAGACGTGTAGAAGCCAAAGATGGTTCGTGGCAAATCACATACAGGCTTTTGACGGGTGAAGTGCGAAATGCTCCGGAACAGATCCTTAGTGCAGTGTGATGCACAGTATCGAGCTTTCGTAACACAGACTGACGGGCAGAGCCATAAGCTGCACACCCATAGTCTAGTCTGGAACGAATTAAAGCTCGATAGATATTCAACATGGAGGACCGTTCTGCTCCCCAAGATGTTTTTGAGAGTACTTTTAAGAGATTGAGCTTTTTCTCGCAAGACATCCGCAGTTGCACGACGTGAGGGAGGAAGGTAAGTTTTTGGTCGAAAATGATACCTAGAATTCTTACTCTGTCCTCCACTGCAATCCTAATATCACCCAGGAAGATCTCTGGGTCAGGATGTAGGTTCCGACGTCGGCAGAAATGAACACAAGATGTCTTTTGAGTAGAGAAGCTGAAACCGTTCTCGTCACTCCACCGCGTTAAGCGAAAGACAGCTGACTGAAGTTGTCGCTCAATGTACCGCATGTCTTTACCTTGGCAATGAATGCTCAAGTCATCCACGTACAAATTACCCTGGACAGTTGGAGGCAGTTGGTTTAATATGTTATTTATTTTTATTGAAAATAGAGTAACGCTGAGGACACTACCCTGAGGAACGCCCTCTTCTTGAATGAAAATATCCGAAAGCGCAGAGCCGATACGGACTTGAAACTGTCGAGTGGCTAGAAATTTTTGAATAAATACTGATAGATGACCTCGAAACCCAAGAGAATGTAAATCACGGAGGATTCCGTATCGCCAAGTGCGATCATACGCCTTTTCCATGTCGAAAAAAATAGAGACAAGATGGTTTCGGCGCAGAAATGCACGGCGAGCTTGAGTTTCGAGTGATAAGATGTTGTCTACCGTTGAGCGGCCAACCCTGAAACCGCTTTGAAATGGTGAAAGAGCCTGAGTTGTCTCCAAGATGTAAGTGAGACGATAATTCACCATCCTTTCAAAAAGTTTGCACATGCAGCTGGTGAGTGCTATTGGGCGATAGTTATACGGATTGGTGGGATCTTTTCCAGGTTTTGGAAAGGGTATAACTATGGCACGTGTCCAAGTCAAAGGGAAGATATGTTCCTCCCATATACGATTAAAAAGTTGTAAGATGTTAAGAAGGGATTGACGGGAAATGTGTTGCATCATGATGTAAGAGACGCCATCAGGGCCAGGTGCTGTCATTCTGGTCCCTTTAAGGCATCTCATCAATTCCCTTTCTGTAAATCGACAGTTATAGGCGAGTTCGGTGCGAGAGTGGAAATTTAGACGATGGGATTCTGCGCGATGTTTTGCGCGTTGAAATGTGTCCGAATAATTGGTAGTACTGGAGGCTGTAGAGAAAGCACGCGCAATGGCGTTGGCTATCTCGACAGCCTCTGACACATGTTGTCCATTCTCTTCTACGAACGTGATGGAGTGTTCGGAATATAATCCCATCGCTTTCCGTACTCGATCCCATAACTGTTTGGAGGAAGTGGCAGGTGTTATGCCTGAAACATACCTTATCCAAGATTCCCTTTGGCTTTGACGTCGCACTCGGCGAGCGTTAGCTTTCGCACGTTTGAAGCTGAGAAGATTTTCAGTTGTGGGGTATCGGCGGAAAATACCCCACGCCTTCCTTTGGATCTTAGTCGCTGCAGTGCATTCAGGAGTCCACCATGGTTTACGATGTTTATGAAAGGAGGGAGATTTCTTGGGGATTGCCGTATCAGCAGCTTTAATTATAACATCGGTGACTCTTGTTATCGCCTCATCTATGCTGCCTTCTACCATCTGGTCTAATATAGTGGCCTGAGATGTAAAATTAGGCCAGTCGGCTGCTTCATAGATATATCGTGACGGGCGGCGAACAGGATCATTTCCACTAATATGAGTAACGAATATTGGGAAATGATCACTGTTGCGCAGGTCACTACCGACAAAAAAGGACAGTAAGGGAAGAATTGAAGGGGAGCAGATGGCGAGATCGATTGTATGGAAGGATCTAGATGGCTCGTGGAAGTAGGTAACCTCACCGTTATTGAGCAGACAGAGACAGCGATCTGTGATCAGCTGTTCTATCTGTCGCCCACGGGAATTGGTATCCCTACTTCCCCAAAGTACACTATGGGCATTAAAGTCACCGAGTATAATGAACGGCTCCGGCAGTTGATCGACCAAGTTCTCAAGGCTCTGTTGTTGGATGGAATGATTTGGTGGTAAATATAGCGTACAGATGGTAATCATCCGTCGTACTTGTACTCTAACCGCAACAGCTTGCAAAGGGGTGTTTAGAGAGAGGCCTAAAGATGGATATTCAAGGGAGGTGAAGAGAGCAACACCACCCGATGCTCTTCCATCATTACTGCCATCTCTTCTATTACAAGTATAACGACGGATCTTCGCCGTGTCAGACGACTTCAGGTATGTCTCCTGAAGTGCGACACAGGCGGGATGGTACTCTGCAATCAGGGTTTTTACGTCATCCAACTTATTTCGAAAGCCACGACAGTTCCATGATATAAAAGATCCTATCATTGATTGATAGGAGGCGCAGATTTCTTATTTTGCCCTGGAGGTGCTTTCATTTCATAGTTTTCGTCGTCCTCAGACAGGTCCGACGCATGAAGATTTAATTCTATATCTTCGGCTGTACGCCGAAGTATTTTTATTGGTATTTTATTTTTATGTAAAAATCTGGGTGTTTTGGGATTGTAATCGGTTTTCTGTTTTTTTATGGTTTTAATTTTCCTAATAGATGGTTTGGCTATCTGTGGACGGGAGTCGGTTCTACTGGAGGACGGACGAGGGGTTGATGTGCTCACAGTTTTAGATATTGTTTGAGTTTTATTTGCAGAAGTTTGCGGAGTTATTGAAAAGTTTATTGGTGGTAGATGAGTTTCAAAAGGGGAATCAGTTTGTGTGGCTATTGTATTGTATGTTTTGGCAGTTATTTTGGCATATGAAGCGCCAGACTTGGGAGTTCGGGATTCCACAAGCCTGCGAGCTTCAGGAAATGAAAGATTTTGTAAAGTTTTAACTGTCTGAACCTCCTTCTCAAATTCCCATTTTGGGCAAGATCTGGAGAAAGCAGGATGATCTCCACCGCAATTGATACAATGGGGAGATTTAGTGCATCCGTCCGTCTCGTGGCCCACTTCTCCACAACGAGCACATTTAGTGGGGCTCCGGCAAGAGAATTTAGAGTGTCCGAACCCCTGGCAGTTGAAACAGCGCTGGGGATTCGGAATGAACGGACGGACTGGGCAACTGAGGTATCCTGCTTTGATACGGGAAGGCAGTGACGGTTGGTCGAAAGTGAGAATAAGATGTTTTGTTGGCAAGATTTTATCATCTCGCCTCGACCTGATGGTTATTCGTCGCACGCCACAGACGTGTTCGTCACGTAGGTTCTCCAGAATCTCCTCTTCAGATGTATTCAGAAGGTCAGGTTCAGAGATAACTCCCCTAGAGAAGTTTAAAGTTCTATGCGGGGAAACAGAAACGGAAAATGTGCCAAGACTTGTAGCATTATTTAAGAGGTTCGACTGAGTGTTATTGGAAGTTTCAATTAAAAGGTCACCGGAACGCAGTTTCTTGATTGATTTTACTGTGCCTATAAAAGATTGAATAGTTTTATTTATAAGAAAAGGGGAGGTTTTTGAAAAAGAAAGGTCTACATTTTGTTCATCCTTGTGTATTAATTTTACGAGAAAGAAACGGAAGAATTATCATTCATATTTTTTTTAAAGATATTCGGGGCCTGCAGCACCACCCACCACCGAGTCCAACAAGGGGATGCAGTCTGCACCAGTGCTAACAGGGCCTATACGCTTTCAATCACCCCTGTGGCAGCCACCACCCTTAACGTGTTGCTCAGTAGGTGACCGATCGCTTGATCCCTAGCCGACGACGAAGTCCAATCGACCAGCCGATTGATGCACACGGGACCAATGTACACCTCCCGTTTACCTGAAGCTGGGGCCAAAGTAGTGTGTTGGGACAGTATATCGTCCCTCAACTGCCAGGATCCCCTTTTCCAGGGACACGGGACTCCACGCACGGCAAACACGCAGGTGATATAATCCCCAAGAAGGAGCTGAAGGTAACAGAGTGACGAAAAGCTTCTCAAGGGGAGCCCTCACCTCCGAAGAGGCAACCACAACGAGGGAGGAAGAAAAAGCAAAAAGCAGAAGGGGAGGGGAGGAGAAGAATGAAAAAAAGGGGGATCACTCGGGTACCCCGGGGTTGTGAAGCCCGTACAAACCTAAAGGAGGTATGCCCCTGGGGGCAGTCTGTTAAGGTAATAGGGGAGATACCAAATCGGTTTAGTCTATGACGATTAAAATTCCGGCATTCCGTCAATATGTGCTTTATGGAAAAAATACTATTGCATGATGAGCATAAAGGAGCTGGTTCTCCCAGCAGTAAATGTCTGTGGGTAAAAAAGGAATGTCCGATTCGGAGCCTTGTCAGTTTTACGTGATGACTTCTATTTAAGTTTGTTTTGCTGAATCCCTTTATAGATGGTTGAATATCATGAAGTTTGTTATGGTTTTCCAAATCCCAAGCGGATTGCCAGGATGAATTTATGGCTTGGGTTAAAACACTATTAATGTCGTGAATCGGGACATTGGAGTTTATAATCAGTGTTGCGTTTTTGGCTGCCAAATCCGCTTTCTCATTGCCCCGGAATCCAACAAAAGAATATCCGAAAATCATTTTCTGTTAATGTTAGGAGCAAATTCATTGCTTTTAAAACCAAGGAATGACTTTTATGTGTATAGTTTAATAGGGATTCGATACTACTTTTAGAGTCGGTATACAAGATCCAGTTTTTATTACTGTGTGTAGAAATCGTTTTTAAGGCTAAAATTATTGCGTACATCTCTGAAGTGAAGACACTGCAGCACCCATGCAATTTTCTAGCAATGGTTGTATTATCAAAAACGGCCGCGGCACCAACATTTGTCCCGTTCTTAGATCCGTCAGTAAAAACTGTTTTAAAAGATGAATATTTGTTTCTATGGGAATGGAATAATTGTAAATAAATGGTATCGGGGGTTGATGATTTGTTGAAATGTGAAAAGTCATTGATGGTAAGTAGATTTTTATCATTCCAAGGTGGAGGTTCGTTTTCTCTAGGAAATATTCCCAGATTGTCAACATTTAATGAATTCATTATGGTACGGACTCTAAAACCAAGTGATGGAATGAATGAAGGTTTTAATGAGTAATGACTTCCAAATTTAGGGTTAGTTACACTATTATGCAATGGGTGAGAAGGGTTGGCTTTAATCTTAAAATAGTATTTTAGGGTAAGTTTCTCACGTCGATGTCTTAAATCCGGCTCGCCTGTCATTATATATAAACTCTGGACTGGCGAAGTGCGGAAAGCTCCGAGGGATAATCGGAGGCCTTGGTGATGAATAGTATCCAGGGCTTGAAGAACAGACTTAGCAGAAGATCCATATATTACACTCCCATAATCGAGTTTCGATCGGACAACAGCTTTGTAAATTTTTAAAATTGAAATAAAATCAGCTCCCCAAGTTGTGTTACATAAAACCTTTAAAATATTCAATGATTGGTTGCATTTTCGTTTCAATACTTTGATATGAGATCGAAAAGATAACTTCGAGTCAAAAATAATACCCAAAAATTTTATTTCTGGAACTACTGGAATAACAGTTCCGTCGAGTAAAAGTTCTGGATCAGGAAAAAGTCCGCGTCTTCTAGTAAAATGTACACATACAGTCTTTTGCGAAGAAAAAACAAAACCATTTTCGTTTGACCACTTACTTACAATTCTAATAGCCGTTTGGAGTTGTCTTTCAATAAAAAGGTACATTGATTCCAGAACAGAATATTTGGAAATCGTCTACAAAAAGCGTTCCGTGCACATATGGAGGAAGTTGTTTAATAATACCGTTGATTTTAATTATAAAAAGTATCACGCTTAGAACGCTTCCTTGGGGAACACCCTCGTCCTGTGAAAAGTCATCTGATAAAATATTATTAATGCGAACGCTAAAGGTCCTTGTCAATAAAAAGTTTTGAATAAATAATGGGAGATTTCCCAGAAAGCCCATCTCGTATAAGTCTCGCATTATGCCATATCGCCATGTCCTATCGTAAGCTTTCTCCATATCGAAGAAGACAGCTACCAAATGCTTCTTTGTGACGAATGTATCTCTGATAGAGGATTCCAGCATTAAGGCATTGTCGTAGGTGCTTCGTCCAAAACGGAATCCGCTTTGAAACTCCGATAGATGTTTTTCAGACTCAAGGACATGTATCAACCGAGCATTCACCATTCTTTCCATGACTTTGCAGATACAGCTTGTCAAGGCAATGGGTCGATAGTTATTAGGGTCTTGAGGATCCTTCCCAGGTTTCGGAATTGGAATAATAATAGCTCTGTGCCAGGTTGTCGGAAAATCTTGCTCTGTCCAAATTCTATTATAAAGAAGTAAAATATTTTGTAATGATTCTTCATTGAGATGGGTCAACATGTCTAGATGAATATGATCGGGGCCCGGTGAAGTCGGGTGTGATTTCCTTAATGCATTTTTCAGTTCGAATATGGTAAAATTACGATTGTAAGTTTTATGAGCGGATGGTTGAAAGTTTAACGTCTTGCGTTCTTCACGTCGCTTATAATTAATAAAATCTTGGGGGTAAGAGCTCTCATGAGATACCCTAGAAAAAGATTCTCCCAAGGTATCAGCAATTGTCTTAACGTCTGAAACGACTTGTCCATTTTGAAGTAAAAATGATATATTTGGATTACGATATTTGCCAGTAATTTTTCGAATTTTGCCCCATAGCTGTTTTGATGATATTCGACATTCAATTGAATTTATGTATTCTTGCCAGGATTCTTTTTGTCGCTGTCTCCTTAATTTTCGAGCTTCTGCTTTGGCCCGCTTGAAAACTATCAAATTCGAAGTGGTGGGATAACGTCTGAAGGTGTTCCATGCTTTTTTTTGGAATTTATGGGCTTGAGAGCATGCTTCATTCCACCAAGGCTTCCATAATTTAGGCATTTTACCCGATGTTTTGGGGATAGCCACATCTGCCGCCTTAATCAAGGTGTTTGTTATCATTTCAACGGCATCATTTATGCTAGGCATCTTAACCATGTTGTCAGAAATGTTTGATTCCACCTGATATCGAGTCCAATCCGCTTTCTCAAATATATATCGCACAGGTCGTCTGGGTAGTAAAACGTCATTGCAATTATATCTTAAAATGATTGGAAAGTGATCGCTATTGTGCAGATCATTGTCAATTTTAAAGTCCCAAAATGAAAGCAAAGTAGGGGAGCATATTGCAAGGTCCAGGGTGTGAAAGGTTTGGGTCGGAGTATGGAAGTATGTATGACTGGAATCATTTAAAAGGCAGAGACAATGGTCATCCATCAATTTTTCAATTTGTTGTCCTTTTGTGTTAAAATCATTACTTCCCCAAAGAGGGTTGTGTCCGTTAAAATCCCCTATGATGAAGTATGGAGACGGAAGTTGAGTTATTAAATCATTTAGTTCCTGCTGACTAACGTTTTCATTTGGGGGTAGATATATGCAGCAGATTGTTAGTAAAAATTTAATATGAAGTTGAATGGCTATTGCTTGAATGCTCGTATTTAAAGAAATTCTTCTGGATGGGAAATTCTGCAAGGTCATTATAGCCACGCCGCCCGAAGCGCGTGCACCGGGGATGTAATAATTTCTTATTAAATTATAATTTTTAACATTCATTGTGTTAGTAGGCGTTAAGTATGTTTCTTGAAGGGCTAGGCAAACAGGGTTAAAATTATTTATTAGAGATTTGATATCGTCGATATGTGTACGAAAACCATGACAGTTCCAAGTTAGGAGATTAATAGCCATTTATTTTTTAAAAATTAGAGCCCTTTTCAATGTCTTCTGAAATAAAGGTTGGGTGGTTTTATTTGGAAGGTTTTTTGTAAAATCTAGAACCTTTTCTAAAAAATGCAGCGTTCTCGTCAATACCGTCCTCTCCAAACTCCATGTCTGAGTCCGTGGAAGGGTGTAAATCTATTTCGGTATCCGGTAATTTTGAGTGATCTCTAGAGTTCCGGGGAGTAAGTTTGTCTTTCTTACTTTGCTTTTTTTTATTTTGTTCTATTGACGTTGTTGGGTTCGGCTTGAAGATTTTTGTTGCTGGTGTGGTTCTCTGTTGCGGCAGGTTTGAGGGTTTACTTGTAACTTTGTCAATTGATTTTGGGCTTAAGCTATGGGATTGATGGCTTGATTTGGTTGGTTGATATTTATAAAGAGTAGAGTTTATTTGCGTTTCTGCATTTACTTTATTAGGTGTAAAGTCTGAATTATATGTTTGGGTACTTATTGTTTTGCTGGTTTTAATGACGGATGCATATGAGGTGTTAGGACGAGGTGTACGAGATTCTATCAATTTTCTAGCTTCGGGAAAAGATAGGTTTTTGTTAACTCTTAATGTTTGTATTTCTTTTTCTTTTATCCATCTTGGACATATCCTTGAGTATGCGGCATGGTTTCCCTGGCAATTGAAACAATGTTCAGACTCAGTGCAATCTGAACTGTCATGCCCAGGATTTGCGCAGCGTGCACAGATGGTGGCAGGTGTACGGCACGAGGTTTTTGCGTGCCCAAACCGCTGGCATTTGAAACATCGAACGGGGTTCGGGACAAAAGCTCGAACCTCGCAGCACAAGTACCCAGCTTTCACTTTCGTTGGCATAACGGGGGAGTCGAAAGTTAGGATCACATTTTTGGATGGTATGTAGCTGTCATTTTGTCTGAGCATTATCCTTTTAGCGGCTATAACTTTTTGGTCTCTCAATTAAAAAACGAATTCTTCTTCAGAAACCATTAACAGTTCTTCAGAAGATATAACGCCTTTTGTATAATTTAATGACCTGTGCGGAAAAACTGTTACCTCTACTTCACCAAAATTTTTAATATTTAATAGTTTTGCAGACTGTATAAAAGAATTTGATTCAATCAATAGGTCTCCAGATTTCAATTTCTTAACATTTTTAACTTCACCAGCAGAATGTTTTATATATTTTTCAATTAAAAAGGGGGACATTTTTGTTAATTTGTCAGAATCGTTATGGATAATTAGAAATTTCGGGATTGATTTTTCAGGTAGATTATCTTGCAAAGAGTTCTCGATATTTTCATTTGACTTTTCATTTAAAGCATGCTTACTAATTTCGTCGCATTTAGAGGTTGACGGGTTAAGGCCTCCGTCTGGCCATAAATTTGAAGATGACATGAGGATGGAATATTTGTTCATTTTGGTGCGCCCCCGCCCGCCATGGAGCCCAACCAGGGGAGGCAGCATCCGGCAGTTGTCCAGCAACAGATCTCGGAGCTGCCTCAGAGGTAGCACCAAAATATAGTGCTACAGTGTCGTGATGAGAATCCACCGGTTCGCCCAGGGCATCTCTAACTGCAACACTAACCCAAAAATACCTAACACAATGAAGTTCAGCACAACAGGGGGATTAATCGCCCTGACGTGGTGAACCCCAGAGACGTTAAGTAAGCCGATTGACTAGAGCGGGCTCACTCCAGCCACCCGTCTACGCAGAAGCATGGACCAAAGGGCACGCATCAGGTACCCCAGGACTCCACTTTCCCCCGATACGGGACGCCGCACACGGCAAACATGCGGGTCAGAAAAACGTACTGACATATTTACAAAATATATATATAAAACTGACAAAAGTGAAATAAGTGGAATCGTAAATTAAATGATAATTTAATAAGCAAATAAATAAATAAATAAAAATAATAATAATAAATATATTTTTTTTAATAATAAAGTTATAATTGAATAAAAATAAACTTCAGTACAAATTTTTAAGCAGAACTATTTTCTTGGCACAATTTCGTTACGCAAGTCGTGAAAAACTAGAAAAAAGAGGGTGGGGTGATAGCGTAGTGGGATAGGAAGAAGGGAAAGATCGCTTGGGCATCCCGGGAGCGCGACCCCCGTGTTTACCAAAGACAGTAAACCCCTGGGAAAGAAAAAGATCACTCAGGTACCCCGGGATTGTGAAGCCCGTACAAACCTAAAGAAGGAATGCCCCTGGGGGCCAAAGTTTCATGTGATATTCATATTGCCATATATTATATTTCATGCATATTGCTATAGTGGTTCAGTTTTATAGAACTAGATGTTCTCTTACCCAGAAAAAACTAAATACACTAACTAAAAGGGGAAACACTAAGCTGTGTGTAAATAATCGTCCTTAACATGAAAATAAGTCCCATACTTTCAATGAGCCATTGAAGCAGCTGAGTTAGGGAACCGAAAAAACCGATTTGAAACACCTAAAATCAGGGGCTTAGTAATCGCATTCTTTCCTGTATTGGAAGCTAGTTCGAAACTAGGTCCAGTCAAAGACCGTCGTGTACACGGGGGCTGGTGAAATCTGCCGTGGCCTCAAATGCCCTCACGTTGGCGTGGAAGTTTGGAGAGTGGGGTGCCAGCTTAGCAATGACGGATTAATGCAATTTCGTGGGTGGGGGCGGTTGGCTGGAAGATGCAACTAACCGGGGGGCTGGGGGTATGAGATACCCCCATAGAAACGGGGGTCCGGGGATCCTCCCTGAAAACTTTGAAAAAATACCTTCAAAAACTAGCATTTTAAAGCTGTTTTGAGACTTAAAACTGGTATAAAATCAGTGTAAAAATGTACTTTATTTTGGACAAATAATCACTTTAAATTTCTTGAAATGCGTAGCTTTTAAAACCTTTGCAAAACTGATTCCATTTACATAACTGTTAAAACAAAAACCACAAATTCTATAAGCCTTTTGTCAACAAAGAACTGCTAAGCAAATTAAAAGATAAAACATTGAAATTAGCATGAAAATACTTTTAAAATAGTATTTTGTAGGTTGTTGAAAGTTATGTTTTTGTTAGCCTTTTAATTCCTAAATATGCATACTTTTATTTTTAAAAATAACATTAGGAGAGTAATAAAAAAAAAATTAAATATTCTTTACAAATACTTTTATTTTTTCAATACAATTTACGACACTCATTTTAAAACAAAAGTTGTATGAATAAAAAGAAACGATATCCATATTAATTGCATTATTACGAGAATTATTTTAGACTAATGTCTCATTAGTCATTATCTCCAAACCTTACGGTACAGTGGGGATTGGGCCTACCCATTTTTTAAAGTTTTCACAGTTACCCTTTTGACCCATGGTACCCAGGGCAGGGTCACCACTTCAGTTCAAAGACATTTTTACTGTTCGTTGCAGTACTTATTATTGTTTTGTTTTGTGCTAACTCTCGAAGTACCTTTTGTATCATTTACCCACATCCAAGTCACTTCGCTGCAAAGTAGCAGCTGAAATCCTTACGTTTTGTTCGAAGTGTGTCTTTTAATTGTTTAACGCAAATATAGCTTTGTTAAATATGCTAACGAATCGTTCTTTTTCTTTCAGTACAGTACAGTACTGACTGGTCATCACAATTTCCTGGAAGATTGATAATCTCCAAAAATTATGTATTAATGTATTAGAATCTAAGCATGTCTAATAGAATAAAAAATTATTAAATTTAAGGAATATTGTTATTTTTCGTTTCCAGACATGAATGTTAATAGGATTGATCTGTCCATCAAGATCTGACCAATTTTGCAAATGGTTGGTTGGTTGGTTTTTTATGGCACAAGGGCCAGATTTGGCCATGCTGCGCCAAACAATAGCTAGTTCATAACTGGTATTTAATTAGAGCGAGTCAGAAAGCCACGTAATAAAATTCAGTACAGTTGTGTATGTTGCAGTCGATTATAAAATCTAAATAAAGTTTACGAAACCAATGTCAGTAAGGAATAAAAATAAGTTTTTATGATGTGGGTCCATCAACAAGTCTGTTAAGGTTGGTTGGTTGGTTGATTTGGGTTTTATGGCGCAAGATCCAAAAGAGGATAAGCTGCGCCAAACACAAGATATTAAAATTAGGAGATGGGTTTATGATTTGAAACAAAGAAACAACACCACATAGAAATGTAATGAATAAAACCAATTGATGTGCATAAAATTTAATATGAATGGAAAACCTCAACCATAAGAAATGTAAACGTATTTTTTTTTTAAAGAGAACTAAGATGGGATCTAAAATTTAAGAGAACGAATGCGAGATGGGTATCCCCATCTCGCTTTATAAAATTTGATGATATAAAATTTGAGATCTTAATTACATATGTGGTAAAAATCCAGAACAATGAAGAAATCTAAAAAGCGATGGATGGGGAGGTTGAGCCAACAGGTCTGATAAAATTGGTAATGAAGTTTTAAAAAATTGTCTATAAAGATGTCTAAGAAATGTACAAGAAGTTAAAATATGATAAATGGAGAGCGGTTCTTGGCAATGCTGGCACGATGGAGTGGTTTCCCCGAGCAATAAAAATCTATGAGTGATTCGTGAATGGCCGATGCGAAGACGAGTTAGAATGACGTCGAACCGTCGAGATGGTAGTGACGGTAGGGGTGAGATTGTCGGCTGGATGTTGTGGAGCTTGTTGGTGCTCTGCTCACTCCAGTCTTCGCGCCATTCGTTCCATACGATATCCCGTACAAAATGACGTAGGTCATCGTATGGAATACGAATATCAAGTGGAATCACCGCATTTTTCGCTGCATCATCGGCCAGTTCATTGCCGATAATTCCGACGTGTCCCGGTATCCAACAAAAAATTATACCGAAGCCACGACGGATAAGCCTGTTATTAAGTTTTAAAATATCATGAGCCAAAGGGTGTCTTGGAGAATCCGAATTTAAGGATTCCAAGACACTCTTAGAGTCAGTGTAAAATATAAAATTGCCAGTACTGAGTCTGGAAACATATTTCAGTGCTTTGTAAAGAGCTAAAAATTCAGCGGTAAAAACAGAAATAAAAGATGGTAATGAGAAATTAAAAGTGACGGATTCGCAAATAAAAGCACAGCCGGCATAATCGAATGATTTTGAGCCGTCAGTATATACTGCTGTGTGATTTGAAAAATTATGACGGTGAGCGAGAAAAATCTGTTTATAAATGATTGAGCTGGTATTAGATCTCTCTAAACCTGGAAATAAATTTAAGAATGATATTGCATGAGATTTCCAGGGTGAGATGGTGAAAAGAGGTCTCTCAGCTACATCAAATGAGTGAAGGGGCGTATTCCTCAGAGCATTTCTCATGCGTAGCCCGAAAGTCGCAATACAAGAGGTTCGATTCGAAAATAGGCGATCAAGATAATTACCCAAGAGTGAATTTTGAAGTGGATGGTCCGGATGTTCTAAGACTCGATAGTACTGTCGTAACGACAACAAAAGACGTGTAGAAGCCAAAGATGGTTCGTGGCAAATCACATACAGGCTTTTGACGGGTGAAGTGCGAAATGCTCCGGAACAGATCCTTAGTGCAGTGTGATGCACAGTATCGAGCTTTCGTAACACAGACTGACGGGCAGAGCCATAAGCTGCACACCCATAGTCTAGTCTGGAACGAATTAAAGCTCGATAGATATTCAACATGGAGGACCGTTCTGCTCCCCAAGATGTTTTTGAGAGTACTTTTAAGAGATTGAGCTTTTTCTCGCAAGACATCCGCAGTTGCACGACGTGAGGGAGGAAGGTAAGTTTTTGGTCGAAAATGATACCTAGAATTCTTACTCTGTCCTCCACTGCAATCCTAATATCACCCAGGAAGATCTCTGGGTCAGGATGTAGGTTCCGACGTCGGCAGAAATGAACACAAGATGTCTTTTGAGTAGAGAAGCTGAAACCGTTCTCGTCACTCCACCGCGTTAAGCGAAAGACAGCTGACTGAAGTTGTCGCTCAATGTACCGCATGTCTTTACCTTGGCAATGAATGCTCAAGTCATCCACGTACAAATTACCCTGGACAGTTGGAGGCAGTTGGTTTAATATGTTATTTATTTTTATTGAAAATAGAGTAACGCTGAGGACACTACCCTGAGGAACGCCCTCTTCTTGAATGAAAATATCCGAAAGCGCAGAGCCGATACGGACTTGAAACTGTCGAGTGGCTAGAAATTTTTGAATAAATACTGATAGATGACCTCGAAACCCAAGAGAATGTAAATCACGGAGGATTCCGTATCGCCAAGTGCGATCATACGCCTTTTCCATGTCGAAAAAAATAGAGACAAGATGGTTTCGGCGCAGAAATGCACGGCGAGCTTGAGTTTCGAGTGATAAGATGTTGTCTACCGTTGAGCGGCCAACCCTGAAACCGCTTTGAAATGGTGAAAGAGCCTGAGTTGTCTCCAAGATGTAAGTGAGACGATAATTCACCATCCTTTCAAAAAGTTTGCACATGCAGCTGGTGAGTGCTATTGGGCGATAGTTATACGGATTGGTGGGATCTTTTCCAGGTTTTGGAAAGGGTATAACTATGGCACGTGTCCAAGTCAAAGGGAAGATATGTTCCTCCCATATACGATTAAAAAGTTGTAAGATGTTAAGAAGGGATTGACGGGAAATGTGTTGCATCATGATGTAAGAGACGCCATCAGGGCCAGGTGCTGTCATTCTGGTCCCTTTAAGG
This sequence comes from Meta bourneti, assembly GCA_933210815.1. Lineage (NCBI taxonomy): Eukaryota > Metazoa > Arthropoda > Arachnida > Araneae > Tetragnathidae > Meta > Meta bourneti. The sequence goes on along the minus strand of OW119931.1, from coordinate 29,284,512 downwards.
CATCTCATCAATTCCCTTTCTGTAAATCGACAGTTATAGGCGAGTTCGGTGCGAGAGTGGAAATTTAGACGATGGGATTCTGCGCGATGTTTTGCGCGTTGAAATGTGTCCGAATAATTGGTAGTACTGGAGGCTGTAGAGAAAGCACGCGCAATGGCGTTGGCTATCTCGACAGCCTCTGACACATGTTGTCCATTCTCTTCTACGAACGTGATGGAGTGTTCGGAATATAATCCCATCGCTTTCCGTACTCGATCCCATAACTGTTTGGAGGAAGTGGCAGGTGTTATGCCTGAAACATACCTTATCCAAGATTCCCTTTGGCTTTGACGTCGCACTCGGCGAGCGTTAGCTTTCGCACGTTTGAAGCTGAGAAGATTTTCAGTTGTGGGGTATCGGCGGAAAATACCCCACGCCTTCCTTTGGATCTTAGTCGCTGCAGTGCATTCAGGAGTCCACCATGGTTTACGATGTTTATGAAAGGAGGGAGATTTCTTGGGGATTGCCGTATCAGCAGCTTTAATTATAACATCGGTGACTCTTGTTATCGCCTCATCTATGCTGCCTTCTACCATCTGGTCTAATATAGTGGCCTGAGATGTAAAATTAGGCCAGTCGGCTGCTTCATAGATATATCGTGACGGGCGGCGAACAGGATCATTTCCACTAATATGAGTAACGAATATTGGGAAATGATCACTGTTGCGCAGGTCACTACCGACAAAAAAGGACAGTAAGGGAAGAATTGAAGGGGAGCAGATGGCGAGATCGATTGTATGGAAGGATCTAGATGGCTCGTGGAAGTAGGTAACCTCACCGTTATTGAGCAGACAGAGACAGCGATCTGTGATCAGCTGTTCTATCTGTCGCCCACGGGAATTGGTATCCCTACTTCCCCAAAGTACACTATGGGCATTAAAGTCACCGAGTATAATGAACGGCTCCGGCAGTTGATCGACCAAGTTCTCAAGGCTCTGTTGTTGGATGGAATGATTTGGTGGTAAATATAGCGTACAGATGGTAATCATCCGTCGTACTTGTACTCTAACCGCAACAGCTTGCAAAGGGGTGTTTAGAGAGAGGCCTAAAGATGGATATTCAAGGGAGGTGAAGAGAGCAACACCACCCGATGCTCTTCCATCATTACTGCCATCTCTTCTATTACAAGTATAACGACGGATCTTCGCCGTGTCAGACGACTTCAGGTATGTCTCCTGAAGTGCGACACAGGCGGGATGGTACTCTGCAATCAGGGTTTTTACGTCATCCAACTTATTTCGAAAGCCACGACAGTTCCATGATATAAAAGATCCTATCATTGATTGATAGGAGGCGCAGATTTCTTATTTTGCCCTGGAGGTGCTTTCATTTCATAGTTTTCGTCGTCCTCAGACAGGTCCGACGCATGAAGATTTAATTCTATATCTTCGGCTGTACGCCGAAGTATTTTTATTGGTATTTTATTTTTATGTAAAAATCTGGGTGTTTTGGGATTGTAATCGGTTTTCTGTTTTTTTATGGTTTTAATTTTCCTAATAGATGGTTTGGCTATCTGTGGACGGGAGTCGGTTCTACTGGAGGACGGACGAGGGGTTGATGTGCTCACAGTTTTAGATATTGTTTGAGTTTTATTTGCAGAAGTTTGCGGAGTTATTGAAAAGTTTATTGGTGGTAGATGAGTTTCAAAAGGGGAATCAGTTTGTGTGGCTATTGTATTGTATGTTTTGGCAGTTATTTTGGCATATGAAGCGCCAGACTTGGGAGTTCGGGATTCCACAAGCCTGCGAGCTTCAGGAAATGAAAGATTTTGTAAAGTTTTAACTGTCTGAACCTCCTTCTCAAATTCCCATTTTGGGCAAGATCTGGAGAAAGCAGGATGATCTCCACCGCAATTGATACAATGGGGAGATTTAGTGCATCCGTCCGTCTCGTGGCCCACTTCTCCACAACGAGCACATTTAGTGGGGCTCCGGCAAGAGAATTTAGAGTGTCCGAACCCCTGGCAGTTGAAACAGCGCTGGGGATTCGGAATGAACGGACGGACTGGGCAACTGAGGTATCCTGCTTTGATACGGGAAGGCAGTGACGGTTGGTCGAAAGTGAGAATAAGATGTTTTGTTGGCAAGATTTTATCATCTCGCCTCGACCTGATGGTTATTCGTCGCACGCCACAGACGTGTTCGTCACGTAGGTTCTCCAGAATCTCCTCTTCAGATGTATTCAGAAGGTCAGGTTCAGAGATAACTCCCCTAGAGAAGTTTAAAGTTCTATGCGGGGAAACAGAAACGGAAAATGTGCCAAGACTTGTAGCATTATTTAAGAGGTTCGACTGAGTGTTATTGGAAGTTTCAATTAAAAGGTCACCGGAACGCAGTTTCTTGATTGATTTTACTGTGCCTATAAAAGATTGAATAGTTTTATTTATAAGAAAAGGGGAGGTTTTTGAAAAAGAAAGGTCTACATTTTGTTCATCCTTGTGTATTAATTTTACGAGAAAGAAACGGAAGAATTATCATTCATATTTTTTTTAAAGATATTCGGGGCCTGCAGCACCACCCACCACCGAGTCCAACAAGGGGATGCAGTCTGCACCAGTGCTAACAGGGCCTATACGCTTTCAATCACCCCTGTGGCAGCCACCACCCTTAACGTGTTGCTCAGTAGGTGACCGATCGCTTGATCCCTAGCCGACGACGAAGTCCAATCGACCAGCCGATTGATGCACACGGGACCAATGTACACCTCCCGTTTACCTGAAGCTGGGGCCAAAGTAGTGTGTTGGGACAGTATATCGTCCCTCAACTGCCAGGATCCCCTTTTCCAGGGACACGGGACTCCACGCACGGCAAACACGCAGGTGATATAATCCCCAAGAAGGAGCTGAAGGTAACAGAGTGACGAAAAGCTTCTCAAGGGGAGCCCTCACCTCCGAAGAGGCAACCACAACGAGGGAGGAAGAAAAAGCAAAAAGCAGAAGGGGAGGGGAGGAGAAGAATGAAAAAAAGGGGGATCACTCGGGTACCCCGGGGTTGTGAAGCCCGTACAAACCTAAAGGAGGTATGCCCCTGGGGGCAGTCTGTTAAGGTAATAGGGGAGATACCAAATCGGTTTAGTCTATGACGATTAAAATTCCGGCATTCCGTCAATATGTGCTTTATGGAAAAAATACTATTGCATGATGAGCATAAAGGAGCTGGTTCTCCCAGCAGTAAATGTCTGTGGGTAAAAAAGGAATGTCCGATTCGGAGCCTTGTCAGTTTTACGTGATGACTTCTATTTAAGTTTGTTTTGCTGAATCCCTTTATAGATGGTTGAATATCATGAAGTTTGTTATGGTTTTCCAAATCCCAAGCGGATTGCCAGGATGAATTTATGGCTTGGGTTAAAACACTATTAATGTCGTGAATCGGGACATTGGAGTTTATAATCAGTGTTGCGTTTTTGGCTGCCAAATCCGCTTTCTCATTGCCCCGGAATCCAACAAAAGAATATCCGAAAATCATTTTCTGTTAATGTTAGGAGCAAATTCATTGCTTTTAAAACCAAGGAATGACTTTTATGTGTATAGTTTAATAGGGATTCGATACTACTTTTAGAGTCGGTATACAAGATCCAGTTTTTATTACTGTGTGTAGAAATCGTTTTTAAGGCTAAAATTATTGCGTACATCTCTGAAGTGAAGACACTGCAGCACCCATGCAATTTTCTAGCAATGGTTGTATTATCAAAAACGGCCGCGGCACCAACATTTGTCCCGTTCTTAGATCCGTCAGTAAAAACTGTTTTAAAAGATGAATATTTGTTTCTATGGGAATGGAATAATTGTAAATAAATGGTATCGGGGGTTGATGATTTGTTGAAATGTGAAAAGTCATTGATGGTAAGTAGATTTTTATCATTCCAAGGTGGAGGTTCGTTTTCTCTAGGAAATATTCCCAGATTGTCAACATTTAATGAATTCATTATGGTACGGACTCTAAAACCAAGTGATGGAATGAATGAAGGTTTTAATGAGTAATGACTTCCAAATTTAGGGTTAGTTACTCTATTATGCAATGGGTGAGAAGGGTTGGCTTTAATCTTAAAATAGTATTTTAGGGTAAGTTTCTCACGTCGATGTCTTAAATCCGGCTCGCCTGTCATTATATATAAACTCTGGACTGGCGAAGTGCGGAAAGCTCCGAGGGATAATCGGAGGCCTTGGTGATGAATAGTATCCAGGGCTTGAAGAACAGACTTAGCAGAAGATCCATATATTACACTCCCATAATCGAGTTTCGATCGGACAACAGCTTTGTAAATTTTTAAAATTGAAATAAAATCAGCTCCCCAAGTTGTGTTACATAAAACCTTTAAAATATTCAATGATTGGTTGCATTTTCGTTTCAATACTTTGATATGAGATCGAAAAGATAACTTCGAGTCAAAAATAATACCCAAAAATTTTATTTCTGGAACTACTGGAATAACAGTTCCGTCGAGTAAAAGTTCTGGATCAGGAAAAAGTCCGCGTCTTCTAGTAAAATGTACACATACAGTCTTTTGCGAAGAAAAAACAAAACCATTTTCGTTTGACCACTTACTTACAATTCTAATAGCCGTTTGGAGTTGTCTTTCAATAAAAAGGTACATTGATTCCAGAACAGAATATTTGGAAATCGTCTACAAAAAGCGTTCCGTGCACATATGGAGGAAGTTGTTTAATAATACCGTTGATTTTAATTATAAAAAGTATCACGCTTAGAACGCTTCCTTGGGGAACACCCTCGTCCTGTGAAAAGTCATCTGATAAAATATTATTAATGCGAACGCTAAAGGTCCTTGTCAATAAAAAGTTTTGAATAAATAATGGGAGATTTCCCAGAAAGCCCATCTCGTATAAGTCTCGCATTATGCCATATCGCCATGTCCTATCGTAAGCTTTCTCCATATCGAAGAAGACAGCTACCAAATGCTTCTTTGTGACGAATGTATCTCTGATAGAGGATTCCAGCATTAAGGCATTGTCGTAGGTGCTTCGTCCAAAACGGAATCCGCTTTGAAACTCCGATAGATGTTTTTCAGACTCAAGGACATGTATCAACCGAGCATTCACCATTCTTTCCATGACTTTGCAGATACAGCTTGTCAAGGCAATGGGTCGATAGTTATTAGGGTCTTGAGGATCCTTCCCAGGTTTCGGAATTGGAATAATAATAGCTCTGTGCCAGGTTGTCGGAAAATCTTGCTCTGTCCAAATTCTATTATAAAGAAGTAAAATATTTTGTAATGATTCTTCATTGAGATGGGTCAACATGTCTAGATGAATATGATCGGGGCCCGGTGAAGTCGGGTGTGATTTCCTTAATGCATTTTTCAGTTCGAATATGGTAAAATTACGATTGTAAGTTTTATGAGCGGATGGTTGAAAGTTTAACGTCTTGCGTTCTTCACGTCGCTTATAATTAATAAAATCTTGGGGGTAAGAGCTCTCATGAGATACCCTAGAAAAAGATTCTCCCAAGGTATCAGCAATTGTCTTAACGTCTGAAACGACTTGTCCATTTTGAAGTAAAAATGATATATTTGGATTACGATATTTGCCAGTAATTTTTCGAATTTTGCCCCATAGCTGTTTTGATGATATTCGACATTCAATTGAATTTATGTATTCTTGCCAGGATTCTTTTTGTCGCTGTCTCCTTAATTTTCGAGCTTCTGCTTTGGCCCGCTTGAAAACTATCAAATTCGAAGTGGTGGGATAACGTCTGAAGGTGTTCCATGCTTTTTTTTGGAATTTATGGGCTTGAGAGCATGCTTCATTCCACCAAGGCTTCCATAATTTAGGCATTTTACCCGATGTTTTGGGGATAGCCACATCTGCCGCCTTAATCAAGGTGTTTGTTATCATTTCAACGGCATCATTTATGCTAGGCATCTTAACCATGTTGTCAGAAATGTTTGATTCCACCTGATATCGAGTCCAATCCGCTTTCTCAAATATATATCGCACAGGTCGTCTGGGTAGTAAAACGTCATTGCAATTATATCTTAAAATGATTGGAAAGTGATCGCTATTGTGCAGATCATTGTCAATTTTAAAGTCCCAAAATGAAAGCAAAGTAGGGGAGCATATTGCAAGGTCCAGGGTGTGAAAGGTTTGGGTCGGAGTATGGAAGTATGTATGACTGGAATCATTTAAAAGGCAGAGACAATGGTCATCCATCAATTTTTCAATTTGTTGTCCTTTTGTGTTAAAATCATTACTTCCCCAAAGAGGGTTGTGTCCGTTAAAATCCCCTATGATGAAGTATGGAGACGGAAGTTGAGTTATTAAATCATTTAGTTCCTGCTGACTAACGTTTTCATTTGGGGGTAGATATATGCAGCAGATTGTTAGTAAAAATTTAATATGAAGTTGAATGGCTATTGCTTGAATGCTCGTATTTAAAGAAATTCTTCTGGATGGGAAATTCTGCAAGGTCATTATAGCCACGCCGCCCGAAGCGCGTGCACCGGGGATGTAATAATTTCTTATTAAATTATAATTTTTAACATTCATTGTGTTAGTAGGCGTTAAGTATGTTTCTTGAAGGGCTAGGCAAACAGGGTTAAAATTATTTATTAGAGATTTGATATCGTCGATATGTGTACGAAAACCATGACAGTTCCAAGTTAGGAGATTAATAGCCATTTATTTTTTAAAAATTAGAGCCCTTTTCAATGTCTTCTGAAATAAAGGTTGGGTGGTTTTATTTGGAAGGTTTTTTGTAAAATCTAGAACCTTTTCTAAAAAATGCAGCGTTCTCGTCAATACCGTCCTCTCCAAACTCCATGTCTGAGTCCGTGGAAGGGTGTAAATCTATTTCGGTATCCGGTAATTTTGAGTGATCTCTAGAGTTCCGGGGAGTAAGTTTGTCTTTCTTACTTTGCTTTTTTTTATTTTGTTCTATTGACGTTGTTGGGTTCGGCTTGAAGATTTTTGTTGCTGGTGTGGTTCTCTGTTGCGGCAGGTTTGAGGGTTTACTTGTAACTTTGTCAATTGATTTTGGGCTTAAGCTATGGGATTGATGGTTTGATTTGGTTGGTTGATATTTATAAAGAGTAGAGTTTATTTGCGTTTCTGCATTTACTTTATTAGGTGTAAAGTCTGAATTATATGTTTGGGTACTTATTGTTTTGCTGGTTTTAATGACGGATGCATATGAGGTGTTAGGACGAGGTGTACGAGATTCTATCAATTTTCTAGCTTCGGGAAAAGATAGGTTTTTGTTAACTCTTAATGTTTGTATTTCTTTTTCTTTTATCCATCTTGGACATATCCTTGAGTATGCGGCATGGTTTCCCTGGCAATTGAAACAATGTTCAGACTCAGTGCAATCTGAACTGTCATGCCCAGGATTTGCGCAGCGTGCACAGATGGTGGCAGGTGTACGGCACGAGGTTTTTGCGTGCCCAAACCGCTGGCATTTGAAACATCGAACGGGGTTCGGGACAAAAGCTCGAACCTCGCAGCACAAGTACCCAGCTTTCACTTTCGTTGGCATAACGGGGGAGTCGAAAGTTAGGATCACATTTTTGGATGGTATGTAGCTGTCATTTTGTCTGAGCATTATCCTTTTAGCGGCTATAACTTTTTGGTCTCTCAATTAAAAAACGAATTCTTCTTCAGAAACCATTAACAGTTCTTCAGAAGATATAACGCCTTTTGTATAATTTAATGACCTGTGCGGAAAAACTGTTACCTCTATTTCACCAAAATTTTTAATATTTAATAGTTTTGCAGACTGTATAAAAGAATTTGATTCAATCAATAGGTCTCCAGATTTCAATTTCTTAACATTTTTAACTTCACCAGCAGAATGTTTTATATATTTTTCAATTAAAAAGGGGGACATTTTTGTTAATTTGTCAGAATCGTTATGGATAATTAGAAATTTCGGGATTGATTTTTCAGGTAGATTATCTTGCAAAGAGTTCTCGATATTTTCATTTGACTTTTCATTTAAAGCATGCTTACTAATTTCGTCGCATTTAGAGGTTGACGGGTTAAGGCCTCCGTCTGGCCATAAATTTGAAGATGACATGAGGATGGAATATTTGTTCATTTTGGTGCGCCCCCGCCCGCCATGGAGCCCAACCAGGGGAGGCAGCATCCGGCAGTTGTCCAGCAACAGATCTCGGAGCTGCCTCAGAGGTAGCACCAAAATATAGTGCTACAGTGTCGTGATGAGAATCCACCGGTTCGCCCAGGGCATCTCTAACTGCAACACTAACCCAAAAATACCTAACACAATGAAGTTCAGCACAACAGGGGGATTAATCGCCCTGACGTGGTGAACCCCAGAGACGTTAAGTAAGCCGATTGACTAGAGCGGGCTCACTCCAGCCACCCGTCTACGCAGAAGCATGGACCAAAGGGCACGCATCAGGTACCCCAGGACTCCACTTTCCCCCGATACGGGACGCCGCACACGGCAAACATGCGGGTCAGAAAAACGTACTGACATATTTACAAAATATATATATAAAACTGACAAAAGTGAAATAAGTGGAATCGTAAATTAAATGATAATTTAATAAGCAAATAAATAAATAAATAAAAATAATAATAATAAATATATTTTTTTTAATAATAAAGTTATAATTGAATAAAAATAAACTTCAGTACAAATTTTTAAGCAGAACTATTTTCTTGGCACAATTTCGTTACGCAAGTCGTGAAAAACTAGAAAAAAGAGGGTGGGGTGATAGCGTAGTGGGATAGGAAGAAGGGAAAGATCGCTTGGGCATCCCGGGAGCGCGACCCCCGTGTTTACCAAAGACAGTAAACCCCTGGGAAAGAAAAAGATCACTCAGGTACCCCGGGATTGTGAAGCCCGTACAAACCTAAAGAAGGAATGCCCCTGGGGGCCAAAGTTTCATGTGATATTCATATTGCCATATATTATATTTCATGCATATTGCTATAGTGGTTCAGTTTTATAGAACTAGATGTTCTCTTACCCAGAAAAAACTAAATACACTAACTAAAAGGGGAAACACTAAGCTGTGTGTAAATAATCGTCCTTAACATGAAAATAAGTCCCATACTTTCAATGAGCCATTGAAGCAGCTGAGTTAGGGAACCGAAAAAACCGATTTGAAACACCTAAAATCAGGGGCTTAGTAATCGCATTCTTTCCTGTATTGGAAGCTAGTTCGAAACTAGGTCCAGTCAAAGACCGTCGTGTACACGGGGGCTGGTGAAATCTGCCGTGGCCTCAAATGCCCTCACGTTGGCGTGGAAGTTTGGAGAGTGGGGTGCCAGCTTAGCAATGACGGATTAATGCAATTTCGTGGGTGGGGGCGGTTGGCTGGAAGATGCAACTAACCGGGGGGCTGGGGGTATGAGATACCCCCATAGAAACGGGGGTCCGGGGATCCTCCCTGAAAACTTTGAAAAAATACCTTCAAAAACTAGCATTTTAAAGCTGTTTTGAGACTTAAAACTGGTATAAAATCAGTGTAAAAATGTACTTTATTTTGGACAAATAATCACTTTAAATTTCTTGAAATGCGTAGCTTTTAAAACCTTTGCAAAACTGATTCCATTTACATAACTGTTAAAACAAAAACCACAAATTCTATAAGCCTTTTGTCAACAAAGAACTGCTAAGCAAATTAAAAGATAAAACATTGAAATTAGCATGAAAATACTTTTAAAATAGTATTTTGTAGGTTGTTGAAAGTTATGTTTTTGTTAGCCTTTTAATTCCTAAATATGCATACTTTTATTTTTAAAAATAACATTAGGAGAGTAATAAAAAAAAATTAAATATTCTTTACAAATACTTTTATTTTTTCAATACAATTTACGACACTCATTTTAAAACAAAAGTTGTATGAATAAAAAGAAACGATATCCATATTAATTGCATTATTACGAGAATTATTTTAGACTAATGTCTCATTAGTCATTATCTCCAAACCTTACGGTACAGTGGGGATTGGGCCTACCCATTTTTTAAAGTTTTCACAGTTACCCTTTTGACCCATGGTACCCAGGGCAGGGTCACCACTTCAGTTCAAAGACATTTTTACTGTTCGTTGCAGTACTTATTATTGTTTTGTTTTGTGCTAACTCTCGAAGTACCTTTTGTATCATTTACCCACATCCAAGTCACTTCGCTGCAAAGTAGCAGCTGAAATCCTTACGTTTTGTTCGAAGTGTGTCTTTTAATTGTTTAACGCAAATATAGCTTTGTTAAATATGCTAACGAATCGTTCTTTTTCTTTCAGTACAGTACAGTACTGACTGGTCATCACAATTTCCTGGAAGATTGATAATCTCCAAAAATTATGTATTAATGTATTAGAATCTAAGCATGTCTAATAGAATAAAAAATTATTAAATTTAAGGAATATTGTTATTTTTCGTTTCCAGACATGAATGTTAATAGGATTGATCTGTCCATCAAGATCTGACCAATTTTGCAAATGGTTGGTTGGTTGGTTTTTTATGGCACAAGGGCCAGATTTGGCCATGCTGCGCCAAACAATAGCTAGTTCATAACTGGTATTTAATTAGAGCGAGTCAGAAAGCCACGTAATAAAATTCAGTACAGTTGTGTATGTTGCAGTCGATTATAAAATCTAAATAAAGTTTACGAAACCAATGTCAGTAAGGAATAAAAATAAGTTTTTATGATGTGGGTCCATCAACAAGTCTGTTAAGGTTGGTTGGTTGGTTGATTTGGGTTTTATGGCGCAAGATCCAAAAGAGGATAAGCTGCGCCAAACACAAGATATTAAAATTAGGAGATGGGTTTATGATTTGAAACAAAGAAACAACACCACATAGAAATGTAATGAATAAAACCAATTGATGTGCATAAAATTTAATATGAATGGAAAACCTCAACCATAAGAAATGTAAACGTATTTTTTTTTTAAAGAGAACTAAGATGGGATCTAAAATTTAAGAGAACGAATGCGAGATGGGTATCCCCATCTCGCTTTATAAAATTTGATGATATAAAATTTGAGATCTTAATTACATATGTGGTAAAAATCCAGAACAATGAAGAAATCTAAAAAGCGATGGATGGGGAGGTTGAGCCAACAGGTCTGATAAAATTGGTAATGAAGTTTTAAAAAATTGTCTATAAAGATGTCTAAGAAATGTACAAGAAGTTAAAATATGATAAATGGAGAGCGGTTCTTGGCAATGCTGGCACGATGGAGTGGTTTCCCCGAGCAATAAAAATCTATGAGTGATTCGTGAATGGCCGATGCGAAGACGAGTTAGAATGACGTCGAACCGTCGAGATGGTAGTGACGGTAGGGGTGAGATTGTCGGCTGGATGTTGTGGAGCTTGTTGGTGCTCTGCTCACTCCAGTCTTCGCGCCATTCGTTCCATACGATATCCCGTACAAAATGACGTAGGTCATCGTATGGAATACGAATATCAAGTGGAATCACCGCATTTTTCGCTGCATCATCGGCCAGTTCATTGCCGATAATTCCGACGTGTCCCGGTATCCAACAAAAAATTATACCGAAGCCACGACGGATAAGCCTGTTATTAAGTTTTAAAATATCATGAGCCAAAGGGTGTCTTGGAGAATCCGAATTTAAGGATTCCAAGACACTCTTAGAGTCAGTGTAAAATATAAAATTGCCAGTACTGAGTCTGGAAACATATTTCAGTGCTTTGTAAAGAGCTAAAAATTCAGCGGTAAAAACAGAAATAAAAGATGGTAATGAGAAATTAAAAGTGACGGATTCGCAAATAAAAGCACAGCCGGCATAATCGAATGATTTTGAGCCGTCAGTATATACTGCTGTGTGATTTGAAAAATTATGACGGTGAGCGAGAAAAATCTGTTTATAAATGATTGAGCTGGTATTAGATCTCTCTAAACCTGGAAATAAATTTAAGAATGATATTGCATGAGATTTCCAGGGTGAGATGGTGAAAAGAGGTCTCTCAGCTACATCAAATGAGTGAAGGGGCGTATTCCTCAGAGCATTTCTCATGCGTAGCCCGAAAGTCGCAATACAAGAGGTTCGATTCGAAAATAGGCGATCAAGATAATTACCCAAGAGTGAATTTTGAAGTGGATGGTCCGGATGTTCTAAGACTCGATAGTACTGTCGTAACGACAACAAAAGACGTGTAGAAGCCAAAGATGGTTCGTGGCAAATCACATACAGGCTTTTGACGGGTGAAGTGCGAAATGCTCCGGAACAGATCCTTAGTGCAGTGTGATGCACAGTATCGAGCTTTCGTAACACAGACTGACGGGCAGAGCCATAAGCTGCACACCCATAGTCTAGTCTGGAACGAATTAAAGCTCGATAGATATTCAACATGGAGGACCGTTCTGCTCCCCAAGATGTTTTTGAGAGTACTTTTAAGAGATTGAGCTTTTTCTCGCAAGACATCCGCAGTTGCACGACGTGAGGGAGGAAGGTAAGTTTTTGGTCGAAAATGATACCTAGAATTCTTACTCTGTCCTCCACTGCAATCCTAATATCACCCAGGAAGATCTCTGGGTCAGGATGTAGGTTCCGACGTCGGCAGAAATGAACACAAGATGTCTTTTGAGTAGAGAAGCTGAAACCGTTCTCGTCACTCCACCGCGTTAAGCGAAAGACAGCTGACTGAAGTTGTCGCTCAATGTACCGCATGTCTTTACCTTGGCAATGAATGCTCAAGTCATCCACGTACAAATTACCCTGGACAGTTGGAGGCAGTTGGTTTAATATGTTATTTATTTTTATTGAAAATAGAGTAACGCTGAGGACACTACCCTGAGGAACGCCCTCTTCTTGAATGAAAATATCCGAAAGCGCAGAGCCGATACGGACTTGAAACTGTCGAGTGGCTAGAAATTTTTGAATAAATACTGATAGATGACCTCGAAACCCAAGAGAATGTAAATCACGGAGGATTCCGTATCGCCAAGTGCGATCATACGCCTTTTCCATGTCGAAAAAAATAGAGACAAGATGGTTTCGGCGCAGAAATGCACGGCGAGCTTGAGTTTCGAGTGATAAGATGTTGTCTACCGTTGAGCGGCCAACCCTGAAACCGCTTTGAAATGGTGAAAGAGCCTGAGTTGTCTCCAAGATGTAAGTGAGACGATAATTCACCATCCTTTCAAAAAGTTTGCACATGCAGCTGGTGAGTGCTATTGGGCGATAGTTATACGGATTGGTGGGATCTTTTCCAGGTTTTGGAAAGGGTATAACTATGGCACGTGTCCAAGTCAAAGGGAAGATATGTTCCTCCCATATACGATTAAAAAGTTGTAAGATGTTAAGAAGGGATTGACGGGAAATGTGTTGCATCATGATGTAAGAGACGCCATCAGGGCCAGGTGCTGTCATTCTGGTCCCTTTAAGGCATCTCATCAATTCCCTTTCTGTAAATCGACAGTTATAGGCGAGTTCGGTGCGAGAGTGGAAATTTAGACGATGGGATTCTGCGCGATGTTTTGCGCGTTGAAATGTGTCCGAATAATTGGTAGTACTGGAGGCTGTAGAGAAAGCACGCGCAATGGCGTTGGCTATCTCGACAGCCTCTGACACATGTTGTCCATTCTCTTCTACGAACGTGATGGAGTGTTCGGAATATAATCCCATCGCTTTCCGTACTCGATCCCATAACTGTTTGGAGGAAGTGGCAGGTGTTATGCCTGAAACATACCTTATCCAAGATTCCCTTTGGCTTTGACGTCGCACTCGGCGAGCGTTAGCTTTCGCACGTTTGAAGCTGAGAAGATTTTCAGTTGTGGGGTATCGGCGGAAAATACCCCACGCCTTCCTTTGGATCTTAGTCGCTGCAGTGCATTCAGGAGTCCACCATGGTTTACGATGTTTATGAAAGGAGGGAGATTTCTTGGGGATTGCCGTATCAGCAGCTTTAATTATAACATCGGTGACTCTTGTTATCGCCTCATCTATGCTGCCTTCTACCATCTGGTCTAATATAGTGGCCTGAGATGTAAAATTAGGCCAGTCGGCTGCTTCATAGATATATCGTGACGGGCGGCGAACAGGATCATTTCCACTAATATGAGTAACGAATATTGGGAAATGATCACTGTTGCGCAGGTCACTACCGACAAAAAAGGACAGTAAGGGAAGAATTGAAGGGGAGCAGATGGCGAGATCGATTGTATGGAAGGATCTAGATGGCTCGTGGAAGTAGGTAACCTCACCGTTATTGAGCAGACAGAGACAGCGATCTGTGATCAGCTGTTCTATCTGTCGCCCACGGGAATTGGTATCCCTACTTCCCCAAAGTACACTATGGGCATTAAAGTCACCGAGTATAATGAACGGCTCCGGCAGTTGATCGACCAAGTTCTCAAGGCTCTGTTGTTGGATGGAATGATTTGGTGGTAAATATAGCGTACAGATGGTAATCATCCGTCGTACTTGTACTCTAACCGCAACAGCTTGCAAAGGGGTGTTTAGAGAGAGGCCTAAAGATGGATATTCAAGGGAGGTGAAGAGAGCAACACCACCCGATGCTCTTCCATCATTACTGCCATCTCTTCTATTACAAGTATAACGACGGATCTTCGCCGTGTCAGACGACTTCAGGTATGTCTCCTGAAGTGCGACACAGGCGGGATGGTACTCTGCAATCAGGGTTTTTACGTCATCCAACTTATTTCGAAAGCCACGACAGTTCCATGATATAAAAGATCCTATCATTGATTGATAGGAGGCGCAGATTTCTTATTTTGCCCTGGAGGTGCTTTCATTTCATAGTTTTCGTCGTCCTCAGACAGGTCCGACGCATGAAGATTTAATTCTATATCTTCGGCTGTACGCCGAAGTATTTTTATTGGTATTTTATTTTTATGTAAAAATCTGGGTGTTTTGGGATTGTAATCGGTTTTCTGTTTTTTTATGGTTTTAATTTTCCTAATAGATGGTTTGGCTATCTGTGGACGGGAGTCGGTTCTACTGGAGGACGGACGAGGGGTTGATGTGCTCACAGTTTTAGATATTGTTTGAGTTTTATTTGCAGAAGTTTGCGGAGTTATTGAAAAGTTTATTGGTGGTAGATGAGTTTCAAAAGGGGAATCAGTTTGTGTGGCTATTGTATTGTATGTTTTGGCAGTTATTTTGGCATATGAAGCGCCAGACTTGGGAGTTCGGGATTCCACAAGCCTGCGAGCTTCAGGAAATGAAAGATTTTGTAAAGTTTTAACTGTCTGAACCTCCTTCTCAAATTCCCATTTTGGGCAAGATCTGGAGAAAGCAGGATGATCTCCACCGCAATTGATACAATGGGGAGATTTAGTGCATCCGTCCGTCTCGTGGCCCACTTCTCCACAACGAGCACATTTAGTGGGGCTCCGGCAAGAGAATTTAGAGTGTCCGAACCCCTGGCAGTTGAAACAGCGCTGGGGATTCGGAATGAACGGACGGACTGGGCAACTGAGGTATCCTGCTTTGATACGGGAAGGCAGTGACGGTTGGTCGAAAGTGAGAATAAGATGTTTTGTTGGCAAGATTTTATCATCTCGCCTCGACCTGATGGTTATTCGTCGCACGCCACAGACGTGTTCGTCACGTAGGTTCTCCAGAATCTCCTCTTCAGATGTATTCAGAAGGTCAGGTTCAGAGATAACTCCCCTAGAGAAGTTTAAAGTTCTATGCGGGGAAACAGAAACGGAAAATGTGCCAAGACTTGTAGCATTATTTAAGAGGTTCGACTGAGTGTTATTGGAAGTTTCAATTAAAAGGTCACCGGAACGCAGTTTCTTGATTGATTTTACTGTGCCTATAAAAGATTGAATAGTTTTATTTATAAGAAAAGGGGAGGTTTTTGAAAAAGAAAGGTCTACATTTTGTTCATCCTTGTGTATTAATTTTACGAGAAAGAAACGGAAGAATTATCATTCATATTTTTTTTAAAGATATTCGGGGCCTGCAGCACCACCCACCACCGAGTCCAACAAGGGGATGCAGTCTGCACCAGTGCTAACAGGGCCTATACGCTTTCAATCACCCCTGTGGCAGCCACCACCCTTAACGTGTTGCTCAGTAGGTGACCGATCGCTTGATCCCTAGCCGACGACGAAGTCCAATCGACCAGCCGATTGATGCACACGGGACCAATGTACACCTCCCGTTTACCTGAAGCTGGGGCCAAAGTAGTGTGTTGGGACAGTATATCGTCCCTCAACTGCCAGGATCCCCTTTTCCAGGGACACGGGACTCCACGCACGGCAAACACGCAGGTGATATAATCCCCAAGAAGGAGCTGAAGGTAACAGAGTGACGAAAAGCTTCTCAAGGGGAGCCCTCACCTCCGAAGAGGCAACCACAACGAGGGAGGAAGAAAAAGCAAAAAGCAGAAGGGGAGGGGAGGAGAAGAATGAAAAAAAGGGGGATCACTCGGGTACCCCGGGGTTGTGAAGCCCGTACAAACCTAAAGGAGGTATGCCCCTGGGGGCAGTCTGTTAAGGTAATAGGGGAGATACCAAATCGGTTTAGTCTATGACGATTAAAATTCCGGCATTCCGTCAATATGTGCTTTATGGAAAAAATACTATTGCATGATGAGCATAAAGGAGCTGGTTCTCCCAGCAGTAAATGTCTGTGGGTAAAAAAGGAATGTCCGATTCGGAGCCTTGTCAGTTTTACGTGATGACTTCTATTTAAGTTTGTTTTGCTGAATCCCTTTATAGATGGTTGAATATCATGAAGTTTGTTGTGGTTTTCCAAATCCCAAGCGGATTGCCAGGATGAATTTATGGCTTGGGTTAAAACACTATTAATGTCGTGAATCGGGACATTGGAGTTTATAATCAGTGTTGCGTTTTTGGCTGCCAAATCCGCTTTCTCATTGCCCCGGATTCCCACATGCCCAGGAATCCAACAAAAGAATATCCGAAAATCATTTTCTGTTAATGTTAGGAGCAAATTCATTGCTTTTAAAACCAAGGAATGACTTTTATGTGTATAGTTTAATAGGGATTCGATACTACTTTTAGAGTCGGTATACAAGATCCAGTTTTTATTACTGTGTGTAGAAATCGTTTTTAAGGCTAAAATTATTGCGTACATCTCTGAAGTGATGCAGCACCCATGCAATTTTCTAGCAATGGTTGTATTATCAAAAACGGCCGCGGCACCAACATTTGTCCCGTTCTTAGATCCGTCAGTAAAAACTGTTTTAAAAGATGAATATTTGTTTCTATGGGAATGGAATAATTGTAAATAAATGGTATCGGGGGTTGATGATTTGTTGAAATGTGAAAAGTCATTGATGGTAAGTAGATTTTTATCATTCCAAGGTGGAGGTTCGTTTTCTCTAGGAAATATTCCCAGATTGTCAACATTTAATGAATTCATTATGGTACGGACTCTAAAACCAAGTGATGGAATGAATGAAGGTTTTAATGAGTAATGACTTCCAAATTTAGGGTTAGTTACTCTATTATGCAATGGGTGAGAAGGGTTGGCTTTAATCTTAAAATAGTATTTTAGGGTAAGTTTCTCACGTCGATGTCTTAAATCCGGCTCGCCTGTCATTATATATAAACTCTGGACTGGCGAAGTGCGGAAAGCTCTGAGGGATAATCGGAGGCCTTGGTGATGAATAGTATCCAGGGCTTGAAGAACAGACTTAGCAGAAGATCCATATATTACACTCCCATAATCGAGTTTCGATCGGACAACAGCTTTGTAAATTTTTAAAATTGAAATAAAATCAGCTCCCCAAGTTGTGTTACATAAAACCTTTAAAATATTCAATGATTGGTTGCATTTTCGTTTCAATACTTTGATATGAGATCGAAAAGATAACTTCGAGTCAAAAATAATACCCAAAAATTTTATTTCTGGAACTACTGGAATAACAGTTCCGTCGAGTAAAAGTTCTGGATCAGGAAAAAGTCCGCGTCTTCTAGTAAAATGTACACATACAGTCTTTTGCGAAGAAAAAACAAAACCATTTTCGTTTGACCACTTACTTACAATTCTAATAGCCGTTTGGAGTTGTCTTTCAATAAAAGGTACATTGATTCCAGAACAGAATATTTGGAAATCGTCTACAAAAAGCGTTCCGTGCACATATGGAGGAAGTTGTTTAATAATACCGTTGATTTTAATTATAAAAAGTATCACGCTTAGAACGCTTCCTTGGGGAACACCCTCGTCCTGTGAAAAGTCATCTGATAAAATATTATTAATACGAACGCTAAAGGTCCTTGTCAATAAAAAGTTTTGAATAAATAGTGGGAGATTTCCCAGAAAGCCCATCTCGTATAAGTCTCGCATTATGCCATATCGCCATGTCCTATCGTAAGCTTTCTCCATATCGAAGAAGACAGCTACCAAATGCTTCTTTGTGACGAATGTATCTCTGATAGAGGATTCCAGCATTAAGGCATTGTCGTAGGTGCTTCGTCCAAAACGGAATCCGCTTTGAAACTCCGATAGATGTTTTTCAGACTCAAGGACATGTATCAACCGAGCATTCACCATTCTTTCCATGACTTTGCAGATACAGCTTGTCAAGGCAATGGGTCGATAGTTATTAGGGTCTTGAGGATCCTTCCCAGGTTTCGGAATTGGAATAATAATAGCTCTGTGCCAGGTTGTCGGAAAATCTTGCTCTGTCCAAATTCTATTACAAAGAAGTAAAATATTTTGTAATGAATCTTCATTGAGATGGGTCAACATGTCTAGATGAATATGATCGGGGCCCGGTGAAGTCGGGTGTGATTTCCTTAATGCATTTTTCAGTTCGAATATGGTAAAATTACGATTGTAAGTTTTATGAGCGGATGGTTGAAAGTTTAACGTCTTGCGTTCTTCACGTCGCTTATAATTAATAGAATCTTGGGGGTAAGAGCTCTCATGAGGTACCCTAGAAAAAGATTCTCCCAAGGTATCAGCAATTGTCTTAACGTCTGAAACGACTTGTCCATTTTGAAGTAAAAATGATATATTTGGATTACGATATTTGCCAGTAATTTTTCGAATTTTGCCCCATAGCTGTTTTGATGATATTCGACATTCAATTGAATTTATGTATTCTTGCCAGGATTCTTTTTGTCGCTGTCTCCTTAATTTTCGAGCTTCTGCTTTGGCCCGCTTGAAAACTATCAAATTCGAAGTGGTGGGATAACGTCTGAAGGTGTTCCATGCTTTTTTTTGGAATTTATGGGCTTGAGAGCATGCTTCATTCCACCAAGGCTTCCATAATTTAGGCATTTTACCCGATGTTTTGGGGATAGCCACATCTGCCGCCTTAATCAAGGTGTTTGTTATCATTTCAACGGCATCATTTATGCTAGGCATCTTAACCATGTTGTCAGAAATGTTTGATTCCACCTGATATCGAGTCCAATCCGCTTTCTCAAATATATATCGCACAGGTCGTCTGGGTAGTAAAACGTCATTGCAATTATATGTTAAAATGATTGGAAAGTGATCGCTATTGTGCAGATCATTGTCAATTTTAAAGTCCCAAAATGAAAGCAAAGTAGGGGAGCATATTGCAAGGTCCAGGGTGTGAAAGGTTTGGGTCGGAGTATGGAAGTATGTATGACTGGAATCATTTAAAAGGCAGAGACAATGGTCATCCATCAATTTTTCAATTTGTTGTCCTTTTGTGTTAAAATCATTACTTCCCCAAAGAGGGTTGGTTGGTTGGTTTTTTATGGCACAAGGGCCAGATTTGGCCATGCTGCGCCAAACAATAGCTAGTTCATAACTGGTATTTATTTAGAGCGAGTCAGAAAGCCACGTAATAAAATTCAGTACAGTTGTGTATGTTGCAGTCGATTATAAAATCTAAATAGAGTTTACGAAACCAATGTCAGTAAGGAATAAAAATAAGTTTTTATGATGTGGTTCCATCAACAAGTCTGTTAAGGTAATAGGGGAGATACCAAATCGGTTTAGTCTATGAGGATTAAAATTCCGGCATTCCGTCAATATGTGCTTTATGGAAAAAATACTATTGCATGATGAACATAAAGGAGCTGGTTCTCCCAGCAGTAAATGTCTGTGGGTAAAAAAGGAATGTCCGATTCGGAGCCTTGTCAGTTTTACATGATGACTTCTATTTAAGTTTGTTTTGCTGAATCCCTTTATATATGGTTGAATATCATGAAGTTTGTTATGGTTTTCCAAATCCCAAGCGGATTGCCAGGATGAATTTATGGCTTGGGTTAAAACACTATTAATGTCGTGAATCGGGACATTGGAGTTTATAATCAATGTTGCGTTTTTGGCTGCCAAATCCGCTTTCTCATTGCCCCGGATTCCCACATGCCCAGGAATCCAACAAAAGAATATCCGAAAATCATTTTCTGTTAATGTTAGGAGCAAATTAATTGCTTTTAAAACCAAGGAATGACTTTTATGTGTACAGTTTAATAGGGATTCGATACTGCTTTTAGAGTCGGTATACAAGATCCAGTTTTTATTAGTGTGTGTAGAAATCGTTTTTAAGGCTAAAATTATTGCGTAGATCTCTGAAGTGAAGACACTGCAGCACCCATGCAATTTTCTAGCAATGGTTGTATTATCAAAAACGGCCGCGGCTCCAACATTTGTCCCGTTCTTAGATCCGTCAGTAAAAACTGTTTTAAAAGATGAATATTTGTTTCTATGGGAATGGAATAATTGTAAATAAATGGTATCGGGGGTTGATGATTTGTTAAAATGTGAAAAGTCATTGATGGTAAGTAGATTTTTATCATTCCAAGGTGGAGGTTCGTTTTCTCTAGGAAATATTCCCAGATTGTCAACATTTAATGAATTCATTATGGTACGGACTCTAAAACCAAGTGACGGTATGAATGAAGGTTTTAATGAGTAATGACTTCCAAATTTAGGGTTAGTTACACTATTATGCAATGGGTGAGAAGGGTTGGCTTTAATCTTAAAATAGTATTTTAGGGTAAGTTTCTCACGTCGATGTCTTAAATCCGGCTCGCCTGTCATTATATATAAACTCTGGACTGGCGAAGTGCGGAAAGCTCCGAGGGATAATCGGAGGCCTTGGTGATGAATAGTATCCAGGGCTTGAAGAACAGACTTAGCAGAAGATCCATATATTACACTCCCATAATCGAGTTTCGATCGGACAACAGCTTTGTAAATTTTTAAAATTGAAATAAAATCAGCTCCCCAAGTTGTGTTACATAAAACCTTTAAAATATTCAATGATTGGTTGCATTTTCGTTTCAATACCTTGATATGAGGACGAAAAGATAACTTCGAGTCAAAAATAATACCCAAAAATTTTATTTCTGGAACTACTGGAATAACAGTTCCGTCGAGTAAAAGTTCTGGATCAGGAAAAAGTCCGCGTCTTCTAGTAAAATGTACACATACAGTCTTTTGCGAAGAAAAAACAAAACCATTTTCGTTTGCCCACTTACTTACAATTCTAATAGCCGTTTGGAGTTGTCTTTCAATAAAAGGTACATTGATTCCAGAGCAAAAAATCTGGAAATCGTCTACAAAAAGCGTTCCGTGCACATATGGAGGAAGTTGTTTAATAATACCGTTGATTTTAATTATAAAAAGTATCACGCTTAGAACGCTTCCTTGGGGAACACCCTCGTCCTGTGAAAAGTCATCTGATAAAATATTATTAATGCGAACGCTAAAGGTCCTTGTCAATAAAAAGTTTTGAATAAATAATGGGAGATTTCCCAGAAAGCCCATCTCGTATAAGTCTCGCATTATGCCATATCGCCATGTCCTATCGTAAGCTTTCTCCATATCGAAGAAGACAGCTACCAAATGCTTCTTTGTGACGAATGTATCTCTGATAGAGGATTCCAGCATTAAGGCATTGTCGTAGGTGCTTCGTCCAAAACGGAATCCGCTTTGAAACTCCGATAGATGTTTTTCAGACTCAAGGACATGTATCAACCGAGCATTCACCATTCTTTCCATGACTTTGCAGATACAGCTTGTCAAGGCAATGGGTCGATAGTTATTAGGGTCTTGAGGATCCTTCCCAGGTTTCGGTATTGGAATAATAATAGCTCTGTGCCAGGTTGTCGGAAAATCTTGCTCTGTCCAAATTCTATTATAAAGAAGTAAAATATTTTGTAATGAATCTTCATTGAGATGGGTCAACATGTCTAGATGAATATGATCGGGGCCCGGTGAAGTCGGGTGTGATTTCCTTAATGCATTTCTCAGTTCGAATATGGTAAAATTACGATTGTAAGTTTTATGAGCGGATGGTTGAAAGTTTAACGTCTTGCGTTCTTCACGTCGCTTATAATTAATAAAATCTTGGGGGTAAGAGCTCTCATGAGATACCCTAGAAAAAGATTCTCCCAAGGTATCAGCAATTGTCTTAACGTCTGAAACGACTTGTCCATTGTGAAGTAAAAACGATATATTTGGGTTGTGATATTTGCCGGTAATTTTTCGAATTTTGCCCCATAGCTGTTTTGATGATATTCGACATTCAATTGAATTTACGTATTCTTGCCAGGATTCTTTTTGTCGCTGTCTCCTTAATTTTCGAGCTTCTGCTTTGGCCCGCTTGAAAACTATCAAATTCGAAGTGGTGGGATAACGTCTGAAGGTGCTCCATGCTTTTTTTTGCAATTTATGGGCTTGAGAGCATGCTTCATTCCACCAAGGCTTCCATAATTTAGGCATTTTACCCGATGTTTTGGGGATGGCCACATCTGCCGCTTTAATCAAGGTGTTCGTTATCATTTCAGCGGCATCATTTATGTTAGGCATCATAACCATGTTGTCGGAAATGTTTGATTCCACCTGATATCGAGTCCAATCCGCTTTCTCAAATATATATCGCACAGGTCGTCTAGGTAGTAAAACGTCATTGCATTTATATGTTAAAATGTCTGGTCTGGAACGAATTAAAGCTCGATAGATATTTAACATGGAGGACGTATGTAGATGGATACGATCCTGAATCCCGAACTGTGTATCAGTTTACGGGATGTTTTTATCATGGATGTCCATCATGCTTTGGCACCTCGATCATACATCCTCTAACTAACCAACCGATGTCTAGGATGTTTAAGGAGGCAGAAAATCAAGAAAAGTATCTGCAAGAGGCAGGCTACAAAGTGGTCACAACGTGAGTAGTAGGAAAATGCGGGTTCTAAAACAGTGGTGGAGAAATCGAGTGGAGTGGAGTTGTACCGGAAGTGACGTCATGACAGGAAGGGGAGTTGATTTGTACCGGAAGTGACGTCTTAACAAGTGGAGTCGAGTTGTTGGTTTCGGTTTCAATTTCGAGTGGAGCTGAATTGTTAGTTTCGGTTTCAACTTTACTCTGTGTTTTTGACTTGCAAACATCAATGTGGTGGAGCATGACGTCATTAACTCAGTGGTGGAGCAAAAGAATTGACCTGTTTTACATACATGATGACTGGTAGCGCCATCTACTGATGAGATTGCCAAGTAAATGCTTTTTACAGAAAATGTACATTTATTCTATTTTTCATTTACGCGTAGAAAAAAAATTACACAAGTTGGAATCGAACCCACAGCAAAAGTACTCCCGGCTGCCCGTTTTGAAACATTTTTAACCGTTCGGCCAAGAACAACGTTTGCAATTAAGCGAGAGAATACAGTGCTGAAGCACAAGATCACTGTGAGTTTCGGTTCAAGTTTTTATCTGCGTTTCTGACATAGAAAGGCGAATGTGGTGGAGAATGACGTCATTCTAACGTGGAATGAAATACGTGATGGGGATGGAGAATGACGTCATTCTAACGTATTGAAACGCGAAATCAAACACACGTGGTGGGCAATGAAGTCACTCGAGTATAGTAGAATTGAGTTGTAAGTTTACCTTCGCGTTTCTGACATGAAAACGTGAATGTGGAGAAGAAAAGTTTTAGTACCGAATCTGACAATGGTATGTAATAAGGTTATTTGTGGACTCGCATAATGGCAACACCTGGATCCATTCTAACAGGTCTGACCAGTAAGATTCTTTTGACTGCAAAATATCCTAGAGGAGGACGTGTCGCTGCCCTGAAATCTTGGAAGTGATATCACTTGTATCTTCAAACGTGTTCATTCCTGTTCCTTAGTGTTTTGAGTGGAAAACATGAAGCGATCATTTCCTTTTGGATATACTTTACCCTCATATCCAATACATAATGGATAAATACGAATGTGGACTTTGTAATAAGGTGTTCTGCAGTAAGTTCAACATGGAACGACACGTTTCTTCGGTGCACAACAAGGACTCTTTCACGTGCAATTTTTGTGAAAAGAATTTCAATAGAAAATCGGCTCTGCTACGTCATATAAACAGTGTTCATGACAAGACTAAATTTCAATGTGATGTCTGTACAAAAGTTTTTACCCAGCTGGATACTCTTATACATCATAAAAAACTTCATCAACGACCTCCCACAAGGAAAACATCCGAGTCATCATGTGAGCAAAACAAGCGACCCAGACGTGGAGAAAATTCGCCTACAACTTTGACAGCCGCAGCAGGACCATCAACATCAACGAGTGGAGCATCTTCTCGAACTGTGCGACAGAAAGAGTGCCTTTGAAAACCGTCTCTCTACTTGGACTATTCCCAACCCAGAAGGAATATTAGATATATCCGCGTTTATGGAGCGAAAGGAAGAAGCAGTAGACCTCGTCGCAGAAATTGTTCGACAGCAAACTACCGTAAAGGTAAATTTTCACCTTTAATGTACTTATGAACGTTTCTCCGAAAGTGGAATATTAAAAGAGTGTTCATTTAAAACTAAAAATGTAACAATATTTTCTACAAATGATATCGACAACGCTTTAGAAAAAATATTAAAAGAAAGTGAAGAATTTGAACTAAAGGATTCCGGATGGATGCTTAAATCCATTGATAAATTAGAAGTAAGAAGTAACAAATATGTGCCTCTACGAGGAACTAGTTATATAGATTTACCCGACATAATTAAAGCTAAACATGCAGTTATATATGTTAAAAATTATCATAATGAATGTTTTCGTTGGAGTATTTTAGCTGCATTGTTTCCTGCAGAACACAACCCCTCTCGTATATCTAATTATATAATTCATAAAGATGATCTTAATTTTACTGGAATCAGTTTCCCCACAAGCCCAGAGGAGGTTAAAATTTTTGAAAAAAAAAGTGATATATCTGTAAATATTTACTCATTTACTGAGGATGATTATTTTTCCATTAGTGATTACCTCTGAAATTAGGAATAATCACATAGATGTGTTATTAATAAAAAAGAACGAAAAAATTCATTATTGTACCGTAAAAAGCTTATACAGATTTCTAGTCAATTGACAAAAGGGAAACGTTTTCATATAATTTGTAGACGATGTTTGAGTTTTTTCAATTCTGTAGTTGATTTGCATAATCACAGCGAACTATGTAATCGAAATATTCCATGTAGAGTAGAAATGCCTATTGAAGATAAAAAGTGGTTGTCTTTTAAAAACCATAAACATTCAGAATATGTGTCATACGCAATATATGCAGATTTTGAAACGTTGACAGAGAAAGTTCCTATGTGTACCCCCTGTGAGGATTCATTGATGGACCCCTCAATTAACCCTCCCAAGGCAAACTCGCCGACAGAGTCGTAAAAGAACAGGACAATGCGTTTCCATCTCTCTGACACCAGACGGTCGGGACTTGGATCGAAGGCGGACAAAAGAGAATTCGTTCCGAAAAGCGCCCAGGTGTTTAGGAGTGCACCTGCCAGGTGATTAAGTCCACCTGCTAGGTAATCAAGCCCACCTGCGCTAAGTAGCTGATCCCATTTTACGTCAGACAACCGCCATCTAATCGCAACCAATCGAAAGCGAACAATTAAAAGCAATAACCAATCAAGAGAGAACCAATAAAAAAAACACCAGCGAACAAAGGCTGCGAGGTTTCAAAAGGAAAAGAAGAGAGTCGAATAGTCAGTTCTTGCCGGTGTTCTCGATCGAGAGGCTTGACTCAGCGACCCTTTGAGCGGTCACTCCTTAGGGAGAAAAGCATTGTTAAGAGACGGTTCTCTCACCCCGAGAGTACGCGTTCTTGTAGCCTGGCGTAGGCTGCCCATCTCGAGTCTTGCTTGTGTTCTCGTTCGAGCGGCTTGGCTCAGCGACCCTTTGAGCAGACAACCTCATTAGGGAGCTCTTATTAATTTGGAAGACGGTTCTCTCACCCCGAGAGGACGCGTTCTTGTAGCCTGGCATAGGCTGCCTATCTCGAGTTCCTGCTTTGTTCTCGTTCGAAAGATTCGAACCAGCGACCCCGTGCCTGTCTTGTGCTGATCCGACGACCCCAGCGGAGCCGATCCCTGATTGTGCCGAACCGACGACCTGCGAAGAGTCCGGTGCCGACTTCTCGTCCGGCAGGGAACCTGAATTGACCCGTCATCCCGTGAGGATCCGGTGCTGATCTTATGTAATCGTCACCCGACGAGTAGAGTCTCATCTAGAGACCTTTCTCCCACTCAGAGACTTTCGTGCGTACCTGAGATTACGACAACCTGTCGCATCCCGTTAGCAGAGGCATCGAATTCATGAATCGTTCTTTTTCTTTCAGTACAGTACAGTACTGACTGGTCATCACAATTTCCTGGAAGATTGATAATCTCAAAAAATTATGTATTAGAATCTAAGCATGTTATGTGAATCTAAGCAGAATATTCATTGGTGAAAAAAACCCGATACAGTCGAATGTTCGATATTTCGTGGAGGATGAACGAAGGGTTGCTGCATTTTGCAAGCTGCTTTTCTCTATGAAATTTCGTCCTTTAAAATACGCATTTCTTGTAAAGTATGTAATAGTTTGTTGAATAGTATGTAATGTAATCCTATACTTTTCAGAAACATGTTACCAGATGTAAAATACCCCCGAAGGAGCGCCTACATAGGCGCACGGTGCCAGCAATGTTGAGGCCTTATAGGCCATTCGACTGCCCTGTTTTTCTCCTGTGGATGTTACCACCACATCACTTGCTGCACCAAAAGAGTTAAAGAGGGGTTCAACTTCCCCTGTGCTCTTCATTTTGAATTAACAAAATTGAGAGCAGTCTACAATGAAGTAAAGTGAGTAAAACAATTTTTTAAAACATTGTGCGTTTTTTAAGTAGCCAACCATTACAAAATTTCAGATTTAATTTCGGCATTACGACGAATAGTGAAATTTCTCCGGAAGAAATCACTTGATAACACTGTGTGTGGATGGCAAAACTCACAAAGTTGGCAACTGCTTCACACAACCCTCCAAGTGGTTTCGACGAGATATCTCGTCCTTCAAGATCTGACCAATTTTGCTAATGACGAGATGTTTCGTCATCAAGATACTGATGATCCTTTTATGATGACGAGATCGATATCTGGTCAGTTTTTCTATTGACGAGATATCTCGTCCATCAAGATCTGATCAGTTTTACCAATGACGAGACGTACCTCGTCTACACAACCACCAGGAGGTTTAATGTGATATTTAAAAAATAAATTGGACTATTAAAATATCTGTTAAAGGTGATATGACTGAAACTAAGACGTTTTAAGAGATGTGACGTTCTGTTCCCCGAATGGGTTGAGTTGGTTTTGGTTTAATGGCGCAAGGGCCATATTTGGCCATGCTGCGCCAGATACAAGGCAGACAATATTAAGTAATGCACACACACCCAATCGCCGAATGGAGAAACCGAAAGTAAAGAACGCGTCGTAGGAATTAGCCCAGTTAATTACGGATAGTGCAAACGTTGAAAGCAAAGAAGAGCATTATCCTTTTAGCGGCTATAACTTTTTGGTCTCTCAATTAAAAAACGAATTCTTCTTCAGAAACCATTAACAGTTCTTCAGAAGATATAACGCCTTTTGTATAATTTAATGACCTGTGCGGAAAAACTGTTACCTCTACTTCACCAAAATTTTTAATATTTAATAGTTTTGCAGACTGTATAAAAGAATTTGATTCAATCAATAGGTCTCCAGATTTCAATTTCTTAACATTTTTAACTTCACCAGCAGAATGTTTTATATATTTTTCAATTAAAAAGGGGGACATTTTTGTTAATTTGTCAGAATCGTTATGGATAATTAGAAATTTCGGGATTGATTTTTCAGGTAGATTATCTTGCAAAGAGTTCTCGATATTTTCATTTGACTTTTCATTTAAAGCATGCTTACTAATTTCGTCGCATTTAGAGGTTGACGGGTTAAGGCCTCCGTCTGGCCATAAATTTGAAGATGACATGAGGATGGAATATTTGTTCATTTTGGTGCGCCCCCGCCCGCCATGGAGCCCAACCAGGGGAGGCAGCATCCGGCAGTTGTCCAGCAACAGATCTCGGAGCTGCCTCAGAGGTAGCACCAAAATATAGTGCTACAGTGTCGTGATGAGAATCCACCGGTTCGCCCAGGGCATCTCTAACTGCAACACTAACCCAAAAATACCTAACACAATGAAGTTCAGCACAACAGGGGGATTAATCGCCCTGACGTGGTGAACCCCAGAGACGTTAAGTAAGCCGATTGACTAGAGCGGGCTCACTCCAGCCACCCGTCTACGCAGAAGCATGGACCAAAGGGCACGCATCAGGTACCCCAGGACTCCACTTTCCCCCGATACGGGACGCCGCACACGGCAAACATGCGGGTCAGAAAAACGTACTGACATATTTACAAAATATATATATAAAACTGACAAAAGTGAAATAAGTGGAATCGTAAATTAAATGATAATTTAATAAGCAAATAAATAAATAAATAAAAATAATAATAATAAATATATTTTTTTTAATAATAAAGTTATAATTGAATAAAAATAAACTTCAGTACAAATTTTTAAGCAGAACTATTTTCTTGGCACAATTTCGTTACGCAAGTCGTGAAAAACTAGAAAAAAGAGGGTGGGGTGATAGCGTAGTGGGATAGGAAGAAGGGAAAGATCGCTTGGGCATCCCGGGAGCGCGACCCCCGTGTTTACCAAAGACAGTAAACCCCTGGGAAAGAAAAAGATCACTCAGGTACCCCGGGATTGTGAAGCCCGTACAAACCTAAAGAAGGAATGCCCCTGGGGGCCAAAGTTTCATGTGATATTCATATTGCCATATATTATATTTCATGCATATTGCTATAGTGGTTCAGTTTTATAGAACTAGATGTTCTCTTACCCAGAAAAAACTAAATACACTAACTAAAAGGGGAAACACTAAGCTGTGTGTAAATAATCGTCCTTAACATGAAAATAAGTCCCATACTTTCAATGAGCCATTGAAGCAGCTGAGTTAGGGAACCGAAAAAACCGATTTGAAACACCTAAAATCAGGGGCTTAGTAATCGCATTCTTTCCTGTATTGGAAGCTAGTTCGAAACTAGGTCCAGTCAAAGACCGTCGTGTACACGGGGGCTGGTGAAATCTGCCGTGGCCTCAAATGCCCTCACGTTGGCGTGGAAGTTTGGAGAGTGGGGTGCCAGCTTAGCAATGACGGATTAATGCAATTTCGTGGGTGGGGGCGGTTGGCTGGAAGATGCAACTAACCGGGGGGCTGGGGGTATGAGATACCCCCATAGAAACGGGGGTCCGGGGATCCTCCCTGAAAACTTTGAAAAAATACCTTCAAAAACTAGCATTTTAAAGCTGTTTTGAGACTTAAAACTGGTATAAAATCAGTGTAAAAATGTACTTTATTTTGGACAAATAATCACTTTAAATTTCTTGAAATGCGTAGCTTTTAAAACCTTTGCAAAACTGATTCCATTTACATAACTGTTAAAACAAAAACCACAAATTCTATAAGCCTTTTGTCAACAAAGAACTGCTAAGCAAATTAAAAGATAAAACATTGAAATTAGCATGAAAATACTTTTAAAATAGTATTTTGTAGGTTGTTGAAAGTTATGTTTTTGTTAGCCTTTTAATTCCTAAATATGCATACTTTTATTTTTAAAAATAACATTAGGAGAGTAATAAAAAAAAAATTAAATATTCTTTACAAATACTTTTATTTTTTCAATACAATTTACGACACTCATTTTAAAACAAAAGTTGTATGAATAAAAAGAAACGATATCCATATTAATTGCATTATTACGAGAATTATTTTAGACTAATGTCTCATTAGTCATTATCTCCAAACCTTACGGTACAGTGGGGATTGGGCCTACCCATTTTTTAAAGTTTTCACAGTTACCCTTTTGACCCATGGTACCCAGGGCAGGGTCACCACTTCAGTTCAAAGACATTTTTACTGTTCGTTGCAGTACTTATTATTGTTTTGTTTTGTGCTAACTCTCGAAGTACCTTTTGTATCATTTACCCACATCCAAGTCACTTCGCTGCAAAGTAGCAGCTGAAATCCTTACGTTTTGTTCGAAGTGTGTCTTTTAATTGTTTAACGCAAATATAGCTTTGTTAAATATGCTAACGAATCGTTCTTTTTCTTTCAGTACAGTACAGTACTGACTGGTCATCACAATTTCCTGGAAGATTGATAATCTCCAAAAATTATGTATTAATGTATTAGAATCTAAGCATGTCTAATAGAATAAAAAATTATTAAATTTAAGGAATATTGTTATTTTTCGTTTCCAGACATGAATGTTAATAGGATTGATCTGTCCATCAAGATCTGACCAATTTTGCAAATGACGATACATCTCGTTATTAAGGTATTGGCAGTTTTTTTTATGCGAGATCAAGATCTGCTCAGTTTTCTTCTAATGACGAGAGCTTAATGTACGAGATATTTTGTCCATCAAGATCTGGTCAGTTTTGCTAATGACGAGATACCTAATCGAGATAACCACCAAGAATGTTAAAAACGGACACATACCGTTCGATGAAGGACCCATATTATCGTATAGAATGGTTTTCCAACAAAATTTACAAAAAAACTATATTAACCTTCCAAGTGTTAAGATCTGATCAATTTTGCTAAGAACGAGATACCTCGTCGAGACAAAAATGCCCTAAGGTGATGACGATCCAACTAGGAAAACAAATTGTCGCTTGCTCAGAACTGTTGAAAGTTTGGAACAGGTTTTGCACCAGAGGCTGGACACTACAGGGCAGTTTTTGACTAAAATATACAGAAAAGCACTGTCTTCATATGTAAAAAAACAATGAAAATGCCATTAGCTGTACAGTAATAAAATTTAAATAAATGAATTATTGACATATTGAAAACAAAAACTTAATAAATTGATGAAAAATATATTTGATCATACATTTAGTTTATTTGTAATATACAAATGAATCAATTATACGATAAATTTGAATTAAACAAATACTCGTACTTTAAACAATCATTTAAGAAAAACTAATGAAATTTTTAAAAAGTCATCCATTAGTTCCTATTTCTATTCTAAAATGTTGATGCACTCGAATATAAACCATCTGCTTTATTTAAAAATAATTAATTCCTTAAAAAAATTGTTTTAAGTCTTTAAATTTAACTCAAAAGTACACATGTATTGTTTCTAAATAGAATGAAATAGAATTCTAGTTTTCATCTATCCCCAGCAATCCTATTTCAGACAAGAGAAACTAAAGTATTTAAATTGTCTTCTCAAAAACGTGTGAACCCAAAACAAGACAGACACACTTTCCAACCAAGAGTCCCATTTACAAAGCTCAGCCTTTTGATATTCTTTATGCATAGTCAAAATAATTAATTGCAAAAAAATATAATTGAAATTATATATTAACAAAATTAATATGGTTCGAATGAATATATTTTATACTAATTATTTTCATTTTAAATTTTGTTTTGGACAGAGCAGTATCAACTTCGTTTGTCTTGAAGAAGCTTGATATCAGCCAAGGGATCAATTTAGGTATCAGCCAACGTATCAGGTAGGCGATATCAGCTCAATCACTGCTATCGAATCACAGATACTCTCAATCACTGTTCCAAAAATCACAGCTACGAAATCACTGTTATTTTGATATTCCAGTAACAGGTAAGAACTGTGATTCCAAAGTATCGGTGATTGAGTAGCAGTTCTGTGATCCGCTTAACATCCCTAGGAATGGGAGCCTGTGACTTCCTTCTCTCAAGGCCACATGTGGCCTTATAGTTTATTAATTGCAGCCTTTTGACTGAATTCAAATTTTACAAGACAAATCCTTTAATTTTTATAAATACATTTTTGCTTGTCTTATATGAGTCAAATGATCCGATTCGTTCACAAATCGAATCAGTTGGCCCCTACTTGAGATCGGAGACATTTTAATGCTCAATTGTATGCTTTAACGTCCATTGTATCCATGTCAGAACTTATTCAACTACTTTTTAACGAGAAAACAATTGCTAAAACTTAACATATGGAAGCCTTACAATGGAAACTAGTAACCCTACAGACTACCACTGGTAAACAAACCAGGGAGTCAATGATTCGATTCATTTTGAATGGAGTCGGTTATCCGATTCGTTCACTTTAAAATTTCGATTCAATTAATTGAACGAATCATTCATTTTCGTCCCATCACTAGTGCAACTGAAATTCATCATTCTATGAAATTACGGAAACAATAGCTAAGAATTTAAAAAACAATTGTGATCATGGTTTATTTTATAGCTTAATATCAAATTTAATAGATAGTTAAGCTCAAATTATGAAACCCTGTTCCTGAATTGAGCGTGTTTAAGTTTTGTGACAAATTATAGGCAGCTTTCACTTAGTCATTCTTTTCTGAAAATAAAGCCACTAAGCATTTGTTTAAAAATCTAAGTAATTCATAATACTGAAGATTTAGGATTTCAGTTTCCACAAAAATTATACCTTCACATGTCTGTTCTTAATTTGAGATAATGGTAGGTTTTAAACCGTTCATTTCTATTACAATTGCCTTTTGAAAAATGTTTTATTAATGGAAATATGAGGACAAACTTCTTTGAACCTGTAAAACCATATGGCTCTAAACTGAATTTTTATTAGTCGCAATTGTATTCAAGTTGGTTTCAGCAGCTGTGCCCAATGTTGGGGCAACGTTTTGAAACATTGGCTGTAGATTTGTTTGGCGCTTTACCAGAAAGTTCAAATGGAATGCGATGGGTGTTTATTGGAAGATTATACAACCAAATGGGTAGAACTATTCCCGTTAAAACAAGCAACCGCAAAGGAATGTGCTATTACATTGCTGAACGAAGTATTCCTTATATATGGGCTTCCCCGCCGATTGATTAGTGACAATGGGACACAGTTCATAAGCAGTCTCATGCAACAGCTTTGTCATGTTCTAAATATTGAACAAAAACTCACTCCAGTGTACCATCCCCAATCCAACCCTGTGGAGCGTAAAAATCGTGACTTAAAGCCTCGTTTAGCAATCTTGGTTGGAAATGACCATACTTCGTGGGTAGAAAGATTGCCGTCAATTAAATTCGCAATGAATACAGCGAAATGTGACACTACTGGATATACAGCAGCTTATTTAACTTTTGCCCGAGAATTGCGTACACCTGATGATGTGAACAAAGACCTACGAGCCATTATTAATAACGATAATTTCATAACTGAAATCACACCATATCTGAAGAAATTTGCAAAAATCATGCTTCAAGTAAAAGAGAAAATGGGTGTAGCCCAAGATCATAGGAAAGAATATGCAGATAAATCACGGCGCTCTGGTCCAATATACGCGCCTGGAGACCTCGTTTGGGTACAGTCTTATCCCGTCAGTAAAGCTAATAGGAAAAGAACTGCGAAATTCATGCCTCGCAGAGATGGACCTTACATTATACTGTGTCGCAGATCCCCTACATCGTATGAAGTTGCAAGTCGTGATGATTCAAGTGTGCCACTGGGAGTTTATCACTCTTCATCCCTAACAGCCTACCGTGGATTACCTGAGGTTCCGATTCCAGTTGCCCCATTAAGAAAAAGAGGTTGGTTGGTTGGTTGGTTTTTTATGGCACAAGGGCCAGATTTGGCCATGCTGCGCCAAACAATAGCTAGTTCATAACTGGTATTTAATTAGAGCGAGTCAGAAAGCCACGTAATAAAATTCAGTACAGTTGTGTATGTTGCAGTCGATTGTAAAATCTAAATAGAGTTTACGAAACCAATGTCAGTAAGGAATAAAAATAAGTTTTTATGATGTGGTTCCAACAACAAGTCTGTTAAGGTAATAGGGGAGATACCAAATCGGTTTAGTCTATGATGATTAAAATTCCGGCATTCCGTCAATATGTGCTTTATGGAAAAAATACTATTGCATGATGAGCATAAAGGAGCTGGTTCTCCCAGCAGTAAATGTCTGTGGGTAAAAAAGGAATGTCCGATTCGGAGCCTTGTCAGTTTTACATGATGACTTCTATTTAAGTTTGTTTTGCTGAATCCCTTTATAGATGGTTGAATATCATGACGTTTGTTATGGTTTTCCAAATCCCAAACGGATTGCCAGGATGAATTTATGGCTTGGGATAAAACACTATTAATGTCGTGAATCGGGACATTGGAGTTTATAATCAGTGTTGCGTTTTTGGCTGCCAAATCCGCTTTCTCATTGCCCCGGATTCCCACATGCCCAGGAATCCAACAAAAGAATATCCGAAAATCATTTTCTGTTAATGTTAGGAGCAAATTCATTGCTTTTAAAACCAAGGAATGACTTTTATGTGTACAGTTTAATAGGGATTCGATACTGCTTTTAGAGTCGGTATACAAGATCCAGTTTTTATTAGTGTGTGTAATCCTCTTGATATATATTTGCTTATGAGAAAAAAATTTTTCAATTTTTTTTAGGAAAAACAGGGGGCATTTGTTGTGATCAAAAGAAGGGTGATCAGGGGAAGGGAGCACTGATCCCATTTTATGAGGGAAGGCTATCCGTCTAGCATTTGTGTAAACCCTGGATGGTTTTTCCTCCGAGACGATTCGTGTAAAATCCCTACCTGTGTTTATGTCGAGCAATTGGTGCACGACCCCCTAAGACCTGCTGGAATCCAAGCGTCACCTGTGACATCAGGTCACCTGGAAGTTTCCGACCAATCACTGCTCGCAGTGGCATGACGCGGCGAATTTGAGGTGGCTCGCCCAGTGAGAGAGCGACTTTTAGGGAATTCTGGTTGGACAGATGGGATTTTTTTTATGCCCATGGAGAAGGAAGGACAGGGGCAACTCAACCTTTGAACTCTGGGAATATAAATAGCTTGGTGAAGGCTGACTCGGCCTCTTCCCTTTTTGACTTCTCCGGTCTCGCTTGACACGCTCTGGCTGATGACCACCGATTGAGAGCTCGGACCCGAAGTACGACGACTTGACGGAGATGAAGATAGCTCCCCAGCTAGCCTCACGTTGGTGAAATAACCTGAAAATCCGATTACAGCAGACCTCCAATGCTTCGCCACAGCTAGCCTGCCGACCAGTGGTTTAAGTTTCGGGTTGGACAAACCGACGTCCCTGGGAAGAATACTGTGCCTCTCCAGATCCAGCACCGATGAGGAGACTCCCGATGCCCGATCACTAGGCTATGCAGCAACGCTCGACTCCTGAAAACCCAACTCCATCCACCCGGCAGAAACAGATAGGCAAATATCTTTTGTATATTCCTTTCTTGCTTATTGATTAGGTCATGCTCCCGTCTTTATTTTGACACTAATCGTCTCGGATGGAAAATTCAGCTTATATTGAAATGTGAAACTAATTATTATATTTAATGTTATTCTTGGCCATCCAAAAAATAGAAATCCAGAATTTGTCCTTTTGTGTGGCTATTTTGTCTAGGTTTCTTCTTGCACATGTTTTAAATGTTTAAAAAATAAAAGTGTTTGTTCACATTGATCATGTATCCTTGCTATTCCTGTACATCATTTTAAACACAGCACTATCACAACTTATAGTCAGTAAGAATCTTTTACATTTCAGGGTTATTGCTCATTTAGCATTGTAACCATAATAATAACCAAGGGGAATTCTACCAACCCAAGGGGTTTTAAAAGAATAATTCCAACAATTCTATCAATTTTCTAGCTTCGGGAAAGGATAGATTTTTGGTAACTCTTAATGTTTGGATTTCTTTTTCTTGAATCCAGCGTGGACAAGTCTTGGAATATGCAGCGTGATCACCCTGGCAATTGATGCTATGTTCGGTTTCAGAGCATGAGGAACTGTCGTGACCGGGCTTTGCGCAACGTGCACAGATGGTTGCTGATGCTCGACATGCTGTTTTAGCATGTCCAAATCTCTGGCATAAGAAGCATCGCAGTGGGCTTGGAATGAAAGGCCTCACGTCGCAGCACAAGTAACCGGCTTTTATTTTTGTTGGCATAACAGGAGAATCGAAGGTTAGAACAACATTTCTTGATGGAATGAAATTAGAATCTCGCCTCATCATGATTCTTTTGGCTGATATAACTTTTTGGTCTTTTAGTTCAGCGACAAATTCTTCGTCGGACACCATTGCGAGTTCTTGGGATGAGATAACTCCTCGGGTATAGTTAAGGGTTTTGTGCGGAAAGACTTGAATTTCGACATCCCCAAAGTTTTTAATGTTTAATAGTTTTATTGATTGTATTTCTGATTTGGATTCTATCAATAGGTCTCCAGATTTCAATTTTTTGACATTTTTTACTTCATCAGCTGCATTTTTAATGTATTTTTCGATTAGAAATGGTGACATTTTTGTTAATTTACCGGATTCGTTGTGTATAATAAGAAATTTAGGAACAGATTTTTTTGGTTCAGGAATTGCGGAAATGACAGGTGTAACCGTTACTATACATGATTCACTAATATAATTTTCATTTACTTTGTTAGTGGTGTTTGACGGATCTAAGCCTCCGTCAGGGCAAGAAAAAGTTTTAGTTTCCATGAATATTAGAAAAAAAAGTTCATCCTGGTGTGCCCCCGCCCACCATGGAGCCCAACCAGGGGAAGCAGTATCCGGCAGTTGTCCAGCAACAGATCTCGGAACTGCCTCAGGGGTCACAGCCAGAATATAGTGCCGTAGTGTCGGAATGTGGATCCGCCAGTTCGCCCAGGGCATCCCTAGCTACAGCACTAACCCTAAATACCCAATATCATTGGAGTCCAACACGACAGAGGGACCAAGCGCTCTGACGTGGTGAACCACAGAGAAATTAGGTGAGCCGATTGACCAGAGCGGGCTCACTCCAGCCACCCGTCTACGCAGAAGCATGGACCAAAGGGCACGCATCAGGTACCCCAGGACTCCACTTTCCCCCGATACGGGACGCCGCACACGGCAAACATGCGGGTCAGAAAAACGTACTGACGTCTTTTAAAAGAATCATAAAAAGGGAATAAATGATAATTTAGAAGTAAATAGAACTTAACACAACTAAAAAGGTATTCTATGATACGTAATAACATAGGTGATTAACATAGTTTTTAAATAACAAAAGAATGAATTTAAGGTGTTTTTCAATGTTAAGACATTTTAATGGTTTCCGAATCGCAAGACGTGAAATGGAGAAAAAGGAGGGGTGGGGAATAGAGTAGTGGGATGAAGGTAGAGAAAGATCGCTTAGGTATCCCGGGAGCGCGACCCCCGTGTTCACCAAAGACAGCAAACCCCTGGGAAAGAAAAAGATCACTCAGGTACCCCGGGATTGTGGTTGGTTGGTTGGTTGGTTTTTTATGGCACAAGGGCCAGATTTGGCCATGCTGCGCCAAACAATAGCTAGTTCATAACTGATATTTAATTAGAGCGAGTCAGAAAGCCACGTAATAAAATTCAGTACAGTTGTGTATGTTGCAGTCGATTATGAAATCTAAATAAAGTTTACGAAACCAA
Organism: Meta bourneti; assembly: GCA_933210815.1. Classification (NCBI taxonomy): domain Eukaryota; kingdom Metazoa; phylum Arthropoda; class Arachnida; order Araneae; family Tetragnathidae; genus Meta; species Meta bourneti. The sequence continues at coordinate 29,246,806 of OW119931.1, read as the reverse complement.
TGTCAGTAAGGAATAAAAATAAGTTTTTATGATGTGGGTCCATCAACAAGTCTGTTAAGGTAATAGGGGAGATACCAAATCGGTTTAGTCTATGATGATTAAAATTCCGGCATTCCGTCAATATGTGCTTTATGGAAAAAATACTATTGCATGATGAGCATAAAGGAGCTGGTTCTCCCAGCAGTAAATGTCTGTGGGTAAAAAAGGAATGTCCGATTCGGAGCCTTGTCAGTTTTACATGATGACTTCTATTTAAGTTTGTTTTGCTGAATCCCTTTATAGATGGTTGAATATCATGAAGTTTGTTATGGTTTTCCAAATCCCAAACGGATTGCCAGGATGAATTTATGGCTGAACCGCTTCAGGAGTCACAACCAAAATATAGTGCCGTAGTGTCGGAATGTGGATCCGCCAGTTCGCCCAGGGCATCCCTAGCTACAGCACTAACCCTAAATACCCAATATCATTGGAGTCCAACACGACAGAGGGACCAAGCGCTCTGACGTGGTGAACCCCAGAGAAATTAGGTGAGCCGATTGACCACAGCGGGCTCACTCCAGCCACCCGTCTACGCAGAAGCATGGACCAAAGGGCACGCATCAGGTACCCCAGGACTCCACTTTCCCCCGATACGGGACGCCGCACACGGCAAACATGCGGGTCAGTAAAACGTACTGACGTCTTTTAAAAGAATCATAAAAAGGGAATAAATGATAATTTAGAAGTAAATAGAACTTAACACAACTAAAAAGGTATTCTATGATACGTAATAACATAGGTGATTAACATAGTTTTTAAATAACAAAAGAATGAATTTAAGGTGTTTTTCAATGTTAAGACATTTTAATGGTTTCCGAATCGCAAGACGTGAAATGGAGAAAAAGGAGGGGTGGGGAATAGAGTAGTGGGATGAAGGTAGAGAAAGATCGCTTAGGTATCCCGGGAGCGCGACCCCCGTGTTCACCAAAGACAGCAAACCCCTGGGAAAGAAAAAGATCACTCAGGTACCCCGGGATTGTGAAGCCTGTACAAACCTAAAGAAGGAATGCCCCTGGGGGCATTCGAAAAGTTGAGCGAAAACGCTCCAGGAATGCAAAAAGGGCCAAAGCGACCCAAAATAAAAAGGCTAAACGGCCTGAAACCAAATCTCTACCCGTTGGTCTGAGCCAACAAATTAATTCTGCAGCCGCTACTCCACTCCCAAATGACTCAGAGTCGGAGATGGAGGAAATTTCGGAGGGTGCCACTGGTTCGAGTCCAGATCCTGCTCCCAAACCAGCCCGGAAGCAGAAAATTCCCCCCATTTGCGTTCTTCCACCCCCAGGATGGGGAGAATTACTCTCATGCCTAGGCCGAGTGGCCAAATCATTAAAATCCCGTCTCTCCGGCGAGCATTTTAAGCTCACGGTCGAGACCGAGGATGAGTATAGGCACGTTACCCGCTTCATGCTTGCTCAGGGCGTGAAGTTCAAAACATTCAAATTAGGCAATGAACGCCCTGTCAAAGTTGTTCTTCGGGGATTCCCCCAACAAACGGACACTGAGCAGATTAAATCCGCTGTTAAGGCCGCCGGATTTACTGTCCACAGAATAAATCGCCTCACCCGTCCTGGCACTAAAAGGCCCATGCCACTATTTTATCTCCAGCTGGTGAATACCCTTAAGGTAGAAGAGATATTTAACATCACCAACCTTCTCGGCACCGAAATTAAATTTGAGCGGTACCGAGGCAAAAAGTCCTCCTCTCAGTGTTATCGTTGCCAGGGATTTTTCCACTCCTCTGAGTGCTGCACGCTGCCGCAGAAATGCGTCAGATGTGCGGGGCCCCACGCAGCGAAAGACTGCCCCAATGCATTTGAAATGCCGCTCAAATGCGCTAACTGTGGTGGTGATCACAGTGCAAATTATAGGCGCTGTCCCCGCTACCCCCAATCTGGTGCACGAAATCCCGGCACCATTAAATCGCAGAAACCTGCGCCCAAACCGAAACAGCGCCCAGCCCCACTGGCCAAGCCCCAGCAAAACGGGCATCTGGACTCAGCTCGCCCTACGAGTGTGCGCCCAAATGTTTCATATGCAAATGCATTATCTGGACATACACAGGCAGCTCCGACTCCTAAATTGTCTCCCCCCAGCGCAACTGCTCCCTCGGCTAACTCCGCCCCGCAGTTGTGCACTGAAACTCTATTGGCCGTAATAGAACTGGCCAAGGACGCCAATATAAACCGGGCACTCCTCCTGCAAGCCTTCAGGGTCATGATTCGCCCTCGAGCGTTCAAACTGAGCAGACGTGTCTTTAGTGCATCTGATAGCGACACTCTCTTGAGCACAACCGCACTTGCGTGCATCCACCTGAGCTCTGACTACCGGACCCACGGAAACCATCTTATAGGCGACTGACCACTCCTTCTCGCTGACCAATAGCCATCGTCCTTTTTAGGGCTGGTGAGGTCAAGTGACCGCGCCCACAATGGCAACATCAACAAACGACAACGGATTGAATATGGATACCCTGATTAAGGATGGATTTGATCATATGAATTTAACCCAAAATTCTACCACCTCTGCGTACCTCAACTTCAGGCCAACTCCAACGGCCTCGAAGGAGGACGCGATAAAAATGATTTTCGACCTTCACGAACAGTATCGGATGCTTGATGAGCAGATCATGTTTGCCAAAGACAAGAGATCACCAGAGATACTGGCTTGCCAAGAGGAAGGTAAGCATATCTTATCAATGATTGTAACCTTATGTCAATCGTATGGATATGTTTTGTTTCGCCTTCCTGCCACCTATGCTGAATTTCTTCAGCAGGCAGCTGAGGAGAAGAAGGCAAATTTGCCTCTCCCTCAGCCCTTGGCAACAGCCAACTCTATTGCCAATTCTATTACAAATGATGATATTAATAATGTTAAAATTGCCAGTATCTCTTCTGACAGTGTAAATGTTATTGACTGTAATATTGTATCAGCAACAGTGACTGATTCCGGACTCGAACCCAACGTGAGGGTAATGTATTTAAAACTGTTGAGCATAAGAAACGCTCCAGAGCAAACCGTAATAGCCTGAAGACTAAAAAGATGAAAGTTCCAGAGGTTAAAACCACTGAAACTCAAGCAATTGATACAAATATTGGTATTAACTCTGCCCTTCCTGAATCTGATTCAGACATGGACGAGTCTCCCGAGTCAGTCATTGCGGCTAAAGAACCAACTTCTGCGTCCCCTGCTCCACCACAAATGAGGAAACAAAAGATTCCTCCCATTTTTGTGCTTCCCCCACCCGACTGGAGGGAATTAATTTCCTATCTTGGCCGAGTCGCCAAATCCCTAAAATCTAAACTTTCCGGGGAGCATTTCAAGCTCACCGTAGACACGGAAGAAGAATTCCGTGCAATTACCAGATGGATGCTAGCCCAGGGCGTCCAATTCAAAACTTTTAAGCTCGGCAACGAACGCCCATTGAAAGTGGTCATTTGGGGATTTCCCCTACAAACTAATATGGAACTCATAAAATCTGCGCTTAGGGCCAAAGATTTTACAGTTCATAGAATCACCCGCCTCACCCGTCCTGGCTCAAAAAACCCAATGCCCTTATTTTACCTCCAACTGGTCAGCTCACTTAAAGTGGAGGAGGTATTCAACCTAACAGAACTTCTCGGAACCGAAATTAAAGTCGAGCGGTACCGAGGCAAAAAGACCCCATCGCAATGTTACCGCTGCCAGGGGTTCTTCCATTCGTCGGAATGCTGCACTCTCCCACAGAAATGTGTGAGGTGCGCAGGTCCGCACTTGGCAAAAAACTGCCCAAACTCGTATAATATGCCGCTCAAATGCGCTAACTGTGGTGGAGATCACAGCACAAACTTCAGGCGCTGTCCCCGCTTCCCACAAACAGGTGCACGAAACCCCGGTACCGTCCAATCTCATAAATCTGCTCCTAAATCGGGACAGCGCCCAGCCCCACTGGGAAAGCCCCAGCAACAGCAGAAGGTGGTTCCTCGACTTACGAGTGAAACACCCAACATTTCCTATGCGGCTATGTTAAAAGGACAAAAAGAGGTAGCTCCTCCTCCAAAAGCCGAAATTCCCAGCACTAATGCTCCCTCGGCCCAGCTACTGTGCCAGCTACACGCTATTGGCTGTAATTGAACTAGCCAAGGATGCGAATATAAGCAATTCGCTCCTCCTCCAAGCGTTCAAAGTTGCGGTGTTTTTAAGCCCGCCCCAATGGACCATCAACAGACACGCCTTTTGAAACAACGCCATCTGGTGGCCACGGACAACTCTAGGAACGTTTTACCAACTTAGCTGTTGCTCCGCCCACAAGGACGTCTGTTGCAAGCTAACTTTTCTCTTTTAGGACTATCTAGCTCTTTTCTTTCCTATCCCAATAAAAATTCTCTTCTGATTCCATTTATTGTACATATTATGATGAGGAGATAAGCTGCAATGCAGTAGGCACTCCGTAATGATACGTCCAGTCCAGTCCAAGCGTTCAGAAACGCCATACCCAAGCTCCGCACCGCACGTGACGGTATCGAGCGGGCGTTTTTCATCTTTGAGCAATACCTTGCTCTCTCAACTAACGAAACCTTACCTACACACAAATAATGTCTGTACAAGATCCGCAGCATTTATCTATAGGCTTTTGGAACGCCAATGGACTGAGAGCTAAAATTCATGAAGTCCGGCAGTTCCTAATTGAGAGGAACTTTGATTTGTTTTTGGTCAACGAGACCCACTTTACCCCGGGATATAATCCGCAAATACCGAATTATATCCTATACAAAAATGACAATCACCCTCACTACACGTGCGGGGGCACCTGTATCTATATTAAACGGAGCATCTCTCACATACTCATCAATACTCCGAAATTAGATGTAGTCGAAGCGACCCTGGTTGAGGTGAAAATGTGAGATTCAACCCCAATCAAAATTATTTCAGCATACGTTCCCCTCGAAATAGGCTGAGACGTATTTTTCCGGAAGCTGATCTGAGAAAATTACTAGCAATAGGAAACAGTGTCATCTTAGCAGGAGATCTCAATTCTCCCCATACTGCATGGAATAACCATAGCACGCATCCTTCCTCCCTACATTAAATCTATTATTAAAAATCGAAACAAATTAAAAAAACTATGGCAGCACTACAGAGACCCGCAATTTAAACAACTAAATAAAATTCAAAAAACACTTTGAAAAGAAATTAAAAAACATACACAACTAGCTTGGATTGACCATATATCCTCCCTCAACACACAAGACCAGACACTATGGAAAAAAGCTAAACAACTTAAGAATAACACTAAACCAATCCCCCCAATTATCACCACACACAAAACGGCTCTCGCTGACCCAGACAAAGCAAATTTGATCGCAGACTCCTTCGAAACACAATTCCACAACAACAATATCAACAACCAGGACACAAACACTGTAAACAACACCATTAACGATTACTTCTCTCACACACAACAAAGCTCCTTCAAACCAATTCTCCCCACTGAACTCACACAGTAAATTACCAAACTCAAAATCAAGAAATCCCCTGGTCAAGAAGGTATTACTAACAAAATGGTACAACAACTCCCCTTTAAAGCAATCTGCATCCTCACTTACATTATAAACACAATATTAACACTCAAACACTTCCCTACCCCATGGAAAACTACCAAAATCGTACCCATTCTCAAACCACATAAAAACCCTTCTGACCCTGTAAGTTACAGACCAATCTCACTCCTACCCACACTAAGCAAAATCACTGAAGCCATTATTCTTAATAGATATAAATATTTCATAACTCAGCACAACATCATGATACCTCAACAATACGGCTTCACACCAACTCTCAACCACACACCAACTCCTACGCGTCACAGAATATATACAAAACGGCAAAGCAAATCACAAATAAACTGCAGCTATATTCTTTGACATTGCCAAGGCGTTCGATAAGGTTTGGATTAAAGGCCTAATCTATAAACTTATCCAGCTTGAATTCCCCTACTGCTTAATCATCCTGATAACCTCTTACCTCACAAATAGACACTTCATCGTTGATGTAAACAACCATCACTCCACAAGGAGAAAAATCCTATCAGGGGTTCCTCAAGGCTCCAAACTAGGACCCTTTCTTTTCAACCTTGACACAGCCCTGTCCTCGCCCAACACAAAAACTTAAACTGCCTCATCTACATAAGTCACAAGCACATACACGCTATCGAAGAATGACTCATACGCTGGAAAATCAAATTAAACGTCAACAAGACAGCAGCCATCATATTTGGCACAAAATACACTCCCAGCAGGAAAATCCAAGTCTACGGGCAAGAAGTAGCTTGGGAAACTCAAATAAAATACCTAGGCGTCATTTTAGACAACAAACTCACATGGACACAGCACATTCAATCCATCCAGAACAAATACAGAAAAGCCAGAGCCATTCTTTACTCACTCTTTGGACGTAGCTCGTCACTCACAACTCAAAATAAAATTCTCATATACCTATATTACCTACGCCCAGTTCTAACTTATGCAGCCCCCATCTGGGGTGCCGCGTAACCTTCAAAAGATTGAAATACTCCAAAATACCACCCTCAGAACAATAGTAAAAGCCCGTTGGTTTTATAGGAACGGATATTCTGGCGTCTACAAAAGTCACCCCATTAAAAAAATTTATTGCTCATCTGTCGACTCAATTCTTCAAATCCCTCGAAAATCATGAAAATCGTTCAATAGCCGATATCCCAATATACGACCCTACCCTCCCCCAAAATAAATCCAGGCCAAGAGCTTCAATGTTGATTGGAAACAATCCCGAGTCCAAACACTAATTTTCTCTGTATTTCCCTTAATCACGTTAAACCCACCCTCCAATTTCTCCTGCACTCTCATTGGCCGTACGACTAAGACGTCCTGATCTGTATATATAGACCCCCCTCGCCTGTATCGTTACTCGTCCGGGTGACACCGGCAGGAACACACAGGCGAGGGAGTCTCATGTAATTTATCCATTATTCAATCTTCCCCTAATCTGAAAGCCACAACTATCAAGCCACTTACCTACCACACTGGAGATTAAGGCCCCTGCGGGGCCATGTGCTCCGTAAACATATAAAAAAAAGCACTTGGAACACCATGAAGGTAATTTATGTTATATTTAGGTGAAGTGTATGTTTCAGAACGCAGATTTTGCGAATTGTTGATGTATAAAGAATGTTTTTTCAATAAAACTATTTTTTTTGTTTACAGAGAAGATTATACAACACTATGGAAGAGGCTATGGTTAAAGGTACGAGGCACATACGTATGTAGATGGATACGATCCTGAATCCCGAACTGTGTATCAGTTTACGGGATGTTTTTATCATCGATGTCCATCATGCTTTGGCACCTCGACCATACATCCTCTAACTAACCAACCGATGTGGAGGATGATTAAAGAGGCAGAAAATCAAGAAAAGTATCTGCAAGAGGCAGGCTACAAAGTGGTCACAACGTGAGTAGTAGTAGTAGTAGTAGGAAAATGCGGGTTCTAAAACAGTGGTGGAGAAATCGAGTGGAGTGGAGTTGTACCGGAAGTGACGTCATGACAGGAAGTGGAGTTGATTTGTACCGGAAGTGACGTCTTAACAAGTGGAGTCGAGTTGTTAGTTTCGGTTTCAATTTCGAATGCAGTCGAGTTGTTAGTTTCGGTTTCAATTTCGAGTGGAGCTGAATTGTTAGTTTCGGTTTCAACTCTACTCTGTGTTTTTGACTTGCAAACATCAATGTGGTGGAGCATGACGTCATTAACTCAGTGGTGGAGCAAAAGAATTGACTTGTTTTACATACATGATGACTGGTAGCGCCATCTACTGATGAGATTGCCAAGTAAATACTTTTTACAGAAAATGTACATTTATTCTATTTTTCATTTACGCGAAGAAAAAAATTACACAAGTTGGAATCGAACCCACAGCAAAAGTACTCCCGGCTGCCCGTTTTGAAACATTTTTAACCGTTCGGCCAAGAACAACGTTTGCAATTAAGCGAGAGAATACAGTGCTGAAGCACAAGATCACTGTGAGTTTCGGTTCAAGTTTTTATCTGCGTTTCTGACATAGAAAGGCGAATGTGGTGGAGAATGACGTCATTCTAACGTATTGAAACGCGAAATCAAACACACGTGGTGGGCAATGAAGTCACTCGAGTATAGTAGAATTGAGTTGTAAGTTTACCTTCGCGTTTCTGACATGAAAACGTGAATGTGGAGAAGAAAAGTTTTAGTACCGAATCTGGCAATGGTATGTAATAAGGTTATTTGTGGACTCGCATAATGGCAACACCTGGATCCATTCTAACAGGTCTGACCAGTAAGATTCTTTTGACTGCAAAATATCCCAGAGGAGGACGTGTCGCTGCCCTGAAATCTTGGAAGTGATATCACTTATATCTTCAAACGTGTTCATTCCTGTTCCTTAGTGTTTTGAGTGGAAAACATGAAGCGATCATTTCCTTTTGGATATACTTTACCCTCATATCCAATACATAATGGATAAATACGAATGTGGACTTTGTAATAAGGTGTTCTGCAGTAAGTTCAACATGGAACGACACGTTTCTTCGGTGCACAACAAGGACTCTTTCACGTGCAATTTTTGTGAAAAGAATTTCAATAGAAAATCGGCTCTGCTACGTCATATAAACAGTGTTCATGACAAGACTAAATTTCAATGTGATGTCTGTACAAAAGTTTTTACCCAGCTGGATACTCTTATACATCATAAAAAACTTCATCAACGACCTCCCACAAGGAAAACATCCGAGTCATCATGTGAGCAAAACAAGCGACCCAGACGTGGAGGAAATTCGCCTACAACTTCGACAGCCGCAGCAGGACCATCAACATCAACGAGTGGAGCATCTTCTCGAACTGTGCGACAGAAAGAGTGCCTTTGAAAACCGTCTCTCTACTTGGACTATTCCCAACCCAGAAGGAATATTAGATATATCCGAGTTTATGGAGCGAAAGAAAGAAGCAGTAGACCTCGTCGCAGAAATTGTTCGACAGCAAACTACCGTAAAGTTAAATTTTCACCTTTAATCCTAATATCATTGGAGTTCAGCACGACAGAGGGACCAAAAGCTCTGACGTGGTGAACCCCAGAGAAATTAGGTGAGCCGATTGACCACAGCGGGCTCACTCCAGCCACCCGTCTACGCAGAAGCATGGACCAAAGGGCACGCATCAGGTACCCCAGGACTCCACTTTCCCCCGATACGGGACGCCGCACACGGCAAACATGCGGGTCAGAAAAACGTACTGACGTCTTTTAAAAGAATCATAAAAAGGGAATAAATGATAATTTAGAAGTAAATAGAACTTAACACAACTAAAAAGGTATTCTATGATACGTAATAACGTAGGTGATTAACATAGTTTTTAAATAACAAAAGAATGAATTTAAGGTGTTTTTCAATGTTAAGACATTTTAATGGTTTCCGAATCGCAAGACGTGAAATGGAGAAAAAGGAGGGGTGGGGAATAGAGTAGTGGGATGAAGGTAGAGAAAGATCGCTTGGGTATCCCGGGAGCGCGACCCCGTGTTTACCAAAGACAGTAAACCCCTGGGAAAGAAAAAGATCACTCAGGTACCCCGGGGTTGTGAAGCCCGTACAAACCTAAAGAAGGATTGCCCCTGGGGGCCGACATACATGATCGTTCTGACGACGGGGACGGACGCATCCAGAAGCAGCTCTTGGATCTGTTCACTTAACGGTTTTTAAAGCCCAACGATGTCTTCGACCGAAGCTGAGATGACTGCATCGAACTGCGAGAGGTTGGTTGGTTGGTTTTTTATGGCAAAAGGGCCAGATTTGGCCATGCTGCGCCAAACAATAGCTAGTTCATAACTGGTATTTAGTTATAACGAGTCAGAAAGCTACGTAATAAAATTAAGTGCAGTTGTGTATGTTGCAGTCGATTATGAAATCTAAATAAAGTTTACGAAACCAATGTCAGTAAGGTATAAAAATAAGTTTTTATGATGTGGTTCCATCAACAAGTCTGTTAAGGTAATAGGGGAGATACCAAATCGGTTTAGTCTATGATGATTAAAATTCCGGCATTCCGTCAATATGTGCTTTATGGAAAAAATACTATTGCATGATGAGCATAAAGGAGCTGGTTCTCCCAGCAGTAAATGTCTGTGGGTAAAAAAGGAATGTCCAATTCGGAGCCTTGTCAGTTTTACGTGATGATTTCTATTTAAGTTTGTTTTGCTAAATCCCTTTATAGATGGTTGAATATCATGAAGTTTGTTATGGTTTTCCAAATCCCAAGCGGATTGCCAGGATGAATTTATGGCTTGGGTTAAAACACTATTAATGTCGTGGATCGGGACATTGGAGTTTATAATCAATGTTGCGTTTTTGGCTGCCAAATCCGCTTTCTCATTGCCCCGGATTCCCACATGCCCAGGAATCCAACAAAAGAATATCCGAAAATCATTTTCTGTTAATGTTAGGAGCAAATTCATTGCTTTTAAAACCAAGGAATGACTTTTATGTGTATAGTTTAATAGGGATTCGATACTGCTTTTAGAGTCGGTATACAAGATCCAGTTTTTATTAGTGTGTGTAGAAATCGTTTTTAAGGCTAAAATTATTGCGTAGATCTCTGAAGTGAAGACACTGCAGCACCCATGCAATTTTCTAGCAATGGTTGTATTATTAAAAACGGCCGCGGCTCCAACATTTGTCCCGTTCTTAGATCCGTCAGTAAAAACTGTTTTAAAAGATGAATATTTGTTTCTATGGGAATGGAATAATTGTAAATAAATGGTATCGGGGGTTGATGATTTGTTAAAATGTGAAAAGTCATTGATGGTAAGTAGATTTTTATCATTCCAAGGTGGAGGTTCGTTTTCTCTAGGAAATATTCCCAGATTGTCAACATTTAATGAATTCATTATGGTACGGACTCTAAAACCAAGTGACGGTATGAATGAAGGTTTTAATGAGTAATGACTTCCAAATTTAGGGTTAGTTACACTATTATGCAATGGGTGAGAAGGGTTGGCTTTAATCTTAAAATAGTATTTTAGGGTAAGTTTCTCACGTCGATGTCTTAAATCCGGCTCGCCTGTCATTATATATAAACTCTGAACTTGCGAAGTGCGGAAAGCTCCGAGGGATAATCGGAGGCCTTGGTGATGAATAGTATCCAGGGCTTGAAGAACAGACTTAGCAGAAGATCCATATATTACACTCCCATAATCGAGTTTCGATCGGACAAGAGCTTTGTAAATTTTTAAAATTGAAATAAAATCAGCTCCCCAAGTTGTGTTACATAAAACCTTTAAAATATTCAATGATTGGTTGCATTTTCGTTTCAATACCTTGATATGAGGTCGAAAAGATAACTTCCGAGTCAAAAATAATACCCAAAAATTTTATTTCTGGAACTACTGGAATAACAGTTCCGTCGAGTAAAAGTTCTGGATCAGGAAAAAGTCCGCGTCTTCTAGTAAAATGTACACATACAGTCTTTTGCGAAGAAAAAACAAAACCATTTTCGTTTGCCCACTTACTTACAATTCTAATAGCCGTTTGGAGTTGTCTTTCAATAAAAGGTACATTGATTCCAGAACAGAATATTTGGAAATCGTCTACAAAAAGCGTTCCGTGCACATATGGAGGAAGTTGTTTAATAATACCGTTGATTTTAATTATAAAAAGTATCACGCTTAGAACGCTTCCTTGGGGAACACCCTCGTCCTGTGAAAAGTCATCTGATAAAATATTATTAATGCGAACGCTAAAGGTCCTTGTCAATAAAAAGTTTTGAATAAATAGTGGGAGATTTCCCAGAAAGCCCATCTCGTATAAGTCTCGCATTATGCCATATCGCCATGTCCTATCGTAAGCTTTCTCCATATCGAAGAAGACAGCTACCAAATGCTTCTTTGTGACGAATGTATCTCTGATAGAGGATTCCAGCATTAAGGCATTGTCGTAGGTGCTTCGTCCAAAACGGAATCCGCTTTGAAACTCCGATAGATGTTTTTCAGACTCAAGGACATGTATCAACCGAGCATTCACCATTCTTTCCATGACTTTGCAGATACAGCTTGTCAAGGCAATGGGTCGATAGTTATTAGGGTCTTGAGGATCCTTCCCAGGTTTCGGTATTGGAATAATAATAGCTCTGTGCCAGGTTGTCGGAAAATCTTGCTCTGTCCAAATTCTATTATAAAAAAGTAAAACATTTTGTAATGAATCTTCATTGAGATGGGTCAACATGTCTAGATGAATATGATCGGGGCCCGGTGAAGTCGGGTGTGATTTTCTTAATGCGTTTTTCAGTTCGAATATGGTAAAATTACGATTGTAAGTTTTATGAGCGGATGGTTGAAAGTTTAACGTCTTGCGTTCTTCACGTCGCTTATAATTAATAAAATCTTGGGGGTAAGAGCTCTCATGAGATACCCTAGAAAAAGATTCTCCCAAGGTATCAGCAATTGTCTTAACGTCTGAAACGACTTGTCCATTTTGAAGTAAAAATGATATATTTGGATTACGATATTTGCCAGTAATTTTTCGAATTTTGCCCCATAGCTGTTTTGATGATATTCGACATTCAATTGAATTTATGTATTCTTGCCAGGATTCTTTTTGTCGCTGTCTCCTTAATTTTCGAGCTTCTGCTTTGGCCCGCTTGAAAACTATCAAATTCGAAGTGGTGGGATAACGTCTGAAGGTGTTCCATGCTTTTTTTGGAATTTATGGGCTTGAGAGCATGCTTCATTCCACCAAGGCTTCCATAATTTAGGCATTTTACCCGATGTTTTGGGGATAGCCACATCTGCCGCCTTAATCAAGGTGTTTGTTATCATTTCAACGGCATCATTTATGCTAGGCATCTTAACCATGTTGTCAGAAATGTTTGATTCCACCTGATATCGAGTCCAATCCGCTTTCTCAAATATATATCGCACAGGTCGTCTGGGTAGTAAAACGTCATTGCATTTATATGTTAAAATGATTGGAAAGTGATCGCTATTGTGCAGATCATTGTCAATTTTAAAGTCCCAAAATGAAAGCAAAGTAGGGGAGCATATTGCAAGGTCCAGGGTGTGAAAGGTTTGGGTCGGAGTATGGAAGTATGTATGACTGGAATCATTTAAAAGGCAGAGACAATGGTCATCCATCAATTTTTCAATTTGTTGTCCTTTTGTGTTAAAATCATTACTTCCCCAAAGAGGGTTGTGTCCGTTAAAATCCCCTATGATGAAGTATGGAGACGGAAGTTGGCTATTGCTTGAATGCTCGTATTTAGTGAAATTCTTCTTGATGGAAAATTCTGCAAAGTCATCAGAGCCACACCGCCCGAAGCGCGTGCACCGAGGATGTAATCATTTCTTATTAAATTATAATTTTTAACATTCATTGAGTTATTAGGCGTTAAGTATGTTTCTTGAAGGGCTAGGCAAACAGGGTTAAAATTATTTATTAGAGATTTGATATCGTCGATATGTGTACGAAAACCATGACAGTTCCAAGTTAGGAGATTAAGAGTCATTTATTCTTTAAAAATTTAGAGCCCTTTTTAATCTCTTCTGAAATAAAGGTTGGGTGGTTTTATTTGGAAGGTTTTTTGTAAAATCTAGAACCTTTTCTAAAAAATGCAGCGTTCTCGTCAATACCGTCCTCTCCAAACTCCATGTCTGAGTCCGTGGAAGGGTGTAAATCTATTTCCGTATCCGGTAATTTTGAGTGATCTCTAGAGTTCCGGGGAGTAAGTTTGTCTTTCTTACTTTGCTTTTTTTTATTTTGTTCTATTGACGTTGTTGGGTTCGGCTTGAAGATTTTTGTTGCTGGTGTGGTTCTCTGTTGCGGCAGGTTTGAGGGTTTACTTGTAACTTTGTCAATTGATTTTGGGCTTAAGCTATGGGATTGATGGTTTGATTTGGTTGGTTGATATTTATAAGTAGAGTTTATTTGCGTTTCTGCATTTACTGTATTAGATGAAAAATCTGAATTATATGTTTGGGTGCTTATTGTTTTGCTGGTTTTAATGACGGATGCATATGAGGTGTTAGGACGAGGTGTACGAGATTCTATCAATTTTCTAGCTTCGGGAAAAGATAGGTTTTTGGTAATTCTTAATGTTTGGATTTCTTTTTCTTGTATCCAGCGTGGGCAAGTCTTGGAATATGCAGCGTGATCACCTTGGCAATTGATGCAATGTTCCGTTTCAGGGCATGAGGAACTGTCGTGACCGGGCTTTGCGCAACGTGCACAGATGGTTGCTGATGCTCGACATGCTGTTTTAGCATGTCCAAATCTCTGGCATAAAAAGCATCGCAGTGGGCTTGGAATGAAAGGCCTCACGTCGCAGAGTAACCGGCTTTTATTTTTGTTGGCATAACAGGAGAATCGAAGGTGAGAACAACATTTCTTGATGGAATGAAATTAGAATCTCGCCTCATCATGATTCTTTTGGCTGCTATAACTTTTTGATCTTTTAATTCAGCGACAAATTCTTCGTCGGACACCATTGAGAGTTCTTGGGATGAGATTACTCCTCGGGTATAGTTTAAAGTTTTGTGGGGAAAGACTTGAATTTCGACGTCCCCAAAGTTTTTAATATTTAATAATTTTCCTGATTGAATTTCTGATTTTGATTCAATTAAAAGGTCTCCTGATTTCAATTTTTTAACACTATTTACTTCTGAAGCTGCATTTTTTATATATTTTTCTATTAGAAAAGGTTACATTTTAGACAATTTGCCGTATTCATTGTGAATAATGAGAAATTTTGGTATTGATTTTGTTATCTGACGAGATATAGTGCTATTTTCAGGTGTTTTCGTTTCTAAGGAAGGTTCATTTTGGTCATTTGGAGATGTATCAGAGCTAAGTGTGTTTGACGGATCTAAGCCTCCGTCAGGGCAAGGAAAAGTTTTGGGTTCCATGAATATTAGAAAAAAAGTTCATCCTGGTGTGCCCCCGCCCACCATGGAGCCCAACCAGGGGAAGCAGTATCCGGCAGTTGTCCAGCAACAGATCTCGGAACCGCTTCAGGAGTCACAAACAGAATATAGTGCCGTAGTGTCGGAATGTGGATCCGCCAGTTCGCCCAGGGCATCCCTAGCTACAGCACTAACCCTAAATACCCAATATCATTGGAGTCCAACACGACAGAGGGACCAAGCGCTCTGACGTGGTGAACCCCAGAGAAATTAGGTGAGCCGATTGACCAGAGCGGGCTCACTCCAGCCACCCGTCTACGCAGAAGCATGGACCAAAGGGCACGCATCAGGTACCCCAGGACTCCACTTTCCCCCGATACGGGACGCCGCACACGGCAAACATGCGGGTCAGAAAAACGTACTGACGTCTTTTAAAGGAATCATAAAAAGGAATAAATGATAATTTAGAAGCAAATAGAACTTAACACAACTAAAAAGGTAATTTATGATACGTAATAACATAGGTGATTAACATATTTTTTAAATAACAAAAGAGTGAATTTAAGGTGTTTTTCAATGTAAAGAAATTTTAATGGTTTCCGAATCGCAAGACGTGAAATGGAGAAAAAGGAGGGGTGGGGAATAGAGTAGTGGGATGAAGGTAGAGAAAGATCGCTTAGGTATCACGGGAGCGCGACCCCCGTGTTCACCAAAGACAGCAAACCCCTGGGAAAGAAAAAGATCACTCAGGTACCCCGGGGTTGTGAAGCCCGTACAAACCTAAAGAAGGAATGCCCCTGGGGGCTTGAAAAGCTGATATCCTCTTTCTGCCGCACAGCTTTTTTGATTTTAAATAAAATAATATTCATGTAATTCCATTATTATGCATACTTTATGATGGGGGAGATAAGCTGTTTACAGCAGGTGCTCCGTAAGTGATATGTCCTGTCCTCCATTTTCATTTCGTTCACCAGTAGCTATTGCAGTAGGAAGCGATTAGGATCCAGAGAATTTTCGAGCCAGGTTGTACCGATTTAATCTTATTTTTTAGTTATAAGTATTTTTAGTAATCTTATTTATTAGTAGTCATGTCCGTTGAAAGTACTATTTCAAAGTTTCAGGAGTTAATTGGGAGCCAATTTAGTTTTAAATTTTCCAATAAAAGACATACTTTTGGTCGCCCTGGCCTGGCTAATCGCTTGTTTCTCATTCATTTGGCCCAGGACAAAAAAATGGTTTTGGATTTTTTTAATGGAGGCGCGCTTGATAGCTAATGAGATGATTTGTTCAAAGTGCAATTTGGAAATGAAGCTAAAACCTAAATCAACGAAGTCTGATGGTTTTTTGTGGATATGCAAAAAAATGGTTGATGGGAAAGTTTGAGGTAGCGAGAAATCGGTTAGGACTGGATCATAGTTTAGTTCGAGTAAGATGACTGGAGGAGGTTCTTTTAATGACATATGAATTAGTTAAAGGGAGGAAAACTAGTGAAATTGAGAAAAAGTATTCTTTTGCTAGTCACACCTTGGCCGATTGGCGGCAGTTTGTTAATGAACAAATCTTAAATTACATCGAGACAACGTCGGAGAAGATTGGTGGGGTTAACAAAATTGTAGAAATTGATGAATCCAAATTTGGGATGAGGAAATTCAACAGAGGGCATAGAGTGGAAGGGCAGTGAATTTTGTTTTTTTTTGGGGGGGGGAGGGGCTTGAGCGGGATACTGGGAAGATGTTTTTAGTCGCCGTCCATAACAGGAGTGCGAAAACAGGTGTATGTCGTCAGACACCAGTAAGTGCTATAAAAAATGAAAAATTACTCATTTTTCTTTCACGGAGCAGTAATGTGAAGCCAAAGATTGTGATTCCATACTTCTGCAGTTCAACGAATTTCTGAATGATATTTCTTCCAAACATTTGAATTTTGACCGATCAATTTCGCGAGTAGACTGTTTTCTGCATGAGAAACTAAGCGAAGAGAAATATGAAAAATTGAAGGAGTTTTGTACAAATGCTACTGACATGCTTGACAAATGCTTCTGAATGGTTTTAAAATGCTGCATGAACTATTATTCCAAAAACTGATGTGAAGGAATCGCTGCCTTATTTTCTGATATGGACAAGCATCTGTCGAACGTGCATTTTCTGCAAGTACCAAACTGGAAGTCAAAAGTATGAAAGAAAATTACACGTCAAAAAGACTTGTGCTAGATGATATCAAGTTCTGTGGAGGCTTGAAAAATTTTATTACAACGAAAGAATTGCGTATTGCTGTGCATGGAGTTAGACAGAGGTATATTTGTTATTTAGACGAACAGAAAAAGACGAAGTTGGAGGAGGGAGAGGGGAAAAAAAGAAAAATATTGTACTGTGAGTTGGAGGATTTGAAAGAAAAAAGGGTTTGCATTGAAAAGCAGGTTGGTGAGCTGCAGAAGTCAGCTGATAAACTTGCAGAAAAAAACCGAGTGTTTGAGATTACACAATCGAATAGTTTCAAAAACTGCAAAAACGTGATGTCGATATCAATGATGTTCTCTCTGAACTAAAGAAATAATAAAAGTTTTGATTTTCTAATTCGATATTTATAGCTGTTTTTTAAAGTTGTTATATATATGAAACGATACCTAAAACTAACTCCCTAAGTACAATTCTTACTAGATACGCCCCTTAGCGGTCCCCTTTTATCCCAGTCTTTGTCTCCCTATCTAAGTAGTCAATATATCTTGCCAACCCCTTTCACCTTTGAAATCAAGCCGTCTCGTTAACTTCGACCTCCCACGGACTATCGCATATGTAAGACCACATTCCTCTTTAGTTAAACCATCGACTTCTACAAATGAACTTTCTTGTTAAATCCCTTGGTCCAATAATATTTCTCTTAATCCCTCTAGCGAGATCATTGTAAACTATTCATTCCTTCACGAGCCTCTTGGGCTAAGAAGCCCTCAAGGCTGTTCCAAACCCTCAACAACCTCATGATGTAACTACTCGTGTATTGAATTAATAAAGAATTGTTATAGAACTTTCTGCCTCCATTTAGGGAGGGATGGAAAATGGATCATTCTCTCCGGTTGCCTTACACCACTCTCGTCACGACTGCAGGCTTATGAGATCTGTTATTACGACAGATTTTAAAGTCGACAGGACGGCAACTTGTGGTTTGGGAACTTCACCATGAAGACTCATTTTGGAAGTTTTAAGAAATTGAACGGACTCTCATCACTAAACCAAAATGATGTCGAATAGAGATGATTCTACTGCCAGCTACCTAGTTTCTGAAGTGTTTTTGGAAATAATACTTTAAAAAATAATAGCATTTGATCCCAAAGAAAAATTCGACGTTGAAGCATGGATCAAGTATTTTGAGTTAAAAATAACCAACTATGCAACCTCAAGAATCGAACTAATCTCCCAATGCTTAAAAGACGAAGCGTTGAACTATTACTTAAATCATTGTATCGTCGAAACCGAGTGGGCTAATATACGTCAAGGACTTATCAACTATTTTTCAAGGACCTCTCTGATATCTTTTGATACCTTCATCTCTACAACCTGCGACAAACCTGGAGACATTGATGCGTACATCAAAAAGAAATTTGACATTGGTCAACGATTACACCTTTCAGACCAAATACTACTCCAGGGACTAACAAACGGTTTGCCTCGGAATATCAAGGAGCTCATCATCGTAAAGGAACCATCAACCATTACGGAATGGTTAAGAGTTGCCCGCAATTTATGCAGTCTGATGAAGCGAACAATCAACAACGAAATAGAATGGACCGAGTACCCGTTTCCGCAGCAGTTCCCCGATCCAGAGTTTCAACTCCGGCAAAGATTTCCAATGCGGCCGAGATTTTGAAAGCCTTCCGAGCACACAAAGCCCTTCAACTACCGTGACCGACGTTTACAGGACCGGAATCCCCCTTGGAGAACTTCCCTCAGCGAAGGCCTCCTCAACTACCTCAGCTCGAATATCAACCATCTACTCAATACGGACAAACACCTGATTTTGAATGACCATACCTCAAAGTGACTATTTTTGTGGTCACAAAACATTCATTGGATTGTTGGACACAGACACACGAGCAAATATTCCTGAATATCTACTCAGACATTTAAAATGAGACAATAACAGTGAACCCTAAGATCCAAATTCAACATGCAGTTGGTGCTATTCGGGTAAGTGAAATTGTTTTGATCAATATTTCAATTGGTTGCATTTAAAAAAAACTTGAATCTTTGTCTATCAACTCTGCTTTAAATTATGCATTGCTGAATTTAGAAACTGAATTTATTTAATTTGAAGATCAATTGAAAAAGCAGACAAATATTTCAAATCAATTATAATGTAACGTCAAATGTTCCTATAAGTTCTGTACAAGTATCTCCTCATTTTTATAATTAAGGTTATTCCCAATATTCTAATAGTATGGCTTGTTGGCCTTATGGCCCTTCCCACAAATCATGAACCTTTCTAATTAATATCTGTGGATACAGTTGGCGGATTAAGCTACTATGGCTCTCCAAAAAAGTATCTACATATTTTAATAGATCACAAGATATAGTATTTGGACATTCCCTTCATAAAGTGTGACATCAGATGCTTATATTAACTGTCTTAAACAGGTAATCCAAATTCAAGTTCCAAAGAAAATTCTAAGTGACAGACATGCAGCCTTCACGTCACCCAAATTTAAGCATTTCTTGCAAAAATATAACGTCACTCAATTACTGTTAGAAATGCGTAAGAGGGCGCTAGTGTGGCGCTGGTCTTAAATATATATTCTACGCATTTCAGTGGAAGTTAATGTTACGAAATTCTTGATGAGAAAATGTGTAAGGGTTGCAGCCCTAATAATGCTTTTAGTCTTGCTATGTTCTACAAGATGTCTGTTACTGTGATTTTAATAAACTAGTTATTTTATGTAAGACTTGTGTTACGGAAATTTACCACTGAACCACCCAGATACGTCAAATTGGTGCATCGGCCGGGAATCCAAATGAATGCTTCGAGTTTAAATATTTAATATGCTACGAGAATAGATCCTATACTTGGATTCGGTCATACCTAGAATGAAAAGGTAAGCATTTAGTTACTTTCGTTTCATTGTTGATTGTTATTTGTGCAGTCTTGGGTGTATTGTTGAATTTGTTTAACCAAAAAATGGAAATGGATAAGTTAGACAGGTTAAAACAGAAACGTGCTACGTAAAGAACTTTGACGACGAAATTAATTAATAAAATATATGAAAGTTTAGTCATCAGATGGAACGCTAATTGATGATTTCGGAGAATATTTTGATATTCTAGCCGAAAGTAAAAATAATTTGAAGACATTTGATTACGAAATTAATATTTAATTGAGTTAGATGATATTGATGAAGATGTAATTAACAGCCAAGAAAATATCGGGAAAATGTATAAAGGCTTCCAAAAAATTAATAAATTCTTAAGAGACACTGAATTTGCATCTAACAGAATTCCAGAACAATCCCCGATCGTTGAAAATTGAAATGTTCATGTTCCGAATTCAAAATCGGTTAAGTTACCCAAACTCGTGTTGGAAAGGTATTCTGGAGATACAAAACGTTTTTTAGAATTCTGAAATAGTTTTGAAAGTACTATTGAACAAAATGAAAGTCTTTCAAAGGGAGAAAAATTTGCGTATTTGAAAACATTGTTAACTCTCAAGCCTTTAATATTGTATCTGGATTTGAACTAACTAATGAAAATTATGATAATTGTATAAAGTCTGAAAGACATATGGTAGGAAAGATATTATAATTAATTCTTTCATGTATAAGATCTTAAATTGAGAGGGTGTTAAGAATTCTGCAAATATAAAGGCACTTAGAAAGCTTTACGATGAATTAGAAATTGCAATTCGAAATTTGGAAGCAATGCAAGTTAGATCTGGTTCGTACGGACATTTACTTATTCCAATTTTGTTAAAGTTAATTCCAGAGGATATTGTACTGAAATTTAATAGGGGCAAAAAGTCAAAAACGAAGTTGAAGTATCAGTTAATTGAATTTATTAAAACTGAAATTGAATGTAGGGAGGCGTCAAGTTTTGTTACGAATGATAAAAGTTTGCCGCCTCCACGTTTCGATCAGTCTAAACTGGAAATTAGATTCTCAAAATACACTCGACTGCTGCTTTTAATACTGGTTAATCGAAATTGCATCTTATGCGAAAGGTCATGATTCTTTTAAGTGTGATAAAAATGTTCATGACAAATTATCTAAATTGCGAAATGAATTTAGGTGTTGGATTTGTTTTAAAAGGTACCACTTAAGTAGAAATTGTCGGAATAAAAATGCTTGTATAAGATGCGGTGGATGAAACCACCATGAATCGGTTTGTACTAATAATTCTAATCGAAGCAAGTCGGGTAGAAATTGTGAACAGAACTCGTCTGAAAATGTGATAGTCGCGCATATTTCGAATTCGAATAACGAAAGGCAAACTCGGAATTCCGATTCAGTTACTTCAGTTTCTCAATGCCATAATAACATTTCAGAATCAAACAATGTGCTATTGCAAACTTGCAGTTGTGGCTTGTTCTGATCGTAAAACGAAATTAACCAGAATTATTCTTGATCAGGGTAGTTAGATCTTTTATTAATGAGGTATTGGTATTTTTCAATTAACGTCACACTGGAGCAACACAATGGGCTATTGGTGACGGTCCGGGATCAATCCCAAACTTTTATTAATGAGACTTTGGCAAATCATTTAAAATTAAAACCCATTAGGAGTGAAAAGCTTTGTTTTTTTTCATTTGGCATGAAAAAGGCATTGGAAAAGTGTATCCAGTAGTTGAAATTGAGTTACAAAATAAGAATCAAAAAATCAAAAGGAATGTGGAGTGCCTTGTTACAGAAACTATTTCTGCGGCACCTATTGGTAAACCTTCGTTTCATTCTCAAAAAGCGATGACGCAATTAGGGCTAGAAATTGCTGATATGCGCTAAACGGCGATTTATTAGGTGTAGAAATACTAATTGGCGCGGATAGGTTTTGGGATGTCATAACAAACAAAAGGATACAGATAAATAATAAACTGCGCAATTAATTCTCGTTTCGGATGGTTAATAGCTGGCATTGAATGTAAACAAAACAATCCAGTTTTACAAAATATAACCGTAGTGGGAAACGCTGTACTTGATGATAGTGATTTAAAAGCATTTTGGGACCTTGACTCAATTGGAATAAACTCTGAATGCAACAAACATTCTGATAAAGATATATGTATTATCCGACGCTTTGAGAATAATTTACAATTCAAGAACTGCAGATACGAGTCCATGTTATTGTGGAATTCTAGTTCAGAAGAATTAGCAAACAATTTCAACGTAGCTAAACGGCGTTTAGAAGCGCTAAGAAATTATAATTCGGAGATTTTTGAGCAATACAAAGAAACAATTACGGAGCAGGAAAAGGAGGGTATTGTAGAATTCAGGGGTGAGATGTCGAATCCGAGACTGGCGATTTATCGCCAAGTATGGTAACCTTGCAGTTTTGCTCCAAATTTATGGCAATCCTATGGAAAAGGTTGGTTTTACGCTTAACCGGGTCTCAACGGAATATATTAGTGCATCTTTAACTTCCGTACTTGTCGTTGGGTTTCCGAAATTGCGATTTGTATCTTTAAAAGTAAGTGGCACATTTCTATTGATATTTTTCAGGTTTTTTTAATTAGAAATTAATTAATTATTTTTCGTGATATTATAGATTTATTAGTCGCTCACTTACCCTTGATTAGGTATGGCAGTGGATGGTTTGACTGGACGTATAAATGCGGTTTTTTTTTGCAAAAATGTATGATGAATCTGTTGCAAAACCGGAGAGCTTGAAGGTGATTGATTTATTGCCCTATTCAAAAGGTTGTTCGCGTAGGAAAGTCCGCGTTTTTTAAGAACATCCACAGGATTAATTAGACCGTTATTTTTTATACTTATTATTGCTTATTTGTGCATTCATAATTGCCCTATACAAAAGGTTGTTCGCGTAGGAAAGTTCGCGTTTTTTTAAGAACATCCACAGGATTAATTAGACCGTTATTTTTTATACTTATTATTGCTTATTTGTGCATTCATAATTGCCCTATACAAAAGGTTGTTCGCGTAGGAAAGTCCGCGTTTTTTTAAGAACATCCACAGGATTAATTAGACCGTTATTTTTTATACTTATTGCTTATTTGTGCATTCATAATTGCCCTATACAAAAGGTTGTTCGCGTAGGAAAGTCCGCGTTTTTTTAAGAACATCCTGGCATTAACTGTGTCCCGGAGGTACAGCATGGTGCAATATCACTCCGTCAATGTTATATGCAACAATGAACATCACCTTAAAATGATACAGCGTTGGGCGCACCTTCTGTGGACGTGCCACTACGAGGGATCCATTTCAATAGTAGGGAGGAGATTATCCTTGCTGTATGGCGATCGCGTTGCGGGACATCAACAGAAGTGGATGTGCTGATGGTGCACGGCGCCTTCCTGTCATTTGGCCGAAGGTGGTAGACATGAGAGGTGATTATATTGAAGGAATGTAAGTGTTTTTAACTATGATAATAAAGGCATTTCAGATCTATCGATGTGTTGCCACTACTTTGTATCCATCCCTTGTATATCGATGCAACATAAGAGGTAGCGATATCCACTATTATGCTTGCTTAAATTTGAAAGGTCTACTAAGTCAGCCTGCCATTGCTGATCAATTGAATATACTATCACTTCATTGGTTGGAAATTTCTTGCGAATCGGTTTGTGTAGAGTGTACGCATCAACACTCTCTAGCCAATTTTTATCTCTTTTCTGCTTACCTTTCTTTCTAATACGGTATAAAGCATCTACACCACCATAATTTGCTGCGTGTGATGGGTCTTGATATGTTTGATTCATTGCAACAGGAAAATTTGCTATTTGTAATCTAGTCTAAAGCGCATCATTTTTGCATAAAATATGCAGATGAATCTACTGTTTCGTTTAAAAGTAGAATAAAATCGACAGCAAAATTTGTTTTTCCCGTAAATATATATATGAAGAAAGAGACAACATAGAATGATAGATAAAACCACTGTCCAAACTAGTTCTTCTCTAGGTGGAGACATAATCGCAAATGATGATTCATTTAAAAAACAGTTCCCTTTTATAAGTGCACATGAAGGTACTCTATCTTAATTGTAGCGTCAATCACTAGGTATTCCCGGTTGAACGGTTAGAATCACATGCAAATCGGTCGGCGGGGAATACTTTTGTTGAGGGTTCGAATCCACCATTATAGTATAAGTATCATCCTAAAAATACAAGTCAACAGCTAGAAAATGAATCCATTAAAATTAATTGTTACTCCTTCCAGCACTAGATGGTGGTACCAGTCATTCAGCCTAAAATTTGAGAAAACCGCGTAAATCCATTATATATATCATAGTATTTTCACTAAAGTACGTTTACTTGTTCAACCCCTCACTAGATGGCGCCACCAGTTATTTTGTAAACATATTTATTAAAATCCCATACAATTATTCAAACCATTTTCTAAAAATAGAACATTCCTATCATTAAGAAAAATACAAGTCCGAGAGAGAGCAAACACTACATTAATTCCCCACTACCATCAGAGTCCCAATGGAGTAGTGGTTAGCATACATGACTTTGGATCCATCACCCGCAGTGAGAAGTTCTAAGCGCGTTAAAGAAGTAGCAGCACTCGCAATACTTTTATTTCCACCTTTTTTGAAACCTCAGGAAGCTAGGAGATTTTTTTATGTTTTTGACATATTGACTCCTCAACTGCATTCAAAATTACATGACGAAATTCAAGATAAAATCTCGATCAAATGGTACGGAGTTGTGAAAGTTTCACTCAAATGAATGACAGAAGATGGGGAAGAAGATCGAACTCCTTATTTTAGGAGTGATGTTTTTATTGATTTAGTTGGCGATACGGTGATCGATCATGTTCAAGAAGCCTTTGCCAAAATTTAAAAATCGTTTGATGAGTTTGTTCAACGTGGATCTGGGTGGACTCTTGAAAACATTGAGCACTTTGAGCTATGCTTAGCAAATTACCATCCATTAAGTGCTAGCAGCTATATTCCTTTGCCTAAAAAGTTAGCAGATAAAAAGGTCGTTCTCAATATACAGAATGGAGATAACAAATGTTTAGTTTGGTGCCTTATTGCACATAAACTGAACTTGCAGCACCATAGTTACCAAGTGTCGCATTACATTCCCTATGAGCATGAAATTAAGTTAAATGAAATTGAATGTCCCGTACCTTTATCAAAAATTCACATTGTGGAACGTCTTACTGATTTGCGTATTAATGTCTTTGGCTATGAAGAAAAAGAGGTGTTCCCTCTATATTTCTAAGCGTTCCAACAGAGTGCATTAACTTACTACTTATCAGCAATGAAGTGACTCAACACTATTGTCTGGTAAGAAACATGTCCAGACTTGGGGACTTAATGTGCCATACCATTATGTTTCGTTGTTTCCGGTGCTTACAGATTCACAAAAAAAACTTTGCAACATCTCCAGTATTGTAACCAACATCCCCTCAACATATTAAAATGCCCGAAGAGGGCATAATTTCATCACGTTTAAAAATATTCATTACCAACACCCTATTCCATATATCATCTACGCCGATTTCGAATCACTCATTGCGAATGAGGTGCACACACAAAGTAAATTAAACAATGAATCTATCGCTCACCATGAGGCCTGTGGATATGCATATATAATAATTGGTCCAGATGGTAGAAGCATGAAGCCTATTTCTGTATACCGGAGGCCTAATACTGTGCAGCACTTTTTGAAAAAGATCTTGGAGGAAAAAGAACTTGTAAAGAAGTTAACTTTCATTGTCCCCATTACTGACTCCTCAAGACGAATTAGATTTTCAGTCAACGCATTGCTCTATCTGCAAAATGTCTCTACATGCAGATAGGATTAGAGACAACAATCATCAAACAAGTCAATACAGATCTGCACTGTAAGTGTGCAATCTGAAATTTCGAATGTCTAAGAAAATTCCCTTTGAATTTCATGATTTGAAAAATTATGAGATTAAAAAATAAAATTAACAATCTCATGCAGCGAATAGGAAAACTTAAGGACTGATATCTCGGCAGTGCCTACAACAATGGAAAATATATATAACATTTCCTTATCAAAACAATATGAAAAATTTACCGCGTCAATGTGTTGAAACCGTATTATAAAAAACCGAAATGCGTGAACTGATTGACTTTGGAAACCGCTGACGAGTCTATTGCGGATCACGGAATTGATTTCCTGTGTTTGTAGAAAGATCCAAACGTTTACGATTTCCAGGACATTACTCAGTCCAGTCAGCTGAACGATCTTGAACCCAGACAAATAAAAAAAAAATTACGGAAATTGTTAGATAAGGATGCTAGTAGTTTTTTAAATAACCCTGGATTAACGGACCTTGTAATTCATGATATCGAGCTGATCGGAAATAAACCGGTAAGGGCAAAAACCGTATCGTGCCTCACATAGGCAGAATGAAATTTTAAAAGGGGAAATTCAACATATGCTGGATTTAGATATTATCGAGGTAGGAGGGCGATTTTACATCATCCATGATTCTTGTAGAAACCCCTGGGAAAGACCCCCGACCCTGTGTAGGTTACAGGAAGTTAAACGAAAGGATTCGAACGAAAGGATTCGAACGGAATATTTTCCACATCGAGGAGCGAATCGAACTTGCTAGCTCCGCTTCATTCATAACGGTTTTAGACTTTTCAAAGGGATATTGACAAATACCATTAAGCCCTAAGGCACAGCGATTGGCGGCTTTTTGCACAAACTTTGGGACTTATCGGCACCGGCGAATGAGCTTCGGACTAAAGAACGCACCTTATTTCTTTTCTCGTCTTATAGCAGAATTACTAAGGGGATGCAAGTCGTTTGCAGTGACGTATTTGGACGATATCGCGATTTTTTTTCCGATTCATGGGAACAGCACTTGGAACACCTTGAAAGCGTTCCAGCGCATATTAAAGGCAAAACACGATCAAACTTTCAAGATGTAGGTTTGCGCAAAATCATGTGAAGCACTTGGGACTCATTGTTGGACGAGGATTCCGATCGCCGGCAGACGCCCAAATCAGAAGCGTTCAAGAATTTCGAACCCCTCAAACAAAAACACATTCGTGCGTTCCTAGGCTTAGGGATGTATCTACTATAATACCCGGCTATTTACTCCGTTGTAGCGGCACCGTTAACTGATGCCTTAAAAGGGAAAGTAAAAATAGGAGAAATCGCTTGGACAAGGAATGCGAAGCAGCATTCTAGGAATTAAAAAAATAAATTGACGAGCGAACCAGTGTTATTAGCACCCGATTTCGAACGCGGGTTTATTGTACAGTGCGATTCTTCTGACATCGGGATGGGTATTGTACTTAAACAGTTAAATGTTAAGAGAGAAGAACACCCCATTCTATACCTGAGTAAAAATTTTCCAAAGTAGAGAAAAATTACTGCACTATTATTTTTGCAATAAAAACAATTGCTCTATTATCTAGATGGGAAAAAGTTCGCCGTCGTAACTGACCACAACCCACTTGTCTGGTTGCGAACCAACGCCAGTTCGAATCCCAGACTAATGCGATGGGCACTGGCACTCCAGCCGTATAATTTCGAGACATTCTTTTGCTGTAAACCTTGAATATTAAAATTGCAAACCATTTTTTTGTGTGCCGAGTGTAATAGTTTTGCATACGAGATTTGTTCAAAAATATCCGACCATAATTTTTCGTGCGTAAACAAATGAAGCCAGGGAGGCGTTGTATGGTGCACATATGTAGGCGATACTAATTCGCATGCTTGAATTTTTTTCCTACCTGTAGAAGTTGTCAGTCGCTGGCAGACCGCCGATGAGTGAAGAAGTGTAAGTGAGCGCCATCGGATTTTCGTTTTTGACAAAATGACAGAAAAACTTGAACAACTCTACTGCATTAAATTTTGTGTAAAGCTTGGCGATTCGCAAGTGGAAACGATCCGCAAGATTCAACAGGCTTTCGGGGACGAAGCAATGGGCACCACGCAGATAAAGGAGTGGTACAACCGCTACAAAGATGGCCGCACATCAGTGGAGAGTGAAGCACGTTCTGGTAGGCCCTCAACATCCAGAAATGAGACCGTCAATGTCCAAGAGAGGCCCCTGGTGATGTAGGATCGTCAAATCACGATCAGAGAACTTGCAGACGAGGCGAGCATCAGCATTGGATCCGTTCATTCCATTTTGACTGAGGATTTGGGCTTCAGGAGAATCTAACCGAAGTTCGCGCCAAAGCTGCTAACGATCGAGTAGAAGCAACTCCGTTTGGAGATCGCACAGGACATGCTGGAGACTGAACAGTGATCTCAACTTCCACAACAGTGATCACTGGCGATGAGTCCTGAGTTTATGGGTACGATAAAGAAACCAAGTTGCAGTCATCACAATGGAAGCATCCAACATATCCGAGGCCAAAAAAAGCAAGGCAAGGTCCGCAGCAATGTCGGTTGGTTGGTTGGTTTTTTATGGTACAAGGGCCAGATTTGGCCATGCTGCGCCAAACAATAGCTAGTTCATAACTGGTATTTAGTTAGAACGAGTCAGAAAGCTACGTAATAAAATTGAGTGCAGTTGTGTATGTTGCAGTCGATTATGAAATCTAAATAAAGTTTACGAAACCAATGTCAGTAAGGAATAAAAATAAGTTTTTATGATGTGGGTCCATCAACAAGTCTGTTAAGGTAATAGGGGAGATACCAAATCGGTTTAGTCTATGATGATTAAAATTCCGGCATTCCGTCAATATGTGCTTTATGGAAAAAATACTATTGCATGATGAGCATAAAGAGAGGAGCTGGTTCTCCCAGCAGTAAATGTCTGTGGGTAAAAAAGGAATGTCCGATTCGGAGCCTTGTCAGTTTTACATGATGACTTCTATTTAAGTTTGTTTTGCTGAATCCCTTTATAGATGGTTGAATATCATGAAGTTTGTTATGGTTTTCCAAATCCCAAACGGATTGCCAGGATGAATTTATGGCTTGGGATAAAACACTATTAATGTCGTGAATCGGGACATTGGAGTTTATAATCAGTGTTGCGTTTTTGGCTGCCAAATCCGCTTTCTCATTGCCCCGGATTCCCACATGCCCAGGAATCCAACAAAAGAATATCCGAAAATCATTTTCTGTTAATGTTAGGAGCAAATTCATTGCTTTTAAAACCAAGGAATGACTTTTATGTGTATAGTTTAATAGAGATTCGATACTACTTTTAGAGTCGGTATACAAGATCCAGTTTTTATTACTGTGTGTAGAAATCGTTTTTAAGGCTAAAATTATTGCGTAGATCTCTGAAGTGAAGACACTGCAGCACCCATGCAATTTTCTAGCAATGGTTGTATTATCAAAAACGGCCGCGGCTCCAACATTTGTCCCGTTCTTAGATCCGTCAGTAAAAACTGTCGGAATGGGTTGAGAAGGGTACAACGATACACTCAGACTGTTGAAAGGGTTATTTCGATTCCAATAATAGTTTAGAAAGGGGTTTCAGCATTTGATAGTTAATCACTCCCTTACGTTTGTGGACCCTGTTATTAAGTGCCACGCGAATACTATTGAGACAACGTGGAGGCACGTTAAAAGAACGCTTCCCACCCACAACCGAAAGAAGCAAAATGTTCTTTTGTAGATCCCAAGTCACTTGGAAGGGTATGACAAAGGACGGCCTTCATTTAAACAGGAAAGGAAACCTTCAACTAGCGCAACTCTGAAGGAAGCTCTGGCGAGCATTCAAGCTTGTGATGTAGAAAAGCAGCAGGTTTTGCACGACCTACCTGCTCAGTTCCCTCTCAATTTTTCACCTGAGAGTTCGAATCAACCTATAGTTCCCCCTGAGACTATGGCTGTTGAACTGTATTCTGCTATTGTTACCAAAGGTTCTCTTCTATGCAGTAATTAATCTCCATTATATTGTACATCAAATATTACTTTTAAATGTGTAATGTTGTTTCCATATTTAAGCTTTAGTTGAGGCTTGGCTAACAAGTTAGACGTCCTAGGTGAACAATATAGCCTTCCAACTTTCAGTAGTAAGAACTCTGGAGGTAGGATCGCCGTTTTGTCAAAGCGTCAGCAGCATCCCAGGATTGAGCAGTCTCAAAACAAAAAGTAAGAATAACTTTATCTAAGATCTGAAGTTTATTTTTCAACTACGACTGACAACTAGTATTAGAACTAACAGTTCCAGCGTATTAAAAGTCAATTCTTTTTATTTTCACTTGGACATCCCAAACCTCAATTATCCAACTACTCCATTACTAGTGAGGATAATGATGGCTGGTTCAGTTTTTCCGAAGGAGAAACAGAGACGAAGAGTTAAGCAGCAACAAATTAAGAGGTAAGGATGCATTCTTTTTCTGGAATTATGACTTGATTCTGCTACATGTAGGTACCAATAACATCTATGATAGCCTTGACAAATTGAGGGCCTGTTGCAAACCATTTTAAACCAAAATCAAGACACATGTATTGTGATTTCGGAACAGATGCAGTATAGATCCCCCCTCCAATCCATTTGGCGACTTTATACGTCGCCAACCCTCAATTGCGATTTATGTTGTTTTTGGTAACTCCCCACTTTTTTCCACTCCATTCTAGCAACCCTACAACATCCCTACGCTATGTATATAATACCGCGGACCATAACCATTTTCATTTCGTTCACCAGGAGCTATTGCATTAGGACGCGATTAGGATTACCATTTTACAAAAGGTTGGTTGGTTGGTTGGTTGGTTTTTTATGGCACAAGGGCCAGATTTGGCCATGCTGCGCCAAACAATAGCTAGTTCATAACTGGTATTTAGTTAGAACGAGTCAGAAAGCTACGCAATAAAATTGAGTGCAGTTGTGTATGTTGCAGTCGATTACTTTTACAAAAGGATCCAGAGATTTCGAGCCAGGTTGTACCGTTTTAATCTTATTTTTTAGTTATATGTATTTTTATTTATTAGTAGTCATGTCCTTGTGAAAGAATTTTATTTGTAAGTAAATAGTAAAAAATGATGCAAGACGTGGAAACACATAAATTTAAATCAAATATGCCTATTTTCAAACCTTCTCTGAGCATTCATAATATTTCAAAGTTGTATTCCAAGCACACAAAAAGGGTTTATACATAATATACAC
The DNA here is from genome assembly GCA_933210815.1 of Meta bourneti. Classification (NCBI taxonomy): domain Eukaryota; kingdom Metazoa; phylum Arthropoda; class Arachnida; order Araneae; family Tetragnathidae; genus Meta; species Meta bourneti. Next base: position 29,215,616 of record OW119931.1, on the reverse strand, counting down.
GTAAATAAAGCTTTTTTCTATGAACATAGAATAAGTGTAATAGCATTCCCCCAGAACATGCTAATTGTGTGGAATTTCGTGCTTGCAATAAAAATAATCATTAAAATATATATATATAGCTTTCCCCTTCAATAGTTTTTCACAATCTATTTTGGTGATATACTCACTCAATTATCAGGTGGGCGAATTCACTTTTACATTTCAATTTCATAAATACATAATTGTTATGCTAGCTGCATAAAAAATTCCTAAGGATCAAACATTTCCGATTAAATTTAAATAAAAATTAACCGACTTATTACACAAAACAAAATGAAAATTCCCAATTGTAGAGATTTATGTGCAAGAGTGTAATACTTTTATGACACTGCAGAAAACTTTTTCACTGTGGCTGTCTATTTTTTCGTAAACAGGCTACTTATTTTATATTGGTCTTAATACTTTTCATAATACTTTGTGTTATCATTTTGTAAAATAATTATTTTCTTTCGACATTTTATTTGCCTTTGTTCTGCATTTTCCCATTAGTTTTAGTGCTTGGTTTCTGATTGCTTTTATTGTGGAATGATTTATTTTAAGATGGTTCAATTCATGCTTGCCTGAAAAAATTCAAATATTTATGTTCTGGAGTTGAAAATCTAACATTTGATGCTTCCTTTACTTTAAATAATGCTCCAAGTTCATAAGGGTTGATCGTCTCTCTAATTGCAATTTCAGAAGAAATAAATATTTTTGAAGCAATTGTCAAGTTCGAAAGGTTTGAGTTTGTGTGAATTTGGGGAATGATTAAATTAGCATATTCAAGACTGGATTAGTTTAGTTGGGTCACATTGATAGGCATTATACCATTCTATTTCTCTTTATGTTTGTGTTATAAGATAATTCTGAATTGAACAATGTAATAAACTTAATTGTTTAGGCTTTTGTATTTCATTTCCAATTTGTAAAATTAACTACCCCCTTTTCCTGCAGATGACAGTAATGAACTAGATATTGAAAGGCCATTATCACTACGTGAAATGCAGTCATTAAATGAAAGCTCTACCGTAGGAAGTAGGGCAAGCTGCAATTTTGGTGCGTCACATTGATAGGCATTATACCATTCTGTTTCTTTTTATGTTGAAAAATGTTTGTGTTTATAAGACAATTCTAAATTGAATAATGTAATAAACGTAATTGTTTAGCCTTTTTTATTTCATTTCCAATTTGTAAAATTAACTACTCCTTTTCTTGCAGGTGATAGTAATACTGAAATGGTACAGGACCAAGAATTAAATGAAATGCAGTTTGACAACATCATAGAAAGCGTTTAGAATGAAATTAGAAGACTTCAATACTGGTGCGTCACATTGATAGGCATCATACCATTCTATTTCTTTTTATGTTGAAAAATGTTTGTGTTTATAAGACAATTCTAAAGCGAATAATGTAATAAACTTAATTGTTTAGCCTTTTTTATTTCATTTCCAATTTGTATTTATTTTATGTATATTTAATCCAGATGTGCAATTTTTTTACTAGTCTAAATGTTTTATATTTAATCAAGATTTATACGAATATTTCATCCAAATTTCCGTTAAAAAATATGTTTTGTATATTTGTGTATATTTAATCCAGATTTGCAGTGCTTTACTAGTCAAAATGTTTTATCAAGATTTACATTTAATCCATATGTATGCAGTATATATTCAATTTTGGAAGATTTCCTTGGCGACATAAAAAGTGTGCCAAAAAAAAATCACGTTGCCACACCGCGCTACGTAGACTACAGCTGTACCCAAAATTTTGTGGATCCGGAAACTAAATGCCCCACCAATGCGATCGAGAGCACGTTGAGGCAACCTTGCCTACACACAATCGGCAAAGGGATTTCAAATTCGATTTGGCCGTGACAAAGTCCTCTGGTAGAAATTAAACAGGTTTGGGTGACTCGTTCCATTCCTCATCCGGCGAAATGCCTCGGCCTCTTACCATAGTTCAGCGGATCCCCAGGTAAAGCTGATTTATCTTTACTGGACACCACCAATAAATGGATGTTAAGAAATTAATGAGTTGTTATTTACAAGTGCTGACCACCACAAGACAAAACAAGAGGTTCATCCGAATGCTCAAATCGTGTGGATCTAAGGAGAATAGAGGGATCACCATCATACGAGGATGAATTTGAAAAGAGTTTGATGACAGGTATTGTAAATGAAGGATTAAACGGGAAGAACAAAAGGAAGCTGGTTGACCATGAAATGAGAGTGCGGGAGTATGAAATGCAGAAGAGAGGAGGAGAAAATGAGGCAGGATCGGTGTCGGGATCAGGAGAGAGTGGAGGGGGAACAGGGGCAGCCTTTCTGGGATACTTGAATACAATGAAGGGGATTCTCGCGGACTCCCCAGTTAGAGTCGAGGAATGGCCAGTTTTCTTCGCACAAGCGGAGGCGATGTTCAGAACATACAATATTCCGGAACAGCATCAAGGGAAGATCATTAAAGGGTCTGCATCATTTAAAGGGGCATGCCGAAGGGTTAAGCACAATGCTACAGGAGTCCAAAATTATGCGAGAATAAAAGAAACGGTGTTGAAACAGTTTCGTATAAACCCTTTGCAGCATAAGAGGAGAATTTAGACTCATGCAGTAAGAAGTTGGGGGAATCGTACCTGCAGTATCCTTACCGGGTAGAAGCTGCGTTAAGACTATAGAATCGAGGGGAGTCGATACTTGGGAACAGCTGAAAGTACTCATGATTACGGATAAGTTCAAGGAAAGTTTGCCGGCCAATATCAAGCCCCACATAATTCTAAAGGAGGCAGAAAGATGGTTTACAATGGTAAAGTTAGCCCAAGAATTGGACAATTTGGTAGAAGCGATGCTTAAGACCCACGTACCTACTTTTCGGCCAAGCAGCATTCCGTACTCGAGATAGGGGAAATTTTGTTAGGACTAGGACAGAACAAAATCCTGCTTGGGTTCCTGGAGAAAAAGATGAAATGTTTTAAATGCCAAGAGGAGGGGCATGTTCGAAGGTCCTGTCCTAAGACAAGCCACCTCCCAAAGGGCACAGAGAGGAGTAGCAACCTAGAGGCCTGAACAAAGTTTGCGTGGAACTGAACGGTGGGACCTTCGACTGAGAAGATATTTCAATCGGGAAATCAGAGAAGGTTGGTTGGTTGGTTGGTTTTTTATGGCACAAGGGCCAGATTTGGCCATGCTGCGCCAAACAATAGCTAGTTCATAACTGGTATTTATTTAGAGCGAGTCAGAAAGCCACGTAATAAAATTCAGTACAGTTGTGTATGTTGCAGTCGATTATAAAATCTAAATAAAGTTTGCGAAACTAATGTCAGTAAGGAATAAAAATAAGTTTTTATGATGTGGGTCCATCAACAAGTCTGTTAAGGTAATAGGGGAGATACCAAATCGGTTTAGTCTATGACGATTAAAATTCCGGCATTCCGTCAATATGTGCTTTATGGAAAAAATACTATTGCATGATGAGCATAAAGAGGAGCTGGTTCTCCCAGCAGTAAATGTCTGTGGGTAAAAAAGGAATGTCCAATTCGGAGCCTTGTCAGTTTTACGTGATGACTTCTATTTAAGTTTGTTTTGCTGAATCCCTTTATAGATGGTTGAATATCATGAAGTTTGTTATGGTTTTCCAAATCCCAAGCGGATTGCCAGGATGAATTTATGGCTTGGGTTAAAACACTATTAATGTCGTGAATCGGGACATTGGAGTTTATAATCAATGTTGCGTTTTTGGCTGCCAAATCCGCTTTCTCATTGCCCCGGATTCCCACATGCCCAGGAATCCAACAAAAGAATATCCGAAAATCATTTTCTGTTAATGTAAGTAGCAAATTCATTGCTTTTAAAACCAAGGAATGACTTTTATGTGTACAGTTTAATAGGGATTCGATACTGCTTTTAGAGTCGGTATACAAGATCCAGTTTTTATTAGTGTGTGTAGAAATCGTTTTTAAGGCTAAAATTATTGCGTAGATCTCTGAAGTGAAGACACTGCAGCACCCATGCAATTTTCTAGCAATGGTTGTATTATCAAAAACGGCCGCGGCTCCAACATTTGTCCCGTTCTTAGATCCGTCAGTAAAAACTGTTTTAAAAGATGAATATTTGTTTCTATGGGAATGGAATAATTGTAAATAAATGGTATCGGGGGTTGATGATTTGTTAAAATGTGAAAAGTCATTGATGGTAAGTAGATTTTTATCATTCCAAGGTGGAGGTTCGTTTTCTCTAGGAAATATTCCCAGATTGTCAACGTTTAATGAATTCATTATGGTACGGACTCTAAAACCAAGTGATGGTATGAATGAAGGTTTTAATGAGTAATGACTTCCAAATTTAGGGTTAGTTACTCTATTATGCAATGGGTGAGAAGGGTTGGCTTTAATCTTAAAATAGTATTTTAGGGTAAGTTTCTCACGTCGATGTCTTAAATCCGGCTCGCCTGTCATTATATATAAACTCTGGACTGGCGAAGTGCGGAAAGCTCCGAGGGATAATCGGAGGCCTTGGTGATGAATAGTATCCAGGGCTTGAAGAACAGACTTAGCAGAAGATCCATATATTACACTCCCATAATCGAGTTTCGATCGGACAACAGCTTTGTAAATTTTTAAAATTGAAATAAAATCAGCTCCCCAAGTTGTGTTACATAAAACCTTTAAAATATTCAATGATTGGTTGCATTTTCGTTTCAATACCTTGATATGAGGACGAAAAGATAACTTCGAGTCAAAAATAATACCCAAAAATTTTATTTCTGGAACTACTGGAATAACAGTTCCGTCGAGTAAAAGTTCTGGATCAGGAAAAAGTCCGCGTCTTCTAGTAAAATGTACACATACAGTCTTTTGCGAAGAAAAAACAAAACAATTTTCGTTTGCCCACTTACTTACAATTCTAATAGCCGTTTGGAGTTGTCTTTCAATAAAAGGTACATTGATTCCAGAGCAAAAAATCTGGAAATCGTCTACAAAAAGCGTTCCTTGCACATATGGAGGAAGTTGTTTAATAATACCGTTGATTTTAATTATAAAAAGTATCACGCTTAGAACGCTTCCTTGGGGAACACCCTCGTCCTGTGAAAAGTCATCTGATAAAATATTATTAATGCGGACGCTAAAGGTCCTTGTCAATAAAAAGTTTTGAATAAATAGTGGGAGATTTCCCAGAAAGCCCATCTCGTATAAGTCTCGCATTATGCCATATCGCCATGTCCTATCGTAAGCTTTCTCCATATCGAAGAAGACAGCTACCAAATGCTTCTTTGTAACGAATGTATCTCTGATAGAGGATTCCAGCATTAAGGCATTGTCGTAGGTGCTTCGTCCAAAACGGAATCCGCTTTGAAACTCCGATAGATGTTTTTCAGACTCAAGGACATGTATCAACCGAGCATTCACCATTCTTTCCATGACTTTGCAGATACAGCTTGTCAAGGCAATGGGTCGATAGTTATTAGGGTCTTGAGGATCCTTCCCAGGTTTCGGAATTGGAATAATAATAGCTCTGTGCCAGGTTGTCGGAAAATCTTGCTCTGTCCAAATTCTATTATAAAGAAGTAAAATGTTTTGTAATGAATCTTCATTGAGATGGGTCAACATGTCTAGATGAATATGATCGGGGCCCGGTGAAGTCGGGTGTGATTTCCTTAATGCATTTTTCAGTTCGAATATGGTAAACTTACGATTGTAAGTTTTATGAGCGGTTGGTTGAAAGTTTAACGTCTTGCGTTCTTCACGTCGCTTATAATTAATAAAATCTTGGGGGTAAGAGCTCTCATGAGATACCTTAGAAAAAGATTCTCCCAAGGTGTCAGCAATTGTCTTAACGTCTGAAACGACTTGTCCATTTTGAAGTAAAAACGATATATTTGGATTACGATATTTGCCGGTAATTTTTCGAATTTTTCCCCATAGCTGTTTTGATGATATTCGACATTCAATTGTATTTACGTATTCTTGCCAGGATTCTTTTTGTCGCTGTCTCCTTAATTTTCGAGCTTCTGCTTTAGCCCGCTTGAAAACTATCAAATTCGAAGTGGTGGGATAACGTCTGAAGGTGTTCCATGCTTTTTTTTGGAATTTATGGGCTTGAGAGCATGCTTCATTCCACCAAGGCTTCCATAATTTAGGCATTTTACCCGATGTTTTGGGGATAGCCACATCTGCCGCCTTAATCAAGGTGTTCGTTATCATTTCAACGGCATCATTTATGCTAGGCATCATAACCATGTTGTCGGAAATGTTTGATTCCACCTGATATCGAGTCCAATCCGCTTTCTCAAATATATATCGCACAGGTCGTCTGGGTAGTAAAACGTCATTGCAGTTATATGTTAAAATGATTGGAAAGTGATCGCTATTGTGCAGATCATTGTCAATTTTAAAGTCCCAAAATGAAAGCAAAGTAGGGGAGCATATTGCAAGGTCCAGGGTGTGAAAGGTTTGGGTAGCAGTATGGAAGTATGTATGACTGGAATCATTTAAAAGGCAGAGACAATGATCATCCATCAATTTTTCAATTTGTTTTCCTTTTGTGTTAAAATCATTACTTCCCCAAAGAGGGTTGTGTCCGTTAAAATCCCCTATGATGAAGTATGGAGACGGAAGTTGAGTTATTAAATCATTTAGTTCCTGCTGACTAACGCTTTCATTTGGGGGTAGATATATGCAGCAGATTGTTATTAAAAATTTAATATGAAGTTGTATGGCTATTGCTTGAATGCTCGTATTTAAAGAAATTCTTCTGGATGGGAAATTCTGCAAGGTCATTATAGCCACGCCGCCCGAAGCGCGTGCACCGTGGATGTAATCATTTCTTATTAAATTATAATTTTTAACATTAATTGAGTTATTAGGCGTTAAGTATGTTTCTTGAAGGGCTAGGCAAACAGGGTTAAAATTATTTATTAGAGATTTGATATCGTCGATATGTGTACGAAAACCATGACAGTTCCAAGTTAGGAGATTAATAGCCATTTATTTTTTAAAAATTTGAGCCCTTTTCAATGTTTTCTAAATAAAGGTTGGGTTGTTTTATTTGGAAGGTTTTTTATAAAACCTAGAACCTTTCCTAAAAAATGCAGCGTTCTCTTCAATACCATCCTCTCCAAACTCCATGTCGGAGTCCGTGGAAGGGTGTAAATCTATTTCGGTATCCGGTAATTTTGAGGGGTCTTTAGAGTTCCGGGGAGGTTTGTCTTTCTTACTTTGCTTTTTTTTATTTAGTTCTATTGACGTTGTTGGGTTCGGCTTGAAGATTTTTGTTGCTGGTGCGGTTCTCTGTTGCGGCAGGTTTGAGGGTTTACTTGTAACTTTGTCACTTGATTTTGGGCTTACGCTATGGGATTGCTGATTTGATTTGGTTGGTTGATAATTATAAGGAGTAGAGTTTATTTGAGTTTCTGCATTTACTTTATTAGATGTAAAAACTGAATTATATGTTTGGGTGCTTATTGTTTTGCTAGTTTTAATGACGGATGCATATGAGGTGTTAGGACGAGGTGTACGAGATTCTATCAATTTTCTAGCTTCGGGAAAAGATAGGTTTTTGGTTACTCTTAATGTTTGAATTTCTTTTTCTTGAATCCAGCGTGGACAAGTCTTGGAATATGCAGCGTGATCACCCTGGCAATTGATGCAATGTTCGGTTTCAGAGCATGAGGAACTGTCGTGACCGGGCTTTGCGCAACGTGCACAGATGGTTGCTGATGCTCGACATGCTGTTTTAGCATGTCCAAATCTCTGGCATAAAAAGCATCGCAGTGGGCTTGGAATGAAAGGCCTCACGTCGCAGCACAAGTAACCGGCTTTAATTTTTGTTGGCATAACAGGAGAATCGAAGGTTAGAACAACATTTCTTGATGGAATGAAATTAGAGTCTCGCCTCATCATGATTCTTTTGGCTGCTATAACTTT